>JAZKJV010008019.1:0-1499982 GCA_037367405.1 Ottelia alismoides | reverse complement strand
GCAAACGGAGCCGGGCATCCACCTCGGGATCCGCACGCTTCATCGACCTACCCGAGCCCGTCTTAGCTGGACCCCTCCAACGCATATAAGCGAGCTCCGCCACCTTCTCTCGGCATCTTTGGCCATTTGCTTCGTTCTCCAGTGAGCTCCAGAGAGTGTGTGAGGTGACAGCTCGCATCCCCGACCTGTTGCAGCGAGGAGAGGAGGTGAATCCATCAATCCGGCAACGTAGCCGCCGCAGCTCCGCCACCCGCGTGAGCTCCGAGCCTCGGGCCGAGACGACCCTCGAGGCGACGACCAGGAGCATCCCCAGCTCCTTCCCAGTCTCTCCGTTCACCCAGGTAGCCACTTAGCTCCGCCGTTTCCTTTAATTTCCATTTTCGCCCAATTTGCACCGCCGTCGTATTTCCCTGATTCCGACCACTCCCTCGCCCATCTCGATCATCGGAATCGACCCTCACGTTCGCCTTCGTCCAACGCACCTTCTCCACCCGCTCACTCAACCCAGCTCGCACAGGAGCTGGGAATCGAGCTCCTCCGTCTACCCCCCTTCGCCGGAGCTCGCCGTCCCGACGCACCAGCCACCCCCACTTCGCCTAACCGGGTCGAGGCAGTTTGCCCTCGACCCGTGAATCTTCTGGTTCACTTTGCAGGTCGAATCGAGGGCCAGCTGAGGCTCTCCGTCATCCAGCCAGGAGACCCAGCTCCGCCGATCCCGTCCGAGCTCCCCGGAGCCTGCCTTGATCATCGGAGCCCACCGGCAGACGCGGGAGCCTTCCACGATTCTTCTCCGACCTTCAGAAGGCTCCCAGGAGGAGCATCGCGCACGCACGAGCCCGACGAAGCTCGCCGGTTCCTGTTCTTCGAGGATCCTCCGTCGCCGTCGATCGCCCTCTCTCGCTCCAGTTTTAATCTGGGCCGTCCATCCCTGGAGCCACCAGCAGCGTCAGATCTGAGGAGAGACGATCCAGAGCGCCCACTACCAGTCGCCGTCCGATCTACACGTGGCGCGCATCCAACGCCCCCGCTTAATAAAGGGTAATTTACCCTTAGGCCCCTGTCTTTATTTTATTTCGGTTTAGTCCTGTAATTATTTAAGTCAGTTGTTTAGTTTTAGGGTAATTTACATAGTGGACCCTGAGCTTTAGTTTATTTGCATTTATACCCCTGCCAGTTGTGGACACGTGCTTCGACACGTGAGTTGTTTGGGTTATTTGCAGTAGATACCCTTGTAGTTCTGGATGTTATTAAATGAATGAAAGTTTTTAGATATTTGCATTTATACCCCTGTGCGTGGTTTATTTGAGCATGTGCGATATTTTTTTGGGTAATTTGCAGATAAGGCCCCTGGACTTTTGGTACCTGTTACCAATAAGTCCTCGGGACCTATTTTTCTTACATTTAGGTCCCTGAGTGCCCCAGGCACGCGCGTGGCGCGTGTTTTGCTGGGTATTTTGCACCAGGACCCCCAGGACTTTGGGTATTTGCACTTTGGTCCCTGTGCACATTGCCCTATCTTTGCTTTTGAATAAAATATCAAACCACCTCCAAATCCAACGAAAATTTGAAACATGGCTCCTGCCATGGTGTAGGATTTTTGTGGATTTTTGAGGACATTTTTGATTTCGTTTGGTATTTTTAAAAAATAAAAAACCATCATTTTTATCACTGTTTAGCTTGAAAAATCACAAAAAAATATCAAAACTCATTTAAAAATTCTATAAAAATCAGCTACTGTTTGTCTTACTTAGTTTTATTTTCTAGCCAATTTTGGCTATTTGTCATTGCTTAAAACACCTAAAAACTTAAAAACACTCAAAAACCCATAAAAATTCTAGTAAATAAATTAAAAATCCAAAAACAATAAAATTGGTACGTAAATTTTCCTTGTTTTATCATCTTTACAGGAAAATTACTCCAGGCCATTTTGGTGCCCTTAGATATTTTATCTAGGGCTTTTTGGCTCGGCTGGACAGTACCCCCTGTTTGTTTCACTTTCTGATTTTTAGAAAATCAAATAAACATCAGAAAATTACCAAAAATTCACCAAAAACACTAAAAAATATAAAATACATAAAAACATTTTTGTTTTAATTTTTGGTTGATTTTTTAGTACCTTAAATAATTTGTTGAAGTGTGCTTTTCTTTGTTTCCTTTATTGTCTTAATTACTTAAAAATCCAAAAAAATATAAAAATAATTAAAAACCACTAAAAATATTTTCTTTCTTTATTTCCCTTATTTTTACTACTTCGTAGGCCTCTCGGCCAACCCGTGCTCCTTGAGTTCGACCCTGGGTGCTATACCAGGTTAATCACATAGCAGGACTGCTATTCATGTTTGATTGATTTTATCTGTTTCGAGTGGTTCATTTTTCTTGATACACATCGTCTGATCGCTTGGGTCGCGACGACCTATTTTTAGTACCTTATACCCGAGTGATCAGGCATGTTATCAGAATGGCGCCGTTGCCGGGGAGCACGGCTTAATAGTTTTCCTTTGATTGTCGTTTTTATTTTCGCGGCTCTTTCAGAGCTCGCGGCTTTCTCGCGGCTTTTGTTTATATTTTCTTTTATTTTGTTTTATTTTTGTCTTCTTTTCTTTTGTTTTATTTTTGTTTTATGTTGTGTGTTTATTTTATTTTTGCACTTTTGCATATATACCCTTATTTTCTTTCATTTATTTTCTTCTTATTATTTGATTATCTTTACTGGTCTGACCACTCATCCCTTTTCCTTGCGAGGGCCCGAGGACCGTGGAGGCGACTTTCGAGGAGCCGGTGCAACCGAGGAACTTGGAGGCGGCTTCCTTCTCTACGAAGCCGCAGGAGAGAGCGAGAGAGAGAGAGTTGAGTGGGTGAGGTTAGATTAGGTTTTATTTTTATTCCATTATTATTGTAATAATACAGGGACTCTCTGGACTTCGACTTGTGGACTATACTTGCTTAGCGGGTCTGTTTCGCTGAGCACCGGTGTGCTCGAGGGACCCGTAGGATTTTCGCGGTTTTTCGCGGTTTTGGTTTTCTTTTATTTTCTTACTGCTTTTTCCGGTGTTTACGCGGTTTTTGCTCGAGCCCCTAGACTTAGGAATTTCTATTGCTTGTGCCGTAATTAGTAGGGTCCCAACACTTAACTGCTTGCCTGTTCCTATAGAACGTTAATTGGACCTACTAAAAATCATTAATAAAAATAACCGAATCATCTCCTTCGTAGCCTACGTGCCACAGCCCGTCCTGTAAAGCGCTTTCTCCTACCCCCGATTTGTTGGACAGAGGAGGGACGGGGCAGGACCGGACTCTTTGGCTTGGAGGTCGGTGATCGGTTAGACGGTTCTTGCGCTAGAAATTGCTTGTTTAGGACTCGGCTTTCCCGTTGCATCATTTAGTTAGTTTACTTTCAGTCTTTCAATTCTGCGCGGATCACTTGCATGTAGAGTGCTGGAGACAGGTACGCATTTCTTACTCAGCATGCATCATTGATTTCATCGCGCATCGGCTTTTTCATCTTCTCCCCCCTGTTTTGGACTTAATAATCAGGAGAACCGAAAAATTCGTTAGGCCGTTTGTTTTTATTTGAAAAAAATTAAAAAGAGAAACCATAAAATTGGGACTGGTTAACACTATTGATCTTAAAATACGCTCACCCTAAAAATTTTGTCTTGGGGAGAGCAACCCCCTCATTGTATGGTTTGGATGCGCGAGAGAGTGACCCGCACCCTAGGTAGAGCCTTCCGGTGCTAGTCCCGACTGATTACCGACTTCTCCGTGCGGGCCAGTCGGTTGGGGTAGCATCGGGTATCCTAACAGGTCATGTAAGCACTCTGGTATTTTGTGTGTTCACCTAATAAAATTGACAAGATAATTTGACCGAACTTTCACGGTCTTCAGCTCGCGTCGCGTTGGTGAACCGGGGGTTTGTTTTGTGATCATAGTTTCTCCAGATCTCATCCGCCCTACTCGCCAGATCAAGATGATGGGTAGACGCTCCCTTAGGCAGCCTCTGGTTGCACTGCTTCCGAGCACGTCTACCCAATCATCTAGGTTGGCCCGCGAGAGCCGAGACCCGCTCTCCAAGCCCGAGTACGACTCCGCCCTGTTCCCCCTCGACCCCCTTTCTTTCAGACCTGAGAGACATGAGCCCGAGGAGAGATTGATAGATTTGACAGCACCTGAGTTGGGCTCATTTGATTTTGCAGCAGACGTCATGGCCGGCAGTTCTGAGGATCGTTCCCGTACAGAGCACGTCGTGATGGACCAGGGAGCGATCAACTCCACCTTGATCACCTCATTAGAGACCGTTCAGCAGCAGTTACGCGATCAGGGAGCGTTCATGATCGAGATGAGGAGAGAGTTGGAGCGCCTCCGAGCAGAGTGAGATGAGCAGAGCGAGCCTGAGGACGGACCAGATGCAGAGGCACGAGCCGCAGCAGCAGCAGCAGCTGCCGCAGCCGCCGCCGCAGCGGCAGCCGCCGCGGCAGGAGGACCACCGAGACCGATGCGGGAGTTGCACAACCCCGAATCTACACTGATGCACCATTGGGTGGTGGTACCTGCTATCGTGGGGGACTTCAAGTTCCCCCGAACACCCTGCAGATGCTTCCCCGTTTTCACGGGCTTGCCACCGAGGAGCCCCATCTCCACCTCTAGGAGTTCCTGATGATTTGCAGTACTGTCCACGACCGCCATGTGGACCAAGATACGATTCAGATGATTGCCTTCCCCTTCTCACTAGCAGACAGAGCAACCACCTGGCTGAAGCATCTGGGGAAGTTCGTCTACACCTAGGAGCAGCTCCGCACCGAGTACTTGAACAAGTACTATCCACTCGGGCGGACGAATGCAGCGAGGGCCCTGATCAGCAACTTCTCCATGCTCCCCAACGAGCAGTTTCACGAGGCATGGGAGAGGTTCCGAGAGCTCACAGACAGATGCCCGCACCACGACATCACGAAGCCGAACCTAGTTCAGAGCTTTTTCAGCGGGTTGACACCAGAGCTCCAGGGCCTGGTGAATGCTTCTTGCGACGGGTCCTATTTTGCTAAGGACCACGACCAGGTCTGGGCCATCTTCGAGGAGATGGCTGAGAATTATATGGTGATGTCCCAGACCCGGTTGTACACTCAGGGGAGACCCCAACAGCAGCCAGGACCCGTGCAGTACCAGCAGATAGCACGGGTCGATGCAGGTCCATCCAGCTCGTCCGCAGTCGCAGCAGCACAGGCAGAGTAGTCCGCTGCGGACATGGGTATCATCAGCGAGAAGTTGGACCGCATGGAGCTGATTGAGAAGAAGCAGTGCCAGAGCCTCACTCAGATGGATCAGATGGCACAGACTCTGAGCGACATGAAGACCCAGCTCATGTGTCTCCAGGAGGCACAGACGGCTTCTCAGCCCCGTCTTCAGTCGCGAGGCGATACCGGCGGCAGCAGCAGCTCTTCCCAACGCTCCATCTCCCTACAACAACCTAGACAGGTTCACCTTGTACAGGCGGAGTCGTACCAGCAACAGCAGCCCACCTACCAGTCCCCACCATCTCCAGACATGCAGATGGTGGTCTACCAGCTGGATCAGCCTCTGGCAGTACTCCCGCCAGCCCCCTACGATGCAGAGCCGTTGATGGATGTCAACGGGATTTGGTATGACCGTCCCCAGCCTGGGATCCGATGAGACCATCCCGGATTCAGGTGGGGGAGTGGAGGTACCCAGCCCCAGCAGCAGCCAGCCGGTCAGGGAGGGCAATACTCCCAGCAGAGAGATCACTAGCCGCAGCAGTAGCCCCCAGCATATCAGTCACACCAGCCTTCGTCCTTCGGTCCTCGTCCCTATCAGCAGCAGGGACAGTCTTGGAGACGTGAGCAGCAGGCTCACCCATCATACCAGCAACATCCTTCCTCCTACCCCTCTCAGCAGCACCACCAGCAGTTCCAGCAGCCTCAGCACCAGAGAGGCTACCCGTCGGGCTCCCACGAGAGCCCCGCCTTGGATGACATCGCCTGCCTCCTCACGGATCAGCAGGCCACTTTTCGACGGGAGATGGACGAGTTCCGCCAGGAGATGCGGGGACCTGGTGAGAGGGAAGGCCGCTATTCCTGCACAGGTTGAGCCGAATCCGAATAGCCTCAAGAGGAAGTCTGAGCAGGTAGTTCACACTGAGCATGCCACTCCTAGTGACCCATTTATTGATACATATTCGGATCTATTTGATGCTGATTTTGTTACACTTAGGAGCGGTAGAGCACCAGCAGGCGGCGCCTCATCTGAGCGACGACGCGAGGATCCACCCAGAGCGCCAGATGAGGAGGAGGAGAGCGGTACTGAGGCCGCTCCAGATGACGATGGTGGTACTGATGCCACCAAGGATGCTGATTCCACCGGCGGTACTGAGGCCGCCGCTTCACCAGTGCGAGGAGGTGGTACTGACGCCACCAGTTTAGCCGAGCTAGCCCGCGGTACTGATGCCGCGAGACGTCCAGCAGCAGCAGCAGCAGAGCCAGCCCGTGGTGGTACTGAGGCCACCGGTGTGTGTTTTGATAGAGATGTTGTCTTTCCTCGTATGGATGTATCTCAGAACATTGTTGTGAATAAAGGAAAAGGTTTAGTTTCTTCTGGTCCCACTGTGGTGAGTGATGTATGTGTGGATCCGGCCGTCGAGCCGTCTAGGCCTTTTCCTAGTCCTTCATCTGCGAAGGACCCTGTGATCCCCTTCCCTAGAGCCCTTCAGATGGGGAAGGGGAAGAAAAAAGAAAAAGACCCAAAAAAGAGAGAGCAGGAGGAATTCAGCCAGAGCATGATCGACAGATTTCACATCCAGCTGACCCTCCAGGAGGCTTTGCAGCACATCCCCCTTCTTCAACGATCTTTGAGAGATAGGACCACAGTCAGGAGGAGGAGGAGGAACCACACTTCAGAGATTCATGTGCTGACGAAAGCCATGTGTTTTGCGATCCAGAATCATCTGCCAGCCAAGAGGCCAGATTCAGGGGCCCCGTATGTCAGATGCCAGATCAGTGAGCAGAGGTTCGACCGTACTCTACTAGATAGCGGATCGTCGATCAACCTACTTCCGGCAGCCCTTCTCGACAGCTTCGAGTTGGGCACTCTTCGACAGAGCAGGACAGTCCTTTAGTTCGCTGATCGATCTGTCAAGAGGCCGAAGGGGTTGTTACGAGACGTTATCGTCACGATTCAGGGCCTGAAATTCCCCGTGGACTTCGTAGTGTTGGACATGGAGATCCCTGATTCAGTGTCCGATACCCCCATCATCCCTCGGTCGTCCGTTCTTGACCACAGCCAAGGCGGTGACCGATCATGACAGCGGGAAGGTGTACTTTCGCGTCGAGGGCGAGAGTATACAAATAGAGACGGTCGAGGACTACAGAGCCAGAGAGAGAGCACGCTCAGAGGCTAGCACAGATTCAGAGCAGCTGACAGACGCAGAGCCAGACATCCACCAGGACTGTGATTTTGTGATCACAGACAATGAGGCAGCATGGGCAGATCCTGCAGCACAGGCCATCCTCTCATTTTCAGATACAAATGATGCCGAGATGATAGCAGAGGAGAGTCTGGAGAGCACAGCCCTGTTTCAGGATACTACAGAGGCAGCAGAGCTGGTTCTTGATCGCGACACGCCTATCAGTGATGGTGGTGCTGAGGCCACCTTGGGTGATGGTGGTACTGATGCCACCATATTTGATGCAGATCCCTCGGATTCAGAGTCTGATTGGGCAGATTGTGATGATCAGATGCTAGACTTGTGTCCACTTGAGCCGACAGATGAGGAGGAGGCAGATGCAGAGCCGATCAGAGATAGCACAGTTGAGCAGCCTTCTCCAGATCTAGTTTGCGAGAGTTCGCTTTCTTTCTCCCAGGCAGATTTGGCAGACTTAGCAGCATTCACTCATTTCCTTCCGCAGCCAGATTTGCCAGCACCCAGCATTTCAGAGCTGAAGCCGCTCCCTACTTCGCTGAAGTATCGATTCCTTGCGGGCGAGCCAGAGATGTACCCAGTCATCATCTCCGCCGATCTGACTGGAGAGCAGGAATCCCGTTTGATGGGGGTTCTTGAAAAGAACCGCAAGGCGATCAGATGGAGCGTAGCAGATCTCCATGGGATTAGTCCATCAGTGTGCTCCCACCATATCTATCTCGAGGAGGGGGCGAAGCCGTCGCGTGAGTTCCAGCGGCAGCTGAACCCCAACCTGAGAGAGGTTGTGATGAAGGAAATATCCAAATGGTGGAGTGCAGATTTTATTTATCCCATTTCCGACTCCAAGTGGGTCAGCCCCTTGCATGTGGTGCCCAAGAAGACGGGCATCACGACTGTGATCAGTGAGTCGAGAGAGGAGATTGCTACACGAGTACCCACCTCTTGGAGGGTCTGTGTTGACTACAGGAGACTCAACCAGGCCACCAAGAAGGACCATTTCCCCTGCCTTTTATTGACCAGATCATTGAGAGACTGGCAGGGAAGAGCCATTATTGCTTCCTGGATGGGTACTCGGGCTACAACCAAGTGGCCATCGCTCCTGAGGATCAGGAGGAAGACCACCTTTACCTGTCCCTTCGGCACATATGCTTTTCGACGCATGCCATTTGGGCTATGCAACGCCCCTGCGACTTTTCAGAGGTGCATGCTCTCGATATTTTCAGACATGGTAGGGTAGTGTTTGGAGGTCTTCATGGACGATTTCTCGATCTACGGCGACGGATTCGACTCCTGTCTTGACTGCCTAGACCGAGTACTCCAGCGATGTATTGAGTATCAGTTGGTTCTATCTTGGGAGAAGAGTCACTTCATGGTGACTCAAGGGACGGTGCTTGGCCATATCATCTCCAACAGGGGCATGGAGGTTGATCCGGCCAAGGTTGATGTCATTAGGAAACTCGCACCGCCATCCAATCTGAGGCAGCTACGGTCATTTCTGGGGCACGTTGGATTTTATAGGAGGTTTATTCAGGATTTCAGCAGGATTGCCCGGCCGTTGACTGACCTCTTGACGAAAGACACCGAGTTCCTTGTCGATGACAAGTGTCTTTCGTCGTTTGCTACTCTCCAGCAGTGTGTCATTGAGGCTCCTCTCCTCCAGCCGCCTGATTGGTCTCTCCCATTCAAGATCATGACGGATGCCTCCGATTTTGCCGTAGGGGCAGTGCTGGGACAGAGGAAGGATGGAGTCCCGTTTGCCATTCACTATGCTAGCCGCACATTGGATTCCGCCCAGCGGAATTACACGGTTACAGAGAAGGAGATGCTAGCCGTAGTGTTTGCCCTAGATAAGTTCAGATCGTATATCATTGGATCTAGTGTGACTTTGTTTACAGATCACACCGCCATCAGATACCTTATGGCAAAGAAGGATGCCAAGGCCAGACTGACTAGATGGATCCTTCTACTCCAGGAGTTCGATATTGAGATCAAGGATAAGCCTGGAGTCAAGAATGTGGTGGCGGATCATCTCTCCCGTTTAGAGTAGCCTGAGGAGTCTGAGCAGAGTGATCCTATTAGAGATACCTTCCCAGATGAGGCGATCCTTGCTATCGCCTCACTCCCATGGTATGCCGATATTGTGAACTTTCTCGTTGCTGGGAAAGTCCCACAAGGTTGGCACAGGCAGAGGCTTGAGACCTTCCTCGCGAAGGCCAAGTCCTACCATTGGGAGGATCCCATCCTTTACCACGAAGGAGGGGATAGCGTCTGGCGTCGGTGTATTCCTCAGGAGGAACACCATAGCGTCCTCACTTACTGCCACAAGCTTGAGGCAGGAGGACATCATTCTAGGAGGAGAACGGCACAGAAAGTGCTCCAATCCGGCTTGTGGTGGCCTACCCTCTTCAAGGACTCAGATGAGTTCGTGAAGAGGTGTACTGACTGTCAGAGGATGGGCACTTGTGGACAGCGTGATATGATGCCGATGCAGCCCATTCACTTCTGTGAGGTTTTTGACGCATGGGGCATCGATTTCATGGGTCCATTCCCTAAGAGTCAGGGATTTGAGTACATTCTGTTGGCCGTTGATTATGTTAGTTGTTGGGTGGAGGCTATCCCCGCCCGAGCCGCTGATGCGAGGACAGTTAGCAGATTTTTGAGGAAGCACATCATCACGCGGTTCGGGGTTCCACGAGTTCTGATTTCTGATGGGGGATCGCACTTCATCAACGACCAGGTGAAGGCCCTTGCTAGCGAGTTCGGTATAGACCATCGTGTTGCTACACCTTACCATCCACAGACGAATGGTCTAGCCGAGGTGTCGAATAGGGAGATCAAGACTATATTGCAGAAAGTCGTCCGCCCTGACCGAAAGGATTGGTCACAGCTTTTGGACTCGGTCTTGTGGGCATATAGGACGTCTTTCAAGACACCATTGGGCACATCTCCCTTTCGCCTCGTATATGGCAAGCCGTGCCATTTACCTGTTGAGCTGAGGCACAAGTCACTTTGGGCAGTCACAGATATTCTGATGGATCCAGATGGTATGGGAGACCAGAGGAGGGCAGAGTTAGCAGCCCTGGAGGAGCTTAGAGATACAGCTTTCTCAAACAGCCTACATTATAAGGAGAAAGTGAAGGAGTGGCATGATTCTCATATCAGCCACAAGCATTTTGAGATTGGATAGAGAGTATGGCTGTTTGATGCGAGGCTACGTTTATTTCCAGGGAAGCTACAGAGCAAATGGAAGGGACCCTACTTGGTCAGAAAGGTACACGACAACGGTAGTATTGATATATCTGAGTTGTCTTCTGAGAGTACCTTTCGAGTGAACGGCCAGCGGCTCAAGCCATTTCTAGATCATGAGCCGCGGGTCGCTGATCTTGCCCCCATTCATTTTGCGTGAGATGTGGTCTTTGACTCACATCTAATGCATCTCACGCCTGAGTTTCACTATTCCTCCGCCTTGTATAGATCCAGATGTCCATATCACTACATTCTTTAGTCCCACATCCCTTTCTTCATCTTGTGATTATGCTATACTTAGGGTGCACTTTACCCTAAGTATAGGGGGGATGTGAGACCTTTTGGGTATTTCTTTTGTTTCTGTCTACCCCTGTTTTTGTTGCCTATTCTTAGGGATATTTCACCCTAAGGCCCTGTTTGGCAGGAGAATAAGCCCTGGAATAAGGGGCCAATTCTCCTCCCAACACGGTTTCCAGTGGTACGATTATTCCCTATTATTCCATCTTATTTCACTCTTATTCCTATCTTTATCCCACCTTACCTACCTTTATTTCACCTTATTCTTCTTATTCCTATCCTCCAGCCGAACAGAGAATAGACCTTTATTCTCCTTATTCCCCATCCTTATTCCTGCTTATACCCGAACCGAACGGACCCTAAGTATAGGGGGGGTAGACCCTATACATTCTCCACTCGGTTTTCCCTTAGTGTACAACCTGCTATACTTAGGATTATTTGATCCTAAGTATAGGGGGAAGACCCGAGACCCTCTTGACTTTTTATTTCTTCTTCTTTGTATATAGCCTTTCTTTTCACTTCCCTATACCTAGCACGAGTTATGTCTTCTTCATCGCTCTTGACTCTGAGGACATCGTTCGAGCTAAGTATAGGGGGGTGTGTATATATTTGATATATACTTTAGCCATAACTCGTACTTTGTGTGAGTGTGTTAATAAATAAAATGGCTAAAAATCACAAAAATTTTAAAATTTTCATGTACATAAACTTCTTTTATTTGCACATAAATAGCTAGTGTACAAATTATTTCTGTAAAAATGATTTAAAAAATCTTTTGTGTAAAGCTTGTGTAAATATTTTTTGTATCAAAATTATGTATATAGTACAAAATTTTTCCAAAATGTTTTGAAAAATCAAAAGTTTGCAAAAATCTTGTGTAAATGGGTGTAAATATCTTTTGCAAAACTTGCACTTCATGCATCATTCATCCATGATTTCAAAACATTTTTCAAAAATTTTGCATGATTGTAAAAATTTGTGTAAATAAGCATCTTTTTGTACATATGTATGTAGTTTTTCTGGATGATAGTTGACATTTAAACTAGCCTGGAATCAAATTGAGAAATGGAGCTTGATTAAGATCTTAATCCATCTAACTTCTAAGAGGAACCTTATAGGGCTTAGGTTTAAGGCTTTTTCAGGTCCATGGTGACTTAATTCTTTGAGTCCACTAGGCTATGATCACATGTCATCTCAATGAGCCTAAGGAGAGCACTTAACAACAACACATGACTCATATAGACTATGGCTTTACTTGGACACCAGCACTATGCACCGAGCTCTCTACGGATGAGGTGGTGAGGAGGCAATCTTCCTTGACTTGGGGTAGCATATGAGGGTAGTACTTCTAGGCGGAACCTCTCTTCTTCTTTTAGTGAAGGAAGTGCGTCTCAACTTGGTCTGGTTGCCATGAGGTCTAACGACGGGAGTTGTGGGTTGCAATAAAGCTTCAAAAGAGGGATAGTCTACTGGCCCAAGAGGAAAAACTCCTTGCATATATGCTGCACATGTATATGTTGTACAGATGCACTTGAAAAAAAATGTGCAAAAAGAAAAGAACTCCAAAACAGTGGTGGGTCTGAGAGAAAATGATAATCCCACCGGAGTATGTATATAGAGTGCAATAAGCAAAGCTTGGTTTCATGATCCATCTGATGTAGCTTGCAGCAGGGAGACTTGGCTACACTGATCAAGCTCCCAAGGGTACTTGGCTACACTGGCCTTGACCCATTCTCTTCTTCCTCCTCTTCTTGAGCCGGTTGAAATTGAACTTAGAAGGGAATACCCCGCTCCTCGAGGAAAGAGTGGCCAGATTGAGGTCATAGAGTTACGTTGTTGGGGAGGGTTGTCAAGTTGCCACTTCTGAGGTGGAGAGCTTAGACCTCACTTTCACAGGACAAGAAAAGATTCATGGTCTTCAGGGTTTGTGATTGATGACTTGTTCTGATCTGGAGCATTGAGGAGTCTTGGTTATAGATTAGTGGAACTTAGAGGCTGTTGAGTTTTAGACTTAAGTCCAAATAAGGTTCCGACACATTAATAATCCAAAGATCTGATCGAGCTCCATACCCCAATTTAATGAAGGCAAGCTTAATAATCAACCTTGATCCATGTACATCCTCTTTTTCTTTTCTTTCTTTCTTTTTCACTTCTTTTTCAATAAGTGTTTGCTAAGGGTCTAGCAAAGTTAAGTATAGGGGGGTGATGAATACTCATTCATCACTCTTTATTCTTATATTTTAGCTACAAAAACCTTTGCAAATACATGTAGATATGTGTAAATACAAATAATTACCAAAAGCATGCATTGTGTAAAAACCTATAATTAGCATGTTTTTGTGCAAAAATAAAAGAATAAAGATTAAAAAGAAAAAGAGGGAAATATTTAGAGTAAATATTGAGCAACCTAACCCAAGGGAGGGCTCAGCATGGGCCTGACCGCATAAAAGCCAAAGTAGAGGGAGATAGGGGCTCAGGTGTAAATATTTATGTAAATTTTATAAAAATATTTTCCTCACCAAAAATATACTTGTAAATACTTGTATATATTTTTAAATATTAAAACAAAAGATAAAAATATAAAAATTAAAAAGAAAACAGAAACATCACCTTCACCATGTACATAAACCACTTATATGTATTTATTTAACCTTGTAAATATAGATAATTAATTTTTATAATAGTCTATGTTATATATTGTAAATAAATAAAATAAAAACAATTAAAATCAAAACAAAATAAAAATAGCAAAACTAAAAATACAAAAATACATTGTACATATACCATGTATATAGATGTACATATATATTTATTTTACCTATGTAAATAAATAATAAAAATCAAATAAAAATACCTTTTTATTCCTTATTTTATAATGAAAATAAATAAAATATAAAATAGGAATAAAATTGCACAAAAATAACATTTAAAAATCAAAAATCCAAACCCTATATATTGTATATATACCTATATATAGTACATATTATGTATATAGCCTATTTTTAATTCCAAAAATTAATTAAAAATCACTAAAAAATAGAAAAAAATAAAAGAAAAATATTTCATGTTAGTTTTTGCAGATTCGGCCCCTAGCTACCCATATTTGTCACTTCAAGATCCAGCCACGTGGCCGAATCCCATTGGGTCCTGGGGATGTTGACCGCCCGGTCAACTAGCCCCCCCAGGACCACTTCCCATGGGTCTGAGCTCCGGACCCTACTTCTCCTATTTCTTCCCGCTCGACCCGACACCCATTTCCCTAAAACCCGGCTCCGTTTTGAACCTCTCACATCCGACACCTTCGCCGGGCATCCACCTCGGGATCCGCGCGCTTCATCGACCTACCCGAGCCCGTCTTAGCCGGACCCCTCCAACGCATATAAGCGAGCTCCGCCACCTTCTCTCGACATCTTTGGCCATTTGCTTCGTTCTCCAGTGAGCTCCAGAGAGTGTGTGGGGTGACAGCTCGCATCCCCGACCTGTTGCAGCGAGGAGAGGAGGTGAATCCATCGATCCGGCGACGTAGCCGCCGCAGCTCCGCCACCCGCGTGAGCTCCGAGCCTCAGGCCGAGACGACCCTCGAGGCGACAACCAGGAGCATCCCCAGCTCCTTCCCAGTCTCTCCGTTCACCCAGGTAGCCACTTAGCTCCGCCGTTTCCTTTAATTTCCATTTTCGCCCAATTTGCGCCGCCGTCGTATTTCCCTGATTCCGACCACTCCCTCGCCCATCTCGATCATCAGAATCAACCCTCACGTTCGCCTTCGTCCAACGCACCTTCTCCACCCGCTCACTCAACCCAGCTCGCACAGGAGCTGGGAACCGAGCTCCTCCGTCTACCCCCTTCGCCGGAGCTCGCCGTCCCGACGCACCAGCCACCCCCACTTCGCCTAACCGGGTCGAGGCAGTTTGCCCCTCGACCCGTGAATCTTCTGGTTCACTTTGCAGGTCGAATCAAGGGACAGCTGAGGCTCTCCGTCATCCAGCCAGGAGACCCAGCTCCGCCGATCCCGTCCGAGCTCCCCGGAGCCTGCCTTGATCATCGGAGCCCACCGGCAGACGCGGGAGCCTTCCACGATTCTTCTCCGACCTTCAGAAGGCTCCCAGGAGGAGCATCGCGCATGCACGAGCCCGACGAAGCTCGCCGGGGACCTGTTCTTCGAGGATCCTCCGTCGCCGTCGATCGCCCTCTCTCGCTCCAGTTTTAATCTGGGCCGTCCATCCCTGGAGCCACCAGCAGCGTCAGATCTGAGGAGAGACGATCCGGAGCGCCCACTACCAGCCGCCGTCCGATCTACACGTGGCGCGCATCCAACGCCCCCGCTTAATAAAGGGTAATTTACCCTTAGGCCCCTGTCTTTATTTTATTTCGTTTTAGTCCTGTAATTATTTAAGTCAGTTGTTTAGTTTTAGGGTAATTTACATAGTGGACCATGAGCTTTAGTTTATTTGCATTTATACCCCTGCCAGTTGTGGACACGTGCTTCGACACGTGAGTTGTTTGGGTTATTTGCAGTAGATACCCTTGTAGTTCTGGATGTTATTAAATGAATGAAAGTTTTTAGATATTTGCATTTATACCCCTGTGCGTGGTTTATTTGAGCATGTGCGATATTTTTTTTGGGTAATTTGCAGATAAGGCCCCTGGACTTTTGGTACCTGTTACCAATAAGTCCTCGGGACTTATTTTTCTTACATTTAGGTCCCTGAGTGCCCCAGGCACGCGCGTCGCGCGTGTTTTGCTGGGTATTTTGCACCAGGACCCCCAGGACTTTGGGTATTTGCACTTTGGTCCCTGTGCACAGTGCCCTATCTTTGCTTTTGAATAAAATATCAAACCACCTCCAAATCCAACGAAAATTTTACACATGGCTCCTGCCATGGTGTAGGATTTTTATGGATTTTTGAGGACATTTTTGATTTCGTTTGGTATTTTTAAAAAATCAAAAACCATCATTTATATCACTGTCTAGCTTGAAAAATCACAAAAAAATATCAAAACTCATTTAAAAATTCTATAAAAATTAGCTATTGTTTGTCTTACTTAGTTTTATTTTCTAGCCAATTTTGGCTATTTTTCATTGCTGAAAACACCTAAAAACTTAAAAACACTCAAAAACCCATAAAAATTCTAGTAAATAAATTAAAAATCCAAAAACAATAAAATTGGTACCTAAATTTTCCTTGTTTTATCATCTTTACACGAAAATTACCTCCAGCCATTTTTGTGCCCTTAGATATTTTATCTAGGGCTTTTTGGCTCGGCTGGACAGTACCCCCTGTTTGTTTCACTTTCTGATTTTTAGAAAATCAAATAAACATCAGAAAATTACCAAAAATTCACCAAAAACACTAAAAAATATAAAATACATAAAAACATTTTTGTTATAATTTTTGGTTGATTTTTTTAGTACCTTAAATAATTTGTTGAAGTGTGCTTTTCTTTGTTTCCTTTATTGTCTTAATTACTTAAAAATCCAAAAAAATATAAAAATAATTAAAAACCACTAAAAATATTTTCTTTCTTTATTTCCCTTATTTTTACTACTTCGTAGGCCTCTCGGCCAACCCGTGCTCCTTGAGTTCGACCCTGGGTGCTATACCAGGTTAATCACATAGCAGGACCGCTATTCGTGTTTGATTGATTTTATCTGTTTCGAGTGGTTCATTTTTCTTGATACACATCGTCTGATCGCTTGGGTCGCGACGACCTATTTTTAGTACCTTATACCCGAGTGATCATGCCTGTTATCAATGTTCTAGATTTATTTTAGGATAAATCCGTTCATCTTTCACCCTTCGATATGCTTGATCGGAGCACCACCATCATTGATTTCCATCTCTAACTTGACTTTTACATTTACACAACCGTTCTCCATCTTCTCCCATATCTAACTCCCTCAGATCACTCCAGAATTGAGGTTTGACCTCCTCTTTGACCACCTTCATCGGAGGTCCACATCCCTTCACAATTTCCCTTCTTTTCTGCTTAATAAATTGGCCAGAGACCAATCTCCACACATCAGCTAACATTGCAGGTCTTCGAAGCTCTTCTGGGAGCGAGGCATAGGATCTGGGGGTTGAGCTGAAGCTGAACACCTCTAGACCTCCAGATCCTCTTTGATCTTTAGCCGTGAATCATGGAATCTGTACTTCATTAGAGGATCATCGCAAGAAGCCTTAGACCAATCAGAAGGAGACTCGGTCTGAGATCAAGTAAGTGACTATTTGAAAAATGCAATAAAGCTTGTATGTTTGTTTGTTATTATTTGGCCCCTCAAATTAAATAAATTGCTTTTATATCCATTCCATCATACATCACACACACTAGCACGTGTCTTCTTGGGTAAATTACACCTTATCCCCCTCAATTTATTTATTTGTTATTATTTAGTCCTGAAATTACTTTTCTTTGCATCCATACCCCTGTGTATCTATATGTAATTTTGCATGTTAAATTCAATTAAAAAATAGCAAAACCTCATTAAAAAATCCATTAAAATTACTTTAACCTCATGCTAATCCCATTTATTCATGCTAATTTTTATTCTGCATTTTATCATTTTTATTGATTTTAATAATTCAAAAACTCCAAAAATTTCCCCTATTTGCAATAAAAATTCAATAAAAAATAAACCTTCTCTAAAAATTCCTAAAGATTCTGTTTTTGTTTGTTTTGATTTATTGTATTTTCTGAACAATTTACATTACTAATTCATTATAAAAACCAAAATAATAGGAAATCATTGAAAACACTAAAAAAATCTTTTTAAATCACAAAAAATCCAAACAAATTTGAAAAAATGATTTCTTAAAAACTCAAAATTTTATCTTTCCGTTTATGCTTATTTCTTTAATTTTTAATTTCATTTTCTATTTTAAAAATCCCAAAAATTCACATTATTTTCTATTTGCATTTTCTTTTTTTAATATGCTTTTAAAAATTATGAAAATTCTGGAAGAAATTGCAAAAAACATTAGAAAAAAATTTAAAATCCTAAAAATAATTTCATTTTTATTTTTATTATTTTTCTACACTTTAAAAATCCAAAAAGTGCCTTTTTCTTACTTCTTTCTTTATTTTTTTATTTGTTTTATTTTCTTTATTTTTTAAAAAATTAAAAACATGTGCAAAACTTTAAAAATCATTAATAAAACTAAAATCCAAGAAGCATAAAAACAATAAAAATTAAAATTCCATAAAAATTTAAAAAGGCAAAAATATCACAAAATCTGTGTGTAGTATGCTTTGAATTCATTTTCCTTTTCTTTGATTTTTCACTGAATGGAATGAGCCTCGGGTTTGTAGCCTCCTGAGTTTGATCCTGTATGCTATACAGGTAAATAAATACTGAAACTCTTTTGCAACATTCCTTCATTTTATTTTAGCTTGATCAATAAATTTTTGTTGAGGGATTTTTAAGGTTGCAACGACACTGTAATTAATCCATTAAATTAAAAACCCACAAAATTTCTATCTCAACAAATGGCACTGTAGCCGGGGAGGCATGGCAAGGGTAGCTTGGTTTTCCTTGTAGCCTACTATTCTTGGTTGTTGATACACGTTTGTCTTTATTTTTGTCTTCTTATTTTTATCACATATTTCTTGTTAATATTTCCTGTCACTTGTTTATATCTTGTCTTTTATTTCTTGTCTTTTATTTATTTTTTTGTTGTCTATATTCTGCCTATATATATTGTGTGGATTGCAACTTGTTGAGGAGTGAGCACTCACTTCGAATTCTGCGTGCCGTGAGGAATCTTACACAACGCTTGCAGGATCCGATTTGTCGGATACCGAAAGCTCCCCAAGATCGGACTTAGGGATTCAATTGAGATCTATTTCGCTTGCTCTTCTTATCTTGACTCTTATCCACCTTTGCGTGTGCATTGTTGTTTTGTCTATATTGTCTGCTTTCTTTTCTTCTTATATTTTTGCTTATATTATCATAATTGTGTTTCTTAACAATTCTTGTGTTTCCTCTTTCTTGCGAAGGCCCGACGAGTGAGGGAAGCATTCCTAGGAGCGCCGACGCACCCGAGCGAAGAGGAGGTAGCTCATTTGTTCACCGAGTTGTAGGAGGGCGTAGGAGGAGGAGGAGCAAATGATTCAGAGGAAGTAGATTTTTGGTGCACATTTTTTTCTTGTTTGCATTTTTATTTTGCATTATTTTTGTAAAAAATTGTAAAAATTTCTATTTGGCATTTTCCTCTTTTTCTGTCTTCTAAAAGGCCATTATATACCTTGTGTGTACGGGGTCTGTTTCACCAAGTGCCGATGCACTTGGGGTACCACACTGGTTTTGTTTTCAGCGACTTTATTTTTTTTTGTTTTCTCGTGGTTTTGTGTGCTTGAGCCTTAGAAGTATGTTTTATTATCTTACTTGAGCTTGGTAGTTGATTAGGTCAAAAGCCCTTAAAAGAATATCTGTTCCTATAGACTAGATCATAGGATTGGACTTAGAAAAATTAATTGGTTCTTGCTCGCTAATAGAAGTTACTGCTAGGATGGTTCTCATGCATCATTTAGGTTAGTTCGATTTCTGTATTTTATTTTATGCACGGATCACCTTTCATGTAGAGTGATGGCAAAAGGTACACATCTCTTTCTTTGCATGCTTCATTGATTTCATCGTGCATCGGCTTTTCAATTTCCTTCTCCATTTTCACTCACATAAGATCTAAAAGGAATTGAAAATTCATTGGACCGTTTACTTAAAAAACTCAAAAATTGATAATTGTATAAAATTGGAAGTGCTAAAGAAAACTCAGCTCTAAAAGAAACGTACGGACAAAATTATTGTTTTGGGGAGAGTAACCCCCTCATTATTTGTAGGTACTTACCTCCAGATAGAGTGGGTGAGGAAGCATCCATAAGGATAGAGCCCAAATCTCTGGTCTTTTGCCCTATACTCATGTGCATTACTCTTTGGTGCACGGTTGAGATGAAAGCACTTGCCTCCGACCATAGAAAATCGTTTTGGTGTTCTCATTCTCCTTTCTCCCTTTTGACTTGATATTGAACCCGGCGGCCCAGGCAAATAGTTCCATTGATTGGGGAGGATTGAGAACGTACGTTGGGCGATAACGATGACTCACCCTGTGTTCTTGGTAGTGAGTAACTTATTGTCAATTCACTAAACTTAAAATTGAAAAGATAAAAGACTAAACTCTTACGGTCTCCACTAATGTTCTATTGATGAATTGGGAGTTTGTATTGTGTTTGTTTGTTAGTGTAGGGATCCTTCCACACCCTTTGTGCCTTTTCTTCCTTTTTCTTCTTGTGTTGACCTCTGTGTTCTCGCATCTTTCCTATTGATATCGAAGATGTCAAATTGGAGTACTTTATGTTCGAATTCTGCGAACTCATTTCACACTCCAATTCGGTCGTCTTCTGTTTGAGAAGACACTTTCCGGACATCCCTATTTCTCCACGTCACCCATCTACTCATCCAATTCACTATTTGAGATTAACTCTAATCTCAAACTTTAATTTGAGACCCCATCATTTTCAAGGACTAATCAAGTGCAATATACATTTTCAGAAATCGAGACAGATCACTTGATGCCACCAAAGGGTAAGTGTTCCATGGCAGAGCAGAGAGAGATCAACAATACGATGTTATCTTCCATACATGCCATTCAGGCAAAATTGATTGAACACACTGACATCCAGGCCGGTTTGAGAGATATGATCTTCAAGCCGAGGAATGAAAGATAAGATAGGAGAGAGGAGGATGAGCATGTGAATGAAGGTGGGAATAGGGGAGGAGGAGATACACTCATTGAGCTAGTGGCTAAGCTTACACTGAAGGATGCCTACAATCCAAAGGCAGGACAGACCAACACATGGATTAGGATCCCTGCAATTCATGGGCAGTTTGATCTAAAGCCCACAATTTTACCACTCCTCCCAATATTCCACGAACACATCAATGAAGAACCTTATTTACACCTCTAACAGTTTGATGGCATTTGTGGCACAATCCACTACCCTAACATCTCGTTAGAGGTAATGAAGATGACAACCTTCCCGTTCAGTCTCGTCAACAAGGCGTTATATTGGATTAACCATTTGGGAAGGGTTGTCACATCTTGGGAAGAGTTGAGGTCCGCTTTCTTAAGCAAATATTATCCATTTGGACATCTCAACCAAATGCGATCTTTGATAGCTAACTTGTCCCAAATGTCCCTTGAGCCTATTAACGATGTGTGGGAAAGATTCAAGGATTTAATGCAGAAGTGCTCCTATCAAGATATTTCAAAGACACGCCTTGTGCAGAACTTCTTTTGGAGTTTGAGCATTAAGAACTAGAAGTTGGTAGATGCCGCTTGTGGGGGGTCCCACTTCAACATGGATGAGGATGTCCTTTATCAGATTTTTGAGGAGATGCGGAAAGATCTACAGTTCTGTCTTCTTCACGTGCTTTTCAGAAGCACCCTGTTACCTCTCCTTCAGTACCCACAAGCCTGTCAACATGACAACATAACATGATGTGGATATGGTGGACAATGCAGATATGGCCATTACAGAAAAATACCTATCCAAAGTGGACATAATTGAGAAATGATCCAAGGAGCTTGAGAAGCTACATGTGATCGAACAGAGGACAAAGAACCTGGATAAGTTGGATGATATTACAAAGCATTTGGATCTTCTTGTCAGTAAGGTTAGTCATGTCAGAGTGCGATTGCAACAACCGATACTTGTACTATGAGCAGACTTATTCCACTTCAGCCCAAGAGAGTACCGGAGGACCATCTACAGTTCAACACGTTTACTAAGTGCAGACCCCAAATTGGGTCCCGCATCAATCATGTCAGATTGTGCTATACTAGCAGGAGCATCCTTACCTTCTTGAGCAAAATTCTCCAACTCCACCTCTCATTCAGGAGGTGAACGGTATTTGGTTCAATCGAGAGTGCAACTAGCCCCGTCCATCAGGGCAAGGTCAATTGGGTTCCTAGCAAAGTCAGAGACCTGTCCACCATTTTCAGGGAGGGAGACCACACCCCCAATACTAGCAGTTATAGCCTCACTTTGCATCCACCACACTTCCAGAACTGGAGACTGGATAACAATAGATGCAACCTGCATATACTCATTAACCTTACTATCAGCAACAATTTGCACATTATGGATAGTTTTCGCATCCTCCTCCTCCTCCTCATTATTAACAACAATATTATGGATAGTGACAGCCTCCACACTACCAGTCTCAGTGACAACCAATCAAAGCATCCAGAGGCACCTTCGGTGAATCCCGTAGTAGATTAGCTTGCTTTATTGATGAAGAATATGAATGACCTGACTCAGAGGCTTGACGACCTGACCACCATCAAGACATTGATTCCAACCCATGTCAATGCCAATCCCAACAATTTTAGACGCAAGGAGCAGGTAGCCCATTATCCATTCACACCGAGACAGGCATGACCCTTGATTTTACATGTTTATCTGATGCCATTCATCTCAGCGACAGTAGGAGATTGTAGTCGCCCCACATCAGTTGGGATTGGAGAGAGTCACTGAGAGAGATTCACCGACTTCATCATATTCTCCATCAGTTGAGCAACGATCCAGTGCAACAGAACCAGATCTTGGAGTTCCACCACCTTCTTCTTCTTCACCACCACAATCATCGCCATCATTATGCAGAAAATACCAAAAAGAGAATAAAGAAAGATGCAGTGCTGAGTCAACCATGAAGGAAAACACACCCATCGTGGATCCTTCTTCTACACAAGTAGACCAAGCAACCCATCATGTTTTTCCTTTTGTTCCTTCTATTCCCATATTGGATAACATTGTACAAATTGATTTTGGTTGTCCAAATGTACATGGACTCTATTTTGAATAATAGAAATAAACAACATGTTGTTTCTTCTGATTCCGTTCCATTTCCTTCAGCTTTAAATAAAACCAGAAAAATCCAAAAATTAAAAACAACACTATCTGATCCTGGAGTGGTAGAGATACTTTAGAACATCTTTTTAAAGTTGCCACTCCTTAAGGCCATGTAGTAGATGCCTGCAATTAAAAAGGGAATGAAAGAAGCATGTAATCAAAAGCTTCAACCAAAGCATAACAGACGGAAGAAAATAGAAAAGCACATCTTGACCATGTCCACAGTTTATTCCATTAGCAACCTCCCACCCAAAAAGGAAAGATAAGGGAGTACCTCACATCCTCTGCCACATCTTTGATCAAGAGTTTGATCGTACTCTTCTCGATAATGGTTCCTCCATTAATCTCATGCCATCCTCGCTACTCACTAAGTTTCAGTTGGGGCCTCTTGGATCCACCAAGATGATCCTTCAATTTGCTGATAGATTGATCAAGAGGTAGTGAGGAATATTAGAGGATGTTATTGTCACGGTGCAAGGAATTAGATTCCCAGTAGATTTTGTTATTATGGATATGGATATCTCTGCATCGTTACTCCATACCCTGATTATACTTGGTCGGCCATTCCTTCAAACGGTCGAAGTAGTAGTTGATTATGGTACTAGAGAGATCATCTTTCACTCCCGCAATGATAAGGTGAAAATTAAGATGATCCCCAATCCTAGGCCAGCATCACCACCAGCAACAACAGATGAGAGAGAGAGAGAGTTATACCAGATTCTAAGGACTGTGATTTTCTTGCTGAGTTTCGAGATACAGATATATTCTCTGATTTCATGGACACCCAGGAGTTCCTTCTCTAAAGGACCTTCTAGAAAGCACAATCACCTTGAGTTCGCTTGTTGATCATTCTGAGTCATTAGCTGATGGACAATAGGAGATGTATTCTGAGGATCATTCTGAGTTTTCGGAGGTACATTCTGAGATTCCTAAGACACATTCCTTTTCCGAGATCACTGATGAGATACCTCGTACTGAGATTTCTGAAATACTTGTTGAGGATTCTGAACAACTGATGAGCAATTCCTTTCTGAACAGAGATCATTCATTGCAGACCTTTCTGAGATTTTACACAATGAGCCTACAATAGCCATGATGGATAGTACAACCGTGCAGATCATTTACCTTCTACCACTGCAGTTGTAGAGTTTGCCACAGAGTAGATTCATACCCCACATGATCTTAAGGCTTTACCCTCAACGTGGAAGTATGCCTTCGTTGTTGGTCCCCCCAAATGTTTCCGACCATCCTCAATTCGCAGTTGATCGACGAACAATTATCTCGCGTGCTAGAGGTTCTTGAGAGAAATCACAAGGTCATTGGATGGAATATTTCAAATTTTTATGGGATTAGTCCAGCATTGTGCTCGCATCATATCTACTTAAAGGATGACAACAAACCCACTCGTGAGTGTCGGCACCATCTTAATCCAAACCTCTGAGATGCTGTCATGAAAGAGATCAGGAAATAGTGTGATGCTGGCTTTATTTATCCCATCTCAGATTCCAAGTGGGTCAGTCCTTTACATGTGATCCCAAAGAAATATGAGATTACTATCGTAAAGAATGATTGTGGTGAGGAGATTCCAACCTGTGTTCCTACTTCATGGCATGTCTACGTAGATTACCGATGCTTGAATTCAGCTACCAAGAAAGATCACTTTCTACTTCCCTTTATTGATCAGATTATTGAGAGGTTTGTAGGGAAGGAGTTCTTTTGTTTCTTGGATGGGTACTCAGGGTATAATCAGGTTGCAATCGCTCCAGAGGATGAGGAGAAAACTACTTTTACTTGTTCGTTTGGCACCTATGCCTTTAAATGAATGCCCTTTGGATTGTGTAACGCCCCTGCTACATTCCAAAGGTGTATGCTGGCTATTTTTGTCGACATGGTGGGAAGTTTTCTAGAGGTCTTCATGGACAATTTCTCGGTCTATGGGGATAGTTGTAATACATGTCTTGCTTATTTAAACCGAGTACTTCAGCATTGTTGCGAGGTAAACTTAGTGCTCTTGTACGAGAAGAGTCACTTTATGGTGAGTGTTGGATTGTATTGGGCCACGTCATCTCCAAACATGGTATTGAAGTTGACCTAGCTAAGATTGACGTAATCTCCAAGCTAGAGCCACCGCATAATTTGACACAGTTGAGGTCATTTCTGAGACACATTGGATTTTATAAGCGATTCATTAAGGACTTCAACAAGATCGCCAGACCTTTGATTGAGCTTCTGTGTAAGGAGAGTGATTTTATTGTTGATGAGATAGTCCTCCTTGCATTTCATCAGATGAAAGACATGGTTACTAGTGCTCCTGTCCTACAACCGCCTGATTGTTCTCTCCCCTATGAGATCATGACAGACGTGCCATATTTTACAGGTGGAGCTGTTTTAGGGTAGAGAAGGGACAAGATACCATTTTCTATGCGCTATGATATCAAGACTCTGGATGAGCCACACCATAATTACACAGTCACAGAGAAGAAGATGTTAGCAGTGATGCTTGCTTAGAGAAGTTTAGATCTTACCTCCTTAATTCACATGTCATTGTATACACGGATCACATTGCCATATGATACTTACAAGAAAAGAAGGATGACAAACCATGCCTTATCAGATAGATCCTTTTTATCCAGAAGTTTGATTTAGAGATTTGAGATAAACCTTGAGTAAAAATGCTGTGGTAGATCACCTTTCCCAGATCACAAATGCAGAGAATTCTGAGTAGTCAATTCTTCCCATATAAGAGACCTTTCCAGATGAGACCAATTTGTCTATGACCTCACTCCCATGGTATGTTGATGTTGTGAACTATCTTGTCTCCAAGAAAGTTCCATAAGATTGGCCGAAGCACAAGGTATATAGATTCATGTCAGAGATACATTTTTACCAGTGGGAGGATCCGTACCTGTTTCGTGAGGGTGCAGATTGTATCTGGAGAAGGTGAAATCCTCAGGAGGAATACACTAGAGTACTTGAGCATTGTCACAAATTAAGAGTCTGGTGGGCATCATTTGGGGAAGCGCATGACAATAAAGGTTTTACAGAGTAGTCTATGGTGACCAACTTTATTGAAGGATGCTACAGATTATGTTCGAGGTTGTATTGACTGTCAGAAAATGGGAGGAACCGTTGGCTCCAAACGTACCAAGCCCCTGAGATATATCCATATATAAAATGTTTTTGATGCTCGGGGAATAGATTTCATGGGTCCATTTCCTGTCAGTCAGAGATTTTAGTACATCCTGCTTGCTGTGGATTATGTTAGCATTAGGTGGAGGCTATCCCCACCCGAGATGCTAATAGTCGTACCATCTGTTCTTTTCCCAAGGACCACATTATTGCGCAGTTCGGGATCCCCAAGATACTTATTTTAGATGGGGGAAGCCATTCCATTAATCGAGAAGTCAAGAAGCTTGTGAATTAGTATGCCATTGAGCATAGAGTTGCGTCTCCTTACCACCCACAAACCAACAGCCTGGCTGAGATTTCAAATAGGGATATAAAGATGATATTGTAGAAACTTGTACGTCCAGATAGGAAGAACCGGTCTTAGATGCTTGACTTGGTTCTATGGGCTTATCAGACGATGAAAAAGTCTCTTTTGGGAATGTCTTCCTATAGAGTGGTTTATGGAAAGCCTTGCCACTTGCCAGTTGAGTTAATTCACAAATCTTTACGGGCACTCCATGCATGTACAATTTGTGATATGAGAAAGTAGGACAGAGTACGAAGTTGGATATGAACAGATTGTTGGAATTTCGAGATTTGCATACGACAATTCACTCATGTATAAGGAGAAAGTCAAGCGTTGGCATGATAGACACATTAGAAGGAAGACTTTCTCCCATGATTAGAAAGTTTGGTTGTTTGATGCAAAATTGAAGTTGTTTTCCAGTAAATTAAAAAGCAAATGGTCAGGAACATTGATTATGAGAGCTGTGCGTGACAATGGTTGTATTGTCGTATCTGGGTTGTCATCTGACACAACCATTTGTTGCGAACGTACAGTTTTTGAAGCCATATATAGATCATGATACATTCATGTCCATGGTTGATTCCATATCTGTGGTATTAACAAAGACTTTTTGATATTTTCTGTGTCTGATACATGAGCTGATTTTCTCTTGTATATATCTTTTCCTTTTATTCTTTCTTCTTCCGTTTTTATCATTCACCTCTTTTCCGTGTGTGCGCTATACTTAGGTTGTACTTTATCATAAGTATAGGGGAGGTGAATGACTTGAGTTTTTCCATTTTCGTTCTGTTCATCACCCCTGTTGTTGCTTATACTTAGATATCATTTACCCTATGTATAGGTGGAGTGATGTCGTTCACTTTGTTCTCTTTTATGTTTTTATTTTCTTTTACTACTACTATTCTCTCATTTGTCCTTCAACTTGTTTATATTCTTTTCCTATACTCAGGGTTCTTACCCTTAGTATAGGGGAGGATAAGTCGAGTCATTGAGTTTGTTCATTCTTTTCCTCGGTTTTCCCCGTTTGTACAATCTTCTATACTTAGGATTATTTGATCCTAAGTATGGGAGGATCACCAACTTCTATTCTTTTCGTCTATTCTTTGAGTTATTATTGTATATATTCTTTTCACTTTTCTATACTTAGCTCGAGTTATGTCTTCCTTTGTAGCTCTTTAGTCACTATGAGGACATAGTTTGAGCTAAGTATGGGGGGAGTCATAGCTCTAACTCGTATTTTTATTAATAATATGGCTACTACTTAAAAAAATGCTTTGAAAAATGATTTGTAAAATGATTTGCAAAAATCTTTTGTAAAATTGCTTGCAATTTTTTTGTAAAATATTTTGTAAAAACTTTTGTAAAACGTTTGTAAAAATGTTTGCAAAAACTTATGTAAAATTATTTTTGTACAAATCTTTGTAAAGTTATTTGTAAAAAAGTTTTGTTTGTAAAATATTTATAAATTATTTTCTGTATCAAACTATATATTTTACAAAATGTTTCTAATTTTTTTGAAAGCAAAATGTTTGCAAATACCTGTTTGTAAAATTTTTTGTAAAATGATTTGTAAAATGTTTGTAAAATTGCTTGCAAAAATATTTGTAAAACTTTTGAAAAATCTTTGTAAAATATTTGTAAAATCTTTTGCAAAATGTTTTGAAAACATTTGAAATTTTTTTGTAACATTATTTTGTCATGTGGGATATAGATTATGGGATGTATATATTTGTTGTAAACTCCACATATGTATAAAAGCCTTAATCAATTGTTCTCCTGTAAATAAAATTCTTTATTATATATGTAGAATCCTTTTATAAGACTTGTATCTAGAACTTGTGAATAAAATCCTCTTGTAAAATCTTGTATGAATCTTGTATAATCCTTGTATATATTCCTTGTAAATACATTCAATCAACTAACCCTTTTCTTTCTTAAAAAATGTTTAAAATCCACAAAATTGTGCAAAATTCTTTGATTTTTTTTCAAAAATATTTTTATTTTATTTTCTTTCAAAAAAACGTGTTTTGTATATATTTCTTGCATTTGCTTGTGCATTTTTTAGAATGTTATTGACTTTTAACTAGTCTGGAATAAAACCTAAGAATGGAGCTTGGTTGAACCTTAATTTACTTAATAATAGGAACCTTATAGGAACTGGAATTGAGATTCTTCAGGTCTATAGACTTAATTCTTTGGGAACCACAAGCATGTCGACTTGACTACCTATGTAGAATACTTCAGGACACACACACACATGATTCTTGTTTATAATGACCTAGCTTGCACACCTGCACTTACACTTTGCTCACCTAAGTTGAAGTGGGAGAGGGTTGGATTTGCCGGCATGAGATACATGCCAATGGAAACATCAGAAGTCACACATTTGTGGCCATTGTAACCCAACCGATCCATTCTCGACGAGGTTTAATGACTGAATGCGGTGGGTTGCAATAAATCTTCAAAAGAGGGAAAGTCTACTGGCTCAAGAAGAAAACTCCTTATGTACATGTTGCACCTTTGTATATATATTAAAAAAATGCAAAAATAAAAAACTCCAAAAAATGTAGACAGACCTGAATGAAAATAAAATGCCTGCTAGAGTTTGTATATATATGTGCAATCAATAAGCAAGCTTGAGCTTCAAGGTTAGATATTTATCAGCTTGCAGCTGGATGAATTGGCTACACTAGTCAAGCATCACAGGATAGGTAGCTACACTAGTTACTGTCCATTCTTTTCTCCACCTCCTTCTCTAGAGCGGTTTGCACTTGAACTTAGAAGGGAATATCCCACTTCTTGAGGAAAGAGTTATTGAATTGGGGAATTAGGGTCACCATGTTGGAGTAGACTGACTTTTACCGCTTCAGCTGAGGAGAGCTACATATCACTTACAATGTACAAGAAAGATTCATAGTCATAAGGGTTTGCGTATGAGTTGACTTATTCTGACCTGTCTATTGAGGAGACTTGATCACAATTGTGTGGTTTCTAGAGGCTGTTGAGTGTCAAGTCCGTTTCCCATTAAGGTTCCACCCAAACTAACAATCGAAGGGTCTGACCGAGCTCCATACTTTGATTTTATGAAGACAAGATTAATAATCGATATTGTTCTAAGTTCTTTACTTTTTTCTTTATTCCTTTTCTTTTTTAGTCACTTATTCTTCAAATAAATTTGCTAAGGGACTATAAAAGGTCAATCGTAAGAGAATGATAAATATGCATTTCATCATCTTTATTAATTTGTTTTAACTCAAAATCTCTTATAAAACACTTGTAAATATCAATAAATCTCTTCTTTTACTAAACCTAAATCTTGTTTAAATATTGTATATTTATCACTATTTTAACCTAAAATAAATAAATAAAGAAATAAAGGAAAACTAAAGAAAATCAAAGACTGTTTATTTGTAATAGATACGGGCTAAATCTGACCCCAAGATTATGTCAAAACTTGACATGATTGACGAGGAATGAAGTATGGGGAGAAATGACCTAAATACCAAAAATACAGATAATCTAGTTCCATTTGTGCATATTTACACTTGTATACTACTGTACATATCACACAATTCTTTCTCTATTTTATTTAAACCCAAATTCACCTCAAATAAAATTATTTTTTTCTTGAAACTTGTACATAAAAATATTTTGTAAATAATAAAAATAATTGCAAAAACAATTAGTGTACATTGTGTAAATAATAACACTCTGAAAAAGCCACAAAGCTCAATTTGTTAGATCAATATCTTCTCCTCCAAAACTCAAAATTAATCAAACTCACTTTCATTGCATTTCAAATTAAATAAACTTTAAAATGGCACTGGTTTCATAAAAATCAAAGTTAAGGTGTGAAATGTGATTTTTTGGGTACTATTATATATTATACCTATGTATATTATATCTATATATATTTCTTTGTATTTTTGTATATATTGTAATTTTAAATATTTGTATATATTGTAATTTACATATATAAATAAAAATTAAAATAACAAAATAAAAAATAAAAGAAAATAAACCATATATTTATTATATTTATATCACTTTGTATATTATGAATAATGCTATTTATTTACCCTAATAATTTAATTAACAAAAATAAAATAAAATAACTTTAACACCCTTATTAATCAGGTGTTTTTTATTTATTTGAAAGCTTTTAAAAATTACGAAAATTCTGGATAAATTACAAAAAAACATTAGAAAAAATTCAAAATCCCAAAAATATTTTTTTTTAATTTTATGTATATTTTTCCTACACTTTAAAAATCCAAAAAATTGCCTTTTTCGTACTTCTATCTTTATTTCTTTTTTTTGTTTTTTTCTTTATTTTCAAAAAATTAAAAACATCTGCAAAACTTTAAAAAGCATTAAAAATTATAAAATAAGAAAAGCATAATAATAATTAAAATTCAAAAAAAAGACAAAAATAATACAAACACCAACTATAGTTTTCTTTGAAATTCCTTTTTATTTTCTTTGATTCCTCACTGAACTGAATAACCCTCAAGATTTTTGTAGCCTCCTTTAGTTCGATCATATACGCTATACATGTAAATAAATAGCAGAACTCTTTTGCTATATTTATTCATTTTATTTTAGCTTGAGAGTTGAATAAATTTTTGTTGAAGGATTTTTATGTTTGCAACCACACTACAATTAATCCATTAAATTTAAAAGCCATAAAATTCCCGTCTCTATTCCCGTATCTTCTCCATATGAACTCAAAATTCATCAAAATCACCTTTAATTATACATAACTTTTTATTAGTTGAAGGTGTTTTCGTTTGATTTGGAGTTAAGATGCAAAAGTCATGTTTTGGACCCATATTGTATAATATACATGAATAAAATATTCATTTTATTTATTCATTATATTTTTCACAATCTTATATTTTTATAATTTTGTAAATATTATTTATAGTATATATACACAACTAAACTAAAATAAAACAATAAAAAATACAAAAAAATAAAGAAGTATACAAAATACATTGATGATTTACTTATACATATACCTATGTAATAAATACATCTATTTATTTAAGTGTATAAAGAACTTCAGAAAAAAATAATAAAAATATATTTATGTACATTTAAATTAGTTATAATTATATAAGCTATGTATATAAAATAATAAAATCTAGAGTATAAAATAAAAATAAAATACATACTATATATGTAAATATACCTATAAAAATACATGCAAAAATACAATACAATAAATGCTTTGTAAAAATAAATAAAAATCAGATTAAAATTCTACATAAAATACTAATTTTTTATATTAAAAAAGAAATTCATCAATTATTTTTAAACCAATTAATACGGTATTAGTTGCCTATTTCATCCTGTAGTCTCCTGATGTAGCCCCATAGGGGCCAAGTATTTGTTAACTTCAGTCAATTCCTCATCCCCCTACGCCTACGGCTGTTAAACTGCGAACCCCCTCTCTTCTCGATTTTCTCCATCATGATACGCTGCTCGAGGATGACCGATCACTTCATGAGATATCTTCCCTGTTCATACTTGATCCTTGCCGACACTTTGCTTAGGGCTAAGCATCCTCAATTCACCCGTGATCCCTAGACGAAGACCTCCTGCTCGACAACCTATTTCTCCGTCCTTCTACATCTTTTGGTTTTGGGTTCCTCTTTTGATCTGCTTTAGCCCCTTAAATTGTTCCCTAAGGATCGAGGCTTGTGATAGGAGCATTGCTCCACCGATTTGCAATGAGGAGGGCGGCGAAGGAGGCGATTCCCAACATCACCAGCGAGCTCCACCATGATGTCCATTTCCTTGGCTTCGACCAGGTCGAGGTACTAGTTTCCTTTGCTTCGTAGTTAGATTTTAATTTTAGGTTTCATTTTGTGTTTTTGTTTTAGGCTCTAATCAGTAGGATTAGCCGAATCCTTAGGATCTTAGTTCACCGGATCTCGAGTATATCAGTGTCTCCTCCCTGTGCTGACCTCTACAAAACCTCAATTCCTTACCCATTCACTTCTTCACCTTTCGCCCTTCACCTGCCACCCAGATCTTCATCAGATCTGGCCCATTGAGGTTTATTCCTTCGCCTCGCTTGAGACCTCATCGCCCCTTCCATTTCCACTTCGAATTACATCAATAACAATCCAACTAGCTTCACAGGAGTCACTCCTTTATATATTTGTGGGTTTCGTAGTTGGAAGAGCTCATACGACGACTGATTTGTCCCAAGCATATGACCTACAGACCCGTTGAGCTTTGTGACTTACCAAGACCCCATTGATGGGTCTTGGAGATTTCTAAGGGTACCAACCATTGCATACATCTTCCTCGTGTGTGAGGATCACTTCAGCATCGAGAAAGAGGCTCAGGGAAGGGAGGATTTGAGGAATGAAGCTCGGAGGAGGAGGAGGAGTTCATCCTTGTTCTTTGAAGATAGCAACCGCTGTCTCATCTACAGAGGAGCTCCGGATTAACTAGGAACCGTTAGATTTGGAGGAGCCACGACCGTCTGATCCCCCGCAGGATCTAATCTCAACCCTAGATCCGTGATGCACCATCAACCGTTCAGATCCTGCCACACGTCAAGGGAAAGATTCAGAGCCGCACGATCATGTGCCCTTTGTAGGTAAATCTTACATAAACCCCCGCTTTTTGTTGTTTTTTTATTTAGTCCTATAAATAATTAAAATCACTATATGTTTTATGTAAAACTTTCTAAAGGACCCTTGAACTTAGTGTGTATTACATCTAAGTCCTTGCCATCTCATCTCACGTGGCTCCCTACGCGAGCTGAGTATTTTCCCTGCAGGTGTTTATAATTGTAGTTTAATTAAAAAAATTTGTTTCAGTTATAAACTTTTGGGTAATTTGCATATTACTCACTATTTTTTAATTTATTCGCAAATATACCCCTACTAATTCAATTAATTTTTGTGCTTGTTTTCTATTTTCTAAAAATAGCATCCGTGATCCAACAATTATGGAAACATAGGATAATGTACCTGATATAATTTTCTTCCATGCTATAATTTTTATTTTACATTTTACGCAAGTTTCCTTTTTATTAAAAATTATTTAGTGCATGAATATTTTATGTTAGCCTTTAAAATCCAAAAAATAATAAAATCATATTTTAAAATTCCAAAAAAAATATTTTTTTGTCTATTATTGTATTTCCTCCTCCAGACAAAAAATCCCTAAAAATAGAAAAAGAAAATCACTAAAAATTTAAAAATCCAAAATCCTTATAAAAATTATTAAAAAAATCACAAAAAACTCTAAAAATATTACTTTCCACTTTTAATTTTGTCTATTATATTTACTATATATTAAACATAGTTTTGGAAATTTTGCATACTTTTGGCTATTTTGAAATTCCAAAACATTTCGATCTATTTATTTTAGTCACTATTTTAACTTTTTAATTAAATTAAAATCCAAAAAATGAAAAAAATACTTGAATAATCACAAAAACCATTAGAAAATATAAAAAGACTCAAAAAAATTTATTCTGTACCTTCCGTCGATTTTTAGATATATTTATAATTGAAATAGCATACATTTTATTTTATATATATATAAATAAAAATAGTTTATATTATTTTAATTGGTATAAATACCTTATAATTATTTTAAAACCTTTAAAAATGAGGAATTTTCTTTACATTTATATATGATTTATGTATACTTATTATACACTTTATATTATATGTGTCCTATATTATACTTATTACATGTACATATTGACATATATACTTATATTATATATTAAAAAGAAAAAGAAATTAAAAATTTTAAAATTATAATTAAAAATTAAATAATAAAAAATATGAATAAAAAATATTTACCAAAAAATTAAAATAAAAAACCACACAAATATGAACTAATTGATTATTTAAGTGAATATTATAAAAATACCATTATTTTTATTCATTATTTATTTATAAATAATAATGGGATTTTCCCCACGAACCTTATAAACTTGTTAAAATTCCTCTATGACCTTTTGCACAATGCAATTACCACATCGACCCTGTAAATTACCCCAAGAACCCTCACGAGATTCAAACAGATTAACCACATGGTTCATGGGGTAAGAGTTAGCAAGTTTACGTGGTTGAGGGGGGAATTATGTTGTTTCAAAGGCCGAGAAGGTAATTTAAAAAGTTTATAGGGTTCATGTGGTAAAAATCCCAATTAATAAATTAATAAAAGTTCTCCCCATATTTTATCCTCTTCTGGGCTGATGTGGACCAATCAGAAGAGGTCCTTCATTGATCTCGGATCAACTGCCCCCTAGAGCCATGTGCCTATCATACCCGTCGCCTCCCTTTTTTCCTCCCTTTTCCCACATGTTACAATGATCAAAATGCCTGGAGTTCTGAGTGAAGTTGTCGATTGGAGATCCATGATTTACGTCCTTAATTAAGATCCTATCGATCTTCATAGATTAAGGCAACATCCTCTTCGCATGTTAGCCTCTCACCTCTGCTATAAAGCTTCTTCTCCAGCTTCATTTTGACTTTAATCCCTCCGAGCTACATTTTAACCCCCTGAGAACCATCTCAGGGATGCGCTATTCATGACATGAAGAGCCCCCATTGATTCCAAGGCGGGGAGAAGTGCTTGTGAGGTTATTCAGATCCATCTCCGGCAAAGTTTCACCGTGAGGTTCTGCCCTCATGTTCCTTTGCCATGTGAGACCCATTTCTTATCCACTTACGTTTGTTTTTATCCTTAGTGTAGCTTAGTCCTTAGTTTTGCTTGATTTTATCTCAAATAAAAAAATTCCCCAAGAAAATCGCACCCTAGAGCTCTTGGATTTGATGTCCTTATTCATCTATATAGCTTGTTATAACGCTTCGTATTTCTCCTCATCTCCATCCCCAACCTTTTCTCCACCTGATCCTCACCCAATCCCCTCCGATTCTGCATGAATCAAAGCCATCTGGTCACATCCCTTACACATGCTGGAGACCACCTATACCATACCATTTTTCATACTGCTTCGCCTAACATCCAGTCAAGTGAGCTCCCCTTTGAGCCGCGAAGCTTTCGTGCAGGTTGCAGCATGAAGAAGACCTCATCTAGAGGTATTTTGAGTCTTGAACTTGTTCCAGGTGCCACTCTGCCACTTTGACCTCTAGGTTGCCAATGTTGGGACCTAAACTCTTCTGGCACCTCGAGGAGTTGCGCAAGACTGTCAGAAATCTATTGCACCACCTAGTTGCACGTGAGGTCGCTTGGAGATGGAGATGCATCAATTCGAAGCTCGCCAACTTTAAGCTCATCGTATGTTCTTCTGAGTACCTCTAGTGCCGTCCAATCAAGAAATTTGATTAGGAGCAGTAGTAGCCATCCATCTGTGGAGGGCATCAACCGTTGGATCATGTCCAGAAGCTAATTACATCCCTTCATCAATGAAGGGGTATCATCTATTTTCTCCCATCAGTCCAGTGGTGCACACATCACCATCCATTAGCGTGCACTTTGGGGTTATTTTGCACTACACAATCGACTTTTTATTATTTATATTTCATATTTAATCATTCAGTGACTACTTAAAAATGATTAACATTTGTATCTGAACTCCTGAGCTTTGTGGAAATAGCTTTGAGGTCCTTGCCAGGTCACCTCATGTGGCGCTCCACGTGAGGCGCTTGGCATTTTGCAAGGACCCTCTCTCGGGTTCTATTATTTGTTTTTAGTCCAATATTATGTAATTCTAGTGTAATATTTAGGTAACAATTTTATGTCTTGAGATTTATTATTATTGTAGAAATACCTTTCCCAGGTGGGAATTATATTGAGTTTATTATTGAAATTTACTTGTATGCCCCTAGATAATGTTGTAATGTTAATTTTTACATGAACGTTCCTCTGAATTTGCACTTAGGTCCATGCATTATGCATTTTAATCTTGATTACTTGGTGTAATTGTTATAATTGATTAGATTAATCTTAACATCATAGGAAAACTAGGATAAATACCTTATTATCTATTGTTTCACATATAATTATTCTATGGTATTTAGACATATTTTCCTATTTGAAAATTTTAAAAAAAACTAATTTTAAACTATTGACTTTCGAAAATTATAAAAAGTTTAAAACACACCTAAAAATTCCCCCAAAATGTATTAGCTATATTATGTAGTGTTCTAACATATATCTAAAAATCACTAAAACAACTCAAAACCAAAATCCTAAAAATTGCAAAACACTATTAACCTTACAAAAATAATAAAAATTCCTCAAAACTCCAAAAATAGTGTTTTACAGTTTCTAAATTTTCTTTATATTATCTAGGTAAATTGATTTTGGGCCATATTTGTTAGGCCCATTTCAATCTCATGATATTCTATTTTGCTCTTTTTTATGATTTTCTATTATTAAAAATCCATACAATTCTTGAAAATTCTAAAAAATCACCAAAACCAGAGAAAATCTAAAAAGGACAAAAATATTTTATTTTGAAAAATGTAACTTTCTTTAATATTTTAAACCACCAAAAAGTCAATTTCCTTTATTTTCTATATATCCTCATGTATCCTTATTTATAAATTCTTTAGAGATACATATTATATTTATATTATTAAGATTAAAAAATAAATAAATAACATTTGCAAAATTAATAAAAATATAATAAAAACACACAAAAACATTTGAAAAATGAATAAAAACACCCAGGTAGACTATTCCCTTTTTTTATTCTCCTTACCATGTGTGGTATGATAGTCTACATACTTGCGTACTATACACATATTTTGTATAGATAAAATAAAATAAATTTTGACTCAAACATTTGCATTGATTTATCATACAATGTGGTTTGATTATTGATTGTCACTTGGTTCGGGTATCGAGTGCCATGAGAGCTACTGACATAGTGATTGCTGGATCCGATTTATCGGACACTGCAAGCCCTCGAAGATCGGATGTTAGGCATCCCGTCTTAATAGGTTCATCAAATGGCTCCGTTGCCGAGGAGTAATGGTTGAGTAGAGTAGAGCAGTCTACTTAGCTTCTTTTCATTTTTTAATTCGCTATATTATCATCTTTTCTCTTTTTACCGTATGTTATCTATAATATGTTATGACCATATTTCTTATTTGAATTTGTTGTGAGGGCTCGCTTATCAAGGAAGAGCTTCTTAGGAGTCTCAAGGCACCCGAGAGAAGTGGAGGTTGGTGATTCTGCATTCACCAATATGAGTGAGCATCGAAAGAGTACAAGAAATTGTTTAGAGTATATTAGTGTAGAAGTAGTGTAATTTTTGTGAGAGAGTGATTCATTTACTTAATTTTAATAACACAGGTCAAGGACACTAATGGGTTGTTTGGTCCTATTTTACCAAGTGTTTGTTCACTTGAGGGTCTGTGTGGGTTTTCGTAGTTTTCTTCGCATTCTCCTTTCCTCTTATTTTCATTTGTTTCCCATGATTTGTGCTTTCTGCCTAATTTGTCATTTTATGTCTCCATTGATTGAGCCCATAGATTATAGGAGTGTATGTTTGATTAATTAGGTCCAAAGCCCTAATATCATTCATGTGCCTATAGTAATCGAATAAGTTCTTCATGATAATAGAGACTCATATCTTAGGGTGATTTCTTCGTTGCATTCATTTAGTATAAATTTCAATTCTATTGTGCATCCCTGATGAAGCGATAAATGCATGTATTAATAAGGATCCGTTGTAGCACATGCACTTAGCGTGTCATACAGAACCGAGAAGAATCTCATTGATGAGGTTCTTGGCTTTAATTTTTAACCTGGGAAGTCCAGGGTCGAACACAAGGTCACAAGCTGTAATGCAATTATTTAGGTATTTTAAATATCTAGGCTAAGCAATAATTAAATCATCTCAGTCAAAACAGATACAACAGTGCATGCAGGTAATGCAAGATGAATGCAAATCAAAAATGAATGCATGGATCAAACAAAAATGTTATGATGAAACATTAATGCATGTTAGAAAATACTGATGTGATGATAAAATGACAAAACACAAAAACAAGAAAATAAATTCACGAATATGCCCTAGAATGATTATTAAATCTTAAGCAATTATGCAATTCAGATCGAAATCCATTTAAGCACTTAATTAAAAGCTAAGATTCATTTCATGTGACAAATGGCATCAATAAAATCTCTAATTAATTAATCAAACAATGAGCATCAAATCAGAGATTAAATGAAACCATAAGATAGATAATGAAGCATGTATCAAAATGCCAGAGAAATCACTTCATATGGAGATCATATGCTCAAGTTATTTAAGTTTGAATCCAGAGGCATAAATGTAGTAAAACATAACATGAAACATCACAGATAGGTCCCTGGAGGGACTAATATGGGAACATGAAAAATCGTAAGTGAAATTTATTAAATACCCCTATGCGGGGGTATTTTTGCAATTAAAGAAAACCAACAGGATATTGATGTAATTTTTCTGGGCCTGCATGTGCAAGGCATGTGCAGTCCTAGGATCGGATAAAAGGCATGGCTCGGGCCACGTGGCGCCACATGGTGGTTCAATGGTCGACTCAGTGTGAGCGAAGCTACAGGTTTAGACAACAAGACGTAGCCTCCTGTAGACCGTTAGATCACGCCCAATTTGGCGTGATCCAACGACATATGTACGCATGTGGTTCTTCTCCTTCACCTTGTAAGGTCGTGCAGAGTTGGGTCCTAGGCAAGCTCCTACTTCCTCTGCCAAGCTCCTGGAAAAGCTTTGAAGGTCAGCAAGGTTCCTCAGATGACTCCCGAAGGTGCAACGTGTACGGTGAAGATGCGACTTCCTTTGGAAGTTAATAATGGTGAAGCATCCATGGAGGATAAATTCCATATCGGCGGGAGGATTTGGATTCAGGCCATTGAAGGTCATTAGACCTACAGGTGTTTGTACAAATATGATCGAAGTAAATTGACGTGGGTGCGTGCAATTGTGAATGGAATGAAGGATTGATCGGGGCGTAGAAGGTGGCAGTCCTAAGAGTTCCTCCACCATGACCGGAGGAAGATGGGCAAAATGGTTGGAGGTCTGGAAGATCGGAAAGAGTGAATGGATCCTCTAACATACATCATCGATACAAGAAGAAGGTCGGGAAGGGTTCGTGCGTGACTAAAAGTAGATGTACAAACCTTGGAGAAATCTAAGAATTATAGAAAAACTAAGCCTAAGTTACATGGATTGAAGCTATCGCAAATGAAAGGAATGGCTTGGGATGAAGGTTGACTCAGCCTTCAGGTCTTCGCTTCACGTGCCCAGCCCTGACACGAAGCTCAAACAATCCTTCATGTCAGTTGTAGCATGGCTTCAATGGACATGGGTCTACCAGAGCATAACTCCATTATCGATACTCAGATCTTCAGACTTCCTATCATGAAGTGAAGATGGTGCTAGGATGTATCTCCTTCAAGGTGTAGACATCTGCCATTGATGGCAGGGAGGAAGCTTTTGAAGAGGTGAAGGTTACTGTCTCTAGGCGGTGGTTTCAACCACCGCCTCTTAGTGTGGGAGTTAGGGTTAGGGATAATGGGATGTTGGCGTGGATGTGGGTCGTTAGGAGAATGCGAGGTCGGTGGCGATTGGTCGGAAGGAAACTAGAGGTAGTTGGTATGAATCAGAGAAGAGGGACGTTTTGGATGAGGGGCACAACTGTTGGAGGTTAGAGATGATATGAGTACCATTGGATCATATGATCCAACGGTCCAAAATAGGGCCCTAACGAGCGCCTGTGATATTATCTAAGGATCAGATCAAAGGGCTATAATGAAGGTGCTGATTAGTGGTTGAGATGGATCCGATCAAATGGTGGTAGAGTGGACGCGTGACGACAAAGGAGGAGGGTCACGTGGTCGCCTGCAGAGGCGCCACATGGCCCAATCTGAATTAAGAGAATCAGATAAATCAAAGATTATAAAATATAAATTAATTAGAGATTGAATTAAAGAAAACTCAAAACATGAATGTTGTAGATCTTGATGAGATCTACAACTTTCATATAGAAGTCAAAGAGATCAGAGGTCATTTATATATAGATAAAAATTAAATACTAATAAAAACCATATAAAACAATTTCCTTTGATTTTTATTTTATTTTTTTGGATTTTTATTTTATTTTATGTTATTTATGCACAATTTTATTCTAATTTTTATTTGATTTTTAATAGGAAATAAATACATAAAATACTTCACCATAGTAGAGTTATAATAATATATAATAATTAGTATTAATTATTTACAACATAGTAATTAGTAATTAGTGTTAATTAGGCAATAAATCTCATGATTAACTTTATTAAGAGAGATAAATATAGTCAATTAAGTTGATAAATCTGGGATTTATCACCCCCTATACTTAAGCTAAGCTCGTCCTCGAGCTGGTAAATAAAGAATTAATTAGAAAGTTAGTTTAATTAGTTAGATCCCTGGCATGTGCAAGTGAGAAGCCAAGGCTTGACTTGACCTAGAACATTAGGTTTTAGGAATACTAGAACTCTAAGTTGATCCCATTATTAATAAAAAGGAATTTAACTCCTCTAATTTGTCAGGTTCTCAACGTATACATATAAATAAGAAGTATGACTTAGTGTAGACTGCACCATGAGAGTAGAGTCAATATATCACCATGAATTCCGATCTCAGAAGCTCTCTTAAGGACCCAATCCTCAACCCTAGGGAATGAATCTAGTCTTGCTTCAATCCACCATCTCTTTAGTTTGTCAGACTTCAAAGGGATATATGGATGGCCATATTATGGAGGATGTAGGATTGTGTACTTATTTTCTCTTCCTCTCATTGGAACATGGTTCTCTAAAGTGACAATACTCAACACAATTTTCATTTTTGATTTTTTGCCAATCAGTGTGTCCGTCAACAGAAGTTGGAGTCGTCTGCACTTGTTTTTCTTGGGAGTACACCGAGGTGTGCCTTTTTTGAGTATCTAATATACCTTCTACACCCAGACTTGTAGCATTTATGATGCAGAGCCCTTTTTGGGTGCTAGCCAGATTCTCGATCCTAGTAGCAATGGTCCAAGTGGATACTTTTCAAATGGTTGGGAGCACTTGCCTTTGGTGGAAGCTCTTTGATATTTGACTTTTTACGGATGAGAGCTTTTCTTTCATTATTAGTTTCTTTTCTTTTCTTGTTTTTGGCTAGCTCCGCTGCTTTTACCTAAAGATTTGCGCACACTGATTAACTTATTAAATATTTGTCATCACACCTTGGCACTTTTAGTTAAATTCAAGGTATAGCATGCAAACACGTCCTATAGTAGCTAAGATGCTGACACTAAGGTTTCATTAAGCTTTCATTAATTTTATCCCATCCTCGAGCATCATGTATATCAAGTCGACACTCAAACTTCCAAGCTCAGTTTCCTTAGTGATACCTTGACTCATCTCAATCATGAATGCAACCGTGCATGTAAGTGATAGTCAAATTCTTTTAAGGGAGATTAAGCATGACAATATAGCATGCATATCTTTGAACTAGGAGAGTACAAATTTTTAAGTCCAAGACCCTAATGATTAAGACAAGATAACTCTAAATTTAGGGACTCCTTAAACCCAGTGTTAAAGATCGTCTCAAGCCTCGAGTGCAAAGTGAATGTGTCAAAGAGTAACACTAATTAATAAGTCAATCTTTTTGTGATTTTTTTATTTTAAGTTAAAGAGTTAATTAATTAAATTCATTTTATACTCTTAGCTTTGAAAAAATATTTTTGAAAACTTTTTGCAAACATTGTCACATAAGTATAGAAGTTTTCCAAATATTTTACAAATAATTTTTTAAACAAGTAAAACCTCATTTTTCAAACCTAAGTAAAACATTTTTCAAAAGAATGTCACATAAATATGTAGGTTTTCAAAACATTTTACAAATGATTTTCCAAACATGTCAAGCTGTGTTTTTGCAAATCATGTAAATCAATTGAAAACCATGTAAAATATGTATATAATTTTCAAAAATTATTTTCAAAACATTTTGTACAAAAATCAATTCAAAGATGAATTACAGTACCCATAACCCCAAGAGTTCCAAAAAATTTAAAATATGAGCTATGGCTAAAGTATATATGCAATATATGGTAGACCCCCCCCATACTTAGCTTTTGCTATGTCCTCATAGCACAAAATGATATGAAGCCATAGCTCATGATAAATATAAAAGAATGCACAAAAACTGATGATAGAATCACATGTACAAAAATGTAAAAAGAATCAGTTAGATGAAGATAGGGACTCGGGTCCCCCTATACTTAAGCTGAGAAATAGCTTAAGTATAAAGATATTCATTAATGCTAGGTGACCCGAGCAGAACAATCAGAACGAAGTTGGATCCCCCCTATACCTAGGCTGAAAATAAGCCTAAGTATACATAATAGGAAGCTAGGTAATGAAGGGATCAATGTTAGCTGGATCTCTAGATGATGAATCTCAGGAGATGATAATGGAGCCTAGGGTTTCAGGAGACTGAAGAATCAAACAAGATCAAACAAACCCGATTATTTCACCAACATACACAATGAAGACCATAAATATGATCTAATTATCTTGTCTCTTTTATGAGTGATATTACAAAATTCACGTTCATTACGAGCATGCTGAATTAGGGTCTGGGCTCTATCCATAAGGATTCGTCCTCACCTCTCAACAAATTCATATAAAACTGCAAGTAGTGCGGGGTTTTCTCTCCCCCAAAAAAGGTAAATTTTAGCTCCAATTTATTACATCAACTTGCATTATCAGTCCCATTTTTAGAGCTTAGGTTATCACTTGTGTTAAATCTCTGAACACAAAAGTCATCGTCTATCGTCCAGTCCCTTTTCTATAATATCCTAAGTGACAAATCATCAAGATGGAAAAAATCATGTAGACGTAAAATAATGATGTCATACTCAAGAGAAGTACTTACGCTATCGCCAACTCTCTTCATACATATGCTAGACTGAATATAAAATTTAGCTAAATGCATGCAAGTCGATGGAAATCCACACCTAATCATGGGTCTCCTCTGTGTCACGATTATCTTCATGTTCAGTTGTCTCAGGGTCAGGTGTGTCCTTGAGAGTTTGATCATTGTGGTTCTGATTCGAGAATTTAATGTCCTGAGTCTCACAATCAATAGTCTCTCTAGCAGAGGCTAAGAACGACTTTCCTATAATGATGGAAGGCTCATACAACTCTCCTCGATGTTCAGTGTTCATGATAATATCGTCCACACTATGTTTGACACCTTGGAAGCTCATGATGATTGAAAGACTTCATCTCCATCTTTTTGTGGATTGATCAGGAAATTGAAAGATCACTCTAGTCTTTCTGACTGGTCTAAGTTTGAGTCAGTTAAACACAGTCTTCGAGAGGATGTTTAGGTTCAAGTCGTTGTCTACCTGAACATGAGTAAACTCAGTGTTCTCAATTTCATAGGTAACCCTAGTCAACTGTTTGACTCTACAACTTTTGGTTTTCTTTTTCATCACCACTGAACTGGCAATAGTGATTAAATTAAATTTAGTTATGGATCCTTTCTTGCATGGATTCTTAGGTGATAATCGACTATTCACAAATATCTTAAGATCAGGTACATACTCCATGGCCTTGATTAATAGAAGCTCTAAGATCAAACTTTTGCAAAATACTTCCATTTCAGTGTTGTTCATTTTTTTGTTTTTGTTCATTTTTTGGTATTTTTGTTAAAGTCAGTGGAATAGTCAATGGAATGGTCAATGGTGTTTGTCACCTGTAGTGTATGTCTCTGAAAGTTTTGCACAAGAAGTGTATTGGGTTTGCTTGGTATGGTCCTCACTTCTCCTTTGTTGCTCATCAGTTCTTTTACCATTTGGATGATATTATCAAGTTGTTTTAGTCAGAGAATCAACTCTATGATTTGAGCTATGTCATCCTCTATCATCTCATGACTCGAAAATGAATGACCATATTCTTCATGCCGTGACTCCAGCATGCAATCCTAAGCCGAGTAATAATCATATTCTGTGGTAGTGGCCTGCTCACGAGTCCTATTTCATTGACTCTGAATCTCAAATGTCTGGCAATGGAAAACTGGTTGTACTCAGGAAGAGAGTCATCCCGAGTAGGGGATGGTTCAAATAGTGAATTCTCAATCATAGCCGAGAATCATGTTTCCCTGTTAATTTTGGTCATGCACATGTCCATCCTCACACTCGTTCACTCCATTGTGTCCATATAATATTCATTTAGTTTTGCGAGTGGTTGATATATTGAAAATCTAACCGAAGAAGGAGTGGAGTCGAATGATGGTGAAGGATATGATGGTCAGGGAAGAACCGCCTTAAAGAGAGGGTTTTTCTGAAATGAGAACGGAGACGAAGATGGTCGGGATTTGGTCATGTAAGCCCGACCCACGGAGTCTAGTATGAATACCAATATTCTGACATCTTCGAAAATGAAGGTGAATGATTTATGAATCTTGATACATGTATGCAAGTGCATTGATCTTTGTACCTACACAATTCAATACACAATGCAAATCCCAACATTCACCACTTCACATAGTGAAGACCGTGAAAGTTCGACCGATTATCTTTTCAATTTTTAATTGGTGATAAAATCAATCTTATAATCCGTTACATACAGTAAGTCTCCTTGATGCCCAGATGTGGTTCTACGACCCTTCAATCAAAGGACTGATCTGCCCGGGCTGCCAGGTTATCACACCCCTAAAGGAGATAGTAGACGGGCACACCCAAAATATCGACTATGGTCGAAGGCGAGCGCTTGAAGCTCCCAAATCCGCAAGAGTCAGATTTTGAGACTTAGGGCACAAGTCCATGGTTTTGGACTCTAACCTTACAGCTACATCCTTACCTACTCAAAGTTTGGAGGTATGCACATGTGCACAAGGATGTGGTTGCTCTCCCACAATCAATGATTTTCAATTTTTATCCGATTTAATTAGTCAATATTCTTACCAGTCCCCTTGTTATAATTTAATTATCACTTTGAATTTGAGTGGATAACGAAGTACATCTACATATGGATTTCAATTTCCATTAATTCATAGATGCGTGAAAACCGAGGGAGAATCGAAAAAGCCGTGTAATGAGAATTACAATGATGAATGCAAAGTTAGAGATACTTACAGTGCTTCTTTGCAATCTCCATGCAGGATACTAAACCGAATTGAAATTTCCCTAGCAAATATGTCTAATGCATGCATGGGAAACCACACCAAGAACATGAATTTCATTAACGGGTGAAAGAAAAATTTAATTTGGCTAAATGAGATTTGATCTAGTGCGTCTAATTAGTGTGAGAGTGTGGGCCCAGTCATACAAGCACACAAATAAACTTAATAGCTCTAATAGCCACGGTTCAATCCTAGGACTATGTCAATCACCAATAGGGGCCCGATAGACCGAGTGTCTAATGGGTACAAGCACGAGTCTTCGAGCGAAGATCGTTGAAGATAGGCAGAATAATTACAATTTAATTATAAAAATAAATAAATCACTCTCTCTCCAATAATAGAAACAAAAATTTCTTTGCACCTCCTTAGAGGGCTCGGTCTACAGAATCACCTGCCACCGGTTGCTCCGAGTTACATCGGCTTCCAAGAAAGCCGCTCCAAGTCCACCGAGTACCTCTCATGAAAAATAAAAGGAATAAATGTTAGATAGATATATTCATATATATATATATAAAGAAATAAAAATTCCAAGAAATGAATGAAGAAATAAATACAAGAAGACCAGGGGGTTAGACTACTCGGGGCTGAATCCCAAAATTTTAAATGATTTAAAATATAATACTAAACCATATATCTCCCCAACAACGATGCCATTTGATGACTCTCCATAATCACTCTTTTAATTTAATCTGTTATTGTTGTAGCTGGGTAATTCCGAGATTCGTCAAAAAGTGATCACACCGAGAAATGATATAGAGAATCAAATCTCAATACGATCAAAGTTATTTATTTTACTTAGGTAAGTCCTAAAGTCGAACTCAGTGAGGTAATATGAGGGTTCATAAGTAAACTTTAAATAATTCAGAATTTTGGTTTCTAGAGGGGAAGAATATTTTTGGTGTTTGTATTTTTTAGATTTTTATTTATTTTAAAAGAAGAGATGTAATTAATTACAAAAAGAAATATGATGCGTGGATTTTCCAAATATTTTCATGCAGAAAAATAATACTATGCTATGTGGTGAGAAAAGAAATAAATGCAATTAATCAATTTTTACATGATATGCAACATGATGTAAGGGGAAATAAATGTAAGTCGACAGGAGCAACAAAGCCAAGTAGCAAGCCAATCCTTTAGCATGAACCCCAATGTTGCAAATATTTATTCCATCAATCTCTGACTAATTTCCCGAATAAATTCCCACAAATCACAAATAATTGATCAATGAAGAATATTATACTTAGAATAGATGTGATCAAAATTAACAAAATAAATCTTCAAGTAATCAATGTTCCATAATGTCTTAAAAGATAATATCTTAGAGTTCCCGACGAAAGAGGATCAAATGAGCTTCAAAACGATACCAAATGCACCAAAATATGCGAAATAATGGCCAAGTTATACTCAAATGAAGTCTAGGGGCCTAATTATAAATAAAAGAATCAAAATATTCCCAATTATACCTTTATGGAGGTGCGTTTGTGCAATTTGGAAAAGCCACAAGGACCTCTTTGTAATTTAATCCATGGCGGGTTATATATGCAATTCCTAGAATTTTGGAGGATACCGCTGCAATTTACCCTAAGTCGCACACGACACGTGTGACTGTACCACTTTGTGATTATGATAAGTCGTAGGGGTTGGGTGACAAATTGTCCAGTGCTTATGAGGGGTGCATATGAGGTGGTTGGCTCGGGTGGCAGCTCGAGTCGATCCTCCACGTGGCTGCTTCCCCTTGCTTCGGGTTTGCCCGAGGCGCGGGGTTCGACGCATAGGCTTGGGTACGTTTTAAAATGTTCGATGTATAAAGGGTATTTATTTATTTTACCCTATTTATTTAACTTATTTGATTTATTAAAACTAACCAAAATTAATTTTATTGATTTATTAACATCATTTTTTTCAAATTTTTTTAAATTAAAAACCATTTACTATTTATTTATTATCTTTCTATTAATTATTTTTCTATTTTTGTCATTTATGTTTGCCCTTTATTGGGCTGGCTTCTGATTGGTCGGACCCAGGTCAACTTCCCATCGTTAGCCTTCTACCCGAATAATTTGGTCGGACCCTCTTCTTCTCCTCACATTTTTCCTAAATAATCCATCCAGCCATTTTACCTGATTTCTCTTCCCGATGATCTTCCGATTATCCAATCACCTTGCCCGAATAAAATTCACCAAAAATTGACCTTGTTTCGCATGCCCTTCCGTATTACAAAAATTGCTTGAGCACTACTCCTACAAAGTTGATCAGGGCCGGAGAGAAGATGGAGAAGTGAAAGTGGAAGGTGGTGGGATTATCGAATCGATGAAAATGCACGGATGACCTCCGATCGGTCACATCGAAAGGTGATCGGTAATTATGAGTGAAATGCAAGAAATTAAAGATGAAAATGAAACCTAGATTACACTATTTTACCCTACGATGAATTGTGGAAGATCACGAACTCGATTCGATAGTGGAATCTCGAAGAGACTCGGCATGTCAACGAAGGTCCGACGGAGCTTGGATCTTTCTCCTCTACCAAAATGACTAACTCCTGGTCGCTGAGGAGTTGCTCCGTCACAACATCTCTCTCTAGAACTCGATCTTGGATGAAATTATGGAGGAAAAACATATCAGGGGAAAATCGTTATCTGGAGGATCTGAGTCAGATATAGAATTCGACCTCCTCTCCGACTACTTCACCAGAGGTTGACCATCCACCCTTCATTCCTCCTTGTTTTAGCCTAAAAAGATCGACCGGAGCTTCATCTCTCCGAGCAGAGAAGTGATTATAGTTCTTTGGTGCATCATCTAGATTCAGATCGAGCTTATGGAGCTCAAGTTTCACATGTATCCTACATGAAGCTCCAGATATCCAATCAATGGGACCTGAACATCCGATCGGTCAGGGAGAACATTAGGAGTCTTTAACGACCTTCTAGCAGCAGATTGGATAGAGATCAGTCCTCATCAGCTCAGTTTTAGATGAGTTCTTCCAGAGGGCTTCTCTAGCGTCAGATCAAGAACATATCATTCCAGATTTCATCCAAGCTATTGGTCAACACCCAAAGTCCAGCCATCTAATCAGAGTTACAAGATCATATCTGGACCTTCAGATCTGCACGTGATGCATACACCTACTCGGTGAATTTTCCCCTTTGCCATGCATTTTCTTTTAATTGTAAATAACTCCAATTTGGACATGTGTTTGTTGGATATTTTGAGAGTATATGCATTTGTGCCTTCGTGTGTTTCATTATTTGCATAATAGTTCCGTTTGAACCGTTCCACCTGCATCGATAGATGATTTCTTGAAAAATAGCAATAAATAAATCGAGTTTACTTGTTATTGTTTACTCCTTGCAACTTAAATAATTGCATAATAGTCCTGTCCAGCAACTCACACGTGCATTTGTTATTGATTAGTTACCAGGACAATAAATATTTTCATATTGGTCCATATATTATTGTTTAATTGTAATCATTGATTGAGTTTAATAAATAGATAATTGATTCTAAAAATTCCACAAAAATTACAATAGGCTCCTGCTAAGTTGTTTTATCACCCTTAATTTTTGTTTTGAAAACTAATTATTTTTGTTATTTTAAAAATTCAAAAACCCTAAAAGTGGTCTGCTTACATTAAAAATCATAAAAATTTGAAGATTTTTTTAAAAATTCCAAAAAATTATAGTGTGTGTATTTTGATTTGTTTAGTTTTCTATAAATTTGAAAATTCTTTCAGAAAAACTCTAAAAATTGAAAAATGTAGAAAATACTAAAAAAATCATATAAAATCATTGAAAAATTATAAAAAAATAAAAATATTTGTTTTAAAGCTGGAAAATTTTGCTTTCTGTTTGTCTTAATTTCCAGTATTTTGACTTGTTTGTTTTTAAAAAACCCAAAAGTAGCAGTTTGATTTTATTTGTGTTCTATTTTCAGTTTTAATTCATTTTAAAAATCCTAAAAATTCTAAAATTTCTGTAAAAATCAAAAAAATATTAAGAAACTTTTATAAAACACGAAAAGAATTTTATTTTAATTTTCTATTTATTTTTACTATTTTCTAAAAATTCAAAAATGGCCTTGTTTCCTTTATTTACATTTTCTTTTATTTTGTTTTCTTTTATTAATTAAAAAGCTAAAAATTTGCAAAATTAAAGTTCATGAAAAAAATTTAAAATAGGAAAACTTTAAAAACTTAAATCGTGATAAATAAGTAAAAAATATAAAAGAAGTAAAAATACCTAAAAAACAAAAGAGGAAAAGAGAAAAAAAGATTCCTCACTGATTTTATATCATTAATAACCCTTGGGTATTATAGCCTCCCTGAGTTTGATCCTTCAAGCTATAAAGCTAAGATAATAGCAATTCTCTAACATTTCTTTGTTTTGTTTTATTTCTCTTAGTTGAATAAATTTTTGTTTGAGATGATTTTGGGTTGCGACGATCACATTCACTTGTCATGTATCCATTTCCACTTTTTCTCATTAAAATAAATAAATAAATAAAACCCATTGAAAATCTCATGTCAACAAATGACATTGTTATCGAGAGTCATGGAAAGGGTAGTTATGTTTATTTTTCCTCCACTCTTTGGGTATGTTTTATTTCTTTTTTACCTATCTCTTTTATTTTAGTTCGTTTTCTGTTCATTTTACTTTTCTCTTATTTTTTTTATCATAAATTGTTTCTGACACATTTCTTATTTCCCCTTTTCCGTGAAGGCCCGAGCAAAGCGGATGCAGAAGTTTCTTCTTTGACCGGTAGGAGAGCATAGATGAGGAGCAGGAGGAGTGGAAGACTCGTTTCTTTTTAGCATTTTTTGTTTTATTTTGAGTCATTTTATTCCATTTATTTTTGTAAATAATTTATAATAAAGTTGTTGGCACTTTCTCTTTTCCTGTTTTTTTCTAAGGCCATTATAACCCTTATGATTATAAGGTTTGTTTCATCAAGTGTCAGTGCCCTTGGGGGACCCCCATCAATTTTTGTTTTCTTCGCCTTTATTTTTATTTGTTTCATGCATTTTGAGCTTTCTGGCTTCTTTTTCTTTGTTTTTTGTGCTTGAGCTCTTAGCATTAGGTTTTTATTATCGTGGTAGAGTTAGGTAAATAATAGGTCCGAACCCTATAATATCTTTTTGTTCCTGTAGTTAGACTCGTAGTTGGACTTAGTCAAATAATAGGTTTTGTTCGATAATAGAAATTTCTACTAGGACATATCTCGTGCATCATATAGGATGGATTTTATTTTCATGCGCGGATCATCTTGCATGAAGATTACTAACGAAAGGTACACATCTTCTACTTTGCATGCTGATTCCATCGTGCATCAGCTTTTCTAACTTCCTTCCTCGTTTTCTCTCACTTAGGATAAAAAAAGAAATTAGAAATTTTGTTAGGCTATATTATTTGAAAACTACTAAAAAAGGTGACAACTAAAACAAAATTGGGGCGGCTAAAATAACTTGACCCTAAAATAAACGTAGTGATATCATTTTTGTATTGGGGAGAGTAACCCCCTCATTGGACACTAGTACTTACCTCCAGACAGAGTGGGTGGGGATGTACCTTTAAGGATAGAGCCCAAATACCTGGACTTGTTCCCTAAGCACCTATGTATCACTCTTCGGTACACGGTCACAGCTGCAAGCACTTGCCTCCAACCTTAGAAAATCATTCTAGTGTGCTTCGCCTCTTATCTCCCTTCGGGCCCGCTATAACCCGACAGTTTGGGTAGATGGTTCCACTGTTTGGGGAGGTTTGAGGATGTATGCTGGGTGATAGGGCGACATCATCTTGTGTGTCTATGGTTAAGTAACTATTTTTATTTACTAAACTAAATTGAAAAGAGAAAAGAACGAACTCCTACCGTCCTCACTTGTGATCAGTTGGTGAATTGGGGTCCTGGTTTATGTTTGTTTGCTTAGAATAAAGATCCCTCCGCACACTTCGCACCTTTCTTCCACTTTCTTACCTTTGTTTGACTTTGTATTCTAGCATCTTTTCACTTGACATCGAAGATGTCAGATTGGTGTACTTTTTATTGGGACTTTGCGAACTTCTCTTTGGACACTCCAGTTCTGTCATCTTTACTTATTCATGATGAATCTCTTCCCGAATATGCTTCCTTCTCTACATCACCATTTCTTTCACTAATAAATCCCTTGTTCAAGATTGACTCTAATCTCGAAATATCATTTGAGACTCCATCATTTATGAGGTCTGATCGAGTGCCTTTTGCATTTTCAGAGACTCATATTGAGGGCTCAATGGCTCCCAAGGGAAAGTCACCTATGACTGAGCAACATGAGATCAACAACACGAAGTTGACTGTGCAGACCAATATCTAGGCAGGATTGAGAGACATAATCTTAGAGATGATTAAAATAGAGGAGAGAGGAGAGGGGAGTATGAAAAGATGAAAGGAGGTGGGAATGGGGGAGGAGATGAGAAGCAGAGAGCAGATCCTATAGTTGAGTCAGAGAGAGTTGTGGCCAAGCTCACCCTTTAAGATGCCTATAACTCAGGCATATGATACTCAGTTACATGGATACAGATACTTGCGATTCATGAGAATTTCAAGCTTAAGACCCATCTATTATCATTAATCCCTATATTCCACAATCACATCAATGAGGAACCACATACACACCTCCAATAATTGACCTCATATGTAGTACACTACCCTAACATCCGTTAGAGGTAGTGAAGACGACAACCTTCCCCTTCAGCCTTATGGATAAGGCATTATATTAGATTAACCATTTAGGAAGGGTTGTTACATCCTGGAAGGAGCTGAGGTCAGCTTTCTTGAGCATGTATTATCCCCCAGGACGACTGAATCAGATGCTGTTGCTTATTGCCAACTTCTCCCAAATGTCCCATGAACCTATTTACGAGGCATGGGAATGATTCAAGGATTTGATGGAGAAGTGCCCCCCTCACAATATACCAAAGATGCGCCTAGTGCAAAATTTCTTTGGGTTTTGATTTTAAAGAACCAGAGATTGGTTGATGCTGCTTGTGAGGGGTCTCATTTCAACAAATATGATGATGTCATGTGGCAGATATTTGTGGAAATGGCAGAGAGCTATGTAGCTCCATTTTTTTGCATGTACATTTAAAAAAAATCCTCTACCTTCTATACCCCACAAGACTATCAACATGACGGCATCTCATGATGTGGATAGGGTGGATAGTTCAGATCTGACCATTATTGAAAATCACCTATCCAAAGTCCATATTATTACAAAACGATCACAAGAGATTGAGAAATTACAAGTGATTGAGCAGAGGACAAAGTAGATGGACAAGATGGATGAGATTACAGAGCATCTGGAGCACCTTGTTAGTACCATCAGTTCATGTCAGAGTTCGAGTGCTACAACTGATATTTCTGCTTCCGAGTCTTCCACTTCTACAGTTAAACAGAGTACCGGAGCACCTCCTATAGTTTAGCACGTCTACTACGTGTAGACTCCAGATTAGGTCCTGCAACATCCATCTCCAGTATGTATTGTACTGTATTATCATGAGTCTCCTCACTTTTCAGAACAATAGTTTCTACCTCCACGTCACATTCAAGAGGTGAACAATATTTGGAGCGACCCCAAGCGCAGTCAGACCCGTCTACCGGGCAGGGATAGTTGGGTTCCCAGGTTGGTCAGAGGACAATTCACTAGTTGCAGGGTGGTAGGCCACATCAATTTTAGCACCAACAACCATGACCTCATTATTTGTCTCCACCACATTTCTAAACATGGAGACATGGACATCAATAGATGCAGACTGCTTATTTATATTAGCCTAATTATCAGCAGCAGCCTACAAGTATTCACATTCTCCTCTTCCTCATTATTCACAGTTAGCATATTCTGTGTACCTGCAACCACCACACTACCAATCTCAGCGACCTCCTATTTTTGAGCAGCCAGAGGCACCCTCAGTGAACCCCGCAATGGACTATCTTGCACAATTGATGAAGAATATGAGCAACATTAACCAAATGCTTGATGACCTGACTGCCATGAAGACACTTGTACCAACCCAGGTCGAAGCCGATCCCAACAACTTCATATGCAACAAGGAGCATGTAGCATATGATCCATCCAGTTCGAGATAGGTACGACTTGTGATTTTACATGTTTATTTAATGCCATTACTCTCAGGAATGGTAGGAGATTGCATCCGTCAACACCGTTGGGATTATTCAAAAAAGCCCTTGATCGAACATCATCTTCTTCCTTACCTTCTACATCATCTGAGCAGAGATCCAACGTTGCAGTTCATGGAGAACCACCACTACCACCCACCAGAAAGTACCAAAAAGATAATAATGAGAGAAGTAAAGCTGAGTCAGCTTTGGAGAAGAACACACCCGTCGCGGAGTCTTCTTCATCAGCAACAGACAGAGTAGCCCATTTTATTTTCCTTCTTCTTTACCTGTTATAGATGGTACTGTACAGTCTGATTCTTATCTTAGTCACTTCAACGATCTTCGATGGCTACACGGGTATCCAAACAGAGTACAAACAAGATGGAAGCTTGTTGATCTAAATCAACTAATTTACCGCTCCAAATATCAAGGGAAATATAGTGACTGGACTGGTCATACTCAAAGGTTTTGGTTAACAGTGGTCATGCTTTATTTAGGAATGATACCTGGATTCAACTTCCTCTTCGATGAAGATCTCAATCGAATGTGCTCTTAACCTGCTGCGCTTCTTGAATCTCAATCTCCTCTTGATGAATGGGCACCTTCCCGCACTTATCCGGTGCTTGTTGATCCTATCCGGCTTCACCTGATTCTATCTTGGTGTCTCCTTCTCTCCTTCACCATGCTTGACGAACTAGACTCGTCCTCACGCACTTATCTAAGCGAACTGACAAGAGATCAAATAATGCATATTTAGCAGTCGGACTAGGGATACATGTGTGGACTTTAGTGGAGGGGCGACATGTGGATCGGAAAGGTGTTAGGCGGGCAGCTGCTTTCTCGTGTGGTGGAGGTTCCAATGCTCGATTGATGTTGTTTCTGATTATGTTCCCTTCCCAAATGCATTGATAAAAGCAAAAATATTAGAAAACTGAAAACAACACTATATGATCCTAGAGTAGTAGAGATACTTCAGAACATCTTTTTAGAGATGCCACTCCTTAGGCCATGGAATACATGTCTGCAGTAAAAAAGGGAATGAAAGAAGCATGTATTAAGAAGCATCAACCCAAGCAGAACTGACGTAATAGAACAAAGAAGCTTATTTTGACCATGGCCACAATTCATGCCATCAGCGACCTCCTGCCCAAAAGGAAAGGTAAGGGAGCACCTCACATCCGTTACCAGATTTTTGATCAGGAGTTTGATCATACTTTACTTGATAGCAGATCATCCATCATCCTCATGACATCATCACTACTCACAGATTTTGGATTAGGGCCTCTTAGATCCACCAGGATGATCCTTCGATTTGCTGATAGATCGATCAAGAGGCTGAGGGACATTCTTGAGGATGTTAACGTAATGGTGCAAGGAATGAAATTCCCAGTGAACTTCATTGTCCTGGACATTGACATCTTAGCATCGTTACTCCATACCCTAATCATACTTGGTCAGCCATTCCTTCGAACGTCCGAAGCGATAATAGACTATGGTACTGGAGAGATAACCTTTCACTCCCACATTGATAAGGTTAATATAGAGATAATTTCGGATATGAAGTCAATGCCGCCAACACCAGATGAGAGAGAGCATGTTACACTAGAGTTATAGGACTGCGATTTTCTAGCCGAAATTAGAGATATGGATTTGTTCACAGAATACATTGATACCAGCAATTCCATTCCCGAAAAGCAGGCCTAGATAGCACATGATCCGTTGTTGATGATTCTGAGTTGTATGCTGATCGATTTTATGAGATATTTTCTGATGAGTATACTAAGATTCTGATATTTCTTAGCCATCCCATTCTGAGTAGAGTGAGTTCATTGTAGATTTATTCAAGACATTACAAGATGAGCTTATTGTAGCCACAATGGACATTTCGCAGATGGCATGCCATGTACCTTATACCAATGTAGTTTCTGAAGTTGTTATAGAGAAGATTCAGACCCTACCTGAGCTCAAATTTTAACCATAAACACTGAAGTATGCATTCCTTGCAGGTGCACCTCGAATGTTTATGGTCATCATCAATTCATAGTTGACCAACAACCAATAATCTCACTTGCTAGAGGTTCTTGAGAGAAACAACAATGCCATAGGATAGAATATTTTGGATCTCCATGGGATCATTCCAGCATTATGCTCGCATCATATATACTTAGAGGATGATAGCAAACCGATTCGTGAGTTTCAACACTGTCTGTATCCTAATCTCCGGGATGTTGTCATGATAGAGATTAGGAAATGGTGTGAGGCTGGCTTTATTTATCCCATTTTAGATTCCAAGTTGGTCAACCTGTTACATGTGGTCCCGAAGAAATCCAGGATTACAATTGTAATGAATGATAGTGGTAAGGATATTTCGACCAGAGTACCCACCTCATGGCGTGTTTGTGTAGATTACCGATGCCTGAACTAGTAACCAAGAAAGATCACTTTCCGCTACCTTTTATTGACCAGATCGTCGAAAGGCTAGCATGGAAAGAGTCCTTTTATTTCTTGGATGGATACTCAAGGTATAACTAGGTTGCAATTGCTCATGAAGATCAGGAAAATACTACTTTTACTTATCTGGTTGGCACCTACACCGTTAGACAGATGCCCTTTGAATTGTGTAACACTCCTGCTACATTCCAGAGGAGTATGTTGGCTGTTTTTGCTAACATGTTAGGTAGTTTTCTAGAGGTCTTCATGGACGATTTCCCGGTCTACGGGGATAGATATACTCATGTCTTACTTATTTAGACCAAGTAATTAAGCGTTGCTGTGAGGTAAACATAGTACTCTCGTGGGAGAAGAGTCACTTCATGGTGAATAATGGGATTGTATTGGGCTATGTCATCTCCAAACATGGTATGGAGGTTAATCCGGCTAAGATTGATGTGATCCCCAAGCTAGAGCCGCCGATGAATTTGAAGCAGTTGAGGTCGTTTCTTCGACACGTTAGATTCTGTAAGCAATTCATAAAGGACTTCAACAAGATCACCATACCATTGAATGAGATTCCGTGCAAGGAGAGTGAGTTTATTGTTGATGAGAAAGTCCTCATTGCAATCCATGAGATGAATGACTTGATTACTAGTGCTCTTGTCGTACAACCACCTGATTAGTCTTTACCTTTTGAGATCATGATGAACACCTCAGATTATGAAGTTGGAGCTATTTTAGGGCAGGGAAGGGATAGGGTACCATTTGCTATATACTATGCTAGTAAGACTCTGGATGAGGCACAAAGGAACTACACAATTATAGAGAAGGTGATGCTAGCAATGGTGTTTGCCTTAGATAAATTTAGATCACACCTATTGGGTTCCAGAGTCATTATTTACATGTATTATACTACCATACAATACCTACTAGACAAGAAGGATGCCAAACCACACCTTATCAGATGGATCCTTCTTCTCTAGGAGTTTGATTTAGAGATTCGAGATATACCCGGAGTAAATAATGTTGTGGAAGATCACCTTTCTTGGATCACAGATGTAGAGTACCCTGAGTAGCTACTACTTTCGATTACAGAGACCTTTCCAGATCATGTGATCTTATCTGTTGCTACACTCCCATGGTACGTTGATATTGTGAACTATATTGTCTTTAAGAAAGTTCAACAAAATTTAACCAAGCTCAAGGTAGACAGATTTTTGTCAGAGATTCATTTCTACCAGTAGAAGGGTCCATACCTATTTTGTGAGGGTGCATATTGTATATGGAGGAGGTGCATTCCTTAGGAGGAATACATCAGTGTGCTTGAGCATTGTCACATATTAGAGGTTGGTGGGCATCATTCAAGGAAGCGCACGACAACAAAGGTTCTACAATGCGACCTTTGGTGGCCAACTCTGTCTGAGGATGCTACAGATTATGTGAAGTATGATTGTCAGGGATTGAGAGGAACCATTGGTTTGAAAGATACAATGCCCCTGAGATATAATCAGATTTCAGATGGTTTTAATTCTTGGAGCATTGACTTCATGGGCACATTCCCTATGAGTCAGATATTTCAGTACATCCAACTTACCGTGGATTATGTTATTTGTTTGGTGGAGGCTATCCTCACCCAAGCCACTTATAGTCGTACACTTTGTCACTTTCTCAAGGACAACATTATTGTACGGTTCATGATTCCCAAGATTCTCATTTCAGATGGAGGAAACCATTATCAGCAGAGAGGTCAAAAAGCTAGTTAAGGAGTACGACATTGAGCATCGTGCTGCTTCTGCTTACAACCCATAGACTAACGGATTGGCTGAGATTTCGAATAGAGAGATCAAGACTATTCTTCAGAAACTTGTATGTCTAGATAAGAAGAACTGGTCGCAGATATTTGACTCAGTTCTTTGGGATTATCAGACATCGTATAACTCTCCATTGGGTATGTCTCCCTACAGATTGGTTTATGGAAAGCCTTCCAACTTTCCAGTTGAGCTAATTCATAAATCTTCATGGGAAATCTGTGTTTGCAATTTGGACTATCAGAGAGCAGGACAGATTGGAAAAGTAGATTTGAATAGATTGCTGGAATTATGAGATTTTACTTATGACAACAACTTGATGTATAGGGAGAAAGTCAAGAGATGGCATGATAGACACATTAGGAGAAACACTTTCGAGCCTAATCAGAAGGTGTGGTTGTTTGATGTGAAATTGAAGTTATTTCTAGGAAAACACAAAAGAAAATGGTCAGGAATACTCATAGTGAGAGCTATGCGTGACAATGTTAGTATTGTCTTTTTTGGGCTGTTATCTGACACACAACCATTTATGGTGAACAGATAGTTGCTGAAGCCATATCTAGATCATGATACATTCATGTTTGTTGTGGATTCCATTCATGTGGTATCATATGATGATTCTTTGACTACTTCTATGTCTGATACATGAGATTATTTGTCTTGCATATATTTCTTTCATTTTATTCTTTCTTTCTTCCATTTTATTCACTCACCTCTTTTCTGTGTGTGTGCACTATACTTAGGATGTACTCTATCCTAAGCATAGGGGAGGTGAATGATTTTAGTTATTCTTATTTTCATTCTGTTTTATCACTTCTATTGTTTCTTATACTTAGGGATCCTTTACCCTAAGTATAGGGGGAGTGATGTCGTTTATTTCATTCTTCTTTATTTTTCATTTTATTTCTTCTGTTATCTCACGTGTCATTCAACTTATTTATACTCATTTTATATACTTAGGGTCTTTTACCCTAAGTATAGGGGAGGACATGCCAAGTCGTTGAGTGTGTACATTCTTTTGCTCAGTTTTCTTCGTTGGTATAGTCTTCTATACTTAGGATTATTTGATCCCAAGTATAGGGGGATCAGCAAATTCTATTCATTTTATTCTTTATTCTTCGAGTCATTATAGTATAGGATTCTTTTCACTTTTCTATACTTAATACGGGTATGTCTTCCTTTGTCTCTTCTTGGTCACTATGAGGACATAGTTCGAGCTAAGTATAGGGGGTGTCATATATATTGTATATATACTTTAGCCATAACTCATACTTTTGATTGTCTAATAATATGGCTAATAAAACTGGAATAAAAATATTTTGTAAAAAGTTTGTAAAAATTGTTTTATAAAAAATTCTTTTGTAAATATTTTTGTAAATAGTTTTATAAACTCTTTTTGTAAAATAATTTTTGCACAAATTGTTGTAAAATATTTGTAAATTCATTTTGTTTGTAAAATATTTGTAAATTATTTTATTATCAAAACTATTTATATTATAAAAATGTTTGAAAAATATTTTAAATAAATTATTTGTAAAAATTATTTTGTAAAATATTTGTAAACTTTTTTGTAAAATGTTTCTTAAAATATTTTTGTAAAATATTTTGTAAAGTATTTGTAAATTGTTTGTAAAATCTTTTCTAAAACTAGTTTGTAAAATTATTTTCTCACCTTGTGAATAAATAACTTTTGTTGTAAAATATGCATATACCTTGTAATTTTTTTGCAAATAATGCTTGTAATTACTTGTAAAATATGTGTATAATTTTTTTATTTAATAAAATTCTCTGTATAAAAGTTATAGTTAAAACTTGTTGATAATCGTTTTTGATAAAATATGTATGTGACTTTCTTTTCTAGATAAATCCTTTGTAAAACTTGTCAAAAAAATTCTTTTTGTAAGATCTTGTATAAATTGTGTGTAATTCATGTATATATTTTTTTGTATAAATCCTCAGTAAAATTTGTATAAATCCTTGTAAATCCTCATAAATATGTCTAACTCTATTAAAAATTCCATAAAAAATGAAGTATAAAATCTATAAAAATTTGCATTAGTTCTCTAAAAATTACACAAAAAGTTTAAAGTAGAAAATTATTTTCTTTTCCTTCTTTTGAAAAAAAATCTATTTATTACATTTGCATTTTTCAGAATGATATTGATGCCTAAACTAGTCAGGAATAAAGTCTGAAGAATGGAGCTTGGTTAAGACCTTAATCCACTTAATTTCAGAGGAACCTTATATAAACTGGAGTTGAGACTTTTATGGACATAGGGACTTAATTCTTTCGGTCCATAAGACTATGTTCACATGTCATCTTGATCGGTCTAAGTAGAATATTTCATACACACGCATGATTCTTTTATAAAGTGACCTAACTTGGAAAAGCACCTTGGATGTAGCTCAACACAGATGAGGTGGTGAGGGGTAGAATCCTCTGATAAGAGACACCCATGACTGGAAACATACACAGTCACTTTGAGTGGACAGTTCACCCCAACATAGTCTAGTGGCTTGTACATCTAAAGACGAGAGCTGTGGGTTGAAATAAAACTTTAGATGAGGGATGGTTTGCTGGCACAATTTTTTCTAAGACTCCAGAACATGGGAAAAAAAGATTCTATATCCGTCAGGACACAAAAAGATCAATATAGTGCAACAATACTTTCTACCAAAAATAAGCCAAAAATACACCAAATAAAAATTTATGACCACAATGGTCCAGCTTCAGAGAACCTGCAAACCTTAATGGAGACTTAGATACACTGGCCATCTTCACAAGGAGATGTGGCTACACTAGCCACACTCCAGTTCTTTTCTTATTCTTCTATCTACTCCCTCCTTCGATTGTGGACACAACACATACCTGAAGTTAGAAGGAAATGCCCTGCTCCTCGAGGAAAAAGTAGTTACACTGGGGAATTAGGGTCAACTTGCTAAGAGAAGGTTGTTCTTTGTCACTTCAGATGTGGAGAGCTATATATTACTAACACAGTACAAGTAGATTCATAGTCATCAGAATTTGCGTATGAGGACTTGTTCCGGCCTGACTATCGAGGCGAACTGAATAGATACTTGTGAAACTTAAAGGCTGTCGAGTCTTAAATCCTATTCTCAAAAAGATTTCTCCAAACTAATAATCCAAAAGTCTGACCGAGTTCCATACTTCGATTTTATGAAGATTAGTTTAAAAATCAAAATTGTTCTACATTCTTTATTTTTTCCTTTATTTTTTCCTTTTTAGTCACTTATTCTTCAAATAAGTGTTTGCTAAGAGACTAGCAAAGGTAAAGTATAGGGATGTTAGCCATGTGAGCTCGAGGCGAACCATTTCTACAATAAATGTTATTGAAATGTTTGATATATCAATAAAGGTTATTGGTTTATTTCACTCCCTATCTGAGATTAAATGAATGAATGCACTTATAAGGTCCCTTGGTATAATTAGTGTTATGAGCCATGGCCATCTTAATGATCATACAACTGTTGATTCAATGGTTGAATCAAACAGGCTGGTGCTTTGATGATATCTAAAGAGTTAGATCGAGGACTCATCAAGCACTGTCAAATGATTAGTAAGAGATGATCTCCATCCTGAGTATGAGATGGCAATCCTTCTATATAGGTTGATATCTGACCGATCTCTTGATGCAGGTCCTCTGCATAGGAATAGAGATTCGGAGGTGTCAGATAAGTTAGGTCAAAGAGTTGACTTAACGAGATCAAGATAACCATGACCTATGTCGTATACTATCATGATATAGGCAAGCATCCTCTGACGGAGACAAATGTATTGCAGTATGTTTGAATATGTAAATTTGGCAGGCTGTTAGGTTGATGATCTAATCAAGGTCTATACACTGACGAGCTGGTGTGCATACGAGGGCATATGACTATTTCGATCTCTCTAAGGGATCATACAGGTTCACCACTAAATTAGAATACATGAGCTCACTCACGAGATATTGGGACTGATCAAATTCCATGCATGGTCATCTTGTTTTGGAAGCATGACAATAATCTGTAGGTATGATATATGCTTTTGGAAAGTATATGATCGATACCAACTCCTAGTGACCGAATGAGACTTAATGATAAAACCTTGAAGACAACAATCTAAAAGTGTTACAAAACTTTGGTTTTATTCTAGGTCTTCCAGTATGCACGATGTACATGTATTAAGAAAACTCGAGGGTGATGTGTTCATAAACGATTGTATAACGATGACACATCCATTCTGAGGGAGTGATGAATCATGTTTGGATTTTAGTGACTTCTCTTAATAGAGAAGAAACCTAATCTTAATCCAAATGTTGAACATTGATCTAAATATGATTAGATGCAATGACAAGATTAGATTTACAGCTTTGATTTAATCAAGCATCTTTGAGAGGTCCTTGAGATCTGGATTTGAGATATGATCTCAACATCTAAGTCACTATACGTGTAACATACAATCGCCTTGTCCTTATCTCCAAGTATCCTTGGAGAGAGCACATTATTTTTGAAAGAAGTCAAGAATAATTCCATTGTCGAATAATGTATCTGAGCATTGGGAAATTGATAATTAAATATGATTTAATTATCATGAATAATTTGAAGGGATTAGGGAGCCTACGCCCATGTGTAGGTAACTTTCCTAACCCACCCCTTTTCCCCTCAATTTCTTTTTTGATTTTTTTGAAATGAATCCTTAGGAATATGTGTTTCAAATTTCATGTAAAACATACATCCCTAACATCTCCATCAGAAGGGGCTGATTTCAACAAATCTGAGACCATTAAAATTTGATTTTGTCTTGATGGATAAGCGAGAAGTCTCGAAATAAGTTGAAATTTGAATAACACGATGATGAGATATTGTGATCTAAATCCCCTAAGAATTTCAATTTAAAAAAATCAAAAACATAATGGAAGAAAGGGTGGTTATAGGAAAGTTACCTACACATGGGTGTAGGTTCCCTTTTCCCTAATATGAATATGATTCATATTATTTAAACACACGAGAATGGAGATCCGATATAATTAAATATGATTCAATTATCAAGATATGAATAATATGGATATATTTATCCATATTATCATATATATTGTAAATGTGATTTATAATATATTAGTAAGAGCTAATTATAAATAATATTTATAAATTAAATGTTGATGTGAATTGGATTCACATTGGACAATTAACTGAGAATACAATTTATATTTTATTTTGGATGTGTGAATATGATTAACAATTTTCAGTGGCATGATTGAAGTTATCACAACATAATTTAGAATTATTTTTGTGAATTAATGTGCAACAAAAGTTGTTGCAGATAATGAAGGATTATGTGAGATATGTAATCTCAAATAATTGGAATAAGGAGTGCATCTTCTAATTGAGAAGTGTGGGCTACCACCCTTGAGTCCTAAATCAAGGTAGCCATCCACCACCTAATTGGAAGGAGCATTGCCTCCTTCTTAAACATTCTGTGTACATTGATTTGATTGAATTAAATTATATTGATGATTATTCAATATATTTAATTTAATTATTGTTGCAAATTTATGCAACAAAATCATGACCATTGATTAAAAGCAGAAAACAATCTCAACCATTGATTTTGTTTAGCACATTGATTGTGATCCATGGACATCCAAAATTTTATAAAAGAAGAGGCAATCCTAGCTCTTCTTTTTTAGACAACATAATTTCCAAGCTCTTTCTCCATCTCATTCTCATCACATGCCCCCCTCTCTCTCAAGAGTGGTTGTCCACCTCTTGATTTAGAGAGACTCGCTATCGTTGCTACGCTGCTATGCCACCTCTTTGAACGCTCATGGATCTCCATCTTCTTCGGTACCCCTCTCTTGTGAAGAAGACTTTGAATTTTGTGAGACAAAATCAATAGATTCATTTCTTGGATCTTCATCTTGTATTGCGAGAAGCACATGTCTCATCAACACACTCACAAGAGTCTCCTCCATCGGGTCGGACTTGAGACAGGCAGTCTCTTTCTTTAGAGACATCGACCGCAACCAAACTTTAAGAGGTATTCCTATATATTGATGAAATGATTCGAGAAGTGTTCCGAAATCATGTGGTTTCAACTCTTTAAAATTTTTAATTTCTTCTGCCCCGAGCAACTAATATGACTAGTCGCTCTTATCGTTTCGCGTTTGTCCTTTATTTGATCGGCTTCTGATTGGTCGGACCCGGGTCTGTTGACCCGGGACAACTTCCCATCCTTAGCCTTCTACCCGAATAATTTGGCCGCCCTATTCTTAGATTTTTCCTAACTAATATGTCCAACCATTTTGCCTGATTTCTCACCTTTTGATCACCCGATTATCCAATCACCACGCCCAAAAATTTCACCAAAAACTGGCCTCAGTTCGTGTGCCCTTCCATATTTCAAAAACCGTCTAAAAACCTCTCCTATAAATACCTCCATATCTTTATTTTTTCCCCTGATATATTTTTCCTCCATAATTTCATCTGAGTCGAGGTCTAGAGAGGGCTGCGGTGATAGAGCAACTCCTCCGCGATCGGGAGTGCGCCATTTTGGCAGAGAAGCGAGATCCGCCAGACCTTTACAGGTGTGTTGAGTCTCTTTGACCTTCCACCATCGAATCGAGGCCGCGATCTTACACTATTCAATGTATGGTAAATTAGTGCAATCTAGGTTTCATTTTCATCTTTAATTTCTTATATTTCAATAATAATTAGTTTAGATAAGAATCTTCCCAATCACCCTCTGATCTGACTGATCGAATGTCATCCATGCAATTTTCACCGATCCAATCATCCCAACACACCGATCCAATCCATATTAATTATCCTGGATATATCTATCCACATTAGTTGTGATAATTAAATCCTGTTTCGCAATCCAATTTCCAAATGCTTAGATAATATTGCTCATGGAACAATTCTTGAATTTTCATTCAAGAATTGTGTGCCTTCTCCTCAGATACTAGGAGATAAAGTCAGGTCAACTATATATGACATGTATAGTGACTTAGATAATGAGATCTAATCTCATATCCATATCTAGAAGACCGCATAGAGGTGCTTCTCCAAATTCCCTCCAACCTTGATCAACAAGATCTGAGTTAGATATTGAAATCGACCTCCTCTCCGACCACTTCGTCGGAGGTTGACCATCCACCCTTCATTACTCCTTGTTTTAGCCTAATAAGATCGGTCGGAGCTTCGTCTCTGAGCAGAGAAGTGTTTGCAGGCCTCCAGTGCTTCATCTGGGTTCATATCAAGCTTCCGGAGCTCAAGTTTCACGTATATCAAATCTGAAGCTCCAAGTCCCGAATCAGTGGGACTCAGACCTCATCGACAACTCAGATCGGTCGGGGAGAACATCAGGAACCTTCTACGACCTTCAGGCGACGGATTGGATGGAGATCAACCAAGTTTCAGCCGATCGAAGTTCTTCAGCTCAATCCTTCATACGAGTTCTTCCTGAGGGCTTCTCCACTATCGGATCAAGAACATATCATTCTAAATTCCATCCAATCCCTTGGTCAATCCTCGAAGTCTAGTCGTCAGATCAGAGCCGCAAGATCATATCAAGACCATTAGATCTGCACAGACGCACATGCCTACTCGATGAATTTTGCACCTTAGCCCTACATTTTTTTAATGGTAAATAACTCCAATTTGGACAAGTGTCTATGGATATTTTGATAATAATTGCATTTATGCCCTCATGTGTTTTGTTATTTGCACAATAGTCTCGTTTGAACCGTTCCACATGCATCAATGTGATTTCTTAGAAAATTACAATAAATAAATCGAGTTTTCTTGTTATTATTTAGTCCTTCCAACTTAAAAAGTTGCGTAATAGTCCTGTCCAGTGTGACTCACGTGAGCTGCACGAGGTTTTGTGGATAATTTGCGCTTTCTACCCTACATTTTGTTGTTGATTTGGTACCAAGACATTAAATATTTGCAGATTGGTTCATATATTGCTGTTTACTTATTCTATATTTGATTGAGTTTAATAAATATGTAATTGATCCCAAACATTCCATAAAAATTACATGTAATATCATGCTAAGTTGTTTTGTTGCCCTTAATTTTGGTTTTGGAAACTAAATAGTTCTCTTAATTTTAAATATTCAAAAACCCCTAGAAAGTGGTCTGTTTACATTAAAAAACTCATAAAAATTCGAAAATTGTTTTAAAATTCCAAAAATTACAACATGTATTTCAATTTGTTTTATCTTCTGTAAAAATTTGGTTTGAAAATTCCTTCAAAACTTTAAAAAATTGAGAAATACAGAAAACATTAAAAATTTCATACAAAATCATTGGAAAATCAGAAAAATACATAAAATAGCCTTTTCAAAGCTTGAAAATTTTGCATTCTGTTTATCTTTATTTCCTGTATTTTTGACTTTGTTTTATATTTTAAAAGTCCAAAAACAATAGTTTGATTTTATTTGTGTTATGTTTTCAGTTTTAATTCATTTTAAAATCCTAAAAAATCTAAAACTTCTTTAAAAAGCATAAAAACACTAAAAACTTGTATAAAACACAAAAAGAAATTTATTTTGATTTTCTGGTTATTTTTACTATTTTCTAAAATTCGAAAAAGAGCCTTGTTTCCTTTATTTATACTCTCTTTTATTTTGTTTTATTTTAAAAATTTAATAGATAAAAAATTAAAAAATTGAAAATCATTTAAAAATTTGAAATCAGAAAACTTAAAAAATAAAAATCATCTAAAACCATAAAAATATGACAAGATGTAAAAAGACATAAAAACAACAAAAGAGAAAAAAGAAAAAAAATTCCTCATTGATTTTAGATAATTAATTACCTTAGGGCATTGTAGCCTCCCTGAGTTCGATCCTGCAAGCTATATAGGTAAAATAATAGTAATTCTCTGGCATTTAATTCTTTTGATTTATTTCTTATAGTTGAATAAATTTTTATTTGAGATGGTTTTGAGTCGCGACGACCACATTCACTCGGGTATATATCCATTTCTTCATTTTCCTCATTAAAAAATAAAAATAAAACCCATTGAAAATCGCATCTCAACACTATGTCTAGATCGTGTGAAATGGATGTTTGTAAGTCAGGTTTCACCTTAGAGGCAACATGAGTTGTGGTAGAGCAAGCTATGCGCGGATTCACCTTAGACGTTATGGTGACCAATGAGATCTCTATAAGGGGATATAGACAATTTTGATTTGTAATAACGTATTCCTCTTTTGACTGCGACAATTTATTGGCGATGCCAACTTTTATCTTCTTGACGGTCAGCTTCTTAGGTATCTCTCCTATGTTCTTATTTTGAGTCTGTGACTTACTGTGAGAGGTATGATCTTGTGAAGTGGAAGGGTTTGTTGTCTCCTCTTGATCATGGCTGTCGGTAGCTTGTTCGTTTGTTTCAGGGTAGGGTGTGTCCTTGAGAATTCGATCACTTTTGTCCATGTTTGAAAATTTTATGTCTTGAGTATCACAATCGATAGTTGCTCTAGCAGAGGCTAAGAATGACTTCCCAAACTCAATCAACTCTCCTCAGTGCTTAATGTCTAGGACAATAAAGCCTACTCTATATTTGACACCTTAGAAGTTCATTATGGCAGAAACAATTCCTCTCGATCTGGTAGTTGCACAATTACTATAATATTCTTGAGCAGCCCAAGTTTGAGTTGGTCAAACAAGGACTTTGGGAGGATGTTTAAGTTACAATCACCGTCTATCTGAATATTAGTAAATTCAGTATCCTCACTTTCACAATTAACCACAGTCAATCGTTTAACTTTACAACTTTTGGTCTTTTGATTCAAATTACCAATGAACTGGCCATAATAATTAAATGAAATTAGGTTCTTGATCGTTTCTTACATGTCTTCTCAGGTGGTAGTTGACTCTTCACAAAAATTTGAAAATCGGGAACATACTCTATGGCCTTGGTTAATGAAAGCACCTAGATTAGTCATATGCAAAATGCTTCCATTTCTATGTTTTCTAATATTTTTGATTTTTTTTTGATTTTTCTATTTTTTAGTGTTTTTGGTATAATCAGTGGAGGAGTTAGGGGATTGATAAGTAGTTCCAATGGTCCATGGTGTTCGAATCCGAGTGTCTTGTACATGATGTGTCACAGATTTCTGGTTTCCTCATGCCTTTTTAGTTGTTGATCATTCCCTTGATAAGTAGAATGATGCTATGAAGTTGATCAGTTAGAACATCGGTTTCTAGTTAATTCGAGCAATGTCATCCTTGATCCTTTCATGACTTCAAGAAGAATAGCAGTACTCGTCATGTTGTGACTTCTGCATGGAATATTGAGTTGAGTAATAGTCATTCCTCAAATTCGTGGTCTTAGTCTCATAATGAGTCTAATTTCCTTGAGTCTAAATGCCAAGTGCATGGTCAAAGGAAAAGTGGTCGTACTAAGAAAGAAAGTCATCTCGAGTAGGGGTTGGTTCAAATAATGAGTTGTATATTGTAATCGCGAATCATGTTTCTCTTTCAAGTTCGATTACACTCCGTTCAATTCTTGAATTCGCTTGCTCCATTCTATCCATATAGTATTCATTTGATTATGGGTTTGCGAGCGATTCATGTCTTAAGGTCTCAAACAACTAAGAAGTGGGATAGTGGAGTGGAATGTGGGAGGTTGATGTAAAGGATGAAGGGAATGATGGCTGGGAAAGAACCGTCTCGAAGAAAGGATGGTTGGGATATGGTCATGTAGGTTTGGCCCACACAATATGGGTGTGAAAACCAATATTCCAACATATTCACAAATGAATGTGGAGTATGATCACGGACCACGATCGATTGTTTGCAAGTGCAAGGATTTTGAATGCACACTATGTAATATGCAATGAAAACCCTAGTTTTCACCAACTTCATAAAATGAAGGCCACAAAGATCCAACTGATTATCTTTTCAATTTTAAGTTATGTGATAATATAATCTTTGAATCCGTTACACACAAGTGAGTCTCCCTGACATCTAGATGTGTTTCTACTATAACTCAATCAAAGGAGTAATCTGACTAGGCTGCCGGGATATATTTCATCCCAAAAGAAAATAGTAAATTTACATACCGAAACATCTTTTTATGGTCGGAAGTGAGTGCTAGCAACTCCCCAATATGCAAGAGTCATATTTTGAGACTCAGGGCACGGGTTTAGGGTTTTGGGATATAACCTTAAGACCACATACGCACCCACACAAAGTTTGGAGAAGTACCTATGTATAAGGATGGGGTTGCTCTCCTGCAAATAATGAATTTTAATTTTATCCAATTTTTAATTAATAAAAAATGTTTAGTAGTCCTGATTTTAAATTAGGTGATCACTTGCTTTAAATGCCAATATCAAACACGTTTTCAGCCATGAGAGCCCAAGGCGAACCATTTATATAATAAATATTATTGTAATATTTGATATATCAATAAAGCTTATTGGTTTATTTCACACCCTATCTGAGATTAAAGGAATGAATGCACTTGTAAGGTCCCTTAGTACAATTAGGGCTATGTACCATGATCATCTTAATAATCATAAAATGGCTGATTCAGTGGTTGAATCATAGAAGCTGGTGCTTGGATGAAATCTAAAGAGATAGATCGAGGACTCGTCAAGCACCGTCAAATGATTGTTAAGAGATGATCTTCATCTTGAGAAGGAGATGGCAATCCTTCTCTAAAGGTTGATATCTGACCAACCTCTTGATGCAGGTCCTCTACATAGGAATATAGATTCGGAGGTGTCAAATAAGTTAGGTCAAAGAGTTTACTTAACACGATCGAGATAACCAAGACCTATGTCGTATACTGCCGCGATATAGGCGTGCATCCTCTGACCAGTGATAGATGTATTGCTATATGTCTGAATATGTACATTTGGCAGACTGTTAGGTTGATGATCTAATAAAGGTCTTTACACCAGCGAGCTGGTGCACATATGAGGGCATTAAGTAATACGATCTCTCAAAAGCATCATACATGTACACTGCTAAACCGAAAACATGAGCTCACTCATGAGGTATTGGAATCGATCAAATTCCATGTATGGTCAGTTGGTTATGGGCGCATGATAAGAATTATGGATATGATATATGCTTATGGAAAGCATATGATCGATAGCAACTCCTAATGACCAAATGAGAAACTTAATGATAAAACCCTGAAGAAGGCAACTAAAAGTGATCTAAAACTTGAGGTTTATTGTAGGCCTTCTAGTATGTATGATGTACATGTATTGGGAATACTCGAGGGTGATGTGGTCATAAACGATTATATAACCATGATGCTTCCATTCCGAGGGAGTGATGAAACATGTTTGGATTTTAGTGACACCTCTTAGTAGAGAGGTAATCTAATCTCAGTCCAAATGTTGTACATTGATCTGAATATGATTCAGATAGAATGAGAGGATTAGATTTTTGACTTTGATTTAATTAAGCATCTTTGAGAGGTCCCCGAGATCTGGATTTAAGATATGATCTCAACATCTAAATCACTATACATGGAACAAACAATCGCCATGTCCTTATCTCCAAGTATCCACAGAGAATGCACATTATTCTTGAAAGAGTTCAAGAATAATTCCACTATTGAATAATATATCTGAGAATTGAGAAATTGATAATGAAATGTGATTTAATTATTATGAATAATATGGATATGATTCATATTATTTAGATACATGAGAATAGAGTTCTAAGATAAGATATGATTTAATTATCAAGGAAATGAATAATGTGGGTATCACTATCTATATTAATCATATATATTATAAATATGATTTATAATATATTAGAGGGAGCTAATTGTAAATAATATTTATGAATAAAATGTTGATGTGAATTGGATTCACATTGGACAATTAATTGAAAATACAATTTACATTTTATTTTGGTTGTGGTAATATGATTCATACTTTTTCAATGCATGATTGAAATCGTCACAAGATAATTTAGAATTATTTTTGGGAATAAATTTACAATAAAAGTTATTTCAAATAAATGAAGGATTATGTGAGATATAATATCTCACATAATTGAGAGAAGGATAACACCTTCCATAATTGGAGGGTGGACAACCACCCTTTGACTCCTAAAATTAAGGTGTTTGTCCACTCCAATATTGGAAGGTGGCTACCCTCCTTCCAAATCCTTATATGCATATTGATTAAATTAAATTAAATTATATTGATGATAATTCAATATATTTAATTTAATTTAATTTAAATTATTGCAAATTTATGCAACAAAATCATGGCCACTAATTAAAAGCACAAAACAATCTTCTGATTTCGTCTCACGAAATCTGATGTCTTCTTCATGAGTAGGGGCACTGAAGAAGATGGAAATCCACAAGCGGTCGAAGCTATGGCACAAAGGTGTAGAGACGATGACGAGTCTCTCTAGGTCAAGAGATGAACGACCACTCTTGAGAGAGAGGGAGTGTGATGAGAATTAGAGAGAGAGAGTGCTCTTGAATGTGGATTGTGAGAAGCACGTGTCTCATCCACGCGCTCGCAAGCGTCTCCTCCGTGGATCGGACTTGAGATAGGAGGTCTCTTACTTTAGAGACAAAGATCGCAATCACATTTCAAGAGGTATTCCTATATCTTCTTTGTAGTATTGATGAAATGATTCGAGAAGTGTTCTCGAATCATGTGGTTTCATCTCTTTAAAATTTGTAATTTCCGCTGCCCCGAGCAAGTAGTATGACTAGTTACTCTTGATTGCATATGATGCGATATTCTCACTTCTATGATGTTCTAAGGACTAAACCCTAGACTTCAAGTGGTATCATAGCCTTGGTCAAGGTCTCGGATGTGATCCAAAACCCTAGGTGAATAAGGAATTGTATATTGGATGCGCGGGGACTCGTTGTTTTGCATGAGATGCAAAATTCAAATTGTTTTTTTGCTAAGATAAAACCCCCTATTTATGCATCATTCGAGCATATTTTTTGGTTAATAAAATGTATATAGAATGTCCAAATATATTCCCAAAATAGTAGCCAATTGTTGGCACCAAAATGCATGAATTTAAATTCAAAAAGTTCCCATAGTATAATTATTTTTATATGTATTCACGGATCTGTAAGAAATTAATTTTTGTATACTGCTTTCTCGTCATGAAACATGAAATAAACACTTTAATTAAGTAGAGAATTAAACTATAAAATTGCTCGATTTTTTAGTGATTTCGACTGCGTTTGCCCTAGATATTCCATATTTAGTGGAGATGGATCATATGACGATTGGATCATCTAGTCTTCTTGCTTAATGTGTTTATCATTCAATAACTGAAATTATGAATTTGCCTTGATTAAATTGATGCTTAATATTTATGAAAATAATTGATTAAACATCAATAGACATTGAATATATGTTTCATGATGAAAACCCTAGTTTATCCTACAATAGTTGTAGGACAACTTTTACATGCAAAACATGGTTTCTTGATATGCTTAGAAATTTAAGATCTCAAAAATGTTTTAGATGCCTAATATTTTTGAGTGAATAATACATAATATAATGCCGGTCATCAAAGTTGATCGATAAAACCCACAGGTACGTTAGCATTGTTTTGTGTTGCTCTTAATCAAAATGGTGAAGGTGTCTGGTCTAGGGATGATGGCTTGGTTTATTAATTAGCATCTTAACATGCCAACGAAATGCTCCCTTCCATCATAACTCGAGTGTACTGGTCAGATCCATTTTTGAGGAAAGAATAATATGAGTAAGTCAAGTTGTACTCTAATTATTAAAATACAAATAATACGTAGTTGTGAGGGTCTATAGTATATAATAATATCAAGAAAACCCTAATTATTTATCAGTTGAATTGGATTGACATTTAATTTAATATGATTAAATTAATTAAATCCATTTAAAATAAACACTCTATTGTGAATAGAGTTGTAATTCCCTTGGAAGAATTAATTATGTGAATGTGATTCATAATAATTAATATAAATTTGAATGAGATATGGAGGATCATATAAATGAAATCCATGGTCTCTCATCAAGGCGAAGGGTCCCGTCTCCATGGATTGCATGTAGGAGACGCCCGTCCGAAGTGACAACTCCTACATACAAGCGCACATGGATGGGGATCTTTGGTTCTCGAAAGGGTAAGGTTGTATGTGTAGTAACCCCAATATCGGTTCCTCGTATTATTAGGGTGATAGTGGATTGCGCATATAGACAGTACATTCCTATTTATAGTTGATTCATTTAACAACGGGTCAACATCACCTTAAGAGTGGTTGGCTCAGGTGTAAAAGACCGAATTGGGAAATGCAAGTTGGACTTGAAATTCGGAATGAGTTCCCACTTCTTTTTATCCAAGTTATAGTTTCTCATATTATTGGGATGTAACAAAGGTTAAAAAGGAGATCTCAGATTTCGTAAGAGATATATCAGTAGGTATATCTCTAGCATTGAAAGTTTAATAAGGGAATGACTTTAAAAGTTGAAAAGGCAAGACTAATTTTATTAAAAATCCTTAATCAAAGAACCTAAATTTACATATATAATTATTTATATATTCTAATATAGTGCATTCTTTATTTTAGACATGAAATCCATGAACCTGCTCAGCAGGCTTCTGGAGATCAACCACCGGGCCAAATTATTCGGATTGGATCCAAAATTTGGATCTTATTCTTTCAATAGATCACATTTCTTATGTGATTTCTAAGAAAAAAAATACACAAACCATACAACATCAGGAGAAATAAAGTTTAATGAAAAATACGATGAAGATCATACATTGACTAGGTGTTATATTCTGGGATCATTATCTGCTTCAGAAGCAACATGTGGATATGGATTCTTGTTAGGATATAATATTGAATCTTAAAGAGATGTTCGGTGATGTCAACTGCAGTCAGCGTTATAATGCTATGAAAGAGCTTATTTGCTGCAAGATGCAAGAAGATGCTTCCGTTTTATAACACATATACAAAATATTTGGTTCTCTCTAAACTGGAAACTCTCGGGACTGAGATTAATGTAGAAATGCAGTCCGAATTCACATGAACAAGTTAAATTTGATGAATGCAGAGTTAATGGCTTCATTAAAGTCTACAGAAGACATAATGAAGAAAGAAAATCCCACTAGTAGTGCAATGGTTGCACAAGTCAAGGGGAAGCATGATCGAAAGCATGGGGCTCAGAAGGGTTCAGTCCAGAAGAAAAAGAAGAGGATTCAAGCTATTGGCTCATCTTCTAATGCTTCAACATTGATAGCATCGAAGAAGATCAATGTTTGTCATCATTATAAGAAGCCGGGGCATTGGAAGCATAACTGCCTAAAATACCTTAAAACCAATGAGAAGGGTAAAGCCCCAACATGTATAAAATATACTTTCATCATTGAAAAAAAATTCTCATAGGATGAGAAGGTAGTTGGATCTTCAATTATGGTTCTTCTGTTCATGTATGCAATTTGTTGGATCTATATCAGGAAACTAGAAATCTTGATGAAGGGGAGATAGTCATCCAGATGGGATCTGATGCAACTGTTACAATAGTCATCATCGGGACATACAGACTATCATTATCTAGGGGGAGAGTACTTGGACTTAAAAAGAGCGTCTTTATGTTCCAGATGTTAGAAGGAACCTTATATCTGTATCTAAGCTAGGTAGAAATGAATACTCGTTCTTATTCTGTAATAAATTTTCATAAGTCGTTATGATAAATATATTGAGGATGGTGTTCTGACTTCTAGTGGACTTTATGAATTGTGCATTGATGAATCTATCATGAATGTTAATACCACTAATAAAAACCCTAAAAGAAACAGAGAGGATGGAAATCATTCAAATATGATTTGGCATCAAAAGCTTGGTCATTTATCTGTTGATATGATCAATAGATTGATAAAGGATGGACCCTTAGATATTCTACAGGTCCAAACTTTGCTTACCTATGAACATTGTATTCGAGGTAAAATGACCATGACGCCTTTATATAACAAGGTTAAACGATGCAAGGGTATTCTTGACCTAATACATACCGATGTATGTGGTCCCTTCAGTACCCTGACTCGAAATGGATATCGATATTATTTGATGTTTATCGATGACCATTCGTGATATGGATTAGCTTCCTATTACGTCATGAATCTGAAACCTTTGAAAAGTTTAAAGAGTTCATGAATTTTCATGAAAACCAAACCGATAGGAAGATTAAACAGATTCGATCCAACCGAGGTGGCAAATACCTCTTAGATGAATTTAAAAAGCACCTCAAAGATAGAGGAATTGTATCCAATCTCACTCATCCTGAAACTCCCCAACTTAATGGTGTTGCTAAAAGACACAACAGGACAATCATGGACATGGTCTCTTCAATGATGGGTAAAGCACATTTGCCTCTTAGTTTCTGGGGATATGCAGTAGAGACTGCAATATATATCCTAAATAAGATTCCTATAAAATATGTACCTAAAACCCCTTGTAAGCTTTGGTATGGTGCCAAGCCCAGTGCTAGACACTTGACAATTTGGGGTTGCTTAATCCATGCAAAGAACGTGGATGCAAGTAAGCTAGAATCTCACACTCGAGAGTGCTAATTCATTGGGTATGTAAAGGATGGTATCTGATACCAACTTTACAACCTTGAGACTCAAAAGTTCTTCATCTATAGCGATGTAAAATTCATGGAGGATGACTTCCTTAAGAGTCAAGACAAAAATAAAGTAAAGAAACTCATTGAATCTCCTAAGGATACTGAGCTTCCTGAATCAGAAACTGAAGATGTAAATAAAAATGAAACAAATGTACCTCTATGAAGGAGTTCGACGGTGGTTGCACCACCTGAAAGGTACGGATTCTATGTGTCATGAAAGTGACAGTGATCTAGCTTCATTTGATTGAAGCACTCGTGGATCATGACATGGAAAGATGGATGCTAGCAATGAAGTATGAAATATACTCCATGTATAAGAACTGTATATGGACCCTAGAGGATCCACCTAGAGGGGGAAAACTGATTGGGCGTAAATGGACCTTCAAGAGAAAGAGGGGACATGATGGGAATGTAGAGACCTTCACAGCACAACTCGTAGCAAAGGGCTACACACAGATAGAAGGCATCAACTACGATGAGACATTCTCTCTTGTGGCTATGCTCAAGTCCATCAGGGCACTACTAGCTATAGTTGCATATCTTGACTACGACATCTGGTAGATGGACATTAAGAAAACATTCCTCAATGGATATCTCAAGTAGGTTATCTTTCTAGAGAAACCCTAGGGCTTCATAACTAAGGAAGGAAAAGTATGCAAGCTGAAGAAATCCATCTATGGGATCAAGTAAGCTTCTCATTGCTAGAACATCAGATTTGATGAAACCATAAAGAGTTATGATTTTGTTCGAAATCCTGATTAACCATGTGTGTACAAGAAGCGTAGTGGGAGTGCCATTGTGTTCATCGTGCTTTACGTAGATGACATCCTTATCATTGGGAATAGTACTAGGATGATGACCAGTATCATTCCCATGCAGTGAGAGTGGTAACCCGTTACCAATCCTGCTATGGAGAACAAGATTGGAATGCAGTGAAGAACATCTTTAAGTATCTAAGATAGATGCAAGATTACATCTTGGGCTATGGAGATGGTGATCTCCAAGTCTTAGGATACACAGATTCAGACATCAAATCTGATGTAGATGATCGCAAGTCAACATCAGGGTTTGTGTTCTTGTTGAACAATGGTGTTGTGAGAAGGAGAAGCAAGAAGCAAGACACTACAACCGATTCAACAACAACGTCGAATCTATTGCCGCATCGGATGCTGCGAAGGAGGAGGTATGGTTGTGCAAGTTCATCATGGAACTTGGTGTAGTTTCCTCTAATACTCCTATCTCGCTAGTCTGCGATAACATGGGAGCCATATCTAAATTGAAGGAATCCAGATGGCATCAAAAGAGCAAGCACATGGAAAGTAAATACTACATCATTCGGGAGATTCAAAAGCATGGTGACATCATCATCACCAAGGTGGCCTCTACTGACAACGTTACTGATCCCCTTACCAAACCTTTCACACAAAAGGTTTTCGATCAACATGTAATGAGCATGGGTTTAAAGATTGCACTTGAATGATTTTGAGGGCTAGTGGGAGATTGTTAGCCATGTGAGTCCTATTCGAACCATTTCTACATAAATGTTATTGTAATATTTGATATATCAATAAAGGTTATGGGTTTATTTCACTTATTGAGATTAAATGAATGAATGCATTTATAAGGTCCCTTAGTACAATTAGGGTTATGTACCATGGCCATCTTAATAATCATACAGCTATTGATTCAATGGTTGAATCATAGAAGCTGGGGCTTGGATGAAATCTAAAGAGTTAGACTGGGGACTCATCAAGCACCATCAAATGATTGTTAAGAGATGATATGTAGCCTGAGAAGGAGATGTCAATCCTTCTCTAAAGAATGATATCTGAGAGTCCTCTTTATGCATGTCCTCTGCATAGGAATAAAGATTCAGAAGTGTCAGATAGATTAGGTTAAAGAGTTGGCATAATGAGATCAAGATAACCAATACGTATATTGTATATTGTCACGATATAGGCGTGCATCCTCTGGCAGTAGATAGATGAATTTCTCTATCTTAATATGTACATTTGATAGACAATTAGTTTGATGATCTAGTTAAGGTCTATACACCCGCGAGCTGGTGTGCATATGAGGGCATATGAGTATTACAATCTCTCAAAGGGATCATACAGGTTCACTATTGAACCAGAAGACATGAGCTCACTTGTGAGGTATTGGGATCGATCAAATTCCATGCATGGTCATCTTGCTTTGGAAGCATGACGGAATTTATGGGTATGATATATTCTTTTGGAAAGCTTACAATTACCAACTCCCAATAACCGAATAAGAAACTTAATGATAAAATCCTGAAGAAGACATTCTAAAAGTGATTTAAAATTAGGATTTATTCTAGGTCTTCTAGTATATAGGATGCACGAGTATTAGGAATACTCAAGGATGATGTGATCATAAATGATTATATAGCCAAGATACTTCCATTACGAGGGAGTGATGAAACAATTTTGGATTTTAGTAACTCCTCTCAGTAGAGAAGTAATCTAGTCTCAGTCCAAATGTTGAACATTGATCTGAATACGATTCAAATACAATGAGAAAATTAGATTTACAGCTTTATTTAATCAAGCATCTTTGAGAGGTCCCCAAGATCTGGATTTGAGATATGATCTCAGCATCAAAGTCACTATACGTTGAATGTACAATCACCATGTCCTTATCTCCAAGTATCCGCGAAAAAAGCACATTATTCTTGAAAGAGTATAAGAATAATTCCATTATTGAAAAATATATCTGAGCATTGGGAAATTGATAATTAAATGCGATTTAACTATCATGAATAATATGCATATGATTCATAATATTTAGATACATGAGAATGGAGTGCCAAGATAATTAAATATGATTTAATTATCAAGGAAATCAATAATATAGATATCACTATCCATATTAATCATATATATAATAAATATGATTTATAATATATTAGAGGTAGCTAATTGTAAATAGTATTTACGAATTAAATGTTGATGGGAATTGGATTCACATTAGACAATTAATTGAAAATACAATTTACATTCTATTTTGGATGTGTGAATATGATTCACATTTTTTCGATGGCATGATTGAAATTATCACAAGATAATTTAGAATTATTTTTGTGAATAAATTTGTAATAAAATTTGTTGCAAATAAATAAAGGATTATGTGAGGTATAATATCTAACATAATTGGGAGAAAGATAACATCTTCCATAATTGGAGGATGGATGATGAATCTCGTATTCATCATGCTAAAAGTCACATCTTAAAACCCCTGTCCTAAATAAACCAATTAAATCACCTTTAAAACTCTATTTTTATCATGTACCATATTGTGTATAATTAGCCTTTAATTATTTGTATTTAATTGCCCTTATTTTTCTGTAATTATTTTATCACTCAAAAACCCCTAAAAATTAGGTAGATAAGTTGTCTATAATTCACTGACCTTTAAAACCACTAAAAAATACAAAAACATCTCAAAACTACAAATCGGTGTTTTTCTCCCCTTAAAAATACCCCCAAAAATAGCTTTTGTACAGATGACCTCTTTTTGGCTTTTTGCCCAACATGAAAGTTGTAGATCTCGTCGAGACGAGCAACTTTCATGTTTTGACTTTTTTCAAATTCGGCCTCTAACTATTTCTTTTATATTTTTCTTTGTTTTTATTTCTGAATTAATCTGATTGGGCCACGTGGCGCCCTCTGGGCCGCCCACGTGGCCCGCTCTCCTTCCCGCCACCTGGCGCCCAATCTGGGCCGTTAGATCCCCTTCCCCTGCTTCCATCCTCACCGTTCACCACGCATCATCCCTCAGCCGCCCGATCTGATCTCCAGATCAAATCTAAGCCATACATTGACGCCTCAACGCCAGCCCTCAGATCCACTCTCATCCCTCGGCTGTCAACACGCCACGTCATCCCCTCACCACAGCCATCCGATCAAGCGCCTATCCTACGCCTCTCCCTTCTCCACGTCCTCCTTCTCCCTTAGGCCGTTGGATCCTTCTTTTCCCTCCATCATAGCCGCCCGTTAGCGCCTATTTCTCCACCGTTCGATCAGATCCTTGGATCTGATCGTAGCCTTCCACCAACACTCGCATCCTAGCTGTTGGATCGCTAGATCCAACGGCCAGGAAGTCATCTTCCACCTCGCAAAACCCCTCCTCCCAGCCGTTTCACCGCGCGATTCCATCACCCCCTTCCTATTTTGGAAGGTGACTCCTACCACCCCTCCTTCTTCTAACGGCCGCCCCACATCGCCCTTCCCTCCGCCATCCTCGCGCGACCGTCATCACTCACCGCCATCACTCCTCCACCATTGAACCCCCCCATAGAAAACCCCTCCTACCCACGTAACCGCCGTCCTCCTCCGCTTATAAAAGCGCCACCGCCACCACCTGGGAGCCTCATCCACCATTTGGGGGCTTCGGCCCAGCCTTCGGCCCTCCGGTGACAGCAGAGGGGCCCTTGCAAGGAGGCGATAACGGCCGAAGACCCCGGTGAGATCCATGGCTACTCAGCCATGTACGCTCCGCCTCCCCGGTGGTAGACAAGCTCCCTGGACCGGTCGGCCAGGTCGAGCAATGACCGGAGGGTCGAATCGACCCTCAGCCTAGACCTCTTCCTTCATGGGTTCCCCTCCCCGACGAGGTCTTCTTCCCCTTTCATTTTCTTTCTTTTTCTCCTAATTTCCCAGCCATACCCCGCCATCCTCATCGTCCATTGACCACTCGACGACCTTCGCCCACCATCAGTCACCCTCGCAGACCCCCTTCCCCTTCTCCAGAACCACCTCCGTACCGACCCCCCTCTTCACCTGCTCCGGCGGCGAAGGAGTCTCCGGCCACCACTCTCGACGCCCCCACGGCCGACCACTCACCTCACAACCACTCGCACATTTCACGCTTCGGCTATACTGACATTTGCAGGACCATTCTCTTCAATAGCCGGAGCCCGTAGTTCCCCGCCGATCTCGAGCTGCTCCTCCGACAACCAAGCACCGACGGGGAGCTCTAGGTCATCATGGAGCTTCGCAATGGCCCCAGGACCTTCGCCGGGGCCCCAACTAGCTTCTTTGACCATCAGGCATATCTGTGATAGGCGGCGGAGCTCCATTGGCCTCGCCGGAGCCCCGCCTCCTCCGATGAGCCGCGGAGGAAGATGACGTTACAGGCACCGTCCGATCACCAGGATCGGACGGTCACGACGACGACGCGTGGCGACCGAGCCTCTACTCCACGCCTGAAGGTTCGGGTACTACCGAGCCTCGCCCCAAACCTTCCATTGATGCCATGTGTCCCGAACCAGTGGAGCGGTCCCGAGCCTAGGCCCTCACGCGCACCGCACGTGAGGCCTGTGTATATTGCAAGGAAGACCCTGAAGTCTAAAGTATTTACACTTCGGTCCTCAGGCACGCGCCTCACGTGCGTGCCTGGGTTATTTACAGGGACGCCCTCCTGATTTTCAGAATTTACAAAATGGTCCCCGCGCATATGGGAAAATTGCACAGGACCCCGATCGATTTTTGGTATTTGCATTTAGGTCCCTCCAGGGACCTAAATGCAATATTTATCCTTTATTTTTCTTGCATTTTTATTACATTTATGCCCTTGCACTGTTTTTAGCATAACTTGAGCATCGTAGGTCCAAATTGCATGAATTTAGTGTCGTTTTGATCCTGATTTTGTCCTCTACATTCTAGCATATCTATTTGTTCCATTTGGCACTGTTTTAAATTAAGTGATTTTTTATGTTAAAAATGGGACCATGCTCTAATTGTCTTGCTTGATTTGATGACCGATTTTTAATGATGTGTTCAAAATGACTCTAACTTCATTCTATATTGTGTTGCTCTTATTTTATGGTATAATTGTAGCATTTGATTCATCATGCATGTTCCTTTGCATTATTTGCCCATGCATCACTTTAATTTGCATAAAAACCGATAAAAATACATGCATCATGGAATCACTTAGCATAGTGCTTCATAATTTGCATATGGACCTGAAATTGAGATTAATTCACTATGTGCTTCATGAATCAAGATTCAAAAGTTATAATTAAGCAGCTGTGTCCCTGTGTTCGACCTTGGTAGACTTGCCAAGCACAAATATTCCACAGCATTCAAAGACTGTGGTTTTTGCTGAACCGAATTCGCCTCCTGTACTACAGCATTATTTATATTTATTAATGAGGCGAATTTCGCGTTCATCAGTGGATGACCACCCTTTGACTCCTAAAATCAAGGAGGTCATCCACTCCAATATTAGAAGGTGGCTAGGCTCCTTCCCAATCCTTCTATGCATATTGATTTAATTGAATTAAATTATATTGATGATAACTCAATATATTTAAATTAAATTAAATTAGTTGTTGTTTTAAATTTATGCAACAAAATCATGTCCTTTGATTAAAAGCACAAAACAATCTCAACCATTGGTTTCACGAAGCACATGGATTGTGATCCATGGACATCCAAATCAGTATAAAAGAAAGGGCAATCCCTGGCTCTTCTTTAACAACAACACAACTACAAGAGCGTGCGTGCGCGCGCGCACACACACACTCATTCGCATCACATGCCCCCCTCTCTCTCAAGAGTGGTCATCCACCTCTTGAACTAGGGAGATTCGCTGTCATCGCTACGCCGTTGTGCCGCCCCTTCGACCGCTCGTGGATATCCATATTCTTTGGTGCCAATCACTCATGAAGAAGACTTTGGATTTCATGAGATGAAATTAGGAGATTCATTGCTTTGATCTTCAACTTGGAATGCGAGAAGCACAGATCTCATACACGTGCTCGCAAGCATCTCATCCTTCGGATCAGACTTGAGACAGGAGATCTCTTACTTTAGAGATAACTATCGCAACCATGCTTCAAGAGGTATTCCTATATCTTCTTTGTGGTCTTGGTGAAATGATTCGAGAAGTATTCTCAAATCATATGATTTCATCTCTTTAAAACTTTTAATTATCTTCCTCGAGCAACTAGTAATACTAGTTGCTCTAGATTGCATATGATGCGATCTTTACGCTTCCATGACGCACTAAGGCCTAAACCCTAGCCTTCACAAATCTACCAGACATCCCCAATTAGTCCTAAGTGAGAAAACATGGAGGGAGGAGTCAGAAAAGCCGATGCAAATTGATAGAACAATGATGCATGATCAGATAGAAGTACTTACAATGATCCTCGCAATCTCCATATAGTATGCTAAATAGAATTGAAATTTACATTATATGATGCAAAAGAAAACCACTCCTAGACAGATAGTTCTATCAGCGAGTGAAGAACATATTAATTTTGGCTAAGTAGAACATCTAGTGTGTCTTTTAGTTGACATGATACTAGGGTTATGAATACAACAAATAAACCCTAATAGCTGTAATAGCCATAGTGCAGTCCTAGAACTATGTTAACCATAAAAAAGGGCCCAATAGGCCAAGTGTCCAAACCTTGGGTACACATGCAAGTATTCAAACATAGACTAGTGGAAACGAGTAGTTCTTACAAATTAATTACAAAAATAAAAATATAAAAAAACTCTCTCCAAAAAAAAATTCCTTCTTTGGTGCCTCATCCGCGAGCTCGGTCCTCAAAATTGCTTGCCTCCAATCTCCTTGAATTGTATCGGCTTCTGAAAAAGCCGCTTCAAGTCCACTAGTTCCCTCTCACAAAATATAAAAAATATCTTAGAAAAGATACACACATATATACAAAAAATAAAGTTAATAAAGAAAATGCTGAGAAATCAACGATGAAAATATTCACAAGAAAAATCGAGGGTCAGGCTACATGGGCTAGGAAATCCTATACACTAAGTTGTTAAAAATCAAACCTAAACCGTATACCTCATCAGCAACGATACCATTTGAAAGATATGATCTTCACCACTCTTAGTTATAAAGATTTAATGTCGTTTGTAGTAGGTGATAAAGAACAAGTCAATAAAAATGATCACACAAAAAATAATTACTCAATTAATTCTAACGTGGTCGATTGTTTATTTTACATAGGCGAGTCCCAAGGTCGAATTCAAGAAGGTAATGCGATGATATAGAATTAATCTTTAAAATAACTAAGAGTTAGGTTTTCAAGAGATGAATTTTTATGAGTTTTTTAATTTTTGAAATTTTTTTGTATATCTAATTAAAAGATGCAATGAACTGAAATTAATATGAGATGAATGGTTTTTTAGTTTTTTATACAGGAAAATAGATGCAGTGAAAAAAGAACGCAATATAATTTTTATGAAAGATGAATGAATGCAAAGATACATATGCAAGCATGCAGGTCAATCAATTTCTTCTCAGTTTAATACCCAAGTCCCACGAGTCTCGAAGAATACTTGATTAATAAGTCTCAAATTAAACTCTCAAGATAAGCCCCCAATTTCCACAATAAAATGAGCAATGAAATCAATCTTTGAGAATATATGACTCACGTATGAATGAATACTTCCTCAAATTTATTGATGTGTAAAACTATCTCAAAATTAATAATTAGAGGGTATGTATGATAAAAAATTACATGGGCTTCAAACTAACACCAAGATCACCAAAATCCAATGAATGATTCACTATATATTAACAAATAGTTCTAGGGGCATATATGTAATATTAATAAATCAAAATATCACAAATTAGACCTTCGTATGGGTAGATTTGCTATTTTTGGAAGGTGGTGGGGTATCCTCTGGAATTGCCAATGACGGGGATGTTCTCGTCAATTCTAGTAAGTATGTGGGTATGGTCACAAATTCTTCATACCACATGCAGCACACATGATCTGGACATGGTGGTTCTATCGCCGGTCCTCCACGTATCTTCCTATGTAAGCTTTGATGATTTCAGGCTCTTGGCTCAAATATCCTTAAATCAGACGGTGTAGATGTAGAGAGGGCCCAGATCGAGTGTCTGTTGTAGATCATGGGGCCTCCTTCTTCCTCATTGTCTTCTCCAGAAGTTGTTGATGTACGGAGGATGGAGTCCTAGTGGTGTGGTTGCAGAAGAACAAGGTGGTCAATGCACGATCGTCCTCCGAAGAATTTCTCTACGTGTTGTTGTAAGTCCTCCAAGCAGTTTTCTCCAGACCTAAATGAAGAAGAAGACTCAAGTCTAATGGACTCGGTCCGATGTTACTGGAACAGAGGGATTGGTGGGCGATATGACTCCTCTATAGATGGAGGAACCAAAGTCTCGGTAGTGGTAGGTTGTGATGAGAGAGAAGGGAACGCACCGTGAAAGAAGATGCGATGATTTCATGGCTGGAGTGGGTTCACGTTTAGCTCACGACAAGAAGTGTTGGGGAGGTTGTGAATAACAGAGGAAGTGGACAAAGCTTACTAGAAAAGACAACATAATAAAATAGAAGAAGATTAAAAAGGAGGAGGAGGGGGATAGAGTTAAAGAGGATACTTGAGAACCGCCTGTTGGTGGAGAAGCAAGAAGCTACCTTTTGGTGATCTCTTAGACCCTGACGTGCATGAAGCTGGGTCGAATTAGGGATGAAGCATGACATCAAGGTTCTAGGAGGCAACCTTGGATCTCACCATTGGAGGAGGTCTTCACTTGCGAGATGGGTTTACTGTTACCTATCCATTCTCCCAGGTCTCTCTTTTTCTCTCGTTAAGATTAAACGATGGCAGATGCAGTGGATGAAATCTTGATCGAAGAAGGGGGGGGGGGGGGGGGGGGGGGGGGTGCACTTATATGGTGCAAGAGAGAAGATGTGTTGGAGAAAGAGGTGTAGGATGAGGGGTGATTGGATTTGTTATGGACATGGTGTCCCAAGATAGAAGGGATCTCGTTGCAAGGAGATGGAATTTGGGATCAAGGGGATGATGATAAGAGTTGTGGTGGTCGAATGATTGTTGGTTTAGTTAGAGGAGATAGGGGTACTCTCACTGCAGGTGACCTGGAGAGGCTGTAGACGACAATAGGATAAGGATAGAGGAGAAAAAATAAGGTATAAAGGAGAGGGAGGATGAGTTTTCATCCGCAAAAAGGGGACTGGAGGTGGGATGGCTTACAAATGGACTTCTTTAGGTGGTTAGTGTGATATCGGAGAAGATGAAGTTCATGCGATAAGGTTAGTAGTGAGCGTTCGTTCGGTCATTGGGAGACAGGGGACGATGGAGAGGTGGCACAATATCAGACGTTGGGTTTCAAATACTAATGTAACTCTATTTCACCACCTTTATTCTTTCGTTTTGACATTAAATCCCTACCAAAATGCATGTAAAGAGAATTAATCTGTGCAAACTAACATTCATTCATTGACCTGTAAATACTGTATAAATATATATATTTAATGTCAAAATAAAAGAATAAAAGAAAGAAACCAAAAGGAATGAAGTATCAAAGACACTAAATGAGAAATGATGACTTGTTTGATAAGGAATAAAGTAGGGGAGGATAGCGCAGATAAACTGTACAGAAAACTATCAGAAACCATAATTTTTATTCATCAATAATTGGCCTTTTAAGCCCTATTTTTATTCTTTATAATTTCACCTCAAATAATAAAATCGTCAATGTGAAACCTATACATAAAAATACAAAGAAAAATAAAAAAATAAGTTCACACAAAAATAATACACAGTGCACCCAGGAAACCCAGAACAAAAAGCCGTAAATAAAACTTCATAGATCAGTTTCTCCTCCATACATACTCAAAATTGGGCAAACTCGCTTTATTGTGCATAAAATTTTATTACCTATTTAATGAATGTGGTTTCACTAAAAAGGGAGTTAAGATACAAAAGTTGGCTTTTAGGTGCCTATTGTACTATATACCTATATATTGTGTTTAATATATTTATTATTTATATGTTGAGCTCTCTTGTATTTCTAAATACTTGTAAATATTTTTTGAAATACATAAAAATGTAAACATTAAATAAAGATATAAAAGACTTTAAAATAAATAAAGTAATACAATATGTAGGTAAACCATACTTCTAGGATACATATACACATTTCTTTAAGTAAATAAATAAAATTAGAAAAATAAACTAAAAATATGTGAATATGAATTTTAATACATTATAAATACATAAAATATGTATTTATAATAATAAAATCAAAAAGACAAAATAAAAATAAATACCTCAAAACATAGGTAAATATACATATAAGTATACTTGTAAAAATAAACACATGATAAATAAAGTTTTAAAAATAAATAAAAATCACCTAAAAATAATACTTAAACTAATAAACAATTTTAATGTTTTAACTTTTATTTAATTAATTTATTTTATATTTTAATTTAATTTATTTATCCTTTTTATTCATGTTTTGTCCTCATGCGGTCTGACTTGGACCAATGGGGAGGGGTCTTCCATTTGACCTCGTGTCAACTGCCCCTCCTAGAGCCACATACCCATCAGAACTTTCTTCTCCCTCTTTCCCTCCCTTTTTCCCATAAAATACAATGACCAAACATCTTGCCTCTGAACAAAAATCATCGATGGGATGTCCATGTTTCATGCCCTGAATCCATATTCCACCAATTTTCATAAATTTAGGAAAGATCCTCATTGGGATACCCCCTCACACCTATGCTATATAAGTTCTTCTCTGAGCTCCTTCTCGAGGTTAATCCCTCATTTTTGAATCGTAACCCTTGGAGTTCACCCTCAGGAGCAAGCCCTTAGAGATAGGAAGGGTCTCCAACGATTTCCAAGAGAGGAGAAGGTTCAATAGAGGTGATTCACCCATCTCTGGAGAATATCCACCGTGAGGTTTACCCTCACTGATTCCGGTCAAGTGAGGCCCTTTTTTAAGTCTACTTTTATTAGCATTTTAATCTTCAGTATAACTGTGCTGTTAACTTCTTTCAATTTTACCTAAAAACTCAGAAAATCAGCTCTCGGAGCTTTTGTGCTCTAGCTCTCTATTCACCATCCAATCTCCTATGCTTCATTCTGACAATCATCTCATTTCTATCCCTCATGATTTCTCCATGCATTCCATATCTAACCCCCTTTGATTCTACATGAATTGATGGTATCAGATATCTTCCACCCCCTTCATATGAGATCAATCCAGTTCACTCCATCCCATCTAGTTCATATGACAAATCGATCGAGGAGACACCTCTTCGAACCAGAAACTTTCTTGTGTAGGTAAAGGAGCTAAAAGAACCCATCCGAGGGTCGATTTTACTCAGGAGAGCTTCCCTAATACCACCACCTTCAATTGAGCTCTAGTACAACCTCGATGGGGTCTGTAAGATTCTAGAACTTCCAGCCACCGCAGGACATGATTAGGAACCTGTAACACCTCAAAGCAACAAAGGAGAAGGCATGGGGTACGAGATTCATGCGATCGAAGCAGCACCAAGATCTAGGTCTTCCATGTTCGAACAAGGTTCTTCCCTACCATTGGATCGCGCATCTCTACCAGATCAAGAAGCTACCATTGGATATGAAGCTCCAATGTCATCTGATCATGAGCCAAGATCTAATCTTGGCCGTGCATCCTCGAAGTGGCGCCAACGCATCCTGACCGTTGATGCGTTTAAGTGATTCAATCAACATCATCGGTCAGCGCATGGGTCTTGGGTATTTTACAGCACCCTCATTCAATTTTTTTCATTAGTCCTCAAACTTACTTCTGTAGTGTAATTTATTCTATATTATTCGCATTCAGACCCCTATATTTACTAGATATTGCACTTTGGTCCATGCTAGGTCATCTTACATGCCTCCACATGTGAGGCTCTTGTGTATTTTGTGAGGGACCCCTCTCGGGTTCCCTTATTTTTTTAGTACCCAAAATTGCTGACTAAGCGTAAAAACTTTTGTGATATTTGTATCTCTATCGTAGAAGTTTTTATAATTGCAAAAATACCCTTACCAGGCTATGCTGATTTATTTATATCTTTCAATTTTCATTAAATATCTCTTGCAAGCTAAAAATGATGGGAAAAAAACAATAAATACCTCTCATCTTATTCTTGCACACACTTTTATTTAGGTATTTATCATATTTTCCCATTTTTTAGAAATAGATTAGGAGCTAAATATCCCTTGTTTGCTTTTAAAATACAAAAAAATTAGAAAAACACGTTAGAAAATTACTTTTAAAAATTCCAAAAAATTACATAATATATTAGTATATATTGTAACTCTAGACCAAAAATCACAAAAAAATAAAAATTAAAAAAAAACCTAAAACCCGTAAAACTAGTAAAAATTCCACAAAAAATATAAAAAATAATTTTCTATTGTATATTTTTATTTATATTATATAGTATATATTAAAAATAGTTTTGGGAATTTTGGACTTATTATCTCTTTTTAAAACCTAAAATAATTCAGCCTATTTATTATAGCTACTGTTTTGATATATTAACTCCATTAGAATTACATAAAAATTAGCAAAAATCATAAGAAAAATATCAAAAAATAAAAAAATAGTTTATAATTTTAAGTGTATTTAGCTATATAAATTATAATAGCCTATATAGCCTATATATACCTTATAATACTTATATACTTATTATTATTACTACTATAATTTATGAATACCTATATTATATTTAAAACCCTTAAAAATGAAAAGGAATGCTCTCTCACACACAGCCACACATATATATATATCTAGATTTTATTTATTTATTATATATCCTTATATATTAAATATAATTTCTATATTATTATTATATATAAATCTACATATTTTATCTTAAAAACAAAAAAATTACAAAATCAAACAGAAAATAAAAATTAAAAATAATAAAAACAATATATATAACATTAAAAAACATAAAATTAAATATAATTAAAAACCCACAAAAACAATGAAAAATAAAAACACCAAAAAATGCCCAAATGGGTTGTTCACTTTGTCTCTATTCCCCTCTGCACTCTATCGTTCGACACTCTACACACTTGTCACAATACATACATTTGGGTAGAGTTATAATAAATTTTTGCTCACACTCTCATCATCTACATATTTGTGGGTTGATTGTTGAGATTGAACTTGTATTGGGTGCCTATTGTGATGCGAGAGAGGCTAATACATCGATTGTTGGATCTGACTTCTCGTACATCACATGCTTTCCAAGATTGTAACTTGGTATCCCATCTTCACTGCTCTTTTAAATGACATCGTTGTTGGTGAGCAAGGGTTGATTAGAGTAGAATAGTCCGCTCAGTTTATTTTAATTTATCTTCTTCATTTACACTGTCTAGTGTACTCTCTTTTATTCTATTTTGCTGTATAATCTGTTTGACTACATTTCTTATTTGAATTTCTTGTGAAGGCCCACTTATCGAGGGAGAGCTACTTAGGAGGCTCAAGGCACCCGATAGACATGGAGGTTAATGGTTCTTCACTCACCAACAAGAGAGAGCAACAAAAGAGGACAAGAAATTTGTTGGAGCAGATTAGCATAGACTTAGTTTAAAATTTTGTGAGATAGTGATTTATTGCTTAATTTGTAATAACAAAGGTACTTAGACTTTGGAAACTCAGACCCTTATGGGCCTATTTTACCAAATGTCTATTCACTTGGGGGCCTACTCAGGTTTCTTCGTGTCTTCATCGCCTTCTTTTTTATCATTCTCCTTATTTTTTCACTTGTTTTTATTTGTTTCCCGCATTTTGAGTTTTCCACCTTTCTTTTATTTTGTTTTATGTGAACGAGCCCTTAGATTTTAGGACTTGCTTGATCAAGTAATCTAGGTCCAAATCCTTAATACCTACATGTGCCTATAGTCTTTGATACATTTGGATCTAGATCAAACTTAATATGTACTTTACACTAATAGCAATTCCTGATTGGGGAAATTTGATTGACTTGCATTTGCATTTAGTATAATTTAAATTTCTATCTTGCATCCCGCATGGAGAGAGCTGGGAAGCACTGTGAGTCTTCTGACCGAGCACCCATCATTCTGATACAAGGGTGAGGTTTCCATCCTAGTGGCAACTTGCATTGCTTTTCCTCTATCTCCCTCTATTTTTGCTCACTTATGAATCAAAGAATATCCAAAAAATTATAAGGCGAATTATTTCTAAAAAATACTTAAAAAGGTGAAAATCAAAAAAATTAAAACAAGTAGACTGCTTAATAAACTTTGACCAAAAATAAAATTTGTAACGGACTTCATTGTATGGGTTCACAAAGTCCACATCAGGTACACACCAGACAGAGGGAGTCACGAACCTAGGAAATAGAGCCAAAATCTCAGCCTAAGTACTGCCTTGTTGTTGATTGAGTTCATGAACTGCCTTGTTGTTGATTGGATTCATGAACTATTGGCACTTTTATCGTACATGGGCGAGTAGGGATTCGTCTGCTTGCAGACTTAGTTTGAAGTATTGAGCTTAGGCCATCCACTCACGGGGGTGTCTATCTCATCGTTCCATGTTCGAGTACCTCGTAAGGGAAAATTATCAGTTTTTTCTATTAACTTCCTCCTGTATTCTTTGGTCGAGTAGTGGATCCAGACCTAATGGTAATGATTCTCTTAAAACGTACATTCTACATGTTAAAAAGGAAGTGAAAAGTATGAGATACTTTTCTAACAATACTCACTTTCCTATAGGACTAGCCTCCAAGGACTTGCTAAAAGATTGTCTGAATAACCAAATAAAATTAAAAAGATAAAAATAGTCGAACTCTTACGGCTTCATTAGAGTGAGTTGGTGAATCCCTTGCTTTGTGTTTGTTTGGATCTAGTTTTAGGTCAAAGATCAGTCGTGCACACTTGCACCATTTTTCACTTCTTTTGTCTTCATTTCCTTGTATTTTTGCTCACCTATCTCCTCTTCATTTCTTCCTATGTTTATCATTGTATTCCATACTCCTCATCTATTATGCTTCTCTCTTGAGATGTCGACTCATGGATGATTTAGTCGGGACTCCGCCGAAACCACTCCAGACTCCTCGTCTTCTTATCCAATAAACCAGGATCTCTCTTATCTCAGATTTGCTTCTTTTTGGATGGAGATTGATTTCACTCCATATGCATCTCCATCCTTAATAAAGTTCATGATCGACCCTGATTCTGAACTCTTCTCCACACCTGGTCTCTATTTCTAGAGTGATCAGGGTAATTTTCCAATTGCAGACATTGACCTTGATATGGATATCAATTCATCAGACTCTGAACCTGAGATGGATCCCAAGGGCAAAGGGAAGCAAGTAGATCAGAATGAGGTCAACAACTAACTACTTGCTTCAACTTAGGCAATCCAACAACAGTTGACGGACCATGCTCTCGCTCAGGTGGCATTTCAGGATTTGTTGAATGGCATGAGGAAGGATAAAGGAAATAGAGGAGGAGAAGAATAACATGGTGGAGACGATAGGAAAGCTGGAGGAAACCCTAGAGGTGATGACGAGGTGAGAGATCAATCTAAGACAACCCTCAAGGAAACTTATAACCTTGGACAAATGGAGATCACGTAGTGGATCCAAATCCCTACAATCCGTGATCATTTTTAACTCAAGCCACAACTACTCTCATTTCTCCCCACTTTCCATGGGAGTACAAATGAAGAACCCTACATCCACCTCCATCAATTCAACCATATTTGTAATACCATGCACTACCCCAACATCTCATTGGAGGTAGTCAAGATGAATGCTTTCCCATTTAGTCTGCAGGACAAAGCGCTCTACTGGATAAATCATCTGGGGAAAGTAATAACGACTTGGGAGGTCCTCAAATATGTCTTCTTGCACAAATACTATCCTTTGGGTCATCTAAACCAAGTGCGTGCACTTATCTCTAATTTCTTATAGTTATCCCATGAGCCTATCCATGAGGCATGGGAAAGTTTCACGGACCTGTAGGAGAAGTGCCCCCACCATGAAATTCCAAAGATCATTTTGGTACATAACTTTTTTAGGGGGTTGACCTAAGAATCCCGAAAGCTGGTGGATATAGCCTGCGGAGGATCTCACTTCAACAAAGATGAAGATGTGGTGTGGAAAATCTTCGAGAAAATGGCCGAGGGATCAGTTATCTTGTCTTTGTCTCGCACCTTCCAAAAGCATCCATAGATCCTCCCAAGCATGTTCATATGGAAGCATCATATGAAATAGAGAGATATGAGAAATCCAACCTCAACATCACCGGGATCCATCTCTCTAAGGTCGATATTATTGGAATGCGGTCACAAGATCTTGAAAAATTGAATGTGATCAAAAAAGGACAAAGCAACTAGATAAGCTAGACTTGATCTCAAAGCAACTGGAGCATCTAGTGAGTACCATTAATTCCTGCAACTCTATGGTAGCACAAGCTGAGACTCCCGTTGAGCCTAAAGAACTAGCACCACAACAATCTGTGCAGTCTAGTCAAGGGCAACCCCAGTTAGTCCAGCACGTGTATTACATGCAAGCATCAGACCAGGGATCACCATCTCCACAGAAGACACAGATGGTGGTATATCACCAGGAGGCCCTTACTTTTGTCGAACCCTTCTTTCCACCTCCACCTCAGATCCAAGAGGTGAACATTGCTTGAGATAATGATCAGAATCTGACTCATCCTAGCGAAAAAAATCATGGTCAGAACTTGGCGATTCAGCCATACCACCCAAAGATAGCTAGAAGGGGCTTCCAGCAAAGCCAGAGCCAACTGTCTCCACAGAACACCAAACCATGGAGATAGAATCACCAAAGCCAGCATCAACCATATCGGTAGTAATACCATCATCAATCTAGTGGTTATTATCATAACCGGTATCAGTTCCCCCCTCAGCACAACTACTAATCCTTCCCTCCTCTTATGTATCAGAGTCACTAGCCACATCCCCCACAACAGTACCCACCTTAGTGATTGCATCTTGCTGAGAATTCAAAGGCAGCTCCCGTGAATCCCACACTCGACTGCTTAGCACAATTGGTAAAGGGCTTGTGTGAAATGAGTCAGAAGTTGGATGACCTCACCACAGTAAAGACGATCATCCCAACACAGGTGGAGGTGAATCCGAATAATTTTCGATGCAAGGAGTAGGTAGTTTGCAATGTCCAATTCCCGACCAAGTCAGGTATGAATGATCGCTTATGTTATCTAACTCCTTGATTCTCAAGAGCAGCATGACACTACTGTAGTCTGCCACTACGAAGGGTAAGAATACAGCTTCACAGGGCAAGTCTTCATCAGTTGTGCCTACGTCGAGTTCGGAGGAGGAGAGGAGAAAGAAAATCATGGAAAACCAAATTCAGAAAAATTACAAAAATGAAGAAAACAAAAATCAAATTCCAGCAAGAAATGCCAAGGTTGAGCCGATGCAACCAAGGAGACGTTATCACCCGCAATGAATCATGTGCGAGTCGACGAAGTCGATATTCCTTTTATTAGCTTTTCCACTGGGGCAAATGATTGTATCCCTTCTGATCATTTGCATGTAAAAGTTGATTCACATGAACTTTTTTTGAATGATGATGTATATAAGTTGTTTCCAGATGAAATAGAAACAACAAAAAATTAGAAATTTCAAAAAATGATTTGTCTGATTCAGGAGTGATTGAAATTTTATATTATCCTGGAAATGCCACTTCTTAAAGCCATGTAATACATGCCTACCATAAAGAAAGGTCTAAAAGAGGCATGCACTTCGAAGTGTCAACCTCGCAAAAACAGACACAATCATGCTGAAAAACATATTCATACCATGGCTACTGTCAGTGCTATCATCAACCTCCCTACCAAGAAGAAGGATAAGGGAGAACCTCTCGTCATATGCATGATTTTCAACTAAGAGTTCGAACGAACACTTCTCGATAGTGGGTCATCTATCAATCTCATGCCTACTTCCCTACACAAAGAATTTGGGTTAGGACCCCGTAAGCCAACCTTAATGATTATGCAATTTACGGATACTTCAGTCAAGCGACCGAGGGGTATTTTAGAGGATTCCATTGTCAGAACCAAAGGGATGCAGTTCCAAGTGGATTTCATTTGTCCTAGATATGGAAACATATGTTCCCTTGCTTCAGATCCCGATCATATTGGGACGACCATTCTTGCGAACTACAACAATAGTTGACTATGGCATGTACAAGATTACATTTAGCTCCCACAAAGATAAGGTCCAAATAGAGACGATCGAAGTACCAAGGCCTGTAGAATCTGTCTGTTGAGAGTGTGCTCAAGCAGAATGCGATAGATGACTGTTAATTTTTGGCAGAAATTGGAGACACTGCATTATTTATGGACAATGAGGAAACCCATGAATTCCTCTCCAAGGAGGATCTTTAAAAGACATTGTCGAATTCCTTGTGGTCCTTGAAGATGAACTACCTGCTAATGTGCTATCTGAGCTACTTAAAACACTTCCATCCCTATCGGAGCAAGAATAATTCATTGTAGATCTTTTTGAGACATTGAATTCGGAGTTGAATGTCACCATGGTGGATTGTATCCAGTTGAATGATCCTATACCTATCACAGTTGCATAGGTCACCACAGAGTTGATTCTGACCCCTCTAGAGCTGAAGCAATTACATCACGTTGAAATACACCCTCCTTGTGGGTGAGCCTAACATGTTCCTGATCATTATCAATGCACAACTGACTATGGACTAAGAATCTTGTCAGTTGGAGGTTCTAGAGCGAAAATGCAAGGAGATAAGCTGGAAAATATCAGATCTCCATGGGATTAATCCTTCACTATGCTCACACCACATCTATTTTGAAGAAAACAACAAGCCTTCCTGTGAGTTTCAGCGTCATCTAAACCCTAATCTCTGGGAAGTTGTGATGAATGCGATCACAAAGTGGTGCGACACAAATTTTATATATCCCAACTCATATTCCAAATGGGTATGTCAGTTACATGTGGTTTCTAAGAAATCGAGAACTAAAATTGTAACGAATGAAAAAGGAGAGGAGATTCTGACCAGAGTGCCAACATCATGGAATGTTTGTGTGGACTACAAATGCCTGAACCTAGCTATCAAGAAGGACCATTTTCCACTTCCTTTCATCGACCAAATAGTCAAAAGGATGGTACAAAGTAATATTTCTATTTCTTGAGTGGCTACTTGGGATATAATCAAGTTGCAATTATGCTTGTAGACCAAGTGAAGACCACTTTCATATGTCCAGTTGGGATGTATGCATTTCGACGGATGTTTTCTGAGCTGTGTAACACCTATGCTACATTTTAAAGATGTATGATAGTTGTATTTGCTGACATGGTGGCAATTTTCTCGAGGTATTCATGGTTGATTTTTTAGTCTATATAGATAACTTTGATAAGTGCTTGGCATATCTAGATCGAGTTCTTCAATGTTGTTGCAATTCAAGTCGGTGCTCTCATGCGAGAAGAGTCAGTTCATGGTGACTGATGGGATTGTATTGGGCCACGTCATCTCCAAGCGAGGCATGGAGATTGACCTGGCCATGGTGGAAGTCATATCCAAACTTGAGCCACCTACATTACTGATGCAAGTTAGGTCATTTCTGGGGCACATAGGCTTTTACAGAAGATTTATCAAAGATTTCAATAAAATTGCCGACCTTCGACAAAGATTCTAGGAAAGGACACCGATTTCACTATAGATGACAGAGTGCTCCAAGCCTTTAATCAGCTGAAAGAAATCATCACCCAAGCTCCCGTTCTACAGCCACCGGATTGGTATCTACCCATTGAGACCATGACATATGCTTTCGATTATGCTATTGGGGCTTTGTCGGTACAACAATGACATGGATTTCAATTCGTGATTCATTACACCAACAGAAGACTAGATGATGCATAGAAGAATTACACAAACACCAAGAAAAAAGCAGCTAGTCGTAGTTTTTGCATTGGAAAATTTCAGGTCACATATACTCAGTTCGAAAGTTATTGTGTATACTAACCACTCTACCATACGATACCTGTAAACAAAGAAGGATGCTAAGTCACGACTACTGCGTTGGATCCTTCTACTCCAGGAGTATGATTTTGAGATACATGACAAACCTGGAGTAAAAAATATTGTGGCAGATCACCTTTCTAGAATAATCGAGATAGAAACTCCTTAACAGGAAATCATTTCAATCATTGAAACCTTTCCGGATGAAGCTATCATGGGAGTCACCTCTTTCCCCAGGTATGCTAAGATTGTAAACTACCTTGTGTCCAAGGAAGTTCCTTGAGATTGGCCAAAGCTGAAAGTAGACAAGTTCTTGTCCGAGATACATTTCTACTAGTGGGAGGATCCTTACTTGTTATGTGCAGGTGCTGATTTTATCTGGCATAGATGCATTCTTGAAGAGGAGAATGCGAGTGTCATGAACCATTGTCATAACTTAGAATCTGGAGGACACCATTATGAAAAGAGAACAACATCGAAAATGATTCAATACTGCCTCTTGTGGCCGACTCTTTTCATGGAAGGTCCGGAATACATTAAAGGTTGTACCGATTTCCAGAAGATGGGCAATACCAACAATTTAAGCGACACCATACCTCTCAAGTATATTCATATATCAGATGTCTTTTATGCATGAGGGACCGACTTTATGGGCCCATTCCTTAATAGTCAGGGTTATGAGTACATCCTACTTGTTGTCGATTATGTTAGTCGATGGGTGGAGGCTATCCCTACTCGATCCGCAGGTAGTCGCACAATACGTGACTTTCTTAAAGACAACATCATTATGTAGTTCGAGATCCTGAAAATCCTCCTATCAGACGAGGGTAGACACTTTACCAACACAGAATTGAAGAAGTTGACTAAGGAGTAAAACATTAAACACTGTGACGTATCTCCTTGCCACCCACAAACTAACAGCTTCGCCGAATGTTCTAACAGAGAGATCAAATCTATTTTGCAGAAACTTGTACATCCTAATATAAAGAATTGGTCACAGTTTCTTAACATAGATCTTTGGGCTTATTGTACATCGTACAAGTCTCCTCTAGGAATGTCTCCATATTGACTGGTGTACGGCAAGCCATGACACTTACATATGTAACTCATTCACAAATCATTATGGGTAGTCAGTACATGCAATTCAGAGACTCCGTATATGACAATAGCCTCATGTATGAAGAGAAAGCCAAGAGATGACACGATAAGCATATCAGGCGAAAGATTTTCAAGCCAAATCATAAGGTGTGGTTGTTTGATGCAAAGCTACTATTTCCAGGCAAACTGAAAAGCAAATGGTCATGGCCCTTTATTGTAAAAAATGAGCATGATAGTGGAAACATTGTTATATATGGATTGCCAACTAATGCACAACCTTCTATTGAGAATGGGCAGTTTCTGAAATCATATGTTGATCATGATACATTCCTGTCTGTGGCTGACTCGATTCAGGTGGCATTTCAAGATGAGTTTCCAAAGAAAGAAAATCAGGCACATAAGCTTCAAAAACACCTTTTATTTTCTTCTTTCTTCTTTTTTTCTTTTCATTTCTTTTATGCTTTCATTATTTCATTCATCCCATTCATATATTATATACTTAGGATATACTTAATCCTAAGTATAGAGGGGATTAGTGTATTCGAGATACTCTTCATTTATTCTCTCGCTTGTCTCCCAACTTGTTGATATTTCTTATCTATGCTTAGGGATATTTCACCCTAACTATAGGGGGACAAGCAGAGTCTTTGATTCATTCATGCATTCTCATCCTCGTTATCCTCACTTGGTGTATAGTCTGCTTTACTTAGGATTAGTTAATCCTAAGTATAGAAGGGTGATCGTCTTCTACTTCTTTGAGTCATTGTAATATAAGCCCTCCCATACTCAGCATGAGTTATGTCTTACTTTTTCTCTTTGATCACTATGAGGACATAGCTCAAGCTAAGTATAGGGGGTCATACCTACGTTGTATATACTTTAGCCATAACCCGTACTTTAGTATTTTAAAAAATAAGGCTAATATACTATATGGGTAAGGTATATGATTAATCAACTGTAAAGTATACACTTTAACTATATATAAATATTGTTATAAAATTCTTTGCAAATATGCTTGATAAATTGGTTTAAAGATGTTTTGCAAAATAATTTGAAAAATGGTTGTAAAATTTCTTGAAAATCCATTGAAAATTATTTGTAAAATATTTGTAAAATTTTTTCAAACCCTTGTAAAAATCTTTGGAAATGTTTGTCAAAAAATTTGTTTTATCTCTTTAAATAAATTTTTGTGAAAATTACTTTGCAAATGATTTGAAAAATGGTTTTAAAGTATTTTGAAAAATCTATATATACCGTTTGAAAATTCTATGCAAAATGATTTTCAATCTTTGTAAAAGGTTTGCAAAGTGTTTGTCAAATTGTTTGTGAAAATAAGTTTTCAAAATGTTTGTTAAAATGATTTCAAATTTTTTTGATAACCTTGTATATAATCTAATAAAATTCTTTATAATATATGTCTATATAACCCGTGTATATGAAACTTGTAAGTACCAACTAACATCTGTATAAATTTCCAGTGAAAATTCATCACCCAAATCCTTGTAAATAAGCATGTACTCCATGTAAATATTTATAACCCCTTCTTTCACTAACTTCTATAAAATCCCTAAAATTTTCAAAATTTTCAAAACCCATAAAAATTGCAAAACCTTATTAAAAATCCATAAAAATTCAAAACAGAAATTGTTTCAAAAAAAGATTTTCTTTTCATTGCATAACATTTGCATTTTTCAGAATTATAATGACAATTAAACTAGTCTAAGAAAAATTTGAAGATTGGAGCTTGATTGGACCTTAATCCACTTAATCACATGAACCTTATATGAACTAGAATTGAGGCTCTTCAAGTCTTCTAGACTTAATTCTTTGAGACCATGCGACTTAGTTCATATGTCATCTTGACTACCTAAGTAGAATATTTCAAAACACAAGCATTACTCTTGTCGGTAGTGACCTAACTTGGACCCCTGCACCTTACACTTTTCTTAACTCAGTTGAAGTGGTAGAGGGTTGAGTGAATGGGAATATACTAAGACACAATATGTGGCCATTGTACCCCAACTCATTCCGATAGGGACGGGGTCCAAGGACAGGATGCCTTAGGTTGCAATAAAGCTTCAAAAGAAGGATAATATATTGGTTCAAGAGGAAAAAGTCCTTATGTAAATGCTACAGTAAATAATATTCAAGAAAAAGTTGCAAAACCAAAAACTCTTAAAAAATAGACGGGCAAAAATCAAAGAAAAATCAATTCTTGTCAGAGTATGTATTCAATATGCAAGCTTGTGCTTCAAAGTCAAAGATTTATGTGAGCTTGTAACTAGATGACTTGTCTATACTGGTCAAGCATCCTAGGATAGATAGCTACATTGGCTACCATCCATTCTCTTCTCCACCTTCTCTTCTTGAGCTGGTTGCACTTGAACTTAGGAGGGAATACCATGCTCATTGAGGAAAGAGTTGCTGGATTGGGGAACTAGGTTCACCATGTTGGAGAAGATTGTCTCTTTACCGCTTCAGCCGAGAGGAGCTACATATCACTTACATTGTACAAGATAGACTCATAGTCAGAAGGGATTCCGTATGATATAGACGTGTTCTGACCTGTCTTTTGAGGAGACTAGGACAGAGTTTTATGGTTCTTAGATTCTTTTGAGTTTTAAGTCTGATTCTTAATAAGGTTCTGACCCAACTAAGAATCCAAATGTCTTAATTTAGCTCCAATCTTTGATTTTATGAAGATAAGCTTAAAAGCTAAAGTCAATCCAACTTATTTCTTTTTCTTATTTTTATTTTACTTTTCATGCACTTATTATCATAAGTGTTTGCTAAGGACTAGCAAAGGCAAGTATGAGGGGGGGGTGATGAATCTCCATTTCATCACCTTTATTCTTTCATTTTGACCTTAAATCCCTAATTAAATGCATGTAAAGAGCATTAATCTTTACAAAATAACATTCATCCATTGACATGTAAATACTGTATAAATTTTTGTATTTAATGCTAAAATAAAAGAATATAGGAAAGAAAAGAAAAAGAATGAAGTGTCAAAGACATTGAATAACCCTAGACCCTAAGACCCAGTCATCATGATGACTTGGTCAACAAGGAATAAAGTAGGGGGAGATATGGCAGAAGAACTGTATAGAATACAATCAGAAATCCTAATTTTTTATTCATCAATAATTGGCCTTCTAGGTCCTATTTTATTCTTTATTATTTTTACCTCAAATAATAAAATTTCAATATGAAACTTGTACATAAAATACAAATAAAAATACAAAATTAATTTCACACAAAAATAATACATAGCGTATCCGGTATACACAAAACAAAAGGCCATAAAAAAACTCCACAGACCTGTAACTCAACCATACAGACTCAAAATTGGCCAAACTCACCTTTATTGTTCATAAAATTTAATTACCTATTTAATGAGGGGGATTTCACTAAAATTGAGTTAAGATACGAAGGCTGTCTTTTGGATCGCTATTGTAATGTATAATTGTATATTAAATTCAATATATTTATTCATTGTATTTTTAGCACTCTTGTATTTTTAAATACTTGTAAATATTGTTTGAATAGAATAAAGACATTAACATTAAATAAATATATAAAAATACATTAAAATAAACAAAGTAATACAATATATAGGTAAACCATACCTATAGGATACAAATACATATTTCTTTTAGTATATAAATAAAAATAGAAAAATAAACTAAAAATATACAAATATGTATAATACATTACAAATACATAAGTTATATATTTATAATAATAAAATCAAAAAATACAAAATAAAAATAAAGTACCTCAAAACATAGGTAAATATACCTCTAAGTATACTTGTAAAAATAATCACCTAATAAATAATATTTTAAAAATAACCTAAAATAGTACTTATAATAATAAACAATTTTTATGTTTTACCTTTTATTTAATTAATATTTTTCTATTTTATTTTCATTTATTTATACATTTTCTTCTTGTTTTGTCCTCATGCGATCTGATGTGGACCAATGGGGGAGGAATATTCTGTTGACCTCGGATCAACTGCCCCTCCTGGAGCCACACACTTGTCAAAGCCGCCTTCTCCCTCTTTTCATCCCTTTTCCCCATACAATCGACTAATCAAACCACCTTGCACTCTGAACGAAAACCATCGATGGGATCTCCATGTTCCATGCCATGAATTCAACTTCCAACGATCTTCATCAATTTAGGAAAGTTCCTCATTGGGAAAACCCCTCGCACCCCTGCTATATAAGTTCTTCTCTAAGACCCTTCTTGAGGTTAATCAATCATTTTTGCTTCCTACCCCTTGGAGATCACCCTCAGGTGCCATCCCCTAGTGACAGGAAGGGTCTCCAGTGATTTCCAAGCGAGGAGAAGGTCCGATAGAGGCGATTCACCCATATCCGACGAAGCTTCGTTGTGAGGTTCAACCGCCCTGATTCTAGACTGGTGAGGCCCTATCTTAGGTCTACTCTTATTGGCATTTCAATCTTCAATATAGATATGTTGTTGACTTATTTTGATTTCACCTAAAAACTCAGAAATCTTAAAATTCAACAGTCGGAGCTTTTGAGCTCCGGCTCTCTATTCACCATCCAATCTCCCGTGCTTCATTCCAACAATCACCTCATTTCTGTCCCTCATCATTTCTCCATTTATTACACATCGAACCCCCATTTGATTGTGCATGAATCGTGGATATCACATCTCTTCCACCCCCTTCACCCGAGATCAATACAATTCACTCCATCCTGTCCAAATTCATCTGATAGATTGATCGAAGAGACACATCTTCGAGCCAGAGACTTTCATGTGTATGTAAAGGAGCTAAAAGACCCATCTGATGGTCGATTGTACTCTAGAGAGCTTCCCCGAGAGCAACACCTTCACTTGAGCTCCAGACCCCCCTAGATGGGGCTCGGACGACTCTAGAACTTCCAACCGCTACGAGATAGGACCAGGAACATGTAGCACCTCAAAGTTGTAGAGGAAAAGGCTTGGGGTTCGAGATTCAGCTGATCGAAGCAATGCCAAGCTCTATTTCTTCCCCGTTGTCGGATCATGTGCCTTTGCCAGATCAAGCAGCTACCATTGGATGTGAAGCTCCATCGTCGTTTGATCAGAAGCCAAGATCTAATCTTAGTCGTTCATCCTCAAAGCGGTGCTAACACATCATGGTTGTTGATGCGCTTAAGTGATTCAATCAACACCGTCGGTCAACGTGTATGTCTTGGGTATTTTGCATCTTTACCCTCCCGTAATTTTGTTTTTCATTTAGTCCTCAAACTTTCTTCTGTATGTATTTTATTATATACTATTTACATTCAGACCCCTATATTTGCTATATATTACACTTTGGTCCATGTCAGGTCACCTCACATGCCTACACGCGTGAGGCTCTTGGGTATTTTGCAAGGGACCCCTCTCAAGTTCCCTTATTTTGTTTTAGTACCAAAAGTTAATGATTAAGTGTAAAGCTTTTGTGATATTTACATCTCTGTCCGGGAAGTTGTTATAATTGCAAAAATACCCTAGCCAGGTCTTATTGATTTATTTATATCTTTATATTTTTATTAAATTGCACTTGCATGCAAAATGATGGGAAAAATATAATAAATACCTCTTACCTTGCTTGTTCACACACATACTTTTATTTATATTGATCACATTTTCCTATTTATTAAAAATAGAATAGGAGTAAAATATCCCATTTTACTTGTAAAAATAAAAAAAATAAAAAAAACACTTTTAAAATTCCAAAAAAACATAGCAATTATAACTCTAAACCAAAAATCAAAAAAATATAAAGGAAAAACACTAAAAATTGAAAACCCTAAAAAACCCATCAAACCAGTAAAAATTACACAAAATATAAAAAATAGTTTTATATCATATATTTTTATCTATATTATATAATATATATATATATATAATAGTTTTGAGAATTTTTGGACATATTATGTCTTTTAAAAACCCAAAACAATTCGACCCATTTATTGTAGCTACTATTTTGATATATTAACTCCATTAAAAATACAAAAAAATTAGCAATAATTATAAGAAAAATCATAAAAATAGAGAAAAATAACAACAACAAAAAACATTTTATTTTTATAAATTTTGTGTATATTTAGATATATTTAAAATTATAATATCCTACATATACTATATATACATTACAGTACTTATATACTTATTATTATTACAATTATTTATAAATACCTATATTATATTTAAAAGCCTTTAAAAAAAGATTTCTCCTATATATATTTTCAGTTATTTATTTATTATATATCCTTATCTATAATATATAGTTTCTATATTATTATTACTACTATGTATAGATATATACATATACATACATATTACATCTTAAAACAAAAAAATTATAAAACTAAAAAGAAAATAAAAATTAAAAATATTAAAAAATATATGTAGCATTAAAAAACATAAAAAATAAATATAATTTAAACCCCAAAAACATTGAAAAACAAAAAACCAAAAAATTTCCTAAGTAGATTATTCACTTTGTCTCTATTCCCCCTACTCTCTGTGGTTCGACACTTAACATACTTGTCACTATACACACATTTTGGTTGAGTTATAATAAATAGTAGCTCACATTCTCATTGTCTACATATTTGTTGGTTGATTGTTGAGATTGCACTTGGATTCGATGCCGATTTTGCTGCGAGAGCGGCTGGTACAACGATTGCCTGATCCGACTTGCCGAACATCGCTGGCTCTCCAAGACTATACCTTGGTATCTCATCTTTAGTGCTCTTTCAAATACTGAGGGGATCAGTTGGAGGTAGGTGACAAGTTGAACCGTTGGATCATGCTAGATACAACAGATAGAGGTGGTCACGTGAGGAGCACATGAGGAAGAGGGGGATTAAAGAAGGGAGGGCTTAGTCGTTGAAACTGGGTTATATCCAATAGCTATGGTTAAGGGTGGCTAAAGATAAGAAAGGTTTCTGAAGAACCCAAAATTATAGAATAAATAAAAGAAAAGAAAAATAAATAAATTATCATAGATATTAAATGACACTAAACCCCAAGACCAATTCAATCCCAATTCAACATTGACTAGGTCGACAAGGAAGAAAGTAGGTGGAGATAAGGGTCAAATATAGTACAAAAATACACATAAAACACTAATTTAATACATTGTAAATAGCTTACTTTTATGTTATTTTATTCACACTTATACACACCTCAAATAGGAAAGATTTCAATACAAAACTTATACATATATATATATATATATAATTATAAAAATAATAGCCAATAAAAATCATGCATAGTGCACTTGGTACAATCAGATGAAAAGCCACAAATAGAACTTCATTCATAAATATCTACTCCATATAAACTCAAATTGAACCAAACTCACCTCCATTGTATTTCAAATAAAATTATCTATCAAATGAATGTGGTTTCATTTAAAATGGAGCTACTATACAAAAGCCAGCTATCTTCGGTATCATTGTACTAGGACATCTATATATAATATTATTTTATTTAATTCTTTACATTTTTACTCCATTTATATTTTTAAATAATTATATATATTATATAAAATATATAAAAATACAAACATAATTTAATGTATTTAAAGTAAATCTAAAATAGATAATGATGTTTAGTACATATGTATATTATACCTATAATATATATACTTGTAGTTATTTACATACATAGATAAAATAATAAAAATAAAATAAAAATATGGAAATATATAATAAATAATACTTTAAATATATATTATATATAACTATAATAATATGCATATAAAATAAAAATAAAAATAAAATATACCAAATATAGGTATATATACATATATATATATATATGTACATGTAAATTCACATATAATAAATGCGATTGTAAAAATAAATAAAAATCATCTAAAAATAATTTATAAAGAGACAACTTTTATTTTTTTGATATTTAATTTATAATTTCTAAATTATTTTCATTTCCCTTGTGTTTTATCCTCTAACGGTCCACGTGGACCAATCAGGGCATGCCTCCCGTGGACCGGGGTTAACTCTCCCTTCTGCCTATGGACTGGTCCTTGGCGTGTATTTGCCTATTTTCGCCAATTTCTTGAGCCTGGTCCAATGCTCCTCTCTACCTGATGTCTTCATAGATTTCTTCGATGAAGAACCAGCTTTCATGCAGATCTACACATTCTCTTGGTTAATCCGGAGGAAACCCTAATCAAAGACCCCTCTCCAATCAATGCACTATAAATTTCTCCTCTTCCTCCAGTCAAATCTAATCTAGTTTAAGTCCCAAAACCTCTTAGAATCGTGTGCTCGAGTGAGCATTCGTGACAAGGAGGTATTCCTAGTGATTCGAGGCGAGGAGAATGTATTCGAGTGAGGTTCACCATCGTCGAAGTTCACCTACAGATGGTTCTCTACTCACCAACTCTCCAGGTCAGTTGAGTTGTTCTAACTTAGCCATTTCATTTCGCATTTCATTTCATGTTTCATTTCTTAGCTTAGGATCATATTTTATTTCAGTCGATTTCATTTCAAATCATCAAAAATACCAAAAATTTAAGTACGACAGATCTTAAAGCTTTAGGCTCTATTAATCACATATCGACCCTATTTTTAACCCATCTGAACACCCTCACATGTTCCTCTATGCTTCTACACACTTCAAATATCCCCTTCCCCCTCGCTCTTTGTATAGATTTCTTGTTTATGGTTTAAGCCTTAGCGTATCACGGAAGCGTGAAGATCGCATTGTATGCGATCAAGAACTACTAGTCATGCTAGTGGTTTGATGCAACATAGATTAAAATTTTTAAGCAAGATGAAATCACATGATATGAGAACCTTTCTCACATCTTTTTATCAAGATCACAAATGAGTAATTGGATTACCTCTTGAAGTGTGTTCGTGATCGTGTATCTCTAAATAAAGAGACCTCCCATCTCAAGCCCAATCCAACAAAGGGTGCACTTGCAGGCGTGTGGATGAGACACGTACTTCCCACAGTCCGAATTGATGATCCGAGCGTAGAACCTCCTGATTTTGTCTCGAAATCCGTAGCCTCCCTCACGAGCATGAAGCATTGAAGAAAACGGAGATCCTCGAGTAGTCGATCCAACAACACAATGGCAACGCGATGACAGCGAAGCTCTCAACAATAAAGTGGATAACCACATTAGTTGAGAGAGAGAGAGCCCATGGATGTGTATAACAAGAAGAGAGATAGATTTGTTATATCAACTTTTGTTGCAATATTTGTGTAAGAAAGAGCTAGGGCTAGCCTTTTTTTATAGCATATTGGATGGTGGAGATGCACTCCTAATTCAAATTATTGGTTGAGATTTTGTTGCAACAATTTACAAGAACAAATAATTAATTTAAAAGAAAATAAATAAGTTGAAATAATCTTCAACATATTTAATTTCAATTAAATGAAAAATATTCTAATAATAGGACTAAAGAGCAACCTTGCATGTAAGGGGGAAGGAGATAGTCTCCTTCCTAATATACCATGGTGGACGTCCAAGGTGGGATTGGAGAGAGAAAAATCTCTCTCCAAACACCATCTAATGTAATTGCATTACATTAAATCTTTATTCATTGAATTATTTGTCTACAAAATATCATCAAATAATTTGCAAATTATTTGTGATATTACAAACAAGCCATTGGTAATTATGAATCAAATTCAACTACCCAATGTAAAATGTAAATTACATTTACAATTAATTATATAATGTGAATCCAATTCACATCAAGATTTAATTCATAAATCCTATTTACAATTAAATATCTCTAACATAGTATAAATCACATTTATAATATTTATGATTATTATGGATATTGCTTTCCACATCAATCATATCTTTGATAATTAAATCATATTTAATTATTTCAGATAACCCTTCTCATGTATCCAAATAATATGAATCATATTCACATTAATCATGATAATTAAATAATATTTAATCAGTTTTTCCAATGCTCAGATATATTATCAACAATAGAAATATTCTTGAACTCTTTTAAGAACAATGTGCTTTCTCCACAGATACATGGAGATAAGGACATGGCGAGTGTACATTCCATGTATAGTGACTTGGATATTGAGATCATATCTCAAATTCAGATATGGAGAACCAGAAAAGATATTCGATTTAATCAAAACATAAATCTAATCTTCTCATTACATCTGAATCATATTCAGATCAATGTCCAACATTTGGGCTAAGATTAGATTACTAATCTACCGAGAGGAGTCACTAAAATGCATACATGTTTCATCACTCCCTCAGAATGGAAATGTCATGGTTATATAATCGTTTATGATCACATCACCCTCAAGTAATCTTAATACTCGTACATCCTGCATACGGGAAGACTTAGAATAAATTTGAAGGTTTAGATCATATTTGAATAGTCTCCTTTAGTATTTTATCATTAAGTTTCTCATTTGATGATTGGGAGTTGGCATCGATCATATGCATTACAAAAGCATATATCATACCTATAAATTCTGTCATACTTTAAAAGTAAGACGACCACGCATGGAATTTGGTTCCAATATCTCATGAGTGAGCTCATGTCTTCTGGTTCAGTAATGAACCTGTATGATCCCTTTGAGAGATCATATTACTCATATGCCCTTGCATGCACACTGATAGCCAATGTATAGATCCTGATAAGGTCATCAACCTATCGATCTGCCAAATGAACATACTCAGGAGTATAGTAACACATCTATCTTCGTTGAGAGGATGCATGGCTAGATCGTGATAGTATATGACATAAGTCTTGGTTATCTCAATCTCGTTAAGTCAACTCTTTAACCTAACTTATCTATCACCTCTGAATCTCTATTCCTATGCATAGGGAATGCATCAAGAGGTCAACCAGATATCAACCTTTAGAGAAGGATTGCCATCTCTTTCTCAGGTTTGACATCCTTTCTTACCAATCATTTGATGGTGCTTGATGGGTCCTCAATCTAACATTTCAGATATCCACCATGCACCAGCCTCTAATGGTTCAAGTATTGAATTAACAACTGTATGATTATTAGGATGACCATGGTACATAACCCTAATTGTACTAAGGGGCCTATTATGCAAATTAGTTATTCTTTATTTTAGATTAGGGAATGATTTGTAATAACATTTATTTTATAATGGCTCGTCATGGGTCACATGTCCAACAATCTCCCACTAGCCCAAAAAGCTGTGAATGTATTAATCTTTAAACCCAGACTCATGTTCTAATCATAAGATATTTAGAAGAACAACATGGTAAGCTAACTAGCCACTCTGTTCCCAAAAGACTATGCCAAGTTCTTTTACATACTTGCATATATCCTAGTAACATTGCTCGCATCCAATGTGAATGTTGCCTCTTAAGCAATCAATACTCAATATTGTTAAAGTAGTTATAGAGCATTTGATATTACAACTCGGTGTTGTTATTACTTCAATTATGTATTTTATCTCCATAGTAGGATTAGTAATAGTTTACTTAGCCCACTGCATGGTAGACATCTGGCTTTTGTACACATCTAATACACCAGACTTCCTGTAACTAATGCACAATGACCAGCAGCTTTAGCATTCACATCATCAAACTCTTTGAGATGTTATCCCATAAGATAGGTCAGTACCAAATATTAAGGGAAAGAATCCTTTTTTGATATTTTTCCAAAAAAGAAAATATCCAAGATGTACCACTAATGTGACAGTTGCAATGCCCTCTTCTCTTTGCTTCTGAACAACCAGAATTAAGATCTAGGAGGTATCCTTGAGATCTTTCATCTCAAGGTATGGAATAATTAGATTATAAAACACATATTATCATCATCATATCATACTAAATGATTAGAATTTTTTATCTACGTTTAGCATCTCTCACTAAGCTTCACATGGTTCATCAAGATTCTGTATTAAATCATAAACTTTATAATTTCATTAAATCTGATGTTTTGATTATAAGAAGATTTTTTGATCCCATAAATGGGGTTCTTTAGCTTGCACACCTTGCCTTCCTAAACTATGAAGCCCTAGGGCTACTTCATATGAATATCCTTGCTGAGGTATTCATAGAGGAATACAATCTTGACTTTCATCTTATAGATGTCATAGTGAAGTTGTATTTCTATAGCTAGCAATATTATGATGGATTTAAGCATAGCCACAGGAGAATAAGTCTCATCGCAAGAAATGTATTCTTTCCATGTGTAGCTCTTGGCTATGTGTCGTGCTTTGAAGGTCTCTACCTTCTCATCATGTTCACTCTTTCTCTTGATGATCCATTTATACCTAACGGGTCTTACCCTTATAGGTGGATCCTTGATTATACACGCCACTTGTGTCTGAAGTCTACTATTGAATTTATTGTTAATTTCCATCTCTCCAAGAAGCTTCATTATATGAAGTCAGATCATTGTCAGACTTATCTGACACATGGAATCCATACCCTTTAGGTGGTATTACCAACCTCATACTGATTTGAAGAGGTACAAATGTTTCATCAATAATTGTCCTTTTATTTTCTGATTTTAGGAGCCTCATTATCTTCTTAGGATTCAATCAGTCCCTTTACTTCATTCTTATCTTGATTCTCAAGAAAGTCATCCTCTAAGAATCATATCTTTACAGATGGAATCTTTTAAGAATCTCAAGGTCCTAAAGTAGGTATCTAATACCATCCTTTATATTCCTAATGAAGTTTTACTCGTTGGTCTTACTTGCATCCATGTTATGGTTATGGACCGAGCAACCCTAAATCCTCAAGTGTCTAACACTGGGCTTGATTCCAAACCATATCTTATGATGGTTTTTGGGTTCAAATTTGCATGGATCCTTATTAAGGATGTACATTGCAGTCTCCACTGCATATACCCAAAAACTAATAGGTAATTATTCTAAGATTCATCATTGATCAAATCATATCACACATGATCCAATTGCATCTCCCTTCATCTCTATTGAGTTAAGGTATATTAGGAGGAGTGAGATAGAAACACCATTGTTTTCTCTATAAGGTATTCTTTTGAATTTATCAGATAGGTACTGGCTACCTTGGTCAGATCAAATTCTTTTCATCTTCCTTATAACTCCGGTTCTTAACCAAAACAGTGAAATCTTTGAACGTTTCAAAGTTTTCTTATATAAAAGAAATAAATCTCATACCACAACTAATCATCAATGGATATTTCATATCATTAGAGTTACTTATGGTATAGATGGTCCACATACATCAATATGTAAGTGATCTTGAATACCTATGCATCTTACACCATTCTGAGAGAAGGGTGCATCCGACATTTTTTTTGAATGTACTATTCACAAGTATGTAAGCATTGAACTTTTAGATGATCTAAAGTTTAATTTCTTACTAGTCTATTGATCATATCAATAGACATATGTCCAAATATTGATGCTGGATCATTATCAAATGATCATTATCCTCCTTTTGATCTTTTAAAGTTTAATTTAAAGTATTAGAAGTGGTAATGAACTAATCATTAATAGTCTAATTTGGTAGAGTCTTCTATATGTTATATTACTATATGAAATATATCCATCATAGATCTTTAGGTATATTCTAGAATGTATGTTTATTTCCAACAAATTTAGAAATAAATAATGAATGTATTCTAATATCTAGGTCATAGAGACATTCTCTAAGACAAAGGGTTCTCCCACTGAAAATATGTAGTCTATCTATCCAATAAAGATTGTTGCAACAATTACATGAACTCCCAAGTGGATGACTATAAAACCTTAAGATCAATGTTTCTAGTCTTCTAAAACATACTCACCCCATTGCAAGTGTTATTAGAAGAATGAGATAAAATCTTTGGACTCTAATCTTATCTAATAAGTAAGTCAATTCAATGATGATATGTAGAATATGCTGATACATTATCACATTCCTTCTCTAAGGATTCTAGATAGTCTAGATAGTCATACTATCAATATATTAGCTGGTTGCAGTATTGGCATTCACCCAACTCTTTGGATGCCATACGTATGGAAGTCACAGAATTTCAGTCAACTCTTTGACTTTTCTTCTTACTTGGGTCTGACCTATGCTTCATTGTATTTTCTTAATCTATAAGCAATTGCTTAAGATAAAGGTTTCCTTAAATTGAACATGTCCTCAAGGGACTTCAATACAAGAGTATTTCAACATTTATACTTCCTTCATTTCTTTCATACAATATGAATTACGAGGTTTCATGAAAGACTTGAGTAGAGATAGTAGAATAATGACACTCATCATATCTACATTCATCTTAACCCTTAAAGACTTTGGTTCAAGAAGGTACTCAAACATTTTGAGTACGTCATCTCTTATGGAGCCACCATTCTACATAATGCAGTGAACCATATCATTCGTGATTAAATGTTGAGAGCATAATGTTTGTAAAACATCTTCTTCGATTTTATAAGGATTTTAATAATTATAATCATCATCGATATGATACTTCCAAAGCACACCTAATGAGAGATCAATACTGTAGAGCACACAATCCATGGGTTGTTACCCCATTGTCTATTTAATTATCATTCCTCATTATTATGAAGAAACTTTCACATTGCAACTACATACATTATGTGACCAACTGCAAGTACAATATCTTGGTCATGGATCCAATCCATGATATTTTATTAGTTGTGATTGAGTATAGTTTTGAGTGGGTTTAAAGAAGGTTATCTGAAATAAGATAATTTGCATAAATATATTTTACTTTGATTAAGGATTTTTATATCGAATTTGTCTTATTTTTTTAAACTCTTAAAGTACATTCCCTTATTTACTTTCAAAGCAAGAGTTATACTTACCGCTATATCTCTAGCAAGATCTGGGATCTCTGTTTTTGAAGATTATAGTAAGAACCTTAAGTGCATCATAGAAGCGTGGAGATCGCATCATATGCGATTGGAAGCGACTAGTCATACTAGTTGCTCAGGGCAACACAATTAAAAAATTTTAAAATGATGAAACCACATGATCCAAGAACACTTCTCGGATCGTTTCATCTAAACTACAACCGAGTATTAGATTTGCCTCTTGAAGTGTGGTTGCGATCGATTATCTAAAGTAAGACACATCCTATCTCAAGTCCGATCCGACAGAGGAGACGCTTGTGAGCATGTTGATGAAACTTGTGCTCCTCGCAATCCATGTTGATGATCCAAGCGGTGAATCTCCTGATCTAGTCTCACGAGATTCGATGTCTTCTTCATGAGCGAAGCGCATAGAAGGATATGGAGATCCACGAGCAGTCGAAGCGGCAGCACAACAGCGTGACGGCGGCAACGATCCTCTCTAGGGTTTAGAGTGGACAACCACTCTAAGGAGAGATAGGAGGTGTGTAGAGAATGAGAGAGAGAGAGAGAGCTTGCTATTATGTTGTCTACACCAAGAAAGATCTAGGGCTGTCGCTCCTTTTATAATATTTTGGGAGTTCTATGGATCTCAATCCATGGACAACACAAATCCAATGGTGGAGATTGATTTGTGTTTCTTTCAATGGCTATGATTTTATTGTTAAAAACACAACAAAAATTAATTTAAGTAAATTAATTATATTGAATAATAATCAATATAATTAATTTTCATTAAATCAATTTACCTTGGAGAAATAATAAGGAGGTTAGCCACCTCCCATAAGGGGGTGGACAGCAACAAATCCTGATAGGACTTGGTGGCCGTCCCTCTCCCTGGGAGCCTCCTTTTCCTATTTCATGAGATTTCATATCTCATGAGAATCTCTAAAGTTTGCAACAACTTTTATTGCAAATTTTCACAAAAATAATTCCAAATTATTTTGTGAAATATAAATCATGCCAATAAAATTTGTGAATCACATTCACAACCCAAAATAAAATGTAACATTTTCAATTAATTGTCCATGTGAATCCAATTCACATGAACATTTAAATTGTAAATGATACTTACAAATAGCTCTCTCTTATATATTATAAATCATATTTATAATATATATGATTAATATGGATAATGCTATCCACATTATGTATATCCTTGATAATTAAATAACATTTTATTATCTTACACAACCTCCTTACATTAACTCCTTCAAGAATAATGCGCTTTCTCTGCGGATACTTGGCGATAAGGACATGACGATTATACGTTCCACGTATAATGACTTGGATATTGAGATCATATCTCAAATCCATATCTCAGAGACCTCCATAGATGTTTGATTAAATCAAAGCCGCAAATCTAATCTTCTCATTGCATCTGAATCACATTCAGATCACTGTCCAACATTTGGACTAAGATCAGATCACATCTCTATTGAGAGGAGTCACTAAAATCCAAACTTGTTTCATCACTCTCTCGGAATGGAAGAGTCATGGTTATACAATCGTTTATGATCACATCACCCTCAGGTATTCCTGATACCAGTACATCCTGCATATTGGAAGACCTAGAATAAACCTAAAGTTTAAGATCTTAGTTAGACTGTCCCCTTCAGGATTTTATCATTAATTTTCTCATTTGATCATTGGGAGTTGGTATCGATCATATACTTTCCAAAAGCATATATCATACCCAGATATTGATCATATACTTTCCAAAAGCATATATCAAGCCTACAAATTCAATCAAGCTTCCAAAGTGAGACGACCGTGCACAGAATTTGATTCCCAATATCTCATGAGTGAGCTCATGTCTTCCGGTTCAGTAAATGAGCCTGTATGATCTCTTTGAGAGATCGTATCACTCATATGACTTTGTATGCACACCACCGCGTCGGTGTATAGACCTTGATTAGGCTATCAACCTATCGGTCTGCCAAATGTACATACTCAGACATATAGTAATACATATTTCTCCGATCAAAGTATGTGTGCCTATATCATGACAGCATACGACATAGGTCTGGTTATCTCGATCTTGTTAAGTCAACCCTTTGACCTAACTTATCTAACACCTCCGAATCTTTATTCCTATGTAGAGGACCTGCATCAAGAGGCTGGTTAGATATCAACCCATTAGAGAAAAGATTGCCATCTCCTACTCAAGCTGGAGATCATCTATTAATAATCATTTGATAGTGCTTGATGAGTCATCAATCTAACTCTTTAGATATTCATCCAAGCACCAGCCTCTATGATTCAACAATTGAATCAACAGTTGTATGATCATCAAGATGGCCATGGTACATAACCCTACTTGTACTAAGGGACTTATTATGAAAATTAGTTTTTCTTTATTTCAGACCAGGGAATGATATTTGCAACAACAATTATTGCATAATGGCTCACCCTGGGCTCTCATGTCCAACACTTTTTACCTTTGTTACATCCCAATAATATGAGAAATTGCTACTCAGATAAATAAGCGGGAACTCATTCACCTTACAAGCCCAACTTGCATTTCCCAATTCGATCTTTAACACCAAGGTCCACTACCCCTAAGGTGATGTTGACCTGTTGTTAATTGAATCAACCATCAATAGGATCACTACTCGCTATGTGCAATCCAATACTGCCTTAATAATTTGAGGAATCAATATTGGGATCATTACTCATACGATTATACTCTTTCGAAAAGCAAAGAGCCCGATCTATGTGCGCTTGTATGTAGGAGCCATCACTTCAGATAGGAGTCTCTGGCATACAATCCATAGCGATGGAACCCTTTGTCTTGATGGGAGATCACAAATGGCATTTATATGATCCTCCATATCCCATAAAAAGTTTAATTAACTATTAAGAATAATACTCACATAATTAATTCTTCCAAAGAAATTATATTTCTAATCATAATAGAGTGTTTATTTTAATTAGAACTTAATTCATTTAATCATATTAAATCAATTATCAATCTAATCAATCAACCAACAAATAATTAGGGTTTCCTTGATATTACCATATAGTATTATTCCTCACAAGTACGTATTATTCTTGAGTTTTAGTAATTAGAGTACAACTTGACTTACTCATATTATCCTTTCATCGAAATGGATCAAGCCAGGTAAGATAGACATTGCTAACATGAAGTGCTTCCACTCCAAATGTGGTACAGGGTACCAATTAAGTAACCCATTAGCATATCCATGGCCTAGAAACCATCACATAACGACCCGAGAACAATAATCATTGGAACAATGCACTTAAGGTTTTATTGACCATTCCTTTGATTATTGCCATTATACTGCATAGTAATCACTCAGAAATGTATGCATCTTAAAACAATTTTGAGATCCTAAATTTCTAGTCATATCAAGCAAACATGTTTTGCATGTAAGTTGACATACAACTATTGTAGGTTAAACTAGGATTTTGTCATGAAACATTCATTCAATAGTGATTGATGTTTAATCAAATATTATCACAAGTATTTAGCATCAACTTAATCATGAAAAATTCATAATTTCCTTAATTGACATTGAATGATAAACAAATAAAGAAAGTAATTGTGATGATCCAATCATCATCCGACCCATCTCCACTTAATATGGAATATCTATGGCAAACAGAGTCGGAATCACATGAAATAAATTCAAGAAATTTACTGGTTTAATTCTCTAATAAATGAAATGTTCATTTCATATTTCTAACTAGAAAGTAGTACCCAAATCAATTTGTAACAAATCTGTGAATACATGCAAAAACAATGTCACCGTTGGAACTTTTCGAATCTTAGTTTATGCAAGTTTGGTGCCAACCTTTGGAAAATGTATTGGTTACATATTTAGACATTCTAGGTAAATCTTATTATCCAAAAAATTCATCTAAAATAGTGCACAAATAGTAACTTTTCATTTTAGCGAAAAACAATTCGAAACATGCACCATATGCAAAAAAACTACGAGTTCCCACACAACGCATATACAAAACCTTGTTCCCTTAGGGTTTGTATCACATCCAAGACCTTTAACATGGATCTGATACCACTTTTAGGCTATGGTTTATGCCTTAGCGCATCACGAAAGCTTGAAGATCGCATCGTATACGATCAAGAACTACTTGTCATGCTAGTGGTTCGAGGCAGCGGAAATTAATATTTTAAAATAAGATGAAACAACATGACATGAGAACTTTTCTCATATCGTTTCATCAAGATCACAAATGAGAAATTGTATTACCTCTAGAAGTGTGTTTGCGATCGCGTATCTCTAAACAAAGAGACCACCTGTCTCAAGTCCGATCCAACGAAGGATGCATTTGCAAGAACTGGATGAGATGCATGCTTCCCGTAGTCCGAGTTGATGATCCGAGCGTAGAACCTCCTAATTTTGTATCAGGAAATCAATAGCCTTCCTCGCGAGCACAAAGCATCGAAGAAGGTGTAACTCGAGTATTCGATCTTGCAACTCAACGACAGTGTGACGACGATGAAGCTCTCAACAATAAATGTGGATGACCACTTTAATTGAGAGAGAGAGAGAGAGCCCATGGATGTGTGTAATAAGAAAAGAGAGAGATTTGTTGCAACAAGATCGAGGTTCGTCGATCTCCCTTCATCGCTTCCACAAAGATCATGCTGCCCCACCTCATTATGTCCCTTTTCCACTAATGAAGAGGTCGAGGTTCATCACTCGTCATCCATGAGCCCCCGTGCCAATAGTACATGTCTGAACGTGAGAAGACCCTATCTGTGGGTGTTTCGACTCCTGCAAGAGACTCCAGGTGCAACATTTTCTTCCCCAACATCCAGTCATCCACCGATAAGGCCTGGAACCTTTTGAGCATGCCATGTGCTGCGGAGGAGTCCCATGAGCATTTTGCACAGACAGGAGATGATGGAGATTCAATCGACCGACGCTGCCCAAGCGTGTCATTCTTCCTTGTTTGTTGCTTTTTCTAAGATTTTTGATATTTTACAATTTTTTTAAGTTTTAAAAAATAATTAGTGCGTGAAACTGATACATAAAATAAAACACACAAAAAGAAAACTATACTAATATTTTTAGAATTTTTAATTTTTTTATGCAATATTTGAATTTTATATTTTTTAAATCTCAAACAGAGAAATGCAATGTTTTTGATTTTTTAATAATAACAAATGATGATAAAATGCAATGAAAAATTAGTGCAGACATAACAACTAAGCAGGATATAACACTAATTTTTGCAGAATTTATTGAGCAAGAATGATATTTAATTTAGTAAGAAAAACATGCAAATAGAAGTCTGGAAACACAGGGACCAGAATGAAATTGTTCAATGTTCTTACATTAAAAGATAACAGGAAACAAAAGAAAGGTAAAAAATGCAAATTATTTAAAAAATGCATATGACGAATGCTGGCAGGGGTCTTTGCGTAATTGTAAAAACTTCTAGGGACATCTTTGATATTTACCCAAAAAATATAATACTTTTTAATCGGGGTTTTCTTCTCTCCGTTCTGTTGCCCTAAACCAGAAGGGGGCGCCACCCCTTGAGGATTGTGGCGGTGTGGCTTAGGGACGCGGTGGACGGCGGCAGGCCTCGCGAGCGAAATGACGACACTCCAGGCAGGGTGTCTTCTCCGATGAGCCGGGCGGAGGATCGCGTCAGCGGCGATGACGGGACGAGGGCGACTCCAGGCGAACGGTGACGAGGTGAGTGGCGATCGTGACTGGCTCTGCACGGGTGATGTGGTTGGTGGTGGTGCGGGGAGCTCCTGACGATCGGTGAAGCACTTTCTAGAAGATGATGCGGGGGTCGATGGCGATCGACGGTTGGTGGTCGGTGACTTCTTGCAGAGGCATCAACGCAGAGATGGCGACGGCACGGGTGGCCCTTGTGCGGAGGTGCGATGGAGGAGGCGGAGAGGAGGCTGGCACGGCCCCAGGCAACGCGCGATGGAAGATGGCACGGCCCTAGGCAACGCGCGACTGTGGAAAATCAAGGGCTGCGACTAAGGTGCTTGCGTGGAGAAGCACGGCCGCATACGAAGGCGGCTGCTACAGGCGGCTCTCGCGGGATGGCGGCTGGCGCAACCACTCAATTTTTTTTTATTTTTTTTGACAGCAGCTTTATTATTTTTTTCCTTTTTTGAAACTGTAGTTGTAATTTTTTTATTTTTTTTTCAAAATTCCCGTGAATCGACAAATAGAGAAAATACCAACGTCGACTCGAGCATGATGACTCAATTAAAAATTATTAGACGAAAATGTGAATGGAAACGCGGATCTGGCGAAGTGGACGGATGGATCCAGATCTCCGGCCATCGTGCGTGGCTGGAGGTGTGTGATTGCGTGAGGTAGAACATGAATGTGGAGAGATCAAGAATATGAGATGTAAGATCAGATCAGGTTTGGATCAAATTGAGATGATTTATTTAAAATGATTAACTAAGATCTAGAATAAAAAAATGACAATGAAATTAAAAATGAAAAAAAACTACGATTAACCTAGATTAAAAACGAGAAAAAATGGATCTCACAGAATGGGAGCGGATATTGTCATGATGGTTTCGACGAGGACTGACTCGCTGTTACCGGACGGTTCATAAGCTAGGTACCTCTCTATAATAAGATGAATTTTGGAGAATATGCTCCTCTCACCAAAAGATTGATTGAGTTGGAATGTCAGAGAAGGAGTCAAATAAATAGAGGGAAAAATTCGAATTTGATTTTTCAAAATTTGAATGGAGAGGAAAAAAAGGGAAGAGGTTAACGGTGGATAAAATTATTTACATCATGTACATGATTAATTAATTTAATAATTTCATCACTTTATTAAATTAAAATTTAAATGTTAATCATTTATTTTTTAGTGAGGGTTATTTAAAGAATTCAATTATATACACATAATATATACATATGGCACATTATATACATAGTTAAATAAGGAAAATATGTCATTTTATGCCATATTTTTTTTATTTTATTTTAAATAATTATTTAAAAAATATTTACAATTATTTACAAATACAATATGTATAACAATAAATATGGATATATAATAAATAAATGGCAAAATTACATAAACCACCCTAGGAAACAGTCTATCAAACTGTTAACTACAAAAATTATGAAAGCATAACCATTTTAAAGATAATTTAATTTAGAATATAATGGAAGTGAGTTTGATTCAATCTGAGTTCATATAGAGCCAAAATTGATTTTCAATTATTGCTTTATAGATTTTTTCCGGATGTGGTTACTTTTATTCTGTACATGATTTTATTTTCCAAACATTTTTTAATATTTAGAAAACATTTTATTTAAACTTTTATTTTGAAAATTATTTAATATGAGGCCAATTTATGTATAAATAAAATAGTGTAAGTTTTATATAAATATACAAAGAAAAGTAATTACAAAACATATTTTTTTGGATTTTCTGATTAAAGACCATATTTTCCCTACTATATTTCTAGTCGATCGGGTCAAGTATTAACCTTCTCTCGGGGTTCAGGTCAGCCTTTATCTATTACATATATATTATCTTTTTTATTTTTCTTTTATTTATTTATTTATTTTAGGTTAAAATAACAATACATGTACAATATTTACACACATATGCAAGTTAGTAAGAATATGGATTTCGTATTATATACATGTGTTTTATAAGGGATTTTAAGCTAAAATAAATGAATAAAGATGATGAAATGCATATTCATCATTCGTCCAGGCCCCTTAGTAGCCATTGGATGATGAACTTAGCCTAGGTCCTTCAGTAGTTGTTGGATTGTGGAGCTCGTAGCCACTGATCGAGAACATGATCTAATCTGAGCCACAGATCGATGAAGGGGTACGTGCCAATTAGGACTGCCCAATCACGTAAGTGAGGACATATGGAACACCATTAGCCATCCCATCGCATGTCTTAGGTGGTATTTTGCAACGCACCCCCTCCGTTTAATATTTAAAAATTCCTCTAAAGTGTAAATATATTTGTAATATTTACACTTGGATCCTTTTACTTTATTTCATTTGCAATTTAGCCTAGAGCCAGGTCACCACATGTGGCTCTGCACATGAGGCGCCTAGGTATTTTGCATTTTATCCCCTGTATTCCTGGACTTGTTATTAAATGATCAGAATATTTTATTGCATTAAGCTTGAGTCCCTACCAAGAACATGCATAGCGCGTGCGTTTAGACACTTTGCATCATTAGTCTTGGGATTTAACGCTATGTTATGAAATGCATGAATAGTTTCTAAAAATTGTAAATAAGTCCATGTGCTGCAGATTTATTCTATTTTATTTATTTATTTCTTCGGATTATGAAAAATCCTTGGAAAATTATATTAAGTGCCTATAACTCATATTAATAACATATATTTCACTTAGAGGATTTAAAATAGTTTTCCTATTTTTTAAAAATAAGAAACCTTGTAGTTTCTCATGTTTACTATTTAAAAATCAATAAAAATTACAAAACATTTTCTAAAGTCTAAAAATTTATAGTAGGTCTACTTTATTATATTTTATCATCTGGCCAAAAATCTTTAAAAAACATAAAATAAAAAATTACAAAACACAGATAAACTTATAAAAATTTGCAAAAATCTAGAAAAAATCTGAAACTCGTATTTTTTATCTCTAAATTTTCTTTATGATATATAATATATATTAAAATATTTTTGGGGATTAATTTCGATTGATATATTTTTAAAACCCTAAACAAGGTTCTGGATTTTATTTATTTACTATTTTATACATTTTAAATTTTAAAAATTCCTAAAGATTAGGAAAATTCCTCAAAAATCATCAAAAAATGAAAAAATATTTAAAGCCCAACAACATTTTATTTTCTTCATTTTGGATTTATTTATCTTGTTTAAAAAATCCAAAAAACACATTTTCTCTTTACATTATCTATATATTATATAAATTATCTATATCTACATTATTATATATCTTATTTTCAAAATTAAACAAGAAATTAAAATTTTGCAAAATTAAAACATACAAATATAAAACTTTAGAAAATCATAAAAATTGAATAATTAAAAAACAAGAAAAATAAAAATCCAAAACATCTATTAATTAGGAAAAATTAATAATTATTTTATCTATCCCCATTTAGCTTCCCTGAGTTTGACTCTCTATCGTATCTATACATATGCACCTATTGTAGAGTTATAATAAAATTTGACTCACACATATTTTTTCACATTGATTGTGGGTTAATTATTTATTGAGAGACACTTGGTTACTTCAATGATTGCAGATCGTGTTTGATTAGCAGAACATTGCAAAACCTTTCTATCAAATGGCATCATTGTCGAGGAAGCAACGGTTAGGATAGATATTTTGTGCATAGCTTATTTATTTTATCTGCTTGTATCTCTCTTATTTTTCTGTTAATCATTTTACACTTTCTGACCACTCTTGTGTTTCCCTCTTTGTGTCAGGGCCCGCAGAGCTAGGGCGGATCACTTAGGAGATCTCATGCACTCGAGTAAGGTGAATGTCGATCCTTTTATATTAGGTTCGATAGGAGAGAGCCGAGGAGGAATAGAGAGACACTAGACAACCACATTTTATTTTTATTTTATAGTAGTTTTAGGTTGCATTCAAAATTTTGTGTGAGAGAGACTCATTCATAATTTTTAATAATTATATATGCTCCTAGACACAGACTATTTGACAGGTCCATTTCATCATATGATTGTTCACCTGGGGGACTTGATCGGTTTTATCAAGTTTCCATCACTTTCTATTTTTATTCTCCCTATTTTTCAAATCATTTTCTTTTATTTTCCATGATTTGTGTTTTCTGCTTTATTTTCCATTTACGTCTTCGTTAATTGACCCCATAGACTTAGGATTTGCTTGATCGAGTAATTTATGTCCAAAGCACTAATTACATTGTGACTATAGAGTTATACACTTGGACTTAGATCAAGTTAATTGGTGCTTCTGTAATAGCGATTCCTATCTTAGGGCGATTTCATCATTGCATTGCATATAGTGTAATTTTAGTTCTTGTCTAGCAGCATGCATGGAAAGCGCCGGGAAGCAAGGTGAGCCTTTTTGACTTAGCATTCATCATTGATTACTGACTTGCAATGCATTTTTTGACCTCTCCCTTTGTTTTCTATCACTTAGAAATAAAAGAAAATCAAAAAAATCTGTTAGGCTTTTGTGTTGAAAATACCCAAAAAAGGTGAAAACCAACAAATCTGAAAAATGAACTGCTAAGAAAACTTGAGTAAATAAAATTGATTGCTTGGATTTCATTGTCTTGGATGCATAAAACCCTCATTGTTCTCAAGTACATTCCAGACATAGTGAGGCACAACCCCTAAGGATTAGAGCTCAAAATGCAGCCTGGATACTGCCTTGTTTATCGCCTAGGTCCATGAAGTATTGTCACCTTTATCGGTGTGTGGGCAAGTATGGTCGAGTCTGCTTGTGAACTTGGTATGAAGTATTTGTGCTTAGGGAAAATGTGATAGTGTGTCCCTATCTCATCGTTTCACGTTCGAGTACCCTTCGAGGGAAGTATTTGATTCGCCATGTCGGCTTCCTTTTACCCACTTCTTTAGCTGAGTAGTAAGCCCATATACGATAACAAGGACCCTTCAAAAAGTACAAGCTACATGTTACAAAGGAAGTGGAAAGTACATGACACTTGTTGGGTGAGCACTCACTCTCCTATAGGGATAGCCCTAAGGACTAAGATTCTACATATTATTTGAGAACAACCAATGAAATTTTCAAGATAATTGCTGAACTCTTACGACTCATTGTGTAGAGTTGGTGAATCCACCCTTGTTTTGTGGTTTTATTGATTAGTCTATTTGGACAAGATCAAAAACATCGAGCACTTGCATTCTTTTTGTCTAAAACCTCTTGTCATTTCTTCTTTCAATTTGCTCCTTTTGAGGCTTTCTTCTTTTTCTTCTTTTCTCATCTCCTCTTTCATCTTTGTATCCTCCATCCCTCATCAATATTTTTTTCATTCATATGTCGACTCAGGGATGGCTTAGTCCGGACTCCGCGAACACCAACATCGATTCCTAGATGTCAACATCTCCAATAATATGGGGCGATTTCCTAGAGACCAGTTCAGACTTTACGAATCACTCTCGGGACTCCACATTTCTTTCCCCAACATCTCAGGAGGACTCTCTTTCTGAGATATCTTTCTTTTGGATGGAGATCAGACTATCTCCATACACACCACTTACTTTAATAAAGTTCAAGATTGAACCTAATCTCGAACACTTCTCTTCATCTGGCGCTTATTTCAAGATTGATCGAGGCATATTTCCTCTTATAGACCACGAACCCAATCTAGGCATTTTATCATCAGATTTAGAATCAGAAATGGCTCCACAGAAAGGGACAGAACAACATGTTGAGCATAATCAAGTCAATACACAGATGCTCACCTCCCTCCAGGCGATACAACAACAATTGACTGCACATACATGCATATGGAACTAAGGAGAGACCAAGAACAAATAGGAGGGGAAGAACACCATGCAGATGGACCCCGAGGAGAAGACGTAGAGGAAAGAATACATGTGCCAAACCCCACATTAAAAGAGACATAATCACGACGCTAGCCAGGTGACTGAGTGGATTTAGATTCCACCAATCCATGGGTATTTTGAGCTGAAACTGCAACTCCTATCTCTTCTCCTAACATTCCACAGGAACACCAATGAAGAGACATATATCCATCTGTAGCAATTTGGCCTCATCAGCGGAACAACTCACTACTCCAAAATCCCATTAGGTGTTGTCAAAATGACCACCTTCCAATTCAGCCTTCAGGATAAGGCACTCTACTGAATCAACCACTTGAGAAAGGTGGTGACTACCTGGGAGGAACCAAAGTCAGCGTTCCAACGTAAGTATTATCCCCTAGGTCATCTGAATCAGACGTGGGATAAAATTGCAAGCTTCACCCAAGGAACCCACGAATCTATCCACAGAGCATGGTAGAAGTTTAAAGATTATTGAAAAATACCTCCATTACGATATTCTAAAGACCAGCTTGGTCTAGCATTTTTTGGGGTTTCGATTGAGAATAGTCAATGGCTGGTGGATGCCGCATATGGTGGATCACATTTTAACAAGGAAGAAGATATAGTGTGGTAAATTTTTAGGAAATGGTCGAAAGAGAGGCCACACACTCTTCATCATAAACATATCAAAAATAGCTACAAATCCTCCATTAATCTGTCAATATGGCAGCTTCCTAAGAAGAGAATAGATGTGAGAGTTCCAAACTCAACATAATTGAGAACCACCTATCCAAAATAGATATAATTGAGAAGCAATCACAGGATTTGGAGAAACTATCTATGATCGAACAGAGGAGTAAGGGTCTGGACAAGCTAGACCACATTTCCAAGAAGCTAGATCTTCTTATTATTACGATGAATTCTTGTCAGTTTGCGTGCTCATCAATTTAGACACCTTCCAATGAGCAACAACCGTAGCAAATCCCAGGGAAGCAGTTGCCAGTACAACACGTATACTGTGTGCAATCTCCTGACTAGGCACCTTCACAGCAGTAGTAGACGTAGATGGTCATCTATCACCTCGAGCCCCAACCATCACATGTTGAGTCGTACTTCTCACCTCCACCCACATTCAAGAGGTGAATTATGTTTGGAGTAATGACACGCAACTGACCCATCCTAGAAGACACCATCAGAGTCACTAATCAACTATGCATTTGTTCCACCAGAACCATCATGGTGGAAGAACTGTCCACCACCAGCCGCAACAACAAAATCGGCCTTTGTAAAGCATACATACCTGGAGACAACCATACCAGCAACATGCATAACACCATCAGTCATATCAACAACACCTGGTTACTCACTCATATCAGTAGTACCCTCCTCCTAAATCATAACGATATCCGCATCATCAACAATACCAATAATTACAGCCTATGCAAAGTTATCAGAGTTAGCGAGCTCCACCCCTTGATAAACATGAGGTAGCACCTGTGAACCCATCCCTCTACTTCCTGGTATAGCTCGTGAAAACTATGTCTGAGATGATCCAGAAGCTGGACAACCTAATGATAGCTAAAATGATTACTCCAGCCCAAGTATAAGCAAATCCCAATAACTTCTGTTGTAAGGAGCTGGTAGTATGTGAGAGGTCCTCCATTCCTATCGAGTCATGTACAAATCCTTTTATGTTATCTAATGCGATGATTCTCAGGAGCGATAGAACCATACAGTCGTCTAAAGCCGCATAAGGAAAAAATAAAACTTTAGAGAGCCAGTCTTCATCACCTTCAAGAGCCGAGCCTGCAACAAACCTAGGAAGAGGAGGAGAAGAAGAAGATGTAGGAGGAGGAGGAGCCACACCATATGAAAGAAAGTATCAAAAAATTAGAAAATAAAAAGACCAAAAAGAAGATGATGGCATAAGCCGAGTCGTGCAAGCAAAGGAGAAGCCTGCAACCAATCCTTGCAAAGCAACAAAGCTGAAGCTTCTACTTTTTGTTTCCCCTCTCAGTGAATGATTGGATCCTTTCTAGTCATTAGTTTGTAAAAGTTGATTATAAGGAACACTTTTTGAATGATGTAAATATTCCATTTCCTAATGCAATGAAAAATAAAAAAGATACACAATTCAAAATAGCTTTATCCGATTCTGGAATTGTTGAAATTTTATAGAACATCCTTTTGTAATTGTGATGAATATCTATCTCATGACATTTATTCTTTTATTTTAGCCTTAAATCTCTAGCTAAATGCATGTATATAACATTAAATTGTACAAAATAACACTCAATAATTGATAATAAATACTGTATTAATATTGGCATTTAATTCCAAAATCAAAGAACAAAGGAAAGAAAAGAAAAATAAATTAAGTGTCAAAGAAAATGAATGACCCTATACCTCGAGACACAGTAATCATGATTACTTGGTCGATAAGGAATAAAGTAGGGGTAGATAGGGTGGATAACTGTACAGAAAACTCTCAAAAATCCTAAACTCTATTCACCAATAATAGCCTTTCTGGGCCCTATATTATTTTCCTATTTTTATACCTCAAATAATAAAACCCTTAACATGAAAGTTTTATATAAAAATACCAAGAAAAGTACAAAATTGATTTTACACAAAAATAATACACAGTGCACCCGAGACACACAGAACAAAATTATGTAAAGGAAATTTCACAAAAATGTATCTCCTCCATACAGACTCAAAATTGACTAAACTCACATTTATTATTTATAAAATTTAATTATCTATTTAATGAAGGTGGTTTCATTTAATTTGAAGTTGAGATTCAAAAGTTAGCTTTTGGATCCCTATTGTATTATATACTTGTATGTAATATTCAATATATTTATTCTTTATATTTTTAGCTTCTTTATATTTTTATATATTAATACTTGTTATACAAAATGCATTTAAATAATACACATAAATAAAAACATCAAAAAATGCATTAAAATAAATAAAGTAATAAAATATATAGGTAAACTATACCTATATAATACATGTACATAATTATCTAAGTAAATAAAATCAGAAAAATACAATAAAAATATTTAAATATGTGGATAAATAAGTTATAAATATATAAAATACGTGTATATAATAATAAAATATCAACTACGAAATAAAAATAAAATACACTAGATACAAGTATAAATACATAAGTATATACAAGTAAATATTAACATTTAATAAATTGTCTTCTAAAATAAAAAAATCATAATAAACGATTACATAAAATAATAAATAATTTTCATATTTTGACCTAAATTTAATAAAATCATTTAATATTAAACATTGGATCAATAAGTGGTTTTTGGATCCCTATTTTCTGGTCGGTCCATGTGGACCAACTAGGGGGCTTTAACTATTGGCCCAGTGGGTCAACTCTCCTTCCCCTCCGCCTCCCTTGTCAGAAGTCTCGTGACTTCTGACTTTCTGCAATTTCCCTCCATTCCTCTATTCCGCCTTCTCCCTCGAGAAATCCACCATTCTGACCCTCCATCTCCCTTAGCCTACGTTGGTCATCTAGGCCTCACCAATCCTCCATATCCAGAACATCATCTCCTCTCAAAAATCCTCCATCTCTGTGCATAAATAAGCACCTTCTACCCCTCTTTTGAATTTTGATCCCCATTTCTTCCCATATCCCTAAGAGGAACCCTTCAAGCGGAGGTTCTTGTGACAAGATTCGCTCCTTGGCCCTCGTCAGAGCTAAAAAGGGAGGATTTATGGTGGTCCAATCTTCGTCGAGCTTTGCTCCGATGAGCTTTTCATCTGATCCAGGTACACCTATGTGAGCTTCTTTCCTTGCATCTCTTAGCGTATTATCCTTCTTTATTTGTAGTATAGTCTTTAGTTTCATCAATTAGTTGTTAAATTAGTTTAATTTCATCTATTTGTGTTTGTTGGAGCCTTAAGCTCGAGCTTGAAATCACTATGAATCTTTTTTCTATCCTACCTGTTTCAGTGCCATATTGATCCTTGAAGTGTTCTTCATCTTTCCCCCCACATACCCCCTTGATTCAGCAATATCAAGGCAAGATTGAAGCTCATCTATCACCCTCATTCTGAGCTTCACCGCCTACATAATTCACCATGTTACACAACTTCAAACAAGGTCAAGAGCTACCCTCTCGAGCCCTTGAACACTTTTGTGCATGTGTTGGACCTCGAAGAACCACCTGGAGCCAGGATCACACTTCTCTCAATACTACATGTCAAAGGGGATTGAAAGAAACCCATGTCCCTATCGATGGGACCTAGAGTCATTTAAGGTGGATCTACAGATGCAACAAATCCCCAACAAGCTTCTAAGCTTGTCGGAGAAGACAAAGGAGGCTGGAGGCGTATGGAATCTGATATCGAAGTTTGCCCTCCTGATTGTTCTTGAGTGTTCTTAGAGGTGTCTCCCGAACCGTACGGCTACCACCTCAGGGTTATGTCCTGGCTGTCGGATCATGGGTGGAATGAAGTCCATTATGTGCTGCATGATCGAGCCATGTGTCTCAAGGAGAAGCGCCCTATATCACGCACTAAGTGGGGGTAAATTCATAGTATCCCCCGTACCTTTTCGTATTCATAAGTTAGTCCTATAAATATTTATGTACGCTTAAAAACTCTTGTATATTTTGTAATCAGATCCCATACTTACTGGATATTGCAATTAGGTTCGGTGCCTGGTTACTTCATGTGGCCATCCACGCGAGGCTCTTGGACTAATTGCATAGAATCCCTCCCGGCTTCCTTTATTTAATTTTAGTACTTAAATTTGTAATATATGTGTAGTATTTTTGGAAATTTGCTTGTAGACCCTTGTAATTTACTATTAGTGTAAAAATACCCCTACTAAGCTGCTTATTTTTATATATGTTTTTTATTTTTATTAATTAGCTCATGTGCTTATTAAATCCTAGGAAAAATGTAGTAAATTCTTTAACTCATGCAGATGCATGCCCATATTTTTAGTTAGCATTTTATTATCATTTCCATTTATTAAAATCCTTTAGGATTTAAATATTTCCTATATAAATGCAAAAATAAAAAAAATAAAACCAACTATAAAAATTCAAAAAAATTAGAGTATGCATATTAGTATATATTATAACTCCAGATCAAAAATCACAAAAAATATAAAAGAAAAATACTAAACATCATAAAACTCTATAAAAATCACTAGAAATTACATAAAAAATCCAAAAAATTATGTTGCATATTTTTATTTATATTATATAGAGTATATTAAAAATAGTTTTGGGAAGTTTTGACATTGTTATCTATTTATAAACTCGAAACATATCAGCTTATTTATTATAGTCACTAATTTGGCATATTTAATACTTAAAAAATACATAAAAATTAGCAAAAATTACATAAAATCAAAAAATAGAGAAAAATACTAAAAAACACAAAAATATTTTATTTTGTAAATTTGGCTATATATTGTTATATTTAAAATTATAGATTATATTACTTATATTCTTATTAAGATTATTAATTATAAATACCTAATATATGTTTAAAACCTTTACAAAAATAAAAGGATTGTTCTTGTATATATTTCCCTTTATTTTGATGTATCTATTTATGTAATGTCCTATATAAATTATTTATAATATATATTATCATTCTTATTGCTATATAAAGATATATACATACATACATACACATACATATACATATTGTATCCTTTTAAACAAAAAGGAACTGAAAATTTGCAAAATTGAAATATAAAATTTAAAAATTTAAAAAGAAAAATATAAATAGTATAAATCCATAAAAATTGAATATAATTAAAAAAAATAAAAAAATAGAAAAAGTACAAAAATAATTATTGTTGATTTTTATTAATAATAAATAAACCTATCCAGTTTGCTCTTAGTGGTTCGACCCCCACACTTGCTGCTATACACATCTTATCTAGGGTATAATAAATTTCACCCCACATTTCTTTATCGTTTTATCTATATTGTGGGTTGATTGTTGATTTGTTGATTCGAACAAGTGCTGGGTATCATGAGATCGACGGCTACAACGATTGCCACATCTGACTTGTCGGATACCGTAGTCCCTTCAAGATCGGACGTTAGGCACCTCTGCTCAATCCTCAGCTATCAAAATGCCACTCATGCAAGCCATGGGATATATGCCTAAAGTAAAGAAAGGTATGAAGGAGACATGTATCGTTAAGCATCAACCCCGCAAAATAGACACAATAGAGCCGAAAAACATATTCTCACCATGATTACAATAAACATGATCTGCAAACTACCATAAAAGAAAAAGGATTTGGGAGTACCTTTAATAAAGTGTGAGATCTCTGAGTAAACTTTCAACCGCACTCTTCTTGATAGTGGTTCTTATATTAACCTCATGCCCACATCACTGCTTAAGCAATTCGGGTTGGGTCTACTCAAAGCTCCAAGAATGATCCTTCAGTTTGTTGATCGATCCGTTAAGCTACCCATAAGTGTGTTGGAGGATATTATTACAATGGTGCATGGTATGCAATTCCTAGTGAACATCATTGTCTTGGACATGGATACAACTGCACCATTACTCTAGACACCTATTATACTTGGTCGATCATTCCTACGAATGGCCAAGGTGGTAGTAGCCTATGTGTCTGGAAAGCTCACCTTCCGCTCTAGCAACGATAAGGTCACACTGGATATGGTCGTCGAACCTAAAGCCAAAGAAGCCACAACTGACTAAAGTGAATCAGAACTGCAGAAAGTCGATTATGACCTACTTGAGGATATCAGACACTTAGTTATCATTGAATGACATCTTGACCCAAGAATTCCTCGCCCTTGAGGAAGACCTGGAAAGAACAATCAAACCTAGCTTCTGAACCAATAGGGAGGTTCATTCTGAAGAGCTGATCAATTTGTTTGAGGAACATCGATCCCAAATAGAACAAAAAGAATTCATTGCAGACTTGTTCGGTGTAATTTTGTCTAAACCTGAAGTAACCAAGGTGGATGCTAACATATTGGTACATCATGCATTGATCACCAACACAGTTTTTGAGGATATCACAAAGCCGATTCCAACTCCACCAGAACTCAAACTGCTTCCAGCAAATCTTAAGTATGCCCTCCTTACATGTGAAAATGAACAATATGCGATCATCATCAGTATCTAATTGAGCATGAATCTAGAATATCTCTTGCTAGAGGTTCTAGAGAAAAACTGCAAGTCTCTTAGTTGGAATATTTCAGATCTTCGAGGGATCAATACAACATTGTGTTCAGGCCACATCTTTCTGGAAGATGACTGCTAACCACCCTGTGAATACCAGAGAAGATTAAATCCCAATCTCCAAAATGTAGTCATGAAGGAAATCATGAAGTGGTGTGAAGCTAGCTTCATTTATACCATCTTCGACTCAAAATGGGTCAGCCCATTGCATATGGTTCCGAAGAAATATAGGAACACTGTAGCCATAAATGATCAATGAGAGGAGATTCCAAGCCATGTACCTACTTCTTGGCGCGTTTGTTGATTACAGGTGCCTGAACTCAGCTACCAAGAAGGATCACTTTTCACTGCAGTTTATTAATCAAGTACTTGAATGGTTGGTAGGGAAAGAGTTCTTTTGTTTCTTGGATGTATATTTAGGACATAACCAAGTGGAGATCGCCCCTGAGGATCAAGAGAAAATAACTTCCACTTGTTTGTTTGACACCTATGCCTTCAAATGGATGCCCTTTGGATTGTGTAATACGCCCGCTGCTTTCCAAAGTTGTATGTTGGCCATGTTTGCCGACATGGTGAGTAGTTTTCTGGAGGTTTTCATGGATGATTTCTTGGTCTATGGTGATAGTTTGTTGCATGTCTCTCTCATCTAGACCGAGTGCTTAAGAGATGTTGTGAGGTGAACCTTGTACTCTCATGGTAAAAGAGTCACTTTATGGTCACCGAAGGAATTGTGTTGGGCCATGTCATCTCCTAACAGGGTATGGAGGTCGACTCAACAAAAATGGATGTAATTGACAAACATGAGCCACTTGAAATTGTGAAGAGTGTGAGGTCTTTTCTGGGGCATGTCGGATTTTAAAGAAGATTCATTCAAGACTTCAGCAGGATTGCCTGACCTCTAACTGAACTTCTAGACAAGGAGTCATTTTATTGTTGATGACAAAATCCTCCAAGCCTTTAATCATTTAAAAGATTTGGTTACTCAATTACATGTCCTACAACCACCCTATTGGTATCTCTCATTCGAGATCGTGACGATGCATTAGATTATGATATTGGGGTTGTACTTGGGTAGCGTAGGGATGGATTGTCATTTGAAATTCACTATGATTACAAAACATTGGATGAGGCCCAAACGAATTACATTCTAACGGAGAAAGAGTTTTTGGCCATTGTGTTCTCCCTTGAGAAGTTTCGATCTCATCTACTTTGATCAAAAGTCATCATCTATACTGGTCACTCTACTATCAGATACTTACAACAAAAGAAGGGTGCCAAATCACGTCTAATCAGTTGGATCCTTTTGCTTTAGGAATTAATTTGGAAATAAGGGATAAACCTGGAGTTAAAAATGTGGTACTAGACCACTCATCAAGAATTAAATGCCTGATTATTCCCTTGGGTGACCAATTGCAAACACATTTCCTGATGAGTCAATCTTGTGTGTCGCCTCACTCCCTTGGTATGTCAATATTGTAAACTATCTTGTTTCCGAGTTAGTCTCACAAGATTGGACCAAAGTAAAAAACGACATGTTTTTGTCTGACATTCATTCGTACCAATGGGAAGATTTGTATCTCTTCAGGAAAGGCGTGGATTGTATATGGAGACAGTGCATTCATCATGAGGAGTACACTAGTGTCCTCAAGCATTATCATAAGATCGAAGCAAGAGGATGTCATTATGGAAATCAGACAACATCAAAAGTATTGCAGTTTAGCCTCTGGTTGCCAACACTATTTAAGGATGTTTCAACATACGTGAAAGGTTACATTGATTGTCACAAAACGGGAGGGACCCTTGGTTCCAAAGATTCGATGCCTCTCAAGTTCATTCAGATTTTTGATGTTTTTTATGCTTGGGACATTGACTTTATGGTCCCATTTCCCAATAGTCAAGGTTTCAAATACATATTTCTCATCGTTGATTATGTGAGTTGTTGGGTGTAATCTATTCCCACCAGAGCTACCGATAGTCGTACTGTTTGTCACTTTTTCAAGGACAATATCAACTCGCGGTTCAGAATTCCAAAGATCTTGATTTTAAATGGGGGTAGTTAATTTGTGAATAAGGAAGTTAGAAAACTTGCTAAGGAGTATGGCATCCACCATCATGTCACCTCTCCTTACCACCCACAGTCAAATGGCTTGGCTAAATTATCTAATAAGGAGATCAAGACTATATTGCAGAAGCTTGTATGACCTGATAGAAAGAACTGGTCTCAACTTCTTGATTCTGTTCTGTGGGCTTATCACAGGCCTACAAGACTCCATTAGAGATGTCTCCTTATCAACGTGTACATGGGAAGCCATGCCTTATGCATGTTGAACTAATTCATAAGTCTTTATGGGCAATGAATATCTATAATTTGGACTCATAAAAAAGTGATCAGAACAAAAAGGTAGATTTTAACAAACTCTTGGGATTCTGAAACTATACCTATGACAATAGCCTAATGTACATGGAGAAAGTCAAGCATTGTCATGACAAGCACATTCGAAGAAAGAATTTTGAGCCTGGTCAGAAGGTTTGGTTGTTCGATGCAAAGTTGCTGATATTCTTGGCAAAATTGAAAAGCAAATGGAAAGGGTCGTATGTTGTAAAGACAATATGTGGTAATAGAAGAACTTTGATATATGAATTGACATCTAACATAAAGTCATTCATCGTTGACAGATAGTTGCTAAAGCCATACATAGAGCACGATACATTCTTGTCCGTTGTGGATTCAATCAATATGGTATTTCAGGACGATCTCCCATCAGAACTAGTAAAATCAAACTTCGAGCTGGATAAAAATATTTTCCTTGATTATATCTTTTCCTTTCTTTTCATTCTTTCGTTTCCACTCATCTCTTTCATCGATGTTATACTCAGGATATGCTTCATCCTAAGTATGGGGGATAAGTGGTTCGAATTATTCTTTTTTGTTCCCTCGCTTGTCTCTCAACTTGTTGATATTCTGTCTATACTTAGGAATATTTTACCCTAAATATAAGGGGAGACAAGTCGAGTCATTGATTTTTCTTACATTTTTATCCTCGTTCATCCCCGCTTAGTGTACAATCTGCTATACTCTGGATTAGTTGATCCTAAGTATAGGTGGACGATCGACTTCTCATTATTTATTGATTCATTGTGGTACAGATCTTTTCTATACTTAGCACGAGTTATGTCTTCTGTTGTTTCTCCTTGGTCACTACAAGGACATAGTTCGAGCTAAGTATATAGGCGTCGTATATATACGTTAGCAATAACTCAAACTTTCTTGTATTTTCAATAACATGGTTGTAGTACATCAGATAAGTGTAATCAATAAAAAGATTAAAAATATCTTGTAAATATGTTTCAAAATTTTTTGAAAATTATTGGTAAAAATTGGTTTGAAATTGTTTTGCAAATGATTTTGAAATGGTTGTGAAATATTTTGAAAAATCTTTTGAAAACCTTTGAAAAATCTTTGTGAAATGTTTTCCAAACCTTCAAAAAATATTCTTTTGTAAATGTTTGTAAATTTATGAACCCTTTCCAAGAATCCCTAAAAATTGAAAATTTACAAAATTGTTTGAAAATTTTCATAAAAGTGCAAAATCTGAATATTATTTCACAAAAATTTCGTAGCATTGCATAAGCATTTTCAAAATGATGTGATAATTAATTTGGCGTGGAATAAAATCTGAAGATTGGAGCTTGGTTTAGAGCATAATTCGCTTAATTTCACAAGAATCTTATAGAATCTGGAATTAAGACTTTTCAAATCATCGAGACTTAATTCTTTGAGTCTACTAGATTATGTTCACATGTCATCTTGATTAGACTAAGTAGAATATTTCGAAGCATACACATGACTCTTGAAGACAATGACCTAACTTGGACACACACTGTGCACTTAGCTCAACTCAGATGAGGTGGAGGGTATAATTCTTTAGCTTCAGAAGCATGCGTGTAGAAACATATGCCTCCCAATAGGAGTCCAGTGTAACCCAACCCGACCTAGTGGCATGGACATATAAAGACAAGATGATGTGGGTTGCAATAAAACTTCAAAAGAGGGATATCATATTGGCTCAAGAAGAAGAACTTTTATATACGTGTTGTTGTATATAGTATAAAAATGTATAAAATCAAAAACTCCAAAAAATAGACTAGCAAAAAATCAATGAAAAATCATTCCCATTGGAGTATGTATAAATAAGCAAGGCTTATGCTTCAAGTCAATGTTACAAGGTTGCCTGCAACTGGAGATTTGTCTACACTTGTAAAGCTGTAAAGGATATGTGACTACACTGGTTACAATCCATTCTTCTTCTTCTACCCCCTCTGCTTGATCTGGTTGTACATGAACTTAGAAGAGAATACCCCACTCCTCAAGGAAATAATAGCTAGATTGGATAATTAGGGTTACCTTATTGAAGGAGACTGTTTCTTTGCTACTTCAGATGTGGGGAGATACATTTCACATAAACCGTACAAGTGGGACTCATAGTCATAAGGATTTGTGTAAGACTTGTTCTGACCTAGCTATTGGGGCGAACTTAACATAGGATTGTGGAATTTGAGGACTGTTAAGTTTTAAATCCTATTCTTAATAAGGTTCCAATAAAATAACAATCCAAAGCTCTCACTAAGCTCCAAACTTTGATTTTATGAATATAGGTTTAAGAATCACATTCATTCTAAATCTTTTTTTTCCTTTTCTTTATTTTTCCTCTTTAAAAGAAGTATTTGCTAGGGACTAGCAAATGTAAGTATTGGGGGTGATGAATATCCATTGAGACACCTTTATTATTCTATTTTGGCTTTAAATCCCTAGTTAAATACATGTAAATATCACTTACCTACATGAGTTGACAACTAACATTGATCTACAATTAATGTGCAAATACATGTGAATAAAATTAAAAATTAAAGAAGAAAGAAAAGAAAAGAAAAATAAATGAAGTATCAAAGATATTGAATGACCTAAAACCCAAGACCACGTTAAACATTGACTAGGTCGACAAGGAAGAAAGTAAGGGGAGATCAGGATCAAATACAGTACAAAAATACATACAAAAACACTAATTCAATACACTATAATTAGCTCAATTTTACATTATTTTATTCAAACTTTTACACATCTCAAAAAAAGTTTTCAACACAAAACTTTTACATATTAATATATAAAAAGTTACATAAATAATAGCCAATAAAAATCATGCATAATGCACTTGGTACACATAGATGAAAAAGCCGCAAATATAACTTCATTGATCAATATCTGCTCCATATGAACTCAAGAAGCAAACTCACCTACATTGTATTTCAAATTCAATTATTTATCAAATGAAGTTGGTTTCAATTAAAATGAAGGTAAGATTGAAGGATATGGTTAGATCCTCAAGCGCATCACGGAAGCGTGAGCGTCGTATCGAGTACGACGAGGAGCGACTAGTGAGACTAGTTGCTCGATGCAGCGGAATTTAAAAATTTTTATACGACGAAACCACATGATCCAAGAACACTTCTCGAATCATTTCGTCTAAACCACAAACAAGTAATAGAATTACCTCTTGAAGCATGGTTGCGATCGAGTCTCTAAACGAAGAGACCTCCTGTCTCAAGTCCGATCCGACGGAGGAGACGCTTGCGAGCGCGGGGATGAACCGCGTGCTTCTCGCAATCCATGTTGATGATCCAAGCGGCGGATCTCCTGATCTCGACACACGAGATCCGACGTCTTCTTTACGAGAGAGACGCACCGAAGGAGACGGAGATCCACGAGCAGAAGAACGGGAAGCATAACGACGATGCCACGGCGATGGAGAACCTCTCCATGGCATCCATGGTGGACGGCCATGAGAGGTAGAGAGAGGGCTGACGTCTCTTGAGAGAAAGAGAGAGAGAGAGATGCTTCTCAAGCATTGTGTGTAAAACAGAGAGCATGGAGTGCCTCTCTATTTATAGGGTTTTGGGATCCATGGATCTCAATCCATGTGACATATAAAATCAATGGATGAGATTGATTTATGTCAATCCAATGGCTAAGATTATTGTTGGTAAAACCAACAAATTTAGATCAAAATATATTTGACAAAATCAAATACAAATTAATCCAAATCAAACCAATAAATAAGGAGAGAAGATACATGGAGATTTCATCTCCATGTACCTTCCAAAGTGGACGGCCACACATTCCTTATAGGAATGATGTGCCGCCCCCCTCTTTCCATGGAGAGAGCAATCTCATGGAAATCCATGAGATTGCATATCTCCTTGAAAATCTCCTCTATTTATTTCCAACAACTTTTGTTGGCTTTTTATTCTTCAAAAATAATTCATAATTATATTTGAGAATATTGCAATCTTGCCATAGAAAAATTGTGAATCAAATTCACAACCCAAAACAACATATAATTTACATTGTCAATTAATTACACAATGTGTATCCAATACACATAATAATTAATCAACACATATAAATTATAATTAGCTCTCTCTAATACATTATAAATCACATTTATAATATATTATGAATAATTAGATATTACTATCCACATTATTCTTATCCATAATAATTAAATCATATTTAATTATATTGGATAACTTATTCTCATGTACTCAAATAATATGAATCACATTCATATTATTTACATCTTTGATAATTAAATCACATTTAATTATCTCAGATAACTCTCTTTATAATATGAATCAAATTCATATTATTCATGATAATTAAATCACATTTAATTATCCATTTTCTCAATGCTCGGATACATATATCAACAATAGAATTATCCATGAACCCTTTCAAGGATAATGCGCTTTCTCCGCGAATACTTGGAGATAAGGACATGGCGATTGTATTGTTCCACGTATAGTGACATGGATATTGAGATTACATCTCAAATCCAGATCTCGGGCCTCTCATAGATGCTTGATTAAATCAAGACCGTCAATCTAATCTTCTCATTGAATCCGAATCACATTCAGATCAATGTCCAACATTTGGACTAAGATCAGATTACTTCTCTACTGAGAGGAGTCACTAAAATCCAGACCCGTTTCATCACTCCCTAGGAATGGAAGTGTCATGGTTATACAATTGTTTATGATCACATCACCCTCAGGTATTCCCAATACCTGTACATCCTGCATACTGGAAGACTTAGAATAAACCCGAAGTATTAGATCAACTTTGCACTGTCTACTTCATGGTTCTATCAGCAAGTTTCTCATTCGATCATTGGGAGTCGGTATTGATCATATACTTTCCAAGAGCATATATCATACCTAGGTCTTGATCATATACTTTCCAAAAGTATATATCAAACCAACAAATTCAGTCAAGCTTCCAAAGGGAGACGACCGTGCACACAGAATTTGATTCTTCCCAATATCTCATGAGTGAGCTCATGTCTTCCGGTTCAGTAGTGAACATGTATGATCCCTTTGAGAGATCGTATTACTCATATGCCCTTATATGCACACCAGCGCGCCGGTGTATAGACCTTGATTAGATCATCAACCTATTGGTCTGCCAAATGTACATACTCAGACATATAGTAACACATCTGTCTCCGGTCAGAGGATGTGTGCCTATATCATGACAGCATATGATATAGGACTTTGGTTATCTCGATCTCGTTAAGTCAACTCTTTGACCTAACTAATCTGACACCTCTGAATCTCTATTCCTATGCAGAGGACCTGCATCAAGAAGTCGGTCAGATATCAGCCTAACTGAGAAAGGATTGCCATCTCCTACTCAGGCTGGAGATCATCTCTTAATAATCATTTGACGGTGCTTGATGAGTCCTCAATCTAACTCAATAGATATTCATCTAAGCACCAGCCTCTATGATTCAATAATTGAATCAACAGCTGTATGATCATTAAGATGGCCATGGTACATAACCCTAATTGTACTAAGGGACCCATTATGCAAATTATGTACTCTTTATTTCAGATTAAGGAGTGAATTGCAATAACATTTATTGCATAATGGCTCGCCGTGGGCTCGCATGTCCAACAATCTCCCACTAGCCCAAAGAGCCATTAATGGCTAATCATTTAAACCCACACTCATGTGACAATCATAGGCTATTTAGAAAATAGCTAGGTAAGCTGATCAGTCACTCTGTTCCCAAGAGACTACGCCAAGTCCTTTTACGGCACTTGCATATCTCCTAGTAACAGTGCTCGCATCCAATGCGAATGTTGCATCTCATGCAACCGATACTCAATTTTGTTGGTTATAGTGTCATTGACACTACATCTTATTAATTATCATAACCAGTATTCCCATAATCCTTATTAGAATACCTTCATTCCTGGAGATCTCTATCTCCTAAGGTATCTACAGTTAAGACCCTCATAGATCACTATCTACAAGGTCTTAAACCTTTGAAGATAAGACTTTGAGATCACTATCTCTAAGTTTCATCATTTTTGAAGATATTGTTATTACTGCAATCAAGTGTTTTATCTCCATAGTAGGATTAGTAACAGTTTACTACTCCCACTGCATGGTAGACATCTGGTTCTTGTACACATCTAGCATACATTCAGCTTCTCATAACTGATGCACAAGTGCAAGCAGTTCTAGCATTCTCTTCCTCAACTCTTTGAGGTGCTATCCCTTTAGATAGGTCAGTCCCATATCTTAAGGGAAAGAAGCCTTTCTTGGAATTTTCCAGGAAATGGAATAAGCCCAATGTGTACTACTAATGTGATGGTTCCAATACCCTCTTTTCCTTGATTCTGAACAACTTCAGAATTAAGATCTAAGAGGTATCCTTTGAGATCGTATCTCTAGGTATGAAACAACCAAATTTTAAAACACTTATTATTTATTCTTATATCATTCTAAATGATTAGAATAATGTCTACATTTAGCACGATGAACACAATGGCACTCCCACTAAGCTTCACATGGTTCATCAAGATTTTATCTGAAATCACAACATTTATAATTTCATCAAATCTTATGTTCCAACTACAAGAAACTTATTGGAGTCCGAAGATGGAGTTCTTCAGCTAGCACATCTTGCTTTCCTCAACCATGAAGCCATATGGCTACTTCATATGAATATCCTCAGAGAGGTATTCATAGAGGAATGCAATCTTGACTCACACCATGAAGATGTCATAAATAAGTTGTCTAGCTATAGTTAGCAATATTCTGATGGGTTAAAGCAAGGTCACTGGAGAGCAAGTCTTATCGCAAGCGATGCCTTCTCTTCAATGTATAGCTCATGGCTACGAACCATGCTTTGAAGGTCTATACCTTCTCATCAGGTTCCCTCTTTCTCTTGAAGATCCATTTACACCTTAATGGGTCTGACCCATATAGGTGGATCCTCGAGGGTCCATATACAACACTTATATATGAAGTCTATATTAGACTTTTATTGCTAACATCCATCTTTCCATGTCATGATCCTCAGGAGCTTCATCACATGAAGTCCGATCATTTTCAGATTTAACTGATACATGGAATCTATCCTCAAACTTATTTGAAGAGGTATTAATGTTTCATCTTTAATTATCTATTTTAGTTTCCGATTTCAAGAGCCTCATTATCTTTTCAAGATTAAATGAGTTCCTTTACTTCATTTTCATCTTGATTCTCAAGAGAGTCATCCTATAAGAATCATATTCTCAAAGATGAGATCTTTTAAGAATCTCAAGGTCATAAAGTAGGTATCTAATACCATCCTTTATTTTCCTAATGAAGTAGCACTCTCTGGTGCTAGATTCCAGCTTACCAGCTTGGGACCTTATTAAGTGTATAATGTAGTCTCTACCACATATACCTGGAAACTAAGAGATAATTATGCTAAGATTAATCATTGATCAAATCATGTCACACATGATCAATTGCATCTCCCTACAACTCTGTTGAGTTAATGCTCATTAGGAGGGGTGAGATAGAAATGATATTCACATCTTCATAAGGTATTCCTTGAATTCATCTAATAGGTACAAGCTACCTTGATTAGATCAAATTCATTTCATCTTCCTTCAAACTTTGATTCTAAACCAAAATTGTGAAATCTTTGAACATTTCAAAGTTTTCTAAGTGAAGAGAAGAAATCTCATATCACAAATAATCACTAATAGATATCACATATCCATTTATTCTGATATAGATGATTCACACACATCAATATGTATGAGATCTTGAATACCTTAACATCTTACACCTTTCCCAAAGAAGGGTGTATTGGACATTTTTATTCTTGAATACAATATTCATAAGTATGTAAAATTTGAACATTTAGACAATCTAAAGGTTCATCTCTTATCAGTCTATTGATTACATCAACAGACAAATGTCCAAAACATGATGCTAGATCATTGTCAAATGATCTTTATCCTCCTTCTGATCTTTAAAGGTTTTAATTTTCAGTATTAGAAATCTTAATGAACCATTCATTAATTTCTAATTTTGTGGAGTCCACTAGATGTTAGATTACTATCTGAAATATCCCCATCATAACTCTTTATGATAGGTCTATTCCAGAATTCATGCTTATTCCCAACATTTAGAAATAAACTGAGTGTATTCTAATATCCATGTTACAGAGACATTCTCTAGGACCAAGAGCTCCCACTGAAAATATGAAGTCTATTGATCTCATGGAAATTGTTGCAACACTTGCATCACTTTCAACATGGATGGCCAATAAACCTTAAGATCAAATTTCTAATACATATGCAACCAATTGCAAGTGTCATTAGAAAATTGAGATACAATTATTAGACTTTATCTTATCAAATAAGTAAGTCAATATCAATGATTATATGTAGATTAATCTGATGCATTATCTGATTCCTTCTCTAAGGATTCTAGATAGATTTGATAGTCATACTATCAACACATCAACTTATTGCAGTATTGGCATTCATTTAACTCTTTGAATGTCATATGGAAGTTACAGAAATACAGTCAACCTGTTGACTATATTTCTTACTTGGGTCCAACTCATGCTTCCACTGCGCTCCCTTTATCTATAAGCAACCATTACTCAAGACTAAGGATCTCTTTTGTTAAATTCAAAAGAATTTAATGTAAGAGTATTTCAACATTTATACATGCTTCACCCAATTCATATAATATGAATATTATGAAGCTTCATGAATGACTAGAGTATAGACAGTAGAATGATGACACTCATCATCTACATCCATCTAAACTCTTAAAACATAGGTTTAGGTAGGTACTCAAACAATTTGAATACATCATCTGTTATAGAGCTACCATTCTACATGATGTAGAGAACCATGCCATTCATGATTAAATGTCAAGAGCACATATGTATGCCATAATATCTTTATTGATTTCATAAGGATTATTTGATAATTACCATCATTATCGACATGTCACTTCAAAAGTACATTCGATGAGATCAAGACTTATAGAGACATACAAACCCTAGGGTTTTAGTCCTATTGTCTATTTAATTATCACTTCTCATTATTATGAGGAAACTTGCATATTGCAACCACATACATTATGTGTCCAACTGCAATTACAATATCTGGATCAAGGGTCCAATCCATGATATTTTACTGGTTATTATTGAGTATAGAATTGAGTGGGTTTAATGAAGGATTATCTGAAATAAGAAATTTGCATGAGTGTATATGTTTATATATATATATATATATATACATATTATACTTTGATTCAGGAATTTTCATATCAAAGTTGTCTTGCCATGTCAACAATGAAAGTTCATTCCCTTAACCACTTTCAATGTAAGAGATATACTTACCATTATATCTCAGCAAGATCTGGGATCTCCTTTTTATCTTTGTTACATCCCAATAATATGAGAAACTGCAACTCCAATAAAGAGAAGCGGGAACACATTCCGCCTTGCAAGTCCAACTTGTATTTCTCAATTCGGTCTTTAACACCCGGGCCCACCACCCCTAAGGTGATGTTGACTCGTCGTTAATTGAACCAACCGTCAACATGAATAGAACTTGCTATGCGCAATCCAATATCGCCCCAATAATATGAGGATCCGATATTGGGGTCACTACGCATACGGCCTTACTCTTTCGAGAAGCAAAGAGTCCGATCCAGATGTGCTTGCATATAGGAGCTGTCACTTCGTACAGGCGTCTCCTATATACAATCTCTGGCGACGGAAACCCTTCGCCTTGACAGGAGACCATGGATGTCACATATGTGATCCTCCACCTCTTATTCAAATTTAATTAATTACTATGAATCACATTCATATAATTAATTCCTCCAAGGGAATTATTAACTCTAATCATATTAGAGTATTCTTAATTAGATATAATTAACTTAATCATATTAAATTAATTATCAATCCAATATAATCAATCAAACTTAATTTTATGCTTGATTATATATATATATATATATATATATGGTATTATTCTCAAAGTACGTATTAATTCATATTTTAATAATTAGAAAAATACATCATAATCCCTCGGACATTATCCCGGCCCTACCCGCTGTCATGGCCAGTACCGGCGGGAGTGGGACGGACCGCATACGTTGCAACCCGCTACCCCAGCGATCCCCGACTAGACACCATATCCGCCTCGGGAAAGGATAATGCCAAATTGATTAATTTGTACTTGAGATGATCATCGGTTCTTCAACCGAAATTATACCATATAGTAATCAAAACAATTTTGATTATAAGGAAATTTGCTAGACAAATTTCCAATCCTATTCAAGCAAGAAGTTTGATGATTGTGATACCAATTAAGATTTAGATCAAATCTAATCAATCAATTGATTGGAGCCAAGTCAATTAAGGAAATAATCATATTCTAATATTTCACAAATATTTTCCATAATTATTTCTTGAAATTAACAATTAATTTCATTAATTGACAATCACATGGTTCTTGATTAGGAAAGCAATTTCAGCAGTGACCCCTACTTACTAAAATTAGCATATCTCAATCATATTAAATCCAAATTAAGCAAAGTCAATTTCTAAAGTTTGCTAATTTGATTTAGGACAGAACCTAAGTGATGTTTCATGCATTTCGAGGCAAGTCTAAACAGTAATTAACATTTTAATCACGTTCAGATTCACAGTTCCCGCAACAATGCATACATGTTCATTAAAACGACCATATCTCGAGCATACGAAATCCGATTTACGCAAACTCAGATCCTATGGTTTCTTTATTTAATGGGGAACATAATCGAAGTATTAAATTCGTGTTTAAACAATTTAAACAGTGCCTAATTTATTTACTAAACAGATCTGCGAAATCAAATGCGATGAAAACTTTCGCGACCTTAACGAACCCAAGTCGTCCTCGGTTAGCGAATCACTATTCGAAACCGTCGACCTAAGGCTCTGATACCACTTGAAGGATATGGTTAGATCCTCAAGCGCATCACGGAAGCGTGAGCGTCGTATCGAATACGACGAGGAGCGACTAGTCAGACTAGTTGCTCGATGCAGCGGAATTTAAAAATTTTTATACGACGAAACCACATGATCCAAGAACACTTCTCGAATCATTTCGTCTAAACCACAAACAAGTAATAGGATTACCTCTTGAAGCGTGGTTGCGATCGAGTCTCTAAACGAAGAGACCTCCTGTCTCAAGTCCGATCCGACGGAGGAGACACTTGCGAGCGCGGGGATGAACCGCGTGCTTCTCGCAATCCATGTTGATGATCCAAGCGGCGGATCTCCTGATCTCGACACACGAGATCCGACATCTTCTTCACGAGCGAGACACACCGAAGGAGACGGAGATCCACGAGCAGAAGAACGGGAAGCATAACGACGATGCCGCGGCGATGGAGAACCTCTCCATGGCATCCATGGTGGACGGCCATGAGAGGGAGAGAGAGGGCTGACGTCTCTTGAGAGAAAGAGAGAGAGATATGCTTCTCAAGCATTGTGTGTAAAATAGAGAGCATGGAGTGCCTCTCTATTTATAGAGTTTTGGGATCCGTGGATCTCAATCCATGTGACATATAAAATCAATGGATGGGATTGATTTATGTCAATCCAGTGGCTAAGATTGTTGTTGGTAAAACCAATAAATTTAGATCAAAATATATTTGACAAAATCAAATAAAAATTAATCCAAATCAAACCAATAAATAAGGATAGAAGATACATGGAGATTTCATCTCCATGTACCTTCCAAAGTGGACGGCCACACATTCCTTATAGGAATGATGTGCCGCCCCCTCTTTCCATGGAGAGAGCAATCTCATGGAAATCCATGAGATTGCATATCTCCTTGAAAATCTCCTCTATTTATTTCCAACAACTTTTGTTGGCTTTTTATTCTTCAAAAATAATTCATAATTATATTTGAGAATATTGCAATCTTGCCATAGAAAAATTGTGAATCAAATTCACAACCCAAAACAACATATAATTTACATTGTCAATTAATTACACAATGTGTATCCAATACACATAATAATTAATCAACGCATATAAATTATAATCAACTCTCTCTAATACATTATAAATCACATTTATAATATATTATGAATAATTGGATATTACTATCCACATTATTCTTATCCATAACAATTAAATCATATTTAATTATATTGGATAACTTATTCTCATGTACTCAAATAATATGAATCACATTCATATTATTTACATCTTTGATAATTAAATCACATTTAATTATCTTAGATAACTCTCTTTATAATATGAATCAAATTCATATTATTCATGATAATTAAATCACATTTAATTATCCATTTTCTCAATGCTCAGATACATATATCAACAATAGAATTATCCATGAACCCTTTCAAGGATAATGCGCTTTCTCCGCGAATACTTGAAGATAAGGACAGGGCGATTGTATTGTTCCACGTATAGTGACATGGATATTGAGATTACATCTCAAATCCAGATCTCGGGCCTCTCATAGATGCTTGATTAAGTCAAGACCGTAAATCTAATCTTCTCATTGAATCTGAATCACATTCAGATCAATGTCCAACATTTGGACTAAGATCAGATTACTTCTCTACTGAGAGGAGTCACTAAAATCCAGACCTGTTTCATCACTCCCTAGGAATGGAAGCGTCATGGTTATACAATCGTTTATGATCACATCACCCTCAGGTATTCCCAATACCTGTACATCCTGCATACTGGAAGACTTAGAATAAACCCGAAATATTAGATCAACTTTGCACTGTCTACTTCATGGTTCTATCAGCAAGTTTCTCATTCGATCATTGGGAGTCGGTATTGATCATATACTTTCCAAGAGCATATATCATACCTAGGTCTTGAACATATACTTTCCAAAAGTATATATCAAACCAACAAATTTAGTCAAGCTTCCAAAGCGAGACGACTGTGCGCACGGAATTTGATTCTTCCCAATATCTCATGAGTGAGCTCATGTCTTCCGGTTCAGTAGTGAACCTGTATGATCCCTTTGAGAGATCGTATTACTCATATGCCCTTATATGCACACCAGCGCGCCGGTGTATAGACCTTGATTAGATCATCAACCTATTGGTCTGCCAAATGTACATACTCAGACATATAGTAACACATCTGTCTCCGGTCAGAGGATGTGTACCTATATCATGACAGCATATGATATAGGACTTTGGTTATCTCGATCTCGTTAAGTCAACTCTTTGACCTAACTAATCTGACACCTCTGAATCTCTATTCCTATGCAGAGGACCTGCATCAAGAAGTCGGTCAGATATCAGCCTAACTGAGAAAGGATTGCCATCTCCTACTCAGGCTGGAGATCATCTCTTAATAATCATTTGACGGTGCTTGATGAGTCCTCAATCTAACTCAATAGATATTCATCTAAGCACCAGCCTCTATGATTCAATAATTGAATCAACAACTGTATGATCATTAAGATGGCCATGGTACATAACCCTAATTGTACTAAGGGACCCATTATGCAAATTATGTACTCTTTATTTCAGATTAAGGAGTGAATTGCAATAACATTTATCGCATAATGGCTCGCCGTGGGCTCGCATGTCCAAAAAAGATACCAATGCCGATTTTTTGGGGTATCATTATATTGGGCATCTATATATAGTGTTATTTTATTTAGTTCTTTATATTTTTACTCTCATTATATTTTTAATAATTATATATATTATATAAAAATATAATATAAATTAACACATTTAAAGTAAATACAACATGAATAATGATGTTTAATACATAGGTATACTATACATATAATACGTATACATGTAATTATTTGCTTACATGAACAAAATAATAAAAATAAAATAAAAATATACAAATACATAATAAATAATAATATAAATATATAAAATATGTAAATAATATAGCATGCATATAAAATACAAAATAAAAATAAAATATACAAAATAGGTATATATACTTATATATGTACATGTAAATATTCACATATAATAAATGAGGTTGTAAAAATAAATAAAAATCACCAAGAGATTTAATTAATAAAATAATTTTCTTTTTTATTTTTGAATTATTTACTTTTTAGCTTCTGTTTTGTCCTTCAGTGGTCCACATTGACCAATCAGAGTACGCCACTTGTGGACCAGGGTCAACTCCCCCTTCAACCTATGGACCGGTCCTTAGCGTGTATTTGACTCTTTTCACCAACTTCTTATGCTTGATCCAATCCTCCTCTCTGCCCATTTTATTCATGAAATTTCTTCGCTAGAGAATCTGCTTTCACGTGGATTTATGTATTCTCTTGGTCAATTTTGAATCGGGAGAAAACACTAATCGAAGACCTCTCTCCGGTCAATGCACTATAAAATTTCATTCTTCCTCCAGTCAAATCTAATCCACTTAGAAGATCATAACGCCTTAGAATCATGTGTTGGAGAAAGTCCTTCGTGATAGGGAGGTATTTCTAGTGATTCAAGGCGGGGATAATGTGTTCGAGTGAGGTTCACCATCGTGGGAGTTGACCCCCAGGTGATTCTTTGCTCCCGGACTCTCTAGGTTAGGTGAGCTATTCTAACTTAACCATTTCATTTCGTATTTTTCTTAACTTAGGATCACATTTTATTTCAGTTGATTTCATTTGAAATCATCAAAATACCAAAAATTTAAGTACGCCGGAGCTTAGAGCTATGGCCTTTGTTCATCACGTATCAACCTTGTTTCTGACCCATCTGAACACCCTCACACATTCCCCAATGCTTCTACGCATTTCAGATCTCCCCTTCAGCCTCGATCTTACACATATTGAGGTTCATCGATCTTCCTCTACCACTTCACCAGATCAAGTCACCCCACCTCATTATGTCCCTTTTCAACTAATCAAGAGGTCGATGTTCATCTCCATCGAACCCTTGTGCTGATAATGCAAGTATAAACGCGAGAAGACCCCATCTAGGGGTGTTTCGACTCCTACAATAGGCTCCAAGTGAGGCAATTTGTCCTCAACCTCTAGGCATCCACTGATGAGGCCTGTAACTTTTTGAGCATGCCATTTGCTGTGGAGGAGTCCCAAGAACATTTTGCACCATTTCCAAGATCCTAGGGTTGGGAGATGATGAAGATTCAGCTGATCGATTCTGCCCAAGCGTGTCATTCTTTCTATTCATCCAGGCCCCTTCGTAGCCGTCAAATGATGAACTCAACCCAGTGTTGGACAAGCGAGCCCGCAATAAGCCATTATGCAATAAATGTTATTGCAAATATCATTCCCTGATTTTAAATGAAGAATAATTAATTTGCATAATAGGTTCCTTAGTACAATTAGGGTTGTGTACCATAGCTATCTTAATGATCATACATCTGTTGATTCAATTGTTGAATCATAGAGATTAGTGCTTGACTTAATATTTAAAGAGTTAGACTGAGGACTCATCAAGCACCGTCAAATGATTATTAAGAAATGATCTCTAGCCTGAATAGTAGATGGAAATCCTTTCCCTAATGGGCTGGTATCTAACCGACCTCTTGATGCAGGTCATCTGCATAGGAATAGAGATTTAGAGGTGTTAGATAAGTTAGGTCAAAGAGTTGACCAAACGAGATCGAGATAACCAAGGCCTATGTCGTATGCTGTCACAATATAGACACACATCCTATGACTGGAGACATATGTGTTACTATATGTTTGAGTATGTACATTTGGCAGACTAATAGGTTGATGATCTAATCAATGTCTATACTACGATGCTCTGATGTGCATACAAGAGCATATGAGTAATACGATCTCTCAAAGGGATCATATATGTTCATTTACTGAACCGAAAGCCATGAGCTCACTCATGAGATATTGGGATCAAATTCCGTGCACGGTCGTCTCCCTTTGGAAGCTTTACTGAATTTGTAGGTTTGATATATGCTTTTGGAAAGTATATGATCAATACCTAGGTTTGATATATGCTTTTAGAGAGTATATGATCAATACCAAATCTCAATGATCAAATGAGAAACTGAATGATAAAACCCTGAAGGAGACGGTTTAAATAAGATCTAAAACTTTGGGTTTATTCTAGGTCTTCTAGTATGCAGGATGTACATGTATTAGGAATACCTAAGGGTGATGTATCATAAACAATTGTATAACCATGATGCTTCTATTCCGAGGGAGTGATGGAAATATGTCTGGATTTTAATGACTCCTCTAAATAGAGAAATAATCTAATCTTGGTCCAAATATTGGACAGTGATCTGAATGTGATTCAGATGCAATGTGAAGATTAGATTTATGGCTTTGATTTAATCAAACATCTATGGGAGGTTCTTGAGATCTGGATTTAAGATATGATCTTAATATCCAAGTCACTATACGTGGAACATACAATTGTCATGTCCTTATCTCCAAGTATCTGCGGAGAAAGCGCATTATTCTTTAAAGAGTTCAAGGATAATTTCATTATTGATAATGTATCTGAGTATTGAGAAAAATTGATAGTAAATGTGATTTAATTATCATTGATAATATGAATTTAATTCATATTATTTGGCCATATAAGCAGAGTTATCAATGATAATTAAATTTGATTTAATTATCAAAGATGTGAATAATGTGAATGTGATTCATGTTATTTGGGCACATGAGAAGAGTCATCTTGGATAATTAAATGTGATTTAATTATCAAAGGTATGATTAATGTGGATATCTTTATCCATAATGATCATGGATATTATAAATATGATTTATGATATGTTAGAGAGATTATTATAAATAGAATTACAACTTATATATTGTTGTGAATTAGATTCACAATAAACAAATAATTGTAAATCCGATTTACATATTATGTTGGATATATGAATATGATTCATATTTACCAATGGTATGATTGATGTTTTCACAAATTTAAATTGTAATTATTTTTGTGAAGATAAATACAATAATAGTTATTGTATTTTAATATATATAATAAATATATATTAAGGAAGGCAAAACCACCAAAAAAGGTGGTCGTCCACCTTGACCAATTCAAAGGGGGGACGACCACCCCTTTTTAGGGGGGTGGTGGTTGCCTCCCTTATATCTGTTTATTATAATTGAGATTAAAATGAATTAATTTGTATCTTGATAAAGGCATATAATTAATTTATTTTAATTAAATTAGTTATTGCAAATTTGTAACAACAAATCAAGATCATTAATTAATAACCTCTTAATCTAAACTATTGGATTAAGAGGGCACATGGTCTGAGATCCATATACATCCAACTAGTATAAAAGGAAGTGTAAACCTTACCTTTTAGTCGATCATCATTCCAAAAGCAACAAGTCTCTCCCTCTCTCTCATAGTCGTTCCCCCTTCTCTCTATCAATATTGCGACTGTCCACATATTGACTTAGAGAAACTCGTAGTCATCGTGACATCGTTGTGCTGTCTATTGACTATTCGTGGATCTCCATCTTCTTCGGTGTGTTTGGCGCATGAAGAAGATGTCATATTTTATGAGATAAAAACAGGAGGCTCACCACTTGGATCATTAACTTGGATTGTGAGGAGAATGCATTTCATCAACACGATCACAAGCGTCTCTTCCGTTGGATCGGACTTGAGACAGGAGGTCTCTTACTTTAGAGACTTGACCACAACCATGCTTTAAGAGGTAACCATATTACCCGTTTGTGGTTTAGATAAAATGACCCGAGAAGTGATCTTGGATCATGTGGTTTCATCGCTTTAAAATTATTAAATTCTGCTTCTCCGAGCGACTAGTATGACTAGTCACTCCCGATCGCATATGATGCAATCTTCATGCTTTCGTGATGCATGAAAGGTTTTTCCCATAACCTTCACCCAGGTCCTTTAGTAGACGTTGGATTGTGGAGTCATGCCGCCATCTGATCGAGAACTATATCTAATCGAGCCACAGATCGCCAAAGGGGTACGTGCCAATCATGACTACCTGATCACTTAAGTGAAGACACGTGGAACACCATCAGTTGTCCGATCGCATGCTTAGGGGGTATTTTGCAATTCACTCTCTTTATTATTTTTGTTAATTATATTTAATATTTAAACATCCGTCTGAAGTGCATTTTTTTGGACCCTTTCCCTTTATTTTATTAACAATTTAGTCCAGTGCTAGGTCACCTCACATGGCTCTCCACGTGAGGCACCTGAGTATTTTGCATTTTCCCTATATTCATGGACTTGTTATTAAATGATCATAACGTTTTGTTAATTACATTTGAGCTCCTGCCCGACGTGTGCCTAGTGCGTGTGTTTGGAAATTTTGATCTTTGGTCCACGGATTTAATGTTATGCTTTGAAAAGCATGAATAGTTTTTAAAAATTGCAATAGGTCCTTATGTTGTAGATTTAATCTATTTATTTATTTACTTTTATAGCTTTTAATTATGTAAAGGTCATAGAAAAATTATATTAGGTGCTTGGAACCCATATTTATCACCTATATTTTTCATATAGAGTTTAAAATTATTTGCCTATTTATTAAAAATAAAAAACCTTGCATTTTCTTTTGTTTACTATTTAAAAATCCATAAAAATTACAAAATGTATTCAAAAATTCTAAAAAAATAGAGTACTGTATCTATTTCGTTATATTTTATCATCTGACAAAAAAATTAAAAATATGAAACATAAAAGTTAAAAATTATAGAACACAAAAAATTCAAAAAATGCAAAAAATCCAAAAATTATGTTTTCTATCTCTACATTTTCTCTGTAATAATAGTATATATTAAAATTAGTTACAGAATAATTTCTACTTATATCTATTTTTAAAATGCTAAGTTTAGTTGTGGATTTTATTTATTCACTATTTTATGTATTTTAAACTTTAAAAATCCATAAAAAATGGAAAATTCGCTAAATCACAAAAAATAGAGAAAATATTTAAACCCAAAACATTTTTTATCTTCATTTTAAAAAATCCCAAAGCACATTTTCTCTTTACATTATCTGCATATTATAAATATTATCTACATCTACATTATTATATATCTTATTTTCATAATTAAAAAGAAATTAAAATTTTGCAAAATTAAAATATAAAAAATATTAAATTTTAAAAATCATAAAAATTTGAATAAAATTAAAAACTCGAAAACATAAAAAGAAGAAAAGGAAATAAAAATAAGAAAAACAAAAATCTAATAACATATATTAATTAGCAATAATTAATAATTATTTTATCTATCCACATTTGGCTTCCCTAGTTCAACACACTATTGTACTTACACCTATACACATATTGTAGAGTTATAGTAAATTTTGACTCACATATACATTGTGTCACATTGATTATGGGTTAATTGTTAATTGAGAGACACTTGGTTACTATAGTGATTGCTGATTGTGTTTGATTAATAGACCAGTGCAGAACCTCGCTATCAGGTTTGTTGACCTTGGTGTGAGGTGGGGTGCTAGATGCGAATGAATGAATGTGGTGCATTGACTTTGACCCAATGCACTAAAAATGAGTGAAATATAAATTAAAAATAGTAGATGATCTATGATGTCAAAATGATCAAAATGAAAAGTGCCACGATCTGCCCGCTAGCCGGGACGAGTGCGACCTTTACTGTCTGATCATCTTAATCATAATTAGCACGTAAAAAAAATTCGGCAGCAATTCCTCTATATTATGAACTCCCAAGCGCTAACCTGTACTTGAAATAATTCATATAAAACTTTTGCATAAAATTCTCCTTTCAATTCACCATCACAACCACCCAAGTCATAATCAACATTCACATCACCAAACACGTTTTGTCCCTTATGTACAACCATCATCTACTATCAAAGTTCATATACAACTCTATCCACTTCAAAAACAAACATCCATTCTTTCTAGATGCTAACTACTTACCTGAGGTACAAAATTTTGTCGCACTATCACCAAAAATGGAGTGAAGAAACCAACTATCCACAAAAGTTAATTCCTTTTTCCGCGTCCTTTATAGCTCCTCAAGTGTGTCTATAAATAATTTTTAATAACAGAGGGTTGAGTCTAAACTCAAAATGAGCTTAGACCCAGCGAGTGGGTCTCAAGCAGTTAGTAAGAAAATATATTGGCTATTTTGAAAATAACTTTGTTGGCTAGTTGAAAGAAAATGTAATGCTATAATAGGGCAATTTCATAAAAAATGAAGCTTTGCAAAATAATGATGTTGTATAAAAATCGAAATATCAAACTGACAAACTAAAATTAATTTACTACCTGACTGTTGAAAATCATGCGGAAATGAAATTTTCTATTTTTCAGTTGTTATAACAACACCACTGTGGTTAACATACTACATCCATGAACCTTGAAACAAACTGAGTCATATGCGTAGACAGCTCCAAAGGCCAAAGAACCTCCTGCATACAACCCAAAGCCTCTGTGTATACAGAATGCGGACCCAAAGTCCTTTGAATCATATCTGACGGTTGCCATATCTGATAGCATGTTTCAGGGTCATATCTGATGACATCACCATATCTGATGGTTAGTTCATGACCATGTCTGAGAGCTACTGTGGTGGCCATTTTTTCTGACATATTTTCTGATCCATAGTAATATAACTGTAGACTGAGAAATTTGTGATATCTGAATCACAGTCTTATACCGAACTTATCTGCAAGTATCTAAAACTCGTGTAGTATGGTAGCAACATAACTGAATACTAAAAAACATTTTTTTGAATAACATTCTCAATACAAAGTCATACAAATTAAGCTTTTCCAATCAAACATTTAGCTTGAATAACAATTACAAATTACAAAACTGCAAAAGACATCAAAACTACAATATTACAATGTACATGTGAAAATATGCTTTATATCTTAAAATAGGCTTGAGACCACTCTCCTTTATGCAAGTGTAGGGGTTTTTTTTCACTCCTTCACCTCTACCTTTACCTAATAGAGCATGTAAATAGAGTTAATGTACTCATAAATAAGCTTGTTATTACTGCGTGTATCTCAGGCATACTTCTCTCCATGTGCATTTAATTTTAACTTCCTGGGTATAATTGGTGTAGCATCCACTAATGTGCTTCCCAACATTCGTAAGTATTAAAATTATTCCCGACCTTCCTAATCGTACATAGGTTTGTCAAGGAATGTATTTAGAACAACTATCAATTTGCAACCATAATAAATTTTGGATGACTAACACAAGATTATCAATTAATGATATGCCTCTACCCATTTCTAAAACAGATAAAAAAACATTACAAACATTATTATCAGTTTTTGTTTCCTGTAAGTCCTTTGATCAGGATCTTACATTCTCTTTCCTATAACTGGTACCGACATTAATCTATATGCATCTACCTGTGTAATTATGGAGCTATATGAAAGCCTAGAGCTATATGAAAGTCTAGCTGAAATATCCCACACGATACCCCATTTCTATTCTATAAATATCCAGACTATGTAATCCATGTCAAGATCCACGCACATGGTATTATTAATGGACTACATGCCTATAGTTTAACAATTATTGGTAAGAGAAGAGAATCCAATTAGTACCTAATTTCCCACACGTACTCTTGCATGGTGAAGGAAGATGCATGAGAGCCATAATAGAACATATGAGCTATGAGGGCTTACTGGTGTATCGCTCCCAGATATTCGTCCTCGACCCAGGCGATAGAAACCGACGATTTTACTTCTGTCCCCCAAATAGATTCTAGTAATAGCACCTCTTTTATCAATCTTATTTATACCGTACATAACATATACAATTCTAGCGTAGAAGGTATCCTTTCTCTTTACCCTTAGGTTACACGTAGCATGCATGTGCTACTTGTCCCTCCAACATTTTTTTTGGATGCACATTGGAGACTTGATCATTATCCATGTTAAACTTGATATGATCGTATCTCCCCTCCCACTAAGAGGACTATGTTTCATTCCTTGCAATCCCATTTCTCATGTATACATATCTTATCCATCCCATATTTATTTAAACATCAATAAATCCATTTTTCTTTTACACATAATTAGTTAAGTATTACTAGGGATGGAAACGGTCAGATGCGGATTACAAATATAGGTATTATCATATCCATATCCAATATATTAAGGGTATCGTCATTCAGAATATAACCATTTACCATCATAATCTAGAACTCCCACCAATTCATTCTCTGATCCACCAAGTATGCGTTGGCCTCTAAAGTTTTATCCATAGAAATCTATATCTATGTCATTTCATATGTATATGTATATTCTAGAGTAAATATGGTAATAATATATATGTATCCATCCATCGACATCATTGAATCTTAGGGTTAGTTTAGAGAACATATTTTATCATGTCTGAATGTTACAACACTCCCCTACTTAAATAAATGTCGTCCTCGAAATTTACGTACCTCAATCCATTTGAGAATAAGTGTGGGTATTGAGATCGTATTTCCTCTTCTCTTTCCCACGTGGCTTCTTCTATTGCATGGCTCCTCCAAAGGACTTTTACCAATGTTGTCTTCTTCGTCCGAAGTTGTTGAACTTTATAATCTAAAATTTGTACTGGAATCTCTTTATAGAAAAGGTCCTCCTTCAATTGTATTTCTTGTTGTTCTATAACATGTGATGGGTCTGGAATATATTTCCGAAGGGTAGAAACATGAAAAACATCATGTATCTTTGCTAACTCGGGCGGCAGTCGAAGACGATACGCTACATTACCAATTCTTTCTATAACTTCATACGGACCAATGTATCGTGGGATTAGTTTTCCCTTCTTTCCGAATCTGATTACCCTTCCAAGGAGATACACGTAAAAATACTTGATCACCTACTTGAAATTCTAATCTCTTCTTCTCTTATCGGCATAACTTTTCTGTCTATCTTGTGCAGCCTTCAAGTTTCTTTTAATTTCTTCAACTTTCTCCACCGTATTTTGTACTAATTCAGGTTGTACCAACTTACACTCCCCTGCCTCATTCCAGCAAACCAAATTTCTGCATGCTCGACCATAAAGAGCTTCATATGGTGCCATTTCAATACTCGCTTGATAGCTATTATTATAAGCAAATTCCATAAGCGCTAAATGTTCATTCCAACTATCTTTAAAACTTAATGCACAAGCTCTAAGCATATCTTCCAAAGTTTGAATAGTTCGCTCAGACTATCCATCAGTTTGTGGATAAAAAGAAGTACTAAATGTTAATTTTGTACCCATTGCTTTGTGTAAACTAGGCCAAAATATAGAGGTAAAGCGAGGATCTCTATCAGACACAATTGACACAGGTGCTCCATGCAACCTTACTATTTCATCCACAAAAATCTTACTCAGGCGATCCAATGTATATGTCATATTAGCCGCTAAGATATGAGAAGATTTGATCAATCTATCGACAACTACCCATATCGCATCATGACCTCGACGAGTCCTAGGCAATCCAGTAACAAAATCCATGGTAATATGTTCCCACTTCCACTCTGGTATCGGGAGAGGTTGCAATGCACCAGCTGATCGCATGTGTTCTGGTTTAGTTTGTTGGCAAATCAGACATCTAGATATATATTCTGCAATTTCTTGTTTCATTCCTGAGCAACAATAGTATGGTTTCAATGTTTTATACATCTTCGTGCTTCCTGGGTGCATTGTGTACATGGAGTTATGTGCATCCTCAAGGATTTCTATTCTAAGTTCTGCAGATTCTGGGACACATAATCTTTGCTTGAAAAATAATACTCCATGTTCATTTATCGTGGAATCAGGAAATTCTCCATTCTCCACTTTTCCTTGTATTCTTTTAATTTCTTGATCAGATTCCTTAGACTCTCGCATTTTATCATATAATATAGGCCTAACCCGTAGGGTAGCTAACAAAATTCCAGAATCATGTATTGACAGGTTTACACGCAGTCTCCTTAATTGTGCCAATAATGGGTGTCGGTCAACCTTTGACAGTCTACCATTAGACTTTAGACTAAGAGCATCCGCTACTACATTCGCTTTTCCTAGATGATATTCAATGGTACAATCATAATCTTTTATTAATTCTAACCATCTTCTTTGCCTAAGATTCAATTCTTTTTAGGAGAATATATATTTCCTGCTCTTATGATCAGTGAAACTTTGACATGTCTCACCATATAAATAGTGCCTCCAAATTTTCAAGGCAAATACTACTGCAGCTAATTCCAAATCATGTGTGGGATAATTTAGCTCATGTGGCTTAAGTTGTTTGGAAGCATAGGCAACCACTTTCCCATTCTACATTAAAACACATCCCAAACCTTGATGTGACGCATCGCTATAAATTACAAATCCACCATTTCCAGAAGGAAGGCTAAGAATGGGAGATGAGGTCAGACGATTCTTAAGTTCTTGAAAACTACTTTCACACTCATCATTCCAAACAAACTTCACATCCTTCCTAGTCAATTTTGTCAATGGCGTTGCAATTCTCGAAAAATTCTCCACAAACCTTCTATAGTATCCTGCCAACCCAAGAAAACTTCTAATCTCGGATATGCTTGCGGGTTGTCTCCAATTCAGAACTGCCTCTATTTTACTTGGATCAACAGATATACCTTCCCCCAAAATAACATGCCCTAGAAATGAAACCTTATTCAACCAGAACTCACATTTATCAAATTTTGCAAATAACTGATGGTCCTTCAGGGGTTGTAATACAATTCTAAAATGATCTTTATGCTCTCCCTCTGACTTCGAGTATACCAAAATGTCATCAATAAACACAATTACAAATTTATCCAGGAAAGGACGAAATACTCGATTCATCAAATCTATAAAGGCAGCAGGGGCGTTCGTCAATCCAAAAGGCATTACTAAGAATTCATAATGTCCGTAACGAGTTCGAAAAGCTGTTTTAGGAACATCTTCAACTTTAATCTTTCAATTGATGATAGCCTGATCGCAAATCTATTTTTGAAAATATAGAAGCCCCTTGCAATTGATTAAACAAATCATATATTTGAGAAGAGGATAATTATTACGTATCGTCACTCGATTCAACCTTCGATAATCAATACAAAGTCTCAAAGAACCATCTTTCTTTTTAACAAAAAGAACAAGAGCTCCCCATGGAGAGATACTAGACTGGATAAATCCCTTATCTGTTAATTCTTGTAATTGGATCTTAAGTTCCCTGAGTTCAGCTGGAGCCATTCGATAAGGAGTTAATGCAATTGGGGTAGTACCAAGTACTAAGTCAATATTGAATTCAATTTCTCTATCTGGCGGAAGTCCCGGTAGTTCATCAGGAAATACTTCAGGAAATTCTTTCTCTATAGGGATATTTTCTAAACATATGGATTCTGCTTTTGTATTGTATACAATGGCAACAAAAGATGAATATCCTTTCCTGAGAAATTTATGTGTCACTATGCTAGAAATGACATGGGTAGGATATACACTTCTGTCTCCATAGAATGTAAACTCTCTCTCACATGGCATTCGAAAATAACTTTCTTCTAAAAGCAATCTAGTAGTGCATGATATGATGTCAAACAATCCATCCCTATAATGGCATCAAATTCTTTAATTTCTATAGGGATAAGATTCACGATAATCCGACCTCCTCCTATTTCCATCAAACAGTCTCTAAAGACATTCTAAACAATCTCAGGCTCTCCTTTAGGTAAGGAGATTGATAATGCATGATCAAGTGTATCCATTTCTTTATCCATAAATATGAAAAATCTTTGAGAAATAAATGAATGACTGGCACCAGAATCAATAAGAATATGGGCATTTTTACCAAAAATAATAGTGGTACCTGACACCACATCTTCAGCAGAGATGGCTTCTTGAAGTGTCATTGCAAAAGCTTTTCCCTGATTTTGTTTATTTCCTTTCCTTTGAATATCATTTCTCTTTTCTTCTTTCTTTGGTCGAGTTTCTTAAGCTAAAACATTAGCATGGAGATTCGGTTGAGTCGGTCTTCTTGTACTTCCCATGTTTGACGTTAGATTTGGGCAGTTTCGACGTATGTGACCTATCTGACCACAATGATATCAACCTGATGATCCACTGCGACATTCTCCTTGGTGATGCTTACCATATATATTATACTTGAAGGATATGGTTAGATCCTCAAGCGCATCACGGAAGCGTGAACGTCGCATCGAATACGACGTGGAGCGACTAGTCGCACTAGTTGCTCGATGCAGCGGAATTTAAAAAAATTTTATACGACGAAACCACATGATCCAAGAACACTTCTCGGATCGTTTCGTCTAAACCACAAACAAGTAATAGGATTACCTCTTGAAGCGTGGTTGCGATCGAGTCTCTAAACGAAGAGACCTCCTGTCTCAAGTCCGATCCGACGGAGGAGACGCTTGCGAGCGCGGGGATGAACCGCGTGCTTCTCGCAATCCATGTTGATGATCCAAGCGGCGGATCTCCTGATCTCGACGCACGAGATCCGACGTCTTCTTCACGAGCGAGGCGCACCGAAGGGGACGGAGATCCACGAGCAAAAGAACGGGCAGCATAACGACGATGCCGCGGCGATGGAGATCCTCTTCATGGCATCCATGGTGGACGGCCATGAGAGGGAGAGAGAGGGCTGACCTCTAGAGAGAAAGAGAGAGAGAGAGAGATGCTTCTCAAGCATTATGTGTGAAGAGAGAGCATGGGTATGCCTCTCTATTTATAGGGTTTTGGGATCCATGGATCTCAATCCATGTGTCTCATAAAATCAATGGTTGAGATTGATTTATGATAATCCAATGGTCAAGATTGTTGTTGGTAAAAGCCAACAACTTGTGATTTAATTTTGATTAAATATATTTGATAAATCAAATATATATTAATACCAAATTAAACCAATCAAATAAGGAGTGAGAAATCAATTGGGAGCCTCCTTCCCCATTAGGAGAGGTGGACGGCCACCAACTCCTAATTGGAATTGGTGCCGCCCCCCCTCTTCCATATGGGGAGGGCAATCCCATGGATTACATGGGATTGCATATCTCCTAATATTTATCTCTACTTATTTTCCCAACAATTTTCACCAAAAATAATTCTCAATTAATTTTGGGAATATTGCAATCTTGACATTGGAATATTGTGAATCACATTCACAACCCAAAACAACATATAATTTACATTGTCAATTAATTACACAATGTGTATCTAATACACATAATAATTAATCAACACATATAAATTATAATTAGCTCTCTCTAATACATTATAAATCACATTTATAATATATTATGAATAATTGGATATTACTATCCACATTATTCTTATCCATAATAATTAAATCATATTTAATTATATTGGATAACTTATTCTCATGTTCTCAAATAATATGAATCACATTCACATTATTTACATCTTTTGATTATTAAATCACATTTAATTATCCAAGATAATTCTCCTTATAATATGAATCAAATTCATATTACTCATGATAATTAAATCACATTTAATTATCCATTTTCTCAATGCTCGGACACATATATCAACAATAGAATTATCCATGAACTCTTTCATAGATAATGCACTTTCTCCGCGAATACTTGGAGATAAGGACAGGGCGATTGTATTGTTCCACGTATAGTGACATGGATAATGAGATCACATCTCAAATCCAGATCTCGGGCCTCCCATAGATGCTTGATTAAATCAAGACCGTAAATCTAATCTTCTCATTGAATCTGAATTACATTCAGATCAATGTCCAACATTTGGACTAAGATCAGATTACTTCTCTACTGAGAGGAGTCACTAAAATCCAGACCCGTTTCATCACTCCCTAGGAATGGAAGCGTCATGGTTATACAATCGTTTATGATCACATCACCCTCAGGTATTCCCAACACCTGTACATCCTGCATACTGGAAGACTCAGATTAAACCCGAAGTATTAGATCAACTTTACACTGCCTACTTCAGGGTTTTATCAGTAAGTTTCTCATTCGATCATTGGAAGTCGGTATTGATCATATACTTTCCAAAAGCATATATCATACCTAGGTCTTGATCATATACTTTCTAAAAGTATATATCAAACCTACAAATTCAGTCAAGCTTCTAAAGCGAGACGACCATGCGCATGGAATTTGATTCTTCCAAATATCTCATGAGTGAGCTCATGTCTTCCGGTTCAGTAACTGAACCTGTATGATCCCTTTGAGAGATCGTATTACTCATATGCCCTTATATGCACACCAGCGCGCCGGTGTATAGACCTTGATTAGGTCATCAACCTATTGGTCTGCCAAATGTACATACTCAAACATATAGTAACACATCTGTCTCCGGTCAGAGGATGTGTGCCTGTATCGTGACAGCATACGATATAGGACTTTGGTTATCTCGATCTCGTTAAGTCAACTCTTTGACCTAACTTATCCGACACCTCCGAATCTCTATTCCTATGAAGAGGACCTGCATCAAGAGGTCGGTCAGATATCAACCTAAATGAGATAGGATTGCCATCTCCTACTCAGGCTGGAGATCATCTCTTAATAATCATTTGACGGTGCTTGATGAGTCCTCAATCTAACTCATTAGATATTCATCTAAGCACCAGCCTCTATGATTCAATAATTGAATCAACAGCTGTATGATCATTAAGATGGCCATGGTACATAACCCTAATTGTACTAAGGGACCTATTATGTAAATTATGTATTCTTCATTTCAGATCAAGGAGTGAATTGCAACAACATTTATTGCATAATGGCTCGCCGTGGGCTCGCATTTCCAACAATCTCCCACTAGCCCAAAGAGCCATTAATGGGCTAATCATTTAAACCCACACTCATGTGACAATCATAGGCTATTTAGAAAATAGCTAGGTAAGCTGATCAGTCACTCTGTTCCCAAGAGACTACGCCAAGTCCTTTTACGGCATTTGCATATCTCCTAGTAACAGTGCTCGCATCCAATGCGAATGTCGCATCTCATGCAACCGATACTCAATTTTGTTGGTTATAGTGTCCTTGACACTACTTCTTATTAATTATCATAACAAGTATTCCCATAATCCTTATTAGAATACCTTCATTCCTGGAGATCTCTATCTCCTAAGGTATCTACAGTCAAGACCCTTATAGATCACTATTTACAAGGTCTTAAACCTTTGAAGATAAGACTTTGAGATCACCATCTCTAAGTTTCATCATCTTTGAAGATATTATTATTACTGCAATCAAGTGTTTTATCTCCATAGCAGGATTAGTAACAGTTTACTACTCCCACTGCATGGTAGATATCTGGTTCTTGTACACATCTAGAATACATTCAGCTTCTCATAACTGATGCACAAGTGCAAGCAGTTCTAGCATTCACTTCCTCAACTCTTTGAGGTGCTATCCCTCTAGACAGGTCACTACCACATCTTAAGGGAAGGAAGCTTTTCTTGGAATTGTCCAGAAAATGGAATAAGTCCAAGGTGTACTACTAATGCGACAGTCCCAATACCCTCTTCTCTTTGCTTCTGAACGACTTCAGAATTAAGATTTAAGAGGTATCCTTGAAATCATATCTCAAAGTATGGAACAACCAAATTTTTAAAACACTTATTATTTATTCTTATATCATTCTAAATGATTAGAATAATATCTACATTTAGCACGATGAACACAATGGCACTCCCACTAAGCTTCACATGGTTCATCAAGATTCTATCTGAAATCATAACATTTATAATTTCATCAAATCTTATGTTCCAACTACAGGAAGCTTATTGGAGTCCAAAAATGGAGTTCTTCACCTAGCACACCTTGCTTTCCTCAACCATGAAGCCCTGGGGCTACTTCATATGAATATCCTCAGAGAGGTATTCATAGAGGAATGCAATCTTGACTCACATCATGAAGATGCCATAGTCAAGTTGTGCAGCTATAGTTAGCAATATTCTCATGGGTTAAAGCTAGGTCACTGGAGAGCAAGTCTTATCGCAAGCGATGCCTTCTCTTCGGTGTGTAGCTCATGGCTACGAACCATGCTTTGAAGGTCTATACCTTCTCATCAGGTTCCCTCTTTCTCTTGAAGATCCATTTACACCTTAATGGGTCTGACCCGTATAGGTGGATCCTCGAGGGTCCATATACAACACTTGTATATGAAGTCTACATTAGACTTTTATTGCTAACATCCATCTTTCCATGTCATGATCCTCAGGAGCTTCATCACATGAAGTCCGATCATTTTCAACTGACACATGGAATTCATCCTCAAACTTATTTGAAGAGGTAATAATGTTTCATCTTTAATTATCTATTTTAGTTTCCGATTTCAGGAGCTTCATTATCTTTTCAAGATTAAATGAGTTCCTTTACTTCATTTTCATCTTGATTCTCAAGAGAGTCATCCTATAAGAATCATATTCTCAAAGATGTGATCTTTTAAGAATCTCAAGGTCATAAAGTAGGTATCCAATACCATCCTTTATTTTCCTAATGAAGTAGCACTCTCTAGTGCCAGATTCCAGCTTAATCACATGGAACCTTATTAAGGATATATAATGTAGTCTCTACCACATATATATACCTGGAAACTAAGAGATAATTATGCTATGATTAATCATTGATCAAATCATGTCACACATGATCAATTGTATCTCCCTACAACTCTATTGAGTTAAGGTTCATTAGGAGGATTGAGATAGGAATGATATTCATATCTCCATAAGGTATTTCTTGAATTCATCTAATAGGTACAGGCTACCTTGGTTAGATCAAATTCATTTCATCTTCCTTCAAATTTTTGTTCTAAACCAAAAATTGTGAAATCTTTGAACATTTCAAAGTTTTCTAAGTGAAGAAAAAGAAATTTCATATCTCAAATAATCATTAATAGATATAAAATATCCATAATGTTTATTCTGATATAGATGATTCACATACATCAATATGTATGAGATCTTGAATACCTTAACATCTTACACCATTCCAAAAGAAGGGTGTATTGGACATTTTACTTTGAATACAATATTCATAAGTATGCAAGTTTTGAAATTTTAGACATTCTAAAGTTTCATCTTTTTCTTGTCCATTGATCTCATCAACAGACATATGTCCAAAACATTTTGTCAGATCATTGTCAAATGATCTTTATCCTCCTATTGATCTTTAAAAGTTTAATTTTCAGTATTAGAAATCTTAATGAACCATTCATTAATTTTCTAATTTTAGTGGAGTCCACTAGATGTAAGATTACTATCTGAAATATCTCCATCATAACTCTTTATGATAGATTTATTACAGAATTCATGTTTATATCCAACAATTAGAAATAAACAATGAGTGTATTCTAATATCCAGGTCCTAGAGACATTCTCTAAGACTAAGGGCTCCCACTGAAAATATGAAGTCTATTGATATCATGGAAATTGTTGCAACACTTGCATCACTTTCAACATGGATGACCAATAAACCTTAAGATCAAATTTCTAATACATATGCAACCAATTGCAAGTGTCATTAGAAAATTGAGATACAATAATTATTAGACTTTATCTTATCAAATAAGTAAGTCAATATCAATGATTATATGTAGATTATACTGATGCTCCATCCGAGTCCTTTTCTGAGGATTCTAGACAGACTTGATAGTCATACTATCAACACATCAACTTATTGCAGTATTGGCATTCATTCAACTCTTTGAATGTCATATGGAAGTTACAGAAATACAGTCAACCTTTTGACTATATTTCTTACTTGGGTCCAACCCATGCTTCCACTGCGCTCCCTTTATCTATAAGCAACCATTGCTTAAGACTAAGGACTTCTTATGTTAAAATCAAAAATTTCAATATAAGAGTATTTCAACATTTATACAAACTTCATTAAGTTCATACAATATGAATATTATGAAGCTTCATGAATGACTAGAGTATAGACAGTAGAATGATGACACTCATCATCTATATCCATCTAAACTCTTAAAACATAGGTTCAGGTAGGCATTCAAACAATCTGAATACATCATCTCTTATAGAGCCACCATTCTGCATGATGCAGAGAACCATGTCATTCATGATTGAATGTTGAGAGCACATATGTATGCCAGAATATCTTTATTGTTTTTATAAGGATTATTTGATAATTACGATCATCATCGACATGTCACTTCCAAAGTACATTCGATGAGATCAAGACTTATAGAGACATACAAACCCTAGGGTTTTAGTCCTATTGTCTTATTTAATTATCACTTCTCATTGTTATGAGGAAACTTGCACATTGCAACCACATACATTGTGTGTCCAATTGCAAGTACAATATCTGGATTATAGGGTCCAATCCATGATATTCTACTGGTTATTAATGAGTATAACATTGAGTGGGTTTAATGAAGGATTATCTGAAATAAGTAATTTGCATAAGGGTATATATTTATATATATACACATATTATACTTTGATTTAGGAGTTTTTATATCAAAGTTGTCTTGCCATGTCAACAATGAAAGTTCATTCCCTTAATCACTTTCAATGTAAGAGATATACTTACCATTATATCTCAGCAAGATCTGGGATCTCCTCTTTATCTTTGTTACATCCCAATAATATGAGAAACTGCAACTCCAATAAAGAGAAGCGGGAACACATTCCGCCTTGCAAGTCCAACTTGCATTTCCCAATTCGGTCTTTAACACCCGGGCCCACCACCCCTAAGGTGATGTTGACCCGTCGTTAATTGAACCAACCGTCAACAGGAATAGAACTCGCTATGCGCAATCCAATATCGCCCCAATAATATGAGGATCCGATATTGGGGTCACTAGGCATACGGCCTTACTCTTTCGAGAAGCAAAGAGTCCGATCCAGATGCGCTTGTATATAGGAGCTGTCACTACGTACAGGCGTCTCCTATATACAATCCCTGGCGACGGAAACCCTTCGCCTTGACGGGAGACCATGGATGTCACTTATGTGATCCTCCACCTCTTATTCAAATTTAATTAATTACTATGAATCACATTCATATAATTAATTCTTCCAAGGGAATTATTAACTCTAATCATATTAGAGTATTCTCAATTGGATATAATTAACTTAATCATATTAATTTAATTATCAATCCAATTTAATCAATCAAACTTAATTTTATGCTTGAATATACATATATGATATTATTCTCAAAGTACGTATTAATTCGAATTTTAATAATTAGAAAAATACATCATAATCCCTCGGACATTATCCCGGCCCTACCCGCTGTCATGGCCAGTACCGACGGGAGTGGGGCGGACCACATACGTTGCAACCCGCTGACCAGCGATCCCCGACTAGACACCATATCCACCTCGGGAAAGGATAATGCCAAATTGATTATTTTGTACTTGAGATGATCATCGGTTCTTCAACCGAAATTATACCATATAGTAATCAAAACAATTTTGATTTTAAGGAAATTTGCTAGACAAATTCCCAAGTCCTATTCAAGCAAGAAGTTTGATGATTGTAATTCCAATTATGGTTTAGATCAAATCTAATCAACTAATTGGTTGGGGCCAAGTCAATTAGGCAAATAATCATGTTTCAATATTTCACAAATATTTTTCAAGATTATTTCACGAAATTAACAATTAATTTCACTAATTGACAATCACTTGGTTCTAGATTAGGAAAGCAATTTCAGCAGTGACCCCTACTTACTAAAATTGGCATATCTCAATCATATTAAATCCAAATTAAGCAAAGTCAATTTCTAAAGTTTGCTAATTTGATTTAGGACAGAACCTAAGTGATGTTTCACGCATTTCGAGGCAAGTCTAAACAGTAATTAACATTTTAATCACGTTCAGATTCACAGTTCCCGCAACAGTGCATACATGTTCATTAAAACGACCATATCTCGAGCATACGAAATCCGATTTACGCAAACTCAGATCCTATGGTTTCCTTATTTAATGGGGAACATAATCCAAGTATGAAATTCGTGTTTAAACAATTTAAACAGTGCCGAATTTATTTACTAAACAGATCTGCGAAATCAAATGCGATGAAAACTTTCGCGACCTTAGCGAACCCAAGTCGTCCTTGGTTAACGAATCACTATTCGAAACCATCGACCTAAGGCTCTGATACCACTTGAAGGATATGGTTAGATCCTCAAACGCATCACGGAAGCGTGAACGTCGCATCGAATACGACGTGGAGCGACTAGTCGCACTAGTTGCTCGATGCAGCGGAATTTAAAAAAATTTTATACGACGAAACCACATGATCCAAGAACACTTCTCGGATCGTTTCGTCTAAACCACAAACAAGTAATAGGATTACCTCTTGAAGCGTGGTTGCGATCGAGTCTCTAAACGAAGAGACCTCCTGTCTCAAGTCCGATCCGACGGAGGAGACGCTTGCGAGCGCGGGGATGAACCGCGTGCTTCTCGCAATCCATGTTGATGATCCAAGCGGCGGATCTCCTGATCTCGACACACGAGATCCGACGTCTTCTTCACGAGCGAGGCGCACCGAAGGGGACGGAGATCCACGAGCAGAAGAACGGGCAGCATAACGACGATGCCGCGGCGATGGAGATCCTCTTCATGGCATCCATGGTGGACGGCCATGAGAGGGAGAGAGAGGGCTGACCTCTAGAGAGAAAGAGAGAGAGAGAGAGAGAGAGATGCTTCTCAAGCATTATGTGTGAAGAGAGAGCATGGGTATGCCTCTCTATTTATAGGGTTTTGGGATCCATGGATCTCAATCCATGTGTCTCATAAAATCAATGGTTGAGATTGATTTATGATAATCCAATGGTCAAGATTGTTGTTGGTAAAAGCCAACAACTTGTGATTTAATTTTGATTAAATATATTTGATAAATCAAATATATATTAATACCAAATTAAACCAATCAAATAAGGAGTGAGAAATCAATTGGGAGCCTCCTTCCCCATTAGGAGAGGTGGACGGCCACCAACTCCTAATTGGAATTGGTGCCGCCCCCCCTCTTCCATATGGGGAGGGCAATCCCATGGATTACATGAGATTGCATATCTCCTAATATTTCTCTCTACTTATTTTCCCAACAATTTTCACCAAAAATAATTCTCAATTAATTTTGGGAATATTGCAATCTTGACATTGGAATATTGTGAATCACATTCACAACCCAAAACAACATATAATTTACATTTTCAATTAATTACACAATGTGTATCTAATACACATAATAATTAATCAACACATATAAATTATAATTAGCTCTCTCTAATACATTATAAATCACATTTATAATATATTATGAATAATTGGATATTACTATCCACATTATTCTTATCCATAATAATTAAATCATATTTAATTATATTGGATAACTTATTCTCATGTTCTCAAATAATATGAATCACATTCACATTATTTACATCTTTTGATAATTAAATCACATTTAATTATCCAAGATAATTCTCCTTATAATATGAATCAAATTCATATTACTCATGATAATTAAATCACATTTAATTATCCATTTTCTCAATGCTCGGATACATATATCAACAATAGAATTATCCATGAACTCTTTCATAGATAATGCGCTTTCTCCGCGAATACTTGGAGATAAGGACAGGGCGATTGTATTGTTCCACGTATAGTGACATGGATAATGAGATCACATCTCAAATCCAGATCTCGGGCCTCCCATAGATGCTTGATTAAATCAAGACCGCAAATCTAATCTTCTCATTGAATCTGAATTACATTCAGATCAATGTCCAACATTTGGACTAAGATCAGATTACTTCTCTACTGAGAGGAGTCACTAAAATCCAGACCCGTTTCATCACTCCCTAGGAATGGAAGCGTCATGGTTATACAATCGTTTATGATCACATCACCCTCAGGTATTCCCAACACCTGTACATCCTGCATACTGGAAGACTCAGATTAAACCCGAAGTATTAGATCAACTTTACACTGCCTACTTCAGGGTTTTATCAGTAAGTTTCTCATTCGATCATTGGAAGTCGGTATTGATCATATACTTTCCAAAAGCATATATCATACCTAGGTCTTGATCATATACTTTCTAAAAGTATATATCAAACCTACAAATTCAGTCAAGCTTCTAAAGCGAGACGACCATGCGCATGGAATTTGATTCTTCCAAATATCTCATGAGTGAGCTCATGTCTTCCGGTTCAGTAACTGAACCTGTATGATCCCTTTGAGAGATCGTATTACTCATATGCCCTTATATGCACACCAGCGCGCCGGTGTATAGACCTTGATTAGGTCATCAACCTATTGGTCTGCCAAATGTACATACTCAAACATATAGTAACACATCTGTCTCCGATCAGAGGATGTGTGCCTGTATCGTGACAGCATACGATATAGGACTTTGGTTATCTCGATCTCGTTAAGTCAACTCCTTGACCTAACTTATCCGACACCTCCGAATCTCTATTCCTATGCAGAGGACCTGCATCAAGAGGTCGGTCAGATATCAACCTAAATGAGATAGGATTGCCATCTCCTACTCAGGCTGGAGATCATCTCTTAATAATCATTTGACGGTGCTTGATGAGTCCTCAATCTAACTCATTAGATATTCATCTAAGCACCAGCCTCTATGATTCAATAATTGAATCAACAGCTGTATGATCATTAAGATGGCCATGGTACATAACCCTAATTGTACTAAGGGACCTATTATGCAAATTATGTATTCTTCATTTCAGATCAAGGAGTGAATTGCAACAACATTTATTGCATAATGGCTCGCCGTGGGCTCGCATTTCCAACAATACTGCGGGTTAGAAAATCCCTGATTTATAGAATTCTCCTGAGCAATTCCACCCATTTGATTTCCTCTGTATGTTTGAGTAGATAAAATGTATTGCCTTAGATTTCTAAAATTTCTTCTAACTTTGTTCTCCGGCCCTCTCCATATTGGTCTATCCCCAAATCTTTTCTTATTGTGATCATTACATCTTTGCCTTTCCCGCACCACATGCTCAGCTCTACGGGCAGCTTCCACTAATTTACCATACTCAATATATCCATTGGCTGAGACCATTGACTTAATATTTATATGTAGTCCATCTTCAAAACATCGACATTTATCTTCTTTAGTCATTACTAAAGTGGCTGCAAACTTTAATAATTCTGTAAAGCGCTTCTCATATTCATCAACCGAAAAACTTTCTTGAGTAAGGAATAAGAATTCCTTACAACGATCTTCTTGATATACCCTAGGGTAATATTTCTCATTAAATTCCTTCTCAAATATTTGCCAGGTAATCTCGGATGGATCTGTGTATTTCATCTTCACCGACTTCCACCCATCATCAGCATTTTCTTTTAACAGAAATATTGCATACCTCAAATTTTACGCATCAGTACATTCCATCAAGGCAAAAATCTTTTCTATGTGCTCAAACCAATCCCTTGCCACCTTCGGATCCATCATACCTACAAAATCTTTTGCACCTAACTTCCGAACATGCTCAAATGGCAGTTGATGTTCAAATTCAAGCGATCTCACTGATCGAGTAGCCATAATTCCCAAAGTCTGAGCTATCAATGCTAATGTCTCTTGCATATTGTTATTATTACTCCCATCATGTCCATCACTTGGTCCTTGTGAGGTCTGAGAAGATTGCTCAGCTGCCATTGTGTCCTACATAAATAAAATACCTTAATTAACTCTTTCATAATTATAAATAATCAAATCTCATGTAAAATTAAGATAAATACTCAATATCAAGAATATCACTACTTCCAATATCATTTCCATTTCCTATCGAAGTCCAATATCGAAATCATATCTTCCAATAAAATCATAGGACATCTTCAAACATTAATTACGATCAAATCTTGTAAACCTTTACTCTGATACCATCAGATGTCACGATCTGCCCCTCTATCCGGGACGAGTGCGACCTTTACTGTCTCATCATCTTAATCATAATTAGCACGTAAAAAAATTCGACAGCAATTCCTCTATATTATGGACTCCCAAGCGCTAACCTATACCTGAAATAATTCATATACAACTTTTGCATCAAATTCTCCTTTCAATTCACCATCACAACCACCCAAGTCATAGTCCCCATTCACATCACCAAACACATTTTGTCCCTTATGTACAACCATCATCTACTGTCAAAGTTCATATACAACTCTATCCACTTCAAAAACAAACATCCATTCTTTCTAGATGCTAACTACTTACCTGAGGTACAAAATTTTGTCGCACTATCACCAAAAATGGAGTGAAGAAACCAACTATCAGCAAAAACTTAATTCCTTTTTCTGCGTCCTTTACAGCTCCTCAAGTTTGTCTATAAATAAATTTTAATAACAGAGGGATGAGTCTAAACTCAAAATGAGCTTAGACCCAGCGAGTGGGTCTCAAGCACTTAGTAAGAAAATATATTGGCTATTTTGGAAATAACTTTGCTGGCTAGTTGAAATAAAATGTAATGCTATAATAGGGTAATTTCATTAAAAAAATGAAGCTTTGCAAAATAATAATGTTGTACAAAAATTGAAATATCAAACTGACAAATTGAAATTAATTTACTATCTGGCTGTTGAAAATCTTGCGGAAATAAAATTTTCTATTTTTCAGTTGTTATAACAACATCACTGTGGCTAACATACTACGTCCATGAACACTAAAACAAACTGAGTCATACGCGTAGACAGCCCCAAAGGCCAAAGAACCTCCTGCATACAGCCCAAAGCCTCTGTGTATACCAAATGCGGACCCAAAGTCCTCTGAATCGTATCTGACGGTTGCCATATCTGATGGCATGTTTCAGGATCATATCTGATGACATCACCATATCTGGTGGCTAGTTCATGACCATGTCTAAGAGCTACTGTGGTGCCATTATTTCTGACATATTTTCTGATCCCTAGTAATATAACTGTAGACTGAGAAATTTGTGATATCTGAATCACAGTCTTATACCGAACTTATCTGCAAGTATCTAAAACTCGTGTAGTATGGTAGCAACATAACTGAATACTGAAAAACATTGTTTTTGAACAACATTCTCAATACAAAGTCATACAAATTAAGCTTTTCCAATCAAACATTTAGCTTGATTAACAATTACAAATTACAAAACTGCAAAAGACATCAAAACTATAATATTACAATGTACCTGTGAAAATATGCTTTATATCTTAAAATAGGATTGAGACCACTCACCTTTATGCAAGTGTAGGGTTTTTTTTTTCACTCCTTCACCTCTACCTTTACTTATATTGAGCATGTAAAAAGAGCTAATGTACTCAGAAATAAGCATTGTTATTACTGCGTGTATCTCAGGCATACTTCTCTCTATGTGCATTTAATTCGAACTTCCTGGGTATAATTGGTGTAGCATCCACTAATGTACTTCCCAACATTCGTAAGTATTAAAATTATTCCCGACCTTCCTAATCGTACATAGGTTTGTCAAAGAATGTATTTAGAACAACTATCAATTTACAACCGCAATAAATTTTGGATGACTAACACAAGATTATCAATTAATGATATGCCTCTACCAATTCCTAAAATGGATAAAAAAATTACAAACATTATTATCAGTTTCTGTTTCCTGTAAGTCCTTTGATCAGGATCTTACATTCTCTTTCCTATAACTGGTATTGACATTAATCTATATACATCTACCTGTGTAATTATGGAGCTATATGAAAGTCTAGCTGAAATATCCCACAGGATACCCCTTCCTATTCTATAAATATCGAGATTATGTAATCCATGTCAAGATCCACACACATGGTATTATTAATGGACTACATGCCTATAGTTTAACCAATTATTGGTAAGAGAAGAGAATCCAATTAATACTTAATTTCCCACACGTACTCTTGCATGGAGAAGGAAGATGCATGGGAGCCATAATAGAACATATGAGCTATGAGGGCTTACTGGTGTATCACTCCCAGATATTCGTCCCTGACCCAGGCGATAGAAACCTACGATTTTACTTCTGTCCCCCAAATAGATTCTAGTAATAGCACCTCTATTCTCAATGTTATTTATATTGTACATAACATATACAATTCTAGCGTAGAAGGTATCCTTTCTCTTTACCCTTAGGTTACACGTAGCATGCATGTGCTACTTGTCCCTCCGCCATTTTTTTGCATGCACATTGGAGACTTGATCATTATCCATGTTTAACTTGATATGATTGTATCTCCCATCCCACTACGAGGAATATGTTTCATTCCTTGCAATCCCATTTCTCATGTATACATATCTTATCCATCCCATATTTATTTAAACATCAATAACTCCATTTTTTTACACATAATTAGTTAAGTATTACTAGGGATGGAAACAGTCAGATGCAGATTACGAATATAGGTATTATCATATCCATATCCAATAAATTAAGGGTATCGTCGTTTAGAATATAACCATTTACCATCATAATCTAGACCTCCCACCAATTCATTCTCTGATCCATCAAGTATGCTTTGTCTTCTAAAGTTTTATCCATACAAATCTATATCTATGTCATTTCATATGTATATGTATATTCTAGAGTAAATATGGTAACAATATGTATGTATCCATCCATCGACATCATTGAATCTTAGGTTTAGTTTAGATAAAATATTTTATCATGTCTGAATGTTACAAAAAGTGTAGTCCTACATGCACAAGGTCCTTCATCTCCCTTTGACATATATCTCAACTTTAGCATCAACATGTTGGTCATCCTCATGCCTAGACAATCAATAAAGTGTTACACTCTCTATGTCTTTCTTCAACTCATCCGCAAAATAAATGTAGTTCTTGCATTCATCGAAAGCATAAAAAATGTCATTATATAAAATGTAAACTCATTATTTCGCTCATTTAACACTTATCTTTAATATGTGTGGGTCCCATGCAATTCCAATTCAATTTCTAGTTAAAAATATTGTCATCTTAATTGACGATTTCTCAAAATATTATTGGTTCTATTCACTCAAGAATAAGTTTGATGTATACCAAACTTTTATAAATGTTAAAAAATTAGTAAATTGTTAATTCCACTAAAAAAATTTCTAAGCTTTCAACCTGATGGGATTGATGACTTTCGTGTATTAGACAAACACTTCATGAAAGAGGAAATTATCCATCATTTCAATTGTCCACATACTCATGAACAAAATGGTGAAGATGACAGAAAATTCAACGTGTAGTAAACACAGGTCTAATGCTTCGTTCCCAATCATCTCTTCCTTACAAGTATTGGGAATATGCTTCGTTCCCAATCATCTCTTCCTTACAAGTATCGGGAATATGCCTGTCGTACTGATGTCTACTTTAATAAATCTCCTAGCCACAAAAATCCTTGATGGGTCGTCATCATTTAAAACTCTTTTCGACTCTAACCCGTTTTTTACTAGTGTTGGATGCATGCCATACCTAGTCTTCATCTCTACAACTACAATAAATTCATATTTCGAATTGTAAAGTGCATCTTTATTGGTTATGCTGAAAACTGCATGGATATGATACATTTGACTTGACACTAAATAATATCCCTCAGGAACTCAACATCGCCAATAAATGTTCAAAGTGAAGCAAACAACATTACACAAGCAGAGCACTCAATGCCACCTACGGAGAGAAGAAATGAAGCTAATTGTTTACCACCAACAATGCACAACCTTTTCCCTTGCAAAAGCATCAACTACAAAGAACTGGCAGGGATGTCATGATAAAAGAACATAGCCCAAAATGCAAACATTAGCGTAAAGAAATGGTGGAAGAATGCAATGCACTAATGCAATATGCAAATGGAAATTAGTCCAACAAAGAGAGCAACTTAATGTCATCGAGTGCAAGTGAGTCTTCTGCATCAAATATGTACTCATTGGGAATGTAGAACGGTACAAAGCAAGGCTCGTTGCTAAAGGTTTAAACCAGCAAGAAGACATTAACTGTAATGAAACCTTCACCCTAGTAGTCAAACCCACAAAAATCTACATAGTGGTATCACTTCACTTGCAGTAATGAAAGAATATTTCATTAGACAACTTGATGTCACCAATGCGTTCTTACATGGTTGTCTACAAAAATAAGTCTACATGATCAGACCTCATAGATCCGGACCATCTAAGTCTTATCTTACAACTCCAGAAGCCATTATATGGCCTTAAACCAGCACCAAGAGCATGGTTTAGTAGATTAATCTCCTTCAACTGCTTGGTTTCACCTTCAAAAATAGACACCTTGCTATTCATTTATAACAATGATTGATTCATCATATACATGCTAGTTTATGCAGATATTGTCTAGTTTACAGGAAAGGACAATAATGTAGTAGGAAAAAACATCATCAACTGATTGCAAGTAGAATTCAAAGTTTGCACAAATAGCCATTTACGCTACTTCTTAGGAATCAAAGTCTTTTGCCAAAGATATGGTTTGCTTCTATCACAAAAATTATATATACTTGAATCTCTTGTGCCGTATAAAAAATAGAAAAATGAAAACCAGTACAGATATCTATGTCGACAAATACGAAGGATCTGGATATATTCAGGTCCAAGGATCCCACATTATATAAACAATTGTCAAGACATTCCACTACCTCCGACTAACGTGACCAGACATTTCTTACGTGGTTAATCATGCTTGCTTGTACATCGCAAATTCTTACAAGAGCCATTGGGAGCATGTAGAGCCTATTTTACAATACCTAAAAGGAACCTCATCTCATGAGTTACACATAAGCTCCAAGATATACATAAGACAATAGCCAGTCATGTAATTACTTAGATTGTGGGGGAAATATTGGCGCATTCAATATAATCGAATATCGTGGATGCTCTCTTCACCTCACATGAATAACAAAGTTGTTAGTATTTTCCGAAATATACTACTTATAGCATATATACACCCCTATATAAACCCATGTACATGAAGCATAGTACAATCAAGAAAATTCCACAACTACTTCTATTCTCAATGTGTTTTGCACTCTCTTTTTACAGAGTGAAGCATTTTTGCACAAGTCAATAAAGATTCTTTTTTGTTAAGGTACATTCATTGAATACGTGACATATAGACATTCGTTGAATAAGTGACATGTAGTCTTTGAGTCCTTTTCTCGTAGAGAAAGCAACTATTGACTGAGGTTATATATATGGAATTTATATAAAAGATTCTAGGTAGTGAGCTTTCTATGGAAAAATAACATTGAAGAAAGTAGGAGACTCATAGGTCAAAATGGAAGACCAATATTTATGATTAAAAGCCAAAGAGCATTCCTCCATCTACAAACAACGAGTAGACAGCTTTGTCCACGGATCTTGTGGTGCTTTTGGCCACATGGGAAAGTCACGTTTATCATCCTTATTATTGGTTTTTGACTTTATAACGTTGTTTAGATTTCGCTTGAGAAAAGAAAATTTTAAGATCAGGGACAGAAGGGCATTCGAAAGGGCCTTGAACCATTTAAGTTTGGAATGACATGCAGATGGATATTGCCCAACTGAGCACCATTTGTTTCTCATGAAGTTCAATAGGCCAGGGCATGTCTTCCACCAATGGAGTCCAACCATAAAGAGAAATATTTTCCTTTTCCTAATTTTTAATACAATTTGTAGACTATGTTTGCATGCACAACATAAAGAATTCCATATATTTCCACTATAGTGGTTATGAAGCGAGATCAATCCACCTTTAAACAATGTTGCACTTACAATCCTCGAAACTCGTGGCTTTTTATGCTCCATAAGATTGAACAAGACTTTAGAAAGGAGAGAATTGTTGAACTTTTTAGGTTTATGACTTCCCCGACATCATTCCCCCATAGTCTACCGATATTTTTCCTACGCAAACTTGGATTCAATTCTCGTGTTCGCGCTTCCAATCCGAAGAAGGAACTTCCTATGAGTTTTGTTAATTTTGTTCTCGTAAGAGATGGCATTTTCCATAGAACCTGACATGAGTCATTCATGGCGTTAAAGGATGCGCTTACTAGCATGACCCCTTGCTAGGAAGGAGAGCATTTTTTGCTTTCCAACCTTAGAGTGAATTTGTAATCAACTCCAAGTCTTTAAATTCGAGAGGCTTGTGAGATAGAGGGAATTCTAAGTATTCAATCGGCATGGACCCTTGAGAGACACTTTATAGTTGCTTTTACCATGCCAATCTCACTTGGAGATAGGTTTATATCATAAAAATCATCTCTTTTGTCATTGACTTCTAAGCCTGAAATACTAGCAAATATTTCTGAGGTGGAAAGCAATTTCTTCAGTTATCATCGTCAAATTTGAGAAAAATTAAAAGGTCGTCTCTGAATTTGATGTTGGTGATGTGTGAATCATCCCTTTTTCATGAAGCCCCCCTTACTAGCCCGTGATTTGCCAACTTATTCACCATGACATCTAGTAGTGAGAGAGAGAGAATGAATGAACGATAATGGAGAGATGGGGTCACTTTGTCAACGTAATGTCTAATGAAGCTAATAGAGGATTCATTGACCTTGAATGAGACTTTTATGATCAACTGAATAATCGAATTGCAACAAATGAATATGGTGGGGGCAACCCCTTGCTTCTAGGATGATGAAGATAAATGTCCATCTTAAAGTATCACAAGTTTTACGGAATTTGATCTGAAAGATCATAGCTTTCTCTTTAGCTTTGGACGAGCTACCTAAAATCATTTAAGTCACCACTAAAGCATCAGTTGTAGATCACCATGCGATAAAAGAGCATTGGGATGGGACGGGGTGTTGTTTCCTTGAGCAAAGTGGCCCAACAGTTTGCAAAAATCTTAGAGATGATTTTAATGGAAAATTTTGATTAGACTTATAGAGCAATAATTTTTAATATACCTGAGGTCACCTGATTTATAAACATGAGCAACAATCACATTATTTAGGTAGTCAAGATCCGAGCCATGAAAGGTCGATGACCTCAGTTCATTGACAATGGACATAATGTCCTCTCGTAAGACATGCAATATATTTTTTTTAAAACTCAATAATTAGCGAGCTTTATTGTTTTTGAACTGCCTAATAGATTTCTCAACTTCATCCAAGGAAAAATGTGTGACGAGGGAGCCCATGTCTAGAAATGGTATAAGGAGATTTTTTGGAATCGAAGTCTCTATTCTTTTGGTGTTAATCATTGTTTTCTTGTAGAAGCATGTTATAATTCTTATCTTTTTTTATAGAACTCTGACTTAACCGTACCCTCATCATCTCTTAGAGCCGCAATATGATTCTAGTTACTCCTAACTGAAACCAAAACTTATAGAATCAAAGATTCTCTAACCATTCCCTCCATGTTTAATTACAGTATTTCCATTCGAAATTGAAGGGTTCTTGATTTGAACATTCCACAAGCCAACAAAATGGGATTTCGATATGAAAAAATGCCTTGGGAAGTGTATGCAACTGTAAACAAAGCATACAAAAACACAAAACAAGAAATTTTATTGGATTTTTAGGATGATTTTTTGAATTTTTATGTATTTTCCAAAATAGACAGAACACTTTTTAGGGGGTTTTGATTTTTAGAAAAAAAATAAATGAAACTAAATTAATCCACAAAAATCATAATAAATGTTACATGTCAACGTGATCTAACAGTAATTTTTAAAGAATTTTTCAGGTTAAATTGGTATTTATTAAATTAAATAAAAGACAGGCAGCTCACAGGGATCGACTAGTAATTAAAATAAAGTTCATGGCCAAATAATAACACGGTAGATAACTTAGGGCCTAACTTGCAAATTATTCAAGAAAAATCGCGCACCACACGTGAGTCAAGCCAACATGGGTATAAATTCAAATATAAGAAACTAGCCATTCAAATCATAACATCCAAAGAACAGGGCAGTTCATGCAAATATCCCCGAAAAGCACGTTGGACTACATGTGAGTTTAGACAAACTAGACCTAAATGCAAATATAAGAAACTACAAGGGAGTAACTACAAAATGCCCACAATAAAATAACTACGACAAATATTTACATGACTAGATATTAAATGCAAAATAAGAAAGGGCCTCAGTGCAAATTGCCCTTTATTAAGCGCAATCCAACGGACGAGGAAGATCCACTAATGGATGTACGATGGAGATCTGCGGGTACCCCTTCGGCGATGGACGACTGCTGGTGGATCCTCAGATGAATCCTACGGTCGAGGGCTCCTCGAGATTAGATGGTGACGATTAGACCTGGAATAGGCCTCGATCGGACGGTGAAGAAGATGCCTGGAAGAACTTATGAAGAACTCGCCTCCGACAAGTTTCAATCCATGAAAGTGTGCGATCAAGGCATCACTAGGAGCTGCTAGAGTGGGGGAACTATTATCGACGATGGTCCGCAGCTATTGGTGGGCTCAGGAAGGTCCATGACCAAGGAGGAGGTCATAGAGCATAGTGGTCGCATGGAGCTCCTCTGTCGTGCTCAATAGGCCTCCAGATGAGGCCTTCCTGGACTCTTCCCTGCAGGAGAGATGGTACGCTCGGGGATGATGCTCCGGCAAGGGGTTAGAGCTCGAATAATATCGAAAGAAAAGGTAGGCGGTGAGCGGGACAGGTCTCTGGTGAATGGGGAATTCGGCCTGTTACTTGACCCCAACCCGGTGGTTGGATGCAAGAGGGGGATTGCGGGGCACGTGTAGAAATGAAGGAAGGTCGGAGCGAGGCGTGTGAAGGTCTGAATGCAGTGGGGATAGGTGGTGGCTATCGTCGTCGGAGAGTGATATGGAACGGATGACTGATCGATTTAAACATAAATAAAAGGGGAAATGAAATACCTACGGTGAAGGAGGTCGCCTGGGGATGGTGGACGTCGTCCACTAGGGTGATAGCCTCAATGGCCGGCGGGTCCAGAGGTTGTGGCTCCTTGCGGCGGAGTTGAGAAAAATCTCATCTGACCTGGGGCTCCTACGCTCCAAATGATGCCTGGTGCCTCTCTCTCTCTCTCTCTCGTGCAGTCACTCTAGAAAAGCAAAGGCAGGCGCAACCGAAGAGGTGGAGCAACTGAAGGTGGAGAAAAAGGGGAGAGGGGGTGAAAGCTATATATTGGTTCTAGGTCAAGGTGGGGGTGCATCCCGTGAACCGAGGCGCGGATCGACTAGGAGAAGCTCGGGCGTGGATTAGGGATCCACGCCTCGTAATCGGAGCTTGAAATCGGAGGGTATGGTGTTATGATCGGATCAGGATAATTAGGTGAAAATAGGGGCAAACCCGATTCAGGCGAAAAGGAGGAGGGGACTAGTTGACCGGAGTCACCGAATCCTAACTAGACCAATCAGGAGCGGCCGGGGATGTAGACAAAATAGACTAAAGGACAAAACAGAAAAGAAAATAAAGATATGCCCTCCTCACGACTCTCTTCTCTCTTCTCCTCTCGATCTCATATCTTTCAAGAAAGAAGGACATTTTACGTCCCTCGGGGACCGGCCTAATAAGGTACTTTTGGGCAAGGGGCAACCATGCTTACCGGGAAAGATATGAGATAAAGTTGAAGCCAAGAAAGCCAGATCGCATACGATTGAAAGTTAAATTAAAATAATAAATGAATTTAAATTAAAAAGTTTATAAAATGAAAAATGTTTATTATTTTTCACATTATTTTTCCTGTGATTTTTTAATTCTTTTTATGAAAAATAAATAATGTATATACAATATATAGTATTATATACATGTATAATATACTTATGTATTATATACAATTATTTTTATTTTATTATTTTTACACAAATATCCCCATTTTATATTTTTTATTTACAACATATTTTTAATAAGACAAAATATTTTTTTTATTTTTATAAATTATTTAGAGGTGTATAATAAACATGGGATGTAATACATATGCATATGTTTTGTACAATGAATGGAAGATTTTTTTATTTTTATTTCATTTTTCTAATTTTTATTTTATTTTTATATTATTTCTAGAAATATATACAAAGGAGTAAAGATAATAATTGAATTTTATTTGGTCAAAAATAAATGTATAAACAATATACACAAATATAGATATTATGTATTATACAAAGTGAGCCATATCTCTCTCTACTTATTCTATTTTGCGATTAGGTCAAGGCTTGACCTTCTCGTGGGGTTTGGGTCACTCTGTGTTTATTCAAAAACACTCCATTCTTTTTCTTTTCCTTTATTCTTTTATTTTTGCACAAAAATGCATGCTAATTATGCAATATTAGCATATGCATGCATAATATGTTATTTTATTTACACATATTTACATGTTGATTTGCGAAGATAAATAGCTAAATAAAAGAATTAAGAGTGAGAATCAGAGATTCATCACCCCACGATACTTTACCTTTACTAGTTCCTTAGCAAACACTTATTTGAAAAAGAAGTGAAAAGAAAAGAAAAGAAAAGGAATGAGAATCAAGGTTGATTATTAAACTTATCTTCATTAAATTGAAAAATAGAGCTCAGTCAAACCTTTGGATTATTAGTTTGTCGGAACCATATTGGGATATAGGTTCAAGACTCAACAACCTCTAAGTTCCACCATTATATGGTCGCGACTCCTCAATAAACCAGGTCAGAACAAGTCTACATACACAAACTCTAATGAATATGCATCTTTCCTTGTACTGTGTAAGTGATATGTAGCTCCCCACCTCAAAAATGATAATGCAACAACCTCCCTCAACAAGGTAACTCTAATTCCTCAGTCCAACAGTTCTTTCCTCAAGGAGTAGGGTATTTCCTTCTAAGTTCAAGTACAACCAGCTCAAGAAGTGGGGGAATGAAGAGAATGGACCATGGCCAGTATAGCCACGTATACTTGGGAGCCCAACCGGTGTAGCTAAGTCTCCCGTTGCAAGCTTCATGAGATGTGAAAGTGGAATACATAAGCTTTGCTTTATTTGACTATATACATTCCAACATGAATTTTATTTTCAATCGGGCTTGTCCATTTTTTTGGAGCTTTTCTATGCACATTTTTTATGTGAATATGTACAACATATCTACATGGTACAACATATACATAAGGAATTTTTCCTCTTGATCCAGTAGACAATCCCTTTTTTGAAGCATTATTGCAACCCACAACTCCTGTCTCTAGACCTCAATGCTACTAGACAAAGTTGAGACGCACATCCCTCTCTAAAGGAAGATGAGAGGTTCTGCCTAGAAGTACTACCCTCGTATGCTACTCCAAGCTAAAGTAAACTGCCTCCTTATCACCTCATCTGTGTGGAGCTATGTGTAATGTGCTAGTCCAAGTAAAGCCATTGTCTCTAAGAGTCATGCATGTTTTGTTAAGTGTTCTACTTAGGCTCATCAAGATGACATGTGAACATAGCCTAGTGGATTCAAAGAATTAAGTCACTAATGGACCTGAAAAGTCTTAACCCCAAATCCTATAAGATTCCTCTAAGAATTAAGAGGATTAAGGTCTTAAGCAAGCTCCATTTTTCAATTTAATTCCAGACTAGTTTAAATGCCAACTATGAATTAGAATAATATACAAAACTATGTACAAAACTCTTTTTGATGCAATTTTCAAACTATGATAATTTTTTTGAAATATTTGAATGGAAGGGAGGATAATTTTTACAAACTATTTACAAACATTTACAAATAAAATTTTGCAAACTTTTATTATATACATAATTTCGATACAAAAATATTTACACAAGTTTTACCCACAAAACATTTTGCAAACATTTGTACAAAAACTAGTTTTTTTTACAAAAAGCTATTTACAAACATGTATGTGCAAGAAAGAATGCAAGAAAATTTTTAAAAATTTTGTGATTTTTAGCTTGTGTTTTTTAGCCATTTTATTTATCAACATACTCACACAAAGTACGAGTTATGGATAAAGTATATATACAATATATACGACACCCCCTTATACTTAGCTCGAACGATGTCCTCAGAGTGAACAAAGAGCGAAGAAGAAGACATAACTCATGTTGAGTATTGGGAAGTAAAAAAAAAGACTATACTACAACGATGGATATAATGAATAGAGGTCGGTGATCCTCCATACTTAGGATTGAGTAATCCTAAGTATAGCAGTCTGTACACAAGGTGAAAACCAAATGATATAATGTACATGGTTTACCTCCCCTATACTTAGGGTAAAATATCCCTAAATATAGGCAGCAAAATAGAGGTAAAAAGAAACAAACAGATAAACACAAGTCTGGCACACCCCTATACTTAGGGTAAAGTGCACCCTAAGTATAGCATAATCAGGAGATGAAGATGAGGTGTTAGATCAAAGAGTGTATGATATGGGGCAATGGATCCATACAAGGGGAACAACGTTGGGGTACCTCTCAACAAGTGCTAGAGTTTACACCCCTAGCTGGACGCAAAGGCTAGGATAACACAGTATCGAAGTTCAAGACGACATCTGTGAGGCGAATGTCGTACTGTTGTTGTTGTCTCAATGAGAGAACAACAACGAGGTCAATAGTATAAAGGATGACACCTAAATAAACAATCAGGCGGATGTCTGCTACGAGGTAAAGATATGGGAAAATGAAATTGGGCTCCGGTAGCACAAAAGAACTCATCGGCTCCAGATCAAAATGAAGTGGAAGAGCAAAGTTGAAGAAGTCTAACGTGGAGAAAAAAGGATCAGTCATGGAATCCTCCACGTTAGTCATCATCTCAAAAAGGTATGGAAGGTCATGATCAGAAGACACGCTAAGAGAACTAATATCCGATGCATATAATGGAGAAATATCAACGACATCAGCGAATATCTCGAAGATCGACCCATCCTCACGAGGGTCGTCGAGGAGATAAAATTCAGACTGAATAAGATCATAAGTATCAGAAGACTCGGTCTCGTCATCCGACAGATAGGATGCACTCCTAGAAAGTAAAATCGAGTACACAGAACATACTGCATCCTTCCGCAGATAACCCTCGGGGAGTAATGCTAAATCATCAGTGAAGAAGAAGAAATCAGAATCTAACTGGAAGTCTACTCCACTGTCAAGCACCCACTCCTCGCACAAAAAGGATTCATCGGCTAAAAACAACCTCTGAACAATCTAGAAATAGGAAATAGTACTGTTCATCAACGAGGAAGATGAGGAAGTGTCTGAAACTGATCCTCGAGCTGTGGCAATGCTGGCTAACATATGGTCCTCTCGAAATATATAAATCTCATCAAACATGAGGAAACAAGGCTCAAATATGGGACTATCTATATCTAGCATCTTAGAGTGGTGTCCCCCATCAAGCTTTAGCTGTTGGGCTAGATCAAGATAACTATCTGAATCAGAGAAGTACCTCTGAAGAGTAGAAGCTGAATGAGCTGGGAATGGAAACTGAAATTGATGGACTAACAAATAAAGTAGCGTAGGCTCATCCTTTCTATCTTGGAATATCAGAAACTCTGATATCTAAGAATCATGAACTGAAAAGTACGGAGCTGACTCGAACTTCGACTGGAAGACCAACGGGAACTTGATCAGTCGCTAGATCTGAGAATACATTGTCATAGTGCTGAACGCAAAATCCGCCTCTTTATTTATAGAGAACTGTAGTATAGGAGGCGAAAATCGGTTGATAAAAAACCACACTCTTTGAATGTTGTGGAGTATTTATACTTGGCATGTCTACCATGGTCGAACACAGGGACACGAGCTACTCTATCTATTTATTGATTTTTGATCAATTAAGACCAAGTGTGAATTATTCCTTGATTCCAGGTTTCTATGAAAATGCATGATGCACTATGCAGATTACAATGCAATAAAATGATGCATGTATTTTTTAGTCGATTTTTACGTGATTATAAGATGATGCATGAGCATAATGCAAGGGAACTTATATGCAGAACAAAAGATTACAAATATACCCTAAAAAGATCACCGAAAATGAGCAACATAATAGGAATTGAAATCAGGGTCATTTTGATCATAACATTATGAACAAATATCTATTCAAGACAAAGACGAGTGGAGCAAGTCATCATCTAACACAAAAATCACATCTTTTACAATTATATCAGATGAGAAAATTAGACATGCCATGAGATAGAGGAAGAAACAAGGATCAAAACGACACTAAAATCATGCAATTTGGACCTACGATGCTAAGTTATGAAGAAAACAATACAGGGGCATAATTGTAAATAAAATGCAAGAAAATAAAAAGATAAATATTACATTTAGGTCCCTGGAGGGGCCTAAATGTAAATACCAAAAAACGACAGGGGTCCAGTGCAATTTTTCCAATGCGCGTAGGGACCAATATGCAAATCTTTAAACTAGCGAGGGTCTCCCTGTAAATTACCCAGGCACGCACATGAGGCACATGCCTGGGGACCATTCTACAAATATCAAAAGCTTCCAAGTTCTTCGTGCAAATTACCCAAGCCCTCACGTGTGGTGCACGTGAGGGACCTAGGCTCGGGGGGCATCAGAGGTTCGTGACACGTGTCATGCGATGGCAGCTCGAGAGAAGGTTCGGTAGACCCAAGCATGATGGTGTGGATTTAGGCTCGGGTCATCCACGTGTCATCATAATGGTCTTCCGATCTAGATGGTCGGACGACATATGTGTCTTTATCTTCGGCCGCTGGCTGCCGGAGGAGGCGGGGCTCCGGAGAGGTCGATGGAGCTCCTCCACACGCCATTCATACGCATGAAGGTCAGAGAAGATAGTTGGATAGCTGGCGGAGATGGTGGGGATCCGGCGAGGCTCCGGGAAAGGTCAGAGCTTGAAGTCGACGAAGCCTCGTCGGCGGAAATCATCTCTACGGAGCTTCGATATGATCTCCGGCCAATGAAGATGGTAGCACCTGCAACTGTTAGCATAGCCAAAGCTCAATGTGCGTGAGTGATTTGTGAGGTGAGTGAAGGCCCTGGGGTAACGGGAAGTGGAGGCCACTGCTCCTCCTCCGATGAAGTGGAGGAGGAGATGGGTCGGAGCGGGGGAGGTTCTGAGGAAGAGAGGAGTGGTCGACGAGGATGAGGGTGAACTTGCGGAGATGGTCAGGTGATAAATGGAGGGTAGGAGTGAATAGAGGTGGTGCGATAATTAGGAGAAAAAGTAATGAAAGATAGAGGAGATGACCTGGAGGTTGGAGAGGAACCGACGGAGGAGGTGTCTTGGGCTGAGGTCCAAGAAGGTCCTCGGGTCATCACCCGACAAGGTCATCCGAGTCCTCGGAGCTCAGCGGTGGCAAAGCCAGCCGCAGCACGGCCACGACGGTCGTAGGTCGACACCGGGGCGGAGAGGTCATCGTCGCCTAGCTAATGTTGCCCTTCGCTATCACCGGAGGGGCGATGGAGGCTGGGCCTCAGCCCGTGGATTGGTGGACAGGTTGCTCGGAGCAAAGGGGCTGGTTTTATACGATGGGACGGTCGGGGTTATGAGGTGGTCGAGGGTGTAATGGTGATGGTGGTAATGACTGGTGGAGTGAAGGAGGGCGGTCTTGGGGGTTACGAGAAGGAGGCGGAGGAGTGGGCTACATGGAGCTGTCGTTAGGATGCTGAGAGTGTAGCTATGATGCCTTCCAAAATTGGAAGGGGGCGGCTGACTCGTGGGGTGTAACGGATGAGCTGGAGGAGGACGATGATCGGGAGCCGTTGGATCTAATGATCCAACGGCTCTGATGGAGGCACGATCGAAGGGTTGGGATTAGATCTGGGAGAGTCGATCAAGTGGATGAGGTGAGTGCGGATGTGTGCGGTGCTGATGAGAAGGTGGGTTCGATCCAACGGTGGAATAGAATGGGGTGACGTGGAGTGGTGAGAGGCGTCGGATGGCTGGGATTTAGGCAGTGAAGTGTGGCTCAGATTAGATCTGGGAGTCAAATCTGATGACGAGGATTGAGCGACGATTGAACAGTTGAGATGAGAGTGGGGAAGAGCCAATCTGACGGACCAGGATGGCGCCGGGTGGCGGGAGGAGGAGCAGCCACGTGGGCGGCCCAGAGGGTGCCACGTGGCTGCAGCAGAAAATTCCAAAATGTAAATACAAAGAAAAATACAAAAGAAATAGTTAGAGGTAAAATTAGGAAAAAGTCAAAACATGAAAGTTGTTCGTTTCGATGAGATCTATAGGTTTCATGTTGGCGAAAACCAAAAGAGGTCATTTGTACAAAAGTATATTTGGGAGTATTTTTAAGGGGCTAAAAACACTGAATTTTTTCTTTTTTTGTATTTTTAGTCTTTTTAAAAGTTAGGGAGTTATGGACAATTACTTTACCTAATTTTTAGGGGTTTTTGATGGAAAAATAAATACAAGAAAAATAAAGGAAATTAAGTACAATTAATTCAAGGTTAATTATACACAGTATATTACAAGATAAAAATAAAGAATTAATGGTGATTTTTATTGGATTGATTAAGCCAGGGGTTAAATTAATGACTTTTAGCATGATGAATAAGAGATTCATCATACCCCTATACTTAAACTATGCTTAGCATCTAAAGAATGAAGGAGTCGGATTAATTCCTGACAGTGCAAGTGAAGATTTCAAGGCTCAATCTTTCAAAGACCCTTAATTTAAATGATCCTAAAATTCTGGGTTTATCCAAGCTTTAGTCAGAAGGAATCCAACTTCTCTAATTATCAGACTCTCTTTTTGTACATATAATATAGGGATATGAAATTAAGTGTACTGCATTACATGAGACTCGAGTCGTTGCATCACTCGAAGTTCCACTCCACGGGACTCTCCTCTAGACCTTATCCTCAATACTAGGGGAATAAGTCTATTCTTGCTTCAGTCAACCATCTCTTTAGTTCCCCAGACTTGAAATGTGGATGGACGGCCAGATGATGGAGGGCATGGGATTGTGTATATTTTTCTCTCCCTCACATTGGAACAAGAGGCCTCTCGAGTGCCTTTTTACTCAACACAAGTAAATTTTTAGATTGTTGATCAATGTGTCCGTCAAGAGAGTTGGAGTCGTCTGCACTTGTTTTTTCTGGGAGTACACCGGGGTGTATCTTTTCTGAGTATCTAAGATACCTTCGACACCCAGACTTGTATTGCTTACGATGTAGAGCCCTTTTTGTGGTGTCAGCCTGACTCCTTTGTCCTAATTAGTGCTTAGTCCAAGTGGACACTTTGAAAATATTTGGGAGCGCTCTCCATTGGCGGAAGCTCATTTATAATTTGACTTTGTATGATAGAGCTTTTCTTTGACATTTCTGTTTCTTTTCTTTTGTTGGCTAGCTCCACTGCTTTTACCAAAAGTTGGCGCACACTGATCGATAATTTTCATTAAGTTTCATCACACCCTGGCACATAGGTAGATATCAAAGAGGTAGCATATGAATCTTGTTCACATACTGGCTAGTGTTTTGCTGACACTCAGGTTTTCTGAAGCCTTCATTAACTTTATCCCATCCTCGAATATCATTAGATCGGGTTTAAACTCAAATCTCTAGTCATAGTTCCTCAAGTGATATCTCAACTCATCTCATCAATCATGCAGTTGTGGAAGTGATTGTGCTGATCATATTCTTTTGAAGGTAGAGATGAAGAGTGCAATATAGCGCTCAAATCTTTCAAACTAGGGAAGTGTGGATAATTAAGCTTAAAAACCCTAATGACTAAGGAGTGTTAACTCAGACTCTTTAGATCACAGAAATCCAGTGTCCTCAAAATCCTCAAGCCTTGAATGAATGTGTTTGTGTCAGGAATACACCAACTCCTTAGTTAGTGACTTTTTGGTGTGATTTTTTTCTTTTGCAGATTTTTATGGATTTTAATTTTCATTTTTTATTAGTTCTTTGGAGAGACAATGACTGGCCCAGGCACAAATGAATAAAAGTATCTACTCTCAGCCAGTATGGTTGTAAGTACGAGCCTTAGCCTGACCCATGTTACTTGAGGATGGAGCCATATACAGTCCTCTAAACCACCCACTCTACTAAGGGAGATCGAAGTTCCCTCACTAAAAGTGTCTACTAAGCCTAGTAGTCAGAGTCTAATTCAAAGAAAGGTTTTCAATTTTTCATTTTTCTTGAAAAAGGAGTATTTACACAAATTAATCCCTTAATTTTTAAGAAAACTATTTTACAAGGTTTTTACAAAACTCGGTTCACAGGAATACTAAAACCAAGCTCGAGAAAGAATTTGAAAAAGTTTTTTTTTTTAAAATCTATGGCTAAAGTAAATATACAATAATAAATGGTATACCCCCCTATACTTAAATTTTGCCATGTCCTCATAGCACAAGTGACATGAAGCCATGGCTCGATCAAATATAGGGTGATATAGTGGAACTGAGGAGGAGGGTCCCCCTATACTTAGGCCGAAAATTGACCTTAGTATTAAGAAGACAACACGAGGGATGGATGACTAGGCGGGTCCCCCCTATACTTAGGCTACAAATAGCCTAAGTAACAGATCTGAGTTGGGGGGGGGGGGTATTGTGTTTGGAGGAATAATTACACTACGATACACGGACGGAGGGGTTGTTTTTACAGAAGATGGCGATCGGGGAGAGTGAGAGAGAGAGAGTGATTGTGAAATATACAGAGAGAGGGGGGTGAGTGTATATGTGCAAGTGTGTGTGTAGGGGGGGGTAGATCATCAAGTGATCTGCTTCTTTTTACAACATGCAAGCCTTGAGGAAAAATAAACATGCACATGCAAGTTTTTTTTACAGTATGCAAATGCAGGCTGAGTGATAAAAGATTTTAAAATTTCTTTGCCAATTCTTTTGCGGCCTCTTCAGTGGAAGCTCCCGACTTCACGCCTCCATGAAGATCAAGTGTCCTCGATTTTCATGGGCCCTGCCACAAAAGAGAAAAGTTAGAAAAATACAGAGGAAAGTAATCAACAGACATGATGCAAGAAATGATGCATGAAATGAGGACCTGTAAATCTTGAAAATATTCGACAAAGATAAATCAAAATTCAACAAATAAATTAAGTTAAGCCGTGTCCCCGGCAACAGTTCCATTTGCTGAACGCGAAATCCGCCTCTTTAATTATAGAGAATTGTAGTATAGGAGGTGAAAATCGATTGATCAAAAACCACACTTTTTGAATGTTGTGGAGTATTTGTACTTGGCAAGTCTACCAAGGTCGAACATAGGGACATGAGCTACTCTACCTATTTATTGATTTTTGATCAACTAAGATCAAGTGTGAATTATTTCTTAATTCCAGGTTTCTATGAAAATGCATGAAGCAATATGCAGATTACAATGCAATAAAATGATGCATGTAATTTTTAGTCGATTTTTATGTGATTATAAGATGATGCATGAACGTAATGCAAGGTAACTTATATGTAGAACAAACGATTACAAATATACCCTAAAAAGATCACTGAAAATGAGCAACATAATAGGAATTGAAATCAGGATCATTTTGATCACAACATTATGAACAAACATCTATTCAAGACAAAGACGAGTAGAGCAAGTCATCATCTAACACAAAAATTACTTCTTTTAAAATTATATTAGATGAGAAAATTAGACATGCCATGAGATAGAGGAAGAAACAAGGATCAAAACGACATTAAAATCATGCAATTTGGACCTACGATGCTCAAGTTATGAAGAAAACAATGCAGGGGCATAATTGTAAATAAAATGCAAGAAAATAAAAAGATAAATATTACATTTAGGTCCTTAGAGGGACCTAAATGTAAATTCCAAAAACCGTCAGGGTTCAAATGTAATTTTTCCAATGTGCGCATGGACCAATCTGCAAATCTTCAAACTAGCGAGGGTCTCCCTGTAAATTACACAGGCACGCATGTGCCTGGGGACCATTCTGCAAATATCAAAAGCTTCCAGGTCTACGTGCAAATTACCCAAGCCCTCACTTGTGGTGCACGTGAGGGGCCTAGGCTCGGGGGGTGTCACAGGTTCGGGACACATGTCATGCGATGGCAGCTCGAGAGAAGGTTCGATAGACCCGAGCCTGCTGGTGCGGATTTAGGCTCAGGTCATCCACGTGTCATCATAATGGCTCGTTCGATCTAGATAATCGGACGACATCTATGTCTTCATCTTCCGCCGCTGGCTACCGGAGGAGGCGGGGCTCCGATGAGGTCGATGGAGCTCCTCCATGCACCATTCACATGCCTGAAAGTCAGAGAAGATATCTAGACAGCTGGCGTAGATGGTAGGGATCCGACGAGGCTCCGAGAATGGTTAAGGCTTGAAATCGACGAAGCCTCGCCGGAGGAAATTAGCTCGATGGAGCTCCGATAAGATCTCCGGCTAATGAAGATGGTAGCACCTTCAACTATTAGCATAGCCGAAGCTCAATGTGCGTGAGTGATTTGTGAGGTGAGGGAAGGCCATGGGGTGACGGGAAGTGGAGGCCACTGCTCCTCCGGCGAATTGGAGGAGGAGATGGGTCGGAGCGGGGGAGGTTCTGAGGAAGAGAGGGGTGGTCGGCGAGGATGAGGGTGAACTTGTGGAGATGGTCAGGTGATCAATGGAGGGTAGGAGTTAATATAGGTGGTGCGATAATTAGGAGAAAAAGTAATGAAAGATAGAGTAGATGACCTGGAGGTCGGAGAGGAACCGGCAGAGGATGTGGCTTGGGCTAAGGTCCAAGAAGGTCCTCGGGTCGTCACCCGGTGAGGTCAACCAAGTCCTCGGAGCTCAGCGGTGGCGGAGCCAGCCGCAGCACGGCCATAGCGGCCGTGGGTCGACATCGAGGCAGAGAGGTCGTCGTCTCCTAGCTAATGTCGCCCTCCGCTGTCACCGGAGGGGCGACGAAGGCTGGGCCTCAGCCCGTGGTTTCGTGGACAGGTTACTCGGAACGGAGGGGGGTGGTTTTATAGGAGGAGACGACCATGGGTTATGAGGTGGTCGAGGGTGTAATGGTGATGGTGGTAATGACTGGTGGAGTGAAGGAGGGCGATCCTGGGGGTTACGCGAAGGAGGCGGAGGAGTGGGCTACGTGGAGCCTCCGTTAGGATGTGGAGAGGGTAGCTATGATGCATTCCAAAATTGGAAGGGGGCGGCTGACTCGTGGGGTGTAACTGATGAGATGGAGGAGGACGATGATCGGGCGTCGTTGGATCTAATGATCCAACGGCTCCGATGGATGCACGATCGAAGGGTTAGGATTAGATCTAGGAGAGTGGATCGGGTGGATGAGGTGAGTGTGGATGTGTGCGGTGCTGATGAGAAGGTGGGTTCGATCCAACGGTGGAATAGAATGGGATGACGTGGAGTGGTGAGAGGCGTCGGATGGAAGAGAGATCGGATGGATGAGTTTTAAGCGGTGAAGTGTGGCTAAGCATAGATCTGGGAGTCAGATCTGACGGCAGGGATTAAGCGACGATTGAACGATTGAGGTGGGAGCGGGGAAGAGCCAATCCGACGGACCAGGATGGCGTCGGGTGGCGGGAGGAGGATCAGCCACGTGGGTGGCCCAGAGGGCTCCATGTGGATGCACCAGAAAATTAGAAAATATAAATACAAAGAAAAATACAAAAGAAATAGTTAGAGGCAAAATTAGGAAAAAAATCAATACATGAAAGTTGTTCGTTTCGATGAGATCTTCAATTTTATGTTGGGCGAAAAGCCATAGGTCATTTGTACAAAAAATATTTTTGGGGGTATTTTTAAGGGGCTAAAAACACCGAATTTTATCTTTTTTTTGTATTTTTAGTCTTCTTAAAGTTAGGGAGTTATGGACAATTACTTTACCTAATTTTTAGAGGTTTTTGATGGAAAAATAAATACAAAGAAAATAACGGAAATTAAGTACAATTAATTCAAGGTTAACTATAAACAGTATATTACAAGAAAAAAAATAAAGAATTAATGGTAATTTTTATTGGATTGATTAAGCCAGGGGTTAAATTAATGACTTTTAGCATGATGAATACGAGATTCATTACACATTCATCTCATCCATCGTCTGTACTTCAGCAGAATCCAAGTCCTTTAGTTGGTGTGTAGTAGTTGAGTCCTCATGAAGTGTAACACACCTAACTAGTACTGTGTCACCCTCGTGTGTTGTCCCAACCAAAGCATCTCGTGAAGATGGAATGTCTGAGAGTACTCTCAAGATGGTCTCAAGTAAATCTGTGGTGGGACTGTGGTGTGAACCATAACACAAGGTCAATACCAGTGCTATATGATCTACGGTCATCCCCCTCAAGGTAATCTGCACAAGGTCAGTCGTCGAGATACCATGATCTGGAAATCTTCTCAAGAGGTCAAGAAACCTCAGCCATGAACCATGCAATGGCTCCTGGTAGTCTACTGAAAAATCTGTAATGAAAGACCGCATCATATCTGCTCTAAGCTGGGGGTAAAATCTCTGTAAGAACTCTAATTGTAAACTTCTCCATGTAGCAAACTTCCTTCCCAATCATCTATGCCAACTAATGCCTCTGCCCTGAAGTGAAAATGGGAAGATCTGCAACATCAGCTCCTTAGAAGTGATATCCGAGTATACGTGGGTACACAAAACTCCTCAAACTCAAAAAGATGGAGATAAGGCTCCTCATGCACATCCCCTGAAAACTTTGGCAGTCATTGAATGAACTCCAAATCCCAAATGAAGGGACTCAATGTAGAAGCTGATTGCGCTTCCTGATAAGTGTGCTCATCCATCATCCCAGCATAGAAGTCATCTAAAACTCGCAACTGCTCCATGTGATCTCCCATGGAATGTACTCTCATCCCAACAAAGAATTGCCCGGTCTTGCATCTGCTCAATCTGATCTCCGCAGGCATCCAACATCACATGCCTAGTAGAAAGAGGGAATGGAGAAGGGGTAGAAAGAGAAGGATATGAGAGATCGATCGGGGTTCTGACCTCCATACAAGGTGATTGAAGATGATGGGGATGAAGAGAAGAAGCCGCAAGATCTGGCTGGAGTGAAGGGCGGCCCCTTATTAGGAGATAGGAAAGGAGAATAATAGTGACGGGGAAGAAGGCAATTAAGGGTGGGAGGGAGGGATCTGCAATGCAACGAAGATAAAAAGTCAAACCCCCAATTAACCTACACAACACTTGAGTTGATGGCCATAAAGGATCGGTCGTTAATCTTGTCATTTTTATTTAGGTGATCATTCAGTCTATAAGAGCGATTAAGCGAGCTGATGGGAACTCGATGCTCCCAAGAGATTGGCCCAATCCCACAGTCAGTTTTTCCTAGCCAATATGGATTGCGGACTGTTTACGGGCTACTTGATTTACCCACTCTGCTAAGGAAGTCCCGGACCGCTTATCGGCTACCCAGAGAAATCCTCACTAGAGAACAACCAACTGCAAAACTGGTAGTCCAGAGGAAGTTCAGGTATGTCTCTAGCCTAGTGTGTGGGTCACTCTCTCACTAAAAACAAACCAACCAATGTGGAGGTGACTCTCCCCAAAACAATTTTTTTGAGTGAAGTGTATTTTAGGGCCGAGTTTGCATTAGCAGTCCCAATTTTATGATTTGCACTTTTTTAGGTATTTTTCAAATAAAATCAATGCCTAACGAATTTTTCGATCTCCTGGGTTATTAAAGTCCCAAAATCGGGGGAGGGAGTCGAAAAATTCGATACGCGATCAAACACAATGTTGCATGCAGAGATAGAAATGCGTACCTGTCTCTAGCACTCTACATGCAGGGTGATCCGCACATAAATTAAAATACAAAAAATAAACTAACTATATGATGCACAAAGAAATCGGCCTTAGATAAGCAATTTTTAATGATCGTGAAGAACAATAGCTAACGGATCAGAGAGAGATCGAAGTCCGGTCTCGGTTGTGATTGGTGTCCGCCACAACGGATCCTACACATGCTGTATACGACCTCTAGCGGCACTTGACCTCTCAATCGATCAAGTTAGCTTTTTATTAATTATTTTTAGCTAGGTCCAATTACGATATATAGGCACATGCAAGCAATTAGGTGTTGGACCTTAGCTAATTACGTCACAATCACCAAAAATCCTAAGTCTAGGGGCTAAATCTGCGGGAATCAAATAGAAAGCAACAACGATCAAAACAAAATTGCGAGAAATCTGGTGAGGTCCCCCGAACACACCAGTGCTCGGCGAAACAGACCTACATATGAGTCTAAGTCCAACAAGAGTCCAAGGAGTCCAAAATTATTACAATAATGATAAGTCAGCTGAAAAATAAACTAACTACTCTAAATGCTATAACTAATTTCTCCTCCTCCTCAGATGCGGGTACTCCAACAGAAAGCTGCAGCCTCCTCGGGCGGTTCTTCACACAAAAAGTGAAACAGAGAGTGTGTCAGAAAACAGTTATATCTAATAGAAATAAAAATAGGCAAAAATATGAAAAAGTGACTACTAAGCCGTGCTCCCTAGCAACGATGCCATTCGGATGACCGTGCGGAGCGACTCGGGTTAGGAAATCAAATAAGCAAAGGTCGTTGCAACCCGAATCACAAGGCTGAGCCGACAAGAAAAAGAAAAAACTACTCAAACAGATAGATAAAATAACTAAAGCATGCAAAAATGTAAGCGATCTTCGCTATTATTTTTACCTGGTATAGCAACAAGGGTCGAACACAAGGAGCACAAGAAAACCTACGAAGCAGTCACAATTCTAAAATAGAGCACAAGAAATTTTTGGTGATTTTTAATTTTGCAAATTCTTAATTTTTGAATTAAAGGACAAAATCAAGCAAAAAGGAAACAAAGCACACAAGCAAGCTTCTTGAATTTTTCTTTAAGACTAAAAATGCTCAGAAAATTCAATAAAAAAACATTTTTGGATTTTTAATATTCTAAATGTTTTTGGTAATTTTCTGATATTTTTTAATGTTTTTGCGATTTTATAAAAATCAAACAAAGGTTCAAAATGCAAACTGTGCGTAGCCAGGACAATACTGCAAGTTAAAAATGCTTAAAATGCCATAAAGTCCTGGTTATGAATTTTATAATAAAATAAACAAAGCTACAAACAGGAATTGAAATGGTATTTTTTTAGAATTTTATATGTTTGTATAAGTTTTTAAGTCTTTTGCTTTTTTTAGGGTTTTTATAAGGAGTTTTCAGACAAAAATGCTACTGTAAACAAAGCATACAAAAACACACATACACGAGAATTTTTGTAGAATTTTTAGGATGATTTTTTGAATTTTTATGTATTTTCCAAAATAGACGAAATATTTTTTAAAGGTTTTGATTTTTAGAAAATAAATAAAACTAAATTAATCCACAAAAATCACAATAAATATTACGTGTCAACATGAGCTAATAGTAATTTTTAGATAATTTTTCAAGTTAATTTGGTATTTATTAAATTAAATAAAAGACTGGAAGCTCATAGGGACCTAGTTGTAATTAAAATAAAGTTCATGGCCAAATAATAACACGGTAGAGAACTTAGGGCCAAACCTGCAAATTATCCAGGAAAACACGTGCACCACATGTGAGTCAGGCCAACAAGGGTATAAATGCAAATATCAGAAACTAGCCATTCAAATCATAACATCTAAAGAATAGGGCATTACATGCAAATATCCCCGAAAAGCACGTGGGACTACATGTGAGTTCATAAAAGCTGGACCTAAATTCAAATATAAGAAACTACAAGGGTGTAACTACAAAATATCCAAAGTAAAATAACTGCGACAAATATTTACAAGATTAGCTATAAATGCAAAATAAGAAATGGCCTAAGTGCAAATTACCCTTTATTAAGCGCAATCCAACGGATGAGGAAGATCCACTAATGGATGGATGGTGGAGATCTGCGGGTACCCCTTCAGCGATGGACAACTGTTGGTGGATCCTTAGATGAATCCTACTGTTGAGGGCTCCTCAAGATTGGATGGTGACGATTAGACTTGGAATAAGCCTCGATCGGACGACAGTAAAGACACCTGGAAGAACTTATGAAGAATCGCCTCCAGCAAGTTTCAATCCGTGAAAGCATGCGGTCAAGGCATCAGTAGGAGCTGTTGGAGTGGGGGAATTGTCGTCGCAATGGTCCGCAACTACTGGTGGGCTCTGGAAGGTCCAAGACCAAGGAGGATGTCCTGGAGCATAGTGGACGCCTGGAGCTCCTCTGTCATGCTCAATAGGCCTCCAGATGAGGCCTTCATGGGCTCTTCCCTGCAGGAGAGATGGTACGCTCGGCGATGATGCTCCGACGAGGGGTTAGAGCTCGAATAATATCGAAAGCGAAGGCATGCGGTGAGAGGGACAAGTCTCTAGAGAATGGGGGATTTGACCTGTTACTTGACCCAACCCGGTGGTTGGATGCAAGAGGGGGATTGTGGAGCACGCGTAGAAGCGAAGGAAGGTCGGAGCAAGGCATGTGAAGGTCAGAATGCGGCGTGGATAGGTGGTGGCTATGGTTGTCGGAGTTGTGATATGGAACGGATGACTAATCGATTTGAACAGAAATAAAAGGGGAGATGAAATACCTACGGTGAAGGAGGTCGCCTGGGGGTGGTGGACATCGTCCACTGGGGTGATAGCCTCAATGGCCAGCGGGTCCAGAGGTTGCGGCTCCTTGTGGCAGAGCTGAGAAAAATCTCGCTGGACCTGGGGCTCCTATGATCCAAATGATGCCTGCTGCCTCTCCCTCTCGTGCTGTCACTCTGGAAAAGCAAAGGTAGGCGCAATCGAAAAGGTAGAGCAGCCGAAGGTGGAGAAAAAAGGGAGAGGTGGTGCAAGCTATATAGTGGTTCCAGGTCCGAGAAGGTGGGGTGCAGCCCACGAACCGTGGTGCGGATTATTTGGGAGAAGCTTAGGCATTGATTAGGGATCATGCCTCGTAATTGGGGCTTGAAATCGGAGGGTAAGGTGTTATGATCGGATCAAGATAATTGGATGAAAATCAAGGCAAACCCGATTCGGGCGAAAAGGAGGAGGGGACCAGTTGACCGGAGTCAACGAATCTGAATTGGACCAATCAGGAGCAGTCAGAGATGCAGACAAAATAGACTAAAGGACAAAACAGAAAAGAAAATAAAGATAATTAAATTAAAAATAATAAATGAATTTAAATTAAAAAGTGTATAAAATGGAAAATGTTTATTTTTTTCATATTATTATTCTGTGATTTTTAATTATTTTTATGTAAAATAAATTAATGTATATACAATATATAGTATTATATACAAGTATAATATACCTATGTATTATATACAATTATTTTTATTTTATTTTTTTACACAAATATCCCCATTTAATATTTTATTTATTTACAACATATTTTTAGGAAAACAAAATAGTTTTTTATTTTTTATAAATTATTTAGAGGTGTATAATAAACATGAGATGTAATATATGTACATGTGTTTTGTACAATGAATGGAAGCATTTTTTATTTTTATTTTTATTTCGTTTTTCTTATTTTTATAAAATTTTTATATTATTAATAGAAGTATATACAAAGGAGTAAAGATAATAATTGAATTTTATTTCATCAAAAATAAATGTATAAACAATATACACAAATGTAGATACTATGTATTATACAAAGTGAGCCCTCTCTCCCTCCTTATTCTATTTTGCGATCAGGTCAAAAATTGACCTTCTCTTGGGGTTTGGGTCACTCCTATTTATTCTAAATAATCCATTTTTTTCTTTTTCTTTATTCTTTTATTTTTACACAAAAATGAATGCTAATTATGCAATATTAACAGATGCATGCAGAATGCTAAGTATTGTATTTACATATATTTACATGCTGATTTGCCAAGATAAATAGCTAAAATAAAAGAACAAAGAGTGAGAACCAGGGATTCATTAGTGGCCCAATTAAAAATTAGAAAATAGCAAAAATAAAGATAAATAAAAAGAAATAATAGGATGTTGAATTAGGAAAAAGCCAAAAACATGAAAGTTGTTGATCTCATTGAGATCTACAAGTTTCATGTTGATCAAAAAGCCAAAAGAAGTCATTTGGACAAAGATGGATTTTTGCAAGCATTTTTAATGAGTTGAAAACACTGATTTTTGATGTTTTTAATTTTTTATTTTTAACTTATTCTAAAAGACAAAATAAATATATACAATTATTAACCTAATTTGTAGTGATTTTTAAGAAAAATATAAAAACAAAGAAAATTTTAATAATACAAAGAGTCAGTATATAGGTTAATTATACACAAAGTATGTACAATATAATACAAGTTAATAATAAGGAGTTAATTGTGATTTTTATTGAATTGTTTAAGCAAGGAGAATAATAAATGGATTTTAACATGATGTATCTGAGATTCATCGGCCCCCTTCAAGATTTTTGTAACAAGACCCTTTTGGATTTAGGTAATTAAAGAAGTGCATATCGGATTTATTTCTGTATTTTTATTTTATTTTTCTATTTTTATATAGACTCACATGTATTTGAGTATTAATTTGAACCTTATTTTGCATCAAATTATTTTCCAAAAATTCCGTTGTATTGGACAATTAATTCTATAATGTGTGATTATTTATTTACATACTGTAAACTGTGGTTAATTTATGAAAATTGAATTGGTGAAAATCTTTATATATTACACAAATTTTGCTCTGTAATTTCTAGTAATTCACGGCTTGCTCAAAAAATTCTAAAAAATCTCATTAAATAAAATTATATGTCTCCTATCTTATGTCCAAATGCCATTACATTTGTATATGTAGATTGCTCTAAATAAAATAATTGGTGCAATTGGTAATTGAATTTTCATTGTTGTAAACTAAATATTTTTAGGATCTGAAATTTTTCCTGGATACCTATAATTACATACATCTATGAAAATTTTATTTTTTAGAGATATAGAGATTTGCTATTATTAAAAATAATTACTCTGGGTCACCAATTGTGCATCGTGTAATCCATTAAAAATTTATTTTGCATCAGAAAATTACCAAAAATTTTTAGTAGCTTAATTTTTCATGTGTTAACATTCTGCCCAAGTTCTTAGGATTTTTGGACATCGTTTGATTGATAATTTTCAATTAAACCCTTGTGCCTAAGCCACATTACGTTTTCACACATTACTTGCATATAAAATAAAAAAACTTCCTCAATAGCCTAATGACTTGATATTTGAAAATTAATCTAGTGAGACAGTTGCCCCCTATGATCGACCATGGGCTTGCCCAAGTAAAATAAATTCGACCGCTTTAATTACATTTCATTTAAAATTATTTAAGTGATTTTTAATCAATCCTTAAGTACCTTACTGCATCAATACGACATAATTGAATAGAGCATTTCACTATTCTTTATTATACATCACAAGAAAAATGGGGTAGCAAAAAGGAAACTTAGACATCTTCTTGACATTGCTAGGTCCCTTCTCACCAAGAGTTTCGAAGACCTAATAGAGTGATGTCATTCTTATAGTTGTCATTATCAACAGGGTCCCGTCTTTGATCCTAAAGGGGTCCACTCCTTTCGCGTTACTATACCCCAATAAATCTTCCTTCCGACTACCTCTAAGAATTTTTGGGTGTGTAGCATTTGTCCATAATCTATACACTGTTGATAAGTTGTCACCTAAGGTGATCAAATGTGTTTTTCTGGCTATTCACGTACCCAAAAGGGTTAAAGGTGCTACGACCCATCTAGCCACCTATACTGTATTTTTGTAGAAGTTGCTTTCTTTTAGTAAACTAGTTTCTTTACACAGACTGTCATGGATATTCCTTTGTATCTTCCTCCACCAACAATTATTTATAAGCGTAAGAATACATATGTGCATGCTCCTATGCCTTTGCCTATTCCTTTTTTGGAGAATGAGATACCATCTTCAAGTGCTTCCATCATTACTGCATCGGATGCTCCTCAGGAGCTTCCATAGTAATCTATAGAACAAAGAGGTAATGTACTTTCCACCCTATATACCATTTCAATTTTATTGTTGGTTTACCATGCTTTGGCAAGAGATATACATATGTTATAACTACTATTTTGTTCCCAAAGATCATTAAAGTGCTTTACAGGATCATGTTTGGCGACATGTAATGAATAAGGAAATGTATGCTTTTACATCCAGGGGAATGTGGGACCTCGTACTATGTCCTATGGAATTTGACATGTGGCTTGCAGATGGGTGCTCATGACCAAGTAGTTTCCTGATGGGTCCATTGATAGATTGAAAGAAAGGCTGGTTGCCAAAGGATTTATACATACTTGTGGGGTTGACTACTTCGAGACTTTCTCCCCAATGGCAAGAATACTAATCGCATTATCCTTTCAGTAGATGACAATAAGAGATAGCCTATATTTCAGCTTGATGTGAAGAATGCTTTACTCTATGGAGATCTTGAGGAGGAGGTTTACATGATGTAGCCTTCAGGTTATGAAGTCGATGGGGAGTGTATGTACTGACTTTGCAAGGCCATCAATGGCCTAAAGCAGAGTTCCGGGCATAGTTCATTAGACTCACTACTAAGATCAACAATCTTAGCTTCCAAAAAATAAAATATGATTACTATGTTTCTATTAGACAACCATACTTGTAGTTTACGTTGATGATATGGTTGTCACAGGTGATGATGATGAAGGTATATTAGAGACCAAGGATTTCATTCAGAAGGTCTTCATCACGAAGGACCTTAGCCAACTCCGCTACTTCCTTGGCATAGAAGTGATACGTACTACAGAGGGACTTTACCTCTGACAAAGGAAGTATTGGTTGGACATCCTAACCAAGGTTGAACTACTTGGATGCAAGCCTTCTAGCATCCCTGCAGAGCCGAAGAAGAACTCTACGCCAGTTGATCCTACATTTGAAGACACTAAACGATACAGAAGCCTAGTTGGCAAACCGCTTTACCTTATTATCACTAGGTTGGATATATCTTATATTGTGAGCAGAGCTTGCCAACATACAGAGAAACTAATTTACAGTCATTGGCAGTATGTTCTTCTGATCCTACTCTACTTGAAGGAATCACGAAGGTGAGGCCTCTTATAGGGGTAAATGACCATACTGATGTATCTTCTTATATTGATGCATATTATGCTAGTATACCCGAGGATCACCCCTCCACTACAGAATATACTATGATGGTTGATGGAAACCTTGTCATTTGGTGGAGCAAAGAAGGAGACCATAATCACCAAATCGAGTGCAGAGGTAGAATACAGGGTGACGGCTGAGTCCACCTGCGAGATTACTTGGTTACTCTCTTTTCTATAGGAACTTGGTATTATTGTCACTAATCAGGTTCTTATGTATTCAACAAGTCTGCTACATATATTGCTACTAGTCATATTTTCCATGAGCGAACCAAGCACATTGAAATTGATTGTTGATGAATCTCGTATTCATCATGTTAAAAGTCACTAATTAAACCCTAGCTTAAATAAACCAATAAAATTCACCAATATTTCCTCATTATTATATTGTATATATTGTGTATATTTAACCTGTAATTATTGTATTTAATTATCTTGTAATTATTTCATTATTAAAAACCCTTAAAAATTAGGATAAATATTGTCAATAATTTCCTAACCCTTAAAAGAACTAAAAAATGCAAAAAAAAAACTCAAATCCCAAAAATCAGTGTTTTTAACCCATTAAAAATACCTCCAAAAATACTTTTTTGTACAAATGACCTCGTTTGACTTTTTGTCCAACATGAAACTTGTAGTCTCATCGAGATCTACAACTTTCATGTTTTGACTTTTTTCTAATACTACCTCTAACTAATTCTTTTCAATTTTCTTCGATTTTTTTGAATTTTCCGGTGCAGCCACGTGGCACTCTCTAGGCCACCCACATAGCTGCTTCTCCTTCCGCCACCCGGCACCTCCTGGAGATGTCTAATCTCCTCCAATCGCCTCCATCTCCACTGGTGAGCCACGCTGCGACCACAACCGTCTGATCTGATCTATGATCAGATCTCAACCACCCCCATCGGCCTTAATCCCAGTCGTCTGATCACCTAATCATCCGACGACTATCGTCAATCCACGTCTTCCATTTAATTCAAGCCATCCGATCCCCCTTTATCCTACGCCTCTCCGCTCGCCACGTCGCCCTTCTCCATTGCCCTTGGATCGAGACCCCGTCTCTCAATCATGACCACACCTTTGCACCTCACCCTTAGCCACTCGATCCATCCTAATCCTATGGACCCTCTCACTTCACGCCACCAAATCCATTCCCACCATTGGATAACACACTAAAATCCATCCAACCATTCGTCTCTGCCTAAGCATCAACCCTTAGATTAGATCATAAGATTTAATCTCCACCCTCCGCCCGTGCTCCCTTCCTAGCCATTGGATTGCAAGATTCAACGGCTAGGGCTTCGTCACCTACCTCCAGCCCTGGCGTTACGCCTTGCCGCCCCTTCTCCCCCTTCCAATTTTGGACACCGCTTCCAACCCTCTCTCATTGATCTAACGCTCCCTCTACGTACTCCCGACTTCCGTTACCCTCGCTAGCCCATCAATGACTCCCATCATCGCTCCATGCCTTCACTGCAACCGTTGCAATCGCCTCCCTCAGCACATACAACCACTGCCTACCATCCTATATAATGATCACCTCCGCTGCTCGTCACCCCCATCCACCACTTCACGGGGCTCCGCCCTAGCCTCCTCCACCCTCCGATGACAGCAGAGGGTGGTCTTGTCGAGGTGATCATGGTTGCACACCCCCAGTGAGATCCATGGCTTCCAGCCACATTGCGACTGCCATCGTGCACCACTGAGCTCTGTGCATCGGTCAGGCATAATGAGCGATGACCCTGAGCTCCAGTGGAGCTTGAAAACATGCCACTTCCTCCGCCGATCACCTGACTCCAGCTAGGTAACCTTTTTTCTATTTTCTTCCCTATTTCTCTTAATTTTCCCGCCATCTTCACTCACCGCCACCCTCACCGAACCACCTCACGACCTCCGCCCTACCACCATCATCTTCGCCCATTATTCCGCTCACTCTTCCCCTTTCTCCACAACCTTCTCTGCTCCAACCCTCTACTTCTCCTGCTTCACCGGAGAAGAAGGCCTTGGCCACCACCTTCTGTCACCTCCATGGCCTCCACTCACCTCACATCACTCACACACACACACGCTTCGGCTATCCTAATATTTGCAGGTACCATCCTCTTCAATGATCGGAACTCGCACATCATCTCCGACCTCCAGCTTCGCCACCAGTGGCTCCTCATCGATCAGCCGATCCATTCACTCTCGGAGGACTGCCGCACCTCCAGCTCCTTTGCGAGGACCACAACTTTCTGCTCTGACCTTCCGAGGGCCTCGCTGAGTACGGTGGAGCTTCACATGTCTCGCCAGAGCACAGCCTCATCCGACATCCAGCGGTGGAAGAAGGAAGAGCAGTTATCGTCGGATCATCAGGATCGGACGGTCGTGATGACGACACATGGCATTTCCAAGCCTTACAACGAACCAAAGGCTCATAGTCCCCGAGCCTTCCACCAATCCTAGCACAGCTATCCACGTGTCTCCAAACCTGCGAGCCTCCCGAGCCTGGACCCCTCACGTGTTGAGTGTGTAAGGGCCGGGAAATTTACACGAAGGACCTTAGATACTTTTAATATTTGCACTTTGGTCCCTAGGTGTGCACCTGGTATTTTATAGGGATGCCCTAGCATGTTTCATAAATTGCATTCTGGTCCCTGCGCAATGGGAAAATTACATAAAGGCCCAGCGATTTTTGCTAATTGCAAATAGGTCCCTCCATGGATGTATTTGTAATTATTTATCACTTTATTTCCTGCATTTTATTTACATTTATGCCCCATACATTGTTTTCTTCATAACTTAAGCATCACATGTCCAAATTGCATGATTTTAGTGTCATTTTGATCATTGTTTCTTTATCTACCTTATGGCATGTTAAATTTTCTCATCTGACATCATTTTAAATGAAATGATTTTTTATTGATAGATGATGTATCTTTCTCAAATGCTTTGCCATAAAATAGATGCTTTCTCATGATGTTATGCTTAAAATGACTCTGATTTCAAACTATAAGATGTTGCTCAATTTAATGATCTTTTTAGGGCATATTTGTAACTCACTATTTGCATGTTTACTCCTTGCATTCAACCTTGTATTATTCTCATGTATCACTCTAAATTGCATCGAAAAATCAACTAAAAATACATGCATCACTATTCTCGCCTTGTATTGTGCATCTTCATGAAGACATGAAATTGAGAACTTATTCACACATGCTCTTATTTAATCACAATTCGATAGACAAAAATAAAGTAGATCATGTCCCTGTGTTTGACCTGGTAGGCTTGCCATGTATAAATTTTCCACAACATTCAAACGTGTGTGGTTTTTGCTGAATCGTTTTTTGTCTCCTATACTACAATTCTCTATAATTAAAGAGGTGGATTTCACGTTAATCAAATGGCGCCGTTGCCGGGGATATGGCTCAACTTTATTTATTTATTGAATTTTGATTTATTTTTGTGTTGATTATTTTCAAAATTCATAGGTCTTCTTTTCACGCATTATTTTTGCATCATTTCTTCTGATTAATTTCCTCTCTATTTTTCTAACATTTCTCTTTTGTGGGAGGGCCCATGAAGATCGATGACGCTTGATCTCCATAGAGGCGCGGAGTTGGGAGCTCTCGCTGAGGCTGCGAAAGATTTGGCGAGAAATTTAGGAATTTTTATCAGTCTCCTTGCATTTGCATATTGTAAAAAAAATTTATTGCATGTGCATTTTTAACAGTCTCCATTAGAGGGCTTGCATGTTGTAAAAAAAAGAAAATAAAAAAAGAAAAGAAAAAGAAAAAAAATAGATCACTAGATGATCTACCCCCCCCCCACACACACACATACACTTTCACATATACACTCACCCCCTCCCCATCTCCCTCCTCTATGCATATTCACAATCACACTCTCTCCCCCTCTCACACCTTAAATTGTACACATTGCACAAACTCCCTTCTCATCTTCTGTCAAAACACATCCCTCCTCCTCCCTTGTATCTGAGTGTAAATGCTTCTCCCAACAAAGACCCCCTCCTAATCCAGATCCTTAGGCTATTTTTAGCCCAAGTATAGGGGGACCCAACTCATTCACCCCTCCCTCTCTGTATTCTTGTAATTAGGTCTATTTTTGACCTAAGTGTAGGGGGGCCTTCCTCCTCAGTTCCTCTATATCACCCTATATTTAACCGAGCCATGGCTTCATATCACTTGTGCTGTGAGGACATAGCAAAAATTAAATACAGGGGGTATACTATATACCATTGTATATTTACTTTAACCATAGCTCGTACTTTTAATCTTTGTAAAAATCTTTTTTGTCTTGGTTTAAGTAATCTTGTGAACCGAGTTTTGTAAAAATCCTGTAAAAAATGTTTTCTTAAAAATTGTAGGATTAACTTTGTGTAAATAAACCATTTTTTTAAAAAAACTCTCCATAAAAATTTGAAAAATTAAAAAAAAACTCTCTTTGAATGAGACTTTGACTACTAGGCTTAGTAGCTACTTTTAGTGAGGGAACTTCGATCTCCCTTAGTAGAGTGGGTGGTTTATAGGACACTGTATATGGCTCCGTCCTCAAGTAACACGGGTCCATCTAACGGCCCGTACTTACACCCATACTGGCTGAGAGTAGATACTTTTATTCATATGAGTCTGGGCCAATCATTGTTTCTCCAAAGAATTAAAAAATGAAAATTAAAACCCATGAAAGTTTGCAAAAACAAAAATCACAAAATTATTCACTAAGTAAGGAGTTGGTGTATTGCTGACACATTCACATTCACTCAAGGCTAGAGAATTTTGAGGACACTTGATTTCTGTGATCTTGAGAGTCTGAGCTAACATGCCTTAATCCTTAAGGTTTTTAAAATTAGGGTTTTTATCAGTTGTGCCCCTCCGAGATATCGCAATATCAGTTATGCCCCTATCTTTTTGGTAATATCAGTTGTGGCCCCGACTTCTTGCCAATATTTCACTTGTGCCCCTCAGAGGGGCATAACTGATAAAAATCTTTTATCAGTTATGCCCCTCTGAGGGGCACAAGTGAAATATTGGCAAGAAGTCGAAAGCACAACTGATATTACCAAAAAGATAGGGGCATAACTGATATTGCGATATCTCGGAGGGGCACAACTGATAAAATCCCTTAAAATTAATTATCCACACTTACCTAGTTTGAAAGATTTGAGCACTATATTGCACTCTTCATCTCTACCGTCTAAAAGAATATGATCAGCACAATCACTTCCACAACTGCATGATTGATGAGATGAGTTGAGCTATCACTTGAGGAACTTGGACTAGAGATTCTAGTTTAGACCCGATCTAATGATATTCGAGGATGGGATAAAGTTAATGAAGGCTTCAAGAAATCTGAGTGTCAGCAAAACATAGCCAGTATGTGAAGAAGTTCATGTGCTAATCTTTTGACAATTACCTATGTGCCAGGGTGTGATGAAACTTAATTTTAATTGTTGATCAGTGTGCACCAACTTTTGGTAAAAGCAGTGGAGCTAGCAAACAAAAGAAAAGAAAGAAATGTCAAAGAAAAGCTCTATCCTCCAAAGTCAAATTACAAAAGAGCTTCCACTAGTGGCGAGCGCTCCCAACCATTTTTAAAAGTATCCACTTGGACCAAGGGCTAATTAGGACCAAGGAGTCGGACTGACACCATAAAAGGGCTCTGCATCGTAAGCGATACAAGTTTGGGTGTCGAAGGTATCTTACATACACAAAAGAGACACACCCCGATGTACTCCCTGAAAAACAAGTGTAGAGGACTCTGAATTCCCTTGACGGACACATTGATCAACAAGCTAAAAATCAACCTGTGTTGAGTGAAAAGACACTCGAGAGGCCCCTTGTTCCAATGAGAGGGAGAGAAAAATATACACAATCCTATGCCCTCCATCATCTGGTCATCCATCTACATTTCAAGTTTGACAAACTAATGAGACGGTTGACTGAAGCAAGAATAGACTTATTCCCTAGTGTTGAGGACGAGGTCTAGAGGAGAGTCTTTGGAACTGGAACTTCGAGTGATGCCTCGACTTGACTCTCATGAATGCAGTACACTAAATTTCATATCCCTATATTATATGTACAAAAAGAGAGATTGATAATTAGAGAAGTTGGATTCCTTCTGACTAAAGCATGGATAAGCCCAGACATTTAGGATTTCTTAAATTGATGGTCTTCAAAAGAATGAGCATTGAAATCTTTACTTGCACTGTCAGGAATTAATCCGACTCTTTCATTCTTTAGATGCTCGAGGACGAGCATGGTTTAAGTATAGGGGTATGACGGATCTCGTATTCATCATGCTGAAAGTCGCTAATTAAACCACTAGCTTAAATAAACCAATAATTCCTCATTATTATATTGTGTATATGGTGTATATTTAACATGTAATTAATGTATTTAATTACCTTGTAATTATTTTATTATTAAAACCCTATAAAAATTATAATAAATAATTATCCATAATTTCCTAACCCTTAAAAGAACTAAAAATACAAAAAACAACTCAAAACTCAAAAATCGATGTTTTTTAACCCATTAAAAATACCCCCAAAAACACTTTTTGTATAAATGACCTCGTTTGGCTTTTTGTCCAACATGAACCTTGTAGATCTCATCGAGATATACAACTTTCATGTTTTGACTTTTTTAATACCACCTCTAACTAATTCTTTTCGATTTTTCTTTGATTTTCTATTTTTGAATTTTCTAGCGCAGCCACGTGGCGGCGTTCTCTGGGCCGCCCACGTGGTTGCTTCTCCTTCCGCCACCCGGCACCTCCTGGATACGTCCGATCTCCTCCAATCGCCTCCATCTTCACCGATGAGCCTTGCTGCGCCCACGACCGTCTGATCTGACCTCAGATCAGATCTCAACCACCCCATCCGCCTTAATCCTAGCCGTCTAATCACCTAATCATCCTACGGCTATCGTCACTCCACATCTTCCATTTAATTCAAGCCATCCGATCCCCCTTTATCCTACGCCTCTCCGCTCGCCACGTCGCCCTTCTCCATCGTCTTTGGATCAAGACCCCATCTCTCAATCATGACCGCACCTTCGTGCCTCACTCTCAGCCGCTCGATCCATCTTAATCCTATGGACACTCTCGCTCCACGCCACCAAATCCATTCCCACCATTGGATAAAACACTAAAATCCATCCAACCAATCGTCTCCGCCTAAGCATCGACCCTTATATTAGATCCTAAGATTTAATCTCCACCCTCCGCCCGCGCTCCCATCCTAGCTGTTGGATTGTGAGATCCAACGACTAGGGCTTCATTCCCTACCTCAGCCCAGGCGTTACGCCTCATCGCCCCTTCTCCCCCTTCCAATTTTGGGCACCGCTTCCAACCCTCTCTCGTTGATCTAACACTCCCTCCACGTACTCCAGACTTCCATTACCCTCGCCAGCCCATCAATGACTCCTATCATCGCTCAATGCCTTCACTGCAATCGTTGCAATCGCCCCCTCATCACATATAACCACCGCCTACCATCTTATATAATGATCATATCCGCCGCTCATCACCCCCATCCACCACTTCACGGGGCTCCGCCCTAGCCTCCTCCGCCATCCGGTGACAGCGGAGGGCGGTCTTGTCGGAGCAATCATGGTCGCACGCCCCCGATGAGATCCTTGGCTTCCGGCCACGTTGCGGCAACCATCGTGCGTCGTTGACCTCCATGCATTGATTAGGCACGACGAGCGATGACCCCGAGCTCCAATGGAGCTCGACCACAGGCCAGTTCCTCCGTCGATCGCCTGGCTCCGGCTAGGTTACCTTTTATCTGTTTTCTTCCCTATTTCTCTCAATTTTCCCGCCATCTTCACTCACTTCCACCCTCACCGGACCACCTCACGACCACCGCCCTACCACCATCATCTCCGCCCACTATTCCGCTCACCCTTCCCCTTTTTCCACAACCTCCTCCGCTCCGACCCTCTACTTCTCCTACTTCATTGGAGAAGAAGGCCTTGGACACCACCTCTCGTCGCCTCCACGGCCTCCACTCACCTCACATCACTCACGCTCACACGCTTCGGCTATCCTAAATCTGCAGGTACTGGCCTCTTCAATAGTCTGAGCTCGCACATCATCTCCGACCTCCAGCTCCGCCACCAGTGGCTCCTCATCGATCAGCCGATCCATTCACTCCTAGAGGACTATCACACCTCCAGCTCCTTCACGAGGACCACATCTTTCTGCTCTGACCTTCAGAGGGCCTCGTGGAGCACGGTGGAGCTTCACATGTCTCGTCAGAGCACAGCCTCATCTGGCAGCCAACGGCGATAGAAGGAAGAGTAGTTACCGTCAGATCATCTGGATCGGACGGTCGTGATGACGACACATAGCATTTCCAAGCCTCACAATGAACCAGAGGCTCGGAGTCCCCGAGTCTTCCATCGATCCTAGCACAGCCACCCACGTGTCTCTAAACCCTTCGAGCCTCCCGAGGCTGGACCCTCACGTGCTAGGCGCGTGAGGGCTGGGAAATTTACATGAAGGATACCATTTTAAATTAAGTGTTTTTTATTGATAGATGATGTATCTTGCTCAAATGTTTTGTCATAAAATAGATGCTTGCTCATGATGTTATGCTTAAAATGACTCTGATTTCAAACTATTATCTGTTGCTGAATTTAATGATATTTTTAGGGCATATTTGTAACTCACTATTTGCATGTTTATTTCTTGCATTTAACCTTGCATTATCTGCATGCATCACTCTAAATTGCATTGAAGAATCAACTAAAAATACATGCATCACTCTGCTCGCCTTGTATTGTGCATCTTTATGAATACCTGAAATAGAGAACTTATTCACACATGCTCTTAATTGACCACAATTCGATAGATAAAAATAAAGTAGCTCGTGTCCCTGTGTTCGACCTTGGTAGACTTGCCAAGTTTAAATTTTCTAGAACATTCAAACGTGTGTGGTTTTTGCTGAATCATTTTTGGCCTCCTATACTACAATTCTCTATAACTAAAGAGGCGGATTTCACGTCCATCAACTGTCACTTTGTTCGTGATGATATACGAGGAGGGCAGATCACAACTTCATACATCTCCATCAAATTCTAGCTTGCAGACATATTCACGAAGGTGCTACTAAAGGAATGCCTCTCGTGGATAATTTTCAAGTTGGGCATGGTTGCCATATATGCTCCAACATGAGGAGGAGTGTTAGAGACAACATTATTTGTTTTATTTAGTTTTAATCCCTCGGGTTCCTTTTATGCAATTTCTCATTTATGAGTGCTTTAGGATTTCTGTCTATATAAGAACCTGTAGACCTCTTAAATAACATTATCTAATTTCATTATCTCATCTTTCTCCACAATTAACACTAACATAGTACTTCCGTCTAACATTCAAGCTATGATACCCTTTTGGGTCCACGATTATCCCACAAAAACACACTTGATAACTCTCGGGGAGAGCTTGTCATGACCATGAGTCAGGAAATGAATAAAATCCACAGATCTAAAGACATGAGGTGTTAGAGAGAAATTGTCCTTATCGGGAAGCACAATCGAAAAGAACCTTTTAAACTAATAAGGAGGATACCATATGGTTGACCAGGTAGCATGCAATAAGGACATCACCTAGAAATAGCAAGGGACATGATTCTAGATAAGAATATACTAATAACATCAACACTGTGACAATGTTTGCATTCAGCAACACCGTTATGATGAGAAGTGTAAGCACATTGGTTTGATGTATGATACAAGGGAACTAACAAACTAAGAGAGTTGAATGGTACAATAATCCAAGGAATAGTCAGAGATGAAAATATTTAGGGATATTTACACCCATAACCCTGAGTAATTTCGTAATTACTCCAGGAACTCTCGATAATAATGAATTACACCCAAGACCCTGAATAACCATTCCGTTTTACAGCCATAACCCTCTATTAGTTTAGTTCATTATCTCAACCAAATGGTTGAGCTAATCTAACCAATCTGTGATCTAACGGTTGAGATTAATCAAAAAATAGAAAGGAAGGAGAGGGTTGCAGGTTGGAGCTCGCGGGGGGGGCGCGGGGAGTTGCCGTCTGGAGCTTGCATGCGGGCGAGCGGGTGATGAATCTGTGATTTGTCATCTTTATTCATTTATTTTAAAATCCCTTATAAAACACATGTACATAACATTAACTCCATATTCTTACTAACTTGCATTTGTGTGTAAATATTGTATATTTGTATATTATTTTATCCTAAAATAAATAAATAAATAAATAAATAAATAAAGGAAAAATAAAGAAAATAAAAAAAAAAGGAAGACTGTATACATGCTGACCCGAACCCGAGAGAAGGTCAAGACTTGACCTGATCGACCAGGAATAAAGTAGGGGGAGATAGGGTCCTTAAGCAGAAAATCCAAAAAATGTGTATTGTTGTAAATACCTCTCACTTATTTTGTGTATATCTGTATAAATTGACACTCATTTAATTGTGCATTAATTGACCTCAAATCAAATAATTTTCAAAACCAAAGTTGTAAATAAAAATTTGTTCTAATTAATAAAAATAGTAGCACAATTAAATCATGTACAGAATAAAAGCAACCACACTTGGAAAAAGCCACTAAGCACTAATTGAAAGATCAATTCTGGCTTCATACGAATTCAAAGTGAACCAATATCACTTCCATTGGATTATAAATTAAATTATCTTTAAAATGGCTGTATTTTCATAATTTTTGAAGTTACGAGTAAAAAAGTTGGTTTTCCGAGGTGGTTTATGCAATTTTCCCATATATTTTGTACATATTGTATTTTTGTATATTTGAAAATATTTTTACTAATTATTTAAAATAAAAAAATCAAAATAACTAAAATTTTTAAAACAAAAAGCTAATTTCCTCATTTACCCTTGTATATAACGTCATATACGTATATAGTATATGCATATAGTTGCTATTCTCAATTAACCACCATAAAAAAAATAAAAAATAACATTTTTAATTCAAATAAATAAAGAGACGAAAATTCAAAAAAAAGTTAATTTTGTAAATAGCTTTATCTCTCTTTATCGTTATCTCATTTCAATTTTCATCTCTCTTATCTCTTCAACCAAAAATTCAAAAATTCAAATTTCATTCTCCATTTTTTCTCTATTTATATGGCTCCTTCTCCCTCATTCCAACTTGATCAATATTTGGTGAGAGGAGCCCGATCTCTGAGAGTCTTCTTGTCAAGAAAGGTGCCTAGCCTCCGAGCCGTCTGGTGACAGCGAGTCAGCCTTCGTCGAGGCGATCACGTTAGTTTTCCACTCTTAAGGTGAGATCCATCGTTATTTCTTCATTTTTTATCGAGGTTAATCGTAGTTTCATTTTCGCAATTATATTTTATCGTAATTTATTTTATTTAGATCATAAAATTCATCACGATTTGATCCGCCTCCGATTCCGAGTTTTCATCTCAATTTCTTGATCTCTCCATGTTCATTTTCTATCTCTCACGATCTACCAACTCCGACCACGCACGGTGGTCAGAGAACCGGATTTGACTCCTCACATTTCACCGGATCCCCGTTCATTCTCCGATTTGTAAATAAATAAAAAATAAAAAAAAGTTTTATTATTTTGTTCTCTAACGTATTTTTTGCAGAATCACCTATATAAAATAAAAAAATTTTAAAAATTACTCATAGTTTCTTTGCTTACAGTTTTTATAAAATAAAAAATAATAAAAAAAGGAATGACGGCCTCCTCCAGCGGCCGCGCCAACCTTGTTCTGCCACCATCCCTTCTCCGACCTCCGCCTGTAGCGGAGCCCACTCCAGTCGTGCCCATTCGTCACACCGCCGCTCTCCCATCAGCCGCGGTCGTGCGCCGTCATCGCCATCCTCCGTTCCGATCTTCCGCAGCTGTGCGTCGTTCCTCCAACCGTGCGTCAGCCAAAGGAGCTCCAACCTGCATGCGCCATCGCCCACAACGCTGACCATCTTCAACCTCCATCGCAGACGCTCACGCGTGCCACCACCTGCGCGGTCGTGCGCCACTCCTCCCGCGTGAAGGATCGCCAGCAACATCATTGCTCCAGACCTCCGTTTGTGTGCATGTTATGTGAGGCGGCGCCGCCCGCACGTGAACCTACCATCGACGTTCACCATTTCCTCCGCAGGGAGCTCCAACCTCTCGCACCACCGCCTAACCACCCTGCACCGCCGTTGTTCGCGCGGAGGAGAAGAAAAACAAATGCAGCGCAACACTCAACAACTCCCCATTACCTATTGCTTGAGAACGAAGAAACGAAGTGAAGCACAGTAACCCTAAGGGGAAAATTTTTTTTTTGGAAAAATTGCAACTACGCCCCTGGAGTTTTGCAAAATTACGAAAAGATCCCCAGCCAGAGACAATCACGTGCAACACATGCCCTCCTGGGTAAATTTAATTTTTTTCCTCTATTTATTTCTATTGCTCTTTTTATGCAAACACTTTCCATTATTTACTTATTAGCCCATATTATCCAGATTCTAAATTTGCATGATTTTTCTATTGAAATAAATGTTTTTATTAGTCTAAAAATTCTCAAAAAAATCCTTTTAGAATCATGTACTGTACATCTTCATTGTATAATTTTTTCAGTGCATTTTGTCATCATTTATTATTAATAAAAAATAAAAAAATATCATTTTCCCTGTTTGAAATTCAAAAATTCGTAAAAATTCAAATATTTCTCTAAAAATTCTAAAAAAACTTAGAATATATTTATTTAATTGTCTTTTAATTTCTATCCATTTTTTGTGATTAGATAACTTATAAAATCCAAAAAAATACAAAATACTAAAAGCTTGTAAAAATCACAGAAAAATCTATAAAAATCCAAAAATAATTATTTCAGTTTCTAATTATTGATATTTACATATAGTTTGTCATAAAAATAATTGCCAGGACTTTTGGGTACTTAAAATATTTTTAAGTTGCAAATTACTCCAGGCTATGCACAATTTTGCATTTTCTCACTGTTTGATTTTAAAAAAAATAGAAAAACATCTGAAAATTTCACAAAAAACCCAAAAAACATTTAAAAACTTTTAAAACCCAAATATATATTTTTTGAATTTTTCTGAGCATTTTTGATAAATTGAAAAATTACAAAAAAATGGGTGTGCGTATTTTTGATCTTGTGAATATTGCTCCGCATTATTAAAGAAAAAAAATTTCAAAATTAAATTCACTAAAAATTTGAAAATATAAAAAAAACAAAAATAAAAAATTGTTAAAAAATTATAAAAAAGAAAATTCCACAAAAACCAAGGATAGTTTGCCTTTGAGATTTCCTTTTTCGTTTAATTAATTTTTTTATCGATTAATTGAATAACCCTCGGGAATTGTAGCCTCCCTAAGTTCGATCATGTCTGCTATACAGGTAAATAGGTAGCAAAAATAAAAAAATTATTTGTTTGTCGCGGGATTTTTGGGGATAGCAATGACTTATTTATCATTAATTTATCCGATCCTCGAGAAATCCACTGTCAACAAAATGGCGTCGTTGCCGGGGAGGCACGACGAGGGTAGTTAGGTTTCTCTTTTTACCTGCTATTCTTGGTTGTAAATATTTGTTTACATTTTATCATTCACTTCATTGTTCATATCCACTGCATTCATTTCGTTTTTTTATCATATTTGATAATTGTATTTCTTACACATTCTCTTTTCTTTTTCTTGCGAGGGCCCGCAGAGCGAAGGAGGCGATCCTAGGAGAGCCGAAGCACCCAAGCGACGTGGAGGCAGCTTGATTCTTCACCAAGCCGCAGGATAGCGTGAGAAGAGGAGAAGAAGAATTGGAAAAAATTAAAAAAAAGGAGAGAGAGTTTTTCTTTTCTAGCATTTGAACTCTTGTAAACTGACATTCATTTGTTGCGGGGTCTGTTTCACCAAGTGCTGGTGCACTTGGGGGACCTCACCGATTTTGTTTTCATCGCCTTTATTTTATCTTTATTTCTCACGGATTTCGTGAGCTACCTCTTGAATGCTTTAATCAATTTGCTTGAGCTAGGTAATTAATTAGGTCCAAACACCATAAATAAGAATTTATGTACCTATAGAGTAGAGCGTAATTTGGACTTAGTAAAATTAACTTGTTCTTGCTTGTTAATAGAAGCTATCATCCAGGACGGTTGACTTGCATCATATAGGATAGTTTATTTAAATTCTGCGTGGATCACTTGCATGTAGAGTGCTGACAACAAGGTACGTATCTCTAACCTATGCATGCATCATTGTTTTTAATCACGCATTGGCATTTCCGACCTCCTTCCTTGTTTTCACTCACATAAGTTAAACAGGAAATTGGACACTCGGTAGGCGATTCTGTGAAAATATTTTAACCAAGTGACAACTGCCTAAAATATGGGACTGCTAAAGAGAACTTGACCCTAAAATAAAAACACGGAAAAATCATTGTTTTGGGGAGAGTAACCCCCTCATTGTTTGGTTTGTATGTAGCGAGAGAGCGAACCACACACTAGGATAGAGTCACGCCCGAACTCTTTTCAGACTACTATCTTGGGTTAGTCGTTCTCTAGTGAGGATCTCTCCGGTAGCCGGTAAAGCAGCCAGTGACGTCCTTAACAGATTGAATTGATCGGGTAGCTGGTAAACGGTCCGCAATTCATATTGGCTGGGAAAGATCTAACTTTGGGATTAGGCCAGTCTCCTGAGAGCATTGGGTTCCTAACAACTCGCTTTAACTGCTTTGATAGATTGTATTATCATCAAACTCTAAAATTGACAAGATAATTGACCGAACCTTCACGATCTTCACTTTGAGTTGAGTTGGTGAACTGGGGGTTTGTATTGTGTTTGATTGCTTGTGTGCAAACTCGATCCTTCTATGCATTTGCGTCTTTTTCTCCATATCTTTGACTTGACCACTCGTGCTCTCCCGATCCCATCCTTTGTTTCAAAGATGGCCGACTGGAGTTATTTTAATCCGATCTTCGCGGACTTCTTGCACTCTCCAGACGATCCACCTTCCCTTTTCCAGGAGGACTTTCCTCCTTATTTTTGTGCATATCCGCCTAACCCATTATTTCAGGAATCGAAGGACTTTGATTCTCACCCACCCTCATTCAACCCACCCGATCCTGGGATTTTGGAGTCACCTTTCATGATTGCCACACTTGAGACACTGAACCAGATAATGGAGCATATGAATTCGAGGATTACAAATATATTTAACATAAATACGAGCCAAAATGCTGCTCCACTATTTAAGGATATGGATTCACTTGAGGATAGTCATGAGAGCTTGCAATCGCCCAAAATACAAAAAAAGAGAAAAATTAAAAATCCAAAAAGATTCTGAGAGACACATTATTGATTCATTTTGTGAGGGAAGGAACCAAATGCCCGATCATTTACCCACACATCTATCCACCACATGTCCCAACTTTGACCCTGAGGATTCCACTATACAGACTGCTCTTGGCAATCCTCGTGTATATGTTGATTCCGTTCTCCTCCCTTGTATGGAGGAGGTCCAAAAATTCAAAAAAATGTTAACTGAACATGAAGTGTTGGCCACCATTCACGAGATCATTAAAGCCCCACTTCAATAGGCCATGACAGATTTATCTACTCCTCAACACAAGAAGAGAAAGCGAAGGAGAGGATCTGAGCGTCACATCTTGACCATGGCCACTGCCTAAGCCATCTCTCACCGTCCATATTTTAAGAAAGGGAACATTGCCACACCTCTTGTGAGTTGCTCCATATCTGACTATTCTTGTAATAACACTCTCCTTGACGATGGTTCATCAATCAATATAATACCCTTATCTATGGTACAGTCTCTTCATCTTGGGCCTCTCAAGAAAACCAGGATGATAGTTCAATTTGCTGATAGATCTATTAAGAGGCCGAAGGGTATTCTAGAAAATGTTGTCATTCTTATTCAGGGCATGAATTTCACTTCGGATTTTGTCGTATTGCCCATAGAGACCTCCACCCCTATGAAGCACCCTCCAATCATCCTGGGACGACCTTTCCTCGCCTCTGCGAGAGCCGTTATTGATTATGGTTTAGGAGAGATTCGCTTCCATTCTGATGTAGGGAGCGATGTGTTGATCACTATACCCACTACTGACCAGAGACATGCATCCCATGAGAGCCCGCCCGTATTAGCCAACCCAAAGTAATTTGACCTCGATGATAATATCAGAGATTCTTGTTATATGTTGGATGATAATGAAACCCGGGAATTCCACTTCAAGGAGGAAGACTCGGAAAGTATAGACCTTAGAGTTCCCCCTTCTAGTATGTGGAGATGCATTGATGACATCCGCGGAATTTACACGATAGACACCCTAGAGCGGAAGGCAGACTCTGAGACTAGACAGGACGAACATGATTTGACTACTTTCACTGATGAGTCTGTTCCTATTCACCATGATTTAGATGAGACCGATCATGCCAAATTTGATTTGATTACTTTATAAAGGAATTTAGGCCTTTTGATAAAGATGATGATCCGGTAGAGGCTCACCAGGCTGAAATTGATCCTACTTTTTCTGATAATGATTTCGAGCTATTTTACTTTGATGTTTGGGAGACTTCCCAGGCAGGACATGACCACACTACTTCCAATAACTGGTTAGGCCTGCACAATTCGAAACCATCGAGGATACATTCTTGGTCGATCCTACTCAGTTTATGTCTAATGATGATCCCGATATCGACCTACATCTTGTCAAATCCATACCTCAGCGGTCCCGCAAGAAGGTTCGCTTTCGACCTTCTTGACCTTTGTACATCCACTCCTCTTGTATATCCTTTCGTTTCACTCTTTCTTCTCCCATTTTATCATTCACCCCTTTTCCGTGTGTGTATATATGCTATACTTAGGATGTGCTTTATCCTAAGTATAGGGGGTGAATGATTTGTGTTGTTCATATTCGTCCTGTTCATCACTCTTGTTGTTGCCTATACTTAGGGATACTCTACCCTAAGTATAGGGGGTGATGTTGTTCATATCGTGTCTTTTTATTTTTGAGTTTGTACATTCTCTTCATCGGTTTTCCCCTTTTGTACACTCTACTATACTTAGGATTACTTGATCCTAAGTATAGGGGGATCACCAACTTCTCTTCTTTTTATCCTTTCTTTGAGTCGTTGTAGCATAGGAGTCTTTTCACTTTTCTATACTTAGCACGAGTTATGTCTTCCTTTTTCGCTCTCTGATCACTATGAGGACATAGTTCGAGCTATGTATAGGGGGTGTCGTATATATTGTATATATACTTTAGACATAACTCGTACTTTTAAATATGTTTATTTTGTGAGTTCTGTATATAATTTTGTAAAATCCACGTGCGTAAAAAAAACAAAAACACAAAAAAAATAAAAATAAAAAAAATCTTGTATATACTTGTACATTTTTTTACTAAGCTTTTTTTTCTTTTTAAAAAAACTACAAAACCAAAAATCTATAAAAACCTGCATAATTAAAAAAACCTTTTCTATTACATTTGTATTTTTCTCCAAAAATCCATAAAAAGTTCAAAATTAGAAAATTGTTTAAATAATTGTTCTTTTCACATGTGCATCATTTTTTTTAAAAAAAATTCTTTGCATTGTTCATATTTTCTTGCATTTGCATGTGCATTTTTCAGGATAGTATTGACATTTAAACTATGTCTGGAATAAAATTGAAGAATTGAGCTTAGTTGGGCCTTAATCCGCTTAATTCCAGAGGAGCCTTATAAGAAATGGAGTTAAGACTTTTCAGGTCCTAGTGACTTAATTCTTTGAGTCCATAAGACTATGTTCACATGTCATCTTGATGAGTCTAAGTAGAACATTTAACAACATACATATGATTCTTTCAGACCGTGACTTATCTTGGACAAGCACTCTACACGTAGCTCTTCACGGATGAGGTAGTGAGGAGGCAGAATCTTTTGGCTTGGGGTAGCATACGAGGGTAGTACATCTAGGCGGAACCTATCGTCTTCCTCTAGGGAAGGAAGTGCGTCTCAACCTGGTCTAGCGATGTTGAGGTCTAAAGACAAGATGCTGTGGGGTTACAATAATGCTTCAAAAGAGGGATAGTCTATTGGCTCAAGAGGAAAAACTCCTTATGTACATGCTGCACCTTGTATATGCTTTCAAAAAAATGGAAAAAATACAGAATCTCCAAAAGTGGACAGGCTTGATTGAAAAGTAAAATGCCTGTCGGAGTGTATATACCAGGACTAAAAAAATCAATAAGAGCTTCAAAGACAAATTTTTGTAATCTTGCAGTGGATAACTTGGCTACACTGGTCATGTATCACAGGATAGGTAGCTACACTGGTTACCGTCCATTCTTTAATCCATCCCCTCTTCTTGAGCTGGTTGTACTTGAACTTAGAAGGGAATATCTTTGCTCCTCGAGGAAAGAGTTGCTAGATCGGGGAACTAGAGTTACCTTGTTAAGGGAGGCACTTTCTTTGCTACTTCTGAGATGGGGAGCTATACCTCACTTACATCGTACAAGAAAAGATTCATAGTCATAAGAATTGGTATATGTATACTTGTTCTGACCTGACTGTTGAGGAGACCTGAATAGGAGTCCTGTGGAACTTAGAGGCTGTTAGGTTTTAAATCCATTTCCCATTAAGGTTCCGACACACTAATAGTCCAAAGGTCCGACAGAGCTCCAAACTACAAATTTATGAAGATAAGTTTAATACTCAATATAGTCCTACTTTATTTATTTTCCCTTTCTTTTTCTTTTTCTTCACTTATTCTTTCAAATAAGTGTTTGCTAAGGGACTAGCAAAGGTAAAGCATAGGGGGATGATGAATCTGCGATTCATCATCTTTATTCATTTATTTTAGCTTAAAATCCCTTATAAAACACATGTACATAATACTAACTCCATATTCTTACTAACTTACATCTGCGTGTAAATATTGTATATTTGTATATTAATTTAACCTAAAATAAATAAATAAATAAATAAATAAATGAAAAATAAAGAAAATAAAATAAAAAAGGAAGACTGTATACAGGCTGACCCAAACCCCGAGAGAAGGTCAAGACTTGACCTGATCGACCAGGAATAAAGTAGGCGGAGATAGGGTCCTTAAGCGGAAAATTCAAAAAAATATGTGTGTGTCGTTGTAAATACCTCTCACTTATTTTGTTTATATCTGTATAAAACTGACACTCATTTATTTGCATTAATTGACCTCAAATCAAATAACTTTCAAACCAAAGTTGTAAATAAAAATGTATCCTAATTAATAAAAATAGTTGCACAATTAAATCATGTACAGAGTAAAAGCAACCACACTTGGAAAAAGCCACTAAGTACTAATTGAAAAACCAATTCTGTCTCCATATGAATTCAAATTGAACCAATCTCACTTCCATTAGATTCTAAGTTAAATTATCTTTAAAATGTCTATCTTTTCATAATTTTTGGAGTTACAAGTAAAAAAGTTGATTTTTCGAGGTGGTTTGTGCAATTTTCCCATGTATTTTGTACATATTTTAATTGTATATATTTGTAAATATTTTTACTAATTATTTAAAATAAAAATAAAAAATTAAAATTTTTAAAACAAAAAAACTAATTCCTCATTTATCCTTGTATATAATGTCATATATGTATATAGTATATGTATATAGTTACTACTCTCAATTAACCACCATAAAAAATAAAAATAAATAACATTTCTATTTCAAATAAATAAAGTGATGAAAATTCAAAAAAATAGTTCATTTTGGAAATAGCTTTATCTCTTTTTATCTTTATCTCATTTCAATTTTCATCTCTCTTATCTCTTCAACCAAAAATTCAAAAATTCATATTTCATTCTCCATCTTTTCTATTTATGTGGCTCCTTCTCCCTCATTCCAACTTGATCAATCTCTGGTGAGAGGAGCCCGATCTCCAAGAGTCTTCTTATCGAGAAAGGTGCCTAGCCTCCGATCCGTCCGGGGACAACGAGTCGGCCTTCGTCGAGGCGATCACTGTAGTTTTCCGCTCCTAAGGTGAGATCCATCGTTATTTCTTCATTTTTTATCTAGGTTAATCGTAGTTTCATTTTTGCAATTTTATTTTGTCGTCATTTTTTATTTAGATCATAAAATCCATCACGATTTGATCCGCCTCTGATTCTGAGTTTTCATCTAAATTTCTCGATCTCTCCACGTTCATTCTATCTCTCACGATCTACCAACTCCGACCACGCACGGTGGTCGGAGAATCATATTCGACTCCTCACATTTCGTCGGATCGTTGTTCATTATCCAATTTGTAAAAAACAAAAAAAAGTTTTATTATTTTTTCTCTAACGTTTTTTTGCAGAATCACCTAAATAAAATAAAAAAATTTAAAAAATATTCACAGTTTCTTTGCTTACAATTTTTATAAAATAGAAAATAAAAAAACAAAGAACGACAGCCTCCTCGAGCCGCCGCGTTAACCCTGTTCTGCCACCATCCCTTCTCCGACCTCCACCTGGGGCGGAGCCTACTCCAGTTGCGCCCATCCGTCGCATCGCCACTCTCCCACCAGCCACAGCCGCGCACAGTCATCGCCGTCCTCCGCTCCGATCTTCTGCGGTTGTGCGTCACTCCTCCAACTCGCGTGCGCCATCACCCGCAACGCCGACCATCTTTAACCTCCATCGCCAGCGCTTGCACACGCCACCACCTACGCGGTCGTGTGCCACTCCTCCCGCGTGAAGGATCGCCAGCAACACCACTGTTCTAGACCTTCGTTCGCACGCATGTTACGTGAGGCGGCACCGCCGCGTGTGAACCCACCATCGACGTTCACCATTTCCTCCACAGGGAGCCTCCAACCTCTCGCACCACCGCCTGACCACCCCGCGCCGCCGTTGTTCGCACGAGGGATAAGAAAAACAAAGGAGACGCTGCACTCTGTGGCTCCCCATTACCTATTACTTGAGAACGAAGAAATGAAGTGAAGCATAGTAACCCTAAGGGGAATAAAAAAATTTTGGAAAAATTGCAACTGTGTCCCTGGTGTTTTTCAAAATTACAAAAAGATCCCCGGCTAGAGACAATCACATGCAACGCATGCCCTCCTAGGTAAATTTAATTTTTTTCCTCTGTTTATTTCTATTGCTCTTTTTATGCAAACACTTTCCATTATTTACATTTTAGCCCTTGTTATCCAGATTCTAAATTTGCATGATTTTTCTATTGAAATAAATATTTTTATTAGTACAAAAATTCTCAAAAAAATTCATCTAGACTCATGCAGTGTACATCTTCATTGTATAATTTTTCCAGTGCATTTTGTCATCATGTATTATTATTAAAAAATCAAAAACATGTCATTTTTCCCTATTTGAAATTCAACAATTCGTAAAAATTCAAATATCGCTCTAAAAATTCTAATTAGAGTAGTTTTGTTTAACTGTCTTTTAATTTCTATCCAATTTTTGTCTTAGATAATTTATATAATCCAAATAAATTGTAAAATACTAAAAATCTTATAAAAATCATAGAAAATTCTACAAAAATCCAAAAATAGTGATTATAGTTTCTGTTTGTAGATATTTTCATATAGTTTGTCATAAAAATAATTACCAAAGTTTTGGGCAGTTAAAATATTTTTAAATTACAAATTACTCCAGGCTGTGCATAATTTCGCATTTTCTCACTATTTGATTTTTTAAAAAATAGAAAAATATCTGAAAATTTCACAAAAATTCCCAAAAAACATTTCGAAACTTGAAAACCCAAAAATATTTTCTTTGAATTTTTCTGAGTATTTTTGATAAATTGAAAAATTACAAAAAAGTTAGTGTACGTATTTTTGATCTTGTGAATATTGCTCTGCATTTTTTAAAAAAAAATCAATATCAAAATCACTAAAAATTTGAAAATCAGAAAACAATTAGAAATAAAAAAATTATTAAATATATATGTATATATATAAAAGAAAAATTCCACAAAAACCAAGGATAGTTTGCCTTTGAGATTTCCTTTTTCGTTTAATTGATTTTTTTTCGATTAATTGAATAACTCTCGGGAATTGTAGCCTCCCTGAGTTCGATCTTGTCCGCTATACAGGTAAATAGTAGCAAAAATGAAAAATGTTTGTTTATCGCGGGATTTTTTGTGATAGCAATGACTTATTTATCATTAATTTATCTGATCCTCGAGAAAACCGTAGTCAACAGCGGGGGACAGAGGAGTGGGGGTTGGAGGCGCAGGCTATGGAGCTCGCATATGGGTGACGGAGGCGCAAGGGAGGGGGGTGTTGGAGCTCGCATGCGGGGGTGGGGAGAGGGGGTGGTTGCATCTGGATCTTGTGGGGGGAGTGGGGGGAGGGGGGTGTTGTGTGGCTAGAGCTCGCAGGGGGGAGGCGCAGGGGGGTTGCGGGGCTAGAGCTCGCTTGCGGGCGAGAGGGGGATGGAGGCACATGGGCAGAAGTGCAGGGGAGGGGGTGCTGGAGCTCACATGCGGGTGGGGGGAGGCATAGGGGATGGGGAGGCACGGGGGGCGGAGGCGTAGGGGAGGGGGCATGCAGGGGAACCAGGGCAACTGGAGCTTGCAGGAGTGGGGGACGGAGGCGCGAGGCATGGGGGGGAGGCACGTGGGAGGGGGAGGGGGCATGTGGGGAAGCCGGGGCAGCTGGAGCTTGCAGGAGCAGGGGACGGAGGCGCGGGGTAGGGGGAGAGGGGGAGGCACGGGGGAGGCATTGGGCGACGGAGGCGCATGTGGAGGGGGGTGTTGGAGCTCACATATGGGCGGGGTGGGGGGGGGGGGGGGAGGCCCTAGGGCGGAGGCGCAAGGGAGGGGGCATGTAGGGGAGCCATGGGGAGGGGTTGCAGCTGGAGCTTGCGGGAGCGGGGGCTAGAGGCACTGGTGAGCTCCAATGCATGCAGGGGAGCAGGAGCCAGAGGCGCGGGGGGAGGGCCGGAGCTGGCATGCAGAGGCTCGAGTGATGCGGGGGTCCTGGGGCTTGCTGGGGGGAGGCTAGCGGGGGGCTTGGGGCTTGTCGAGGGGAGGTCTTCTGATCTGGAGCATGCAAGCAGAGGTGCGTACAGGGGGAGGCCAGCGGGGGGGGGGGGGAGCTGGGGCTTGTTAGGAGGGAGGCGACATCATTTTATTAGATCTACAAAATGGCATCATGTTATAAATATGATGTGTTTCGAAGGGCAAAATGGTCAACATATGAATTTTTCCGTCAGAGTAAACGGAGAATTAAGACGGAACTTGACACAGGGTTATGCCATGTACAGGTTAAGCATTATTTGGGGTTCTGGATGTAATTCATGATTATCGAGGGTTCCTGGGGTAATATCGAAGTTACTCAGGGTTGTGGGTGTAAATATCCCAAATATTTAATGGTAGCAAAAAAATATTATTTATTTCATTGATGAAAGTTTTAATAGCAGACCCAACCTTAGACTTGTTTTTTTTAGAAGAAAATACCAAGAAAGTATAAAATGATCGTCAATTGCAATTAGAGAGAAATTATGCTCCCTATCGTTATGAACACAATTAGGACCCAAATATCAAAATAAACAAACTCAAATAGATAACTGATTATACAAATATGATGATCAGGAAAACTGGAATGGTGATGCTTCCCAAGATGGCAAGCCCCGCATTGAAAAGTAGACTGATAGGGGATCTACGGGAGGAATCTACACCGTTTCTGAAGAGGAAGGTGGCCGACCAAAGATGCCACATGTACAGAGAGACTGGTCTAGTGAAAATATAAGATCACAAGAAGATTGGACCAGTCTTTAGAGCCCCCTTTGCTCACAGCCACATCCAATTACCTTGCTGATGAATGGGATTTCAGCGAGGGTCGTACGGTCTCACAAGGCGAGGCCGCAGTCGATGCAATGGCCGCTCAAGAAATCTTACTTCAATCAAAAATTAACCCACAATATGTATAAAGCAGTGAAAGTAAAAATATGTGGAGCTAAAATTTATTATAACTCTTCAATGTATGTGTATAGGTGTAAGTATATGTAGAGTATCGAACATAGGGAGCAAACAGGAGAATGGGGCAAATTAATGCACAAAAATGTGTGCTTCTTATTGTCCATGTATTTTTGTGGGTTTTTTATTATATATATTTTTAAGATTTTTGGCTTATATATTTTTTTATTGTCTTTAATTTTATAACTTTTCCTTTTTATTTCTATTTTTCCTTTTTTTCTTGGGATTTTACCTAGCAAACCCTATAAACTTTGCCAATCACCTCCAAGACCTTTTGCATAACGTAATTACCCTATCGACCTTGTAAATTGCCCCAAGAACCTTCGTGAGCTTCAAACATAGTAACCACAAGGTTTATAGGGTAAGAGTTAGCAAGTTTACAGGGTCGAGGGGAGAATTATGTTGTTTCAAAGGTCGTGGAGGCAATTGGCAAAGATTATAGGGTCTGCCGGGTAAAAATCCCTTTTTTCTTTTTCTTTTAAATTTGTAAGATAAGAATATATAAGGATATATATATATACAATATAAGATAATATAGATATAAATACAACTAAAAATAAAAAAATATAGAAAATAAATTGCTTTTGAGTTTTAAATATTTTTTTACTTTTTTTGTGATTTTTAAGTATTTTTGCTAATTTTTATGGATTTTTAAAGTCAATAATATTCCAAATATGGGATTTAATAAATAGGCAGAATTGAAATGAAGATTAAAGATAGCAAACAATATCAAAATTTCTTCAAATAATTTTTTAATAGATAAATAATAATATAAATAAAATTATAAAACCGAAAATGATATTTTCATAGTTTTTGAGGATTTCTTATATTTTTGTAAAGGATTTTGATGTTTTTAAATTTGTATGTAATTTCTTTTTTATTTTTAATGGTTTTTCATCAAACATGATAAAATTATGTTCTGTTTATTTTTAATAAATATTTAAATTGCAAATCTAAAAATATGACTAAAAGTATTTGCAATTAGGAGGTTAACCCAATTTCTTGAGATTTTCTGAGTATAATTTTAGTAAATAGAAATAACATACACAAATCAATGGACTAGCAGGGGCATAAATGCAAATAAATATAAAGTTAAGGGCTTCCTGCAATTTTTCGAAACTAATATAACTGGAATTAAATATTCTAAGACTAAAAATAAATAACAAAAGATGCAAGGACTTGCTTGCAAAAACACCATCTCACATGGGACGACACATGAGGTGACATGGATTGGACTCAACTACAAATAAGAAAAGTATGAGGGTCTTTTTGCAAATATTACACAAATATAATAAAGGCATATGAATGCTTATAGGCTAAATAATAAATTATAAAAAGGCAAGGGATAATATTGCAAAATTCCCACAAAGAGTCACAATCGGACGGTGCGGCTGCGCCCACTTACCACTCGTCACGTTCTCTACGGTCGATGCTGGTTTGCCTTGGACATATCAGATTAGATCTCCTGCGGGAGATCGACGGCTCTGGGGCAAGCACATCCAACGACTACTGACCTCGCGAAGAACAGGGCTGATCCAACGACGATGAAGGCCACTGGAAGAACTGAGAAGAATTCGTGTCTGGATGAACTTCGATCGACCGAATCTCCACGTCTTGAGCTCCTGCTTTGTTGTTGATGGTCCCAAAAGATTCCTGGAAGGGTCTTTTTGTTTGTTGGAGGGCACAAAAAGCTCCGGTGATGGTCGGAGGACGCCGACGAGGTCGAACCACGATGTCGAAGAAGCCTGGAAGCTCCAAGAACCTCATGCGACCCCTAAAATTGCTCCAGCTGGATTTGACGTTTCAAGACCTACACAGAAGGTTACTGGGTCAAGGGCAAACTACCTCGACCCTTTGGGCGGGTGAATGGAAGTGAAATGGGTGGAGTGGTAGCTGCTCCGGCGAGGTGGGGGAGATGGAGCACCGCGGGCCCGATCCAGTGGGAATCAGGGGAGATGGAGGTGTGTGGGTTGACAAGAAGCAAAAGGGAAAGGAATTGGTAGCATTTAGCGGGTCGGTAACAAGCGGAGGACGGCAGAATGGTTCGCCAGAGCTAGCCTCCGGCATACTATGAAATGGTTATTTTAAGCTAAATCAATTAATCGAAAGCTAAACTAAGTGCGCAGAAGAAAACCTAAGACTAAAATCTAACTAAAAAGCACGAAGAAAGTACCTCAAGTAGTCGAAGCTACAAAGTGGACCTCACAGCGGCAGAGGGTGACCGGAGATGGTGGAGATCCACCTTAGCCTTCGTCGGGCCTCATTGTGATCGACTAGAAAAGTCCCTATCATGAGCTTCGATCCAATGCATGAAAGAGGAGTTCAAAACAAGGGCCAAAGGGATTCAAAAATTAGAGAAGATCGAGGTGGTGGTTTTATACAGGTGACTGGAGGGCTCTAATGAACGAGGAAGAATGGGCGATGCAGACGCTTTTGAATCGAGGAGATGAAGGCGCATAAAAGAGGATGGATTGAGGCAAATAAATGCAGAAGAGACCAACCGAAAATAATGTAGGAATCTTTGGGGAAAATCAAGAAATTGAAGTCAAAACTAGGTCAAACAAGCCTAGAACCTCAGTCAGAGAGTTGACCGAGGTCAACCAACGGTGAAACCTGGTTAGTCCACATGGACCAACCAAGAAAAAGCAGACCTAAAATTATTTGAATTATAAATAATAAATGATTTTATTAATTTTAAGTTATAAAATAAAAAATGTTTTTATTTTCTGTAGTACTTTATTATGATTTTTATTTACTTTTTTTGAACATATTTATTACAAGTTAGTTTTTGGGTGTATATTTATAGGTATATTTACCTATGATTCGGGTATTTTATTTTATTTTGTATTTATTACTTTATTTTATTACTTTATATATTTATAACTTATTTTTTTTATAAATAAATATATTTTTATTATATTTTTTGATGTATTATGTACACTTAAATAAATATAGGTATTAAATATATATGTATAATTATAGGTATTTCATCTATGTATTTTGTATACATATTTTATTTTAATGTTTTCTTTTTAGTTCTATTGCATTGTAGATATGTACATATATCATAAATAATATTTAAAAAATTATAAACATATAAAATAATAAAAATAATACAGAATAAATAAAAAATATTTATTTGGGTATATTATATAATAGGGGTCCAAAAACTTTCACACCTTAACTCCAAAAAATATGAAACATCCTTCGTCAAATAGCTATTAAAAGTTATATACAACTAAAGGTGATTTTAATGCATATTGAGTTTTTATTTGAGAGATATGGGTCTGGGAAGTTGGGATTCTAGCTTTTTATTTAGAGTATAAAATGTACACTGTATATTACTTTTGTATGAAATTAATTTTGTATTTTTATTTGTATTTTTATCTACAACTTTCATGCACAAAGTTTCTTTATTTGAGGTATAAAAAATGAAAAATAAAATAGGTCACAAAATGCATTATTGATGAATAAAAGAATGAGATCTTTGATGCACTATTGGCCCTTATCACCCCCTACTATAATCCTTGTCGACCTAATCATCAAGATGCTTAGGTCTCGAGGTTTAGGATCATAAAATACCTTTGGAATTTTAGTCCTTTTCTTTTCTTTATTCTATAATTTCAGCATTAAAATAGTATTTTATGTACGATAAATACAATAAATAATGAATATTAATTTGTACAAAATAATATTATATGCATGCATTAGCTAGGGGTTTTAAGGCCAAAATGATAGAATAAAGGTGATGAAATGGAGATTCATCACCTGCTCGTGAATATATCATGAAACATAAGAGATGATGGGTCAAAAATGGCACGACAATGTAGATCCTTGGTAATCTGACTAATAGATAATAAGTTCATATAGAAGCCAAGTGCATGAAGCACATAAGCACATTCTGCGGATGCATAGACGGTGTCAAACGAATCTCCCCCTATCATGGAATAGGAGAATGTGTCCCATCTGCAATGACAATAGATCCTCCTAGATGTACTTATATACAGGAAGTGAATTGTGCTCTCTCTGCAGAGATAATGAGAAGCTCCGAAATACATATCCACTCTGAAATGTTGACAACTACCTAAGACATTGGCAGAGGTAAGGCACCAATGTGAGAAGGGTCTTAAGGAGCATTAGTGGTGCACGTGGCAAGAGTCATAGTATCATTCAGACAAAGGACAACATCGTTAAACTTATGATCAACTTAAGTGGCAGTAAGCTCAACATGTTCAGCAACGCACACAGATATGTGGTATCCATGATTCTTATAGTAAGTGTCCTCCTTGTGACAAGGATGATGGTAGTATGTGTGAGGTAAATTCTTATGTAACGAAATAACGTAACTCTCCATATAAGCCACACATTTTTTTACCAGAATGCTGCAACTATGTCGCATGTAGAAGATGCTTCACTTGGTGTCGCATTTGTTGAATGTTCCATATGTATAACACATAGACAACATGCATTATATTAAAAATTCCTTGGAAAAGCCTCTGCTTCTTGGCCCATATGTGTCGCATCATTGAGTGTCACTATATTGAGAACGCACTGGAATGCAAAAAGTGCATGCCAAAGGTGCGATATATACATAATGCCCTACAAATGCCAATTTCCATGGCCTAGTTGTTTGTTATGCATTACGAGCTATACGGTAAAATTTTTTCAATAACAATAAGTAAACAAGAACAATAAAACACTAGAGAACAATGCGATGGTAAATATTTGATGGGATCATCAAACACTTGAAATGGCAACAAAAAATCATTCATAATCAACTTTAAATCCAAAATGTACAACATTCCCATCCATATAGAGCATAATATTACATATATTACAAAGTTGGTGCATTACAGATGTTTGGATTATCTTAACTATCTCCTCCTCCTCCTCCTCATGTTCGCTCTTGGGATCCCATGTTGTTCAAGCAACAACAGGAACACTCCATGATCAATCCTCTCTATTTGAGAGCTCACTATGCCTTCGTCGTCAACGAAGTTTGGCACCTGAGGTGGGGCAATTATAGCGTATACAGGTTATGTTCCCCTATCGTCATCTCCCATCTAGTTCCTCATCTGGGGCTTGAGGTGTTTGCATTTTGGTGCTGGACTGCTTAGTGATTGGTGTGTCGTATTGTGTCTCCATCAAAAAGTAGGAACAAGGTCCACATCTTCAAGATCAGCCTCAACTTCAACAACGGTTGCAACCTCAGCTTCGATATCTACTACACGATCCCTAGCATGACCATCTATTGATCCTCTCCATGAGCCCGAGCACGACCACATCCTCTCCCTTGTTGTTCTCTCCCTTGTGCATGAGGATTCTTTGCATGCTCCTCGTGCAAGGTGACAACATCAATAATTTGGAATGCTCTCCATTTCCACCTTGGCTTCCACACCAATGTCCCTAAACTTGTGGTACGTAGGGTCGTTATCTCCTCTCTGGATGATGAGGTCCCACTAGATAGCTGCATATTATTATAAAAACATTAGATTATGTTAATGCTGCAAATGAAATGCTTGATAGAACAACAAAAATGTAAAACTTACATTGTATGCATGACATGCAACCAGCCTACCAATGAACCTCCTTGTAATTCGTAGATACCACTCCATGTAGGCTGGTTTACACTTCCGTTTGATGTGTCCACCTCTTTAACTTTTTGATGATGTGCATCCCATTCACAAATGTAAAGGTTGTGTTTTCTTTCCAATTGATGTCTACTTTCCCCCCTTAAGTCTCTAGCATGAAGGTCCTCATTTGTATCACATCCAAAAGGCATGCCTTGGCAACTGCCAAACTATCTTAGAACATAATTTGGAAGGTGGAATTCAATGGCAGTAAACGAGTGGTAATCGTGACCTCGAAATCTCATGTCCCTCAAGGCAGTATTGTGGAAGTGAAGCTGTGATATTGATAAATCTCCATTTTATCACCTTTATTCTATCAATTTGGCCTTAAAACCCTAGCCAAATACATGTAAATATCACTAATTTGTACAAAATAACATTCATTATTTATTCTATTTATTGTGTATAAAATACAATATTCAATGCCAAAATTATAGAATAAAGGAAAGAAAAGAAAAATAATAAAATATCAAAGGTATTTTATGATCTTAAACCCCAAGACCAAGTCAAGAATTGATTTGATCGACAAGGAATAAAGTAGGAGGAGATAAGGGCCAAAAATACAATAAAAATCCAAATTTATTTTGTCAAATAATTTATTTTTGGACCCATTTTATTTTTTATTATTTATACCTCAAATAAAGAAACTTTTTACATGAAAGTTGTAGACAAAAATATGTCGAAAAATACAAAATTGATTTCACAGAAAAATAATACATAATGTACATTTTATACTCAGAATGAAAAGCCAAAACTAAACTTCCCATACCCATATATTCTCCATATGGACTCAAACAAAATCACTTTAATTGTATATAACTTTTTATTAGCTATTTAATAAAGGTGATTTTATGAAATTTGGAGGTAAGATGTAAAAGTTAAGTTTTAAACACCTGTTGTACTCTATACTTGAATAAAATTTTCTTTATATTTTTTATAATTTTGAAAATATTCTTTATAATATTTGTACATACTTAGAATAAAATAAAACATAAAGAAATCACTAAAATAAAATAGTATGTAGAAATACATAGATGAATTACCTATACTTATACAAAGGTAATATACATCTCTATTTATTTAATTGTACAAAATACATCAGAAAAATATAACAAAAATATATTTATGTATATTTAAAAAATATTATAAATATATAAATATGTATAAAATAATAAAAAATAAAATACAAACTAAAAATAAAATACACATAACATAGGTAAATATACCTATAAATGGACATCTAAAAAGTAACTTGTAATAAATTAATCCATAAAAATAAATAAAAATCGGATTAAAATACTACACAAAATAATAGATGTTTTATGTTTGAACCAAAATTTAATAAAATCATTTATTATTTTGAATTAAATTAATAAGATTTATTTGTTTAGATTTGTTTTTTTGCGGGTGACGTGGCCCAATCAGGGCACGCCCCCGTTGACTTGGGTCAACTGTGTTACCCAACTCGTAGGCCTGTCAGAACCTACGTTTGACCCATGTTCTCTATATTTTTCCTCATGATATGATGCTCGAGTCCTGATGCATCCTTCATGAGTTGTCAATCTCTGTACATCCTTGATTCATGCCGATCACCTCTCTTGTGCCATATCTTCTTCCTTCGCTCGCAATCTTCTCTTGAACACTACCCCGTCACCATCTGTACATAAGTACCCTCCTCCTTCCTTTTTGACTCGAATCCCATTTGCTCCGCATTCTCCCCCCCTCTTTTGTGCTCCATGGCTTGAGCTTCGTTACAGGGAGTTAGCCTAGCAATTTATAGGATAGAGGAGGCAGTGTAGAGGTCGATTCCATCATCTTCGCCACTCGCCGACATGAGGTCCATCTCACGTCCACTGCCGCTTGAGGTTTTATGTTCCTTCTAAATAGCATTTTCATTCTACATTTCATCTCTGCCTCTTGTTTAGCATTTCAGTAACTATTGTTGTGTAGAATCAATCCTTCAGAGTTCGCCAGAGTGAACGTTCCACTGTGACTCCGCTTTGTGTCGACTCACCAAATGCCTCCACTTTATTCCCCTACGCTTCCTCTATGCCCCACGCGCCTCCACTTCACCTGATTCTCACCAGATCATGAGTTGGATGCTCCGCCTCCACCACTCGTCAGAGCACCTCCACTACACTCCATTCTGTGCCCATTATACCAGCTAACGGGTACAGGTAGTTTGCCCTCGACCCAGTTGTCGTTCTGTACAGGTATATGGAGCTAAAGAGCCAGCAGGAGATGCTTTGTATTCAGAGGAGGGTCCCGGGTCGCCTGAGCTCTTCCGACCTCTTGGGACTCCTCTAATGATCCCTAAAGCTTTTTGAGGCCTTCTGCAGATGAAGATAGACGAGTTTGATGTTTTGAGCACTTGAGCATCTCCAAAGATGCACTCAGTCGAAGGGAATCGACTATCAAACTGCATCACCACAGTTGTTCGTCCCTGTTATTGGCGAGGAGCAGCCACCGTCCGATCACCTCCTCGCTCCAGATTGAGCCAACGCCATTGGATTTTATCGCACCTTCACCATTGATCTCTTTCGTGAGATCTAATCTCCACCATTGGCTGACGAACCATCATCATGCCACTAGTGTGCGACGCGTGTCCAAGTGAGGTGCCTTGCACCATCCGATTCAGCACCTTAGGGGGTAAATTTCATATTCTACCCTCAGTTTTTGTCACGTTTTTACTTAGCCTTGTAATTTATTTAAGTAGTGTAAAACTTTTTGTAAAAAATGCTAAAAGACTTTGAAGCTTTCATCGGTTTACATCTGGGTCCAGTCAAGCTCACCTCACGTGGCGTCCCACGTGAGGTAACCATTTTGCACGTAACCCCTCACGGATTTTTGTATTTACATTTAATACTGAAGGTTTAAATATCATGTGAGATCTTTTGGGTATTTTGCAGAAATAACCTTGCCTTTATTTTTAATTGCAATTATACCCTTGCATCAAGTATTTTTGTGTTTGTTTTTCATTTATTAAAAATACCATCTGTGCTGAGAAAAATATGCGAAAATAGGGTTAAGTACTTGCTAGCATACACTTTCATGCTATATTTTTTAGATTTGCATTTTAGGCATTTTCCTATTTATTAAAAATAAAAAAGAGCACATTTTAGCCCTATTTGAATTTAAAATTACCAAAAAATATAAAACCTTTTTGAAAAATTCCAAAAAAAATTATTTTTTATTATATTATTTTATATCTCCAGACTAAAATCCTTGGAAATAGAAAAAGAAAATGATTAAAAATTTAAAAGCTCCAAAATATTTTATAAAAATATAAAATAATGACCAAAAATTCCACAAATATTTCTTTCTATTTTATAATTTTATCTATACATATTAGAATATATTAAAATTGATTTGGAGTAATTTTGACACTTTTGTTATTTTTAATGTTCAAATCAATTTAAACTATTTATTTAATCCCCTTTTCCGGATATTATGGACTTTAAAAATATATAAAAATTAGAAAATATCCAACAAATCATAAAAATAGTAGAAATTTTAAAAGTACAAAAACAATTTATTCCACATTTTTCGATTATTTTTAGTTGTATTTATTAATATATTACCTTGTATTATATATATGACGATGTATATGACTACACTATATATTTAAAAGAAAAAGGAAATAATAAATATAAAAATATAAAAAGAAAATAAAAATATAAAATTAAAACAATTAAAAAACATCAAAAAATTAAAATCCATAAAAATATACATTCACAGAAAAAGAAAATAAAAAGACAAGAGGAAAGGACAAATTTTGGAGTTCAATTTCCCAACCATCACGTTTTCGCCCTGTGTTTGACCTCTACACATACTTACACCTATACACACTTGCTGTAGGGTTATAATAAATGTTAAATCCACAATTTTATTTACATTGCTATATTTTATTTATGGGTTAATTGTTGAATTATTTGGGTTTCATGAGCGGTCTCTTCGATGACTATTGATCCGCCTTGTGGTATTGATAAGACCCTCGCCAAACCTGAGTTTTCAGATATCTCCATATGGTACCCACATCACATGCGTTGTCATTATACATTATTATTATTGCAGAAAATATTGTAATCAAATAAAGTTACAAATATAATTATTTACCTACTCCAAATTTTGCATGCCAAATGCATTGAAATAGGGTCTCACTTCATGTGTTGGATGCTTATAGTTCTCAAAGGAAACGACCCAATGTACTCCCAATGGCCTACCATACCACTATCATCTCTACCTTATAATAGGAGTTATGTGTGGAAAGTGTTCTCAATCCCACAACTACAACAATAAGACTTAACCACGTATCTCCTCTGTCGCCACATCCATCGCATAACACAAATGCTTGTATAAATATGCCAAGATCGTAAATCTCCAATTCAAGGTGCTTACTATCTCTAGTCCATACAGTGGAGGTAGTGCGATCAGTGAAATCTATGACCCCGACTTGTCCATGAACAAAACCCTACCCAGGATTTGCAATATATAATCTCTGTCATGACGCGCTAGTGTCTCCTCATCAGCATCATTCGACAAATTCTCAAACTCCCCAAAAAGCCATGTATCAAGGACCCTGCTCCCTACTGTGTCTGCCGATGAAGGACACAATCCTAACAGTTGTTCGCAAACGCCTACTCATTTCCTAGCGGTTGTCGTCGCTCCTGTAACTACATGTGCATCGACTCACAGTCCCATGAGCATGGACACATCCTACATGGTTATGATCATCTCACCAATTACCGGATTGAAAGTGTGTGTCTCTTGCCTCCAATGCTCAACCTAGGCTGCAATAAGATGCCAATCAAGGGAGATAACTCAATCTCAACAATGTCACCAAATCCCGCCTGAACAACGTATGGACAAATGAGATCATCTCGGGGTATGCATTGTAGGAGGGTCTCCCATCACCGACATCTGAGCCATGAGGAAAGCATGCAACATATATTAGCCATCAATATCAAGCAATAGCATTAAAGTTAGAATTTATATTTGCAAATTACTGACATCGTCATCCCAAACACACCTTGAACAGTGTTTGTCCTGCTGAGTAAGAACAGATGCAACAATGGGGTGAAGATCCATTTATAAAAGTAATTACATATTAGCAACATATCCAAAGAAAACAAATAAAATATGTAAAAGATTTTATCATTTGTACCCTCTTTACTTCAACAATATTAGTTATACCCCTCATTTACTGGAATATAAACTATATTTTTTTTGTAACTTATTGTACTATTTATAGTTCTTAAAAATTTATAAATTCAGAAAAATAAAATTTATAATGTGTGAATGTAATCAGACCATACCAATGCATCAATAATTAAACAACTTGACACTACAAGTTTTCAAAAAAAAAAGTGAATACTTACTCATTCATCATAATAAAACATATACTTTGTGAGGTAGGAATGATTTTTTTTAAAAAATAGTGAATACTAACTCTTCGTCCTAATTAAAAAATCATATAAATATTATAGAGGCATAGATTGTTCTAAAATAAAAATTATTTTTTCTATCATAATATAATAAACTCTTTGGTTATCAACCTTGAAATGGTGAGGTAATTTGGCTTTCTTCTTTGTATTAATTACTAATGAGAGGCACTGATGATAACAAATCTCTAAATGTGGCATTTAAGCATTTGTTCATCAACAATGAAATGGTGAGGTATGTTCGATTTTTTCAACCATTGTGCAACTATTTATATATTAGGAAACAACAACTTTAAACTTATAAAAATTTTTAATGTCAATGTAATTTTTAAATCTACTTTTGATATACGTTCGATAGTACATAATTGACATTTAATTGATTTCATCTAATTTTTCTTCTTGAAATAATAAAATTTATACCACTATGTGTACGATTTTCCTTTTATTTCTTGTTTCTTTATTTTGCTTTGCTCTTCGTGATTTTATTTTATTTTTAAATGGAAACTGCATACGAATTTGCAATGAACAAAGAGGATTTCTGATAATGCACCAGATAAATTAGTATCTATTTGAAATGTTAATTAATATTATCTCTATAACAAAATTTTGTTTTTAGTAAATATTCATTGGTCAATTTTTATTTAAAGCTCATTAACATTAATCTTTTCAACGAATCCTAGAAAAATTTTAGGGGAGAAAGAAAATGAAATGAAGATGAAAAAACTCGACAAATGTTCAAGAATAGAAAATCAAACAATGTAATTTAAGTTTATTTACCTATCATTTTTTAAACCTATTGTAAATGACACTGAATAATATATTTTAATTCTTGCAAGTAGCCAATATCGTACTAAAAATGCTATTTTGGAGGAAGAACAACTCTTTTATTACTTACTCTTATTTTGTTTATGTTTTTTAAAGTACAACTCTTTTATTATCTTGTCTAATAGGGTTGTTTATTGGAATCATTTGTAGAAAAATACTAGTTAGGATACTTTTATGTAGATCTCATGTTAGCATTGTGGTTGTTTATAACTTAAACTTTGTTTTCAATGATCTTTTTGGGAAAAAATATATAAAATTTATGATGTTCAATGTTTAATATAATATCATTTGTTCATGGTAAATGTGTAACTGTAATTACCTGATTGAGTATACGATGCATGTGATTAATTTTAATTTATTATCGACATCTTTATTTAATAATCCTTAAATATAAATATTGCTTTTTTAAACATTGTAAATGGTTGCATATTACAATATATGCAAATTTCTAAGGTTTATAATCAGTAATTAGTAATTGTTGTTGTTCTGAGGATGTTCTATTCACTTATCTATTTTGTTTGAAACTTCAAATTTCACATTTTAATGTTTTCTCAATTTACTTTTTAGAATAAAATATTGTTCTATTGTTCTAAAATAGTCTTCATTTTGCATTCTTTGCTTGATAATTTAATATAGTTTTATTTACTAATATATTATTTAGCTAAACTTGTTATTCTAGTTCATTTTGCTTTATGATGTAATAACGATTAACAAAATAAAATGTAACATTCTCTATTACTAAATGGTAATGAAAATATGATAAATTGTCTTAGGTAATTTTCATATTTTGAAAACACTACAAATGCATGTATTTCTTCTAATCGACCTCACAGCGCGGACTCCATACACCAGTGAGGTGTCTACTTTGGTTGTGTGGTGCCTGCATCAGCCTATCATGAGACGGGGGATTGGATTCAATCTTGAAAGTTCCGGTATAACATTGAAATTCGCTCTATAGTTCAGGAACGTCTGTGAAATTTCTGCAAAATTGCGCGTGACTGCCGTCTTGGTAACACCTCGACCGCCCCGTCACCTCCCTCTACGTCGAACGCCCGCATGAAACGTGCTGGTGCCTCCACACACGCCGAAACTTTCAGGTTCCTCTTCAGAGACTGTGGGATTTCCCGGTGTGTAGCCCACGGCAAAGCTCTGCACGGTGCGTTCTTGAGACGTGGCGGTGGTTGTGATAGCCTTGCCGTTAGCTCTCTCATTCGCATGTATGCTGACTTGGGCTTGTTGAATTCTGCGCGCAGAGCGTTTGACGATGTCTGGATTAAGGATGGGCCCATCTGGACGACCATGCTTAGTGTCTACGCAAAAGCTCGTCGAATGGGAGATGCACGCAAGCTGTTCGATAAAATTCCTGGTAAGAAAAATGTGGTGGCTTGGACCAGCTTGATAGCCGGGTATGCGCAGGCCGGTCGTGCGGCTGAGTCCATAGACTGCTTCCGGGAGATGGTGGCGGACGGAGTTGTGCCGGATTCCGTGGCAATGGTTTCAGTTCTGCCGGCCTGCAGTCGGGTCCGGTATTTGGAACTGGGGCGATGGATCCACCGGTTTGTTCTCATCGAGGGTGTTGAGATGACCACGAATCTCGTGGCTGCATTGATAGATATGTATGCGAAATGCGGGGATATGGATGCTGCACGTTCGATCTTTGATTCAGTTGGTTGGAAAGCCAGGGCTGCGTGGAATGCTTTCATAGATGGACATTGCAAATTGGGATATATGACCAGTGCACGAGCTCTGTTTGAAAAGATGGACGACCGTGACTGCATCTCTTTCAATTCCATGATTACTGGTTATATTCGTAAAGGTCATCTTAAAGAGGCTTTGTTTCTTTTTGAGGAATTGAGGACTTCAGGTTTGGATCCTGACGAGTTTACATTCGTGGGCGCCCTCACTGCTTGTGCTAACTTAGGAGCCCTAAACCATGGCATGGCCTTGCATGCACTTATCGTTGAGTCAAGTGTAATCGAGATTGATGTTCTCCTAGGAACTGCTCTTGTGGACATGTATGCAAAATGTGGGAGGATTGACCAAGCTGTTGTGGTTTTCGATAGAATGGGAAAGAAAGATGTACTTGCCTGGACTGCTCTAATCACTGGCCTTGCAATGCATGGGAAGGGTAGATTAGCTCTCCAGTATTTCTCACTGATGCAAGAACAAGGCTTTCCACCCAATAATGTTGCCTATGTCGGCGTTCTTAATGCCTGCAGCCATTCCGGTCTTGTAGAAGAAGGGCGGATGCACTTCCATGAGATGAAATCTCGATATAGAATCGAACCTGAGATTGAACATTATGGTTGTATGGTGGATCTTTTAGGACGTTCTGGCTATTTAAGCGAAGCAGAAGAGCTCATTCGTAGCATGCCCATGGACCCAAATGATGTTATATGGAATTCCTTATTGTGTGCTTGCAAGATTCACAAAACAGTTGACTTGGCTGAGAAGGTGGCAAAAAACTTACTTAATTTGAATTCTTGCGAGGATGGAGTTTTTGTCCAGCTATATAACATTTACGTTAACTCTGGAAGGTGGAAACATGCATCAGAAATTAGACAGACAATGGAAAAGAGAGGTATCAAGAAAATTGCAGGCTGCAGCGCAATTACGATTGGTGGTCAGGTTCACAGGTTTTCTGCAGGGGATAGGGCTCATCCAGAGATACGAGAAATTGAGGAAACGTTGCGAGAGATGGCAGAAAGGTTGAATCTCGCAGGGTATGTTCCCATTGTATCCAAAATTACAGAGTACATGGATGATGAAGAAAAAGAACATTACTCTTTTAGACACAGTGAGAGGTTAGCTGTTGCTTATGGGATTATGAGGATTGGAAGCAATCTACCCATATATGTGTTGAAGAATCTGAGAATTTGTGAAGATTGCCACTTGGCAATAAAGCTGATCGCTAAGATCTGGAACAGGAAAATTGTGGTGAGAGATCGCAGTCGATTCCACCATTTCTGTGATGGCCATTGTTCTTGCGATGACTTCTGGTGAATTGGTAGGGATCATGGCATTTATGAAATGCATTCTTAAGTATAACTTATAAGGATGTATGGTTCGATAAGGTGGTTATCTATGAAAAAAAGCTTCCGTTGGGAAGTGTACATGGCACTTGTGGTAGGTAAAAGGTGGAGTGTATATTCTCTGTTCCCATTCCTAAAAAAGCAAGAGCTTTTGGCAAGAAAAAACTTGTGCATAGCGCACTTGAACCATATAATTCGTGGTATTCCTTGTGAAACTTTATTTGTTATTGTTTACCACAAGCTGCCTCTTGAAGAAGGAGCTCTAGTTACAAAAAATCATGTCGCCTCTTGAAGAGATTACTTTGACCTAAAATAAAAGTTATATGTTTAAGAGGCAGCTTTTAGCATGGAAATAGACAGCAGCAACTGCATGTTGCTTGCTATTGTTGTTGCTTCTTGTTGTTATTGTAGTTGTCTCATTTTTTGGCAATCAATCGAGATAATATATTGCTCATCCACACAAGCAAACAAGCAATCACATCATTGCAATGTTCCACAAGAATAACTAAAGTTGGGGTTGTATCCCCACACCCACCAGACCTAAACTCAACAAAAATATGGAAAATGAAAAAGAAGCCTAAGAAGGAGATGGCATGGAGATCGTGGCTAGATGCCCAAGCTTGGTCTCGCAAGCATAGCTGGGGAGGAGTGGACTTCCCAAATACATCTCCAAACATGAGTAATAGGCTTCACTCTCCTCTGGATCGTAGGTTCATCGTTCCCAACTTAGAAGAGAGTCATGCGGCAAGAAACAATACTAGAAACAAATAATTAGAAATCATCTTGTAGTAGATCGCAAGTTAGTTGGTAAACACTTGGGTGGGTAATGATTTAGCCTCCTAGTATCTGTGGCATTCCTTTTTCAAAAGTTGCCATAGAAAAGTAAGGGCAACATATGACTAGATGGGTATGTCCATGCCAATCGTCTTAATATAACCACGATTCAGGAGTAAGATGTGTAGAAACTAGTTTATTGCTTCAGTGTGAATTAACATGAGAAGGTTTTTTGTGAAATCACAATTCAATAGAAAATGATCAATGGTTTCTTTGCCATTACCATATAGTAGCAATAGATCCAGGATCAAAATCTTTTCTTTTTATCGCATCTTGTGTCAGTATTTTATTTCGAAAGAAAAGCAGGCATAAGTAAGTCACTCTTGATACTTACAGCTTTATTTTGCCATAAAATTCTGTAGCAAGGGTATAATACCCCCATTTAGTCTCGTAGCAGGTCATTTGTTTGAAACCACTCTTATACCAGAAAAAGAAGGTATATGGTCTCTCATTGAAAACAATTTCTTTGAAGCCAACTAAGAGGCATTCAGCACGGAAGGAGAGCTAGGTGCTATCTTATTTCATAGGGCTTTAGCCCAATTGTAAGGTGATCCTCTTATGCAAAGCACTTGAGCAAGATTTGCTCTTTTGTTTTTCACCAGTTTGTAGGTTAACAAGTAATAATGGAAAGTGCATCCTTGAAATCCAATTTGGAGCCCCATCCTTCAAATGCCTTGGGTTGGCAAATGACATTCCACTTTGTAAGTTGTATTTTCTATTCCTTAGAATTGTTAGTCAAAATAAAGTTAGCTCTAATATCATCAATTTCTGAATGATATACTTTAGAAAGAGCGAGAGGGAGCAAGTACAAGTAAGCAAAGATGTTAGTGCTACATTCGTGAAATTGCACCTGGACAAAATAACAATATTGATTTTCCGCAAAGTTACCACTCTTTTTGATGCCTTGTCGATGGGCTTTCTCCATAAATATTTAGCTAGGTTTGAGATATGAAGTTCCAGACCTAAGTATGTGATGAATACCCATTCATTCACCTTTATTCTTTCGTATTCATTTTAAATCCCTAGTGAAATACATGTAAATATCATTAACTTGTATGAACTAACATTATAACATTTTGTCTATAAATAGTGTATAAATACTTGTATTTACATCCAAAATAAAAGAATAATGAAAAGAAAATACTGACGGACCTTGAACCCTAAGACCAAGTCAAGTATTGACTGTCGATCAGAAAGAAAGTAGGGGGAGATAGGGTGAAACAATGTACAGAAAAACTAAGAAAGCCCTAGCTCAGACTTATAGTATTTTATTCATCATCATACACACTCCAAATAATAATGTGTTCAACAACAGAATTGTACATAATGTTGTAGAAAATAATAAAAATATTGGCAAAAATAAATCATGCACAAGTGACTCAGTACACTCAGTTGAAAACCCTGCAAAGAAAACTTCACTAGTCAATACCTTCTTCAAATGAACTCAAATTGAATCAAACTCACCTCCATTATACTTCAATTTGAATTATCTATAAAATGAAGTGGTTCATTTAAAATGGAGGTAAGATAGAAAAGCCAACTAATTGGGTATTGGTACTTGTATATATATATATATATGTATATATATAATAAGACAAATTAGTTTATTATATATATTCTTAGTCTCCTTATATTTTTAAATCGTTGTACATATTATATAACATCTATAAAATACAAATAATAATTAAAATCACTCAAAATATGAAAAATAATAAACCTTAAATATATAGGTATAATATACCTATGTTGCAAATATATGTATTTATTTGTACATATAAATAAAATAATAAAAAATACCATAAAAATATGTAAATATCTACTAAATAATGTTGTAAATAAATAAACTATTTTGATAAGGTATTATCTATAAAAAAATATCAATATAAATATATAATATAGACGTATAAATACATTCAAATTATAATTTGTAAATAATATTACCTATTAATAAAGTTATAAAAATAAATAAAATCACTAAAATATAATTTATAAACAATATACATTTTTTATGTTACAAGTTTTTTTAAAAAATCAAAGTCATTTATTATTTTTTATATTATTATCTTCTAATTTTGAGTTTTCTTTTGGCCTTTAGCGACCTACGTAGACTAATCAGCCACCTTGGAGCGTTAACACCCCCCCTTTACGCCTTAGGTCTGTCAGAACACAGCGACCCCTCTCCTCTGATTTCTACGCTTCCTTCATGTCTCCTTTCATACCTTGTCCTTCATGAAAGTTGTTCGCATGCCATCTATCTATCTTCCCCTATCCTTAGATCTCACCAACCACCCTTGATTCGTGCGCAAACCAAGAATCAAAGCAACCTCATGGCTCAGCTATAAGACACCTTCTTACACCTCCATCTCAATTTTGAACCCATTTTCTACCCCCATAACCCCTTGGATCTCTTGCTGGAGAGATGCCCTTGTGACAGGAGGCATGCCCCCTTCAATTCAAGGATAGGAGGAGGAGGAGTGAGATTCCAATCGACGGAGCTTCAGTTCGGCGACTCGAGCTTCCAAGTTCCCCAGGCCCGTCGAGGCATAGTTTCTTTTACCCATTTTAGCTTCGCATCTTAATGTAGATTTGCATTTATTTTGTTTGTTTTCATCTTGTTTCACTTATAAAACAAAAACTCTAATCTCTGTTCCGACTCGTTATCACCACCATCACCTTCCCCTTCATCTTCTCCATCATCCGAGTCATCCAAACCCCTTGCCATGCTCAGATCGAGGTCCCAGATCTCCTCTCTCAGCCCATTGCCAAGGATCATCGACCCCTTCATCTCCCACATTTCGTATCATAAATGGTTCTAGGAAAATCACCCTCAAGACCCGAGTTTTTTCCTGTAGGTTTGAGTGAGCAAAGAACCCATATGGGGCATCTTCATCTCCAGGTCTTCGTCCCCAGGTCCCTGAGCTGTCTTCGAGCTTCAGCCTTGATCACTGAGTCTCAGACTATTTGGACCCCACTAGTAGTTGTAGAAGTATCCTAGGAACATTTTGGACCTCCTTCGCAGTCGATACATTGTTGGAGCATAGTGTAGCAATCGGAGGAAGCTTGCTCAGAAGGGCATGCTTCCCTGTTCTTCTAGCGGAGCACTGATCATCCGATCGAGGAGGAGACCCAGATCTAATGGTAGTCGTTGATGTGAGGCGAAGCGGTGTCTCATCGAAGTCGTCCATCATTCATAAATGAGTGCGCCTTAACTGTTGGATTCTATGCCCACTGCAAGCAACGCGCACGTGCCTTGTGGGTATTTTGCGTCGAACTCCCTCTGCCTTTTAGAGTTTTATTTTAACCCTTTAATTGTTAAGAAATGTGTAATAACTTTAGGATATTTTGCATATCAGACTCCAGAACATTTTATATTGCATTTTAACCCCTGCCATGCTACGAAACATTTGTATTGGTTATTTTGTGTAGTCACCCCACACTTTGTTGGATGGGTCTTAAATGCATGTAAACTTTTATTTATTACAAATAGGACCTTATTCTATTGTATTTATTTATTTTGAGTATTTTATTGTTATTAATTATTTCCTTTATTCCAAAAATCGTAGGAAAAATATATTAAGTGCTTGGAACCCAGATCTAACACATATTTTCATTTGGCATTTAAATTCATTTCCCTTATATAAAAATTCAAAAACATGCTTATTTTCTCTATTTAGATTTATAAAATCCATAAAAATGAAAATATGTATCCAAAAATTCCCAAAAGATTATATTAGTTAGGTTTTATTATATTACATCACGTATCCAAAAAAACACCAAATACACAATAGAAAACTTAAGAACTCAAAACCCTAAAAATCTCATAAAAATCAGTAAAAATTCTACAAAAATCCCAAAATTTTGTTTTCTGTTCCTAAATTGTCTTTATTATATATTATGTTAAAAATAGTTTTCGGTTGATTCTGGACTTATACATTTTAAAAACCTTAAACAATCTTTTAAATTTATCTTATCCATTATTTTGTATATTTATCACTATAAAAATCAACTCAAAATCTAAAAATAAGATAAAAATCCCTAATAAAAGAAGAAAAATATTAAAAACACAAAATATTTTATTTCGTTTCTTTGTTTTGATAAGACTTATTTAAAAAATCTAAAAAGACATTTTAACTTCTTTATTTATATTTGCCTATAAATAGTTTTGAAAATTAAAAAGAAATTAAAAATTTGTAAAATTAAAAAACTACAAAAAATTAAATCAGAAAAATGTAAAAATATATAAAACATTTTAAAATACTAAAAATGGATATAATTAAAAATCTACAAAATATTTAAAAACAACAGGGCATAAAAATAAGTAAAACGAGAAACCTGAAAATATTTATTAATTAACAATAATTAATAAAAAAATTTAACTTCTTTGATCTCAATGGTTCGACACTTTTCCATACTTGCACTATACACATGTTTGAAGAGTTATAATAAAATTTGACTCACATGCACACATTTTGATATTCAGATATTGTGAGTTGATTGTTGTTGGATTTAGAGAGATTGGTCATCGCGGTGACTGCTGACCTATCTTGTTAGGTTAGTACGACTGACATACTCTCCCTTCCCAGCAAATTGCATCATTGTTAGGGAGTAATGGAGGGTAGATTAGGTTCATTATCTTGGTTATCTGCGTTGTCATCATTTATTTCATTTATAGCTTTTATTTCTTTTTGTTTATTTTTACATAAACTGTTCTGAGATCTCTCATGTTTGACTTCGCTGCGAGGGCTCCTGGAACAAGGGAGGACATCCTCGGAGGTCCACTGCACCTGAGTGAGGCAGAGGCCAAATATTCAACCTAGCTGGCAGGAGAGAGCTGTGGGGACATACCGAGAGCCGAAGAACAACTATAGTTTACTTTTATTAGATTTTCTTTTATTTTATGAGAGAGAGTTAGAATAATTAATTTGTAACAATTAAACTCTCAAACTCTCGAACACTTTGTTATTTACAGGTTTGTTTCAACAAGTGTCAGTGCACTTGGGGGATCCGCTCGGTTTTTGTGTTTTTATCGCTTTCTATCTTTATTCCTCCCTTTTCCCACTTGTTTTATTTTATTGTTCATGATTTGTGTTTTCCACCTTATTTTATTTTTACGTCTTCACAGATTGAGCCCTTAGATCTATGTTTATTGCTCGGTAGCTAGGTCCACAGCCTAATCTATGTCATGTACATGTAGTCTCATTGCGCTTGCACTAAGACTCAAATAAAAACACTCTGCATGCTAATAGTAATTCCTAATTTAGGACCATTTCATCGATTGTATTAGCATATAGATTAGTGTTTTTTTATGTGCAGATCACTTGCATGTAGATTGTTGGCCTACAGTACGCACCTTCTTCTCTAGCATTCACAATGATAGCTTTCATCGCGCATTGGCATTTTTGTCTTCCTTCTCCGATTTTGTTGGACTTAGAATAAAAAGGAAATTGGAAAATTCTTTGGCATTTGCATGAAAAATATACAAAAAGGTGCAAAACAGAAAATTTAAAAAGGGACCGTTAAATAAAATTTTGACCTAATTAAAATTAGTTAATGGACCTCATTTTCTTGGGTTTATAAAGCTCACATTCTTTTTAGATATCTTCCAATCCGAGTGAGGCATGACTCTAGGACTTAGAGCCCAAATCCCAACATGGGTACTACATTGATTATTGTTTGAGTTCATAAAGCATTAGTGCTTCTATCAATGCGTGGGCGAGTAAGGCCAAGTATGCATGAGGGTTTGGCCTGAATCACTAAGCATAGGGGTACTGCGATGGTGAGAACCTGTCTCATTGTGCCATATCTGAGTACCCTTCATAGGAAGTATTGGATTCGCTATATAGACTTCATTTCCTCTACTTCTTTCAATGAGTAGTTGGTCCAGATACGATATCAAAGATTATTTAAAAAAGTGCATGCTACAAGTTACAAAGGAATTGAGAAGTAAAGGAAACTTACCTAATAATACTCACTTCCCTATAGAGGTAGTGCCAAGCTAATTTGGGAAGATTGCTTGAAAATAATAATAAGAACTGTCAAGATAAATCATCGAACTCTCAAGGCTTCACGGGTTAAGTAGGTGAATCCATTTTGTCTTGAGGTTTGTTTTATTATTTCTAGGTCAAAGATCAAAAACATCACACATTTGTGTTATTTCATCTTCACTTCTTTTTCTCATTTCTTTTTCATTTTGCCTGTTTTGTGCCTTCACATTCATTTCCTCTTCTTTTTATTTCTTCTTCAACTCTGTGATCTACTCCCTCCTCATCTAATTCCTTTTTTATTCTTAAGATATCAGATCTGGGAGGATTTTGTTCAGATTCCAAAAATACCTATATTTTCTTGGGATTATAAAGTCCACATTCTTTTCAGGTACCTTCCAGACTGAGTGAGACACGACCCTAGGACATAGAGCCCAAATCCCATCTTGGGTACTGATGAATCTGTGATTCATCACTCTAAAAGTTGAAAATAGAGTCTTGTTTCCGAGTAAATAGATACATATTTCCCTTTATAATGCATAAATAGCATTCATACATGCATTCATAATACATGCATTTTAGCATTCACATTTTGCATTAAATAAGAACCCAAGATCACTTGTAAATTATTCACCTATTTAAATAACACCTCCCTTATATTATGTAGACTTGTAGTTAATAATATAAGGAAGATAGCCAGAAATCTCCTGTAAAGCCCCAGAATCCCTGATCCTTAAAATGCCCATAGCTCCCTCATACAAACTCCAAAATAGGTCTACTCACTTTCATATTAATACACATTAAAAGACCTTTAAAATGAGACTAATTTCATCCAATTTGGAGCTCATATGAAAAAGTTAGGTTTTTGGGCCTCTTTGTATACTATGTATGTGTATATTTGTATCCCTATATTTTTGCATCATATTTGACCTCATCGCCGTCTTTGGTCAACATGAAACTTGTAGATCTCATCAAGATCTATAACTTTCATGTTTTGAGTTTTTCCAAATTCGGTCTCCTTCTCTCTCTACGTTTATTTCTTTTCTCAGCCAATCACAACTGGCCACGTGGCGCCCTCTGGTTGCGCCACGCGGCCCGCTCCCCTTGCCCTAGCCGCCCCTGCTCTCAGCCGTTGGATTTCTCTTTAAATCCAACGGTCCCGCTCACTCCACGTGCTCCTTAAATCTCCACCGTCAGATCATTTCCCCCTTCTTATCTGAACCGCCCGTTCGCGCCTCTCCTACAGCGCGCCACGTGGCGCATTATATGCCATCAGATCTCGCCTTCAGCTCTTCGATCTGCACCGTCCACTAGCGCTTTAATTCTAACCGCCCGATAGAAGCCCTTCATCTCATCTCCACCGTCCGCTCGCGCTTCGCCACCATCGCGCAACGTGGCGCCATCACATCCCTCAGATCGCCTCGCCCCAGATCTAATCCTACCCGTTCCATCCCGCCTTCTTCTCCGCCGTTGGATCACAAGATCCAACGGTGAGGGCCTCGTCTTCTACCTCCGATACCCTCTCTCTCCCACGATCTCGACCTTGCGCCACATGCTGCCCCTTTCTATTTTCTACCGCACGCCAGCCACCCTCGCCGACCACCAACGCCTCCACGATGACCCCCACTCTTCCCTCATCCTCGCCAACTCCCTCTATCTCCACGATGTCCACTGGAGACGCACCACAAACCCCACGAACATCACCTCGTCACCAGCCCAGCCGTCGACTTCATCCTATAAATACACCCTCTCCGGCCAACTTCACGCCCATCCGCCACCCCAGAGAGTAACCTCAAGCTCGGAGCGTTCGATTGGTGACAGGAATTGATAGCTTCCTTGAGCGAAGATGGGTCTTCTTCTCCGGCGAGATCCACGACGCCACCGCCGTGTCGCAGCCGCCCTCTGCGAAGCTGCTTGAGCTCAGGGCCTTACCGCCCCTTCGAGCGACGACCTGGAACTCGAGACCGAGCTCCAAACCCCAGGTAATCTCCTCCATCCTCTCCGATCTCTTTTTGATTTTTCTTTAGTTTTTCTCCGATTTAATCCGCATCCCTCAGCCATCTCCTTGCTCCGCTTTCACCTCGCCGAGCTCCGCGACGGAGCTATGACCTTCACGGTCCATTTATCGCCCTCCGACAACACACTTCACCTTATATCAGCTCCAGCTCCACCACCTGGGCGGAGCACCATCGTCGGACCATCTTCCCATCACTTTAGGCCTCGCCGTCCATTCTCCACATCTCCACTAGCACACACATGCTTCGGCTATACCCCTAACACCTGCAGGTACTCAATTCCACCATCGGCCGGAAGCTCATCGGAGCTACTTTCGCGCTTCATCGCCACGGTTCTCCAGCACCCCTCCTCCGCTCCTGAGACCTCCTGGAGCTTCGCCGCACCGCCGCGCGTCTCCCGAGCTACATCAGACCCGCCATCGAGCATCACCGACGTCAGGAGGATCGGGTGGGGCCAAGGCCGCCTCGCTGGAGCCCTGCCAACTCCTCCGTAGGTGGCGGAGGACAGTTGAGGATGAAGCACAGCCACCGTTCGATCATCTTGATCGAACGGTCCCTAGCCGTCCACGTCGCCACTCAACCGGAGCATCGAAGAGCCGTCAGATCTTTTTAGATCCCACGGTGTGTAGTGCGCCATGTCGCCACCTCAGGAGAGAGACTACCGCCGTTGGATCGATCAAGGATCCAACGGTCTCTGATCACGCCACGTGCCAGCCCTGACAGCCATTGGATCGATCTTGATCCAAAGGTCCAGAGCACGCCACGACATCGGGTCCGAGCCTCTTCCCCGACCTCTAGGCTCGGACCACCCGAAGCTTCGCCGACCCTCAGTCGAACCTCCAAAAGCTCCCGAGCCAAGCCCCGAGCCCCCGACGCCACCCGAACCTAGGCGCCCCACGTGGGCAGCACGTGCGCCTGGGTAAATTGCATGGAAGCCCCTAGAACTTTTAGAAATTGCAAATTGGTCCCTGTGAAGCGCCCCCACGTGAGGAGCATGTGTAGCCGTGGAGAAATTGCATTCCACCCCCCAGCATTATAGGTAATTGCATTTAAGTCCCTGTCAGCATGTTTATTTTTATTCCTATATTGCAATTACACCCATGTGTTTGCAGGCATCCCTGGGTGTCATATTTCATCATTTTTAAATTCTAAAAGTTGCATGTTGTAGCTTAACTTGTCCTTGATATGTTGTGACACTTGTCATATTTTTGTGGTATGAGTAGAACTATTAATAAATTAATTGGTTTATTTCTGTGATAATTTGCCCATTTGGACCTTTTAATTAATAGTTAATTATCTGTAACTCCAAAAATTCTCAAAAAATCACAGTAGCTCTAAGATAGTTAACATTGCATAAAAATTTCATCTCATTTGCACACATCTCGAGGCCTGAATAAATTAATTGGTGATTCTTTTGTTTAATTTTAATAGGTTCATTTCAATTAAAATTTAGGTCTGTCAATTTTCCTAGATTCCTCATCATTAGATCTATCTAGGATAATTTTTGTTCCTGAAAACTTTGTGATTTGATATTTTATAAAATTAAAATTGTGAAAATCACCCTGCATTCATTTTAAATTCACAGTAAATTCATTTAGTGTCGAAAAATTCCAAAAAAATTAGGGTAGCTTAACTTCACCATATTTCATCATCTGGCTAATTTTTATAACTTTTGGACTTCATTTGATATCTTAATTGATTTATCTTTAAATTGGCTTGATTTTTGCATGTGTCTGCATAGAAATAAAAAAAAGACCAAAAAATAATATTCCTCAAAAATCGAACACTTGGACTTTACTACAAATTCACCTAAGGAGACAGATGCCTCCCTGAGTTCGACCTTGGACTTCACCAAGTAAAAAAATTATCGCTTGAAATTAACTTGAATCTAATTAAAAGTGGTTTTTGATATTCCCTTTCGTATCCGACTGCAACGAACACTTATAATTAATTTGGACATTAATCTGACCGAATTAACTAAGGGTGCGGGAAGCGCTATCAAAATGACGCCGTTGCTGGGGAGGCACAGCTTAGGTTAATTTGCAGTATAATTCTGAGTGTTTGATTTTCTCTCCCCGGGTAGTCTGACCCCCGGTTTTCTTGTAATTATTTTCTCTCTCTTTTATTTCTTTGCATTTTTCTTGTGTCACTCTCTGACCTCAATCTGTTTCTGTGCGAGGAACGCGAGGAGTCGAAGACGCTTCGAGAATCTAGCATTTAAATTTATTGATCGAATAGAGAGGCTTTGTAATTTTCATTTTATTTCTTTATTTCTTTTTCGCATCATTTCTAGCGGTTCCTGTTTGGGTTCTCGCGCGTGTAAATATAGTGAAACTGTGTCCCCGTGTGCTGTGTGGGTGAATGGTAATTTAGCTTGCACTAGCGGCTCCCCGAGTCAATCTAGGAATTGCTTGTGCTCGTAATCCTTAGGACCACACAAATCACTTAAAAGACACACTTAGACTGCAGGACTTAGCCAAATCAAACTGTTCTTCCATCGCTAATAGAACTGCTTGTCTAGGAGCGGCTTTCATCACTTGCATTTGCATTTAGATTAAAAAGATTTCAATTCTGTTTTGCATCCTGCATAAAAAAAGCGAAGGGATCACTGTAAGTCTCTTGAACTCAGCATATGCATCATTTTTTTTTATTTTGCATCGGCTTTTCTCGATTTCCCCCTCTGATTTTTCACATTTAAATTAAAAAGGAAATTGGGATTGGCCGATAGGCGTGCTGTGTGGTTGGATTAATTCAGTGAGAACCTAACTTAAAAACCGCGACTGCTAAACACTATTGGCCAAAAAATTCAATAAAATTGGAAAATTGTTTGTGGGAGATTAATCCCCGACCTTGTTTTCAGGCTGAGTGAGGGTACTTGAGTGTGTGTGAACACCTTAAGGCAGAGCCCAAATCCCCGCCTTCCATATCACATTCCGACTAATCCTAGCAAATATCACAAGTCGAATAATTTCAGATCCACTGACTAGTACCAAGTAGCCTCCGCCTGTCTCAGGTAGATAGGGGAAAAATTGTGGTACTTTGCGACAAGTTGCCAGTAACCCCTCGGGGTGAAGTTCCGGCCTTGTCACCCTTCGCCTGCTTGCAGGTAGATAGGGGTGTGGTCTTTGAATCCATCGACTTGGGATACGAGCGAAGAAAGGAAGGACCGGTGGTATCTTAGGCGACAGGTTAAACAGGGAAGACGCATCCGGCTCTGAGCCGACTTCCCTATAGGCCGCGTAATCCTTGCTATTTTGCTTGAAAATCACACTTAAAACTTACAAGATTAATTGGACTCGATTTCGAGTCCTTCACTGTGTTGAGTGTGAACCCAGGGTCTTGGATTGATTTGTTTGCTTCAGGTAGGAGTAAAATCCTATCTTCTTCTCGCCACATCAAGATGAGTGACTGGGGGGATCTCAACTCTTTATTCACCGATCTCTCTATGAGCCCCCCACGAAACTCCTCTTCATCGGCCCAAGCGCACCTTGGACCACCCAGGACTCATGATCCACTTGAGTTCTGGTTCCTAATACCAAGGGTGGTTACTCTCAAACCAACCCTTTCCTCTCCTCCGAGCTTACCGAGGAAGACCATCGCCTCGGTAATCCCTTCCATGATTTGTCCTCTGACACCGATCTTATTTCACACCCAGGAATAGAGGACAAGATGCCGCCTAAGCAGCCACTACCAGATGAGGAGCAACTACGATATATTCTCAATCGCCTTGATGAAGCTGAACAAAGAAATGCAGATCTCACGGCAAGGATGGGACAAATCATAGTAGCAGGAGGAATCGACCGACCAATGGTCGATGCCTACAACCCAGCAGAAAATGAGATACAGAATTGGTTGACCCCAACAGTTCCTGCCGAAGCATTTGAGCTGAAGTCCTGCTTCCTTAGCATGTTGCCGAAGTTCAACGGGAATGCCCATGAAGAACCGTATACCTTCCTCCGAGAGTTCGAGCTGGTTTGCAACAATCTTAGCCATCCCAATGTTGGCCAAGATTACATCAGACTGAAGGCCACCCCATTTGCCTTAGGAGATAAGGCAGCACATTGGCTGAAAAACCTAGGGGTGATATGTACAACCTGGATGCAGTTCAAGGACCTCTTTCTGAAAAAGTTCTATCCTCTCAGTAGGACTAACCAAATGAGAACGAAGATCGCCAGCTTCTCCCAAGGACCCAGTGAACCTTTCCATGATGCCTGGGATAGGTTCAATGACTTAGTGCAGAAATGCCCCTACCACGGCATTTCTAAGGCGATCTTAATCCAGACCTTGTTCTGTGGTCTAACCCCAGAGATGCAGGGGTTAGTCAGTGCCTCCTGTGGAGTAAGCTATCTGAATAAGAACGAGCACGCCGTATGGAAGATCCTGGAGAAGATGGCGGAAACCGACAGGTCGCAGTCCACCAGGGCCTATCAGTTGTCTCCCTCAATCCTATCCAACGAGACAACCCGAAGGACTGTAGCGGATCTGACTGAGGACCTCATCCCCAACATGGGGATGATTGCTGACAAGTTAACCATGGTCGAACAGATCCACAAGAGGGTCACTGACCTTGAGTGTCTCTCTCGTCTACCGAAGCAAGTGGAGGAACTCACTGAGAAGGTAGCTAAGATGAAGCTACCTGCCCCTTCTGCACCACCTGCACTTGTACATCGAGTGCATCTTGTATAGGAACAGGCACCGGGGCCTCAGAGTGGCTGGGTAGAGGACCATACTTACACCCAACAGGACCAGCATGCACCCCCACAAGTGGAGACTGGATACGAGGAGCCTCCGCAGGTGTTCGAGATCAACGGGCTGTGGTACAGCCGTGACCCCGTTAGTAGACAGTCGGGGATGGGGAATGGTCAGCCTCACCGACCTTCCCCAGCTTACCAAGGAACCAGCTCCGTCCCCGCACCACGCTTTCAGTCCAGGCCAGAACAAGGGTACCAGCCTCAGCATCACCAGCAGCAGCAACGCACATATCAGCAGGGCCCAGCACCGTCCCACCAGCAGCAGTAGTATCGGCATGGTCAGCAGGGGCAATACAGAACCTCGTCCACAAATCAGCCAGTCCAGCCCACCGAATTGGAGTCCCTCACCTTGGCAATCCAGACCCTGTCTGATAGGGTCCAACAGATGCAGAACGATTATCTGGATATGAGAACCGATATTAATCGTGTCTCTCGTACCCAGGACCAACAGATGGCACAAAAGACCCCAATTCACGCACAGGTTCAGGCCAATCCAAACAACATAATCCATGGTCAGAACCGATCTCGTAATCAGGTATATTATTCAGATAATTATTTATCTGAACATGAGATCCTTTCGTACGATAATGTAAATCATATGTCCCTCAGGAGCGGAAGGACCGTGACCATACCTGATCGGGCACGGGCATAGAAGGAAGGAGCCACCAAGTCTCTACCTGAGGAGAACTTGGAGGAAGAGGAGGAGCATCACCATCACCATCACCGGCAAAAGAAGAGGACATCTGAGTCCTCAAAGCAGCAGTCTCGCATCAGCATAGAGTCCGACGGAACCGATGAGGAGCCCGCACCTCCATCTGAGGAGGATCATTTAGAAGTCGCGGAAGACGCATCACCGGTTTCGCCTCAACATTTTTCTTTCAGTCAGAGTCAGAGTCAGAGTCTGTTTCAGAGTCCGAGTCATGTACAGAACTCAGTTCCAAATCTTAATGAAAATCTTTCAGTTTCCGAACATGAGTTGGAGTCAATAATCCCTTTCCCCGAGCTCTCAAGGGTGGAAACAAGAAAATAAAAAAAATCCAAAAAGATGACCATGAGATGGCAGAGTTCTGCAACAAACATATCAAGGTCACAATCCCCTTTGACAAGTACGTGGAAATGACCCCTGCATTCCAAAAATACCTTGAGGTGAGATGCACACCTACCAGGGTTAGCAGGAAGACCAAAAGCCGTGTTGAGAAACACGTTCTATCAGTAGCCACGACTTGTGCAATAAAGAACTCGTTTCCCAGGAAACGAAGAGACATGGGTGCACACTATGTAGTGAGTCATGTTGATGATATCGCGTTTGCACACACTCTCCTGGACAATGGTTCCTCAATCAACTTAATGTCTACAGCCCTCTATGAACAGCTTAATCTCGGACCTGTTAGGAAATCTAGAGCTCTCCTGCAATTTGCTGATAAATCAACCAAGAGGTCCCGAGGAGAATTGAGGAATGCTGTGATTAAAGTCGAGGGGCAGGAATACATGGTGGACTTCACTGTCCTGGATATGGAAACCCCTCGTAATTGGAGAGACTCCTAGATCATCTTAGGTAGGCCCTTCCTCAGAACAGCAGGGGCCTTGTTTGATTATAAGATTGGGAAGATCTAGTTCCAAACTCCAGGCGAAGATGAGGAACTTGAGATGAAGCAGACAAGATGGAAGAGACCGGATTCCAAATCCAGCACCGAGTACTCGTCAACTGAAGTAGACTGCGAGCATGTAGACTTAGTTGGGCCATGGAGACAGAACCCAGCCAGCACCGATGAGTCCATCCCCTCCATAGATGATCCAGTGCATGAGTCAGTTTGCGAGGTCCTCAGGAACGAGTACATCTCAGAAACTGCATCGCCCTACATCTTCGATGACTTAGAGGCCCAGTTGGGCCTGTCAGTCCTTCCCTCTTTAGGACAATCGGAAGATGAGGATGAGAAGTCGGACGAGGCTTTTGCCGATTGTATGGAGACCTTTGACGATCCGACTCCAGAACCGAACAACTTGGTGGCAGCTATCACAGAGAAAGATCCAGCCACTTCCAACACCGAACCAGATCAGATTGAGCCAGACTTCTTAGAAGATCACATTATTCCTGAGCTCAAACCTTTACCCACAATATTAAAATATGCCTTCCTTGCGGGTCAGGACAAGAAATACCCGATCATCATCAGTTCGAGATTGACCGAGGAGCAGGAATCTCGCTTGCTAGAGATCCTGGAGAAAAACCGCAAGGCAATAGGCTGGAGCATTTCCGATCTCCACAGGATAAATCTCACTCTGTGTTCGCACCATATATACTTGGAGAATGAAGCCAAACCCTCTCGTGAATTCCAACGTCGTTTGAATCCAAATTTACGAGAGGTCGTGAAGAAGGAGATAGAGAAATGGTGCAATGCGGGTTTCATTTACCCAATCTTCGACTCTAAGTGGGTGGCTCCAATCCATGTTGTCCCGAAAAAGTTGGGAATTCAGACGACCACCAACGAGGACGGAGAGGAGATCGTGACGTGAGTACCCACGTTGTGGTGCATCTGTGTGGATTACAGACGCCTAAATGCTGCGACGAAGAAGGATCATTTCCCCCTACCGTTCATTGATCAGATTTTAGAGAAACTAGCGGGGAAAGAGTTCTTCTGCTTCTTAGATGGGTTCTCAGGCTACATCAAGTAGCCATAGCTCCGGAGGACAGGGAAAAGACCACATTCACATGCCCCTTTGGTACCTATGCTTTCAGGCCCATGCCCTTTGGGTTATGCAATGCTCTAGGTACTTTCCAAAGATGCATGATTGCTGTATTCGCCGAAATGGTCGGCGAATTCCTGGAAGTCTTTATGGATGACTTCTCGGCCCACGGTGATTCCTTCGATTCCTGTCTTAGGAATCTAGATCGAGTCCTCAAAAGATGTTGTGAGGTCAATCTGGTGCTCTCCTGGGAGAAAAGTCACTTCATGGTGACGGAGGGCATTGTGTTGGGGCACGTCATCTCCAAGAGAGGAATGGAGGTTGACCCTGCCAAGGTGGATGTGATCAGACGACTCCAACCACCAACCAACGTCAAGCAGTTGCGGTCATTCCTCGGGCATGTTGGATTTTATTGGAGATTCATTAAGGATTTTTCTAAGATTGCCCGATCGAGAACTGAGCTTTTAGGCAAAGACATAGAGTTTATTGTTGATCACAAATGTCTTGAGGCCTTTAAATTATTACAAGGGATGATCATGGACGCACCCATCCTACAAGCCCCAGATTGGTCTCTACCTTTTGAGATCATGACGGATGCCTCAGACCATGCCGTTGGGGCTGTGTTAGGACAAAGAAGAGATGGTGTCCCGTTCGCAATCCACTACGCAAGCAAAGTGCTTGACACCGCTCAGCGTAACTATATAGTTACGGAAAAGGAAATGCTTGCGGTAGTGTTTGCCTTGGACAAGTTCAGATCTCACTTAATTGGATCCAAGGTAATTGTGTTCACTGACCACACGGCTCTACGATATTTGATGGAGAAGAAGGACGCAAAGGCGCGTCTTCTTCGGTGGATTTTGCTTATCCATGAGTTTGATTTGGACATCCGTAATAAACCAGGAAAGAAGAACGTAGTAGCCGATCATCTCTCTCGTCTCGAAGATCTTAATACTTCCGAGGATTCACCTATTCGAGACTCCTTCCCTGACGAGTCGATTTTTGTTGTCGACTCACTCATGGTACGCCAATATCGTGAATTATCTTGTCTCCAAGAAAGTTCCCGAAGATTGGCCCAAGAGCCACATCGACCGACTGAAGTCGGACGCTAGACACTACCATTGGGAGGATTCGATCCATTTCTTCGAAGGATCGGATTGTGTCTGGAGATGGTGTATTCGTCAGGAGGAATACCATAGTGTCCTTTCTTTATGCCACAACTTAGAGGCAGGAGGACACCACTCTGGGAAGAGAACCACATAGAAGGTACTTCAGTGTGGCTTTTACTGGCTAACTCTGTTTCGCGATGCCATCACCTTCGCGAAGTCGTGTCCAGTATGCCAGAGAATGGGAGGAACCGTTGGTTCCAAGGATGAGATGCCGATGCAGCCTGTCATCATTTGTGATGTATTTGATGCCTGGGGCATCGATTTCATGGGCCCATTCCCTATTAGCCATGGATTTGAGTACATCATCTTGCGGTAGACTATCTATCCAGATGGGTGGAGGCTATCCCAACCCGAGCCGCAGACAGCAGGACTGTCTGTAAATTCATCAGAGAGCACATCATCTCTAGGTTCGGGATTCGCAAAATGATGATATCCGACGGGGGTAGCCGCTTTGTGAATCAGAAGGTGAAGAAACTCCTGAAGGACTACGGCATCGAACACCGTGTCGTTAGCCCTTACCACCCACAGACCAATGGTATGGCTGAGGTGTTAAATAGGGAGGTGAAAACTATATTGCAAAAGCTTGTCCGCCCGGACAGGAAGGACTGGTCTCAGATCTTGGATCAAGTCCTCTGGGTGTATAGGATAGCTTACAAGACACCATTAGGAACCTCCCCCTTCCGAATGGTATTCCGAAAGCCGTGCCATTTGCCCGCAGAGTTAGTGCACAAATCAGAATGGGCTATCAAGAAGGTCAATTGGAACACACACCTTGGGCAGAAGCAGAGAGAATTGGATCTGAATGAGCTTGTGGAAGTCAGAAACCGTGCATATGACAACAGTTTGGTGTACAAGGACAAGGTGAAGCATTAGCATGATAGATATATCAGACGAAAGACCTTTGTTCCTGGACAGAAGGTATGGTAGTTCAATGCTAGGCTGAAGATCTTCCAAGGCAAGTTAAAGTCCAAGTGGACAGGCCCATTTGTCATCCGTACGGTGCATGATAGTGGATGTGTCGAGATCTCAGATCTCGCAGATGACGAACCGACATTCCTAGTGAATGGACAACTGTTGAAGCACTTCGTCGAATCCAATGAGCAATTAGTCCATGTTGAGGAGATTGTATTCATGCGCGAGACAGATTCAACAGATACAACTCGAGCCGCGTATGAGACCTTGCAGCAGTGAGCTCCAGCCATCGGCAGCATCTTGAAAGATTCAGACCGACTCATTTGTATATATCATCATTCTTGTACATCCTATCCTTTCTTCCCCGTGACTCGAGTAACCCATCCCCACCTCATCAAATCACTATCTTGGACTATACTTAGGATGACCAGATCCTAAGTATAGGGGGGATGAGTCACCTGAGTCGGTTCTCTGTACATTCTCCAGATCACATTGGTCCTCATACTCACTTCCATCCTACACTTAGGCTGACCTGAGCCTAAGTATAGGGGGGACCGATGCTCGCACTATATATTCATACACTTCTCTTCTTGACCTCGTCCGCCCCACTTTTTGACTTTCTTCTACACTTAGGATGCCAGAGCCTAAGTATAGGGGGGCCGGTCGATTTCTATACTTTTTTTTCATTCTCTTTAGCTCTCCTACGCTTAGCATGAGCTATGTCTTGTTCCTCGCTTTAAATGCTCTGAGGACATAGCACACGCTAAGTATAGGGGGGCATGTATATATTACATATATACTTTACCCATAGCTCGTACTTTCGCGTATTTTTGTATATATTTTGCAATAATTACGGGTGGGTAAAAATTGGAAGAAAATGTATACTTGTATATTTATAACACTTATAAACTCTTGTAAATTGTTGTAAAATAGGAGGTATACCAAAAAAATGAAAATAAAAAATAGGCTTCTTATTTACTCTTGCATATCATCTTTGCATTAAAAAAAAGAGTCTTACATTTCATTCATCTACATAGCATGTCATCTGCGTCTCATCCGCATATCTTGCATATGCAAAGTGAAAAGCTAGTGGGTTTTGAACCAAGTTATGAGTAGATATTGAGGATGGACTTGATTTGACCTTAATCCACCTAATTTCAGAGGAACCTTATAGGAACTGGAGTTAAGATTTCTCAGGTCAAGTGACTTAATTATTTGAGTCCGCAAGTCTATGTTCACATGTCATCTTAATTAGTCTAAGTAGAATATCTCGTGCATATGCATGGTTCTTATAGACAGTGACCTAACTTGGACAAGCACAATGCACGTAGCTCTTCATTGATGAGGTGGTGAGGAGGTAGAATCCTTTAGCTTGGAGTAGCACACGGGTGGAAACATCCGTCCTCCTCTAAGGAGGGTAGTCCGTCTCAACCTAGTCTGGTAGTGTTGACATCTAAGGACGGGATGCTGTGGGTTGCAATAATGCTTCAAAAGAGGGATAGTCTACTGGATCAAGAGGGAAAACTCCTGATGTACATGCTGCACCTTGTATGAGTTTGAAAAAAAATGCAAAAACTCCAAAAAAATCAGACAGGTCCAAGTGAAAATAAAATACTTGTCGGAGTCTGTATATTAGCAAAGAAATGCAGCTGGATGACTTGGCTACACTGGTCAGGCATCCCGGGATAGGTAGCTACACTGGCTACCGTCCATTCTTTTCTCTACCCCCTCCTCTTGAGTCGGTCGCACTTGAACTTAGAAGGGAATACCCCGCTCCTCGAGGAAAGAGTTACTGGACCGGATTATTGAGTTACCTTGTCAGAGGAGGCTGGTTCCGAGTCATTTCTGTTGTGGAGAGCTATATCTCACTAACACAGTACAAGTAAGAATCATAGTCATCAGAAATTTGCGTTTGAGGATTTGTTCTGACCTGACTATTGAGGAGTCTTGAATAGAAAACTTGTGGAACTTGAAGTCTGTTAGGTCTTAAGTTCAGGTCCCAATAAGGTTCCGCCACACAATAATCCAAAGGTCGAGTCAAGCCCTATTTTCAACTTTTGTTCATGACCTTGGTATGGAACCCAAAATCATTTCACTCTTGCATTTCATTTAGTTGCTCGGGGACGAGCAAGGTTTAAGTATAGGGGGTTGATGAATCTGTGATTCATCACTCTAAAAGTTGAAAATAGAATCTTGTTCCCGAGTAAATAGATGCATATTTCCCTTTATAATGCATAAATAACATTCATACATGCATTCATAATACATGCATTTTAGCATTCACATTTTGCATTAAATAAGAAGCCAAGATCACTTGTAAATTATTCACCTATTTAAATAACACCTCCCTTATATTATGTACACCTGTAGTTAATAATATAAGGAAGATAGCCAGAAATCTCCTGTAAAGCCCCAAAATCCCTGATCCTTAAAATGCCCATAGCTCCCTCATACAAACTCCAAAATAGGTCTACTCACTTTCAGATTAATACACATTAAAATACCTTTAAAATGAGACTAATTTCATCCAATTTGGAGCTCATATGAAAAAGTTGGGTTTTTGGGCCTCTTTGTATACTATGTATGTGTATATTTGTATCCCTATATTTTTGCATCATATTTGACCTCATCTCCGTCTTTGGTCAACATGAAACTTGTAGATCTCATCAAGATCTACAACTTTCATGTTTTGAGTTTTTCCAAATTCGGCCTCCTTCTCTCTCTACATCCATTTCTTTTCTCAGCCAATCACAGCTTGCCACGTGGTGCCCTCTGGTTGCGCCACGCAGCCCGCTCCCCTTGCCCTAGCCGCCCCTGCTCTCAGCCGTTGGATTTCTCTTTAAATCCAACGGTCCCGCTCACTCCACGTGCGTCTTAAATCTCCACCGTCAGATCATTTCCCCTTCTTATCTGAACCGCCCATTCGCGCCTCTCCTACAGCGCGCCACGTGGCGCATTATACGCCATCAGATCTCTCCTTCAGCTCTTCGATCTGCACCATCCACTAGCGCTTTAATTCTAACCGCTCGATCGAAGCCCTTCATCTCATCTCCACCGTTCGCTCGCGCTTCGCCCCCATCGCTCCACGTGGCGCCATCACATCCCTCAGATCGCCTCGCCCCAGATCTAATCCTACCCGTTCCATCCCGCCTTCTTCTCCACCGTTGGATCACAAGATCCAACGGTGAGGGCCTCGTCTTCCACCTCCGACACCCTCTCTCCCCCACGATCTCGACCTTGCACCACACGCTGCCCCTTTCTATTTTCGGCAGCACGCCAGCCACCCCCGCCGACCACCAACGCCCCCACGATGACCCCCACTTTTCCCTCATCGTCACCAACTCCCTCTATCTCCACGATGTACACCGGAGACGCACCACAAACCCCACGAACATCACCTCGTCACCAGCCCAGCCGTCTACTTCATCCTATAAATATACCCTCTCCGGCCAACTTCACGCCCATCCGCCACCCCAGAGAGTAACCTCGAGCTCGGAGCGTTCGATTGGTGACAGGAATCGATAGCTTCCTTGAGCGAAGACGTGTATTCTTCTCCGACGAGATCCACAGCGCCACCACCGTGTCGCAGCCGCCCTCCGCGAAGCTGCTTCAGCTCAGGGCCTTACCACCCCTTCGAGCGACGACCTGGACCTCGAGACCGAGCTCCAAACCCCAGGTAACCTCCTCCATCCTCTCCGATCTCTTTTTTATTTTTCTTTAGTTTTTCTCCGATTTAATCTGCATCCCTCAGCCATCTCCTTGCTTCGCTTTCACCTCACCGAGCTCCGCGACGGAGCTCTGACCTTCGCGGTCCATTTATCGTCCTCCGACAACACACTTCACCTTATATCAGCTCCAGCTCCGCCACCTAGGCGGAGCACCATAGCCGGACCATCTTCCCCTCGCTTTAGGCCTCGCCGTCCATTCTCCACATCTCCACTAGCACGCACACGCTTTGGCTATACCCCTAACACCTGCAGGTACTCAATTCCACCATCGGCCGGAAGCTCATCGGAGCTACTTTCGCGCTTCATCGCCACGGTGCTCCAGCACCCCTCATCCGCTCCTGAGACCTCCTGGAGCTTCGCCGCACCGCCGCGCGTCTCCCGAGCTACATCAGACCCGCCATCGAGCGTCACCGATGTCAGGAGGATCGGGCGGAGCCAAGGCCGCCTTGCCGGAGCCCTGACAACTCCTCCGCAGGTGGCAGAGGACAGTTGAGGACGAATCACAGCCATCGTTCGATCATCTTGACCGAACGGTCCCTAGCCATCCACATCGCCACTCAACCGGAGCATCGAAGAGCCGTCAGATCTTTCAAGATCCCACGGTGTGTAGCGCGCCACGTCGCCACCTCAGGAGAGAGACCACCGCCGTTGGATCGATCAAGGATTCAACAATCTCTGATCACGCCACGCGCCATCCCCGACGGCCGTTGGATCGATCTTGATCCAAAGGTCCAGAGCACGCCATGACATCGGGTCCGAGCCTCTTCCCCGACCTCTAGGCTCGTACCACCCGAAGCTTCGCCGACCCACAGCCGAACCTCCAGAAGCTCCCGAGCCAAGCCCCGAGCCGCTGACGCCACCTGAACGTAGGCGCCCCACGTGAGCAGCACGTGCGCCTGGGTAAATTGCACGGAAGCCCCTAGAACTTTCAGAAATTGCAAATTGGTCCCTGTGAAGCCCCCCCACGTGAGGAGCACGTGTAGCTGTGGAGAAATTGCATTCCACCCCCCAACATTATAGGTAATTGCATTTAAGTCCCTGTCAACATGTTTATTTTTATGTAATTTTTATTTCCTGTATTGTAATTACACCCCTGTCTTTGCATGCATCCCTAGGTGTCATATTTCATCATTTTTAAATTCCAAAAGTTGAATGTTGTAGCTTAACTTGTCCTTGATTTGTTGTGACATTTGTCATATTTTTGTGGTATGAGTAGAATTATTAATTAATTAATTGGTTTATTTCTGTGATATTTTGCCCATTTGGACCTTTTAAATAATAGTTAATTCTCTGTAACTCCAAAAATTCTCAAAAAATCACAGTAGCTCTAGGATAGTTAACTTAACATTGCAAAAAATTTCATCTCATTTGCACATATCTCGAGGCCTGAATAAATTAATTGGTGATTTCCTTTGTTTAATTTTAATAAGTTCATTTCACATTAAAATTTAGGTCTGTCAATTTTCCTAGATTCCTCATCATTAGATCTATCTAGGATAATTTTTGTTCCTGAAAATTATATGATTTGATATTTATTAAAATTAAATTAGTGAAAATCACCCTGCATTCATTTTAAATTCACAGTAAATTCATTTAGTGTCGAAAAATTCCAAAAAAATTAGGATAGCTTAACTTCACCATATTTCATCATCTGGCCAATTTTTATAGTTTTTGGACTTCATTTGATACCTTAACTGATTTAACTTTAAATTGGCTTGATTTTTGCATGTGTTTGCATAGAAATAAAAAAAGACCAAAAAAAATATTCCTCAAAAATCGAACACTTGGACTTTACTACAAATTCACCTAAGGAGACAGATGCCTCCATGAGTTTGACCTTGGACTTCACCAAGTAAAAAAAAATGCCGCTTGAAATTAACTTGAATCTAATTAAAAGTGGTTTTTGATATTCCCTCTCGTATCCGACTGCAACGAACACTTATAATTAATTTGGACATTAATCTGACCGAATTAACTAAGGGTGTGGGAGGGTTCATCAGGTGCTATATTGATTATTTTCTGGGTTCATGAAATATTAGTGCTTCTATCAATGCATGGGCAAGTAGGGCCAAGTATGCGAGCTAGTTTTGTTTGAATCACTGAGCATAGAGGTATTGCGATGATGGGACCATGTCTCATCATGCCACATCCGAGTACCCTTCATGGGAAGTATTGGATTTGTTATATCTGCTTCCTTTTCTCTACTTCTTTGGCTGAGTAGTTGGTCTAGATACGATATCAAGGATTCATTAAAAAATTATATGCTATAAGTTACAAAGGAAGTGGGAAGTAAGGGAAACTCTAGTAGTACTCACTCTCCTATAGGGGCATTGCCAATATAAATCTTCAAACTCTCATGGCTTCATGGGTTGAGTTGGTGAATCCATTTTGTCTTGAGATTTGTTTGATTAATTTTGTTTAGGTCAAAGATCGAAAACATCGTGCATTTGTGCTATTTCATCTTCACTTATTTTTCTCATTTCTTCTTTCATTTTGCATGTTTCGAGCCTTCACATTCTTTTCTTCTTCATTTTATTTCTTCTTCAACTCTGTGATCTCCTCCTCATCTAATTCCTTTTTGATTCTTAAGATATCTGATCTGGGAGGATTTTGTTCGGGCTCCAAAAACACCTACATTGACTCCCCGATGTCGACATCTCCAATAATTCGACGTGATTCCAGGGTGACCAATTCGAATTTTATGAATCTCTCTTAGGACTCCCCACTTTTCTCTTCACCAAAAGCTTGGGAGACTCTCTTCCAAAGTTCTCTTCCTTTCAAATGGAGATCGCCCCATCTCCATTCACACCCCTACTCTAATAAAGTTCAAGATTGACCCTATTCTTGAATACTTCTCATCATCTTATGCATATTTCAAGGCTGATTGGGGTATATTTCCCATTACAGGTTAAGAACCAAATATGGACTCATCACTATTAGATTCTGATTCTGAAATGGCTCCTTGAAAAGGGAAGGGACAACAAATAGATCATAACAAGGTCAACAACCAAATGCTTGCCTCCATCCAGGCTATACAACAAGAGTTGACTGAGCAAGCCAATGCTCAGGATGCCTTTCATGAAATGCAAATGGAGATGAGGAGAGATAAAGAAAACAGAGGAGAAGGAGAAGAACATCATGTACCTGGACACCATGGAGGAGAGGAGAAGAGAGGTTCCAAAGTCAACTCTGAAGGAGACATACAACCATGGCGCGTGCTAAATTATAGAGTGGATCATGATACCACATATCCACGGATATTTTGAGCTAAAGTTGTAGCTCCTTTCACTCTCGTCGACATTCCACATGAACACTAATGAAAAATCATATATCTAGTTGCAGTAATTCAACCGTATCTGCATAACCATGCACTATCCCAACATCCCATTAGAGGTAGTTAAGATGTGTGCCTTCCCTTTAGCCTTCAAGATAAGGCTCTTTATTGGATCAATCATCTAGAAAGGTGGTGACAACCTGGGAAGAGTTGAAATAAGCTTTCCCACACAAGTATTATCCCCTGGGTCATCTAAATCAGATGCACGCTTTGATTTCTAACTTCTCCCTGGCATCCCATGAGCCAATTCATGAGAGGGGGGAATGCTTTAAGGATTTATAGGAGGTGTCCCCATCATGACATATTAAAGAACAATTTGGTCCATAATTCTTTCGGGAGTTTGAATTAGGATAGCCAAAGGCTGATAGATGCCGCATGTGGAGGATCTAATTTTAACAAGCATAAAGATGTCATATGGCAAATTTTCGAGGAGATGCTCGAAGGATCGACCGTATTATCTTCATCAAGTGCAATCCAAAAAAAACCTACAGATCCTCCATAAGTCTGTCAATATAGCAACATCTCATGAAGAGGACATGAATGAGAGTTCCAATATCAGCATTATCGGGAATCACCTGTCCAAGGTAGACATTATCAAGAAACGATCACAAGACCTTGAAAAATTAAATGTGATTGGACGAAGGACCAAGAATCTAGACAAGATCGACCATATCACAAAGCAACTGGAGATTCTGTGGAGCACAATCAACTCGTGTCAGTCTAAGTGCATGCCAGTTGAGACCTCTCCCACCAAGCTGAAAGACCAACCACAACAACATAGTCCATGTCAACCTCATTCCATACAGCACGTATACTACGCGCAGGCACCTGAACATGCCCACCATCACAACCGCAATAGATGTAGATGGTCATGTACCATCTAGAGGCTCTAGTATACGTTGAGTCATTCTTCCCACCTCCACCACAAATCCAAGAGGTGAAAGGCATTTAGGGTAATGAATCACAGTTGACCCATCCAGAAGGACAATACCATGGTCAATCTTCAGCCATCCAACCATTCTACCAACACCAAGGTGGAAGAACAATCCATAACCAACCTTCTCCACAACAGTCTCCACAATATGCTCACACGTGGAGACAAAATCACCAATAGCCGGCATACCATCAGTAGCAGTTCCATCACCAATAGCCGATTGCTTAGTATCAACATCAGTTTCCTCCTCCTCCACATTATCAATTATTTCCTCCTCATCCATACTTTTAAAATTACCAGTCACAACCTCCATATGAGTATCAGAATCATGTACTTAGCATGTCGAATAGATTGAGGCAGCACCGATAAACCCAATACTTGAGTGCCTGGCTCAACTTGGGAAGAACATGACAGAGATGAACTAGAAGTTGGATGACTTAACTGCAGTGAAAACCATCATCCCCACATAGGTTGAGTCCAATTCAAATAACTTCTATTGAAAGGAGCATGTAGTTTGGAATGAATCCTCAACCATTGAGTTACATATGAATACTTCATTTATGTTATCTAATGTTGTGACTCTCAGGAGCAGTGGGATATTATAGTCATCTGCCACGATGAAAGGGAAGAATAAAACTTCATAGGGTTAGTCGTCATCTCCTGAAACCGCCAATCCCGCTTCAATTCATGGGGAAGAAGAAGAAGAGAGAGGAACGACAACAAATCAGAAAATCCAAAAAAAATGAAGAAAAAACAAAAGATAAAAAATACAATAAAAGTTGAGGCTGAGTCGTTCAAGCCAAGGAGACTCCAGCACCCGCAGCTTATCCCGTGCTTGTCGACAAAGCCAAATTTCAGTTTTTCGTTCTCTCTCTGTAAGAGATGATCGTACCTTTTCTAATCATCCTTTTGCAAAGCTGTTTCCCATGAACATTTATATTTTGACAATGTAAATAATACTTTCCTAAATCTATAAAAAAATTTCAGAATATTGAAAGCAACTTAGTCTGACTCTGAGTCATTGAGATATTACATAATATATTTCTCAAAATGCTATTGTACAAAACCATGGAATCCATGCCTAGCGTAAAGAAAGGACTGAAAGAGGCATGCACATCAAAACATCAGCCCCACAAGAATCGATGTAGTAATAAAGCACATCCTTACCATGGTCACAATGAATGTGATCATCAACCTCTCGACAAAAAAAGACATGGGATCACCTTTGATGATATGCGAGATCAGTGAGCAAATTTTTGAGCAAACTCTACTTGATAGTGGCTCATCGATAAACCTCATTCCCACTTCTCTCCTCAAGGAATTCAGGTTGGATCTGCTGAAATCAACCAGGATGATCCTTCATTTTGATGATCGATCCATTAAGCAATGTTAGGTATATTTAACGGCGTTATTGCAATAGTGCATGCCATGAAATTTCGACTTCATTGTCCCGGACAAGGAATCCTCTGCACTGTTACTCCAGAGCCCTAGCATACTTTGTCGACTGTTCCTTTGAACGGCTGTAACGGTAGTTTATTACGCATTTGGAAAGATTACATTTCTCTCTCACAACAACAATGTCATTATGGAGATGATCACTTAACTCAAATCATAGGATATCACAACTGAGAGAAGGGAACATATTACACTGCATGTAGATGACTGTGACATCATTCATGGGATCAAAGATCCAAGTTTATACTTGAGTGACATTTTGACACAGGAATTCCTCTTCTTGGAGGAAGACTTGGAAAGCTTAGTTCAACTTTATTCCTATGCCGATAGGGAGATATATGCCGAAGAGCTGATCGAATTGTTTGAGGAAAATCCATCCTATATAAAAGAAGAGGGAATAATTATAGACTTGTTCGGTGTTTTGTTATTTGAGCTAAGAGTGACTGATGAGGACAACAAATTACTGGCAAATCATACACCTACCATTAGCCAGTCTCAAAGGTTATTGAAAAGCTTACTTAAACTCCATTGAATTAAAGCCACTTATCTGAAGTATGCCTTTCTTGCGGGTGAGTATGAACAATATCTGATCATCATCAGTTCATGATTGTCTGTTGATTAAGAATCATACTTGCTAGAGGTTTCAGAGAAAAATCGTAAGGATCTTAGTTGGAATGTTTTGAATCTACGAGGGATAGATCCGACATTGTGTTCACAACATATCTACTTAAATGATGATAGCAAGCAGTCCCGTGAGTGAAGATCTAGAGAAGACTACAATGACTTGTCCATTTGGCACCTACGTCTCTAAGAAGATGCCCTTTGGATTGTATAATGCATCTGCTACATTCCAAAGGTGTATGTTGATTGTGTTCGTCGATATGGTGGGTAGTTTTCTAGAGGTCTTTATGGACGATTTCTTGGTCTATGTGGTAGTTTTTATGCATGTCTTTTGCATCTAGACCGACTACTTAAGATGTTGTGAGGTGAATTTAGTGGTCTCATGGGAGAAGAGTAACTTTTTGGTCATTGGGGGGATTGTGTTGGGCCATGTCATCTTGAAACAAGGTATGGAGGTCGACCCGGCTAAGGTGGATGTCACTGCTAAACTTTAGCCACCTAAGACGTTGAAGCAGGTGAGGCCATTTCTGGGGCATATCGGATTTTATAGAAGATTTACTCAGGACTTCAGCAGGATTGCTCGACCTCTCACTAAGCTTCTAGGAAAGAAGGCTGACTTCATTGTGGATAACAAGGTCCTCTAGGACATCAATCAATTGAAAGGTTTGGTCACTCAAGCATCTATCGTACAACCATCAGATTGGTCTTTCTCATTCGAGATCATGACAGATGCTTTTGACTTTGCTATTGGGGCTATTTTTGGACAATGATGCGATGGATTGTCATTTGATATAGATTATGCCAACATGAAACTTGATGAGGTTTAGAAAAATTATACAGTTATAGAGAAAGAGTTGCCGGCAGTGCATTCACCCTCGAGAAGTTTCGGTCTTACCATTCTGGTTCAAAGTCATCATATTCATTGACCACTCTGTGATCTGGTACTTACACAAAAAGATGCCAAGTCACGATTACTTTGTTGGACCCTTTTGCTCTCAGAATTTGATATGGAGATAAGAGATAAACCTAAACTTAAGAATGTGGTAGCAGATCATTTGTCCAGAATTGAAAGTACAAAGACTCCATGGAGTAGTGTACTAATCACTGATTCTTTTCTTGATGAGTCAATTTTAAGTGTCATATCATTCCCGTAGTATGTCGATATTGTGAACTATCTTATCTTTAGGAGAGTTCTGCAAGATTGGACTCGAGTAAAGAAGGACAAGTTTTTGTCCGATATACATTTCTACTAGTGGGACCGTAGTATGTCGATATTGTGAACTATCTTATCTTTAGGAGAGTTCTGCAAGATTGGACTCGAGTAAAGAAGGACAAGTTTTTGTCCGATATACATTTCTACTAGTGGGAAGATACATACCTTTTCAAGGAAGGTACATATTGCATTTGGCATCGGTGCATTCCTCAAGAGGAATACACCAGTATCCTCGAATAATATCATAAGCTCGAAGCAGTAGGATACCATTATTGGAGTAGAATGACAACAAAAGTATTGCAATGTGTCCTCTGGTGGTCTACACTATTCAAGTATGCCGCAACATATGTGAAGGCAGTACTGACTGCCAGAAACTGGAGGAAACATTGGTTCTAAAGATTCGATGTCACTCAAGTTCATCCAAATATCCAATGTATTTGATGTTGGGGGTATTGACTTTATGGGTCCGTTTCCCAGTAGTCAAGGATATGAATACATCTTGCTTGTTGTGGATTATATGAGTCGTTGAGTGGAAGCTATTCCAGCCCGATCCACGGATGGTCGTACAATTTGATGCTTTCTCAAGGACAACATTATCTTGTAGTTCCGAATCCATAAAATTCTAATCTCAAATGTGTGTAGCGTAGCCATTTCATAAACAGAGAAGTCAAGAAACTTGTTAAGGAGTACAACATTGATCACCATATTACATCTCCTTATCACCCACAATCTAATGGTTTGGCTGAAATATCAAATAGGGAGATCAAGACTATTATGCAGAAACTTGTATGGCCAGATAGGAAGAACTGGCGTCGACTCCTTGATTCCATTCTATGGGTTTATTATACTATCTACAGGACTCCATTGGGCATGTCTCCCTATCATCTTATCTATGGGAATCCATGCCATCTGTCCGATGAATAAATTCACAAATCCCTTTGGGCAGTTAACAACTGTAATTTGGACTCACAAATAAGTGGTGAGAATCGGAAGATTAATCTAAACAGACTCTAGGAATTTCAAGATTATGTGTGTGATAATAACCTAATATACAAGGAGAAAGTCAAGTGATGGCACGACAAGCATATCAGATAAAAGACTTTCGGTCTTGGTCAAAAGATGGGGTTATTTGACATAAAGTTGAGGATATTCCCAGGGAAATTGAAGATCAAATGGGCTGGGTTGTTTTTAATGAAATCTATCCGTGACAATGGTAGCATCATCATATCTAGATTGTTATCGGACATTCAATCGTTTGTGGTCAATGGACAGTTGCTGAAGCCACATATAGAGCTCGACACATTCCTGTCCGTTGTTGATTCAATTGATGTGTCTCTTTAAGAAGAACTCCCATCATTAGAAAATTCAGATACTTGAGGTCCAAAAGATCCCTTTCTTTATTATTTTTCATTTCTTTTCCTTTCTTTCTTCCATTTTATTCAGTCATCCCTTTCAATAGTGACATACTTAGGATGACTAGATCCTAAGTATAGGGAGGATGAGTGACTCGAGTTTCTCCTTCATGTTCCCTCGCTTGTCTCTCATCTTGTTGTTGATATTTTTGTTCTATACATAGGGACTCTTTACCCCAAGTTTACATAAAAAGTTCAAAACATAAATCTACTTCACAAAAATATCTTTGCATTTGCATTCATATTACTCTGAATGATTTTTATAATCGAACTAGTCTAGAATATAATTTGAAGAGTAGTGATTTATTTTGATCTTAATCCACTTAATTTCATATGAACCTTAAGGGAACTGGAATTAAGACTTTCATGTCAATGTGACTTAATTATTTGAGTCAACAAGACTATATTTACATGTCATCTTGATCAGTCTAAGTAGAATATTTCATCACACAAGCATGACCATTGTTGACAGTGGTGATGAATCTTCATTTCATCACCTTTATTCCATCATTTTGGCCTTAAAAACTCTAGCTAATGCATGTAAATAGCATTATTTTGTAAAAATTAACATTCATTATTTATTTCATTTATTACGTATAAAATACAATTTTTAATGGCAAAATTATAAAATAAAGAAAAGAAAAGAAAAAGAATAAAATGCCAAAGGTTTTTTATGATCCTAAACCCCGAGACCTAGGCAACTTGATGACTGGGTCGACAAGGAATAAAGTATGGGGAGATAAGGGGCAATAAATTAATAAAAATATCATTCTTTTATTCATCAATCAGTCCTTTTTGGGACCTATTTTATTTTCTATTATTTATACATCAAATAAAAAAACTCTATACATGAAAATTGTAGAAAAAATATAAATAAACATATAAAATTGAATTCATACAAAAATAATATACAATGTACAAGTTATATTCTAAATAAAAGCTGAAATCCCAACTTCCTAAACCCGTATCTCCTAAATAAAAATTCAAAATGTATCAAAAACACCTTCATTTTATATAACTTTTAATAAGTTATTTAATGAAGGTGGCTTCATATTTTTCGGAGTTACGGTGTGAAAGTTAGGTTTTGGACCCCTATTATATAGTATACCCGAATAAAAAATTCATTTTATTTATTATTTATTTTTTTTATAATTTTATAATTTTGTAAATATTATTTATAGTAAATGTACATATTTATAATAGAAGAAAACCATAAATAAAATATAAAAATAAAATACTGTATAAATTTACATACATGAAATACCTATACTTATACCTATATCATATAAACTTATATTTATTTAAGTGTACATAATATATCACAAAAATATAATAAAAAATATTTATCTATATAAAAATAAGTATAAATATATAAAATAATAAAATAAAATAATAAAATCAAAAATACAAAATAAAAATAAAAGACGTAAAACATAGGTAAATATACCTATAAGTAAAACCCTAAAAATCAACTAGTATTAAATAAACTCGAAAAAATAAATAAAAACAATGTTAAAATACTACAGAAAATAACAAATAACTTTTATTATATAACTTAAATTAATAAAATCATTTATTATTTATTATATATTTTAATAATTTATGGGCAAGGTTTTTCCTGATTGGTCCACGTGGACCAACCAGATCGCTCAGCCAGTTGACCTCGATCAACTGTTTGACGGTGCCCCAAGGCTGTCAAACCTAGGCTTAACCATTCTTTCTCCTTTTTTCTCCCATCGATGCAAGTATCGATTGGAAATGATTCCTTTACCTTTTTTCTACCTTGTTCATCCTTTTTCGTGCGCCTACAACTCCTCGAAGATTGGACGTCTAAGTCGAGCATTGCACTTCGTTCTTTATCGCATGACCTTCACCTGTTCATAATAGAGATCCCCCCCTTTGATTTTTGAATCCTTTTGACCCACCTTTTCCCCTTCATTTGGTGGTCTAGGGCTCAAGCAACATGATAGGTTGCTCGCCCAACCATTGGTTAGATCGAAGGAGCAGGTTGAAGGTCGATTCGGCCATCTTCGGCGCAACGCCGTCGTCAAGGTACCACCTTGCAGCCTTGGCTGCTTGAGGTCTTCTTTTATTCGCTTTTTAGGTTATTTACTCGTAGATTTCATTCAGTCCATTTATTTTATGACTTGATTGCTTGTTTTAGCATAAATAGTTGATTTGTAGTTCACTAACGATTAACTCCGGTGAACCATTCCACCGTGCAACACCTGCTTTTTGACCCACTTTTCATCTTCACCTCCTTCCCAGGTTGATTCTCCATGCCTCACACCACTCCCATCCACCTGATCCTCACTGGATCAGTACATGGATGCTTTACCTCCCTCGCCTCGCCAGAGCATCTCCGCTACGATGCATCAAACTTTGCTCCACTCCTAAAACTCCTCGAGACCCTTCATTTACTGATGTTTATGCTAAACATGCATGCCTCAAGAGCTGAAGGCCTTGAATAGAGGCGATTTTGTCCAGGTTTGACTCCCAGGTCACCTGTTTTGGCTCGAGACTCCAGGACCCCAACGTTAGGTCCCATATGATTTTTAGGATTCCTCCAGGTGTGGAGGAGCTCCAGCTCCCTTTCGCACCACTTACGAGGCCCCCTGGTGGTTGAAGTTGCACAGGGAGGAGGATTGAAGGAGGCCCAAGCACAAGTTCTTCCTAATTCTTCTAGTGGCATTCATCGACATTCGATGTTGCTCATACCCCAGATGTGATGAAAGCCGTTGGATTAGTCCCACTCTGCAACTGTCAGAATTATGGATCGATCTGATCAAAGCCATTGCTACGCGAACCGTCATCGCACCTCCCACGTTCGCCACGTGTATAAGTGTAGGGAGCTGCATCGTAGGATCACGCCCTTTGGGGGTAAATTTCTATACATGCCCCCAGCTTATTTATTTATTTATTTATTTAGTCCTATAGATTAGTAGTTTAAAACATCAGGGTAATTTGCATTGGAGACCATGTACTTAAGCCATATTGCATTTTGGTCCTGGCAACATCATCTCATGTGTCGTCCCACATGAAATGACGTTTGCAATGAGGCCCATGTAGTTATGTGTATTTTGTTTTAATATCAAAACATTCTTTTGCAATTATATTAATTTGGGTATTTTGCAATTAAGCCCTTGACTTTAATTTCATTTGCACTAACGACCAGTTTGTTCATCAATTTTTGTGTTATTTCTATTTATTAAATATATCATCCATAATCCAAAAGATCTCAAAAAATAGGATTAAGCTCCTGATTCATTCTTGATTCACGATATATTTTTGGTTTTGTATTTTAGGACTTTTCCCTATATTATAAAAATGAAAAAGTGCACAAAAGGTCCTTGTTCAGCTTTAAAAATACCAAAAAATATTAACCTGGCTCGGGCTCGGCTCAATAGCTTAATGAGCCAAGCTCATGAGCCCTTATCGAGCTGAGCCCGAGCCTGGCTCATCGAGCCGTGACTCAATAGCCAGCCCTAGGTGGAGGTGGTGGGTATAAATCTGAGGTTTGACACTATGGCAGAGGCAGATATGTAAAATACGAAAAATCAAGAGCAAAGTCCTGGTAAAATGGAGGTGGACCAGCTGGAGGGTATGAGGGATTCACAAAGTCCGGATAAAAATCTCTCTAGTCAGCTATCTCCGAAACAAAAGAAAATGACCAGGAGAACACAGAGGTCAAATCAAGAGATGTGAGAAAAAAGGCACAAGTGCGTAAAGAAGATCTAGCATGCATACAAACAATCACAAACAAACTCGCATAAAACAAACCCCTTAATTCACCTACTCAACTCAGTTAAGACCTTAAAAGTTCGGTAAGTTCGGTCTTTTTATCTTGTCAATTTTTAGAGTTATGTGAGAATACAAAATTGTACAAACACTTAGGTTGGCCTCGGATTTGGGTGCTACTCCTTAATGTGTACATTGGCAAAATAAATGAGAATACAATGAGGGGTTTGCTCTCCCCAAGATAATTTTTCATTTTTGATTTATTTAAGGTCGAGTAAGCTTAGCAGTCCCCATTTTTTTTTATCATTTTTTTATTTTAACAGAAATGCACGAACCTAATGAGGTATCAATTCTTTTAGCTCCTAGGTGATCAAAATCAGAGGGAGAGAGTTGGAAAAGCTGAAAGCAATTATGAATGCTAAGTAGAAATGCTCACCTTGCCTCCAACTCTCTTCACACAAGGATGCTAAACAGAATTGAAACCTATCTATATGCAAATGCAAAGACGATGAAATTTCCCTAGAATAGTAACTGTTATTATCATGAAGAATAATATGTTAATCATCTAGAAAGAATCACAAGGTCCAGTCTTAGGGCCTCCTTAGTACCCACCACAGTGGGTCCAACAAGCGTTGTATGGAGGACTCTCGTGGCACCCGATTCCAAAACTAAGTGAAGAGTAATTCAAAATTTGACTAAGCTCAAATGAGAACTATATGTGCATGTAATTCTAATTAGGAGTTTGGCCTTAATATACCACCAAGCATATCCTAATGCTAGGACTCAATCACACAAAATAAAGGAAAGTGAAAACTCAAGAAACAAATAGAAAAAAAAGAAATGTGCGGAAAACACGACAAAATCGATGAGGCCCCCAAGAGAACAATCGCTTGGGCAGCGGACCTCGTGAAGTGTAGTAGTGTCCTGGAGAGTCCTAAATATTACAATTAAATAGTCTCTCTCTCAACCTGCATCCCCGTCGCCAATGCATCTGCCATTTCACGGACTAGGAGCGAGCCCCTACCCACCGCAGGTGATAGCTGAGGTGCCCCAAAGTGGAGCGATGATCCTACCGCACTCCAGGTGTGATCCAAGCTCTGACAAGCCTTGTTGCAGCCCAATTCGTTGTATTGCCGAGCTCTTCCCTCTTCCGAGGTGTCGAGCGATAATCGAAGGTGCTACTCCTCCAATCCAAGGCTAATTGACTCCATCTACAGGTATCCTCTTTCTCACTTCTCCTCTCTATCCTCTCCTCTGTTTCTTCGATTCCGCAGTTCAAACTCCTCTCACCCTCATCCCCATCTCCGACACCACCATCCCATTGGATTGTCATCAAACCCGGGACCTCCGCCTTGCCTTCTACCCTCAACGCGGCCATTAGCCAACCACCATCCCTAGCCATGTTGTTGACTTCATCCATTCACCCCGACACCCCTCCGCTGCCATGAGTCATCACCATCGATCGCTGCATTCGCCAGCCCACGCCTCCCTCGCGTATTTTCAACTTGGGTCGTGCATGCTCGTGCCACAATGCACGCAGCTTTTCCTAGTGCCCTCAACATCAACGATCGCCTTCCAACAGCTGCACCACCCGCTCGTTGGCCATTGACGACCGACACCAACCTCGTTCTAGCCGGCTCGAGCTCCACGCCTCCTCCTTGGACCTTGGACGTGTGTCTCTTGAGGTCCAAGCTCCGCCTGCTTCTGCCATAGTCGCAGTTCGCCACTGACCTCAGAGATTTCAAAGAACGGAACTTGATCATCCTTGTCTTATTATTGAATAAAGCTCCAGCAGTCCTAAGGAAGGGCCACCCAAGGATAATTTGTGACCCTCTCCAATGATTGGGGATACCCATGTCAAGGATAGTGAAGTCCACCTTGTACTCTTGTCCCTCAATTGATATAGTTACATTCTTGACCTAACCCTTAACCTTTTTCATTGATTTATCAACAAGGTGAAGTAACACACTAGATCAACGTAAAGGTCCTAATTTCAGTTTCTCATATAAGGCAAAGGGTAACAAGTTGATCGAAAAACCATAATCTAGGAGAGTGTGTGCAAATGCTATGTCATCGATATGACTCACCAAATAATGTGTACCTAAATCTCTCTTCTTCCGTGCCAACTTCTGGTTCTTGAGACAAAAAGTAGTGGCAATCGATAGAACATGGGTCTTAATGTAACTCTTCGATTTCTTCCTGCTAACTCTATTAGGTGTGCATCACACTTTCAAGTACTTTTGTAATGTAGGATGACTAGCCACATACTCATCAAATGGCACCTTAACCATGATGTTATCTCTACAAAATCGTGCCACATCAAGATCATCTTTTTGAATCTTTTTTATGATGCGCTTTCCTGTCGTAAGAGCATAGGAGAAAGGGATAGGCAAAGAATGATGTGAAGAATCAGAATCATAAATAGAAACATGCACTTTACTATTCTTAGAAATCGAGTTTTTCACACATGAATCTTTTACAACGAGAATAGCAACTGAATCATCTACTATAGGATGGGGAATGCCTATTGAATGTGCATTCTCATCATCCGAAGGTACAAGTTCCTCTGTATACTCTGAATCAGATGCGTGCTGCTCTGCTCTCCTCCTCCTCCTTGATCTACTTTTGAAAGTGTATGCTCTATGGTGATCTTTTCGAAGATGCATGGCATCATCATCCTCTAAAGTCTCCTCAGGCTAAGCCTCAGAGTCGGTCCTCTCCATGTCCCTAGCCCGATCAGGTACGACCACGGTTCGTCTGCTCCTGAGAGACATATGGTTAACACAATAAACAAAAAGATCTCGTGCCCAGATTGGTGAGAATCTGAGTAGTATACCTGATCTAACTAATGCTACTGTTGAGATCTATTCAGGCTATTGAGATTAGCCTGAAGCTGAGCGGGAATGGATGTAGTAGGGTAGTGCACTCATCATGTAAACATGATAGACAGTTTAGGTCGACCCTCAAATCTCGTACTTCATTCCTGTAAAAACGTAACTCCTCTAAAATCTGTCGCTAAAAATCTACAGGAACTGAAGATGAATGTTGTGGTTGTGAAGAAGATGAAGGAAAAGACTAACGTGGAGAATGGCTCTGATGGCATAAGAATGATGCTGTTACTGGGTATTCTACTAAACTTGCGGGCCCTGCTGGCCCCACTGGTACGTCTTTTGACCCCCATACGGTTAGTGATGTTGTCTTATTGCCTGGTAAGGAACGACTCCAGAGCACTGGAGTGTTGGAAGAGGTGTAGGAGTACATGATGTGTTGTAGAAAGTTAGGAGGCACTGGTATGAGAAACGGTCCCTAGAACTCTCCTACCTGGTAGGGTCCTGTGTGTACCACACACCATTTACCTCCCACACTTGGGAAGGCTCCTCAATGATTGTCTCCACAGACGGTGGTTGCTGCTGGCAAGAATGAGCTAGAGGCTGGTCCTCTACCCATGGTTGGGGTGGTCCTAATATTAGCTGCTCATGAATATGATGAAAACGGTAAACTAGAGCAACAAATGCAGTCATGGTGGATTATGTGTTTATGTTTTTTATGTAACAACAATGTTGGGTGGACTATCTTGTAGACTTGGATTTTCTACCTTTTATCTATATTAATCTAGGTTATAGTTAGATATTTAGTATTTTTCCTTTTTTATTAACAAGCAGAATGTTACAATATATATTATAATTTAACTTTTATATACAACTCAGATGGTGGCCTATTAGTAAGGTGGATGATCTTTAAAAAGGAGGCCTCGGGTTCGAGCCCAGGTAAAACACTTTTTCACCAAAAAAACACCTATTTCCTTAACGAGCCATAATAGGCTCGAGCCCGGACCAGGCTCGATAAGAGGCTCGAGCTCGATAAAGGGCTCGTTTCAAGACTTATCGAGCCCGAGCTGGCTCGATAAGGGCTCGAGCCCATTGAGCTTGAGCCCGATCCAGCTCGGCTGGGCTCGATCGAGCCCGAGCCCAGCCCTAGCTTGGCTCGTTAGGCTCGATAGCCAACCCTACCTACACCTTCACATCTTCCATTCCACTCACCCGAGACTGACCTATTGGAGTCACCTCTCATGGAGTCCACTCTTGAGAACTTGACCAAGATGATGGAGCATATGAGATAGAGTATTGATGACCTCACTAGCCTAAATAAGAGCTACATTATTGATTCACCTTCTGGATTTATGGATTCACTTGAGGACACCCATGAGAGCTTGCAATCGCCCAAAATACAAAAAATGAGAAAAACCTAAAAGTACAAAAAAATATTTCGGGAGACACACAGTCGATTCATCTTGTGAGGAGAGGGAACCCATGTGAGATACTTTACTTACACACACACACACACCAGTTCCCATCTTTGACCCCAAAGATGACACTGTACATACTTCTCTTAGTCATGCTTGTGTAGATGTTGATTCAATTCTTCTCTTTTGTACGGAGGGGATCCAAAAGTTCAAAAAAATATTGACTGAACCTGAAGTGGTGGCAGCTATTCATGAGATCATTAAGGCCCCAATTTGCTAGGCCATGACCTAATTATCTTCTCCTAAATCCAAGAAGAGAAAGTGAAGGGGCAGATCTGAGCGACATAACTTGACCATGGCCACTTCCCATGCCATCTATCACCGTCCACACACTAGGAAAGGGAACACTATCACACCTCTTGTGAGTTGCACGATTTCTGACTATTCATGTGATCAGACTCTCCTTGATGGTAGTGCTTCGATTAATATAATACCCTTTTCGCTGGTACATTCTATTCACTTAGGACCTCTTAAGAAGACTAGGATAATTTGTCAATTTTCTGATGGATCAATAAAGAGGCCGAAGGGTATTCTTGAGAACACTGTCATTCATATTCATGGCATGAGATTCACTGCCGACTTTGTCATATTGCTCATGGAGACCTCTGCCCCTATGGAGCGTCCTCCAATCATCTGGGACGACCTTTCCTCGCCTCTACGAGAGTCATTATTGATTATGGATCTGGAAAGATTTGCTTCCTTTCTGATGTCAGGAGTGATTTGTTGATCACTGCACCTACCACTGTTAACTAGAGACCCGCATCTCGTAAGAGTATTCCTGTGTTAGATGACCCCGAGGACTATGACCTTGATGATGATATCAAAGAGTTTGATGTATGTTGGATGACATTGAGACCCAAAAATTCCTCTCCAAGGAAGAAGACTCAGAAAGCATAGACCTTGGAGTTCCCCTTTCCGGTGAGTGGCGATGCATTGATGGCATTCACATGATTTACATAATTGACACCTTAGAGCAGAGGGAGGACATTGTAGAGACTGATGTGGCCGAATTTGATCTTGTTGCTTTATAAATGAATTCGGGCCTTTTGATGATGACCTAGTGGATACTTCCAAAACCGAACCTGAATGCACTACTTACACTAACCAGTTCATGCATTTCCGCTTTGAGACCGCTGAGGACCTTCATGATGTTGATCATGATCAGTTTTTGTCTACTAAGGACCCTGATATCGAAATGCACCTTGTCAGATCCATTTCTCAGCGATCACGCATGAAGGTCTGCTTTCTACCTTCTTAATCTTTGTATATCCATCTCTTTGTACATTCGCTTTCATTTTCTTCCTTCCATCTACTGTTTTTTCTCATCCACCTCATTCTGTGTGTTTTCCTTCCTTAGGACGTATTTTCATTTTCTTTTTCCGTTTTTTACTGAAAAGGTGTCACCCCCTTTTGACCATTGTTATACTTAGAACGTACTTTGTCCTATGTATAGGGGGGGTGTGCACCCTGAGTTATTGATTCTTTGATCCCCTCCATTGTCTCCTCTTCTTGTCTATACTTAGGCGGAGACAGTCCGAGAGTGATCGGTTCATTCCCACCCTTGACCCTCCCTACCTTCTGTACAGTCTGTTATACTTAGGATTAGTTGATCCTAAGTATAGGGGGGACAATCGACTTCTTATTCATTAATTTCTTCCTTCTTTCATTCTTTCTGTATTCGTTATTCTTTAGGCTTGTCTATACTCAGTATGAGTTATGTCTTCTCTTTTTCTCTCTGATCTATGAGGACATAACTCAAGCTAAGATTGGGGGGTCGTATATACTTTGCATATACTTTAATCATAACTGTACTTTCATATTTTTAATAAGTATGGCTAAAACACTATATATACATATACAATTCATTAAATCAATTAATCAAAATATGTATACTATTACTCAAATACGTTTGTATTTACTGAATAATAAATCAGGTGAAAATATTTTTTGCAAAATGCTTGAAAAATAGTTTGAATTTTTTTGAAAAACCTTTTGAAAACTATTTGAAAATATTTTATTAAATATTTTCAACCTTTTTATATATATTTTGTTTGTAAAAATTCCTTTTCTTTTTGTGAAATAAAAATATTTTGAAAACCTATTTGCAAGTGGTTTTGAAAATGGTTGCAAAAATATTTTGAAAAATCTACATATATTGTTTGAAAAACCTTTGCAAAATGATTTCCAAAAGGTTGTAAATGTTTGTAAAAGTTATTAGCAAATATTAATTTGGACTATAGTTTTCAAAATTATTTGTAAAATTATTTTCAAATAAGTTTGAGGAATATATACATCATCCAAGTAAATAAACATTTTCTGCCAATTATACATATTTATTTATACAAACAAATAACCTATATCTTATGTAAATCTTTGAAACCTAATTCTTGTAAATAATTGATGCACTCCCATGTAAATATTTGTACCTATCTTTTATTCCGAAAATCTTTTGTTTTGAAAATTCCAAAAACATTTGCAAAACCAAAAATGCCAAAAACATTTACAAAATCTTTTTTGAGAAAAAAACATAAAATTTTGCAAAACCTTTTTCAAAAATCCAAGAAAAGTTCAGAATTTGAGAATTGCATCACAAAAATATTTTCTGCATTGTGCATATCATTTGCATTGTTTAGATTGCGTTTGATAATGGAAAAAGTCTAAGTAAAATCCGAAAATTGGAGCTTTGTTGGACCTTAAATCTACCTAATCACAGGAACCTTATAAAAAATGGAATTGAGGTACTTCTGGTCTAGTTGACTTAATCCTTTGAGAATCATGAGAGTTGGTTCAATGTCATCTTGATTGCTTAAGTAGACTATTTCGGAGCACATGCATGACTCTTGTTGATAGTGACCTAGATTGTACACCGACACCATATACTTTTCTCACCTCAGTTGAAGTGGTAGAGGGTTGGATTTACCGGCATGAGACACAAGCCAATGGAAACATCAGCAGTCACGCATCTGTAGCCATTGTACCTCAACCCGATAAAGTAGCCATGAGGTCTAAAGACATAAGTTGTGTGTTGCAATAAAGATTCAAAAGAGGGATAGCCTACTAGCTCAAGAAGAAAAAGTCCTTATGTAATTGTTGTTGTATATAGTATTTCAAAAAAAATCAATATCTCGAAAATAGTGGACATGCCTGATTGAAAATAAAATGCATGCCAGAATGTACATATTTGTATAGTCAATAAGCAAGCTTGAGATTTAAAGTCATATGTTTGTGAGCCTGCAGCCAGGTGACTTGGCGACACTGGTTAAGCATCCTTGGATAGGTAGCTACACTGGCTACGGTCCATTCTTCTCTCCACCTCCTCTTCTTTAGCTGGTTGTCACTTGAACTTAGAAGGGAATATCCCGCTTCTCGAGGAAAGAGTTGTTAGATTGGCGAATTAGGGTCACTATGTTGGAGAAGAATGACTTCGACCGCTTCAACGGAAGACATCTACATATCTCATACACTATCCAAGATAGATTCATAGTCATAAGGGTTTGCATATATGAGTCGAAGTATTCTGACCTAGCTATTGAGGAGACTTGAGCAGAGTTTTGGGATTCTCAAAGGCTATTATGTTTCAAATCTGATTCCCAATAAGGTTTCGACCGCACCTAAAATCTAAAGGTTCAACTTAAGCTTGAAACTTTTATTTTGTGAAGACCAGTTTGAGAATTGAAATCAATCCACTTTCTTAATTTTCTTTTCATTGTTTTTATTTTTTGCACTTATTGTATAAGTGTTTGCTAGGGACTAGCAACAACAAGTATAGGGGGAGATGGATCTGTATTTTATCACCTTTATTCTATCATTTTGGCCTTAAAAACCCTAGCTAATGCATGTAAATAGCATTAATTTGTATAAATTAACATTCATTATTTATTCCATTTATAGTGCATAAAATATAGTTTTTAATGCCAAAATTATATAATAAAGAAAAGATAAGAAAAAGAATAAAATATCAAAGGTATTTCATGACCCTAAACCCTGAGACCAAGGCATCTTGATGACTGGGTCGGCAAGGAATAAAGTAGGCAGGAGATAGGGGCCAATAAATCAATAAAAATCACATTCGTTTATACATCAACATGTACTTTTTGGGGCCTATTTTATTTTCTATTATTTATACCTCAAATAAAGAAATTCTATACGTATAAGTTGTAGATAAAAATATAAATAAAAATATAAAATTGAATTCATACAAAAATAACATACAATGTACAAGTTATACTCTAAAAAAAAGCAAAATCCCAACTTCCCAAACCCATATCTCCTAAATAAGGACTCAAAATGTATCAAAATCATCTTTAATTGTATATAACTTTTAATGAGCTATTTAAGGAAGGTGGTCATATTTTTTGGAGTTAAGAGGTGAATGTTAGGTTTTGGACCCCTATTGTGTAGTATACCCAAATAAAATATACATTTCATTTATTCTTTTTTATTTTTATACTTTTAATATTTTTATAATTTTTAAATAATATTTATAGCATATTTGCATATTTAGAATATAATAAAACCATATATAAAACATAAAAAGTAAAATACTATATAAAAATACATTGATGAAATACTTATACTTATACCTATATAATATATACTTATATGTATTTAAGTATACATAATATATCAGAAAAATATAATAAAAATATATTTATGTATATAAAAATAAGTTATACATATATAAAATATGAAAATAAAATTACAAAATCAAAATACAAAATAAAAATAAAAGACTCATAACATATGTAAATACACCTATTTAAAACCCTAATAATCAACTTCTAATAAATAAACTTGGAAAATAACAAACAACTTTTATTCTATAACTTTAATTTAATAAAATCATTTATTATTTATTATATATTTTACAATCGTTTATGGGCAAGGTTTTTCCTGGTTGGTCCACGTGGACCAACTAGGTCGCTCCGCCAGTTGACCTCGATCAACTGTCTGACATGCGCCCTAGGTCTATTAGACCTAGGTTTGACCATTTTTTATCCTTTTTTCTCCCATTGATGCAAGCATCGATTGAGAATGATTCCTTCACTGTTTTTCTTCCTCATTCACCCTCTTTCACACGCCTTCGACTCCTCGAAGATTGGGCGTCTGAGTCGAGTGTTGCACCTCGTTCTTTATCACATGACCTTCTCCTGTACATAACCGAGACCCCTCATACCCTTCGATTTTTGAATCCATTTGACCCACTTTCCCCTTTTTTTTTGGTGCTATAGGACTCGAGCAACGTGATAGGTTGCTCGCCCAGCTGTTAGTTGGATTGATGGAGTGAGTTGAAGGTCGGTTCTGCCATCTTCGGTGCAGCGCCGCTATTGAGCTACCACCTTGTAGCCATGGCTGCTTGAGGTCTTCTTTTATTCACTATTTATGTTAATTTTAGTCGTAGTTTTTATTTAGTGCAATTATTTTATGATTTGATTTCTTGTTTTAGCGTAAATAGTTGATTCGTTGTTCGCTGGAGATTAACTCTGGCGAACTATTCCACCGTGCACCACCTACTTTCTGACCCACCTTTCATATTCAAGTCCTTCCCATGCCGATTCTCCACTCCGCACACCACTCCCGTCCAGCTGATCCTCACTGGATCAGCACCTGGATACTCCACCTTTGTCGCCTCGTCGGAGCATCTCCGTTACGACGCATCAGACTTCGCTCCACCCCCAAAACTCCTCGGGACCCTTCATTTTCGATGCTTATGCTAATCTTGCATGTCCCAGGAGCTGAAGGCCTCAAATAGAGGCGATTTTGTCCTAGGTTTTGACTCCCAGGTCACATGTTTTGTCTCAAGACTCCAGGACCCCAACGTTGGGTTCCGGACGATTTTCAGGGTTCCTGCAGGTGCGGAGGAGATCCAGCTCCCTTTTGCACCACCTGCAAGGTCCCCAGGTGGCCGGAGTTGCACAGGGAGGACGATTGAAGGAGGACCAGGCACAAGTTCTTACCAGTTCTTACAGTGGACTTCATCATCGTTCGATGTCGCTCGCGCCCCATATGTGATCAGATCCGTTGGATCAGCCCCACTCTGCAACCGTCAGAACTGTGGGTCGAACTGATCCAAGTTGACACTGCGCGTACCGTCATCATGTCTCCCATATCTGCCACGTGTATAAGTGAATGGAGCTGCGTCGTTGGATCGTGCTCTTTGTAGGTAAATTGCTATATATGCCCCAACTTTTTGGTTTTATTTATTTAGTCGTGTAAATTAATTAAGTAGTTTAAAACTTTAGGGTAATTTACATTGGAGACCATGTACTTAATTCATATTCCATTTTGGTCCTAGCCACACACCTCATGTTCGTCCCACATGAGGTGACATTTTGCACTGAGGCCCCTATAATTTTATATATTTCATTTTAATATTAAAACATTCTTCTGAAGTTATATTTTTGGGTATTTTGCAACCGAGCCCCCGACTTTAACTTTATTTGGATTTATTCCCTTGGTAGTTCATTAATTTTGTGTGTTACTTTTATTTATTAAATATATCATCCATGTTCCAAAAAATCTCAGAAAATAGGATTAAATTCCTGATTCCATCTAGATTCATGTTATCATTTAGTTTTTGATTTTAGGACTTTTTCCTACTTTATAAAAAGTCAGAAAGAGCACAAAATGTCCTTTTTCAACTCTAAAAATACAAAAAAGTTAATACTTTTTTTTAAAAAAAATATATATTTTTATCTATTTTTTACAACTCAATAACTAAAAACCCTAGAAATAGAAAAAATATATAAAAAATTTAAAAATCTCCAAAATCCTTTATACAAATCTAAAAAATTCTAAAAACTCCAAAAATATTAATTTCAATTTTATAATTTTCTTTATATTATTATTTATATATTGAAATTGATTTGAATTTTGGGTATTTTTTGCTATTTTCCTCTTCATTTCTGTTTGATCTATTTATTTAATATTTGATTGGGGATATTTTTGACTTAAAAAATCAATAAAAATTAGCAAAAAACTTAAAAAATCACAAAAATACTAAAAAACTATTTAAAACCAAAAAATATGTATTTTGTTTATTTTTATTATTATTTATATATATTACCCTATATTGTTTATATATCCCTATATATTACTTATTTATCTTTTGTGTCTTTTATAAAAAGTAAAAGAAAAATTAAAAATCAGAAAATACAAGGAGAAATAATAAATTAGAAAATTAGAAAGAATTTAAAAATATAAAAATTAAAATCCATAAAATTACTAAAATCAAAATACCACACAAAAAGTCAGATTGACAGGAGGAACATAGATTTTTGAAATTAATTTTCTCTGATCTCCCATTTTCTCCATGTGTTTGACACTCTACATACTTCCACCTATACACATCCATTGTAGAGTTATAATAAATGTTAACTCCACATTTTTTGCTTTTCATTGCTTTCTACATATTATGGGTTAATTGTTGAATTACTTGAGTTTCATGAGCAATCATTACATCGACTGCAGTTTTGCCTTGTGAGACCGTACGAGCCTCGCAAAATTCTACTTTTCAAGTGGCCTAACTTGTACAAGCACTATGCATATAGCTCGACTCAGATGAGGAGGTGAAGTGCAAAATTCTTTAGCTTGAGAAGTACACAGATGTAAACATACGATGCCTTAATTAGAGGCTAGTGCACCCCAACCAAATCTAGTGGCGCTGACATCTAAAGACATAATGTTGTGGGTTATAATAAAGCTTCAAAAGAGAGATAGTCTACTGACTCAAGAAGAAAAACCCCTTATGTAAATGTTGTCATTCTGTACATTATAAAAAAGAGTTAGACAGGTAAAAGTTCAATGAAAAATCCTTCTCGTCGGAGTTATGTGTAATAAGCAAGGCTTATGCTTCAAAGTCAAATATTAAAAGGTTGCCTACAATTGGAGACCAGGATACATTGGCCAAGCTCCAAAAGGATATGTGGCTACATGATGAATCTCCATTTCATCACCTTTATTCTATCATTTTGGCCTTAAAAACCCTAGCTAATGCATGTAAATTGCATTAATTTGTACAAAATAGCATCCATTATTTATTACATTTATTGTGTAAATAATACTATTTTTAATGCCAAAATTATAGAATAAATAGAAGAAAAGAAAAAGGAATAACATATTGAAATTATTTTATGATCCTAAAACCCCGAGACCAAGTCGAGAATTGAGTTGGTCGACAAGGAATAAAGTAGGGGGAGATAAGGGCCAAAATACAAAAAAAATGCCATTTATCCATTCATTATTTAAGCATTTTTGACACTATTTTATTCTTTATTATTTATTCATCAAATAAGGAAACTTTGTACATAAAAGTTGTAGATAATAATATAAATAAAAAGACAAAATTGAGTTTGTACAAAAATAGTATACGATGTTAATTTTATACACAGAATAAAAAGCTAGAACAAACTTCACAGACCCATATCTTCCAAATAAAAACTCAAAATATATCAAAATAACCTCTAATTGTATATAACTTTTCACAAGCTATTAATGATGGTGGTTTTATATTTTTTTGGAATTACTGTGTGAAAGTTAGGTTTTGGCCCTCATTGTACATTCTACCGATTAAAATGTTCATTTTATTCATCCTATATTATTTTTACAAATTCATATTTTTATAATTTTGTAAATATTATTTCTACCATATGTATATAATTAAACTAGAATAAAACTAAAAAGAAAATGTAAAATAAAATAAATCTATGTGAAAACATAGATAAAATACCTATGCCATATATGTATATAAATAAAAGGGAAAACTTGTTCTTTAATTCTTTATTCTTTTATAAACTCAACAAAATACATTAAAATCAAAAGATGCAATACATAGATAAAATATCTATAAATATACCTACATAATATACATATATATTTATTTAACTACTCAAATAACTTCATAAAAATAAAATAAAAATATATTTATACTCACAAAAATAAGTTATAAATAAATAAAATAAAATAATAAAATAAAACATACAAAATAAAAATGTACAAAACACAGATGAATATACCTATAAATACACTAATAAAAATTAACTACTAATAAATAAAACCAAAAAATAAATAAAAATCATAATAAAATACTACATAAAACAATAAACATTTTTTATGTTATACTAAAAAATTTATAAAATCAGTTACTATTTTCAGTTAATTTTTTTCGAATAAAATTTGCTGCTTTGTCGTTTAGCGGCTTAGGTGGCCCAATCAGGGTGCTTCATTCATTGACTTCGGTCAACTTGACCCCCGCCTCTTGATTTGACTCGGCATGTCTTTTCACCGATTTTGCGCCATTTTTCCCGACCACCACATCCATCTATCGCCTTCGATCCCTTCATACAAAATGCTCATTGATCATTGTACATGCACGCCATACCTTCTAATCGTGTGTATATACAACCAAATCGTTATTTTCCCCGGTCAAGAAGCGTGCCTAACTAAGTCTATAAATAAAACCCTTCACCTCCTTCTTCAAATTTGGTCACCATTAAAGCACTAGGAGCCCTCGCCTTGGATCCCAATCATCTTCTCGTGACAAGAGGGGGTGTTGCATGCTTTGGTGAAGCTCCAGGTGGTTGGGGTGCACCCACGGCCGTCGTTGCAGGTGACCCTGCTCCTTGGGCATCCCCCAGGTATAAGAGTTATTTCTTCATCATTCATTTTGTGTATTTGAGTCGTAGGTTTAATTTCCTGTCATTAGTGTAGGAATTAGTTAAGTAAATTAGTCTCAATCGATTCACCCGTACTTCGCCGGAGTCGAGCTCTGGCGAGCTACTCCGTGTGTCATCATCGCCGCTCCTCCACTTTAAACGCTTCCATCTTCATCACTATCGCCTCCCGATCATTCCTCGTACCTCTAATCCATCAGGACCACCTCGATTCTATGAAATGAGAATCTCCTCCGTCGCGTTGTCGGAATCCACTCTGCCCACCTCATTCCTTGCGTATCCGGCTTCACATTCGGTCGAGGAGGAGCCCCTCGAGCCGTGTTTCCTTCCTGTGCAGGTTAGGTGCGTAAAGGAGCACCAGGTGACGGATCTACAGTTGGTCGGAGGATCCTGGGCACCCATTTCTTCCTCGACCTCGCGGAGGGCCTCCCGCCGACTTCGTGTCATTCTGATGCTGCCAGAAGATAGAGACACCTGCCAGGAAGCTTTTGGGACCCTTGGGAGCAGCAAAGATCGACGGGGGAGGGAGATATCGCCGGAGGAAATTCGTCAGGCATACCTTTTTCCTTGTTCTTCCTCAGCCCTTCACTGCCATCGGATGAAGAAGGTGGCCCCAGATCACACCAGAGCCGTTGGATCGTGCCATGCATCAGCCATCCGATCGCGACCGACGATCTGATCTCGTGCATCCATCGACGAATCGTCATCGGCTGCTAGATGAGCGACACGTGGCAAGTCGAAAGACCAACACCGTTGGATGGCGCGCATATATGGGGTAAATTGCACATCTATCCCCATCATTTTTGAATTTATTATTTACCCTTATAAATAAAGTTAGTCGTTTCACATAAAAGGGACATTTTGCAAATGACCCTATGTATTTATTTTATTTACATTTGGGTCCAGTCCACGACGCCGTCCCACGTGATGTGGCAAAATTGCATGTAAGCCCCTATTAGTTTCTATATTTACTGTTCAATCCAATAAGTTGAAAAAGCATGTTATATATTTTTTGTGAAAATTGCTTGGAGGCCCTTGAACTTTTCATAATTACATTTTGATCCCTCCTAATGTGTGTCACATATAGTTCCACGTGATGGTAAAATTGCATGAGCGCCCTGATGGGTTTTGTAATTGGATATTAGTCTACAAAAATTAAATACATGTTATATGTTTTTAGTGTTTTTGCACAAAGCCCCATGTACTTTATTTTATTTACAAAAATACCCCTGCTAGGACATGTATTTTTGATGATTTTATCTATTTATTAAAAATAGCTACTATGCTCCTAAAAATCCAAAAAAAATAGGGTTAGATGCTTCATGTCATACACTTTCAGGCCCTTATTTTTAATTAACATTTTTTTGCATTTTATCCATTTATTAAAATAAAAAAGGAGTCTAAATATTCAATGAATAAATTATAAAATACCAAAAAGAATATAAAAACCTTTTAAAAATTCCAAATATATATGTGGTATAGTTTGATATTTATTGAGTCTAGAAAACAAAAACCCCTAAAGATAAGAAAAAGGAAATAAAAAAAATCAGAAAGATCAAAAATCCAACAAAAATATAAAAATTCTGTAATATACCAAAAACATGTTTTTCTATCTTAAAATTTTCTATACATTATTAATTATCTATTAAAATTAATTTGGGTAATTTTGGGACTTATTTATTATTTTTTAAACCCAAATCATTTTCAATTTATTTACTAATCCAGAAAAATACATAAAATTTAGTAAAAAATCCAGAAAAATAACAAAAAATTAGAAAAATATAAAAATCGCAAAAATATATTATCATTTTATCTATGTAGTATCTATATAAACCTTATATTGTATTTATACATATACATATATATGTTATATTTAAATCAAAAAGAAATATAAAAAAGGTAAAAAAATTAAAAAGAAAATAATATATATCTTTATAAAAAATATATATATAATTAAAACCCACAAAAAGATCTATACAAAGGAATGACTTGGTTGTACATAGATAACCATAGGCTACCATTTTGCTCTCTGTGGTTCGAACTCTACATGCTTACCTGATATGCATTTTATTGTTGATAAAATAAATTTAATTCCATATTTTTGCCATGAATTGAATTATTTCTATTGTGGGTTAATTGTTGTATAATCGTGGATTTCATCTGAGGTCAAATCAGCGACTGTCTATCTGCCTTGTGGATTGACACAACTTCAGATTGATCTCTCCCTATTATCACTACACTGGTCACTGTCCATTCTCTTCTCTACCCCCCTCTTCTTCGAGCCGGTTGCACTTGAACTTAGAATTGAATACCCCACTCCTCGAGGAAAGAGTAGATAGATTAGGAAATTAGGGTTACCTTGCTGACAGAGACTGCTTCTTTGACACTCTCAGATGTAGGGAGTTACCATTTCACATACACTATACAAGAGAGAGATTCATAGTCATAAGAGTTTGTGTATAAAAAGACTTGTTCTGACCTAACTAATGGGGTAAACCGAACGAAGAATTGTGGAACTTGAGGGTTGTTAAGTTTTAAATCCTATTACTAATAAGGTTCCCCAAATTAACAATCCAAACGTCTCAATAAGCTTCGAACATTGATTTTATGAAGATAAATTTAAGAATCATCATCATTCTAAGTTCTTATTTTTCTTTTCTTAATTTTCCTTTTTAGCACTTATTCTCCTAATATTTGTTTGCTAAGGACTAGCAAAGCTAAATATGGGGGGGGTGATGAGTACCTACTCATTCACCTTTATTATTTCATACTATCTTTAAATATCTAGTGAATTACATGTAAATATCACTGACTTGTATGAATTAACATTATAACATTTGTCTATAAATAGTGTATAAATACTTGTATTTAAATCCAAAATAAAGAATAAATAAAAGATAAGAAAATAAATGAGGTATTTATGATACCGATGGCCTTGAACCTCAAGACAAAGTCAAGTATTGATTAGGTCGATCACAAATAAAGTAGGGGGAGATAGGGTGAAACAATGTACAAAAAGACCAAGAAAACCTGAATTAGTCTTGAAAATACTATGTACATAACTCGAACTTACAGTATTTTATTCATCATTAGGCACACTCCAGATAATAATGTGTTCAACATCAAAACATGTACATAATCATGTACAAAATAAAATAAAAATATTGACAAAAATAAATCATGCGTAAGGCACTCATTACACTCAGTTGAAAAAGCGGTAAAGAAAACTTCACTGATCAATATATTCTCCATACAAACTCAAACTGAATCAAACTCACCTCCATTGTATTTTAAATTTATTTATATATAAAATTAAGCGATTTCATTTAAAATGGAGTTAAGCTACAAAAGCAGACTTATTGGGGTGTTCGGGTACTTGTATATCTATATAATAAGACAATTTAACTTATTGTGAATATTCTTGATCTCCTTATCATTTTAAATTATTATACATATTATATATCATCTAATAAAAATACCAATAAAAATTAAAAGCACTCGAAAATACCAAAAAAGAATTAATAAATCGTAAATAAATATATATGTAATATACCCATGTTGTAAATATATGTATTTATTTTTACATATAAATAAAATCATAAAAATCCCATAAAAGAATGTAAATATATAATAAATAATGCTTTAAATAAATAAAGTATTTAAATAGGATATTATAAAAGAACAAAATATATTTATAAATACATAATATAGAGTATAAATACTTATAGAAAATAGTTTATAAATAATATTACCTAATAAATAAGGGTATAAAATAAATAAAAATCACTAAAATATAGTTTAGAAAATTGTACACATTTTAATGTTTTGAGTTTTTTCCATAAAAATCACCTAGTAGAGCATATTTGTAAAATACAGAAAGTTTTGGTCCTCTTTACAATTTTTCCATAAAAATTAACACATAATATACAAATTTCAGGATAAAAACAAATACAAAGAATCATAAGGTAATATTTGCAAAATACCCACCTCATGTAGGGGGCCACGTGAGGTGAGCTGTGTTGTCACGAAAAATTGAGGGGTCGGAAATATTGTTGATGGTAAAAAGGTGTCGTCGTTGTTATCCCCAAAATCCCGTGACAAACAAAAAATAATTTTTTTATTTTTGCTACTTATTAACCTATATAGCGGACATGGTCGAACTCAGGGAGGCTACAAATCCCGAGGGTTATTCAATTAATTGAAAATCAATTAAGAGAAAACAAGAATCTCAAAGGACAACTATCATTGGTTTTTGTGATTTCTGTTCTTTTTATTTTTTTATTTTTAAATTTCTAATTTTTTATATTTTCTGATTTTCAATTTTTTGTGATTTTGATTTTTTCAATTTTGTATTTTCAAAAATAACATGAAGCGGTATCCAAAAGATTAAAAATACGCACACCAACTCTTTTTGTAATTTTTCAATTAATAAAAAATACTCAGAAAAATGCAAAGAAAATATTTTTGGATTTTAAAAGTTTTCAAATATTCTTGAGAATTTTTATGTAATTTTCAGATGTTTTTGTATTTTTTCTAAAAATCAAACAATGAGAAAATGCGAAAATGTAAATAGCCTGAAGTAATTTGCAACTTAAAAATATTTTTAGTGCCCAAAACTCGTGACAATTATTTTTAAGATAAACTAGAAGCAATTATCTACAAATAGGAACTGGATTCATAATTTTTGGAATTTTGTAGAATTTTTTATGATTTTTAATATTTTTCATTTATTTTGGATTTTATAAATAAATAATATGTGAAAATTGGTCAGAAATTAAAAGATAATGAAATAAAACTACCCTATTGTTTTTGAAATTTTTGGAAAAATATTTGAATTTTTATGAATTTTGGAATTTCAAACAGGTAAAAATGACATGTTTTTGATTTTTTAATAATAATAAATGAAATCAAAATGTTGTGAAAATTTTATGCTAGATGGATATGCACATCAAGAACATAGCATAATTTTTCAAAAAATTGGACTAATAAAAGCTTTTATTTCAATAGAATAATCATGCAATGTTAAAGTCTAGATAGCAAAGGTTGAAATGTAAATCTTTCAACTTTAAGTATCAGAATATAACAATAAATAGATGCAGGGAAGACTTTGTAAATTACCCAATGGAAACGTCCTTTGTACGTGATTTGTTTTGGCAGGGGCGAATTTGTAATTTCAAAAACTTCTGGGGCGTTCTGATGTTTTCCTAATTAAGCCATGGGACCTTCTGTCATTTCTGAAATGTCCAGGGGCGTGACTGTAGTTTCTCCAAATTTTTTAAGAAGGGTTTGCTTTGTATCTGCTAAGGGGAAAGCAAAAGAGGTCTACCACCCCTTGCTTCTTCTCCACGCAAGGGGCTACGCAGGCAGCGGAGGACTTTTGCGGAAGGCGAGCGGGATGCGCGCGGCTCGGTGGTGCAGCAGCAGAGGGCGCCGAGGCATGGCGCAGGGCCGCCCACTGTTGTCGGTGGCGAAGGGAGTCGCGGTGGAACTCGGGATGCGCTGACGCGGGCACCAGGCGGTGGCAGGAGGCTGCTGCTCTGCTCGCGCGACGAAGAGGCGCACGGGGTGGAGACGACAGAGGCGGACTGTGCGTGGGGCTCTGGAGTTCGTGCTAGCCGCCGCCCAAGGGTGGAGAGGCTGTCGGCGGTCTGGAGACTCGCGAGTCACCTGGGAGGTGCGGGAGGATGGACCATGGGGGGGTGCCTGGAGGGCTGCCGTCCCCTCTTTTTTTGTTTTTTTGTTTTTTTTATTTTGTAATTTTTTATTGCAATGTAAACAGTAAAAAAAACTTTTTTTTTATTTTTTATTATAAATCCAAAATAATAAATAAAATAGAAAATGAGATTTTTTGTTGTTTTCTCTTTAATGTTCCTGCAAAACAAACGTTAGAGGAAAAGAGACAAATTTTTTTATTCATATACAAATCGGAAAAATGACAACGAGAAAAAAAATGTGACAAAATAAACTACGATTAAACTAAGATAAAAATAAGAAAAATGTGGATCTCACCTTAGGAGCGGAAAAGGACCGTGATCGCCTCGACAAGTCCGACTCGCTGTCACCGGACGGCTTGGAGACTAGGCAACTTTCTCATCGAAATTTTCTCTCAGAGATCGGGTTCCTCTCTCTAAAGATTGATCCAGTTGAAATGAGGGAGAAGGAGCCATATAAATAAAAAAGATAGAATGAAATTTGAATTTTTGAATTTTTTTGGATAAAGAGAGATGAAAATTGAAATGATTTTTTGAATTTTTTTGGTGAAAGAGATAAGAAAGATGAAAAGAGATAAAACAAAAGAGATAAAACTATGTACAAAATTATATAATTTTTTTGAATTTTCGTCACTTTATTTATTTGAATTAAAAAATGTTATTTTTTTATTTTTTATGGCGGTTAATTAAAAATAGCAACTATATCCATATACTATATACATATATGACATTATATAGAAGGGTAAATGAGGAAATTAGCCTTTTTGTTTTTAACAAAATTAATTTTTTTATTTTTTATTTTTATTTTAAATAATTAGTAAAAATATTTACAAATATTTAAATACAATATTTACAAAATACATGGGAAAATTGCACAAACCCCCCCAGAAAAATAACTTTTCAACCGTAACTCCAAAAATTATGAAAATACAACCATTTTGAAGATAATTCAATTTAGAAACCAATGGAAGTGAGATTATTTCAAGTTAAGCTCATATGGAGCCGGAATTGGTCTTTAAATTCGTGCTTAGTGGCTTTTTCCAAGTGTGGCTACTTTTATTATGTACATGATTTAATTATGCAATTATTTTTATTAATTAGAACACATTTTTATTTACAACTTTGGTTTTGAACGTTATTTGATTTGAGGTCAATTAAGACACAAATAAATTAGTGTTAGTTATATACAAATATACACAAAATAAGTGAGAAATATTTACAACAACACACAATTTTTTTGGATTTTCTGCTTAAGGACCCTATCTCCCCCTACTTTATTCCTGGTCGATCAGGTCAAGTCTTGACCTTCTCTCGGAGTTCAGGTCAGCCTGTATACAGTCTTCTTTTGTTAATTTTCCTTTATTTATTTATTTATTTTAAGTTAAAATTAGTAAGAAGTATACAATATTTACACACAGATGCAAGTTAGTAAGAATATGGAGTTAGTGTTATATGCATGTGTTTTATAAGTGATTTTAAGCTAAAATAAGTGAATAAAGATGACGAACCACAGATTCATCAAGCTGGCATGGACATCAATGCAAATACACAAAAATGGAGGGGACTTTATGCAAAATATCCCCAATTATTTACAATTCAGACCTAACTTTTAATATTAAATAAAAATATAGAAAACAATGAAGGCATTTGTGAAATTTACCCATTATATGCACGCCAATGGATGGCTAGGATCTCCTCACTTGACACACGCATCGTCTTCTCCTCGTGTGATGATGATTCATGCTGCAACGGTTAGGATTAGACCCCCCATTGGGATCCGAAGGTGGAGGCTTGTACTGATCTGACGGTAGCTGCTCGAACTGGGTCTTTGATCTTGATCGGACAGCTGGGAAGGTGCCTAGAAGAAGAGGCAAAAATGCCTTCCCTCCCGAGCTTCGATCTACTATAGTGGTCGCCTCCGACCACCTGTTGCTCTGCTGATAGACTTAGAAGCTTCGTCTCATCGTCTCGTAGCTGATTGATGCCTCAAAAATCTCCGAAGCTCGGTGGGGGAGCTTTGGAGGGACTTCATTCCCAAGGATGTATTAGAACCTTGAATGGGTCTGAGATGACCCTCTCCAGACCTACAAGTACGTGCACTAGCAAGGCAAAGCAAAGGATGCAAGATCTGGGCAATTATTTAGTGGAATCGATGGTGGAATGAACATATATGGAGGTGCTCCGGCAAAGGCATCTGAGGGAGAACCGATGACTCGATCCAAGAAGGGTCAAGGTGATTTGATGGGTCGAGGGAGTATAGAAGGTGTTGGGAAATGAGATGAGGGTGACATGGGGGTCGGATACGGTTGGACACATGGCGGAGCAGGGCCGGAGCTTGGAGCTCCAGGGATGGAATCAAGTAGATTATACAATGAACTACATATCTAGAACCTAAATAAAATGTAGGAACATGAAACCTAAGACTAAATCTATCTAGAAATGGAAAAAAATGCACTGCTCGAACGTGGGGACCATGGAGCAGAGGTGTCATCGGAGCTCCACCTTGGACCGCCTCTCCTCCTCCTTGCTCCGCTCCAACACCTCGAGGGTATCCTCATTGTCACTAGGAACACACTTATGCACAAGGTTGAGGGATTAAGGGCTTCAACATGGATCAAAGAATAAAAGAATTGCTGGAGAGCTTTTTATGGATAGATTTTGGCAGATCTTGCGACTAGATTCAAGGATGCAATGGAGGGGATGGATGGGATCTAAGGATCCAACGGTAATCATGGAGATCCCAACTGCAAAAATTGTTCAAGGCTCAAGGTGATTCGATCATTAGATTGCAAGGGAAATGGTGAGAAGTGGGCGTCTTGAGGCTCTGACACATGTCAGATGCGCCAATGGGGCAGTTGACAGGAGTTAACAAAAGAAGGGTTCTGGTTGGTCTACGTCGACCAACCAGAAAAATGCAAGGCAAAAATACCTTGTAAATTGAATAATAATTAGTAAATGAATTTATTAATTTTAGGGTATAAAATAAAAATTGTTTATTTTTAGGTAGTATGTTTTCTTATTTTTATTTATTTTTACGAGATTATTTATTTTTAAGTTATTATTTTCTAGTATAATTATAGGTATATTTACCTATATATGTGTATTTTATTTCTATTTTGTATTTTAGATTTTATTATTTTACACACTTAATTTATACATTTATAACATATTTAGATATACACAAATACATTTTTATTGAAGTTTTCTGAGTTTATTTGTACACTTAAATAAATAGATGTATTTATTATATAGGTATACGTATAGTATATTCAACTATATATTTTATACACTTATTTATTTTTGTTTATTTTTAATGGTTTCCTTTTATTCTAATTATATACATATAATAAATAATATTTACATAATTATAAAAAAATATAAAATAATAAAAAAATATAAAGAATAAATAAATTAAATATTTTATTCAGGTATATAGTACGTACCCACTTAATGGTCTAGTGGTAGTACAGTGTGTCTACCACACAAAAGACCAGGGTTCAAATCCCACTGTTGCAGTGGTTGCGTTAGGTAGTCGACGGCCAGCGTAAAAAATAGTCAAATCTTTCAACATGGATTTGAGCAAGAATCCATGTAGCCGACCCTACTTATAGTGGGAGAAGGCTTAGTACATAGTACATTCAAGTATATAGTACAATAGGGGTCCAAAACCTAACTTTTGCATCTTGACTTCAAATTAAATGAAACCATATTCATTAAATAGCTAATAAAAAGTTATATACAATTAAAGTGATTTTGGTACATTTTTAGTTTTTATGGAGAATATATGGGTCTAGAAAGTTTGGATTTTGGTTTTTTATTCTGAGTGTAAAATGAACAATGTATATTATTTTTACGTAAGATCAATTTTGTATTTTTCTTTGTATTTTTATCTACAACTTTCATGTAAAAAGTTTACTGAATTAAAGAATAAATAATAAAGAAAAAATAGGTCACAAAAGTGAGTTATTGAAGAACAAATAAATAGGGTTTTTATTGTGCATTTGACCCTTATCTCCCCCTACTTTATTCCTTGTCGACCTAGTCATCATGATGCTTAGTTCTCGGGGTTAATGGTTTTAAAATACCTATGGAATTTCATTTCTTTTTATTTTCTTTCCTTTATTCTTTTATTTTGGCTTTAAACACTGCATTTTATACAATATTTATACAATAAATAACAAATGTTAAATTAGCAAAATAATGATATATACATGCATTTAGATAGGGAATGAAGGCCAAAATGAAAGAATAAAGGTGGTGAAATGGAGATTCATCATGTACCAAGACCATCTTAATGATCATACGACAATTGATTCAAATGTTGAATTATAGAGACAGGTGCTTGACGATATCTAAAGAGTTAGATTGAGGGCTCATCAAGTACCGTCAAATGATTGCTATGAAATGATCTCCACCCTGAGAAGAAGATGGCAATTCCTCTCTAAAGGCCGATATCTAACAGATATCTTTATGTAGGTCATCTGCATAGGAATAGAGATTCAGAGGTGATAGATAAGTCATGTCAAAGAGTTGACTGAGCAAGATCAAGATAACCAAGACCTATGTTGTATATTGTCACGATATAGGCAAACATCCTTTGACTAGAGACAGATTGTTACTATATGTCTGAGTATGTACATTTGGTCGACCGATAGGTTGATGATCTAATAAAGGTCTTTACATTAGCGAGTTGGTGTTCGTACTAGGGCATATGACTAATACGATCTCTCAAAGGGATCATGCTTGTTCATTACTGAACCGGAAGACACGAGCTCATTCATATGATATTGAGATCGAATTCCATGCATGGTTTTCTTGCTTTAGAAGCTTGACCGAATTTGTAGGTGTGATATATACTTTTGGAAAGTATATGATCAGTACCAACTCCCAATGATCTGATGAGAAACTTAATGATAAAACCCTGAAGAAGACAATTCAAATATGATCTAAATTTCGAGTTTAATCTTGGTCTTCCAGTATGCAGAATATACAGGTATTAGGAGTACTCGAGGGTGATGTGATCATAAATGATGGTATAACTATGACACTTCCATTCCTAGGGAGTGATGAAACATGTTTGGATTTTAGTGACTCCTCTCAGCAAAATAAGTAAACTAATCTTAGTCCAAATATTGAACATTGGTCTGAATATGATTCTGATGTAATGAGAATATTAGACTTATGTTTTGATTTAACCAAACATCTATGAGAGGTTCCCGAAATATGGATTTGAGATATGATCTCAATACCCATGTCACTATACATGGAATGTACAATCGTCCTGTCCTTATATCCAAGTATCCGGAGTAAGCACATTATTCTTGAAAGAGATCAAGACAAATTCAGTTGTTGATAATGTATCTGAGCAATGGGAAATGGATAATTAAATGTGATAATTATCATGAGTAATATGAATACGATTCATATTATTTGAACACGTGAGAATTGACATCTAAGATAATTCAATATGATTTAGTTATCAAAGATATGATTAGTGTGGATATTACTATCCATAATAATCATAAATATTATAAATATGATTTATAATATGTTGGAGAGATTCAATTGTAAATCAAATTTACTGATTAAATGTTGTTGTGAATTGGATTCACATTGCACAATTAATTGTACATACAATTTATATTTTATATTGGGTGGTTGAATTTGATTCATAATTGTCAATGGTTTGTTTGCAATTCTCACAAGTAATTTGCAAGTTATTTTTCTACAAGTAATTCAATGAATAAATATGTAATGTAATAAGATTATAGTACATGGTGATTAGAGAGAGATTTTCTCTCTCCAATCCACCATGGATGCACATGCTTCTTAAAGGGGGAGGAGGTTGTCTCCTTCCCCTTATAAGGAAGATGGCTCTTTAGTCATGTTTTATTCATGAGAATCTTGTTGATTTAGTTGAAATTAAAAATGTCAAGATTATTTGCAACATATTTGTTTTCTTTAAAATTAATTAATTATTATTGCAAATTGTTGCAACAAAATCTCAACCATTGATTTAAATTAGGAGTGCATCTCCACCATCTAATATAGTATAAAAGGAATGGTAGTCGTAGCCTTTTCTACTACATAATTCCAAGAGAAAAAAATCTCTCTCTCATTCTCTACCACATGTCCAATTACCCTTTCTCTCTCAATATTGTGTCCATCCCTTTATTGTTGTTGAGAATCCCGTCATCATCGTGAAATCGTTGTGTTGCTCGATCGACTACTCGTGGATCTCCTCCTTCTTCGGTGCTCCTCGCTCGTAAAGAAGGATCTATATTTCATGATATGAAATCGGGAGATTCCAACATCGGACCATCAACTCGGATTGTGGGAGCTTCACATGTCATCTACACGTTCTCAAGTGCTTCTACATCGGATTTGACTTGAGATAGGATAATATCATACTTTAGAAATTAGTGATCGAAACATGCTCCAAGAGGTAATCCCTAATTACTTGTTTTTTTTGTCTTGATGAAATTATTTGAGAAGTGTTCACGAATCAAGTGATTCCATCTATTTAAAAATTTTAAATTTTGCTTCCCCTTGCAACTAGTATGACTAGTTGCCCTAGATTGTATTTAATGTGATCTACACGCTTATGTGATATGATAAGGCCTAAATCCAAGCCTTCAAGTGGTATCAGAGACTTGGTGAATGGTCTTGGATGTGATCTAAAACTCTAGGAGAATGGGATTTTGTATATCCATTGCGTAGGGACTCGTTGTTTTGCTTTTGATGCATGTTTCGAGTTATTTTTTTCAAAAATAAAAAAGCTATTGTTTAAGCATTGTTTTGGATGAATTTTTTGAATAAAAAATGTATTTATAATGTCTAAATATGTCTCCAAAATAGCAGTCAATTGTTGGCACCAAGGTGCATAAATTAAAATTCAAAAAGTTCACATAGTCACATTATTTTTGCATGTATTCACATATCTGTAACAAATTAATTTTTGGTAATTGGTTTCCCATTGTAAAATATGAAATAAACTTTATTAAGTAGAAAACTAAACCATCAAACCGCACGATTTTATTTCACGTGATTCTGACTCTGTTTGCTCTAGATATTCCATATTTAGTGGAGATGGGTCGGATGATGATTAGATCATCAAGATTACTTTCTTAATATGTTTATCATTCAATGTCAATCAACAAAATTATGGATTTTCCATGATTAATTGATGCTTAATATTTATTTTGGAAATATCTTGTTAAACATCAGTCACCGTTGAATGAATGTTTCATGACAAAACCCTAGTTTATCCTACAATAGTTGTAGCATAATTTTTACATGCAAAACATGTTTGCATGATATGATTAGAAATTTAAGATCACAAAATTATTTTAAGATGTCTAAGATTTCTAAGAGATTACTATATAGTATAATGTCGGTCATCAAAGGAATGATCGATAAACCACAAGTACATTGATCTAATGATTGTTTCTCTTGAGTTGTTATGGTGACGGCGTTTAGGTCGTGGACATGCTAATGGGTTACTTACTTGGTATCCTTCACAGTATTTGAAGTGGAAGTGCTCCCTGTCAATATTATCTATCCGACCTGGCTTGATCTATCAATATAATAGGGAGATATGAGTAAATCAAATTGTACTCTAATTTCTAAAACTCAAGAACAATACGTACTTGTATGAGCATAATATTATATAGTAATATAAAGCAGACCCTAAATGTTTGTTGATTGATTTATTTAATTGATAATTGATTTTATGTGATTAAATAAATTATTCTAATTAAAATAAACATACTATTTTGAATAGACTCGTAAGTCCCTTAGAATGACTAATTATGTCAATATGATTCATAATGATTAAGTAAATTTTTTATGGTATATGGAGGATCATATAAATGACATTCATGATCTCCCGTTAAGACAAAGGGTTCCGTCGCCATGGATTGTATTCTGGAGACGTATGTTTGAAGTGACAACTCCTACATACAAGCACAAATGGATCGGGCTCTTTGCCTCTCGAAAGAATAAGGCTGTATGTGTAGTAACCCCAATATTGATCCTCATGTAATTGGGGCAGTATTGGATTACACATAGAGAGTGCTAATGGAGATCCCAGATTGTTGTCGCTTCGACTGCTCGTGGATCTCCGTCTTCCTTGGTTCTCATTTCATGTGAAGAAGACTTCAGATTTCATGAGACAAAATCAGGAGATTCATTGTGTGGATCTTCATCTTGGATTTTGAGAAGCACATGTCTTGTTACTCAAAATCAGGAGATTCATTGCTTGGATATTCATCTTGGATTTTGAGAAGCACATATCTCGAAGACATTTCTCAAGTGAGATGCATTAAGAATGAGGAAGGTCACGTACTTGTTACTAAGAAGGATATAGAGACTAGATGGCAGCATTACTTCCATAAACTTTTCACTGGGGAAGGAAATAGAGAGATCACTTTGGGTGATCTAGCTAGTAGTGAAAGTTACTTGAATCGTGCAAGCTATAGATGAATACAAAGAAAGGAAGTAGAGGAGGCTTTGAAGGTTATGAGACCTGGGAAAGGTGTAGGACCGGATGACATCCCTATAGAAGTATGGAGAGTTTTAGGTGAGCATGGTTTGACTTGGATTACGAATCTATTCAATGTTATTTGGCGAAGCAAGAAAATGCTTGAAGATTGGAGGAGGAGTATCGTGGTGCCTCATTATAAGAATAAAGGAGACATTCAAAATTGTTCAAATTACAGAAGCATCAAGCTGATGAGTCACACTATGAAAATTTGGGAATGTGTGATCGAAATAAGGTTGAGGCAAGTTTCCAAAGTAAAAGAAAACCAATTAGGATTCATGTCAGGTCTCTCTACTATTGAAGCCATCCATTTGTTAAGGAGATCAATGGGTTTGTTTTGTGTATAGTTGTTTGGTGATTGCTTGTGTGTATACTCGATCTTCACCGTGCATTCATGCATTTTTCTCACATCTCTTGATTTGACTTCGTATTCTCCTGATCATTTTCCTTTTATTTCAGAGATGGAAGACTGGAGCGAATTTTATCTGAATTTTATGAATCCCTCGTACTCTCCAGCCAGTCCACCTCCTTTTTTCTAGGAGGTCTTTGCTCCTAACATTTGTATATATCCGGCTAACCCTTTGTTTCAGGATGCATATTTTGATCCACCTCCATGTTATCAAGAGGATCTTGCTCCTGATTCTCCTTTTTGTACATATCCACCTAACCCATTGTTTTAGGACTCAGACTTTGACCCACCACTGCTATCACCTTTTCCAGCACCTCACGCCACTTGAGACTGAGCTTTGGGAGTAACCTCTTATGTTGTTTACACTTGATACCTTGACCCATACGGATCATTTGAATTCGAGGATTGACGACCTCACTAGCCTAAATAAGAGCCACATTGATGATTCAACCTCTGGATTTATGGATTCATTTGAGGACACCCATGAGAGCTTGCAATCGCCAAAAATACAAAAAAATGAGAAAGTTTAAAAAGCACAAAGAGATTTTGGGAGACTCATTGTTGATTCAGACTGTAAGGAGAGGGCCCACCTGCCAGATTCTTTGACCATGCATTCACTCACCCAATGTCCCAACTTTGACCCCAAGGATGACATTGAACAGACTGCTCGTAGTCATCGTTGTGTATATGCTGACTCTAATCTCCTCCCTTGTATGGAGGAGATCCAAAATTTAAAAAAAATTGATTGAACATGAAGTGGTGGCCGCTATTCACCGGGCCATGACCCATTTATCTACTCCTCAACCCAAGAAGAGAAAGAGATGGAGCAGATCTAAGCGTCATATCTTGACCATGGCCACTGCCCAAGCCATCACCCACCGCCTTTCTTCTAGGAAAGGGAACATTGCTACACCATTCATTAGATGCACCATCTCTGACTATTCATGTTACCACACTCTCCTTGATGGCGGTGCTTCAATTAGCATAATACCCTTATCATTGGTACAGTCTCTTCACTTAGGGCCTCTCAATAAAGTCAGAATGATTTGTGAATTTGCTAATGGATCAATAAAGAGGCCAAAGGGTATTCTAGAGAACGTTGTCATTTGGATTTTAGGCATGAGATACACTATTGATTTCGTTATATTGCCCATGGAGACCTCCTCTACTGGGAGCACTCTCCAATCATCCTAGGAAGACCCTTTTTCACCTTTGTAAGAATCGTTATTGATTACAGATTAGGAGAGATTCACTTATGTCCTAATGACGCAAGCATTGTGGTCATCATTGCACCTACTGCCGACCAGAGGCCTGCACCTGATGTGACTACACTTGTTTTAGACGACCCCAAGGCCTATGACCTATCTACTGATATCAGAGAGGTTTGCTTTATGACCGATGATGAGACCCAAGAATTCCTCCGCAGGGAGGAAGACTCGGATAGCATAGACTTTGAAGTTCACTCTTCCTGCGATTGGCGATGTGTTGATGACATCCGCTAGATTTACACGATTGATACCTTTGAGCGGAGGGCAGATATTGTAAAGATTGATGTGGCCGAATTTGATCCGATTGCTTTTATAAATAAACTGGGGCCTTTTGATGAGGATGATGACCCAGTTGTGACTCGTTGGGCCAGACTTGACCTGACTTCTTCCATTTATGAGTTTGAGCCTTTTTACTTTGATATCTGTGAGACACCTCGGTCCGGACCTAGCCACACTTCTTCCATTGGCTCGTCTGTGCCTGCTCACCTCAGGATTGCTGAGGATCTTTACCAGGTCGATCTTGATCGGTTTGTGTCATCTGAGGACCCTGATATCGACATGTACCTTGTCAGATCTATTCCTCAGCGGTCCCGCAAGAAGGTTCACTTTCTACCTTCTTGATACTTTGTATATCCATCTCTTTGTACATATGCCTTTGTTTACCTCTGTCCATCCACTGGTAAGTTCATACACCCCATTTCTGTGTGTTGCCTTTCTTAGGATGTACTTTGTCCTATGTATGGGGGGTAGACGAGCCGAGTGTTCTTTCTTCGTTCCGTTTCATCACTCTTGTTGTTTCTTACACTTAGAGCTCTTTTACCCTAAGTATAGGGGGAGTGATGTATATAAATGTGTCGCCCCTTGTTGAGAGTCTGTTATACTTAGGATGGATTTTATCCTAAGTATAAGGGGGTGCACCCCGAGTTCTTTCCTTCTTTGATCCCCTCCACCAGTCTCCTTTTCTTGTCTATTCTTAGGTATATCTTACCTAAATATAGGGGAGATTATCTGAGTACGATCTGTTCATTCCCACCCTTGATCCTCCCTACCTTGTATACAACCTGTTATACTAAGGATTGGTTGATCCTAAGTATGGGGGGACGGTCGACTTCGCATTCGTTCATTTCTACCTTTTCTATTCATTTATTCTTTAGGATTTTCTATACTTAGTACGATTTATGTCTTCTCTTTTCTCTCTGATCTAAGAGGACATAGAACAATCTAAGTATAGGGGGTCGTATATACTCCTTATATACTTTTTTCCATAACTCGTACTTTTGTATTTTTAATAATTATAGCTAAATATTGTATAAAATACTATATATACATATATAATTCATTCAATCAATTAAAAAAAGATGTTTATTACTCCTCAAATTCATTTTGTATGTACTGGTAAAAATATTTTTTGCAAAATATTTGAAAAATACTTTCAAAATCTTTTTTAAAAATCTTTGGAAAATTATTTGGAAAATGTTTTATTCAAATATTTTCAATCTTTGTAAAAATGTTTTGTTTGAAAAATTTCTTTCCTTTGTGTGAAGTAAAAATATGTTGAAAACCGATTTGCAAATGGTTTGGAAAATGGTTGCAAAAATATTTTGAAAAATCTATATATAGTGTTTGAAAAACCTTTGCAAAATCATTTTCAAATGTTTATAAATGTTTTATAAAATTATTTGCAAAAAATATTTTGGACTATAGTTTTCAAAATTATTTTAAAATTATTTAAAAATAAGTTTGAGGAATATATACATAATCCAATCAAACAAACACTTTTCACCAACTGCATCTATATAATAACCTATCCCTTGTGTAAATTCTTAAAACTCTCATTCTTGTAAATATAAGATGCATCCCCGTGTAAATAATTGTACCTATCTTTTATTCCAAAAACTTTTGTTTTGAAAAATCCCAAGAATATTTGCAAAACCAAAAATTCCAAAAATATTTGCAAAATCATTTGAAACTTGCATTAAAATCTACAAAAACTTTTGAAAAATCCATAAAAAGTACAATATTTGAAAATTGCGTCACAAAAATATTTTTCATTTCATGGTACATAGCAAAGCATTTGCATTTTTCATATTGAGTTTGATAATTGAATTAGTCTAAGTAAAGTCAATTATTGGAGCTTGGCTGGACCTTAATGCACCTAACTTCATTGGAACATTATGGGAACTAGATTTGAGGTACTTCAGGTTTATTCGGACTTAATTCATTGAGACTCAGGGTTGGGTTCAAGTCACTTCAGCTGCCTAACTAGAAATTTTCAAGACACACGCATGACTCTTGTCGATTGTGGCCTAACTTGGACATTTGCACCTTTCACTTGGCTCAACTCAGTTGATGTGGTGAGTGGATTGGATTTGCTAGTTTGAGATGCACACGAGTGGAAACATTCGTCCTCATCTAGGGAGGGAAGTTCACCCCAACCCATTTAGTGGTGTCGACGTCTAAAGACAGGAGAGTGTTGGTTGCAATAATGATTCACAAAAGGCATAGTATTCTGGCTCAAGAGGAAAAACTCCTTATGTAAATGATGTCGTACATAGTATTCAAAAAATCGAAAAAGCAAAAACTCCAAAAAATGGACATGCCTAACTGAAAATAAAGTACTTGCCGAAGTGAACATATTTGTATAGTCAATAAGCAAGCTTGAGCTTCAAAGTCATATCATGTGAGCCAGCAACTAGATGACTTGACTACATTTTTCATGCAGCCTCGGATAGGTAGCTATGTTGGCTACCATCCATTCTTCTCTTCACCCCCTCCTCTTGAGTCGGATGCACTTGATCTTAGAAGGGAATACCCTGCTCCTCGAGGAAAGAGTTGTTGGATTGGGGAATCATTGGATTGTCATGCTGGAGAAGTCAGTCCTTTTGTCATTTCAGTTTGGAAGATCCACTATCACTTACACACTACAATCAGCTTCATAGTCATAAGGGTTTGTGTATGATGTAGACTAGTTATGGCATTGTTATTGAGGTGGTTTGAATCGAGTTCAGTGACTCTCAAAGGTTGTTGTGATTTAAATCTGGTTCCCGACCAGGTTCCACACACATTCTCACACCGAGGTCTGACTTGAGCTCTAAATTTGATTTTATGAAGACAAGTTTGAAAATTAAATTCAATCCAATTTCTTTCTTTTTCATTTCTTTATTTTCATTTTTCTGCACTTATTGCATAAGTATTTGCAGGAGACTAGCAAAGGCAAGTATATGGGATGATGAATCTCCATTTCATCGCCTATATTCTATCATTTTGGCCTTAAAAACCTTAGCCAGTGCATGTATATGGCATTATTTTGTACAAATTAACATTCTATATTTATTCCATTTATTATGTATAAAATATAGTTTTTACTACCAAAATTATAGAATAAATAAAAGAAAAGAAAAAGAATAAAATACCAAAGGTATTTTATGATCTTAAACCTTGAGACCTAGCCATCTTGATTACTGGATCAACAAGGAATAAAGTAGGGGGAGATAAGGGCCAATAAATCCATTAAAACACATTCTTTTATTCATCAATATTGCATTTTTGGTACCTATTTTATTTTCCATTATTTATAACTCAAATAAAGAAACTTTGTACATGAAAGTTGTAAATAATAATATAAAAAATTATATAACTAATTTCATACAAGAATAATACGCAATGCAGATATTATACTCTAAATAAAAAGTCAAAACCCCAACTTCCAGACCAATATCTCCTACATAAAAACTCATAATATATCAAAATCAATTTAATTTATATAACTTTTAATAAGATATTTAATGAAGGTGGTTTCCTATTTTTTAGAGTTAAGGTGTGAAAGTTAGGTTTTGGACCCCTATTGTACAATACGCCTAAATAAAATATTAATTTTATTTATTCTTTATCATTTTTTAATTATATATATTTTTTATAATTTTGTAAATATTATTTATAGTATATGTACATATTTAAACTAGAATAAAACCATGAATAAAACACAAAAATAAAATAAGTATACAAAATACATAGATGAAATGCATATACTTATACCTATATAATATACACCAATATTTATTTAAGTATACAAACTACATTAGAAAAATATAATAAATGTATATTTATTTTTCAATAAAAATAATTTATCGATATATATAATAATATAATAAAATAATAAAATCAAAAATACAAAATAAAACATGCAAAACATGGATGAATAAACCTATAAATAAAACTTTAAAAATTCATTTATAATAAATAAGCCCATAAACTAAATAAAAATTATATTAAAATACTACAAAAAATAATAAACATTTTTATAGCTTTATTTTAATAAAATCATTTATTCTATATTTTATAATAATTTCATAGCAAGGTTTTTCTTGGTTTGTCCACGTGGACCAATGAAGTGGAGTCATCAATTGACCTCGGTCAACTACCTGACTAGCCCTGCAGCCTCTCACACACCTAGTTTTGACCTGACTTCATCGAATTTTCCTCGTCGATTCTTTCTTCTATTTGGCATGATCTCTTCTGTATTTTTTGTCCTTGATCATATGGCTATCACACCCGATTGATTCCTCGCGGGTTGAAGCTCCGAATCGATCACGCCTCCTCGATCTTTGTCGTTGTTCCAGCACATGTAAAAAACTAACCCCTCCAACCTCCTAGAATTTTGAATCCCTTTGGCCCTTGTTTTTCCCTCCTTTTTCGTGCTTTGGATTGAAGTTCGTGACAGGGACTTTTCCAACCGATCACAGCGAGGCTAGGCAAAGGCTAATGCAGATTTCCACCATCTCCGGCCACCTTAGCCGTGAGGTTCTCCATCTCTTCGGTTCAGGATGACTCGGGGTTTTTTTCTTAACTCTCTAGGTAGATTTAGGTTGTATCTTTTGATTAACAATTAATTTTGATTTTTATCCTTTGATTTAGCATGACCAACTAGATTTGTAGTTCGTCAGAGTCTAGCTTCGATGGCCCATTCACTTTATTCCGACTTGTTTCTGACCCACCTACCACTCTCATATCTTTCCACTCCGCTTCACCTATGTTGTGACCCATTCCATCCACGTCAACCCTCCTTGGATCGAGATCCCGGATCTCGACCTCATTGCCCGGCCGGAGATTCATCGCCCCCTTCCATTCCACAACCATTCAGCAAATAAAACCCCCAGAACCACCCTTGTGTTGTGCTTGACTTTTTTTGCTAGTTCTAGAGAGGATAAGGACCCCAATTCTTTCCTGAGCCCATTCGATGTCAACGGAGCTCCAGGTTACCTACTGAAGGAGCCTTCAGACTTGGAGGAGCTTGGGCAACATTTCGTGCCTCCTGCAAGCATCCCAGGTGGTCGGAGGTGATAGCTATGTCGAATTGAAGCTCGGAGGAACGAGAGTTCTTCCTTGTTCTTTTGAGCACCTTCATTTTCGTCCGATCAACACCATCTCCTAGATTGCACCAGAGCCGTTGGATCAGGGGGTCGATTTGATCTTGTCCACTCATCACTGAAGTACCATTGTAGCATAAAGAGGTGACAAGTGTATTAATGGAGTGCTCTACACCGTCGTATTATAATGCCTTTGGGGGTAGTTTACAATGCATCACCCACTTCTTTTGTATTTTGCATTTTAGTCATGTAATGTATATTTTTAGTTAAAAACATTCGGTAATATTGCATGTGAGCCCTTGTACGTATTTCTATTTGCATATTGGTCCATGACAAGTCACCTCACAGGTCGTCCCATGTGAGGGGGCCATTTTGCAGTCAAGCCCTTGTGGTTATTTGTATTTTGTTTTGGTCTAAGAAATTTTCATTCTAGTTATATAGTTTTGGAAATTTTGTAGAAAGGCATTTGCATTTATTTTAAATTAGTATATGCCCCTGCATGTTCATTAATTTTTGTGTGTTTATTCTATTTATTAAATATAGTGACTGTTCTCTAAAAATTACCAAAAAATAGGGTTAAGATCCTTATTGCACACCTTCATACCATATTTTTAGATTTGCAATCTAGGACTTTGTAATATTTATTAAAAATCAAAGAGAGCACATTTTAGTTCCGTTTGACTAAAAAACCCCATAAAAATATAAAACATTTTGAAAAATTCCCCAAAATATATATTATGTTTATTTAAGTATTTTCAGCCCTCAGATCAAAATCCTCTAAAAATAGAAAAAGAAAACTCCTAAAAATTAAAAAACCCAAAATACTTTATAAAAATCTAAAAATTCCAAAAAAATATTAATATCTATTTTATAATTTTCTTTGTATTATTAATTATTTCTAAAATTGATTTGAAGAATTTTTGACATCATTTTTTTATTTTAATCTTCATTTCTATTTGGCCTATTTATTTAATCCTTGATTGGGATACTTTTTTACTTTAAAAATACATAAAAATTAGCAAAAAACTTTAAAAAAATACAAAAATAGTAAAAAATTATTTAAAGCCCAAAAATAATTTACTTTCTATATTTTGCTTATTTTTAGTTGTATTTATATCTTTATTATCCTATTTTGTATATATAGCCTTATATATCCTTATATTATTTAATTAAAAGAAAACGAAATTAAAAATCAGAAAATATAAAAAGAAAATATAAAATATAAAATTCAAAACAATTAAAAAATATAAAAACAAAAATTTAAAATATATAAAAATTAAAATCCCACAGAAACAAATAGATAACAAGAAGCACACATTTTTGCATTTATTTGCACCATTCTCCTGTTTACTCCCTATGTTCGAACTCTAAAATACTTGCACCTATACACATCTTTTGTAGAGTTATAATAAATGTTAACTCAACATATTATGCTTTTCATTTCTTTACACATATTATGGGTTAATCGTTGAATTTAATGAGGTACTTGAACGATCATCACATCGACCGTAGTTTTACCATGTGAAACTATACGACCCTCTCGATCTTCATTATTTCAGCAATCAGCCTTATCCCTCAAGGCAAATGGAAGGGTAGTGAGCCTAATATAATCTTGGCTAACCCTTGGGAGATGTTGGTTAGAACAGACAAGCTCAAAGTCTCTCAGGAATGCACATTCCTTTGTGGCATTCCAGTTGAAATGTGACAGCAAATTCAGAAATGGCAGCTTCAACTCATATTTTATTTCTGGCTCTGTGGGACTCAGGTAATTTTGCACTATGTAGTATCCCAAATTGTATGCCACATCCATGGGTGCATCAACCCCTACATTTAACTATCCTAATTGAGCTCTAAGTAGGGCATGTTGCTGCTCGGATGTAGCCAGCTTGGTAAGTATCTGAAAGGATCATCACGTACTCCTCCTCCTCATCTTTTCACTTAGGAGGCAACTTGACTGAATTTTCTATGTGGCCTTCATTAGCAAAGTGATTTGAATGTTGAGGCTATTGAACTTAAATCATCCTCATCAAGGAGAAGGCCTTCCTTGGTGAGTGGAAAAGAGAGGAAAGGGTCAGTTAGTGGTTGACAATCCCCAAAGTGAGTGTGCCTGGACTCAAGAGGGTCATGAGTCCATGTAGGTCCAGGACGTGAAGGGACCTCTTAAGAAGATCTCTTTGAAAGGGTCCCATGATACATTCGCGGAGTCTGAATAAAAATACCTCCAACTAGTCATCTTCTATATCAAGAGGATCGAATATGGACACAAATATCAAGGATAATCTATGCACAACAGGGCATGTATGTACAAAGAAAACTTATGAAAATCAAATAATGCAAACGCTTTGAATTAACCAACTGAACACGTGAAGGCGGTAAAGGTTCAGCCGAATTATCTTGTCAATTTTAGTTGGTGGAATACAATCATTCAGTGCATTACACACATGGTACGCCTGGCGGTGCTCCTATGTGCTCCCAATCAATGAGGTGATATGCCCGGACTGCTGGGTTTCAGTATCACACCTCAAAGGAGACACACGAGCTTACACAACCGAAGCGTACACTAAGGTTTAAGGCACATCCTTGTAGCCCAATCCCGTAAGAGTTGGACCTAGAGACTTAGGAGGCAAATCCAGGGATTTGGGATCTAACCTTAATGTATGTGTCCTTACCCACTTTGTTTGGAGATAAGTACCTATGTCCAATGAGGGCTTTATGCACCCGTAAAACAAGTGTTCATTTTATTCCAATTTTTTGGTCAACGTGCAACAATTCAGTCTAAAATTTTAATGTTTTTGTTAGCACTGATACTTATGTGAGCATAAAATACACACCTACCATTCTGTCCCTTTTCCTTTTAGACTTAAGTTATAAATCAAGAGAGGAATCAGAAAATGCAATGCAAGCGAGAAACTATGATGTATGTTTAGGTAAGAATGTACATATCATGATTTCCAGCATTCTCCATGTGTTACTAGACTGAATTTTATGTTTTACACTAAATGCAAGCAAGTCGAAAAGGTCGCATCTAAACATACTATTAGATGGGAAGAATCAGATTTGTATTCGAGCTAATTGTACGTATTTATGTGCATCTTTTTAATCTTTCAAGAAAGATGTGGTCAACGAATATGTGTGGCCTATATTACGAGGGGTACAAACAATTTGATTTTGAATTTGAATGGAATTTGAATCGTAATGTGCCTATCCTAAAATCACCACTCAGATCAAGAACCACTCTCTATACAACCACAACAAAGAAGAAAAATAATGTCCGAGTCTCTAATACACATGTGAGCTCTAAAACAAGAATCGATGTAAATGGTGCAATTACCTAAATTATTACAAATTAATAATTACAAAAATGAAATGAATTCCCTCAAAAAATAAATTTAATCTCTTTATCTCTTTAGCAGTCGGCTCGCTCCACTTTCGTCAAGCTCTGATGTACTCCAAGTCCACCGGACCCTCTAACAAAAAGATAGAATTTAAGTAATAGAGATGTTTTACTATATACAAAAGTACGAAGAAAATATAATAAATAACTATGAAAAAGAGAGAAAATGGAATAAATACAAAATGGCTCAGGGGTCAAACTACCTGCGTGTTGGAAAACTGAACTATAAATTTTCTAAATAAACCTACGCCGTTTGCCACCCTGGCAGCGACACCATTTGACGAACTTGCACATACCCTATGTTAATTTGTCATTTATTTGTTGTAGTCGAGCACTTAGGAATCAATCAATATTTTACCACATGAATAAATAATTTAATCAATTAAGTAATGTGTGGTTATGTGTTTATTTAACTTGGGTAAGCCCCAGGGTCGACTCAAGGAAGCAAAGGAACAACTTAAGGCTAATTTTTTCGAACTTAATGTAAGGTTTTCAAAGCATGATTTTATATACTTTGTTATGTACTATGATGCAAATACATAATGGAGCCTTTTTTGGGTTTTTTCATAATTTTTCATGCAAATAATATGCAAAAATTATGAAAGCTTCACAAGATGTTGGAAATGATGAAATTAGGATATTGTTACCTTCTGATATTTTTAGGATGAAAAATAAATTTTCTAGAAATAAAACAATGCAGACTGTGGGATTTTCAATAAATTAATTTTAATAAATAGCAAATTTCACTATTGTCCAAAACTAAAATTATCCAATACAGAATTAGGATATATCCAGGAAAAATTCTAACTCCTAGAATCATCAAGTTTACAAAATCAATCACCATAGAATTTATTTTAACTAAATTAAATATGCAAATGCAATGATTTTTGGGCACAAATTAGAGAACAATAAATTCTACCTAATGTACATTTTCAAGATTTTTTTTGGAGCAATTATTGATTTATTATGAATTAAAGAGCTCACAGTGGTTAAAATATACAAATAATTGCCAAAATAATAATAATAATAATAATAAATCAAGCACTTCTCATAAAAATACATTCATTTCCTCTATACATAATTTTAGAATAAAAATGTGATGATAAATGAAGATTCAAATAAAATGCAAAGAAAGAGGTCTAAATGCAAATTACAAATTAAAAAGCTACTGAATAAATGTAGAAAAAGACTAAATTCCAAGGCATATGCATGCCATGCACGTGCCTAATCAGAGGGGCCTCTATCACCAATTCTTAGAATGTCGGGGTGTGGATGCAATTTGCCCCATGCCCCATGTGTTATTCACGTGAAGGGGGACTTGGGCGTGGAGGCGAAGGCTCGAGTCCAGAGGCTCCAAGCAGTTGGTCCGTGGTAGCTCAGGTGCCTAAGGTGGCACATGGCTGTTAGGGGAAGCTAGGGCCTACCTGAACCTCGAGGCGTGGAGCCAAGGTTCGGTGTCGACGAAGCATCAAGTGACGAGGGTGGAGCGGAGCAAGGGCTTCGCAGTTGCATGGTGAACGGCGAGGCGAGCTACTGGATAACGGCCGCGGAGCAAGGTGTTGAAAGGTGGCAGTTTTCGTTGTCGGCCAAGGTGAGGCGGTTATTGGTAGAGGAGGAGAAGATCGATGGTCGGAAACCGAGTTGCGATGGGGCTCGTAAAGCACGACGGCGAAACGATGTAAGGAGTCAGTTGGAGGTACGGACGAAGACTGGTGTAGTGGTGTGAAGGTGGAGGCGAGCGAAGGTGGAGGCAAGCGAATGTGAAGTAGAGCTAAGGCTCCATGGTGGAAGGTGAAGCAGAGCAGGGGTGAAGTGCAAGTACATGTGGAGGAGCTGGTGGGTTATGTCGAAGGTGGGTGATGAAGCAAGTGGAGCTGCGAAGGTGATGTCGGAGTGATGTTGCATGAGTAGAGGCATGTAAGATAAGGAGATGGTCGGTGCTAAGTGTGGTGAGATGAAGAGAAACAAGAAAGATAAGAAAGAAGGAGACAAAGAAGAAGAATAATAATAATTACATGGGGGCAAAGATCATGACTGGGAACAGGGCTCGAAGAAGAGCCCTTGATCTTTGCCCACGCCTAGGCTTGATGGATATTAGAAATTGCATGAAGGCGAGTCGCGAAGGAGCTTTGTCACTACTCTGGATCACATCACGATGGAGGCGTCGTCTTTACTCTGTGGGCGAGGTGCTGCCCGAGCTGCTGGTGCTCCCTCGATTAGCAGATGGAAAAGAAGGTGGAGTTGAAGTATGATGCAAATATCTCAAGCAATATTCTGGAGCAAGTCAGGAGGAGTTAGTCTCAAGATATTTTGAGTTGGTTTCTTTTTTTAGTTATTTGAATCTTTCATGATGTATGTGTATGTGGATTCTATTTCTAGTGCATAATGCGTGAAAGAGTGAGGTACGAGTGTTGCATGTGAGGGCTTGTTGGGGTCTTTAAATACCCCTTAGTTTATTCATGTTGAGTGTGCGTTGTATGCTATTTCCATTCAAGAAACAGTGGGCTTTTTTTCCTTTGAGTGATATCTTTGTACGAATTATTTTCCTCCCTTCAACATTTGAGTGACAATCTCCATATTGTTCATCCTCTGCCTATTGTATTTGTTTACAACCTCCATTTCTCCAACAATTTTTGGCATCAGAGCTAGGTTCGATCAGATTGGGCGAGCTGATTTTTTTAAGATTGCTACCGAAGTCAGAGGTAATCATTTTTGTGAGGCATAATGTCGAACGGGAATGGTATCATGAATTTAAATACCATTAATTTATCGCATGCATTGGTGTCGATTTTCAATGGAGCAAATTATGAATTTTGGTGTATCAAAATGAGGACATTCTTTGTTTCACAAGATCTTTGGGATCTATTTGAGAATGGTTATGCAGATGAATCGAAGACCAAGGCAACAGAAAAGGCAGTAGCTGAATTGAAGGAGATGAAAAAGAAAGATGCGAAGGCTTTACTTGTTCTGCAGCAAGTTGTGACAGATGTTATTTTCCCACAAATTGCAGGAGCCGATACATCAAACGATGCGTGGAACATACTGAAAAATGCCTTCCATGGTGATATTAAGGTAACTACTGTTAAACTTCAAACTATCCGTAGAGAATTTGAAACCTTACTAATGAAAGAAAACAAGTCAGTACAAGATTTTTTCTCTAGAATTTCTACCACAGTGAATCAAACGAAAACTTTTGGGGAAATCATAGCAGATAAGAAAGTAGTAGAAAAAATTTCACAGAGTTTACCGTCGAAATTTGATCATGTAGTCACCACGATAATGGAATCTAAGGATATGGATGACTATTCCGTAAATGGGATCTCTTTTATCACATGAACCAATGATAAATAGAGAAAACAAAAAGAATGTTGAGCATGCATGCCAGGTGAAGGCAGAGATTTCTGGCAAACAAAAAGTTGATGATGCTAGCGTAGATTTTAGTCATGCAAGTAGAGGAAGAGGTGTATATCGTGGTCGTGGTCGTGGCTGTGGGAGATTTAGTTTCTCTCAACAAAAATCATATGATAAAAAACAGAGCCACAAAGGGAAATAATGTTATTTTTGCAAAAAAAATAGGTCATACCGAAGCATATTGTTGGGAAAAAGCAAAAGGCCGAACGAATTCTGTTGAAGAAAAGAAAGAGGAAGGTAATCTTTTTTCTCGCATGTGTAACTCCCACAGGAAATACTTCTAATATACGGTATTTAGATAGTGTATGCAGCAATCATATGACAGGAAAGAGGCATCTATTCAGCAGTTTGAATAAATCTGTAAGGCTTCAAGTCTGACTCGGTGATGACAAGTGCGTACAAATTGAAGGCATGGGAACAATTGCAATAAAAACTAAATCAGATATCGAAAGATCAATTGCTAATGTTTATTATATTCCTGGTTTAGCACATAGCTTGCTCAGTGTTGGTCAACTAATGAAGAAGGGATATTCAATTCTATTTCAAGTTAGAAAATGTGAAATCCGATGTGAGAATTCTGATAGAATATATATGGAAATTTATGTTGCTGGTAATAATATGTTCCCACTTAATCTTTCAAACCTTGATGGTTGTGCATTAATTGTTAATGTAAAAGATGAATCATGGTTATGGCACCTACGATATGGATATCTGCATTTTAATGGTTTGAGATCATTAAGCCAAAAGCAAATGGTATATGGTTTACCTTCTATTACCTGCAATGATGATTTGTGTGAAGGTTGTATTTATGGAAAACAACACCGATTGCCTTTTCCAGTTGGAAGAGCATGGAGAACCAAAATGCCTCTTGAATCGGTACATGCCGATATTTGTTGTCCCATGAAGACTTTATCGATGAACAAAAGCAAGTATTTTTTATTGTTTACTGATGATTTCTCATGCACGAGTTGGCTTTTTTTCTCGTACAAAAGTCAGAAGCATTTGAAAGATTTCCACAGTTTAAAGTATTTGCAGAAAAAGAATGTGGCCATGAAATAAAAATATTGCGTACAGATAGAGGTGGATAATTTTTTATCCAATGCATTTGATTCCTTTAGCAAAACAAAATGGAATTTATAGGCAGATGACCGTGTGAAAGACACCTGAGCAGAATGGAGTCGCCGAGAGGAAAAATCGCACAGTTGTGGAGATGGCTAGAAGTATGTTGAATGAGAGAAGGCTTCCTAATGATTTTTGGGCAGAGGCAGTCACAACAGCAGTACACATCCTCAATATATCACCAACAAAAGTAGTGTAAAATATGATCCCATATGAAGCATGGACAAATCGAAAACCCAATGTGAGTAATTTACGTATTTTTGGTTGTATTGCCTACGCATTGATTGATTCTAGTGATCGTTCGAAGATGGATAACAAAAGTGAAAATGCATTTTTGTGGGCTACAGTGACGAAACAAAAGGTTATCGTTTTTATAACCCAATTAGTAAAAAGTTAATTATTCGTCGAGATGTTATTTTTTATGAAACTTATTGTTGGTTGTGGGAGAAGGAACAAAATCATCAATTGCCTCTTTTTGTACAAGAGGACATAAATAATGGATGTGTTCCAATGCAAAACTTATCAAGTTCAAGCACCCCATTGTTTGGAAAAATTGTGGGTGCATCAACTTCACATGTTAGTAGTCCAAGCAACAATATTGACTCCACACTTGATGATGATTCTCCACCAAAGAAGGTACGATCACTACAAGATATCTATGAATCATGCACTTTTGCACTTAAGGTTGCAGAGCCTACTTGTTATGAGGAAGCTTGTGGAAAAACAAAATGGAAAAAATCCATGCAAGAAGAATTGTTTGCTATTGAAAGAAATGATACATGGGATCTTGTAGATCTACCTGAAGGAAAAGAACCCATTGGTGTAAAATGAAGGATATGGGGAATCCTCAAGCGCATCACGGAAGCGTGATGATCGCATCTAATGCGATCGAAGCAACTAGTGGCACTAGTCGCTAGGTGCAGTGGAATTTAAAATTTTAAATCATATGATGAAACCACATGATCACAAGAATGTTTCTTGGATCGTTTCATCTAACCACAAAGTATTAGAAATACCTCTCGAAGCGTGGTTGCGATCACTAGATCTCTAAAGCAAGAGATCCTCCTGACTCAAGTCCGATCTACGAAGATGGCACTTGCGGGCGCGATGATGAGACGCGTGCTTCCCGTAATCCTTGATGAAGATCCAAGCCTTGAATCTCCTGATTTCGTTCAATGAAATCCGATGTCTCCTTCTAGAGCAAGAAGCCCCAAAGAAGATGGAGATTCACGAGCAATCGAAGCGACAGCACGACGGCATAGAAGCGATTGCTATTCCCTCAAAATCACAAGGTGGACGGCCACCTTTAGAGAGAGAGATGGCGAGAATGAGAGATGAGAGAGAGTAGACATGTGCAATGTTGTATCTCCAAGAGGCTAGGGTTGCCCTCTTTATATACTAGTTTGGTAGTCCATGGATCACAATACATGGCATACATAAAATCAATGGTTGGATTGATATGTATTTAATCAATGGCCATGATCATTGTTATTCAAAAACAACAACTTATTAATTTATATTAAATTAAATATATGTTGCATTATCACAATATAATTTAATTCAATAAAATCAATTATCACAAGATAATGAGATAATAATTAAAAGAATAATAATCCATCCCAAAATTATAGGGCATCACTGATAACAAGGAATTTCTAACGGTCTAGTATTCCACACAAGGCGGGAACACAAAGGTCGCTGCGGTGACCGCTAAAAATCCCTAATTAATCAACATTTAACCCACACTATAGATCAAGCAATGACAAGCAATGTAAATTTAAAATTTATTTTTAACTCTACATAAAATATGTATAGCAAGCAAGTACGTAGAGAGTTCGAACACAGGGAGCAAACATGGTAGATCAAGCTAATGTGTGTGAGTGAAAGTGATGTGATGTCTACACTATGCAAGCAAATATTTTTGTGGGTTTTAAAATTTTTTAATTTTTTTATTTATTTTTTAGGTATTTTCAAATTTTGAAGGTTTTTCTTTTGCAATTTTTAGTGATTTTTGGATTGACACTAAAATAGGTCAAGATAGACAGTATGTAATTTTTTTGGAATTTTTCGAGGTATTTTGATTTTTTGGTATTTTCTAAGCTAGACAGTACTAAAATAGGGAGTTTTTGATTTTTAATAAATATTAAAAATGCAATAAAATCAAAAACTAAAAATATGGCATGAAAGTGTAAGTGAACATGAGCTTAGTGTGATTTTTGTGGAATTTTTTCGAGTTAAAATGATGCCTTAAATAAATAGATCAAGCTCACAAAAATATGTACCCTAGCAGGGGTATAACTGCAAATTTTAAAACATCCAGGGGTACGACTGAAATTTTCACAAAAGTTTTGAACTTAAACAAACAATATCTGGACTAAGCATCAAAACCAAAAGTCGCAAGGGCTTTATTGCAAAAATCACCAGGCCCACGTGAGTTTCACGCACGCCTGGGAAGGGCACGACTGCAATATCTTGAAAGCACAAGGGCTGAAATGTAAAATGTCCAGATATTTTATAACTGCAATGGAAAGTTTCTGAACTAAACTTAAGTAATACAAAATCCCGGGGGCCCTCCTGCAAAATTGCCAAGGCGCGCGTGACGAGCACGCGCCTGGCAGGGATCCAGACCTAAATAGACAAACTATACGGGATACAGATGCAAAATTCCCTAAAATATATATACGCGGATGAAAGTTTAAGTGTTATTTATTAAATACAAATAGTGATTGGGTTCAGTTGCAAAATACCCAGTCCAAGTGCGATCGGACGGCTGATGTAGTCCCACTTACGCCACGTGTCACGTGCGCAGGGCGCGATGCCTCTTCGTTTGGATGGCCACGATTAGACGATGGAAGGGAGATCGACGGCTGGGGGGTCCAAGATCCGACGGATGCTGTGCATTCTGGAGACTCTCGTTGATCGGACGGTGGAGGACCACGCTGGAAGAACATGGAGGATCTCTCGCCGGAGCGAGCTTCCTCCGAGAAGATCTCCGTCCTCCGTCACCCGTTGAAGCTCAGATTATCCAGAAACACTCCTGGTTGGTTACTCTGTCGACCGGAGGAGGCAAAAAGAGCGGGGGAGCTCCGTAGGGCCACCGCCACGTCAAAGACGAGGAGAGGAGTCCCAGAAGCTCCGGTCGCTCGCAAAATTCCTCTCCAGCACATGGTCTCGTTTCGAGTACCTGCAAAAAGGGGTGAAGGGGGCCGCGGGCAAAATGTCGCGACCCTCCAGTGGCGAAGAGGTGGTCTGTAGGCGGCGGATGATGGAGAAACGAACTCGCCGGAGCTTGCTCCGGCGAGGTGGAGGCGATGGGAAATGGGTGAATCTCAGGCGATATAGAGGGTACCTAGGGGATCCTACTGCTACCGGGATTAAAGATAAGCAAGAAAAAGAAGAAAAACGTACAAGGAAAACTAAGTAAAACGCAATAAAAACGCTAACCTCAAGGGATATACCCGAGTTGGACCTCACGGCCAGAAGGTGGCCGGAGATGGTGGAACACGCCGAGGACTGCCTGAATCACACCTCGACGGGGTCGGGGATCAACCCGCTGTCATCGGGGATCCAACAGCGACAACCCGGAGGTCTTGAGGTCGGCCAAGAACGGTTCAAACTGGAAGAGGAAGGTGGCGGGGTGGTTTTGAGATGTGGTGAAGGGACGTGAAAAACGAGGTGGCAACGAGCGCCACAGCGATGCGATGCCCGAAAAAAATCTTGGGAGAGATTCATGGGTAGATGTGCATCAAAAGTCCTGAAGACTCCATCACGAAAAGGTGTAAGGAGCACCCTAGAAAAATCCAAGAAAATGGGTCAAAACCTACTCTGACACAGCCCACAGGCGCAGGTCAAATAGTTGACCTGGGTCAACCATCCGAGCCCCCTGGTTGGTCCACGTGGACCAACCAGGAAAAACCTGGAAAAAAATATTTCTAAAATCATTTTAAAATAGTAAATGGTATTATTTTATTTAGGTTATAAAATAAAAAGTGTTTATAATTTTATTAACTATTTTTAGTGATTTTTAATTATTTTTATGAAGTATATTTTACAAGTTGCTTTTTATAGCCTATATAGGTATTTTACCTGTATATTTTAGTATTTTATTTTTATTTGGTGTTTTTTAATTTTATTCTTTTTATTTAGTATTTTATAAAATCATAGGATACTTTTATACACATAAATATATTTTTGTTTTATTGTTCTGATGTGTTTTGTACAATTAATAAAATAAAAGTATAGTTTATACAGGTATGTTTATAGGTATAGTACCTATGTATTCTATATACATATAATTTTATTTTGTATTTTCTTTGAGTTTTTATTTTGATTTTAATGCACAAATATATTATAAGTAATATTTATAAAATTATAAAAATATAAAATTATAAAAAAATGAATAAATAAAAAAACGAATATTTTAATCTGTACAAGTATACAATAGGGGCCCAAAACTCAACTTTCAAACTATAGCTCTGCCAAATGCGAAACCACCACCATTAAATAGCTTATTTTATACTATATACAATTAAAGGTGAATTTGCTACATTTGGAGTTTTTATTTGTGAGATACGGGTCTGGGAAGTTGGGATTCTGGATTTTTATTCAGACCATAACTTTTTATCTGTGTATTATTTTTCAGTGAAATCAATTTTGTATTTTTCTATATAAAATTATCTACAACTTTCATGTACAAAGTTTCTTTATTTGAGGTATAAAAAGTAGAACCAAAAATAGGTCCCAAAATGAATAATGAATGGATAAAATAAAAGGGAATTTTATTGTATTTGGGCCCTTATCTCCCCCTACTTTATTCCTTGTCGAACTAGTCATCGAGATGCCTAGGTCTCGGGGTTTCGGGTCATAAAATATTTACAATATTTTATTCTTTTTCTTTTCTTTTCTTTATTCTATAATTTTGGATTTAAAACCCGCATTTTATACACTTTTTACACACATATGCATGAATGCTAAAATGCATGAATTAATGCTATTTACACGCATTTACTAGGGGTTTTAAGGCTAAAATGATAGAACAAAGATGATGAAACGTAGATTCATCATCCCCCTATACTTTGCTAGTCCCTAGCAAACACTTATGCAATAAGTTCAGAAAAGAAAAACAAAGAAAAGAAAAAGAAGAAAGGTGGACTAAATTTAATTGTCAAACTTGTCTTCACAAATCAAAGTTTCGAGCTTAAGTCGGACCTTTGAAATTTTAGTGCAGGCGGAACCTTCATGAGAACCAGATTTGAAATCCAGCAGTCCTTGAGAATCCCAAAACTCTGTTCAAGTCTCCTCAATAGCCAGGTCAGAAATATCTTAACTCATACGCAAACCCTTACGACTATGAATCTGACTTGTACAGTGTAAGTGATGGTGGCTCTCCCCAATTAGAACGACAAAGAGATCGACTTCTCCAGTATGACAACCCAATGATTCCCCAATCCAATAACTCCTTCCTCGAGGAGCGGGGTATTCCCTTCTAAGTTCTAGTGGCAACCAGCTCAAGAGGAGGGGGTGAAGAGAAGAATGGACGGTAGCCAGTGTAGCTACCTATCCTCGGATGCAAGACCAGTGTAGTCAAGTCATCCAGCTGCAGGCTCACATATTTGACTTTGGAACTCAAGCTTGCTTATTGACTTTACAACATATTCACATACTTTGCAGGCATTTTATTTTTTTGTACAAGCCTGTCTCTTTTTTTTTCTTTCTTTTTTTTCTTTTTTTTGAATACTATTCACAGCAGCATTTACATAAGGACTTTTTCCTCTTGAGCCAGTAGACTATCCCTCTTTTGAAGCTTTATTGCAACCCACACTCTCCTGTCTTTAGAATTCCTCATCACTGGACGGGTTGAGGTGCACTTCCCTCCCTAGAGGAGAACAAGTGTTTCCACTTGTGTGTCTCATACCGGCAAATCCAATCCCCTCACCACTCCAACTGAGTCGAGCCATGTGAAAGGTGCAGGTGTCCAAGTTAGGTCATTATCAACAAGACTCATGCGTGTGCTCTGAAATACTCTACTTAGGCAGTCAAGAATCCATTGAACCAAGTCTCGTAATCCTCAAAGAATTAAGTCAACTAGACCTGAAGTACCTCAAGCCCAGTTCCTATAAGGTTCCTATTATTAGGTAGATTTTAAGGTCTAATTCAAACTCTAATCTTCGGATTTTACTTAGACTCGTTCAACTATCAAACTCAATCCGAAAAAATACGAATGCTATGCAAATGCTGTGCAGAAAATATTTTTGTGATGCAATTTTCAAGATTTTGAACTTTTTATGGATTTTTTGGAAAGATGAAGCATGCATTTTTTTGTATTTTTCAAAAGATTTTTCAAATGTTTTTAGATTTTAATTTTGCAAATGTTTTTGGGATTTTTGAAAACAAAAAGTTTTGGCTAAAAACTAGGTGAAAAATATGTACACGGGAGTGCTTCTTATATATACAAGAGGTGGATTTTAAGAATTTACAAGGGTAAGTGCTCTATTTTATACATATATAAATAATGGATTTTGGTGAGATGTATATATTCCTCAAATTTATTTGACACAGGTTTTTCAAACAATTTTTGAAAACTATAGTCCAAAATAAATTTTACAAACTTTTTACAAACATGTACACACAATTGAAAATCATTTTGCAAAGGTTTTCAAACAATATGGATAGATTTTTCAAAGTATTTTTGCAACCATTTTTCAAACCATTTGCAAATTATTTTTCAAATATTTTATTTCACACGAAGAAAATAAACTTTACAAACCAAAATGTTTTTACAATGGTTGAAAACATGTAACAAAACGTTTTCCAAATAGTTTTCAAATGATTTTCACAAAGATTTTCAAACTATTTTTCAAACATTTTGCAAAAAATATTTTCACCTGATTTATTAATCAGTTAATATAAAAAAATTTGAGGAATAATCACATCTTTTTGTTGAGGTTTCTAATGAATTTAAATGAATTATTAGCCATATTATTAGGAAAATACGAAAGTACGAGTTATGGCTAAAGTATATATGTAGTATATACGACCCTCCTATACTTAGCTTGAGCTATGTCCTCATAGATCAGAGAGAAAAAAGAAGACATAACTCGTACTGAGTATAGGAAAATCTAAAGAATAAAGAATGAAGAAATAAATGAACGAATGAGAAGTTGATCGTCCCCCCTATACTTAGGATCAAATAATCCTACGTATAGCAGACTGTACACAAAGCAGGAAGGGTCAAGGGTGGGAATGGACAGATCGTACTCAGATTGTCTCCCCCTATACTTAGGGTAAGATATCCCTAAGTATAGACAAGAAGAGAAGACAATGGAGAGGATCGGAAAGAATAGAAGAAACTCAGGGTGCACACCCCCCTATACTTAGGACACAGTACGTCCTGAGTATAGAAGACTGTCTACAAGGGGGAGACACTTTTTGGATAGATATAGAAGATAGAAAAGGAAAAGAAGAAAAGAAGAAAAGAAGAAAAGAGATGAAAGTGGGTATGAACAAGATAGAGAAGGATGTACACACCACTCCCCCTATACTTGGGGTAAAAGAAGCCCTAAGTATAGGCAACAATAGGAGTGATGAAACGGAACGATGAAAGAACACTCGGCTCGTCCACCCCCTTATACTTAGGACAAAGTACGTCCTAAGTAAGGCAAACACGAGAATGGGTGGACGAGCAATACGGTAGAGGGAACCGAGGTGCACACAAGAGAATATACAACAGAGATGAATGCACACATGATCAAGAAGGTAGAAAGCGAACCTTCTTGTGGGACCGCTGAGGAATAGATTTGGTATGGTGCAGGTCAACATCGGGGTCCACAGTGGAGGATCAGGGTCGACGGGGTGATGGTCCTCAGTAGCCCTAGGGTGTGAAGGCACAGACGGATCAGTAAAATAAATGTGACTAGGTCTGGCCTTGGAAGTCTCGCTAGTGTCAAAGTGAAATGGGACGAACTCATCGTCATCGGAAGTAGCGTACTCGGAGTCGTCCTGCGAGGTGTCGTCCAGGTCAAAATCAAAAGGCACGAAATCATCGGTGGAAGTAGTCGAACTCTGTTCGTCCTCTATAATCTCAACCGGATCATCTTTCTCATCAAAAGGCCCGAATTCCCGAATAAAAGCAACTAAATCATATTCGGCCTTTGGCTCATCAGTGTCTAAATGAACAGGAGCAGACTCATCAGTGAAAGAAGTCGAAACATATCCATCTTGTTTGGTCTCTACATCTGCCCTCCGCTCGATGGTATCGGTCGTGTAAATCCCGCGGATGTCATCAACACAACGCCAAGTCCCAGAGGAAGGAACTCTGAGGTCCATGCTTTTCGAGTCTTCCTCAACAGGGAGGAATTCTCGGGTCTCAGTGGAATCCAATAAACAACAAAATTCTCTGATAGTATCATCAAGGTCATGGTCCTCGAGGTCAGCCAAGATAGATGTGGTCACATCAGCTGCAAGTCTCTGGTCAACTGTGGGTGTGGTGATCGACGCTTCACTCTCGTCAGCAGGACGGAAGCGAATCTCTCCTGATCCGTAATCAATAACGACCCTCGCAGAGGCGAGGAATGGTCATCCCAGGATGACTGGAGAGTGCTCCCCAGTGGAGGTCTCCATGGGCAATACGACAAAGTCAACGTGATAGCTCATGCCCTGAATAGAAATGACGGCGTTTTCAAGGATACCCTTCGGCCTCTTGATTGATCCATTAACAAACTGAACGATCATCCTGGTTTTCTTTAGAGGCCCTAAGTGAAGAGACTGTACCAGCGAGAAGGGTAATATGCTAATCGAAGCACCGCCGTCTAGGAGAGTGTGATCACATGTGAAGTCAGAGATGGTGCAGTTAATGAAAGGTGTGGCAGTGTTCCTCTTCCAAGGAAGGGGACGGTGTGTGATGGCGTGGGCAGTGGCCATGGTCAGAATGTGACGCTCAGATCTACTCCTCCGCTTTCTCTTCTTGGGAAGAGGAGTAGATAAATCGGTCATGGCCTGCTGAAGTGGGGCACGGATAATCTCATGTATGGTGTCCACCACTTCGGGTTCAGTCAGCATTTTTTTGAATATTTGGACCTCCTCCATACAAGGGAGGAAGTCGGAATCAGCATATACATGAGGCATGCCAAGAGCAGTCTGTACAGCGGCATCCTCGGGGTCAAAGGTGGGACAAGGTGTGAAAGGCTGTGTGGACAAAGGATCTGGCAAGTGGTACCTCTCCTCATAGTCTGACTCGATCATGTCTCCCGAAATCTTTTTGGATTTTTGAAATTTTCTCATTTTTTTGTGTTTTGGGCGATTGCAAGCTCTCATAGAAATCCTCATATGATTCCATATCCTCAAAGAACAGAGCGACATTTTGGTTCTTATTTAAACTAGTTAGGTCGATAATCCTCGAATTCATATGCTACATCATCTGATTCAAAGTCACAAGTGTGGATACCATGAAAGGTGACTCCAAAATCTCAGGATCGGGTGTGTCGAATGTAGGTGGTGGTTGTGGGCAAAAATCACATTCCTGATCAGGATACTCAAGGAAGAGCGGGTTATCAAAATGTGTAGGAGATGGTGGTGGAAATGACTGGTGAAGATCAAGGTCTGAATCCTGAAATAGTGGGTTGGTCAGATATGTACAAAAATCAAGAGCAAAGTCCTCCTGGAAAAAGTGAGGTGGACCGGCTGGAGCGAGCGAGGAGTCTGCAAAGTCCGAACAAAAAATACTCCAATCGGCCGTCTCGAAACAAAAGGAAAAAAATGATCGGGAGAGCACGAAGATCAAGTCAAGAGAAGTGTGAAGAAATGCGCAAGTACGCAGAGACGATCTAGAATACACACAAAACAGTCACAAACAAAAATGAAACAAGACAAACCCCCAATTCACCTACTCAACTCGGTAGAGACCGTAAAATGCGGTCTTTTAATCTTGTCTGTTTTAGAGTTAGGTGAGAAGTCAAAAATTGCACACACACTTAGGGGCTGAAATGGGATTTGGGCACTAACCTTAGTGTGTGCGCGAGCAAGTAAAACAAAGACAATTAGGGGATTACTCGCCCCAATACAAGATTTTCTTTTTGGTGGATTTTAGGGCCAAGTAATATTAGCAGTCCCAATTTTATTGATTATCACTTTTTTTGGATTTTTAGTGAGAAATGCACATGCCTAATGAGGATTCAATTCCTTTAAGCACCTAGGTTGGCAAAATCAGAGGGAGAGTCGGAAAAGGAATGCAAGCGGTAAATCAATGATGAATGCAAAAGAGAAATGCTCACCTTGCCTCCAGCACTCTTCATGCAAAGATGCTCAGCAGAATTGAAACCTATCTATATGCTAATGCAATCCGATGAAATCGCCCTAAGTTTCAGTAATTGCTATTATTGAAGAACCACAAGCTGACCACCAATCCTCAACCCTAGAGTCTGGTCTAGGCTCACCCCTCCTCCTCTCAACAAATCGAGTTCAGGAGAAGCGCTTGGCAGGGAGAGCTCGCGGCGCGATGGATTGAAGGTGATGATCAACTGTTTAAAATTTGACTAAGTCCAAACGAGACTATAGATGCATGCAAAATATTAAGTGTTTGGCCTTAGTCTATCGCAAGCAATCCTAAAACTAGGGGCTCAATCACACAAAATAAATAAAATTAAAAAACAAAACAAAATAAAAAGAATGCGAAGAAAGCCGAAAAAAACAGCGGCGAGCCCCCAAGTGAACAATCACTTGGAAATTTAGGCTCAAATGTCCAAGTGTCCGGGGGTACCTGTATTATTACAAAATTTGGAGTCTCTCTCTCTCACTTAAATTACAAAATAAATACAATACAAGAAAATGAATGCTAAGAAGTTGTCTTGCAAAATCCTCCAAGTCCTTCTTCGTGCTAGGCTAAAGCCGCTTCACGTGGGTGCGAAGGTGCTCCAAGAGGGGCTCGTACCTCGATCCACGTACCCCGCACGGAATCCAAACAAGGAGAGTGGTTAGGCAATTCAGCAGATATATCAAAAATAATACAAATAGAAATAAAAGCCGCAAAATGCAAACAAATGATCACAACACAACAAAAATAAGACCTACGCGCTGTTGCTCCCCAGCAACGGTGCCATTTGATAACTAGGAATTTCTAACGGTCTAGTATTCCACACAAGGCGGGAACACAAAGGTCGCTGCGGTGACCGCTAAAAATCCCTAATTAATCAACAATTAACCCACACTATAGATCAAGCAATGACAAGCAATGTGAAGTTAAAATTTATTTTTAACTCTACATAAAAGATGTATAGCAAGCAAGTACGTAGAGAGTTCGAACACAGGGAGCAAACAGGGTAGATCAAGCTAATGTGTGCGAGTGAAAGTGAAGTGATGTCTACACTATGCAAGCAAATATTTTTGTGGGTTTTAAAATTTTTAATTTTTTTATTTAATTTTTAATATTGTATTTTGGTTTTTAATTTTCTGATTTTTATAATTTTATATTATATATATTTTTTTTTCTTTTTCAATATTGGAATATGTAAACAAGGTAATAAAAGAGGTGCTACAATATTTATAAAAATATGCAAAAATAGCCAAAAATTCTGAAATAAAATCTTTTTGGTATTTTGACGATTTTTTACTGTTTTGGTAATTTTTGGGTATTTTTCAAAATGTTTTTGGTATTTTTAAATAGCAAAATAAAGGAAAACAGGGAATTAGCTACTGGCTGAAGGTAAAATAGAACTTAAAAATATCAAATAGCCACAAAATATTTCCAAACTATTTTTAAAATAAAGAGGATAAAATATAGAACCTACAGGAGTTGAGTTTGCATTTTTTAGAGTTTTCTATAATTTTCTAGATTTTTTTGAAGTTTTTAGGTATTTTCAAATTTTAAGGTTTTTCTTTTGCAATTTTTAGTGATTTTTGGAATGACACTAAAATAGGTCAAGATAGACAGTAGGTAATTTTTTTGGAATATTTCGAGGAATTTTGATATTTTTTTGTTATTTTCTAAGTTAGACAGTACTGAAATGAGGAGTTTTTGATTTTTAATAAATATTAAAAATGCAATAAAATCAAAAACTAAAAATATGGTGTGAAAGTGTAAGTGAACAGGAGCTTAGTGTGATTTTTGTGGAATTTTTTCGAGTTAAAAAGATGCCTTAAATAAATAGATCAAGCTCACAAAAATATGTACCCTAGCAGGGGTATAACTGCAAATTTTAAAACATCCAGGGGTACGACTGAAATTTTCACAAAAGTTTTGAACTTAAACAAACAATATCTGGACTAAGCGTCAAAACCAAAAGTTGTAAGGGCTTTATTGCAAAAATCACCAGGCCCACGTGAGTTTCACGCGCGCTTGGGAAGGGCACGGCTGCAATATTTCGAAAGCACAAGGGCTGAAATGTAAAATATCCAGATATTTTATAACTGCAATGGAAAGTTTCTGAACTAAACTTAAATAATACAAAAGCCCGGGGGCCCTCCTGCAAAATTGCCAAGGCGCGCGTGACGAGCACGCGCCTGGCGGGGACCCAGACCTAAATAGACAAACTCTACGGGATACAGATGTAAAATTCCCTAAAATATATATACGCAGATGAAAGTTTAAGTGTTATTTATTAAATACAAAAAGTGACTGGGTTCAGTTGCAAAATACCCAGTCCAAGTGCGATCGAACGGCTGATGTAGTCCCACTTACACCACGTGTCGCGTGCGCAGGGCGCGATGCCTCTTCGTTTGGATGGACACGATTAGACGATGGAAGGGCGATCGACAGCTGGGGGGTCCAAGATCCGACGGATGTTGTGCGTTCTGGAGACTCTCGTTGATCGGACGGTGGAGGACCACGCTGGAAGAACAGGGAGGACCTCTTGCCGGGGCGAGCTTCCTCCGAGAAGATCTCCGTCCTCCGTCACCCGTTGAAGCTCAGATTATCCAGAAAAACTCCTGGTTGGTTGCTCTGTCAACCGGAGGAGGCAAAAAGAGCGGGGGATCTCCGTAGGGCCACCGCCACATCAAAGACGAGGAGAGGGGTCCCAGAAGCTCCGGTCGCTCGCAAAATTCCTCTCCAGCACCTGGTCTCGTTTCGAGTACCTGCAAAAAGGGGTGAAGGGGTCGCGGGAAAAATGCCGCGACCCTCCAGTGGCGAAGAGGTGGTCTGTAGGCGGCGGATGATGGAGAAACGAACTCGCCGGAGCTTGCTCCGGCGAGGTGGAGGCGATGGCAAATGGGTGAATCTCAGGCGAAATGGAGGGTACCTAGGGGATCCTACTGCTACCAGGATTAAAGATAAGCAAGAAAAAGAAGAAAAACGTACAAGAAAAACTAAGTAAAACACAATAAAACGCTAACCTCAAGGGATATACCCGAGGTGGACCTCACGGCCAGAAGGTGGCCAGAGATGGTGGAACACGCTGAGGACTGCCTGAATCACACCTCGACGGGGTCGGGGATCAACCCGTTGTCACCGGGGATCCAACAGCGATAGCCCGGAGGTCTTGAGGTCGGCCAAGAATGGTTCAAACTGGAAGAGGAAGGTGGCGGGGTGGTTTTGAGATGTGGTGAAGGGACGTGAAAAATGAGGTGGCAACGGGCGCCACAGCGATGCGATGCCCGAAAAAAACCTTGGGAGAGATTCATGGGTAGATGTGCATCAAAAGTCCTGAAGACTCCATCACGAAAAGATGTAAGGAGCACCCTAGAAAAATCCAAGAAAATGGGTCAAAACCTACTCTGACACAACCCACATGCGCAGGTTAGATAGTTGACCTGGGTCAACCATCCGAGCCCCCTGGTTGGTCCACGTGGACCAACCAGGAAAAACCTGGAAAACATTATTTCTAAAATCATTTTAAAATAGTAAATGGTATTATTTTATTTAGGTTATAAAATAAAAAGTGTTTATAATTTTATAAACTATTTTATAATGATTTTTAAATATTTTTATGAAGTACATTTTACAAGTTACTTTTTATAGCCTATATAGGTATTTTACCTGTATATTTTAGTATTTTATTTTTATTTGGTGTTTTTTCATTTTATTATTTTTATTTAGTATTTTATAAAATCATAGGATACTTTTATTATTCTGATGTGTTTTGTACAATTAATAAAATAAAAGTATAGTTTATACAGGTATGTTTATAGGTATAGTACCTATGTATTCTATATACATATAATTTTATTTTGTATTTTATTTGAGTTTTTATTTTGATTTTAATGCACAAATATATTATAAGTAATATTTATAAAATTATAAAAATATAAAATTATGAAAATAATGAATAAATAATCAAACGAATATTTTAATCTGTACAAGTATACAATATGGGCCCAAAACTCAACTTTCAAACTGCAGCTCTGCCAAATGCGAAACCACCGCCATTAAATAGCTTATTTTATACTATATACAATTAAAGGTGAGTTTGCTACATTTGGAGTTTTAATTTGTGAGATACAGGTATAGGAAGTTGGGATTCTGGATTTTTATTCAGACCATAACTTTTTATCTGTGTATTATTTTTCAGTGAAATCAATTTTGTATTAGTCTATACAATTATCTACAACTTTCATGTACAAAGTTTCTTTATTTGAGGTATAAAAAGTAGAACAAAAAATAGGTACAACTTTCATGTACAAACTTTCATATGCTTGATTAAATCAAGACCACAAATCTAATCTTCTCATTGCATATGAATCTCATTCAGATCAATGTCCAACATTTCGACCAAGATCAGATTGCTTCTCTACTGAGAGGAGCCACTAAAATCCAAACATGTTTCATCACTCCCTCGGAATGGAAGCGTCATGGTTATACAATCATTTATGATCACATCACCCTCAGGTATTCTCAATACAAGTACATCCTGCATACTGGAAGACCTATGATCAACCTGAAGATGTAGACCAATTTTACACTGTCTTCTTCAGGGTTTGATCACCAAGTTTCTCAATATTGGTCACTGGGAATCGGTATCGATCATATGCTTTTCCAAAGCATATATCATACCTTCAAATTCTTGCCATGCTTCCAAAGCACGACGATCATGTATGGAATTTGATCGGTCCCAATACCTTATGAGTGAGGTCATGTCTTCCGGTTCATAAGTGAACCTGTATGATCCCTTTGAGAGATCGTATTACTCATATGCCCTTAAATGCACACCAACGCGTCAGTGTATAGACCTTGGTTAGGTAATCAACCGATTGGTCTGCCAAATGTACACACTCAGACATATAGCAACACATATGTCTCTGGTCAGAGGATGTTGCCTATGATGTGACAGCATTCAACATATGACTTAGGTTATTTCGATCTTGTTAAGTCAACCCTTTGACCAAACTAATCTGACACCTCCGAATCACTATATTCATGCAGAGGACCTGCATCAAGAGGTCGGTCAGATATCAACCTTAGTGAGAAAGGATTGCCATCTCCTACTCAGGCTGGAGATCATCTCTTAATAATCATTTGACGGTGCTTGATGAGTCCTATATCTAACCCTTTAGATATTCATCCAAGAACCGTCCTTTATGATTCAATAGTTGAATCAACAGTTGTATGATTATTAAGATGGCCATGATACATAACCCTAATTGTACTAAGGGAACTATTATGCAAATTATTTATTCTTCATTTCAGATCAGGCAATGATATGTGCAAAAACATTTATTTCATAATGGCTCGCCGTGGGCTCGCATGTCCTACAATCTCCCACTAGCCCAAAGATCCATTAATGGGCTAATCATTTAAACCCACACTCATGTGACAATCATAGGCTATTTAGAAAATAGCTAGGTAAACTGATCAGTTACTCTGTTCTCGTGAGACTACGCCAAGTCCTTTTACGGCACTTGTATATCCCCAGCAACAGTGCTCGCATCTAATGCGAATGTTGCATCTAATGCAACCAATACTCAATCTTGTCAGTCATAGTGTCCTTGACACTACAATGCAAAAAAATATTATTATAACCAGTATGTAATTTCTATTATCCTTATCAGAATACCCTTATTCTTGGAGATCTCTTTCTCCTAAGGTATTCGCAGTTAAGACCTTTTAGATCTTCTTCAAAAAGTCTTAATTTCATAAAGATAAGACTTAGAGATCACTGTCTCTAAAGCCTTGTTATCTTTGAAGATATTGTTATTACTGCAATCAAGTGTTCTATCTCCATAGTAGGATTAGTAACAGTTTACTGCTCCCACTGCATGTCAGACATCTGGCTTTTGTACACATCTAGCACACTTTCAACTTCTCGTAACTGATGCACAAAAGGGCAACCAGTTTTAGCATTCACTTCCTCAACTCTTTGAGGTTCTATCCCTTTAGATAGGTCAGTACCAAATCTTAAGTTAAGAAAGCCTTTCTTGGAATTTCTAGAAAATGGAACATGTCCAATGTTTACTACAAATGTGACAGTCTCAATACCTTCTTTTCTTTGCTTCCGAACACCTTTCAGAACTAAGATCCAAGAGGCATCTTTGACATCATATCTCAAGGTATAGAATAGCCAGATCATAAAACACTTATTATCATCCTTATATCATTCCAAATGATTAGGATATTATCTACATTTAGCATGATGAACACAATGGCACTCCCACTAAGCTTCACATGGTACACCAAGATTATATCTGAAATTATAGCATTTATAATTTCATCAAATCGTATGTTCCACTTACAAGAAGCTTATTTGAGTCCATAGATGGATTTCTTTAGCATGCACATCTTGATTTCCTTAACCATGAAGCCCCGGGGTTAGTTCATGTGAATATCCTCAGAGAGGTATTCATAGAGGAATGCAATATTGACTTTCATCTTGTAGATGTCAAAGTCAAGTTGTGTAGCTATAGTCAGCAATATTCTGATGGGTTTAAGCATGGTCATTGAAGAGCAAGTCTCATCGCAAGCATTGTCTTCTCTTCCGGTGTGTAGCTCATGGCTACGAACCGTGCTTTGAAGGTCTCTACCTTCTCATCAGGCTCCCTCTTTCTCTTGAAGATCCATTTACACCTTAGCGGGTTTAACCCTTATAGGTGGATCCTCGAGGGTCCATATACAACACTTGTATACGAAGTCTACCTTAGATTTTTATTGCTAACATCCATCTTTCCATGTCATGATCCTCAGGAGCTTCATCACATGAAGTCCGATCATTGTCAGACTTAACTGACACATGGAATACATCCTCAAACTCATTTGAATAGGTATTAGTTCTTCATCTTTAATTGTCCCTTTTAGTTTCCGATTTCATTAGCCTCATTAACTTCTTAATATTAAATGAGTTCCTTCACTTCACCTTCATCTTGATTCTCAAGAGTCTTAATCCTCTAAGAATCACATTCTTAGATATGAGATCTTTTAAGAATCTCAAGGTCATAAAGTAGGTATCCAATACCATCCTTTATTTTCCTAATGAAGTAGCACTCTCTAGTGCTCGATTCCAGCTTACTTGCATGGAATCTTATTAAGGATATATAATGTAGTCTCTAATACATATATACCAGGAAACTAAGAGGAAATTATGCTAAAATTCATCATTGATCAAATCATGTCACACATGTTTCAATTGTATCTCCCTACAACTCCATTGAGTTTAGGTGTGTTAGGAGGATTGAGATAGAAATAATATTCATATCTTCGTAAGGTATTCTTTGAATTCATCTAATAGGTACTTGCTACCTTGGTTAGATCAAATTCATTTAATCTTCCTTCAAACTTTGGTTCAAAACCAAAATTGTTAAATCTTTGAACATTTAAAAGGTTTCTCAGGTGAAGAGAAGAAATCTCATATCATACATAATCATCAATAGATATCACATATCCATAATGTTCACTATGATATAGATGATCCACATACATCAATATGTATGAGATCCTGAATACCTTGACATCTTACACCTCCCCTAAGAGAAGGGTGTATTGGACATTCTTCGAATACAACATTCACAGGTATGTAAGATTTGAAATTTTAGACATTCTAAAGTTTCATATCTTACTAGTCTATTGATCTCATCAGCAGACATATGTCCAAGACTTGATGCCAAATCATTGTCAAATGATCTTCATCCTCCTATTGATCTTATAAAGGTTTTAATTTTCAATGTTAGAAATCTTAATGAACCATTCATTAATTTTCTAATTTTTTGGAGTCCACTAGATGTTAGATTTCTATCTAAAATATATCCATCATAACTCTTTATGATAGTTTTGTCTCAGAATTCATGTTTATTTCCAACATTTAGAAACAAACAATGAGTATAATCTAATATCTAGGCTATAGAGACATTCTCCAAGACTAAGGGATCTCCCACTGAGAATATGAAGTTTATCTATCCAACAGAGATTGATGTAACAATTACATCAATATCCATGTAGATGACTATTAAACCTTAAGATCAAATTTCTAATCTTCTCACATATATATATATACATGCAACCAATTGCAAGTGTCATTAGAAGATTGTGATACAATTATCAGACTTTATCTTATGAAATAAGTAAGTCAAAGTCAATGATTATATGTAGATTATTCTGATGCTCTATCTGAGTCCTTCACTAAGGATTTTAGACAGATTTGACAGTCATACTATTAATACATCAACTTATTGCAGTATTGGCATTCATCCAACTCTTTGGATGTCATATGGAAGTCACAGAAGTACAATCAACTCTTTGACTTTCCTTCTCACATGGGTCCGACCCACGCTTCCACTGTACTCTCTTCATCTATAAACAACCATTGTTCAAGACAACGAATCTCTTATGTTGAATTCAAAAGATTTCAATACAAGAGCACTTCAACATTTATACATGCTTCATTAAATTTATACAAAATGATTATTATGAAGCTTCATGAATGACTTGAGTATAGATAGTAGAATGATGACACTCACCGTATCTACATACATCTTAACTCTTAGAGACTTAGGTTCAGGTAGGTATTCAAATATTTTGAATACATCATCTCTTTCGAGCCACCATTCTGCATAATGCAGAGAACCATGTTATTCATGATTAAATGTCTAGAGCACATATGTATGCCAGAACATCTTCTTAGATTTTATAAGGATTATTTTGACAATTGCGATCATCATCGACATGTCACTTCCAAAGTACACTCGAAGAAAGATCAAGACTATAGATGTATACAAACCCTAAGGTGATGTCTTTTTGTCTTATTTAATTGGCATTCCTCGTTGTGTTGAGGAAACTTGCACATTGCAACCACATACATTATATATTTAACTGCAAGTACAATATCTGGATCATGAGTCCAATCCATGATATTTTACTGGTTATTATTGAGTATAACATTGAGTGGGTTTAATGGAGGATTATCTGAAATAAGAAATTTGCATAAGGATATATATATTATATACATGTTTTACCTTGATTTAGGAATTTTTATATCAAAGTTATCTTGCCTTGTCAACAATGAAAGTTCATTCCCTTAATCACTTTCAATGTAAGAGATATTCTTACCATTATATCCCTAGCAAGATCTGTGATCTCTTTTCCTATCTTTGTCACATCCCAATAATATGAGAACTTGTGACTCCGATAAAAAGAAGCGGGAACACATTCCACCTTGCAAGTCTAACTTGCATCTCCCAATTCGATCTTTAATACCCGAGCCCACCACCCCTAAGGTGATGTTGACCCGTCATTAATTGAACCAACCGTCAACATGCTTAATACTCGCTATACGCAATCCAATATCGCCCCAATAATATGAGGACTCGATATTGGGATCACTACGTATACGGACTTACTCTTTCAAGAAGCAAAGAACCCGATCCAAATAAATTATATACAGGATCTGTCACTTCGGACATGCGTCTCCTATATACAACATCTGGTGACGGAATCCTTTGCCTTGACAGGAGACCATGGATGTCACTTATGTGATCCTCCACCTCATATTCAAATTATAATAATTAATCATCGTGAATCATATTCACATAATTAATTCTTCCAAGGGAAATACACATCTATTCATAATAGAGTGCTTTTAATTGGATATAATTAATTTAATCACATTAAATCAATTATCAATCTAATTTTCAATCAACAAACTTGATTATTTCTTGAATAGTAGGTATAATCTCAAAGTACGTATTATACGAGTTTCAATAATTAGAAAAATACACCTTGATTTCTCCAGCATTATCGAGTCCCTACCTGTTGTCATGGCCAGTACCGACGGAAATGGGACAGACCGCAACCATTGCGACCCGCTACCCCAATGCTCCCCGACTAGACACCATATCCACTTCAGGAAAGGATAATGCCAGATAGATCATTGTGTACTTTGAGATGCTCATCGGTTTTTCAACTGAATATATACCATATAATATTCATCAAAACCATTTTGATAATATTATAAGGCGATTTGCTAAACAAATCCCCAATCCTATTCAAGCAAGAGGGTTTTGCAAGTAAAAGTTGTCCTACAACTATTGTAGGATAAACTAGAGGCTTGCATGAAAAACAATGTTTGTTGATGATTCCATATCAAAACAATTATGATCAAGATCAACTATCTTATCATTTTGGTTAGTGAAATGTCATTCAAGGAATTAATTATCATCTTTAAATATTTCACAAATACTTATCAATAGTCATTTCAGAAAATTAACAATTAATTTTCATCAGTTTATTTGAATGACTATCACAAGGTTCATGATCAAGTTTGTCAATTTCCAGCAGTGACTCCTATTCACTAAAATCAACTTATCTTGATCAATTTAAATCCAAATAACACAAAATCAGTTTCCTAAGATTGCTAATTTATTTATGACAGAAATCAAGTGATATTTCATGCATTTCTAGCCGCATCAAAACAATAATTAACTCATTAATCATGTTTAGATTTGTAGTTCCCGCAATAGTGAATACATGTTTATTCCAAGGGCCATATCTTGAGAAAATGGAATCCAAATTAGATAAACTCAGATTCTATGGTTTACTTATTTAATGGGGAACAAAAAATTGAATATTTCATGTTAAAACAGTTGAAACAGTTCCGAAAAATTCAATTAATCAGAGGTGCGAAAATTGAAATGCGATAAAACTTTCGCAACCCTTTCAAACCCAAGTCGTCCTAGGTTTACGGATCGTATCCAAAATCTTTTCCGACCTAAGGCTCAGATACCACTTGAAGGATATGGGGAATCCTCAAGCACATCACGGAAGCGTGATGATCACATCTTATGCGATCGAAGCAACTAGTCGCACTAGTCGCTATGTGCAGCAGAATTTAAAAATTTAAATCATATGATGAAACCACATGATCACAAGAACATTTCTTGGATCGTTTCATCTAATCACAAAGCAAGAGATCCTCCTGACTCAAGTCCGATCTACGAAGATGGCACTTGCAGGCGCGATGATAAGACGTGTGCTTCCCGCAATCCTTGATGAAGATCCAAGCCTTGAATCTCCTGATTTCGTCCAACGAAATATGATGTCTCCTTCTAGAGCAAGAAGCCCCAAAGAAGATGGAGATTCACGAGCAATCAAAGTGATAGCACAACGACGTAGAAGCGATTGCTATTCCCTCAAAATCATAAGGTGGACAGCCACCTTTAGAGAGAGAGAGATGGCGAGAATGAGAGATGAGAGAGAGAGAGAGTAGACGTGTGCAATGTTGTATCTCCAAGAGGCTAGGGTTGCCCTCTTTATATACTAGTTTGGGAGTCCATGGATCACAATACATGGCATACATAAAATCAATGGTTCGATTGATATGTGTATTTAATCAATGGTCATGATCATTGCCGATAAAAAACAACAACTTATTAATTCATATTAAATTAAATATATGTTGCATTATCATCAACATAATTTAATTCAATAAAATCAATTATCACAAGATAATGAGATAATAATCAAAAGGATAATAATCCATCCCAAAATTATGGAGCGTCACCCATGACTAAGTCATGGGTGACGCCACCTCACATTTTGGTGGATTATCTCCTCCTTTTATTTTATATCATTATCTCTTAATTATTTGCAATAACATTTATTGCAAAATTATCCACTAAATTATTTCCAAATTAATTAGTGAATATTTCAATCATTTCATTGAAAATATGTGAATCATATTCACAACCCAAACTAAATTGTAAATTTCATTTCCAATTAATTGCTTAATGTGAATCCAATTCACATTAAAAATTAACAAATGCCATTTACAAAGGTGCTCTCTCTCTAATATATTATAAATCATATTTATAATATATACACAGATATTATGGATAGCATGGATAGTACTATCCACAATATGCATTTCCTTGATGATTAAATCTCATTTAATTATCTTGGAAAATCATTCTCACAATATGAATCTTATACATATTATACTTGATAATTAAATCTCATTTAATTATCAACATCTTGTTGCTTCGATACATAATTCATCAAATGAATTATTCTTGAACTCCTTCAAAAATAATGTGCTTTCTCCGCAGATACTTGGAGATAAGGACAGGGTGATTGTATTGTTCCACGTATAGTGACTTGGATGTTGAGATCTCATCTCAAATCCAGATCTCACAGTCCTCCCACATATGCTTGATTAAATCAAGACCACAAATCTAATCTTTTCATTGCATCCGAATCTCATTCAGATCAATGTCCAATATTTGGACCAAGATCAGATTGCTTCTCTACTAAGAGGAGCCACTAAAATCCAAACCTGTTTCATCACTCCCTCGGAATGGAAGCGTCATGGTTATACAATCGTTTATGATCACATCACCCTCAGGTATTCCCAATACATGTACATCCTGCATACTAGAAGACCTATGATCAACCTGAAGATGTAGATCAATTTTACATTGTCTTCTTCAGTGTTCGATCACCAAGTTTCTCAATATTGGTCATTGGGAATCGGTATCGATCATATGCTTTCCCAAAGCATATATCATACCTTCAAATTCTTGTCATGCTTCCAAAGCATGACGACCATGCATGGGATTTGATCGGTCCCAATACCTTATGAGTGAGCTCATGTCTTCCGGTTCATAAGTGAACCTGTTGATGAATCTCCATTTCATCACCTTTATTCTATCATTTTGGCCTCAAAAACCCCAGCAAATGCATGTAAATAGCATCAAATTGTACATAATAGCATTCATTATTCATTGTGTTTATTTTACATTAAATAAGGTTTTACTGCCAAAATTATAGAATAAAAAGGAGAAAAGAAAAAGGAATAAAATATTGTAAATATTTTATGACCCAAACCCCGAGACCAAGGCCAGCATGGTATTGGTCGACAAGGAATAAAGTAGGGGGAGATAAGGGCCAGTGTACAATAAATACCTCATTTATTCATGCATTTATTTATGCATTTTTGATACCTATTTTGTACATAATTATTTATTCATCAAATAAAGAAACTTTGTACATGAAAGTTGTAGATAATAATATGAATAAAAATGCAAAATTGAGTTTGTGCAAAAATAATCCCCAGTGTACATTTTATACACAGAATAAAAAGCCAAAATCTCAACTTCACAGACCCATATCTTGCAAATAAAAACTTCAAATCACCCAAACTCACCTTTAATTGTATATAGCATTCCATAAACTATTTTATAAAGTTGGTTTCATAATTTTTGGAGTCCATATGCAGAAGTTAGGTTTTTGACCTTCTTATATATAGGATTGATTAAAATATTCACTTTATTCAATATTCATTATTTGTATAAATTCATATTTTTAGAATTTTGTAAATAATGTACTTAATGCATACACATGAAAGAAGTTGGAGAAAACCAAAAATTAGTTTGTAAAATAAAATAAGTCTACAAATTCATAGACAAAATACCTATGATATGTACCTATATATAAATAAAAAGGGTTTTAATCGTTGATTCTTTTTCTCTTCTATATTTTTATAATAATGTATACATTATACATAGCTCATTAAAAATACAAAACCAAAATCAAAATCAAGAAAATATATTAAATAAATTAAGTGTATAAAATACATAGATAAAACACCTATAAGTATACCTACATACATCTATACCTATTTATTTAAAAATACACATAAACTCGTAAAAATCAAACAAAAATATCTTTATACTCACAAAAATAAATTATAAATTTATAAAATAAGTCCATAAAATAATAAAAGAAAATAAACCAATTAAAAATAAAATACATGTAAATACATACATATACATATTATTCAAATAAAACTATAATAAAACACCTCGAAAAATTCAATAAAAATCATAAATAAATACTAGATGAACTAATACACATTTTTTATTTTATAAGAAAAAATTAATAAAATCATTTAGGGCGTCAAATAAATCAATCTTCCTTCAGATTTTCTATTTTGTCTCGTAGCGGCTGACGTGGCCCAATGAGGCGCCGGCCTTCGTTGACTCCCAGGTCAACTGTCCCATCCTTCGCCTGGCGTCTCTGAACTGTCTACTCCCCCGATTTCATGCCTTTTTCCCGGGCACACCATCCATCAATCGACAACGCTTCCTTCACAAGAATTGTTCCCTAATCTTCCATGATGCCCGCCGAAATCATAGATCAACGAGATGTTCATTGGATCAGTCAATAATCGCCGGGTAATAAGGCCCCTTGCCAATGTTTATAAATAAAAAGCTCCGCCTCCTTCCTCGAATTTAGCCACTTTTATTCCAACCTAAAGCCTAGATCTTGCTCCTGGATTGTTCCTCGTGACAGGGGGAGCAGCCCTGCACCTTGACTCGGCCGGTGGAAGGAGATTTTGTCGCGGTGGAGCTCCGGCGTCCGCCCTGCTCCCTGGAGGCCCCCAGGTATAAGAGCTGACCTTCTATGCATTTTTAGTTAGTTTTAGATGTTAGTTTTTCATTCCAGTCATTAGATTAGGCTTTAGTTAACTCCTGTAGTTTAAAAATCGAAATTCGAGGTTCGCCGGAGCTGAGCTCCGGCAACTTCTCCACTGTGGTCCCGACTGTTTCCGACCTCCTCGTTCACCCCATATCGTTCCTCGACGCCTTCTCCATCTATTGCGCACATTTATCCAACCCAGGACTCTAGGTCCTGGCGAATCGGGGCTCCTCCTCCGCCGTTCGCCGGAGCCCCTCCGCCCCCCTTCATTTTGCATCGTAGCTTCAAAACCCCGGGTCGAGGAGAAAGCTCTCTCGCCCGCGGTTCTTCCTTTGCAGGTACTTCAAAGAATCGAGCCCAACTGGACTCGCACGGATCCAGGAAGAGGCACCTGGGGGTCTTCTCCTTCTTCGACCTCGCTCCATCGACTCGGACCCCCAGGAGCCATGAAAGCGCCATCAGCCGACGCGGGAGGCTTCCAGCTACCTTCAGAGCACCTCAGACGCATCGGAGAGCCAAGGAGGAGCCCGAGCTCCTCGATCAAAGTTCGCCAGGCGCGAGCTTCGTCCCAGTTCTTCCTGGGAGCTCTAGCGCCGTCGGATCAGGAGGGCCGTCCCAGATTCAACAGGAGCCGTCCGATGGAGCATTGCATCGACCGTCAGATCAGCTGGGCTGATCTAATCTCAGCCCCCCATCGGCGAAGCGTCATCGGGCGAGCAGGAGACGACGCGTGGCAAGTGAAGAGAGCAGCGTCGTTGGATGCCACGCTGTCTTTAGGGGTAAATTTCACATCTCACCCCCCTACTATTTGTATTTAGAATTTAAACCCAAAAATAAAAGTTTTAGTTGTAAATAAATTGTAAAAATTGCAGTTGGACCCTCTGATGTTTTCATATTTATACTTTAGTCCTTCCGCTCCTCACGTGCAGTCTCACGTGAGGCGCGTGAAATTTTGCATCTAAACCCCGCCGGGTTCCTGTATTTATTAAATGGTCCTGAAAATAAAAGTTAAAGTGTATTTTTATTGTAATTTTTGCATGTATGCCTCTGTGAACTATTTTATTTGCAAAAATACCCCTGCCAGGCCATTTAATTTTTGAATGCTTTGTCTATTTATTTTGTGCTCCATATTAAATCGAAAAATCTTGCAAAAATAGACTTAAGCTCTTGTTAGTGTACCCGTGCACGCTATATTTTTAGTTTTGCATTTTGTTGCATTTTGGCATTTATTAAAAATCAAAAACGTGTCTTTTATTCCCTGTCTAACTTATAAAACCCCAAAAAAATATGAAAATGCCTCTAAAAATTCCAAAAAAATTATCTATGGTGTATTTTGACCTCTATTAGTGTCAATCCAAAAATCCCTAAAAATCTCAAAAGGAAATCCTTAAAAATTCAAAAATATCCCAAAAACTTCAAAAAAATGTTAAAACCCAAAGAAAAATTAGAAAAATATAAACTCAGGCCCTATTTATGCTATATTTTATTACCTTTATTAGAAAAATAGTATGGACAATTTTGAGGTTGTTAGCTATTTAATATCTACTTTGGTGACGGCCAGTACCTAGTCCACTGTGTGCTATTATTTAGCTAGTTAAAAATACCAAAAATATTTGCAAAAATACCCAAAAAATCAGAAAGACAGTAAAAAACCATGAAAATTCCAAAAAGACACTTTTCATGAATTTTTTACTATTTTTGAGTATTTCTATAAATACTATAATGCCCCCTTTATGTATATATATACATATCCTAAAAAAAGAAAAAAAATATTATGTATATATACATATATAATTATTTATATGTATTCTCATTAGTCTTAAATATAAAAAAATGTATGTATATACATATATATATTTATTTATTTTATTATCTTTATATATCCCTATATATATTGCATATATTATAAGCTATATGCTAACCCTCTATGTTTATACATATATTCTTATTTATAATATATATATATTACCTAATTATATTATTAAAATTTAATAATATTAATAATAATAATAAAATTCAAAAACCCACACAAGGATGACTGTGATTTACATGTAGGCTATGACATTTTGTATTGCTCCCTGTGGTTCGACCTCTACATACTTGTTACTGTACATTTCATGGTAGAGTAAATAAAGATTAATTCACATTTATTTTTTAGCTTTATTGTTGTATTTTTTGGATTGTGGGTTAATTCCTGATTGACCCGGGTGTTCCATGAGCGGTCGCCTCAGCGACAACACTTGTATTATTTATTCATGGTGACCCTCTTGGAGTACCTGTGTGTTATCAGATGGCGCTGTTGCCGGGGAGCAATGAGCATAGCCTAATTATTTTGTCATTCTTGTATAAAAAAAATTCTTGACTTGTTCTTCATTTTTGTGAGCAGCTATTTTTTTTATTGCTATTAATCACCAGGCTTCATTTCTTCATTTATTGTGATTATTATTTTCTCTGCTCTATTTAATTGATTGAGCTTTCCTAATGCATTCTTTTTGTGACTTTGATGCAAGGGACCGCCACGCGAGGATGGCTTCTTAGGAGGCCAATGCAGCCAAGCTTGGAGGAGGATGGTCTTCTTCTCGTGACCATCTGGAGAGTGCACCAAAGAAGCAAGGAGATGTGCATTAGATAGGCTAGACACTTAGGAGTATTTATTTTGTAATTCATGGTGAGAGAGAGACTATTTTGGCATGTATATAAACAGGACTCTACTCTTCACAATGAGTTACAGTGCCCGGGTGATTGTTCACCTGGGGACCTCATTGCGGCTTTTTCGAGTTTTTATCGCCTTCTTTCATTTTGTTTCCCGAAGTTTTGAGCTTTCCGCCTTTCTTTTATTTTGTTTTATGTGCTTGGAGCCCCTAGATATAGGTTGCTTGACTCGGTAGCTAGGTCCAAACATTGATAAGAATGCATGTTCCTATAGTCTACTTCGCTTGGATCTAGTCAAACTTAAACAAGTTGTTAATTTGTCTCTTAGCCCTCTGTGCCGTAGCAAACCCTGTAAAGCGCTTTCTCCTAAGCTCAAGTGTGTTGAGTATAGAGGAGGGGTGAGCCAAGACCGGACTCTCTTGGGCTAGAGATGAATTAGCAGCTTATGGTTCTTTACGTTAATAGCAGCCTATGTTTAGGACGATTTTGTGCCTTGCATATCGACATGTAGATAGGTTTAAAAATTCTGTTTTGCATACCGCATGGAGAGAGCTGGGATGCACTGTAAGTCTTCTAACTCAGCATGCATCATTCGGTTCAATGGTGAGATTTCCATCATGGAACCACTTGCACGGCTTTTCCGCTATCTCCCTCTGATTTTGAGCACCTAGGACTTAAATGAAAATCTACAAAAAACGTTAGGCGCTGGTATGAAACAGATCCAAAAAAAAGTGAAAACCCAAAAACTTAAAACAAGGGGACTGCTAAATAAACTTTGACCTTAATTAAAACTCGTAATGGACTATCATTGTACCGGGTTCATAAAGCCCTCATTGTTTTCAGGTACCTTGGAGAGGGACCAAAACCCTACTCCCTTGAGCGAGTGCGACCCCTAAGGATTAAAGCCCAAAACCCAGTCTGCAACTGCCTTGTGTATCGCCTAGATTTCCGAAGTAATGGCGCTTCTATCGTACGTAGGCGAGTAGGACTTGGTCACCAATGGTGACTCTCTGTTGTGAGAGCATCGACCCTGTCCGAAGTATTGAGCATAGGCCACGCCTTCACGGGGGTGTCTGTCTCATTGTCCTGCGTTCGAGTAGGTTCTTGCACGCTCACGGGTGATTCCGTTGCGAGCGAGGACTGAAGTATTGGTTTCGCCTATCGGCTTCCTCTCTCTTTTCTTTGGCTGAGTAGGGATCCAGGAAGGGTTACAAGGACTTCAAAAAGTACAGACTACAGGTTACACAGGAGGAGGACAAGTACGGGATACTCTTCCGGCAGTACTCTCTCTCCTATAGGGTAGCGTACTAAAGACTTGTTATAAGATATGCCTGAAAATCACAACTCTAAAAATGAAAAGATAATAAATAGCCGAACTTTCACGGCTTCACATGGCGTGAGTTGGTGAACCCGATTTTTGTATTGCGTTTGTATGAATCTAGATTAAGGTTCAAAGATCAAGTCCCGCGCATTTGCGCACATTTTGTTGTTTCTCCCTTTGACCACCCCGCTCAACCGAGCCTTTCTACTGTTTTACACTCCTTTTATTCCTCGTTGACCATCGTATCATTCTTCCAACAATCCGACATTCTCTGGCTTCGCGAAGTTGATCCATGGATGGTTTCGTCGGGACCATGCCGACACCTACATCGATTCCATAGACAACTCCGCCAATAATTTCGAGGCGATTCCCGAGAAACCGATCCGGACTTTGCGGACCGATCTCCAGACTCCTCGTCTTCTACCTTTCTCTTGGCCACCCAATAAACTGGGATCACTTTTGTCCTGCTTCCGCCATTGTGAATGGGAGTCGATTACAGTCTACATCTCTTTCCCATTCACAATATGCTGGGGTTGACCTGAATTCCAGCTTAATCACGGCAGCTGAAAGTTAATTGCAAGTGATCTGATTCGGACTACCTCATTCTGCAGGTAGAAGCCAGTGCGAGCCCTGGAGACTACTCCGGAGTTCATCTCGTCCGACTCAGACCCTGACATGGCTCCAAGAGAGAAGGGCAAGGGTCAGCAGCCACCCATACCAGAGGGACAAGTGCCAGATCAAAATCAAGTTAATGCACAGTTGTTGGCATCTATCTAGGCCATACAGCAGCAGCTGACCGAGCAGGCCCTGACACAAACCGCATTCCAGGATATGTTGAATGACATGATGAACCGTGACGACGGAAGAGGAGGCAGAGGCAGAGGAGGCCGGGGAGGAGGAGGTGGAGGTGGAGGAGGTGATGATCCTCCTGATGATGACTTTGAATTACCACCACCGAAGCCAACACTAAAAGAAACATACAATCTGGGAGACAGCCAGATGACCAAATGGATTCTCATTCCACCGGTACACGCTCACTTTGAGCTGAAGCCCCAGTTCATAGCCCTTCTCCCTGCCTTTCATGGAAACACAAACGAAGAGCCGTACATTCACCTGCAGCAATTCTCCCGCATTTGCCGCACCACCCACTATCCGAATGTCCCCCAGGACATTGTCAAGATGACGGCTTTCCCCTTCAGTCTACGGGACAAGGCCCTCTATTGGGTCAATCATATGGGAAAGGTCGTGACGACCTGGGAGGAGTTGAAGTCTGCCTTCCTGCACAAATACTACCCTCTTGGTCGGCTCAACCAGATGCGAGCACGTATTAGTAATTTCTCCCAAGGAGCACATGAGTCAGTACATGAGGCTTGGGAGAGATTCACTGATCTGCAGGAGAAGTCTCCCCATCACGATATCCCGAAGACCAGCTTGGTCCAGCATTTCTTTGGGGGACTGAACATTGAAAGCCAAAGGCTCGTGGATGCAGCATGTGGGGGCTCCCATTTCAACAAGGATGAAGATGTTGTCTGGCAAATTTTTGAAGAAATGGCCGAAGGAGAGGCCGCCCTCTCTTCATCCAAGGCATACCAGAAGCAGCCCCAGATTCTCCAGAAACAAGTTCACATGGCTGCATCCAAGGAAACAGAGAGAGATGAGAGCTCCAACCTCAGCATCATCAGGGGCCATCTCTCTAAGGTAGATATCATTGAGAAGCGATCACAGGACCTCGAGAAACTCGCTGTGATCGAGAAGAGGACCCAGAACCTGGATAAGCTCGATCAGATCAACAAGAACCTCGAGCTGTTGGTCGGTACGATCAACTCTGTCCAGTCGGCTACACCATCAGACGCTCCCGCTGAGAAGAAGGATGAGCCGCAATCGCAGCATCAGCCTCAGCCGAGCCAGCAGCCACCGGCAGTCCAGCACGTGTACTACGTGCAGGTACCCGACCAGGGCCCGCCGCAGCAGCAGATGGTCGTCTACCAGCCAGAGTTCCTTTCTATTCCTGATCCAGTCTTCCCACCACCGCCCCTTATCCAAGAAGTTAATGGGGTATGGAGTAATGATGCACAGCCGACCCGTCCTCAGGGACAACCCCAGGGTCAGCAATTTGCCAACCGGCAATACCACCAACCTCAGGGTGGTCGTTTTGGTCAATCCTCCCAGCAGCCCCAACAGTACCAGCAGCCTCCCCAGTTTGCACAACAATGGAGGCAGAACTTTCCGTATCAGCAGCAGCCGCAGTACCGCCACTCGCAGCCGTATCACCAGTACGCGGCTGCCCCCTCTCCGCAATATCAGCAGTATCCTCCTCCGTCATATCAACAGCTTCAACTTCCTGCACCACCACAGCAACACCACCAGCAACAGCCTCCCCACCCATCTACCCAACAGCAGCGTGGTCTGCACGCTGAGTCTTCTGATATGTCCCCTGCTAGTCCCACCATGGAGTGTCTATCCCAGCTTGTTAAAGGGCTGGCGGAGATGACAAAACGGCTTGACGACCTGACCGCCACCCGAACCACTATTCCGGCACAGGTCGAAGCCAACCCCAACAACTTCAAGAAGAAAGAGCAGGTAGAATGTAATGTCCAGTCCGTGTATGATAGCGATATTACTGTTTCTTCTAATGTTGTTACTCTCAGGAGCGGTAGGGCATTGCCTCCGCCTGCTACTACCAGTGGGGGAATAAAGAAACAGGTGGATCGTCATCTTCTGCATCAGCTGTGCCAGCTCTAGGGGCGGGTGAGGAGGAAGAGGAAGGAGAAGCCAGTCCAGCCATCGTGCCTAGCCAGCATCAACCTCAGCCAAAAATACAAAAAAATCAGCAAAAGCAAAAACACCAAAAAGACGCTTGTAGCAGCAGTAAAGCCGCGCCAGCCTTGAAAGAGTCGCCAGCAGCAGCCGATCCCTCGCCAGCCGATGGAGCTGACGCTACTCTTTTTGACCGCCCAGCAACACCAGCATGTTTAGATTCAGCTTGTACTCCTTTTTGTAGTCCGGATGTACAACATTCTGTGGGCGATGATTTTTATGTAAATAAGAACTCTAATTTTCTTGCCAGTAATGTGAATATTCCTTTTCCGCATGCAATACAAAATTCCAAAAAAATTGCAAAACGAAAAAAGGCATTATCAGATCCAGGTGTTGTGGAGATTTTGGATAAATTGACTGTTGAGATTCCCTTGTTGAAGGCCGTGGAATACATGCCAGCTGTAAAGAAAGGACTGAAAGAGGCATGTACTAACAGGCGTCGCCCAGCGCAAGACAACAGACGCAGAGAAGTAGAAAAGCACGTTCTCTCCATGGCCACAGTTGCAGCTATCAGCAACCTCCCCCAGAAAAAGCATGATACAGGAGCACCTCTCATCAGTTGTGTGATTTTTGACCAGGTTTTCGAGCGTACTCTTCTTGACAGTGGTTCTTCCATCAACCTTCTGCCCTCGTCTATAATGCAAGAATTCGGGCTGGGACCGCTCAAGCAGACACGCATGATCCTTCAGTTCGCTAACCGATCCGTCAAGCGGCCCCGAGGTTTATTGGAAGACGTGATAGTTACAGTGCAGGAGATGAAATTCCCAGCTGACTTTGTAGTCCTTGATATAGACTCACCTGCACCCCTGCTCCAGACCCCTATCATCCTTGGCAGACCATTCCTCCGTACTTCAGGTGCCGTGGTTGATTACGGGTCTGGGAAGATCACTTTCAGCTCGAACACACAGCAAATCACGATCAGCATGAACAAAGAGCAGAATGCCACGACTGATGAGAGCCAGGCGGCATTGGGAGCAGACTGTGATTTCATCGCAGAGATCAGAGATTCAGAGTTATCACTGGATGACCCATGGACCCGAGAAATCCTCACTCTTGAGGAGGACTCGGAAAGCGCAGTCAGCATATGCTCCGACAATTCTTGGGAGACAGATTCTCAGATGCAGGCGCATCTTCTTGAGCATTCACTCAAGACCGAACATGATCAGCTTAGTGCAGAACCGTCCGGTGCATTTCCGGGATCTCAACAGAATGATGAGGATGGTAGCAGCCTCAAAATGCATTCCACCACCAGCATGGTATCTGAAGTGACAGATAAAGTGGACAGATCAAAACCAGAACTCAAGCCACTTCCTGCAGGCCTGAAGTATGCTTTCCTTGCGGGTGAAGAACACATGTATCCGGTCATCATCAGCAGCAGGCTGAATCCGGATCAAGGATCTCGACTTCTTGAGGTTCTAGAAAAAAACTGCAAGGCACTTGGTTGGAGCGTATCAGACCTCCGAGGGATAAATCCAGCTCTCTGCTCACACCATATCTATCTAGAAGAAGATGCCAAGCCGTCCCGCGAATTCCAGAGAAGGTTGAACCCTAACCTTCGGGAGTCATTATGAAGGAGATCACTAAATGGTGTGACGCAGGCTTCATCTATCCCATCTCCGATTCAAAATGGGTAAGCCCACTGCATGTAGTTCCAAAGAAATCCGGGCTTACCGTGGTTACAAATGATAAAGGAGAGGAAATTTCAACTCGAGTACCGACATCCTGGCGGGTGTGTGTTGACTACCGTCGTCTTAATGCAGCAACCAAGAAGGACCACTTCCCTTTGCCATTCATTGATCAAGTCCTGGAGAGATTAGCAGGCAAGGAGTTATTCTGCTTCCTGGATGGGTACTCCGGGTACAACCAAGTGGCGATCGCTCCTAAGGATCAAGAGAAGACTACCTTCACTTGCCCGTTCGGCACCTACGCCTTCAAGAGGATGCCCTTTGGATTATGCAATGCACCTGCAACCTTCCAAAGATGCATGCTAGCAGTCTTCGCCGAGATGGTAGGGAGTTTTCTTGAGGTGTTCATGGACGATTTCTCTGTCTATGGTGATAGTTTCGATGCTTGTCTTGAGCACCTAGACAGAGTGCTTCAGAAATGCCGTGAAGTCAATCTAGTGCTCTCATGGGAAAAGATCCACTTTATGGTCACAGAAGGTATTGTGCTGGGCCATGTCGTTTCCAAACGTGGCATGGAAGTCGACCCAGCCAAGGTGGATGTCATCTCAAACCTTCAGCCACCTCAGTCAGTAAAGAATGTGAGTTCATTCCTGGGGCATGTGGGATTTTACAGACGATTTATCAAGGACTTCAGCCGCATTGCCCGACCTCTGACAGAACTCCTGTGCAAGGAGACTGAGTTCATTGTTGATCAGTCGGTTCTCCTTGCTTTCAATCAATTGAAGGAGCTTATCACTCAGGCTCCAATCTTACAGCCTCCCGACTGGACTCTTCCATTTGAGATAATGACCGATGCGTCAGATTTTGCAGTCGGAGCTGTTCTTGGCCAAAGGAAAGACAAGGCGCCCTATGCCATTCACTATGCCAGCAGAACATTAGATGAAGCTCAAAGAAATTATACAGTGACAGAGAAAGAACTGTTGACTGTGGTGTTCGCCTTAGAGAAGTTCAGATCCTATTTGTTGGGGTCGAAGGTCACAATTTTCACGGACCACTCTGCTATCCGGTACCTACAGCAGAAGAAGGATGCCAAGCCAAGACTGATTCGCTGGATCCTTCTCCTCCAGGAATTTGATCTGGAAATCAAAGACAAACCTGGAGTTCAGAATGTGGTAGCAGACCATCTATCCAGAATAGAGCAGCATGAGTCTCCTCTGAGCAATGCACCTATCACAGAGACCTTCCCTGACGAAGCTATCTTAGCAGTGGATTCTCTCCCTTGGTATGCTGACATTGTCAATTACCTCGCCTCTGGGGTAATACCTTCGGATTAGACGAAGAATCAGAAGAACAAATTCATGTCGACCATCCGCTTCTACCATTGGGAGGATCCTCTTTTATTCAGAGAAGGAGCAGATTGTATTTGGCGCAGGTGCATCCCTCAGACGGAGCAATCTAGTGTCCTCGAGCATTGTCATGCGCTCGAATCTGGTGGGCACCATTCTGGAGATCGTACGGCAGCGAAAGTATTGCAGTGTGGCTTCTGGTGGCCCACATTATTCAAAGATGCAGCAGACTTTGTTAAAAGATGCATTGACTATCAGCGACTGAAAGGTACACTCACTGCCAAAGATTCAATGCCTCTGAAAATTATTCAGATAGCCGACGTCTTCGATGCATGGGGTATTGACTTCATGGGACCTTTCCCTAACAGTCAAGGTTTTGAGCACATCCTTCTTGCCGTCGATTACGTGAGTCGTTGGGTTGAAGCTATTCCCGCCCGAGCCGCCGATAGCAAAACAGTTTGCCAGTTTCTGAAGAAGAACATCATTTCGCGGTTTGGGATACCAAAGATTCTCATCTCAGACGGGGGTAGCCATTTCATCAACAAAGAGGTTAAGAAATTAACGAAGGAATACGGCATCGATCACCGTGTCGCATCTCCTTATCATCCGCAGACCAATGGCATAGCAGAGTTATCAAACAGAGAAATCAAGACCATATTGCAGAAACTTGTTAGGCCGAACAGAAAAGACTGGTCTCAACTCTTGGACTCAACTCTATGGGCGTACCGAACGGCCTACAAGTCTCCTTTGGGTATGTCGCCCTACCGTCTTGTATATGGGAAACCATGCCATCTGCCCGTGGAATTAATTCATAAATCTCTTTGGGCAATCAACAATTGTAACTTGGACTCACGAAGAAGTGGTCAGAAGAGAAAAGACGATCTGAACAGGCTCTTGGAATTCCGAGACTGCGCATACGATAACACCTTGATGTACAAGGAGAAGGTGAAACGCTGGCATGACCGGCACATCAGACGCAAGACCTTCGATGTTGGACAGAAAGTGTGGCTGTTTGATGCAAAGTTACGGATATTCCCAGGCAAATTAAAGAGTAAGTGGACAGGGCCATTCCGAGTTTGTGAGGTGCGTGACAATGGCAGTATCGCGATATCAGATTTGTCTCCTAACGCACAGCCCTTCGTCGTCAACGGCCAACTACTGAAGCCTTATCTCGAACCAGATGCATTCTTGGCCGTTGTTGACTCCATTCAGCTAATGCACCATGATGACACCTTCACAGCACCTGCGGCATCGAAAGATTCAGACTATGCCATTCAACAACTGTTTATCTGATTTTCTGTTGTTCTTCTTTTCTTCTTTTCATTTTCTATTTTTGGGTTCGTAACAAAAGGTGCCGCCCTTGTAGACAGTTTTCTATACTTAGGACGTACTCGATCCTAAGTATAGGGGGGATGTGCACCCCGAGTTTTTCATTTCATTCCGATCCTCTCCATTGTCTCCTCTTCTTGTCTATACTCAGGAGTACCTTACCCTAAGTATAGGGGGAGACAATCTGAGTACGATCTGTGTATTCCCATCCTTGACACTCCCTGCTTTTTGTACAATCTGCTATACTTAGGATTAAGTTGATCCTAAGTATAGGGGGGACGGTCAACTTCTCATTCATTCATTTCTTTCATATTTATTCTTTAGATCTGTCTATACTCAGTACGAGTTATGTCTTTGCTTTTACTTTCGATCTATGAGGACATAGCTCAAGCTAAGTATAGGGGGGTCGTATATACCCTGTATATACTAACAGCCATAACTCATACTGAAAATTAAAAGATCACGTCAACATAAAATAAAATGTAAAAAGTAGCTTTATAATAATGAAAGATGATTGTGAGTTCCTCAGACTCTTTGTAATTGTACTAATTATTGAGTCAGAAAAAGGTTTTGTGCAAAACATTCTCTTTTGAAAAATCTTGTGAAATTTGTTTGAAAATAGTGTGTACAAGTATTCAACGTTTGAAAAATTAGTCTTGTGTGTAAAATTTATTTTCTTTGAGTGAAAGCAAAATGTGTGAAAACTAGCGTGCAAATGATTGTGAAAAATTGCTTTGTCAAAATTGCTTTGAGAAATCTAGCTATGTTGTGCAAAACATTTGTAAAAGGATTTTCAAATGCTTGAACATGTTTGCAAAATTATTTTGGACTATAGTTTTCAAAATCCTTGTGAAAATGATTCTCAAGTAAGTCTGAGGAGTCCGCACAAAAATCTCTCATTTGTAAATAATAAATAAGCCCGAACAAAGGCTAAAAGAACCAAACCATATTATACATCAAATACTATTTTTTTCTTCTTTTGTACATACTGATTAATAAATCAGATACCTATACAGTATGATTTGAAAAATAGTGTGACCAGTTTTGAAAATTTTGATGTGAAATGATTTCAAATGTATGAAAACATTTTGATTGCAAAATTTTTCTTTGTGTGAAAGAAAGGATTTGAAAAACCTATGTGCAAATATTTTGAAAAATGCTTGTCAAGACTATTGTGAAAATTATACATATAGTGTGACAAATCTTTGCAAAAATAGATTTCAAATGTGTGTAAAGGATTGCGAAAATTATTGTGTACTATAGTTTGCAAAAGTATTTTCAAAACCTAATAAGAACACTCCTACAACTCTTGTAAATCATAAATAAGACACATACCATTTTGTCCGTACAGTTCTAAAAAAAACTACTCCATTCAAACATGTAAATTTTTAGAAACTCATACATTTTGTGAATAAAGCAGCACGCCCGTGTAAATAATTATACTTTTTTGTGTATGACCAATTCTTAGTTCATTTGCAAAAAGTCTTTGTGTAAAAACATTCTTTGATTCTTTCCAAACTTTTTGTGAAAAATTTGCATCATTCATTGTGCATAGCATAAGCATACATTCATATTCTTTTTGAGTGAGCTTGATGATTGAATCAGTCTAATGAAGTCTCAAAATTGGAGCTTGGTTGGACCTTACCGTACCTAACTGCACTGGAACCTTATGGGAACTAGGTTTAAGGTACTTCAGGTCTATACAGACTTAATTCTTGAGAGTTCAAGACACCTCAGTGGACTAACTAGAACTTTTCGAGACACACGTACGACTCTTGTCGACCGTGACCTAACTTGGACACTTGCACTTTTCACTTGGCTCAACTCAGTTGGAGTGGTGAGGGGGTTGGATTTGCCAGTCTGAGACGCACACGGTTGGAAACATTCGTCCTCGTCTAGGGAGGGAAGTGCACCCCAACCTGGTCCAATAGCCATGAGGTCTAAAGACAGGAGATCGTGGGTTGCGATAAAGCTTCAAAAGAGGGATAGTCTACTGGCTCAAGAGGAAAAACTCCTTATGTAAATGCTGTTGTGAATAGTATGTTGAAAAAAAATGGTCAGGCCTGTACAAAAATAAAATGCCTGCAAAGTATGTACAAAGTCAATAAGCAAGCTTGAGTTCCAAAGACAAATATGTGAGCCTGCAGCTGGATGACTTGACTACACTGGTTTGCATCCCGGGATAGGTAGCTACACTGGCTACCGTCCATTCTTCTCTTCACCCCCTCCTCTTGAGCTGGTTGCCACTTGAACTTAGAAGGGAATACCCTGCTCCTCGAGGAAAGAGCTGTTGGATTGGGGAATCATTGGGTTGTCATTCTGGAGAAGTCAGCTCCTTTATCATTTCAGTTGGGGAGAGCCACTATCACTTACACCGTACAAGTCAGCTTCATAGTTATAAGAGTTTGCGTATGATGTAGACTAGTTCTGACCCGGCTATTGAGGTGGGTTGAACCGAGTTCTGTGACTATCGAAGGCTGTTGTATTTTAGAGCTGGTTCCCGACTAGGTTCCACACACATTCACACCCAAGGTCTGGCAGGAGCTCCAAATTCAGATTTTGTAAGGACATGCATTGCACTGAAAGCACCCGTATTCACTCTATCTTTCTTTGATTCTCCTTTTTCTTTTCTTTATTCTTTTCGTACTTATTGCATAAGTGTTTGCTAGGGACTAGCAAAGGCAAGTATAGGGGGGTGATGAATCTCCATTTCATCACCTTTATTCTATCATTTTGGCCTCAAAAACCCCAGCAAATGCATGTAAATAGCATCAAATTGTACATAATAGCATTCATTATTCATTGTATTTTTTTTACATTAAATAAGGTTTTACTGCCAAAATTATAGAATAAAGAGGAGAAAAGAAAAAGGAATAAAATATTGTAAATATTTTATGACCCAAACCCCGAGACCAAGGCCAGCATGGTATTGGTCAACAAGGAATAAAGTAGGGGGAGATAAGGGCCAGTGTACAATAAATACCTCATTTATTCATGCATTTATTTATGCATTTTTGATACCTATTTTGTACATAATTATTTATTCATCAAATAAAGAAACTTTGTACATGAAAGTTGTAGATAATAATATGAATAAAAATGCAAATATGAGTTTGTACAAAAATAATCCCCAGTGTACATTTTATACACAGAATAAAAAGCCAAAATCTCAATTTCACAGACCCATATCTTGCAAATAAAAACTCCAAATCACCCAAACTCACCTTTAATTGTATATAGCATTCCATAAACTATTTTATAAAGTTGGTTTCATAATTTTTGGAGTCCATATGCAGAAGTTAGGTTTTTGACCTTCTTGTATATAGGACTGATTAAAATATTCACTTTATTCAATATTCATTATTTGTATAAATTCATATTTTTAGAATTTTGTAAATAATGTACTTAATGCATACACATGAAAGAAGTTGGAGAAAACCAAAATTAATTTGTAAAATAAAATAAGTCTACAAATTCATAGACAAAATACCTATGATATGTACCTATCTATAAATAAAAAGGGTTTTAATCCTTGATTCTTTTGCTCTTCTATATTTTTATAATAATGTATACATTTTACATAGCTCATTAAAAATACAAAACCAAAATCAAAATCAAGAAAATATATTAAATAAATTAAGTGTATAAAATACATAGATAAAACACCTATAAGTATACCTACATACATCTATACCTATTTATTTAAAAATACACATAAACTCATAAAAATCAAACAAAAATATCTTTATACTCACAAAAATAAATTATAAATTTATAAAATAAGTCCATAAAATAATAAAAGAAAATAAACCAATTAAAAATAAAATACATGAAAATACATGTAAATACATACATATACATATTATTCAAATAAAACTATAATAAAACACCTCGAAAAATTCAATAAAAATCATAAATAAATACTAGATGAATTAATACACATTTTTTATTTTATAAGAAAAAATTAATAAAATCATTTAGGGCGTCAAATAAATCAATCTTCCTTCAGATTTTCTATTTTGTCTCGTAGCGGCTGACGTGGCCCAATGAGGCGCCGGCCTTCGTTGACTCCCAGGTCAACTGTCCCATCCTTCGCCTGGCGTCTCTGAACTGTCTACTCCCCCGATTTCATGCCTTTTTTCCCGGGCACACCATCCATCAATCGACAACGCTTCCTTCACAAGAATTGTTCCCTAATCTTCCATGATGCCCGCCGAAATCATAGATCAACGAGATGTTCATTGGATCAGTCAATAATCGCCGGGTAATAAGGCCCCTTGCCAATGTTTATAAATAAAAAGCTCTGCCTCCTTCCTCGAATTTGGCCACTTTTATTCCAACCTAAAGCCTAGATCTTGATCCTGGATTGTTCCTCGTGACAGGGGGAGCAGCCCAGCACCTTGACTCGGATGGAGGAAGGAGATTTTGTCGCGGCGGAGCTCCGGCGTCCGCCCTGCTCCCTGGAGGCCCCCAGGTATAAGAGCTGACCTTCTATGCATTTTTAGTTAGTTTTAGATGTTAGTTTTTCATTCCAGTCATTAGATTTGGCTTTAGTTAACTCCTGTAGTTTAAAAATCGAAATTCGAGGTTCGCCGGAGCTGAGCTCCGGCGACTTCTCCACTGTGGTCCCGATTGTTTCCGACCTCCTCGTTCACCCCATATCGTTCCTCGACGCCTTCTCCATCTATCGCGCACATTTATCCAACCCAGGACTCTAGGTCCTGGCGAATCGGGGCTCCTCCTCCGCCGTTCGCCGGAGCCCCTCCGCCCCCCGTCATTTTGCATCGTAGCTTCAAAACCCCGGGTCGAGGAGAAAGCTCTCTCGCCTGCGGTTCTTCCTGTGCAGGTACTTCGAAGAATCGAACCCAACTGGACTCGCACGGATCCGGGAAGAGGCACCTGGGGATCTTCTCCTTCTTCGACCTCGCTCCATCGACTCGGACCCCCAGGAGCCACGAAAGCGCCATCAGCCGACGCGGGAGGCTTCCAGCTACCTTCAGAGCACCTCAGACGCACCGGAGAGCCCAGGAGGAGCCCGAGCTCCTCGATCAAAGTTCGCCAGGCGCGAGCTTCGTCCCAGTTCTTCCTGGGAGCTCTAGCACCGTCGGATCAGGAGGGCCGTCCCAGATTCAACAGGAGCCGTCCGATGGAGCATTGCATCGACCGTCAGATCAGCTGGGCTGATCTAATCTCAGCCCCCCATCGGCGAAGCGTCATCGGGCGAGCAGGAGACGACGCGTGGCAAGTGAAGAGAGCAGCGCCGTTGGATGCCACGCTGTCTTTAGGGGTAAATTTCACATCTCACCCCCCTGCTGTTTGTATTTAGAATTTAAACCCAAAAATAAAAGTTTTAGTTGTAAATAAATTGTAAAAATTGCAGTTGGACCCTCTGATGTTTTCATATTTACACTTTAGTCCTTCCGCTCCTCACGTGCAGTCTCACGTGAGGCGCGTGAAATTTTGCATCTAAACCCCGCCGGGTTCCTGTATTTATTAAATGGTCCTGAAAATAAAAGTTAAAGTGTACTTTTATTGTAATTTTTGCATGTATGCCCCTGTGAACTATTTTATTTCGAAAAATACCCCTGCCAGGCCATTTAATTTTTGAATGCTTTGTCTATTTATTTTGTGCTCCATATTAAATCGAAAAATCTTGCAAAAATAGACTTAAGCTCCTGTTATTGTACCCTTGCACGCTATATTTTTAGTTTTGCATTTTGTTGCATTTTGGCATTTATTAAAAATAAAAAACGTGTCTTTTATTCCATGTCTAACTTATAAAACCCCAAAAAAATATGAAAATGCCTCTAAAAATTCCAAAAAAATTATCTATGGTGTATTTTGACCTATATTAGTGTCAATCCAAAAATCCCTAAAAATCTCAAAAGGAAAACCTTAAAAATTCAAAAATACCCCAAAAACTTCAAAAAAATATTAAAAACCAAAGAAAAATCAGAAAAATATAAACTCAGGCCATATTTATGCTATATTTTATTACCTTTATTAGAAAAATAGTATGGACAATTTTGAGGCTGTTAGCTATTTTTAATATCTACTTTGGTGACGGCCAGTACCTAGTCCACTATGTGCTATTATTTAGCTAGTTAAAAATACCAAAAATATTTGCAAAAATACCCAAAAAATCATAAAGACAGTAAAAAACCATGAAAATTCCAAAAATACACTTTTCCTGAATTTTTGACTATTTTTGAGTATTTCTATAAATACTATAATGCCCCCTTTATGTATATATATACATATCCTAAAAAAAGAAAAAAATTTATTATGTATATATACATATATAATTATTTATATGTATTCTCATTAGTCTTAAATATAAAAAAATGTATGTATATACATATATAAATATATATATTTTTTATTATCTTTATATATCCCTATATATATTGCATATATTATAAGCCATATGCTAACCCTCTATGTTTATACATATATTCTTATTTATAATATATATATATATATTTTACCTAATTATATTATTAAAAATTAATAATAATAATAATAATTAAATTCAAAAACCCACACAAGGATGACTGTGATTTACATGTAGGCTATGACATTATGTATTGCTCCCTGTGGTTCGACCTCTACATACTTGTCACTGTACATTTCATGGTAGAGTAAATAAAGATTAATTCACATTTATTTTTGAGCTTTATTGTTGTATTTTTTGGATTGTGGGTTAATTGCTGATTGACCAGGGTGTTCCATGAGCGGTCGCCTCAGCGACAACACTTGTATTATTTATTCATGGTGACCCTCTTGGAGTACCTGTGTGTTATCACATGTATGATCCCTTTGAGAGATCGTATTACTCATATGCCCTTACATGCACACCAGTGCGTCGGTGTATAAACCTTGGTTAGGTCATCAACCTATTAGTCTTCCAAATGTACATACTCAGATATATAGCAACACATCTGTCTCTAGTCAGAGGATGTGTGCATATACTGTGACAGCATTCAACATAGGACTTAGGTTATCTCGATCTCGTTAAGTCAACCCTTTGACCTAACTAATATGACACCTTCGAATCACTATATTCATGCAGAGGACCTGCATCAAGAGGTCGGTCAGATATCAACCTTAGTGAGAAAGGATTGCCATCTCCTACTCAGGCTGGAGATCATCTCTTAATAATCATTTGACGGTGCTTGATGAGTCCTCTATCTAACCCCTTAGATATTCATCCAAGAACTAGCCTCTATGATTAATTAGTTGAATCAACAGCTGTATGATTATTAAGATGGCCATGGTACATAACCCTAATTGTACTAAGGGACCTATTATGTAAATTATTTATTCTTCATTTCAGATCAGGGAATGATATGTGCAATAACATTTATTGCCTAATGGCTCGTCGTGGGCTCACATGTTCTACATAAAATGGGTGTATAAAGTGAAGTATAATACATATGGGAGTATTCAAAAATATAAGGCAAGGCTAGTTGTGAAGGGATATGCACAAAAACATGGGGTTGATTATTCTGAAATATTTTCTCATGTTGCTCGATTTGAAACTGTTAGAATAATATTAGCATTGGCAGCTCATATGAGGTGGAAAGTATTCTAATTTGATGTTAAACCAGCTTTTTTGAATGGCATCTTAAATGAAGATGTGTATGTTGAGCAACCATTAGGATTCATCATTGATGGAAAAGAAGATAAAGTCTTTAAACTCAAGAAGGCTCTTTATGGGCTTAAACAGGCACCACGGGCATGGTTTGCAAGGCTAGACACTTATCTTCATCGAAAGAATTTTCGAAGGAGTGAGAACGAGCCTACATTATATGTCAAGGTAAAAGATGAACATATCCTCATCATTTGTGTTTATGTGGATGATATAGTATATACAGGATCTTCTGAGGCTCTAATACAAGAATTCAAGTATGATATGATGCATGAGTTTGATATGTCAGATTTGGGAATATTGTATTATTTCCTTGGTCTCCATGTTATACAAACTGATGATGGTATTTTTATATCACAAGAGAAATATGCATTAGATCTACTTTCAAAGTTTAACATGCAATCTTGCAAGTCATTTTCTACTCCGATGAACGCTAGTGGAAAGCTCACCTTGGATGATGGAACAAATAAGGCAGATGAAACACTATTCAGAAGTTTGATTGGTGGCTTAATGTATTTAACCAATACTCGTCCAGATATCTTGTTCTCTGTCAGCCTAGTGTCAAGGTTCATACAAAATCCATCAATCCATCATCTTGGTACAGCAAGGCGTATTCTTCGCTATTTTCGGGAAACAAGCAATTATGGCATATGGTATAAACCAGTCTCTCATTTTAATATGGTTGGTTTTGTCGACAGTGATTGGGCTGGTTCTACAGTCGATAGAAAGAGTACAAGTGGTTATATATTTAATTGCGGCTCAGGTGCAATATCATGGAGCTCTAAGAAACAAACTACAACGGCTTTATTATCTTCTGAAGCAGAATATATTGCGGCATCAATAGCATCTTGTCAAGCTATATGGATGCGGAGGATTATGGAAGATTTGAATCAACCTCTGCCACATGCAACTCAAATTTTTTGCGATAATAAAGCTACAACTTTGATGACGAAAAATCCAATTTTACATGGAAGAACGAAGCACATAGAGCTTCGTCACCATTTTGTTCGTGATGTTGTTGCCAAAGGTTTGATTTTGATGAAATATTGTTCAACCAATAAACAAATTGCCGATGGTTTACTAAAGCACTTGCATATGCAAAATTTATGAAATTCAGAAGTCTTCTCGGTATTTCTGATTTTGCATCGAGGGGGAGAAATGAAGTATGATGCAAATATCTCAAGCAATATTCTGGAACAAGTCAGGAGGAGTTAGTCTCAAGATATTTTGAGTTGGTTTCTTTTTTTAGTTATTTGAATCTTTCATGATGTATGTGTATGTGGATTCTATTTTTAGTGCATAATGCATGAGAGAGTGAGGTACGAGTGTTGCATGTGAGGGCTTATTGGGGTCTTTAAATACCACTTAGTTTATTCATGTTGAGTGTGCATTGTATGCTATTTCCATTCAAGAAACAGTGGGCCTTTTTTTCCTTTGAGTGATATCTTTGTACAAATTCTTTTCCTCCCTTCATCATTTGAGTGACAATCTCCATATTGTTCATCCTCTGCCTATTGTATTTATTTACAACCTCCATTTCTCCAACAGGAGGGAGAAGGGCTTTTGAGAGAGAGATTGGGGAGGTTGCGGAGTAGTCGTAATGTTCATGGGTGTAACGACCGCGAGAGGAAAGGGGAAAGGTCGTGGTGGTTGGTGGAGGAGTTGTAATGGCGGGTCCAGCCACCGCATAAGGCAGAGGAAGGAGAAGGGATCTAGGTTGTTGGATCGGTCCAGATATAATGGTAGGATACGCACCACATGGTGCAGTAAAAAAAAGTAAATAAATAAAATTTAGTGAAATAAAAAGGAAAAGGGGGGGATTAAGGGGGCGACGGGTAGCAACTCTAGGAGTGGCCACATATAACTCCCAGAAAATTTGAAAAAAAATAAAAAGATCGATAAAAAATAATAAATGAGGTCAAATCAAAAAGTGATCTTTATGAAAGTTGTTCATCTCTATGTGATCTACAACTTTCATGACCAAAATCAAAAGAAAACATATGTACAAAACATATTTTTGTGGTACTCTATAGATATATAATATTGTAGTTTGTATTTGGCATTTTCCGTAAATTTTAAATAAGATAAAAAATAATAAATAATAAAAAAAATATAAAATAAATATATACACATTAATTCTATTTTTTGTTTTTAATAAATAAGAAAATAAATAAATAAAATGAATGGGACATATATACAGACTTTATAAATAGAGTTGGACTGATTTATTTTCTTTGATTTTTACTTCAATTTTGATTTGGATTTTTGCATATTTTGTTAAATTCTAAACTAAAGAGAATAAATTAAAAAGAAATAAATCAAAAAGAGTTATTCTTGTACATAAAATAATAGGGTTAAACTTGTACAATAGACAATGAGGTCCCAAAATCCAAGTTTCACATATGAACTCTGACTCTTTTGAATTTGGTCATGTTTTTTAGATAATTGATCGTATATTAATTCAAAAGTGGGTATGGGTCCATAGGATACTGTATGAGATAGATAATGACATTTACGACTTTTGTTCTTCAAACTAGCGTGGGTTTTATTGAGATAAAAGTTAGTATTTTTTTATTTTTCGTGATTAATGTTAGTAGTATGTACACAAAAAGTTGTTTTTATTTAATTTGATGTGAGTAAAAAATTATTAAAAATAAGGGAAATAATGGTAATATTTAGGTGATAATGTACAAAACTTTTGGGTTTCTTATTAAATGCAATTATGCATGATAAACATGAACATTTATTACATATGAATGAATGATAAAAAATGCAATATTGATGAATAGATGCAATGAATTACTTGGGAATGGAGCTCTAATTTCATCTTTTAGAGTGATGAATCTCAGGTTCATCAATGACTCTATCATTACGAGGGAATGATGAAACGGAATGGAATTTATTGATAATACACCTAAATTAATGAGATTTGACTGGATTAAATCTTAATTCATAAAGTCATATTCTAAATTCAAAGAGTTAAAAATTGATCTGAAAGTAGTTAGAGACAATTGGGAAAATTTGTTCAATATTTGATTATATCAGATACCTCAAAGTGGTTTGAATCCTAATATTAAATATTGTATACTTGTAGTAGATATTAGATACTGGAAATCTAAATGGCGAGTCACTATAGATGGTATATGCAATCTCCTTAATATTATTTCCAACTATTGTGAATGCTGCACATGAGTCTTAATTGGACTAAGAGTAGGGATGGGCATGGGCAGGGCTAGGTCGGGCCCTAAAGGGCTCACGACCAAGCCCCTCTAATTATTTCGAGCCTTGTGGTTCAGCCCAAGTCCAAGCTCGACCCAATTCCTTTGAACCAGCCTTTGGTCGGGACGACCCTAGTCTCGACAATGTAGTGCAAATGAAAACCAAAATCAGTATCTCTAATTGATAATTTTGATATCCATTTGCAACCCAAATCAATGGAATTCTAGTGACAAAACATCATATAAAGTGCACAGCATGATTAAACTTCATATTCTCAACAATTATATGCCTTAGAGGTTCAAACTTGTGGGGACGAGGCACTGCGGGGGTCAGGGGAAGACACAGCCAGGAGCCCAGGACTTCGACGCACGGGAACGGTCGCAGCAGAGGAGCACTAGAGCAGGGGGCATCGTGCAGTCATGGACTCGCATGTATGGAGGAGCCGGGGAAGGTAGGTTGTAGTGGGACTCAAGTTTTCTCAGTGGCTCAAGGAGGAGGCCTAAGAGAGGGGCCTACCCACCTAGGCTCCTAGCGGAGGACCTACGCCCGGAGTCAGCGAGGGGAGGTCGCCAAGCATGGAGACCTATCAGCCATGGGGAGTGGCACCTAAGGTTGTAGCTTGGAAGAGAGTTGAAAAAGGGAGGGGCGTGCAGGAGGGAAACTAGGATGGAGGTAGAGGAGTGGTTGTCGTAGGGAGGCTACCAAGCGACAGAGAACTTGGTCGCCATGTGGGGAGGACATAGAGTGACAACTATAGATGGAGTCTGGAGGTTGGTCGAAACTTGAAAGTAGGGAGATGGCACGTTGTGTGAGAGGGAATCTAGGAGGGAGAGGGTTTCAGGATAAAAGAGGTAGGGGGAGGTTCGAGTGGTCTGTCTAAGGCTCGAGCCTAAGGTCCACACCTAATTTCGGGTCGATTCTTGAGTTACATATCAGGCCACCATTCAAGCCTTACGCCGGGCCCCCCAAGGGGCTGGGACTCGGGTCGGGTTGGACTTAGCCAAGCCCGAGCCTGGCCCAAAGAAGTTTTGAGCCGAACTTTTAGGCTCAAGCCCTACCCAGTGATCTTTTGAGCTTTAGTTGGGCCGGGCTTTTTGGGTTGGGTGCTGGGCCAGCCTAGCTCAATGCACATCCCTTACTAAGAGTCGTACATTGAGAAGATTGATAATCAAGATAAGAAATTTTATTATCATTAATTAATTATACAAGAATACGTGAATGTGATTCACATAGTTAGTATATATTAATGTGGATATAGATCCACAATAATAAATATTCAATATAAATGTGATATATATTTGTTATTGGGATTTATGTGAATATGATTCACATAATAATTAATGTCAATGTAAATTAAATTCACATTCTTTATTAAATAAATGTAAATTGTATAATATTTTATTTTTTAGATTAATGAATTGGATTTAATTTGCTAATTGATCAAAAGAGATAACTGAGAACTATCTCATAAGATAATTTTAGACTTATTATGAGATAGTTAGAGAATTATCTCAAGTGATAATTCAAAAAATTATCAAAGTGATAATTGTGAATTTTTATAAGAGATAATTCCATAATTACCAATCAAGCCCAATTAAGAATAAAATAATGAATTGATTTTGGTGGAGAAACATCCCACCAATATTTATATATGGTCTCAATCCTATTGTCATAAAAGGAAAACTTGGCCTCTTTTCTCGTTTATTAAATTCAAGGCTTCTAGTCCCGATTCCGGAGGAGAAAATAGTGTATACCCTATGCATCTCTCAAGTAATTGTCCCATGCAGTTCTTATCATCCCCATTGCTGGAGGATTTTCCTTCCTCTCTGTGCTTCGTGCTCAAGATGGACTCGATTTGTGATGCGAAATCTGAAAAAAAAAGATGATCTATGTAAATCACCTTTTCGTGTGGATAACCAATGGAGAGAATCGTTTCTCAAGTTCGCAAGAGGATCGTGATTCATTGTTGTGTCCACTAGTGTTATTGTCATCAGATCGGACTTGACTCAAAAAGTCTCTAATTTTAGATATTACATGCATAAATCCCATCTCGTGCGATTTGCAAAATGAAGCGGAAGTAATTTCTATATCCATACGATTTCGTGTCGCAATCAAAACTTACCTATGATGAGCCTTTTATTTGTCGAATTTGATTTGCATTTTCTGTGTTTCCGTGATGTGCGAGGTCAAATGTTCCTTTGGGCATGACCAACTTTTGCAAACTCCGGTGATTGTTAGACAATGTTATGGTAAGGCCTGTCAGGGTAGCGCTTGCTAGGGTTGCAAATAAGTAATCCGTTCTAAATGGGATCTATATGGATGCTAGATATATTTAGCTTTAAAATCTTTTAACATGAGCTACCGAGATCAGAATCATGCAAACTCCGTTGCACTTGATTTATCAAGAAGAGATGCTTCCAAGATGCGGCATTTAATGTGGTTCGGCTCAAGAAAACTTTCAGCTCAAAAACGAAGGAGTTCTAAAATGCTCCCTCATTTTACTTGTCGTACTCGGCGAGGGATCCACGATAAGAAATTACTGCTACTGTTACTATTGGCTAAGACAGTGTGATGGTATTTGTTAATCATACTCATACTCTAATTTAGGATCCAGGAAAAAAACTGAAATGACAACGATTCGTGGACTATCTATCGGTGAATTGCGTCGAAGTCCAGAGGAATGGGATTAAACTTGTGATCCCTGCCAAGATACAGATGTACAAGTTAACACAAAATATATATGCTGAAGTAGTAGTATATACTTGGCCAAGAATACAATTGAGTACTTTGCTCCAACTACACATGTCAACGGTGGATTAACCATTGTCGGTTCCAATTATTCATTGCCAGGACTTGGCACCATGTCTTATGATTTTGTTTAATTCGACGCTCTTTCTCTTTTGACGTAATAGATTCGTTCTTTCCTTGCAGTTATTTATCTCCCATACATATTTTCCTTGTACTCCCGAATAATAGCTAGATACGTGAGAATGATTGGATGGATGTTTTGTTGAGTATTACAAGTCCGGAAGTCCAAATCATTGGATCTTGACCATGCAAGGCAGGATATTACATTCTCTAGGTATTATGTTCGAACCTTGATGGATCGCAAGTTGTTGAGCTAAAAGCTGGAGTAAAGGAGCTTGTCCCTTTATAGTTGTTGATGGATAGAAGCGGTATCAACTTCGTTATGATACCAGTTGTTGGGCATGATCCACCGGTATCGTCTCCGTTCGGATACCGGTTGTTGGGGATACAAATCACCAGATACTGATGCGGATGCGCAATCATCCATCACCATGGAAGCATGTGGAAGCAAAAACAACCAGATATAACGGTGGTCGGTCACATCTCACGACCGCCAGAGAAGAAAGATCACTAAAAGAAGAACAAGTACAACTCTCTCCTTCCCTCGTGATGGGACATGAACTACCAGTATTGTCTCTGCTCAGATACCAGTTGTTGGGATACGACCACTTGATAGATACGGATAAGGATGCATATGTGCAATCGACCACTATTACGGAAGCACACAAAGAAAAGAACAACCGGATATAACTGTGGTTGGTCACCTCTAGCGACCACCGAAGAAGAAAGATCACTATAAATTAGAATGAGTACAACTCTCTTCGTTCCATCGCTCTCTCATCTCTTTCTTATCTCTTTCTCCCCCCCTTTCTCTAAAGGTTACATTGTTCTTGTGGTGATGTGGAGGCAATGTTGATGAATCTGCATTTCATTATCTTTATTCATTTATTTTAGCTTAAAATCTCTTATAAAACACATGTACGTAATACTAAATCCATATCCTTACTAACCTGCATATGTGTGTAAATATTGTACATATATTGTCATTTTAACCTAAAATAAATAAAATAAATAAATAAATAATAAAGGAAAAAAAAAGAGACTGTAAATATATAATAGATACATGCCGACTCGAACCCTGAGAGAAGGTCAAGACCTGACTTGATCGACCAGGAATAAAGTAGGGGAGATAGGGTCCTTAATCAGAAAATTCAAAAAATATGTTGTAAATATTTTTCTGTGTATATTTATTTACTTACACTGTTTTATTTGTACATAAATTGATCTCAAATTAAATAATTTTCGAAATAAAAGTTGTAAATAAAAATATTTTCTAAATAATAAAAATAATTACAAAATAAAATCATGTACAGGATAAAAAGCAACGACATCCGGAAAAAGCCATAAAGAGATAATTGAAAGGTCAATTCCGGCTCCATATGAAACTCAAATTTAAATAAACTCACCTCCAATGTATTCTAAATTAAATTATCTTTAAAATGGTTATAGTTTCATAATTTTGGGAGTTACGGTTTGAAAGATGATTTTCTAGGGTGGTTTGTGCAATTTTATCATTTATTTTTCGTCTATATTTATTATATTGTAAATGTTTTTTTAATAATTATTTAAAATAAAAATAAAAAAATTTAAAAATAAAAAATAAACTTATTTCCTTATTTAACTATGTATATAATGTACCGATGTATATAATTTATGTATATAGTTAATTCCCTAAAATAACCCTCACATAAAATAAATAATTAACATTTATTATTTAATTTAATAAAGTGATCAAAATAAATTAAAAATTAATTAATTATGTAAATAATTTTAACATTAACTTCCTCTCTTATCTTTAGCTAGTTTCATATTTTCTTTTTCTTTATCTCCATTCAAATTTTTGAAATTCAAATTCCATTCTTTTCCTATTAATATGGCTCATCCTCCTCATTTCATTTTGATCAATTTTTGTTGAGAAGAGCCTAATCTCTGAGAGTTTCTTATTGTAGAAAGTTGCCTAGCCTCTGAGCCTTACTGTGACAGCGAGTCGGCCATCGTCGAGGCCATTACGGTATTTTTCAGCTCCCACGGTGAGATCCATTTTTTCTTGTTCTTAACCTAGGTTAATCTTAGTTTTTAGTTTTTCACATTTTAAATTTTGCTGTCATTTTATCTTAGTTAATCATTTTTAATCAACCATCACGATTCGATCTGCCCTCGATCTCGATTCCATCTCATTTTCTCGATCTCGTCACTTCACGTTTACCTCACGAAATCTTTCAACTTCAATCATGCACAGTGACTGGAGACACGGTTCCGGTCTCCCATTTTGCTGGATCCAAAACCATTCACATTTTCCATACTTGATTTTAGACCGAGCCGTCGTGCTCGAGTCGGATATCATTTTTTATCTATATTTTATTTGCTGCAATAAAAAATTAATAAAAAGAATACATTTATTATCTTTAAAAAAATACATAGAAAAATTCATTTGCTTCTTAAAAAATAATAAAATTATGTAGTTTTAGTTTTTACAAAAAAAAGAAAAAAAGTGGGAGGCATTGTTGTCATCACCGCCCCATCCACCGTCGCCAACGACGCCCGCCGCACCTCCTCCTGTGCTGGCACCACAACCACCCCCACTGCCTTCAGCCGCAGATCACGCCGCTGGTCTCCCCTACGCAACCACCGCCATCTTCATAGCCTTTCTGCCTTCAGATCATCACCCCTCCACACGATGTCGCTGCCATCCAGATCCACCGTCGTCGTGGGGCGTATGTCATCCCCTCAACCGCAGCCACCTACAACTCTGTCTGTGGTGACCGAGATCCACCTTAGTTGAGCCCCTCACGTAGCTCCTACCACCGATCCCGTTGCCAGATCTCCATCACCTAGCACAGCTTCTCTGCGTGAAAACCGATCAACACCGCGGCACCACTGCATTGTCCGACATCTCCTCGTCGCTTCATCGCGCGCGCCTCCGACATCCTACATGAAGCAGCAACTGACGCCCTCCGCCTCGCCAGCTCCACCGAAGTCCACCGCCCGTTAATTTGGAAGCGAAGAACAAAGGGGTGGCTTCCACATTTCCCCTTCCCTTGCGTGGTGTGGAAACGAAGAACAGACAGAAGACCCCTTGCCTTCCCTAAAAAATATTTTTTGGCAAATTTATAAGAAGCCCTCCAGAGTTTATCACAATTGCAAAGAAGCCCCTGCTTCAGATCAAGTCACGTGTGTCACGTGCTTCTCATTGGGTAATTTATGAATTTCCCCCGCATTTAATTTCTGTTATATTTTCAATTCCAGAACATTAAACATTTGCATTTCAGTCCTTGTTATCCAGATAATTATTTTTCTTGTTCTTCTTGTTGAAATAAATATTTTTATTACTCAATAAATACTAGAAAATTCATGTCGTATTTATGTTGCATTTCTCTTCGTTGTGTACAAATTTCCTTGCATTTTATTTTCATTTGTTATTACTAAAAAATCAAAAACATGACATTTTTCCTTGTTTGAAATTTGAAAAATCACAAAAATTTAAATATTACATAAAAAATTCCAAAAAATTAGATTAGTTGTCACTCTGTGTATTTTATTTTTAACCAATTTTCACGCAATAATTATTTTTAAAAAACCAAAAAATTGCAAAATACTAAAAATCTTAAAAAATCATATAAAATTGTAAAAAAATCAAAAAAATGTGATTTCAATTCCAGTTTGTAGATAATTTCCTCTAGTTCATAGGAAAAATAATTTTTGCAATTTTTTATTCCATTTTATATTTTAAAATTGCAAAATAATCATATTCGCTCACTATTTGCAATTTCTCCTATTTTTATTCATTTTAAAAATCCTAAAAAATCTAAAAATCTCTAAAATATTAAAAATAGTAAAAAAATCATCAAAAATATAAAAATATTTTTTTAGACATTTTTAGCATATTTGAAAAATCCAAAGGAATGCATTTCTTTTGTTTATAAATTTATTTTGAAAATTATATTTTTGAAAATTAAAAAATTGTAAATTTTAAAATTAGAAATATAAAAATATAAATAAAAAAATTAAATATTTAAAGAGATAAGAACTTCACAAAAACAAAGATGGTTGGCATTTGAGATTCCATTTTTTCTTTTAATTGATTTTTTTGATTATTTGAATAACCTTCGGGAATTGTAGCCTCCCTGAGTTCGATCCTGTTAGCTATATAAGTAAATTAAATAGCAAAATTTTCTTGCTACATTTTGTACATAATTTAGCTTGAGAAGAAAAAAAATATATTTTGTTGCGAGATTATTTGGGTCAACGATAATTGCATATTTATTTCATCTAATTTGAAAGAACAAACTAAAAATCCCTTTCAACAAAATGGTGACGTTGCCAGGGAGGCACGGCGAGGGTAGTTAGGTTTCTCTTTTGACCTCCTATTCTTGGTTGTAAATACTTGTTTATATTTTTCTATATTTTTTCCATTGTTCATATTCACTGAATTTAATTCATTTTTCTTGCCCATATTTTTATAATTGTATTTCTTACACATTTTTCATTTCCTCTTTCTTGCAAGGGCCTGTGGAGTGAAGAAGGTGATCTTAGGAGAGCCGAAGCACCCAAGTAAAGTGGAGGCGGCTTGATTCATCTCGAAGTCGCATGAGGAAGTGAGAGGAGGAGAAGAAGATTTGAAGGAGACAAAGCATTTGAAAAAAATAATTTAGACTTTCTTTTATTTATTTGTAGCAATGGAACTCTTATAAAAGGACATTCATTTGTTGTGGGGTATGTTTCGCCAAGTGCCGGTGCACTTGAGGGACCTCACCGATTTTGTTTTCATCGTTTTATTTTTCTTTGTTTCGCGTAGATTTTGTGAGCTACCTATTGATTGCTTTAATTAATTTGCTTGAGCCAGGTAATTAATTAGGTCCAAAAACCCTAAATAAGAATTTCTATACCTATAGAGCGAAATTGGACTTAGTCAAATTTAATTGGTTATTTCCCGTAATAGAAGTTATTGCTAGGATAGTTCACTTGCATCGCATAGGTTAGTTTATTTTTTATGCAACTAATCTCTATGCAGATCACCCTGCATGTAGAGTGCTGGCGACAAGGTACGTATTTCTAACCCATGCATGCATCATTGTGTTTAATAGCGCATTGGCATTTCCGATCTCCTTCCTTGTTTTCACGCACATAATCTAAAAGGAAATTAGACACTCGATAGACGATTTGTTGAAAATATTCAAACCAAGTGACAACTACTTAATATTCAAGACTGCTGAAGAAAACTTGACCCTAAAACAAACTTAAGGGAAAATCATTGTTTTGGGGAGAGTAACCCCCTCATTGTTTGATTTATTTGCAAAGTGAGAGAGGGACGACACTAGGATAGAGCCATACCCGACTTTTCAGGTAGACTGCTGGTTCTTCAAAAATGATTAGCCACTTTTTAGTGAGGACTTACGGGTAGCCGGTAAACGGTCTGAATTTCCTTAGCAGAGTGGGAGGTTTAGAGGACATTATATAAGGCTTCGTTCTCAAGTAACATGGGTAGTCGTATTCGTACGGTCCATACTCACTCCTATATTGGCTGAAAATAGATGCAACTAGTCGTATGAATCAGGCCATACTGTAGAGAAAGACATGAACCCAACAACTCGTTAACTCTTTCCAAGATTTTATTCTCACCCAACTCTAAAAATTGACAAGATAATTGACCGGACATTCACGGTCTTCACATTGTGTTGAGTTGGTAAACTAGGGTTTTGTATTATGTTTGATTGCTAGTGCTAGAAATCCTTCTGTGCAATTTGTGCCTTCAGTCATTTTTACTCCTGCATTGACCTTCATGCTCTCACATCCTGCCTATTGATTTCGAAGATGTCGGACTGGAGTATTTCTCGTTCGAACTTTGAGAACTCATTTTACACTCTGACCCGTTCACCTTCTATTCGGGGAGACTCAAATCCTGAATATTCCTCTTTCTCCACTTCACCCTTTACAACATCCATCAACACACTATTTGAGATTGGCTTTAATCTCGAATTAGTATCTGAGACTCCATCATTTCTGAGCACTAATCGAGTGTCATGCACATTTTTAGAGTCAGACACCGGACACTTGATGCCACCAAAGGGAAAGGGAACCATGTCGGAGTAGAGAGAGATCAACAGTACCATGTTAGCCTCCATTCAGTCAATTTAAGCCCAGTTAACAGAGCAGGCCAATTTTCAGACCGCATTGAGAAACATGATTCTCAAGCTGAGACAAGATAGGAGAGAGGAGGATAGAAACAATGGTGGAGGTGGGAATGGGAGAGAAGACCCTGGCATAGAACCTGTAGCTAAGCTTACATTAAAGGACGCTTATAATCTAGAGGCAGGACAGACAAATTCTTAGATACAAATCCCTGTGATTCTTGGACATTTCGAGCTTAAGCCCACTATTTTACCTCTTCTCCCAATATTCCATAGAAATATTAATGAAGAACCTTATGTACACCTCCAACAGTTTGATCGCATTTGTGGAACAATACACTACCCAAACATCCCATTAGAGGTAGTGAAGATGACCGCCTTCCCATTCAGTATGATGGACAAAGCTTTATATTGGTTAAATCACTTGGGGAAGGTTGTCACTACTTGGTAAGAGTTGAGGTCCGCATTTCTGAACAAATATTACCTGCTCGGATGACAACCAAATGCGATCCTTGATTGCTAATTTCTCCCATATGTCCCATGAGCCTATTCACGAGGCGTGGGAAAGATTCAAAGATCTGACGAAGAAGTGCCCCCATCATGATATTCCAAAGACAAGCCTTGTGCAAAATTTCTTTGAGGGTTTAAGCATAGAGAATCAGAAGCTGGTAGATGCCGCTTGTGGGGTGAGCCACTTCAACAAGGATGAGGATATCCTTTATCAAATTTTTGAGGAGATGGAAGAGAGTTCAGCAGCTCTTTCTTCTTCACATGCTTTTCAGAAGCACCCCGTCACCTCCCCTGCAGTACCCCACAAGGCTATCGATATGACGGCATCACATGAAGTGGATAGGGTGGACAGCTCTGACCTGACCATCATTGGAAACCACCTATCTAAAGTAGACATTATTGAGAAATGATCCAAGGAGCTTGATAAGCTTCAAGTGATTGAACAGAGGATGAAGAACCTGGGTAAGATGGATGAAATAACAAAGCACCTGGAGCTTCATCTGAGTTCGATCAGTGCAGTTCACAGTGCGAGTGCAGCAGTTGATGCCTCTTTTAGGGAGCAAACCTCTTCCACCCAGCAGAGTAGCGGAGGACCATCCACAGTTCAGCATGTCTACTACGTGCAGACCCCTGATCAGGTAGAGCAGCATTCACATCAGATAGTTCCATACCAATAAGAAGTAGCCTACATTCCTGAGTAGCAGTCTCCACCTCCACCTATCATTTGGGAGGTGAATGGCATATGGTTCGACCGTGAGCGAAACCAGCCCCGTCCGTCAGGGCAAGGCCAGTTGGGTTTATAGCAGGGTCAGAGACCTGTCCACCAGTTCCAGGGAGGCAGACAGTAGCAGTACCAGCACCAGTAGTCTTGCCTCACTATCAGTCTCCATCACAGTTCCAAAACTGGAGATAAGGCCAGCCACAACAGCAGTCTATGTATTTTCCTCATCCTAACCAGCAGCAGACTGCATATTATGGACAATATCCTCCTCCTCCTCGTTATCAGAATCTGTAATGTTACCAACAACCTCTACATTATCAGTCTCGGCGACAACCAGTCAATGAGTACCCTGAGGCCCCTTCAGTCAACACATCACTGGATCAACTTGCATTGCTCATGAAGAACATGAATGAATTGACTCAGCGGATCGATGACCTGATCACCATCAAGACACTGATTATAGCATAGGTCGAAGCCAACCCCAACAACTTCAGACACAAGGAGCAGGTAGCCAATAGCCCACCCACCCCCGAGACAGGTACTCTGACACCATTCATCTCAGGAGCGGTAGGAGATTGCAACCACCTACGCACCAGTTGGGGTTGGGAGATAGAACCACTGAGAGATCATCATCTTCCACATCATCTCCTTCACCAGCAGTCAAGAGGCCAAGTGTAGCAGGACCCAAGTCTAGAGTTTCACTGCCTTCACCACCACCTTCACCAGGCAGATGTAGATCACCAATAGCAAGGGGGAATTCACCAATCACAGATTCTTCCTCTTTACCAGCAGCGGCATCTTGTTCTGTTTTAATTCAGTTTTTCCTTCACCTTATTTGGACAACACTGTACAGACTGATTCTGGTTTTCCTTTTGTACATGAGGATTCTACTTTGAATAATGGAAATGAACGTTTGAATGTTTATTCTGATCCATGCCATTTCCCTCTGCTCTTATATCTAAAAAAATTCAAAAATTAAAAATAGCCCTATCTGATCCTGGATTGGTTGAGATCTTGCAGAACATCTTTTTAAAGATGCCACTCCTTAAGGTCATGGAATACATGCCTACAGTAAAAAAGGGAATGAAAGAGGCATGTACACAAAAGCATCAACTAAGACAGAGTAGATGAAAGGAAACAGAGAAACACATCTTAACCATGGCCACAGTTCATTCCATCAGTAACCTCCCGCCTAAAAAGAAAGACAAGGGAGCACCTCACATCTGTTTCCATATCTCTAATCAGGAATTTGATCGTATTCTTCTCGATAGTGGTTCCTCCATTAATCTCATGCCTTCCTCTTTGCTAAATGAATTTAAGTTAGGGCCTCTTAAAATAACGAGGATGATCCTTCAGTTTGCTAATATATCGATTAAGAGGCCAAGAGGCATTTTAAAGGGTGTTATTGTAACGGTGCATGGAATGAAATTCCCTGTTGATTTTGTTGTCATGGATATGGACACACCTGCACCGTTACTTCAACCCCGATCATACTAGGTCGATTGTTCCTCCGAACGGCCAAATAAGAAGTTGATTATGGTACTGGAGAGATCATCTTTCACTCTCGCGGTGACAAGGTGAAAATTGAGACGATCTCCGATCCTAGAACATCACCGCCACCAGCAGCAGATGAGATAGAGGAAGTTTTATCAGAGCCAGAAGACTGTGATTTTCTTGCTGAATTCCAAGAGACAGATCCTTTCACTGATTTCATAGTTACCCAAGAGTTCCTTTCCCAAAAGGACTCTATGGAAATCACAGTCGACATGATTCCCTTGATGGTCCAATTGAGCTAGTTGTTGATGGGTAGTTTGAGCTGATTTCTGAGGATCAATCTGAGTCTTTAGAGGCACCTTCTGATATTCCTTTGACATACTTTTCTGATATTACTGATGATATGCCTCATTCTGAGAATTTTGAGGTACATATATCTGAGCCATTCGTGGAATTTCCTGAGTTATAAACAGATGAGAGACATCTTTTTGAGATTATTGCCGAGATATCTGAGTCGTTAATTGATAAAAATGTTGGACACCCTGATGAGCCCCTCATTTCTGAGCCGAGATCATTCATTGCAGATCTATTAGAGATTTTACTTGCTGAGCCATTAGTAGCCAAGGTGGAAAGTCCACAGAGTACAGATCACATACTGTCTACTAGTACAGTAGTAAAGGCTATTGTAGAGCCGATTCAGACCCCACCTGAGCTCAAGATTTTACCGTCAACGTTGAAATATGCCTTCCTTGTGCCCCCCCCCCCCAAATATTTCCGGTCATCCTCAGGTCACAGTTGACCGCTGAATAAGAATCTCGCGTGCTAGAGGTTCTTGAGAGAAATCACAAGGCCATAAAATGGAATATCTCGGATCTTTGTGAGATTAACCCAGCTTTGTGCTCGCATCATATCTATCTAGAGGATGATTGTAAACCCTCCCGTGAATGTCAGCGCCATCTAAATCCAAATCTAAGGGAGATTGTCATGAAGCAGATCACAAACTGGTGTGATGCTGGCTTTATCTATCCCATTTCAGATTCCAAGTGGACCAGCCCTTTACATGTGGTCCCTAAGAAATCCGGGATTACGATCGTAAATAATGATCGTGGTGAGGAGATTCCGACCCGGGTACCTACTTCATGGCGTGTATGTGTAGATTACCGACGCCTGAACTGAGCTACCAAGAAGGATCACTTTCCGCTATGCTATATTGATTAGATTATTGAGAGGTTGGCATGGAAAAAGTTCTTTTGCTTCTTGGATGGATACTCGGGATACAACCAAGTTGCTATCGCTCCTGAGGATCAGGAGAAAACTACATTCACTTGTCCTTTTGGCACCTACGCCTTTAGACGGATGCCCTTTGGATTGTGTAATACCCCCACTACATTCCAAAGGTGTATCTTGGCCATTTTTGCCGACATGGTGGGTAGTTTCCTTGAGGTCTTCATGGATGATTTCTCGGTCTACGTGGATAGTTTTGATACATGTCTTGCTCATTTAGACCAAGTTCTTCAATGTTGTTGTGAGGTAAACCTAGTGCTCTCATGGGAGAAGAGTCACTTTATGATGATTAATGGGATTGGGTCATGTCATCTCCAAACATGGTATGTAGGTTGACCGGCTAAGATTGATGTGATTTCCAAGTTAGAGCTACCGCAGAATTCGAAGCATTTGAGGTTATTTCTGGGACATGTAGGATTCTATATGCGATTCATAAAGGACTTCAGCAAGATTGCCAGACCTTTGACTGAGCTTCTGTGTAAGGAGAGTAAGTTTGTTGTCGATGAGAAAGTCCTCCTTGCATTCAATCAGATGAAAGATATGGTTACGAGTGCTCCTATCTTACAGCTACCTGATTGGTTTCTTCTTTTCGAGATCATGAGGGACGCCTCAGATTTCGCAGTTGGAGCTGTTTTAGGATAGAGAAGGGATGGGATACCATTTGCTATACACTATGCTAGCAAGACTCTGGATGAGCACAACGAAATTATACAGTTACAGAGATGGAGATGTTAGCAGTTGTGTTTGGGCTAGAGAAGTTCAGATCTTACCTCCTCAGTTCCCACGTTATTTTATACACGGATCACATTGTCATACAATACTTGTAGGAAATAAGAGAGCCAAACCACGCCTTATCAGATGGATCCTTCTTCTCCATGAATTTGATTTAGAGATTGGAGATAAACATGGAGTAAAAACTGTTGTGGCAGATCACCTTTCCTGTATCATAGATGTAGAGACCTCTGAGCAGAACATGATTCCTATTTCCGAAACCTTTCCAGATGAGGCCATTTTGTCTGTGGACTCACTCACATGTTATGTTGATATTATGAACTATCTTGTCTCCAAGAAAGTTCCACAAGATTGGTCGAAGTACACGGTAGACATATTTCTATCAAAGAATCATTATTACCAATGGGAGGATCCGTACCTATTTCGCAAGGGCGCGGATTTATCTGGAGAAGGTGCATTCCTTAGGAGGAGCACACCAGTGTACTTGAACACTGTCACAAACTAGAATCTGGTGGGCATCATTTGGGGAAACGCATGACAGCAAAGGTTCTACAGAGTGGCCTATGGTAGCCCACATTGTTTAAGGATGCTATAGAGTATGTTTGAGGTTGTACTGACTGTCAGAAAATGGGGGGAATCGTTGGTTCCAAAGATACCATGCCCCTAAGATACATACATATTTCTGATGTTTTTTATGCTTGGGGCATAGACTTCATGGGCCCATTTCCTATCAGTCATGGATTCCAGTACATCCTGCTCGTTGTGAATTATGTTAGTTGATGGGTGGAGGCTATCCCCACCCGAACCGCAGATAGTCGTAGAGTGTATTTCTTTTCTCAAGGACCACATTATTGCATGGTTCGGGATTCCCAAACTAATGATTTCAGACGGGGGAAGCCATTTCATTAATAGAGAAGTAAAGAAGCTTGTAAAGGAGTACTCTATTGAGCATAGAGTTGTATCTCCTTACCACCCTCAGACTAATGGCTTAGCAGAAATTTCAAATAGGGAGATCAAGACGATATTGCAAAAACTTCTACGTCCGGATAGGAAGAACCGGTCCTATATGCTTGATTAAATTCTATGGGCTTATCGGACGATGTACAAGTCTCCTTTGGGTATGTCTCCCTACAGATTAGTGTATGGAAAGCCTTACCACCTGCCAGTGGAATTAATTCACAAATCTTTATGGGCATTCTGTGTATGCAATCTTGATTATGAGAAGGCAGGAAAGAACAGGAAGTTGGATTTGAATAGATTACTGGAATTCCGAGACTTTGTATATGATAACTCACTCATGTATAAAGAGAAAGTCAAGCGTTAGCATGATAAACACATTTGAAGGAAGACTTTCTCTCCTGACCAGAAAGTGTGGTTATTTGATGCTAAGTTGAAGTTGTTTCAGGAAAATTGAAAAGCAAATGGTCAGGACCGTTCATTGTGAGAGTTGTGTGTATCAGTGGGAGTATTATATCTGGGTTGTCATCTGATGCACAACCATTTATTGTGAACGAGCAAGTGCTAAATCCATATCTGGATCATGATACATTCATGTTCATCGTTGATTCTATATCTAAGGTACCAGACGGTGATCTTTTGATTCCATTTTCTACGTCTGATACATGAGCTGACAACCTCTTGTATATCCTTTCATTTCATTCTTTCTTCTCTCGTTTTATCATTCACCCCTTTCCGTGTATATATATGTTATACTTAGGATGTGCTTTATCCTAAGTATAGGGGGTGAATGATTTATGTTGTTCATATTCGTCATGTTTATCACTCCTGTTGTTGCTTATACTTAGGAATACTCTGCCCTAAGTATAGGGGGAGTGATGTTGTTCATATCATCTCTTTTGTGTTTTCATTCTTCTCATCTCTCGATTGTCCCCCAACTTGTTGATATTCTATGCTTAGGGCTATTCTACCCTAAGTATAGGGGGCAACTCGAGCCGTTGAGTCAGTACATTCTCTTCATCATTTTTTTCCCTTTGTATAATCTTCTATACTTAGGATTATTTGATCCTAAGTATAGGAGGGATTACCGACTTCTATTCTTTTCATCTTTTCTTTGAGTCATTGTAGCATAGGAGTCTTTTTCATTTTTCTATACTTAACACGAGTTATGTCTTCCTTTGTCGCTCTCTGATCACTATGAGGACATAGTTCGAGCTAAGTATAGGGGGGTGTCGCATATATTGAGTAACGGTAACAAGTGATTGAGTTCATTAGTTCTTCATAGAAAATTATTGACTCTAGAGATATGGTAATATGGAGAAGACAAAATTGTTTGAAGAACGGACAGAATCGGAAGCGCTCCTTGTTTCAAAGAGAGGAAGATGAGTTATTCACATTTAATTTGATGGTCAGAGGTGAATTGAAATCTAAGCAGTGTATAAGGATCCCCCGGGGGAAAATAGAGATGTCTCCTACATTACCTGTAAGTGGAAGTATACTTTAGACATAACTCATACTTTTAAATATGATTATTTTTGGGATATGTATATAAAATCGTAAAATCCACATGTGTATATAGACTTTGATCACCTTTTATTAAAAACAATAAAAAACAACAAAAAAGCAAAAATAACAAAAATAACAAAACAAAAAACAAAAACAAAAAAACAAAAACAATAAAAAACAAAACAACAAAAATAAAACAACAAAAAAATAAAACAAAAAATAGCAAAACAAAAAAACAAAACAAAAAATAAAAACAAACAAAAAAATCCTTGTATATACTTGTATATATTTTACTAACCCTTTTCCTTTAAAAAATACCTAAAAACTATAAAACCAAAAGTCTATAAAAATTTGCATAATTAAAAAAATCTCTTTTTACGTGTGCTTCATTTTTTCCAAAAATCACATAAAAAGTTCAAAATTAGAACATTATTTAAAAAAAGAAAAAAAAGAGATTTTGCTTTCTTTTTGCATTGTATATATCTCTTGCATTTGCATGTACATTTTTCAGGATAATATTGACATTTAAACTAAGTCTGGAATAAAATTGAAGAATGGAGCTTAGTTGGATCTAATCCACTTAATTTCAGAGGAACCTTATAAGAACTGGAGTTAAGACTTTTCAGGTCCTAGCGACTTAATTCTTTGAGTCCATAAGACTATGTTCATATGTCATCTTGATTGGTCTAAGTAGAATATTTAACAACACACATATGATTTTTTTAGACCGTGGCTTATCTTGGACAAGCACTCTACACGTAGCTCTTCATGGAGGAGGTAGTGAGGAGGCAGAATCTCTTGTCTTGGAGTAGCATACGAGGGTAGTACATCTAGGTGGAACCTCTCGTCTTCCTCTAGGGAGGGTAGTGCATCTCAACATGATCTAGTAGCATTGAGATCTAAAGACAGGATGTTGTGGGGCTGCAATAATGCTTCAAAAGAGGGATAGTCTACTAGTTCAAGAGGAAAAACTATTTATGTTCATGTTGCAACTTGTATATATTTTCAAAAAAAAGAAAGAGAAAAATGTAGAATCTCCAAAAGTAGACTGGCCTGATTGAAAAGTGAAATGCCTGCCGGAGTGTATATAAAAGTGAAAAATAATAGCTTCAAAGTCAAATTTTTATAAGCTGACAGCTGGATGACTTGACTACACTAGTCATGCATCCAAGGATATGTAGCTACACTGGTTACCGTCCATTCTTTTCTCCATCACCTCTTCTTGAGCTGGTTGTACTTGAACTTAGAAGGGAATATCCCCGCTTCTCGAGGAAAGAGTTGCCAGACTGGGGGACTAGAGTTACCTTCTTGAGAGAGAGGTTATTTTTTGCTACTTTTGAGATGGGGAGCTATATTTCACTTACACCGTACAAGTAAAGATTCATAGTCATAAGAATTTATGTATGTAGACTTGTTCTGACCTAACTGTTGAGGAGACCTGAATTGTAGTCTTGTGGAACTTGAAGGCTATTAGATTTTAAATCTATTTCCCATAAAGTTCCGTCACACTAATAATCCAAAGGCATGACAGAGCACCATATTACAATTTTACGAAGATAAGTATAATACTCAATATTATCGTAATTTCTTTATTTTTCCTTTTTTATTTTATTCACTTATTCTTTCAAATAAGTATTTTCTAAGGGACTAGCAAAGGTAAATCATATGGGGATGATGAATCTGCATTTCATCATCTTTATTCATTTATTTTAGCTTAAAATCCCTTATAAAACACATGTATATAATACTAAATCCATATTCTTACTAACCTGCATATGTGTGTAAATATTGTAAATATATTGGCATTTTAACCTAAAATAAATGAATATAGATATAAAGGAAAAATAAAGGAAAAAAAGAGATTGTATATATGTAATAGATAAGGGCTGACCCAAACCTCGAGAGAAGGTCAAGACTTGACCTGATCGACTAGGAATAAAATATGGGGAGATGGGGTCCTTAATCAGAAAATCCAAAAAATGTGTTGTAAATATTTTTCTCTATATATTACACTATTTTATTTGTACCTAAATTGACCTCAAATTAAAAAATCATAATAAAAGTTGTAAATAAAAATATTTTCTAAATAATAAAAATAATTGCAAAATAAAATCATGTACAGAATAAAAGCAACCACATCCAGAAAAGGCCATAAAATGATAATTGAAAGACCAATTCTGGCTTCATATGAACTCAAATTGAATCAAACGTATCTCCATTGTATTCTAAATTAAATTATCTTTAAAATGATTGTGGTTTCATAATTTTTGGAGTTACGATTTGAAAGATGATATTCTAGGGTGGTTTGTGCAATTTTACCATTTACTTTTCGTATATATTTATTATATTGTAAATATTTTTTTATAATTATTTAAAATAAAAATAAATTTTAACAACAAATAAATAAACTAATTTCCTTATTTAGCTATGTTTATAATGTACCATATGTAGATAGTATATATATAGTTAATTCCCTTAAATAACATTCACACAAAATAAATAATTAACATTTATTATTTAATTTAACGGAATAACAAAAATACATAAAAAATTTTAATTAATTATGTAAATAATTTTAACACTAACTTCCTTTCTTATCTCTATCTCATTTCAAATTTTCTTTATCTTTATCTCCATTCAAATTTTTGAAATTCAAATTCCATTTTTTTTCCTATTAATATGGCTCTTCCTCCCTCATTTCAATTTGATCAATCTTTGATGAGTTGTTGTAGAAAGGTGCTTAGCCTTCGAGTCTTTCGGTGACAGCGAGTCAGCCTTCGTTGAGGCCATTACAGCATTTTCCGCTCGCACGATGAGATCCATTTTTTCTTGTTCTTAACCTAGGTTAATCTTAGTTTTATTTTTTGCATTTTTAATTTTGTTGTCATTTTTTAATTCTATATCTTAGTTAATCATTTTTAATCAATCATCACTATTCGATCTGCCCTCGATTTTGATTCCATCTCATTTTCTCGATCTCATCGCTTCACATTCTACCTTACGCAATCTTTCAACTCCGATCACGCTTGATGAGCGGAGATACGGTTCTGATCTCCCATTTCATCAAATTCAAAACCATTCATATTTTCTGTATTTGATTTTAGATCGAGTCGTCGTGCTCGAGTTGGATATCATTTTTTATCTATATTTAATTTGTTGGAATAAAATTTATTTAAAAGAATACAATTGCGGTCTTTTAAAAAAAATACATAAAAAATCATTTGTTTCTTAAAAAATAAAAAAAAATCTTCAGTTATAGTTTTTACAAAAAAGAAAAAAATAAAGAAAAAATAAAAAAAGTGTGCGGCACTGTCGTCGTCACCGCCCCATCCACCATCGCCACCGGTACCCGCCGCACCTCCTCTTGTGTTGGCACCACAGCCACCCACTTTGCCTTCAGTCGTAGATCGCACCGTCGATCGCCTCTCCGTCGTCGTCGCCATCTTTGCAACCCTTCCGCCTGGAGATCGCCACCCCTCCGTATGTTGCAGTTGCCATCTAGATCCACCGTCGCCGCAGGACGTGTGTCGCCCCCTCAGCTGCGGCCACCTACAACTCCGCATGCAGTGGCTGAGCTCCACCTTAGTTGCACCCCTCGCACAACTCCTACCACCAATCCCGTGGCCAGATCTCCACCACCTGGCACAACTTCTCTGCGCGAGCACTGATCAACACCGTGGCACCTCCACGTTGTCAGCCATCTCCCCATCACTTCATCACGTGCACCTCTGACATCCCACACGAAGTAGCAGCCGATGCCCTTCGCCTCGCCAGCTCCACCGAAGTCCGTTGCCCGTCTATTTAGAGGCAAAGAACGAAGGGGTCCACATATCCCCTTCCCTTGCGTGGCGTGGAACTGAAAAACAAACAGAAGACCCCCTGCATGCCTTAAAAATAATTTTTTTGGGCAAATTATAAAGAAGCCCTCTGGAGTTTATCATAATTGCAAAGTAGCCCCTGCTCCAGATCAAGTCACGTGTGTCACGTGCTTCTCATTGGGTAACTTATGAATTTCCCCCGCATTTAATTTCTATTATATTTTCAATTCCGGAATATTAAACATTTGCATTTCAGTCCATGTTATCCAGACAATTATTTTGCATGTTCTTCTAATTGAAATAAATATTTTTATTGCTCAATAAAATATGGAAAATTCATGTTATATTCTCGTTGTGTTCCTCTTCATTATGCAAAAATTTCTTTGCATTTTATTTTCATTTGTTATTATTAAAAAATAAAAAACATGACATTTTTCTAAAAATCATAAAAATTTAATAATTGCGTAAAAATTCCAAAAAAAATAGATTAGTTTTCTTTTTATGTATTTTATTTTCTAACCAATTTTCACGCAATAATTATTTTTAAAAACAAAAAAAAAGTAAAATGCTAAAAATCTTAAAAATTCATATAAAATTTAAAAAAATCCAAAAAAAATGTGATTTCAGATCATGTTTGTAGATAATTTTCTTTAGTTTATAAAATAAATAATTTTCACAATTTTTGGTTTCATTTTATATTTTTAAATTGCAAAATAATCATGTTTGATCATTGTTTGTGTTTTCCCCTATTTTTATTCATTTTAAAAATCCTAAAAAATCTAAAAAATCTCTGAAAAATTAAAAAATAGTAAAAAATCATCAAAAATACAAATATATTTTATTTAGATTTTATAGCATTTTTATAATATTTAAATAATCCAAAAAATGCATTTCTTTTGTGTATAAATTTGTTTTGAAAATTATATTTTTGAAAATTAAAAATTTGCAAAATTAAAAATCATTAAAAAATTGAAAATCAGAAAATAAAAAAATAGAAATAAAAAACTTGAAAATATAAAAAGATAAAAAATTTGTAAAAATGAAGATAGTTAGCATTTGAGATTCCCTTTTTTAATTTATATTCTCCGTTATTTGAATAGCCCTCCGTAATTGTTGCCTCCCTGAGTTCGATTTTGTTAGCTGTACAGCTAAATTAAATAACAAAATTCTCTTGCTACATTTTTTACATAATTAGTTTGAGAAGAAAAAATATATTTTTTGTTACGGGATTATTTTGATCAACGATAATTGCACTTTTATTTCATATCTGAATTTAAAAACCCGAGAATCTTGACCAACAAATGCAACCCCCTCTATATATAACCTAGTTACAATCCTATTGTCCTATTCCCAATAGCACTATAAATAGAATTCAACTCAACTATTATTAGGAATATGAGTCTCATCACATTAGGATTCCTAATCCTAATATGACTCTAATCCTAACAATCTCCCCCTTGAGTTGAATTCTATCACGATCTCTTTATCATCTTGAGTCTGTACTAAGCCATCCTCATCATCTGCAGGTCTCGTTAGCAGGAACTCATCGCCTCTGGGTGACACACCTATCGTTGGGTGTCTTCAACGTTCCACTTTGCATGATTTCCTATCAGCTGATGCTAGCAAAATTCTTCAACACCTATAGTTGATTTCTCCAAGAGACCACAATATCATGGCTTCTAAGGATTACGTATCTGTTATGTCGCGTCATCTCGTCGACGTCGAACCTGGCTATGATTTGTTGCATCGTGTCGCTTCAACAACACTGAACCCAGCTTTGATACTAGTTGTTGGGGCACGAACCATCGGCATCAACTCAACTATGATACCAATTGATGGGACACAATCCAATATCATTTTTGCTCTAACACTAGACGATGAACCCTCTGATACAGGTGTGTATGCGCAATCAACCACCAGGAAGCACGCGAAGAAAAGAACAACCAGATATGATGGTGATCAGATACCTCTCGCGACTACGAGAGAAGAAAGATCAATAAAAGAAGAACAAGTGCAACTCTCTTTGTTTCCTCATTCTCTTCCTCTCTTCTCCTCTCACTCTCTCTCTCTCTCCCTTTCTCTAGGGGTAACATTGTTCTTTTTGTGGTGTAGAGGCAATGCCTCCACCCATCTTTATATAGCTCAAATACAACCCTATAGTCCTATTCCCAATAGGACTTATAAATAGAATACAACTCAACTATTATTAAGAATATGAGTCTCATCCCATTAGGATTCCTAATCCTAATATGACTTTAATCCTAATAACTCACTTGCTTCCTCTTCTATCTCTCTCTCCCCCCTTTCTCTAGGGGTTACATTGTTTAACCGGTAGTATTGAGGCAATGCCTCCCCTCTTATATGTAGTTCGGTTACAACCCCATAGTCCTATTCCCAGTAGGACTATAAATAGAATATAACTCAACCATTATTAGGATTAGGAGTCCCACCCTATTATCATGATATGACTCTAATCCTAACATCTATATGACCACTGCAGCACGTTTGCGCGCGCACACATGGTATCCTTTAAATGAGATGGGTCCTTCATGAGATTGTAAGAGCCACTGTCAATTTAGTAAAAAATTATTTAACAATTTTGTAAAAGTATAAATTGCACATTGTAAAAAAAATAAATTTGTAAAATATAGCATACATATGTAAACTAAAATTTTCATTTAATATAATAGTATTTTCATAGTTCTATCTTGATATACATGTTATATTAATATTTATTATTAAATCTATTACATAAGAAATTATAAAATAAATGAGAAAGATATTTGAATTTATGGTCTAATAAATATATAAAAGTGGCATACCCATTTCAAGCCCGGATTAACATGGGAAACCACATTATGTTCTCCGATATAATTGAAACAAATCCGTATGCGTGCAGGCAGGGGCGGAACCAGGAAATTTATAAAGGAGAGGCCAAGTGCACAACTATTATGTATGCTCAAAAATGGAAAAATCATCGTATTTTCAAATGATATTTTAAATAGATTAATATTTTTAAAATGAACATCTTTCGGTTCTGATAAACTTACAATTTAAATCTATTATTAAGGTTAGATTTTCAAAAAGATTATGATTTTCAATGGTGATTTTCAAATTTTGATAAATCTAATAATTTAAGGCTCTCTAAATCCGTCCTAAAAGGTTAAATTATCAAGTGAAATTTTGAAACAAAAAATTCATGGTTCGAAGGAAATAATGCTTTTTTATTTATAAGAAGTGCTAGAAACAATTGGAGAGTTAAGTAAACTCAAATACAATTTTATATCAAATTAAACTTAAAATTTTGATACTTTGGAAGTGATAGGATAAACTATATAAAAGAAATAAAAATGGTGGGAGGTAAGACTTGAACCATGATCTTCAAAATAAAAAGCACGATACTTCACAACTATACCATAAAAAGACTATACAACTTTTGTCTAACAATGCTATTTATTATACAATCAAGGAGGGGCCATATTAAAAGTTTAATACATTGCACATTTGACATATAATAATCAAGAAGAGGCCACGACCCCTCCATGGCATATACTAGTTCCGCCCTTGTGTGCAAGTCTTCATATAAATAATTGGAAATAGATTTTGCATTTGCTTTAACAAATATAACAAATATGAACAAAAGTTGGCAAGACAAAACTTATATACAATGAGAAAGAATGAAGTCAATGAGCTTACCTGAGAGGCTAGTATGAAATTCTAACGAGTATGTAGAGTAGAAACACGCTGATGATAGTTGGGTAGGGGTGGAGGGACGACTCGGTGAGGATGAGGTGCCCGACCACGGGTTCACTTTGGCAGTGATGTTTTCCCTGAACTGCCGAAGCGCATTATGATTTGTTCATTTACTTGAATTGCGATTTAAATTGCAAATAAAAACATGTGGTTTAATTAGAAAGATAATTGGGGTTATGGTATAATGTGAACAAGATTTTAGGGACCATGATATACCATAACGCAATTTTCTTTTTTTCTCGATTTAGTACAGAACAATTCAAAAATAACACGTGCTTTTCAGTGATTTAATTATGTAACGATACATGATGAGTACGGCCGGGCCAATATGGAGCTAATAATGTTTTCATTGTATACCGATGCCACAAATTGTGGATTATTTTTTTGAGTTATTTGTAATTTTTTGGAAATCTTTTAAATAATGTTTACATAAGGAAAATAGCTACTTAAATTTTTTCTGCAGTTGAAATATATATACCCTAGCTAAAAATACTCTACTTATGTTATACACAATTTTCTTATGGATAACATCTTTGGATGAAGCAAATACCATTCTTTGTGAAATTATACGTAGTTATACTCTACTTATGTTATATGCAGTCCAATTTAGAAGATCGATTCAACACTACAATGTCAATTCATTTCACCCGTGCAGCACATATGTAAACACTACCCATGCACTGAACTGCTCTCCTAAACATGAATGTTTGTAATATAAGAAGAGTATAATTGTGTGTATTTTTATAAGGGTTATATGGGGTTGCCCTTGTTGGCCGTCCCCGTCCCATTTTTCACAATTTTTTATTTTTTTTTGAAAAATATCGTCATGTATATTCATCTATATATCACTCCAATATGTCATTCAAATTTTGTTAAAAACAGAGACTCATATACCCTCCATTTAGAACAGCTCGATTACAGACATGTTTAGACCGTTGAAATTACTTATTCTAGATGGATGGCATAGGAGTCTCTGTTTCTGATGAAATCCGAATGACATATTAGAGGGATATATAGATGAATATACGTAGTGATATTTTACAAAAAAAGTAAATAAATAATAGCAAAAAAATGGGACGGAGGTAGCCATGTTGACTGCCCTAGGGGGCAGCCCTATTTTTTCCATTTTATAATGAATGGTATTTATTTCATCGAAATATATTATCCATAAGAAAATTGTGTATAACATAAATATATTGTTTATTATTTAGAGTATATTTATTACAACTATACTCATAAAAAAACTTATTATTTTCCTTAGGTAAAAGTTAGAAAGAATCTCTAAAATATTTAGAAAAATCTCAAAAAATCAATTTGTGGCATATGTATATAACTGAAACACCATTGCCTTCATATTGATCCGTCCATACTCATCATGTATCGCAACATTAATATTAGAAGAAAAGTGAGATAGTTGTATTAAAACCATTTTGTACTTCGTTGAAAAATCATAATAAGAAATTACTTTATGATATATCATGATCCCTAAATTATTGGCCAATTATACCATAACCCCATATTGCTAATTAAATCACATATTTTGTAACGTATACCATAATCCATGTAAATGAGAAAATCTTAATGATGAGGTAATTCATTATTATCTTTTTAATAATACGGTATCGAAATTAAAGTGTATACTTCAAGAATTTCTATAATAACTTCTAAATTTGAAGACATATCTTTCATTTTTTTTACCTTGCCAGGGAAATCTTGACCAAGTTGGTGGAAGAATTGTAATGACCGTTTGAGCATCTGATACCCCAATGTCATATCCAATCATGAAATAGGATCATTCCTTTTTTTTCGTGACGTTTAGTGTATAATCAATCTTTATATCAATGATAAACAAAAACAAGATCTTATATGTTTTGAAATATGCTATACAAGAAATAACTTTACAAGAATAAATCCTTTGCTGCACTTATATTAAATTGTATAACAGCAATATTGGTCAAGTTGTGTAGATGAGATATTCCACGAAGATATAAAGATATACGGTACGTAAGCATATAGTTATTGCCCGAAGACACTTCAAGCGAAATTCCCCGCTTCATTTACAGCAACGATCTCTTCGAATTCGTCGTTATGTTTCATTGATATTAGATTTCTACGTTATTGATGCTCGCATATTCATATCGAAAGTCCGCTAAATCATACTCGGTATCGATCAGATCGAATGTCAGCAAACCGGTGATGGCGATGCCCTCAAATTGCCAAGAGAAAACAAGACATTGGTTCATTCAATAGATTGCGTGTAGTTCTAGACGATCATGTTAGGGACTCTGATTTTCTAATGTTATTTGACATTAATAATGTCAACCGGCTAATCAAGATTTTGAATAAATCAAAACCTTATTCTTTTATCTATCTACTAAATGATGTAAACATTATAAATAGCACCTAAGTAACCATTCCCAGTCAAGGCATCTTCCTCTTCCAACAGCTCAAGGAAATATAGTTAAGATTGTCGCCTTTATCCTTTCGTCTTCTATTTGGTATGACCATGACCTCTGCTCGGATGCTCTGAGGAGGAGTGGTGGTGGCAACGAGTGGAAGAGGTGGTGCAAATGGTGGTTATGGTTCCGGCTCTAGCTCCTTTTCAGGTGGTGAATATGATCCATGTTATTGGAGACCGTACAATGGTGGATGAGGAGGTGGTGGGCTTGATGATTACGCTTTGATTATGGCAGTAGATCTGGATACAATAATGGCAGAGGTGGAGGTCGTGGTGGAGGAGGAGGCGATGGCGACAGTAGAGGTGGACAAGGTTCTGGCTCAGGTAACGGGTTTGGATACAACTCAAGCTATGGTGGTTATCCTTGAGAACAATATGAATATCTTGTTGTTTGCTTTATATGTTTCTCGCTTGTGTTGGAATAGTACCTTGTGTTTTTAAAGTATGTACCTTGAAATAATATGCTTTTATACTATGTAAGCACAATAATATGCAATGTAATGTTTTGATTCTGATCTTTCTTTTGGAACTGCAATCCTAAGAGCAAACCCAAGCCTTTCTCCTTCCATTTTCAAATATGATGGGATATCACTACTTCGTTTGATGACTTCCAGCTAGGGATAAAAACAATAGATACATATAAGAATATAGGTATAATCACATCCTTGTCCATTTAAAATACGCATAGAAATGCAGATACGAACATTGACAGATATGAAAAATACGCTACCATATAGTAGAAGTGAATAAGAATATAAAACAAATACAAATCGGGTACAAACAATACCAGAATTCTTTAATAGATTTACTAAGATATACATATTTATAGGATAGTTTACACATGAAATAGATATATCATTTATATTTATTTCATAACAATTAAATCAACAATGGTGAATGTAATCCTAAAATGTTACACACAATTATAGATAAATTTGACTATATTCATATATTAGAACGGATATACGAATATGAATGCAAATATTAGTAAATGTCAAAGTGTATTCATGTTCATATCCACTTTAAAACGAATACGAATACAAATGTCAAAATGCGTATAAAACGAATACGATAGCAGATTGGATACGAATATATTCATTTTCATCCCTATTTATGACCCATTAAATCATGCTGCCTTGACAGTTAAAGGTAAAGAGCAATTACCACATGAAGAACCTAATCAATTGGTTTATCAATAGCAGATTGTGGCTTGAGAATTAATTAGAGGAGGCTATGCCCAACATGATGTTAACTCAACAAGTCCAGACGCCGTACTTTAGCGTGAAAAACCAAATTTGAGTTTAACGAACTACAATTGTCTGGGGAAAAAGAAGTGAGCACTACATTCAAAATTAGATATATAATGTAAATAATAATGTAAATAATAGAAAGTCCAAATAGCAAAATTTCCACTAAAATGGATTGCTCTATCCCCAGGTTAAACAAAAGAATTCAAAGGTTCTAAAAAAGCCAATTTAATGCCCCCATAGAGCACATCTATCGTGTTCCAGACTCGGAGGGACCTTTACAGCAATATCGGAAAATTTATGCAACCAGATTTTCTATTACATAACACAGATAATGTAGAAAACTTGTACCGTCGGAACACAAATGATTAACGAGCTGGATAAATCAACCACACAAGTCTAAGCAAACTTACGGAAATGATGCTTGCTCTTTTTCAACGCCAGGTGATAAATGGGATCAGGCAAAAGTGGACACTAGACAGAACAGGAAGCGGTTTTACACTTGCAAAAGCATTTACAATTAGATTTGCATCCCTTGAATCTTCAATGATCAGAACTAATTTATCTAAATGACCTAAAATGTTTAGATAATGGAGACACGATTTTGTTTCTGCGGCAAGAATAGCTTTGTGATACCAATAATGGCACCCAAAAAACGTTTATGTGCTTGTAGGTTTTGGAAGTCTTCTGCACTCTACTACAAGTGCCAAATACCACAATCAATGCTCGATTATGCTACAAATTATTATGAAACTGTACCAATCTAAAATAATCCCACGGTGGATATTATAGCAGTTGACCTTGGGTTGCCAAAAGCTCCGGCAACTAGGTTGAGAACTTGTCTCCTGATTACCACTATGACGAAATTGCTCATCAGCTGGCGCATAATACGTTTGGGTGCAGCTGTTACAACTTGCGGTCAACTGTAAAGAACCTCCTTCTGCCCAAGAATTAAAATGGCAAAGAGTTAAAACATGCACTCATCTGGACTTTGTAGCTGGATGTTGGAGCTAGTTGTAACCAGTAGAGGCATTAAAGCAGGGCGTGGAACACACAAAATATGTAATTTTAGCAATGATTACTGGCAGATGTATCATCGCAGAATTGAGTGCTTAAGAACCAATTCTTAGGCCTACAGGCTTCATCTGTACCGCAAACTGGGAAAGTTATAACGTTTGGATGAGGCGTCATTTTATTAAACATCTAATTTATTGAGACGGTACATAACCAACAATCAAGCAACCCCCAAAACGTAGGGATTTTGGGGGAAACCCTTCTCAACAGAAAGGAAAGATCGCAGGATCGAACCCTGGGTTGGTTTGGTTGCAGGGTTGAGCAGGGTTGGGTTGGGTTGGGGTACCCCTGTGAATAGTAAACTGTGAGGAGGATTGGGAGGGTTAAGAGGAGGGGTACCCCGGGTTGGGCCAACCCAACCCTGTCCAATCCTGCAACCTAGTGTTCACAAGTGACCATGGGTTGTCTAAGCTTTCTTAACTCATGAAAAAAGGAGTACAAGTTAAACATATAATCCTACCGGGCTAGTAAATACATCCTTTGGATGGTCCTCTACAGGAGCCCCATCCCATTTCTTCGAAAAAAAGAAATAAATCCTCACCCACGGCACATTAACCCATATAACAAAATGACACACCTCTTTCCCTAAAGCTGGACATAAAGTGTAAATGTCAAACCTGTCCACATTCTTTTAAAAAATGGTAGTGGGAAGTCCTTTGGTGAAGACATCAACAATTTGCTCTTCTAGCAACTTAATCTTCGGTTTTAATAAAGGTTTAACAAGCTCCTTTAAATAAATCCTCTCTTCTAAAATTATAATCAATCTCAACATGCTTACCTCTATCGTATAGGACAGGGTTATGAGACAAATTTACAGCAAGCTTATGTTCACAGAATAATATCATAGGCATATCAACACTTATTCTTGTCTGTCAATATGATCTTGAGCCACACTCATTGCAATACTTTCATTCTCAGCTTCAACACTACACTTTGCACACTAATAGCACATGTGTTCCTCCAAATCACGAGGTTGCCACTCAGATATGTGCAATGCCTAGTAGTGGATCTTCTACTATTAATGCATTTAGCCCGATCTGCGTATGTATAGCCCTGCACTGCACTCTAGGTAAAAATGGGACATTTCCTGAGATTTGCACTCTAGGTGAAAATGGGGCATTTCCTGGTGTTGTTATGTAGTACAGGATGCACTTCACAACCTTCATACGAACATATCAGTAGCCACGTGTATGAACCGGCTCACCATATTGACTGCATAGGTAACATCAAATATGATAAATAACTTCCCTAGAAGTCTTCTACTGGCCTTTGGAGTTTAAATCTAGTTGTTCACCATCCTTTATGCTTGGGTTGTGATTTCCCTTAATAGTTGTAGAGGCATACTTACATCCCATCTTCTCATTTTCTTTAATAGATCCGGAATATATTTTCTGACAAATTCGATGTTCACATTCTGATACCTAGATAATATTTCATATTGCAGAGATCCTTCCATTTAAACTCTGTTGCGAACTTCCTTTTCAAATATGTAAATTGAGTGTTGCAATACTCAGTCGACTATACCAAATAGTCGGTCCGATTATGCGGTGCAAGGGGGTCTCCGACTGAACTATAAATAGTGATGCAGCATGATAGCAACTTAATTTTAGTAGACATTTATTTGGTCAATTAGTATTTATTTTGTTTATTTATTCCCTATGTAAAAGGCTCATTATAAAAGGCCTTGTTATCCCCTTTTTTATTTTCTTTTATTTTTTTTCCTAGTTTTTAGGAATAGTTGTTACTTAGTTTGAGGGGGAATGACCTCTATAAAAGGTCCCCTTTTTTTTGTAACGGAGATTAAGTTAAGTTGAGTTGAATTAAAAAATTCCCATCTCTAAATTTCTCTCTCTCTCTCCCTCTCTCTCTCGGCCCCGCAGCCCCTCATCCCCGACCCCTGCCTTTCCCAGCTCTTCCCCCCTTCGTTCCCAAACCCTAACCCGCCACCCCACGCCGCCGCCATTCCCCATCCCCTCTCCTCCCAACTCCGACCAGCCCTCTCGCCCCCGATTCCTCTTCTCCACCCGATTCCGCCCCCTCCTCTTGCTCCTCTCCCCGTATCTCCGCCCACCTCTACGGCGCCGCCGCCCCTCGGCTTTCCTTCCTTCATCCCCTCGCCGCTGCTCACCCACGCCATCCCACTCGCCGGTCTACCACGCCACCTCCCATCACAGGCGCCGGCAACTGCACCCCTCCTACGCGTCGCACCTCTTGTTCCCGCGCCGCCCGACTCCCTCCACCAGGCGCTGATCCCGTCTGCCCCAGCCACAGCCTCCGGCCTCGTCCTCAAGCCTCAGCACCGCCTCGCCAAACCACCTACCATCCTCCTCAACCCCCCACGGCCCTCCACGACGGTGACCCGACTTCCCGGCCCTCCTCCAGTGCCCGCCAGAGCACCTGTTGTCGTGGTGCGCCACACCGACCCCTGCAGCCCTGGAAATCGTTGAAGCAAGCCACTAGCACGTCAGATCAGATCTGAAGCGCTGTCCCAAACTCCGTGCCGGTTGTGGTATGAGCGTTATTTGACCCATTTTATTCCACCGCATGCTATAGTTGTGGATTGTTGTATTGTTGATTCGGTTTGGTGAATCGTTGAGACCCCTAGTAGTTGCAATATCGTGATAACTTTTCTAATATTCTTAACTCTTCTAGTTGACCTAACTTTTGTGGAGCAAAATCGGTGCTAGAACGCAAATGACGTGGATGTTGTGTTGCTGATTTTGGTCTGTCGTACGTCGATTGGTTTCATTCGTCGTTTTGTTTCAATAGTTTCTTTCGTGAGTCGTCACTTAGGTTATTGCACGCATAGTTTGCATCAATTTGGTATCAGAGCCACACGATCTTGCACCTCACTTGCACTTCATTTATTCATTGCATAAAAAAAAAACAAACCACCAGAAAAAAAAAAACAGAACCAAACCTCTATGGCTCGCCGTCCCGATCCCATGGCGCAGTTGGAAGCCATGATGGCCAACTTGGGTGAGGAAATCCGTCGCACCAACGCTCGTCTAGAAAATATAGAGAGGACGGTAGCCAACAACACCCAACAATTGGAGGTCTTGAATTTTGACCGAATGGATAGGGAGTACAGAAGGGAACAGGGTAGAAGGGACACTAGCCGCTCTTCCACGTCAAGTGGGCGACGTCATAACCCTCGTAATCCCCGACATCATGGACGTGACGCGATTGTCTTTGACCCTAGCTCTGGAAGCGATGTCAGCAATGAACCATCCCTACACCTGGAGTCGCCGCCATCTTCAGGTGGCGAGGAGAGTGAGAACCAAATACCTCGTCGGCGTCGACCTGAAGAACACAATCGAAGGAGAGAGCCTGAGTTGCGAGGGCGACCACACAATCAAAATCAAGATCCTAATTGGGACCGGGGAATAAGGATTGACGTTGCCGACTTTGATGGACGACGCGATCCGGACGTCTTCCTTGATTGGATGGATCAGTTAGAACATTTCTTTATTTGGAAGGAGCTGCCGAGCGAACGGAGAGTACAGTTTACCACGTTAAAGCTGAAAGGATTTGCCTTACTTTGGTGGAAACATCTACAGGAGGAACGCCATCGTCAGGGAAAAGAACGCATTCGCTCTTGGACACGGATGCAACAGAAACTTCGGGATAAGTTTCTGCCGGAGGAGTATCGACAGAACTTGTACAATCGCCTACAAAACCTCCGTCAGGGAACACGCACTGTTCGGGACTACACTGAAGAGTTCCAAGTTCTGATAGCTCGGAACAACTTAAAAGAAAGCGATTCCCAACTGGTGGCCCGATACACACATGGATTACGAACCAACATCCAAGATGAATTGTACATGTGCGATTGTCGAACAGTAGACGCTGCCCATGATAGAGCTGAAAGGGCTGAAGCGAAATTGTCCAGGAACCTCACGCGGCGCACGGCGATCACCACTACCTCTGCTGCCACACCCTCTGCACCAACCATTTCCACCGGACAAACTAAGGTGGGCGTACAGTCAAGCATCAAATCGGGGAACCCTATATCCCGCACTACTACGGGAAACACAAGTTCACAACCCCGACCAGTTTATGCTGGGTCAGGAATTCTCGGGGCTCGTCCTACAGTAGGACCCGATACTTGTTTCAGATGCCTTCAGAAAGGGCACCGCGCCGCAGAATGCCCAAACCCTAAAGTTAAACCCGCCCATTTATGCACCGTCGATAACCCTGAATACCCCGACCCTGACCAACAGGAGTTTCCTGAAGAGGATCCGACTGCGCTGACTGCCAACACCATGGGAGCCGACGACTACGAGCTTCTAGGAGTGGATGGAGACGACTCCGGTCCGTTCCTGGTAATTGAACACGAGAACTTTATCGCTCCTGACAGCGCGCCCACCAACATTCTGCTCACCCCCGCTGCTGATAGCTGGCTGCGACGCAGCATCTTCCGAACCACCTGCACCTCAGGAGGACGACGCTGTTCGCTGATCATTGATGGAGGAAGTGTTGAGAACTTCGTATCACAAGAGATGGTCGACAAGTTGGGTCTGCCAACTCAACCTCTCGAGAAACCGTACAGTGTGGCATGGTTTCGTGGTGGTACTCAACTCCCGATCCACCGTCAAAGCCTCGTTAACTTCTCCATCGGTCCTTCATATAAGGACGAGGTGTGGTGCCATGTAGCCCCTATGGATGTCTGTCACATCCTTCTAGGGAGACCGTGGCAATTTGACCGAGACACTGAACACCGAGGAAAACCGAACACTTACACCTTTCTCATTGACAAAGTCCGTGTCACCCTCAGGCCCCAACGTGAAGCCCTTAGCCCTCGCCAAGTGGCTACACTCCGAGCTGCGACCACCCAAACTGGTAACAAAACCCCACCGGCCAAGCCTGCGACCACGGGCTCCGTGTTGTTGATGGAAGCCCAAACATTCCAACGTGAAATTCAAGAGAGCTCCACCATCTATGCATTAGTGGGGCGTGAAGTGGTCGACCAGGAGACAACTCCACCTGAAGTCCCGCCTGAGATAAAGCCCATAATCCAAGAGATCTCTGACATCATGCCTGAAGAGTTGCCTGAAGGACTGCCCCCGTTGCGAGACATTCAACATCACATTGATCTAGTCCCTGGGGCCAGCCTGCCTCACCTACCCCATTACCGAATGAGCCCAAGTGAGCATGAAGAGATGAACCGGCAGGTTACCGACCTGCTGCGACGTGGGTACGTTCGAGAGAGTATGAGCCCCGTGGCGGTTCCTGCTCTACTTACCCCGAAGAAAGACGGCACATGGAGAATGTGCGTGGACAGTCGAGCTATCAACAAGATAACAATCAAATATCGTTTTCCCATCCCATGCCTTGATGATATGCTTGATATGTTATCGGGTGCCAATTTGTTCTCCAAGATGGATCTCCGCAGTGGATACCACCAGATTCGCCTGCGTCCTGGAGATGAATGGAAGACAGCTTTCAAAACCAAAGAGGGCATGTATGAATGGACAGTCATGCCTTTCGGCTTGTCCAATGCCCCAAGCACCTTCATGCGGACAATGAATCATGTTTTGCGACCCTTTATTGGCAAGTTTGTGGTCGTGTACTTCGACGATATCCTGATCTACAGTTTGACCAAAGAAGACCACCTATCTCACTTGCGACAAATCTTCGAAACCCTGAGAGACCAAAAACTGTACGTCCACCTCAAGAAATGCTCCTTCATGTCTGACACGGTCCTCTTCCTAGGATACATTGTCACCGCAGATGGACTTAAGGTTGATCCCTCCAAAATCCAGGCCATTCAAAGCTGGCCCGTACCCAAAACACTCACGGAAATTCGCAGCTTTCTGGGATTAGCTTCTTTCTACCGACGTTTCATACGGAACTTCAGCACTTGTGCAGCTCCGTTGGTAGATTTTACGCGGAAAGGCGCACCCGCCTGGACTCTTGAAGCAGAAACGAGCTTTCAAAATCTGAAACATCAATTGACGCATGCTCCTGTTTTAGCACTCCCCGACTTCACCAAGATTTTCGTGGTCGATTGCGACGCCTCACATGTCGGGATTGGCGCTGTCCTAAGCCAAGAAGGACGACCTGTCGCCTTCTACAGCGAGAAATTGAACGATGCCAGATCACGGTACTCCACTTATGACGTTGAATTTTATGCTGTGGTCCAAGCCCTCAAGCATTGGAGACATTACCTGATCCAGCAAGAATTCATCCTTAACTCTGATCATGAAGCCCTGAGATATTTGAATTCCCAGAAAACTCTTAATAAGCGTCATGCCAAGTGGGTTAATTTCCTCCAAGAATACACCTTCCACCTCAAACACAAAGCTGGAACCCTGAACCGTGTGGCCGACGCGTTGAGCCGGCGAGCGCATGCCCTGACCACAATGACCGTCAGCACGACCGGATTTGAAATTCTCAAAGACCTCTATCCTACTGACCCTGACTTCGGTCAAATTCATGCCGACTGTGTTGGTACCGGGCAGGACCCAACAGCCACTTTTGTTCTTCATGAGGGTTTCCTATTCAAAGGCCACCAACTGTGCATTCCTGCCACGCCCTTCGTGAGAGCTTAATTTCAGAACTACACAACGGAGGTTTAGCTGGACATTTTGGACGAGACAAAACTTTGGCTCTACTCCAAGAGCGTTTTTATTGGCCGCAACTGCGCAAGGATGTGACGAAATTTGTACAGAAATGCCAAACATGTCAAAGATTCAAAAGCCACCGACAGAACACTGGACTATACACACCCCTGCCCATTCCTCTGCGACCCTGGGAAGACATCACCATGGATTTTGTGCTAGGATTACCCCTCACTGTGCGAAAAGTTGACTCTATTTTTGTGGTGGTGGATCGATTTTCCAAAATGGCCCATTTCATTGCATGTAGGAAAACCTCAGATGCATCGCATGTCGCCGATTTGTTTTTTCGTGATGTCGTCCGTTTGCATGGTGTCCCTCGTTCTTTTACCTCGGATCGCGATACTCGATTTTTGAGTCATTTTTGGCGCACTCTTTGGTCCCTCTTGGTACTCGTTTGCAGTATAGCACCGCTTATCATCCACAAACAGATGGGCAAACTGAGGTAGTTAACAGGTCATTAGAAATTTGTTGCGATGTCTTGCAGGGGACTCTCCGTCCAAGTGGGATCTAATTCTTCCTCAAGCTGAATTCGCATATAACAGTTCCACTAATAGGTCCACCGGAAAATCCCCTTTTGAGAGTGTGTACGGCTTTCCACTTACTCAATTCCTTGACCTAAAACCCACAACCGTGCAAGGAGAAGTAGTGCAGCTGCTGAGGATCTGGTCGAACATCTAACCCACATCCATACTGAATTCGAGCCAAACTCCAATCTATGACCCAGAAATACCAGACCCAAGCCAACCTACACCGAAGAGAGAGCGAGTTCAGAGTTGGAGAGTTAGTGATGGTCCACCTGAAAAGAGAGAGATTTCCTTTACGAGTCCACCAAAAATTGAGCGAACGAAAGATTGGTCCATTCCGAGTCCTCAAGAGGATTGGGACCAATGCTTATTTACTAGACCTGCCGCCGGACGTCCAGACATCGCCAGTATTCAACGTATCAGATCTCTTCTTATATCATGGAGATGAACAGACGGATGCCACTACTCCAGCAGTTCCTGATGATGACATGCGCCACCCGCCAACCGCCACCGATGCCGATCAGATTGAAGATATTGCAGATATCCGAGATATGACGACTAGACGTGGTCTCTTCCGACGATATCTAGTCAAATGGAAGGGACGGCCTCTTACCGATTGCACCTGGATCGACGAAGACGAACTCCAACAACTCCGCCCTGATATACTTCAGAACTTCCACGATGCCATCTCGACGGAGCGAGATTCTTTTCAGCAGGGGGGAGTTGATGCAGCATGATAGCAACTTAATTTTAGTAGACATTTATTTGGTCAATTAGTATTTATTTTGTTTATTTATTCCCTATGTAAAAGGCTCATTATAAAAGGCCTTGTTATCCCCTTTTTTTATTTTCTTTTATTTTTTTTCCTAGTTTTTAAGAATAGTTGTTACTTAGTTTGAGGGGGAATGACCTCTATAAAAGGTCCCCTTTTTTTTGTAACGGAGATTAAGTTAAGTTGAGTTGAATTAAAAAAATTCCCATCTCTAAAATTTCTCTCTCTCTCTCCCTCTCTCTCTCGGCCCCGCAGCCCCTCATCCCCGACCCCTGTCTTTCCCAGCTCTTCCCCCCTTCGTTCCCAACCCCTAACCCGCCACCCCACGCCGCCACCATTCCCCATCCCCTCTCCTCCCAACTCCGACCAGCCCCTCTCGCCCCTGATTCCTCTTCTCCACCCGATTCCGCCCCCTCCTCTTTCTCCTCTCCCCGTATCTCCGCCCACCTCTACGGCGCCGCCGCCCCTCGGCTTTCCTTCCTTCATCCCCTCGCCGCTGCTCACCCACGCCATCCCACTCGCCGGTCTACCACGCCACCTCCCCATCACAGGCGCCGGCAACTGCACCCCTCCTACGCGCCGCACCTCTTGTTCCCGCGCCGCCCGACTCCCTCCACCAGGCGCTGATCCCGTCTGCCCCAGCCACAGCCTCCGGCCTCGTCCTCAAGCCTCAGCACCGCCTCGCCAAACCACCTACCATCCTCCTCAACCCCCCCCACGGCCCTCCACGACGGTGACCCGACTTCCCGGCCCTCCTCCAGTGCCCGCCAGAGCACCCGTTGTCGTGGTGCGCCACACCGACCCCTGCAGCCCTGGAAATCGTTGAAGCAAGCCACTACCACGCCAGATCAGATCTGAAGCGCTGTCCCAAACTCCGTGCCGGTTGTGGTATGAGCGTTATTTGACCCATTTTATTCCACCGCATGCTATAGTTGTGGATTGTTGTATTGTTGATTCGGTTTGGTGAATCGTTGAGACCCCTAGTAGTTGCAATATCGTGATAACTTTTCTAATATTCTTAACTCTTCTAGTTGACCTAACTTTTGTGGAGCAAAATCGGTGCTAGAACGCAAATGACGTGGATGTTGTGTTGCTGATTTTGGCCTGTCGTACGTCGATTGGTTTCATTTGTCGTTTGTTTCAATAGTTTCTTTCGTGAGTCGTCACTTAGGTTATTGCACGCATAGTTTGCATCAAATAGTCAGCCAATAGTCGGCTTGACCGAATAATCGGTCCAACTATTCAGCCGACTGGCCGACCGCTGAATTTATGTTATTTTATTTTTATTTTTTAAATTCTGAAGGCTTGCCATTTATAGCAATACATATCTCGTTAATTAGTACTTTTATCTTGGATATTGTCAATTGACGGTCATATATGTATAAAATATAATAATATATGTATTAGAATTAAATCGTATATTTAAAATAATTAAAAAAATACAAAATCGAATAACACCGAATAGTTGTCTGATTACCGATAATTCTCTATTCAATGACTCCTCCGACTGAATACTGACTTCTGCAACATTGTATGCAATATCCTCTCTTCATCATTCTTGATAATGATCATGTCGCCAATGTAGACAAAAAGGACATCCACTCTAATTCCACTCCTCTTAACAAACATAGTATGGTCTCCATTACCATGGCCGTATTATATGATCCTCACAAACTTTAGGCCTTTCAAATCAGGCCCTAGAATATTGCTTTAGCACATATAAACTTCTTCCGGATGCAACATTTTCCTTATTGCATGATGGAAAATTCATGTCAACTTCTAGAAGAATTCCTTTCAAGTACATGTTCTTCATTTCCATCCAAACCAGTACTAGTCTCAAAATATATTAAATAAAGAGTACAACATATATTATATTCATTTTTTACTAGAAAATGACAAAGCCGTCTCCCACTTTAAGTAGGGCCAACTACATGGATTCTTTCTCAAATCCACGTCAAAAGATACGACTATTTTTATGTTAGTTGTCGGCTACCTAATGTAAGCCCACAAGGAGGGATTTGAACCCGGGTCTTTTGGGTGGTAGGCACTACACTATCGCCATACCATTGAAGTATGGGTACAAGGAACAATGTCCTACATATAGTTAATATTATACTTTTAACTGAAACCTTTTGCAACAGCTCTGGCCTTATATTTTTCAACATGTATATCAAGTTTGTACTTTATGGTGTAAACACTTCTAAACAACAAAGCACACCCTATTAATAACGTTCAAGTTGTCACATGTAATTATTGTCAAGCGTCTCCTCATCTACTCATGCAAGTTCGAGCCACATAAGATCAACATTGATGTCACCATCATTACCACAAATGCAGGACAACGGTGATATGAAGCAGTTACAGATATTGCTAAGTTTAGAATAGCCGACACATATCCATGCAAATTTCTCACCCTCATGCGGTACAACAACAAGGAGCACATCCTGACAGATCCAGGGCCAACGGACAAGACTGGAGCCAATGCTTCTTGGAAGCAAGATGGCGCGTATGCATGTGTTTGGATGTGTGGTACCCTCACCACAAAGATAGCCAATGATATTCTAAATCAGCCCACCGCCAAGACGAAGTGGGACATTTTGGCATCCACCTATGCTCAAGCGAAGAATGAGGCCAAGATTCTTTAGCTACAGTTTGATATCTACAAGGCCAAGCAGAATGGTCGTCCTCTACACGTGTACTACTCTCCACCCCATGGCATGTTCGAGAAGCTTCATAGCTATATGCCTATTACGACAGCTTTGGAGCAGAAAAGGCATATAGGAACTCCACGATGGTTGGAGTTTTCATGATCGGCCTTGATACAGAGTATGATACAGCGTGTACAAAGCTTCTCACCGGAGTTACCATACCTCTCTAGAGGAGGCCTTAGCCATCTCAGTCGGATTATCATGCCTTCTACAGCCACTCCTCAACCCTCTTCAGCAATGGCCGCTTCTCATTATTATTCTTGAATATAATTTTTGACACTATTGTCTTATCTGTGCCACGTTTTTCCTTGTTTTGCATGTATGCCAACCAAGCATTCCATGACCATTTAAATCCATCGTCAAAGTAGGTGTACTGCGAGATTGGAGTAAACACACGAGGAAGAAAAAGAACAATGTACCAATAATTTAAAAACTAATTTAGTCAACTAATAGTTATTGCAATATATTATATGTAAAGTTTGGTACTTTTGATGGAGGATCAGTTATAAATATAATGACAGAGATAAATGAAATTATATTCAACAATAGAGTCATTTTGTGTGCTAACTTTTCTATTTTGTTGATTGTTATCAATTATTTTGTGTGCTAACCGTTCTATTGAGTTTTTAATATTTGATTGATAGAGATTATTTTGAACTCTATATGAAAGTTATTTTTCTTAGATCTTCTGTTGGACAATTATGCATAAATTTAGTTCTGTTGTAGTCACTTTTGTACATATTTATTTATTTTTAAATAAAAAATTAGGAAACCGCGTAGAACTGCATATACCTTGTGTATGCCCCCGCATACCGCTTAAGCGTTTTTCAGTGGCCTGTCCGAACGCATATGCATACTGCTTTCCTAAACCTTGCCGAGCGCAAACACTGTCACTTGATGTGACCAGAAACTTCTTGATACATAGTCGTTCTCCTCATGCTTACCGGGGTGATGTTGTCCTCACTGCATGCTATCTTGTGAACTGCATGCCATCGTCTGTGTTGGGAGAGAAGATTCCTTTCTCGATTGTGTTTCCCGAAAAAGATCTTTTCTCCATTACAGCTTATGTGTTCGGTTCTATTGCATTTGTTCATGATTTCTCTCCAGGTCGTGACAAGCTCTCTCCTAGAGCTATCAAGTGCATTTTTGTTGGCTACTCTTGTACCCAGAAGGGATACTGTTGCTTTGATCTGCTCAAGCGAAAATGCTTTGCCAGTACTAACGTTACTTTCTTTGAGTCTGTCATGTATTTTTCTCCTACATGTGACAGACTAGCCCCATTAGAATTTGATGCTGAGATCTACATGCCTCCACCTCCTACAATCATACCACCATCCCCTCTACTCATGCTCAACCACCACCACCTACACCTACTCATGCTTCTATACCTGCTCTTGTGGCTCCACCTCTTACTGCAACTCAGTTTTTACCACGTGTGTGTACTCGCAGTTCGGGGCTTGGCAGATGATCTTGATGTGTTGATTGCAGCTCAGGTTTCCTTGAGCAGATTGTCAGAGGATTTCAGGAGGTTTACCTTGGCACTGTCCGTCATGGAGATACCACGGACATATCAGAAGTCTCTTTAGGATAGTCAGTGGCACTTAGCCATGGAGGAGGAGATGGTCGTGCTACAGTCGTGTGGTACTTGGAATCTTGTTTCAGCTTCAGGGGGCGCATCCGTTGTCGGGTGCAAGTGGGTGTTCACTATGAAACACCATGCAGATGCAGAGTGGATCGCTATAAGGCGAGATTTGCGGCACATGTATTCACCCAAACATATGGGGTGGACTATCAGGATACATTCTCTCCAGTTGCCAGATATTCTTCTTTTTGTTGTTGTGGCATGAGATTGGCCCCTTTACCAGCTTGATGTTAAGAATGCCTTCCTTTATGGTGATCTACAGGAGGAGGTCCACATGCAGCAGCCACCTGGGTTTGCTGTTGAGGGGGAGTGTCAGAAGGTTTGCAGGCCACACAAGGCTATCTATGGCCTTAAGCAAAATCCAAGAGCATGGTTCCAGAAGCTCTCGGACTTGATAGAGCAACATGTATTTGTGCGATCAACTGCCAATCACTCTTTGTTTGTGCATAGAACCCAGAGAGGTAATGTTGTCATTCTTGTTTACGTGGATGACATTATTGTTACAGAGGATGACGAGCAGAGCATTCAGGTTGCCAAGGACTTCATATGTCAGCAGTTTGTGATCAATGACCTTGGTAATGTACGTTACCTTCTTGGACTGGAGTTTGCCAGGAACTAGGGAAGTCTTGTGATGAACCAGAGGAAGTACGGTACAGATCTTCCTTCAGAGACTGGCATGGCATATTGTAGACCTGTCACTACTCCTATGGATCCAAGCATGAAGCTCTATGATGATGACACTGAGGAGATCGAGAATATGAGGTACAGGGAGCTTGTTGCAAGCTCCTATATGTGACTATTACCGGGCTCGATATATCATTTGTCGTAAGCAAAGTCAGTCAGTTTATGGAGCAACCCAGATATGCATATATGGATGCAGTCCATATGATTCTGAGATAACTGAAGACATCACTAGGTATAGGACTTCTTTTCAGTAGGGGTACATCTCTTTCATTTACAGCATGTACAGATGTGAATTATGTTGGATGTCCAATGAATAGGAAGTCTACTTCAGGTTTTGCTGTGCTCTTAGGAAATTCACTTGTTTCATGGAAGAGCAAGAAACATACCGTGATAACCATATCAAGCGCTGAGTCAGAATACAGGGTCATGGCGCAGGCTAGCACGGAGATGATGTGGGTCAGATCTGTTCTTACTGACCTAACTATAGAGGTGCCTCTTCCCATGCACCTCTGTTGGGAAAACTAAGAGACTTATTTATTCCATACGCCCTAGGCTCTCTTATATAGGGGAGTAGCATATGGGTAAATTACATCAAGAGTCCATAAGAAAATAGAAAATATGAAACAGTACACAACATAAATATATCTCTATACTCCGCCTCAAGATGGAGCATAGATGTCGATCATGCTCAGCTTGGACAAGCACTTCTGGAATGGCCCTCTAAATAATGCCTTGGTAAAGATATCTGCAGTTTGGTTCCCTGAGCTAACATGAGACGTAGAAATAAAACCTTTCTGAATCATATCTCGTATATAGTAACAATCAACCTCAATGCGCTTGGTTCGTTCATGAAATGCTGGATTATTGGCAATAAATATAGCAGCTTGATTGTCACACTCCAGAGCCATAGGAAGTGGGACTTCTATATATAGATCTGTAAGAACAGCTTTCACCCACATCATTTCTGTACTGACCTGGGCCATAGCCCTATATTCAGACTCGGCACTAGATCTGGCTACAACAGTTTGCTTTTTGCTTCTCCATGAGACAAGAGAGTTTCCAACATATACAACAAATCCAGTGGTGGACTTCCTGTCCTTGGGACATCTTGCATAGTTTGCATCTGCACGCGCTGAGATAGCAATCTCCTTGTCTTTCTTGAACAATAGACCTGCACCTGGAGATGATTTAAGATACCTGAGTATCATATGTATAGCATCCATATGTACCTGACGTGGTTGCTCCATGAACTGACTCACCCGACTAACAGCAAAAGAGATATCAGGTCTGGTAATAGTAACATAAAGAAGTTTTCCCACAGTTCTCTGTATCTTCTTCTATCCACCTCATCAGTGTCATCATCATATAATTTCATGCTCGGATCCATAGGTGTAGTGGCCGGTCGGCATCCAAGCATTCCTGTTTCACTCAACAGGTCAGTGACATATTTCCTCTGGGTCATTACCAGTCCATGAGGATTTCTGGTGAACTCCAGTCCCAGAAAATATCTAAGGACTTCAAGATCCTTGGTGACAAATTCATGATCCAGCATTTCTTTCGCCCTCTGAATTCCTTGTCCATCATCACCTGTAATCAAGATATCATCTACATACACCATAATTGCAATAATACCTCTGGATGTTTTCTGTATAAACAGGGAATGATCTGCATTGGAACGTCTATACCCATGTTTTTCAAACAGGTCTGAGAGCTTCTGGAACCAAGCTCTAGGGCTCTGCTTAAGGCCATAGATGGCCTTATGAAGTCTACACACCTTAGAACACTCCCCCTCAACAGCAAAACTGGGTGGCTGTTGCATGTAGACTTCCTCCTGCAAGTCACCATATAAAAATGCATTCTTAACATCTAATTGGAATAGTGGCCAATCACGAGTAACCGCAACAGAAAGAAGGATCCGTAGGGTGGAATGGCGAGCAACCGGCGAGAATGTATCAAGATAATCCACCCCATATGTTTTTGTAAACCCACGAGCAACCAAGCGTGCCTTATATCTGTCAATGCTACCATCTGCATTCTGCTTAACTGTGAAGACCCACTTGCAGCTCCCTGTAGACACACCGGTAGGTGCAGGGACAAGGCTCCAGGTACCTCTTGACTGAAGAGCAGCCATCTCTTCTTTCATAGCTAAACGCCATCTATTGTCCTTCAATGCATCTTGGTAATTCCGTGGAATATCTACCGCAGATAGTGCAATGGCTAAGATCCTGAATTCCCCAGATAAACGATCAAAAGAAACTATGGATGCTATAGGATATGACGCGTAGCCGCGCTTCTGTTTCCGAAGTGCAATAGGTAGATCCAAATCACCTACATCCTCATCTGGCCTCTGTAACACAACCTGCTCAGGTAAATCATTAAATCTATCATTATTGATTACATTCTCAGAGCATATCTCAGGCGAGCTAGATGATGAGCGGTGACTATGAGCAGAAGTAGGTCGACGGGTATAGTGGAGTGGCAATGGGGGAACCGGAACTGTAACAGGAGGTATAAGAGATGTAAGTAGTGGTGGAGGTGGTGGTGGTGGTGGCATGTATATGGCTTCATCAGTGTCTGAGGATATCAACCGATCACCTCTAGGGGAGAAAGACATAACAGACTCAAAAAAGGTGACATCAGCACTAACAAAATATTTCCTGCGCAACGGATCATAACACATGTACTCTTTTTGTGTCCTGGAGTACCCGACGAAAACGCACTTGACAACCCTAGGAGAGAGCTTGTCAATACCGGGAGACAACTGGTGGACAAAGGCAACCGAGCCAAACACGTGTGGGGTAAGAGAACAATTCTTTTTCAGGGAAAACTAGGGAGAAAGGAATCTTTTCACCTAAGACAGACGACGGCATGCGATTGATGAGATAACATGCTGTTAGGACAGCATCACCCCAGAAAGAATGAGGAGCATGACTCTGTATGAGAAGCGTCTTGGTGATATCAAGTAAATGACGATGTTTCCTTTCTGCAACTCCATTTTGTTGGGAAGTATAGGCACAGGATGTTTGGTGGATAATCCCTTGTGTTGAAAAGTAATTTGAGAGAGTATGAGTACAAATATCTAAGGCATTATCCCTTCTCACAATCTTTACAGACGCTGAAAAAACATTACGAACTTCATTTATGAAATTTATGATAACATTCTCAGCTTTAGATTTATTCTTTAACAAAAAACCCAAGAAACACGAGAAAAATCATCCACAATGACCATATAAAACATGTGTCCCCGATGATCAGGAACGTGACTAGGACCCCAGATATCAACGTTAAACAACTCAAACTTGGAGCTACTACTCCGACTCTGACGACTGGGAAAGGTAGACCGATGATGCTTTCCCAACTGACAAGCCTCACATTGGATGGACGCGTGAGGTGGAACCTGAGGTAACGCACGACACAATTTCCGAAGCGGTAGATGACCAAAGCGCAAGTGCCACATGAATGGAGAGACAGGTCCAGCAGGAAGAGAGGAGATACCGGCATATGGAGTCCAACTGAGACGATATAGGCCACCCTGCTCATAGCCACGCCCAATCACGTTGCACGTAAGGATGTCCTGAAAAATGAGAGAAGATGGATCAAAAATTGCTCGACAAAGTAAATCCTTTGTAATTTGGCTAATGGACAATAAATTCATAGAAAAATCAGGTGTGTGTGCAGCACATTCTTGAGGGCATAGAGGGTGTCAGGCTAATCTCCCCCTGACCAGTAATCAGGGAGAGCATCCCATTAGCAATAACCACAGTACGGCCTGGAGAAACATGTCGGTAGGCTGTAAGTAGACCTCGATCACAACACAGATGATGTGTGGCACCAGAGTCCATAATCCACTCTAAAGTATCAGATCCACTACTGCTAGTGAATGCATAAGTGCTACCTGAGGTACCGGTGGATGCAGAAGCAGCAACGTCAGAATGACTCTCAGAGGCAGGTGTTGATGCAACAGGACCGGATGGAGGAATAATACCCCTCAGACGAGCTACAAGATCATCAAAGCGATGATCCAAAGATGAAGCAGATGGAGGTTCAATCGGTTCAACGACTCGTGCAGAAGTAGGAAATCCATGTTTAGAATAGCATGTGTCCTCGGTATGCCCAGAACGGTGGCAAAAAGTGCATGATGGCCGAACACGACCTCCTCTGCCTCGAGGTCCACGACCACAAAACTGATGATGAACCCCACGACCTCGATTCGCTGCCATAGCTGAGGCAGTCTGATTTGCAGTAGATAAAGGAACAATAATACAACTCAGTCTGTGAAAGGCTTCCTCCATTGGAGGAATAGTGGAATCTGCCAAGATCTGGGAACGTATTGTCTCGTACTCTGGATCAAGGACTGCCAGAAATACACCAACCATAGTGGCATTCCGGTAGGTCTTCTGTTGCTCAGGAGTGGCTGTGAGAGGCATGAAGCTGTAAAGCTTCTCAAACATTCCACGTAAAGACATGTATAATGAGTGTAGAGGATGTCCATTCTGTTTGATTGTAAAGATGTCATGCTGGAGTTGTAGAATCTTCATCTCATTCTTTGCCTGTGAATAGGTAGCAGCCAGAATATCCCACATTGCTCTTGCAGTGGGCTGATGGAGAATATCATTGGCAATCTCAATTGCTAATGTTCCTGATAGCCAAACCTTAGCATATGCATCATCTGCCCCCCATGAGGCGTTGACCACAGTCTTCTCAGCAGGCTCTTCTTCAGTAAGAATATGCTTATTACCAGTCGACTTCATCATACTCATGAATTGCATCGCCCACAGTTCGTAGTTTGACCCGTCCATCTTCACAATATGCGCAGGACCTCTGAAGGCGCCTGTAGATGGGATATCTGCCTTGCTTTCTGACATGATGATAATAGAAGTTGTAGACTGAAGATATGATTGTCTACACTGACATTCACAGGTTAGGTTGCATATGTAGACTCAAGCAACAAAACCCATTAACGTGGAGACGTGGGCGAAGGTCTCTTTGCTAACGAAGATACCCTAGGATTGGTCGAACCCTATGACGTGGCCGAACCCTAGAGAGAGGCGGCGTGTACTAGGCGAGATACACGCATAGTCACAGCCTAGGTGAGATGCACTAGGCGGGATATGTGAGGCTGAGTCACAGCTCTCAGGGGACCAAGGTACGCGGGGAGAGGCGGAGGAACGCCGAGGAGCACGTGGCGTCGGAAGGGGGGCGACGCGCGGGGCCTGGGCAGCGCACGGTGCCTGGGAGACGCGCGGGGCTTGAGCGCGTAGGAGGCCGGGGTGGCCTGGGCGCACGGGGAAGGCCGAGGCCTAGGCGGCGCGCGGGAGGAGCATGCGGAAGACTGAGGCGGAGGGCCTAGGCGGCGCGCGGAGGGCTTGGAGGTGGGGGCTAGGGTTAGGGTATGGTTCGAGAACTCCGGTCTAGGACCGTAGCTCTAACACCATATTGGGAAAAATAAGAGACTTGTTTATTCCATACGCCCTAGGCTCTCTTATATAGGGGAGTAGCCTATGGGTAAATTACATCAAAAGTCCATAAGAAAATAGAAAATATGGAACAATACAAATAACATAACATATATCTCTACAACCTCTAATGTGACAACCAGGTTTCTCTTTTCATTGCAAACAACCCAACCTTCCATGAGAGGACCAAGTACATAGAGGTGGAATATCACTATACTCGTGACATGATACAGAAGGGTTTTATCGCCACTACTCATGTTAGCTTTGGAGATCAGATAGTAGATGTTCTTACTAAGGCCCTAGTCATAGGGCCTTATCAGAGATGTTGTTCAAAGATGAGTCTGATCAATATCTATGCTCCACCTTGAGGGGGAGTGTTGAGATATTAGTTATCTTTCTTATTATTTTCATATTATCAATTTCTTTTATATTCATCTTGTAGTATTCCCAATAAGTTTCTCTCCTATATAAGAGAACCCTAAGCCCTCAATAATGCAATTCATTCTTCCGTTTCTACAAATATTGTATTTAGTAAACATCTAAGCCAAAGGTAGAGGCAAGATTTGTTTATAGGGGGCAATTATAAATAAATCGAAACAAGTATATTGATGTACTAGCAATTCAGAATATTATTATTGAGTTCTATTACATAAAAATGATGAATAATGTCAAAGAAAAGATATAATTTATCGAAGCTATACTCGGCAATGTTTATTACATAGAAGTCATCAATAATATCTTCTATATTCACCTTGTCAATTGTCTCTTTTTCGATGTAAATAATCATTATTGCTAAGAAAACTATCTTTCATCTTATTCAAAGCCTTATTTTAGAAGGTTCATAACTAAAAATGCACATTTAGTTGCAGTGGTCAAGACACAACAACAAAAACAACAGCAAAGCATTTTCCCACCAAGGTCCTTGGTCACAAACTTGTAATTACGTAATAATTCACATGATGTATATATCTATTTTTGAACATATAAAAAATACATAATTTTAGATGTACCCATATCCCTAAAGAATGAAATTCTATGTGACATGTGTATCCTTATTTTAGTATTGGTAAAATACTAAAGGAGCTCGTCTTCGAACTTGCTAACCTACATTCAATAGGTGAATGATTTCGATTGTGCTAGAATCTAATGAAATTACATCATACAACATTGTAGTGGGGCCACTATTTTGGTATTGAGGAAATGACCAAACAAATTTCGAAATCAGATAAAAATATGATATCTATGAACTTTTTCATATGAATTAACCTATGAAAAAAACCTCCATATATCATCTAAGCTCTACATTATATATACTATAAAGAAAAATTTTCAAAAAAAAATAACAAATATGCAAGCCACCTTCAATTTGTAGAAGATAGTCTATTATCCAATATATCATTAATCATTTGAATTCCTTATAAATTTAGATAGTCATATAGAAAACATATAAAATAAAATATCCACCTCACCTCCATAAAGATGCACAAATCGACACGTCACAACATAACACCCCTTGTAATTTGTGCAGAGATTACATGAAACAAGGTCCGTCCGCAGAACTCGCTCTAAAAAGATGCGTCGATACAGATCTCATGCCGATTCAAAAAACCTCAATTTTCAACATTATGGAAGGAGGGTCTAAGTCGAGATTTATTGCACGAAGTCGACGATGCCATGATGGAGATGTCATTGTCGTTACCACTAGTCTCACATGCCGCAACTACAAGGCATGAGATTTTAGTCTTTTAGATGGGATTCTAGTACTTGAAAGGAGAACAAAAAAAAAAGAAGGTTGTTGGGTGAAATTTGATGTGGGAAAAATGAATAAAAAAGGATTCGGAATTAGAGGATCCTTAACATGGGGAAGGAGGGAATTTGGGGGTGGGGAGGCTATAACTTCCTATTATGGTGGTCTTAATGGAAAGATAAAGGATGATTTTGAAACAGGATAACGAGAGGGGACCCATATATATAGTTTTTCATTTAGGAGGGGGGCCACGACCCCTACTCATCCCCCTCTCCCTCTGCCACTGAACTAAGATAACCCAAGACCATGCATCCACGCGATATTCGACAACCACTACATCTCTTTACCTCGACAACTTCATTAGAATCGTAATAGGAAACATGGCCTTAAATTTCGGCGAATTTCGACCGAAATTCGGTCGAAATTCGGTTTCGTGGCGATACCTATATCGAAACCATGTATAATATCAGTTTCCAGGATTTCGGCCGAAATTTCGGCCGAATTTCGGTCATTTCGGTCCATTTCGGTGGAAATTGTTCACAGATTTCTCGGATTTCGGTGGAATTTCGGTGGAATTTCGGTTCATTTCGGTCCATTTCGACTGAAATTGTTCTAGGTCACCATATGTCATGCCTAGGCCACTTGTTGATATTCATAGGTACTATTTGGTCACTAAATGAAATTTATAGGTCACTATTTCAACCACCATTGCAATATAAGCCACTATTCCAACCACCATTGTAATAAATAAGGCCATTAAGGGTCCTCTTTAAACCCAATAAATATAATGTATATGTTCTCATTCCATCTCACAACTTCACAAGTCACAATTCACAACCTAACTTAAGTCTTGGAGAGCCAAGTTTCCAAATTCCAAGCAAGGTTTACCATATTTTTTCATAACACATCTTTTTTTAACATACTTCGAGATGCCAAATATGTATTTTTTTCATCTTTGAATGCTAACTTCAGAGTTCAGAATCTTCATAGTTAGAATCTTTATATAATCATCTTGTTATCTTTTCCTAGGCCAACTTGACTGGAACTATTAGGTAGGGCCTTGCATATTAACAAACTTCAGAGTTATTCTTTTCCTTGCATATCTTTTCCGGGATTTCCTAGGCCCTACATATTAATACATTACATTGCCTCATTTTAACTCACAAGACACTAGAAGATTGTTCTTTTCTAGGACTCTCTTGTTACTTCTCTCTACTATAAGGAGTATGTGTGTCTGTACGTGTGGTAGGTTGTTAATAACCTTCCAAGTCTTTGACTGTAACTATTTTTCACTCTGGACGGTCATCGATATGATGATCAAAATCATTATTTTAAGGCACTGAACATTATAACATCTTATCATAAGCAAAAAAACTTGTATTTATGTCTCTTTTATTGATTAAACAATATTACAAATCTTAAATTTTGAAAAAAATGAATTTTCAAGTCATTTTCCCAATTTCCGGCCATTTCACCGAAATTCCACCGAAATTCCTTTTCTGGGCTTACCGAAACGAAATCGAAATCCGACATTTGAGGCCTTGATAGGAAAAGCCTCAAGTAGGATTCAACCATTTGACAACTATATCTATGGAGCAACCCTTCTGCAAGTATAACTTTTATTGATTGGCTAAATATTTTTATTATAACATGTATCGTAATGTTATCTTTTTAAAATCACTTCATATGTAATTATTTGATTCATATTCGCTCTTTATTCAATCCAGATTCGTATTCGTTGAATATCCTAACCGAATGTGTATTCAATTATGTTAGGATATAAAATTAAGAAAGAAATGGCAAAGCCTTCTCCCACTATAAGTAGGGTCGACTATATGGATTCTTGCTCAAATCCATGTTGAAAGATTCGACTATTTTTTACGCTGGTTGTCGACTACCTAACACAGAACCATGATCTTTTGGGTGGTAGGCACACTACACTATCACCAAACCATTTAAGTAGGTCACTAAATTCATTTCCGACTCATACCGTATTTGTGTTCAAATTAAATATAGATAAAGAGAATATGGATATGGAAATAGCCATATCCAATCCGTATCTAGATTCGTATTAAATATAGATGAAGCGAATATGGATATGGAAATAGTCATATCTGTTCTGTATCTGATCTGTTTTCATCCCTAGTGTTGTACTATTAAGAATACGTTGGTGCATGTCGAGTCTTTATACGAGATATAGTCCTTGAAACTTTACATGCTTAATTTTTTATATCACTTAAAGTGTCTCACCTAAAGCCCACACCCCTCCATAAAAAAGGAGCATCCACAAAATATATGACCTAGAGCAAAAATATAGCAAATGAGTAACCACAAAAATCATAGGATTCACAGTGTAAATTCACCCTATGACATGACGAGCCTAGTGTGATTCATAGTGATTAATAGTTCCAAGGTTACCAAGCTAGTCACCAAGAGAGAGAACATACCTACTGGAATCATACTTCCAAGTTTCTCTTAATTATGATAAACTCAAATTTTATGGACAAGATATAGACCCTTCAAACTAATAATAAATAGTAATTCAAGTGTTACTTTTATCGCAATCCATAATGGTGTAAATTACATAAAAAATAGAATATGGCCTATCCCATCACCAACTATTATCTCGACTCGACCCTAATATCAAACTTCAAACAGTGATTAAATTAAAGAAATTTTATAAGTTTACAAAAATTCTTTGAATTCTATATAAATGGCCATTATGGAGCGATCAATAGATCGACAGTCCCGTCAATTGAAGAGTTATTGCATCTTCAAGACTTTTTTTTGAAGTCAAGAACGGGGGATACACTCAAATGTGTTCACCCCAAAAATTTATTGATAGAGGGAAAGGGGGAGAAGGTACGAGAAAGAAGCGTTGAACCTGTAGCTTTACATTCCAAATAGAATCGTTGCCCTGAGAAAAGAAGCGCGTTCCTGGCAAGCCAAACAGCCCAAAGCGTAGCCAGCGGCCACAACAAATCACGCCTCGCACGATTGGCGGCCGCCACCAAACTGCTGCAAAAAGCTCCCACATCCGAGAGGGAGACCCAGTGTAGAGACGGGTTGTCCCAAAGTGGAGCCACCCTACTGCAGGAGAAGAAGAGGTGCTCCGTCGATTCAATCTCTGTGCCACAAATGAGGCACCTGTCAGAAACTGCCCCAAGCAGTCTGGAGCACCTATCCCGCATCATCAGCCTCTTACGTCTGAACAGCCACAAAAAGAAACAAATTTTCTCAGGAAGACGTAGGCCCCAAAGGAAGGAGCAATCCCGCACTAAATATGGTGAGATGGAGGGTGGGGGCCTGGTGATCGCCATGTAAGCCCTACGGACCGTGAAATCTTTGCCACGCTAAACCCAATGGTCACGCCCCGAAGAGGGCCTGGTTGCGTCCCTCAGAGCATCCAGTAACCCCATGAAATCCTCCAAGCGCTGATCTGAGAAATTCGAGCGGAATTGAGGCATCCAGTTACCATTAACAAGTAGCGGCCCGCACATCCGGATCCGAAGCGAGTGCAAAAAGACGAGGGAAACGAGAAGCAAGGTCTCCCCGATCAGTCCAATTATCGTGACAAAAGGCAAAGCTCTCACCATTCCCCAGCACAGGTCTAAAAAAGTCCCGAAAGCTGGGGGTTACCTTGAGAATACCTCTCCAGAAGAGAGAGGGCCTAGCCGTCCCCGCAAGCAAACCGAGCTCGACGCCGTGCTGGTAATCGAATAGATCTGCCGAACGAGTCAGGTGCAGAGGTCATCGCTACCACCCCACATTCTTGCCACCCACTTGAGCAATAACGCCTCGTTGAGAGCAGCCAGGCGGCGCACACCCAGGCCACATTCACTGTTCTGGAGAGTGATGTCCTCCCAGCCGACTAGATGCATGCCCGTTCGTCCCTGACCACTCTTGCACCAAAGAAATCTCCGCACTAGGCCTTCAAGCCTCTTCCTGATGCCGGTCAGGAGCAACCTCGTGGAGGAGTAATAGACAGGAATCGCGGAGAGCACAGACTTCAGAAGCACCAGCCTGTCCCCTTTAGAGAGGAGCATCGCCTTCCAACCTGCAAGTCTCCCTTCGACCTTCTCCACCAAGGAAATCCAGTCAGACAATTTCGATCTCCCCGTGGAAAGCGGGAGCCCTAAGTAGTGGATCGGTAGACCTGAAAGCATCGTACCCAACACCGTGCTGCACATCTCAGACTCAGCGTCAACCATAGAGAAAGGTACGAACTTCGACTTTGCCAAGTTCAGACGAAGCCCGGACATCTCTGAAAAGCTCGAGCACCGCAGCCATACCCCTAGCTTCCTCAGCCCCCCCCCCCCAATAAAGAAAATGGTGTCGTCGGCGTACTGAAGCAGCGAGATCTGGAGATTCCCCTTTGAGAACCCGCGTGTGATGCCCACCCGGAGCACCCCACCAACCATGCAGGCCAAAACATCCGCAGCAATGATGAAAAGCAAAGGGGCAAGAAGGAAACCCTGCCGCACCCCCCTTTGAGGCTAGAAAAACCCACCCTCCGGGCAACCGTTTACGAGCACGACCATAGAAGAAGTCGACACACAACGCCTCATCCAAGTAATCCAGGCAGACGGGAAGCCCTTCCTATGAAGCGCCGCCCAAAGGAAGCGCCAGTCCAAACTATCGAAAGCTTTCGAGAAGTCTACCTTCCAGAGTAAGGATTTCGTCCCACATCGTTTCCAGTCCGTCACAATCTCAGAGCCGCAGTGACCATAGAATCCGCAATCTGTCTCCCGGAGATAAAAGCCGACTGAAGAGGGGAGATAATGTGCTCCAGAACCCTGCTAAGTGTGCACGCGAAAACCTTAGCGACGATCAAGTAAAGGACGTTGGAGATAGCAATGGGCCTGAAGTCTTCCACTCTGGATGCCCCAGCACACTTTGGGAGCAAGACCACTAGAGCCCTATTTACGAGCTCAAACCCAGCATTGCAACGGCAGCTCTCGTGAACGACCTCGAGAATCTCCCCGCCAACCAGGTCCCAAAAGTCTATGAAGAACGATACAGGGAAGCCGTCAGGACCCGAAGACCCCTCACTGTTAAGATTCCATACCGCTGCCTTTAGCTCTTCAGATGTCACCGCAAGAGTCAAACTAGATGCGTGCGCCTCCGACAAACGAGCCGCCCCCTCGCCAGACCAGCGCCAGTGTCGGTCACCACTCTGCTTGGAGAACTCTCTGAAGTGGTTTGCAATAGCGTTTCCCAGCACCCTGTTGCCCTCCACCCGCACATTATCGACGACCATACTCCTGAGAACATTAGAGTGCCGCCTCCCACTAGTAATCCTATGGAAGAAAGCAGTGTTCGCGTCCCCCTCTTTCAGCCATCTGTGCCTGTAACGTTGCTTCCATTCAGCCACCCTCTTTCGGTCCTCAGCATTGATCTTCCACTGCGCCTCCGACCGCTGCAGCAGCTCAACCACCGTCAAAGGCCTCTCGTCCAGGCCGGCAATCGTAGCTTCCGCCTCCATCCTACTTGCGCGCCAGGCCGCCCGCGACTCCTGCTTGAAAATGCAAAGGCGCTCCCGAAGGGATTCAAGCTTCTTGACAAATCTAGCGGTCGTCGAGCCCGTTGCGACAATCGATCTCCAATGCGACTCCACCAGGCCACGGAAGGAGTCCTCAAGTAACCAGGCCTTCTCATAACGAAAAAGACCCCGAGGGGGCGAGGCCTCCCCGGAAACCCAGAGGATGGGCGTGTGATCAGACCAGGAACAGGGTCTGGCCGAGACCGAGGAGAGAGGAATGCCTCCATGAAAGCCGGCGACGCGAGGAAGCGGTCCAGACGAGATCTGGAGCCCGAGTTCCTCCAAGTATACCTGACATCCACAGCGTCCAAGATCTCCAACCCTAAAGAATCAACCATCTCAACGAAGCAGGCAGAGCCAGTGTCCTGCCCGTCCCGCAAACGCGGCCGGTCCGAAGAAAGCAACGTAACATTAAAATCGCCCCCCACCAACCAGGGGACATCATGAAAGAAATCCCTGGCCGCCCGCAGATCCGCCCAAAGCTGATGCCGCGTAGTCGCAGAAGGACCATAAACACACAAAATAACAAAAGAAGTCCCCGAATGATGGCACTCCAGGAGGACCGAGAGCACATGGGAGCCCTTCAGCTCAGCCCGCAGGGAGAAGAGAGAACCCCTCCAGGCCACCAGCAACCCGCCTGCGAAGCCAAGAGCATCCAGAGCGTAGAACTCCGAGATCGGACCCGCCCCAAAAGACCGCCAGGCCGGACCAGAGAGCGAATCCAGCTTTGTCTCCTGCAAGAGAACCACATCACAACCCCAATCCAGAAACCTTGACCCCAGCACAGCTCGCTTCTCCGGGTCACCGAGACCCCTGACGTTCCATGAAAGAAATTTCATTGACAACTGCTTTGGTTCCCCCTCCCGAGATAAATCACCCCTGCAGCCTTAGCAACCTTTGTCATGAACTCAGAAGTCGGAGCAGGGGCAGCAGCAGACTTGGAATGCTGCCGCCTCCGGTAGCGCTTCCCGTACCTCTTATCTGACACCCCTTCTCCCCGATCTGCCATAGGAGAAGGGCGACGCTCCACGTCAACCGAAGGCTCCCGTAAAGACGGCACCACGTCCAAGGGAAGCTCGGGAGCACCACCAGCCACTGAAGGGAGTCCGCCGCAGATCCCCCCCCCCCATCGAGGAGACCCCGCCACTGGTATCCAAAAGAGGGGTCGGACCGAGGATTGAGGCAGTGGAGCACCCGCCAACCTCCCGCCGAGTAGGCAAGGACACAGGTAGAGGGCGACCACCAGAAAGATCGCGAGGGCAAGGGTCTTTGTGAGAAGAATCGAATAAGGATATTCGAGAGAAGGAGAGGCACTGATCATCGTACGAGGCTAGCAAAAGACCAGCCTTAAATAACCGAAGAGGCGGTCCACGCAAGGGACCCATAAAGGCGCTCGACCCGAGGGGACCATTAAAAGGCGGGATAGACAAAGGTGCCGCCAGGCTGGCAGCACAAAAATCACGTGCCCGGAAGAAAGGGGGGCCAGAAATGGAACGTCTCCAAAAACGCAACCCAAGGCGCGATCGACGGAATGCCCATCGACATCCGGGGAGGGCGCCACAATGAAAGGAGGAGTAAAGACGCTCGTTGAAGACGTAACGTCACCTGGAGCAGGTGAACCGACGCCCACTGATCCCGCCCCAAAAGCACCAGCCTCGGAAAGCGTAACGTCTCTCGCAGATGTTAGCGTTGCCACCGATAATGCACAATGCCTCTTCAGTTTCATGCAGCGCCACGTCAGCCTCCGCCGCACCGACCAGCAGCGCCACGTCAGTTGGGACCGTCGTGGCAGGCAAGGAAAGCGAAATGTCTCCCGCCGTGGCCGGCACCGCCGCAAGGGCAACCTCCGCCTCCCGGTCGGCCATAGATGGCGACGGCGGGACGGAGATGAGAATCCGGAGCCGGAAAGAGAATCACCCAACCTTCAAGACCGCACTCGATTCGACACCCTCCCTCTGCGAGCTCTCCATAAGAACCAAGGTGAGATCCGGACCCCGGGATGCTGCCGTCAGCCAAAATCCTGATCACCGAGCCAAAATGTCGTAGAGTCTGGCGTAAGATCTCGACCGACCGCGAAAGAAAGGGAACTCCGCGGACTTGCACCAGCCGCACATCCGAGTGGTCGAAGTATCCGTCAGCGAACCAAAGCGGCCTCCAGAGAAATGCCTCGGTCGTCCCGGAAGCCGCAACCGCCAACTTTTGTTGGAGTGAAAGGCCACGGGCGCAAAACCCGGCCAGTCCCAATCCATACCACATCCCCCTGAAAATTCCCACCTACTAATCGAGAAACCTCCTCCGCCGGCGAAAAATCAGATGGCGGATCTCTAGCCAGCACTCCGATCATAACTCCCTCAAAAGCGCCCCCCAATCCGATGGAAGAAGCAGGGCACCCAGAGGAACCTAGAGCAGCTCCCCGTCGCAACCAAAACGTGCCATGCCTGGGGACTAACTGCGCCGACCCAGGAGCGGATCCGACCAGGCCGCCCACCGCGCTTGAAGCATCTGCCAAGCTGGGACAGTTAAGCCTCCAGTGGCTATGGGACCCGCAAGTGAAATACCTTGGAGGGAAAGGGCAGAAAGGGGCCAGATGCCCTCTCTCCCCGCAGCGGAAGCATCTTCTCCCCGGCTTCCGATGGGAGACCAGCCTCCAAGCTCCCTCGCCATCTCGCACGACGCTCTCGCACGGCGCTCTCGTACAGCGCTCTTGCACAGAATTACCAACGTGATTCGCCAAATTATGAAAAGACACAAGCATTATTAACATAATTTAACCCACTCAAATCGGAAATATCAATTCATAGATGCTAGCAAGCAAAAACTCGAAATGAACCTTGACTTGGTTATCGAATGGAGGTTGAGCAAGACGCCAAGCGGAAGTGTTGGAGGGAGGCTAAGAGAGCTTTTGTTGGTGGGTCTTGAGCGAGAGGTGGAGACAGGGGAAGGATTTAGAAGCAGAGGTGGAGAAGTACGAGAGGCAGAGGTTGTGTGGATAGCTTCCCAGAGGATCAAGTCAGTCAGTCTTGGACCCTGAGAGAGCTCTAGTGACTGCTAGGGTAGCAGGTTTTTCTGAGAGCGAATCAACGGCTGACTTTATTGAGACTTCGAATTTCGAGATTTAGGGACTCATAGACCTGATTTGCTACTCTATGTGATTATTTAGCAATTGTCCAATGGCAATGAAAGGCCAAGCGCTGGAAACGCAAGTGAAAAAAAGCGGAGGAAGGGTTTATACGAGTAGGGTTTCGTCCAAGGGGGGAAAGGGGGGAGATTGATGATACTCTATTTTTTTTATATATTCAAGTCGATCGTCTATGCCAATTAATCAGCCAACAGATTATTGGTCGACTTGTCTTAGTCAGAACGGGACCCCCCCCCCTCGATTAGACTAGTCATGCTAACTAGTTGGCCATGTTGTCCGACTTTTAAGTACGAGCTTGCATAGTTCTCTGCACCCTTGAGGGAAATAGAAGTCCCATGTACCACAGTAAATGAGGTGAATACCATGGGTTTGCCTCAGCAGGAGTCGATGCCATTGCGATCAAATAGAAAAAGAGAGAAAGTAGATGAAAAGCTTGTGGTCTACTCAAGCCTCAAGAGTTTGTGAGGGTAGATTTATGAAGGATATGGAGAAATCCTCAAGCGCATCACGGAAGCGTGAGCGTCGTATCAGATACGACGAAGAACGACTAGTCGTACTAGTTGTTCGGTGCAGCGGAATTTAAAAAATTTATTCGATGAAACCAAAAGATCCAAGAACAATTCTTGGATCGTTTCATCTATAACCACAACAAGTATAATGCAATACCTCTTGAAGCATGGTTGATCGAGTCTCTAAGAGAAGAGACCTCCTGTCTCAAGTCCGATCGTCGGAGAGATTGCTTGCGAGCGGGGATGAACCGCGGTGTCCTCGCAATCCAAGAAGTTGATCCAAGCGCGGTTGCTCCTGATCTCGTCGCACGAGATCGAGCGTCTCCTTCGTGGGCGAAACACTCGAAGTAGACGGAGAACCGTAGAGCATCGAAGCGGCAGCACGAGGGTGCGGGCGTCGACGATTCTCTCCACCAAAGTATGGTGGATGGCCACCAAGGAAGGGGGAGAGAGGGCTGTCGAGTATGGAGAAAGAGAGAGAGAGAGAGAGAGAGAAGAGTGCTACAATAGCATGTAAAGAGAGAGCCAAGAATGCCTCTCTATTTATAGGGTTTTGGGATCCATGGATCTCAATCCATGTGACATATAAAATTAATGGATGAGATTGATTTATGTCAATCCAATGGTCAAGATTGTTGTTGGTAAAAACCAACAACTTGTGATTTAATTTGATAAAAATATATTTGATAAATCAAATAAATATTAATACCATATTAAATCAATCAAATAAGGAGAGAGGAATCAAGAGAGATCAACCTTCCTCTTTGAAAGGGGGGGACGGCCACCAATTTCACAAGGAAATTGGTGCCGCCCCCCTCTTTCCAAAAGGGAGGGCAATCTCATGGCAATCCATGAGATTGCACATCTCCTTGAATTTCTCTCTACTTATTTTCCAACAACAATTTGTTGGTATTTTAATTCACCAAAATAATTCTCAATTAATTTTGGGAATATTGCAATCTTGACATTGGAATATTGTGAATCATATTCACAACCCAAAACAAAATGTAATTTACATTTTCAATTAATTAGACAATGTGTATCCAATACACATTAATAATTAATCTACTAATATAAATTATATTTAACTCTCTCTAATACATTATAAATCACATTTATAATATATTATGAATAATTGGATATTGCTATCCACATTATTCTTATCCATAATAATTAAATCACATTTAATTATATTGGATAATTTCTCATACATCATGATAATTAAATCACATTTAATTATCAACTTCTCTTTGCTTAGATCTTATGGAATTGCTCTTAAACCATTCAAGAACAATGCTATTTCTCCTCAGATACTTGGAGATAAGGTCAGGGTGATTGTATTGTTCCACGTATAGTGACTTGGATATTGAGATCACATCTCAAATCCAGATCCCATGGACCTCTCATAGATGCTTGATTAAATCAAGACCGTGAACCTAATCTTCTCATTGCATCTGAATCTCATTCAGATCAATGTCCAGTATATGGACTAAGATTAGGTCACTTCTCTAATGAGAGGAGTCACTAAAATCCAGACCTTTTTCATCACTCCCTCGGAATGGAAGCGTCATGGTTATACAATCGTTTATGATCAAATCACCCTTCAGGTATTCCCAATACCTGCACATCCTGCATACTGGAAGACTCATGATCATCATGAAGATAAAGATCACTTTTACACTATCATCTTCATAGTCTGATCATTAAGTTTCTCAATCTTGGTCCTTAAGATATGGTACAGATCATATGCTTTCACAAAGCATATATCTTACCTTCAAATTCATATCATGCTTCTAAAGCATGATGACCATGCATGGAATTTGGTCAATCCCAATATCTCATGAGTGAGCTCATGTCTCCCGGTTCACAAGTGAACCTGTATGATCCCTTTGAGAGATCATATTACTCATATGCCCCTACATGCACACCAGCTCGCCGGTGTATAGACCTTGATTAGGTCATCAACCTATTGGTCTGCCAAATGTACATGCTCAGACATATTGTAATATATCTGTCTCTGGTCAGAGGATGTTTGCCTGTGATGTGACAGTATTCATTATAGGTCTTTGGTTATCTCGATCTTGTTAAGTCAACTCATTGACTCAACTAATCTGATACCTCCGAATCAATATTCCTATGCAGAGGACCTGCATCAAGAGGTCGATCAGATATCAGTCTAATGAGATGGGATTGCCATCTCCCACTCAGACTGGAGATCACTACTTGTTAATCATTGATGATGCTTGATGAGTCCTCTATCTAACTCCTTAGATATTCATCCAAGCATCAGCCTCTATGATTCAATCATTGAATCAACAGCTCTATGATTATCAAGTTGGCCATGGTACATAACCCTTATTGTACAGAGGGACTTTATAGTGCATTCATTCATTCAATATCAGAAAGGGAGTGAAACAAAAACAATAACTTTTATTGATAAATCATTTATTACAATAACATTTATTGTAGGAATGGTTCGCCTCGGGCTCACATTGATAACAATCTCCCACTAGCCCTCAGAACCATTCAGGAACAAGCCTTAAACCCATACTCATTACATGCTGGTCAAAAACCTTCTGTGTCAGAGGTTTGGTAAGAGGATCAGCAACGTTGTCGGCGGAGGCCACCTTGGTGATGATGTCACCACGCTTTTGAATCTCCCGAATGATGTGGTATTTCCTTTCTACGTGCTTGCTCTTCTGATGCCATCTGGGTTCCTTCGCCTGGGCAATGGCTCCCGTATTATCACAGAGTAGCGGGATGGGAGTATCAGAGGAAACTACGCCAAGCTCCTGGACGAACTTGCGCAACCACACCGCCTCCTTTGCAGCATCCGATGCTGCAATATATTCAGCTTTTGTTGTTGAATCTGATGTAGTGTCCTGCTTCTTGCTTCTCCAGCTCACAGCACCATCGTTCAACAGGAACACAAACCCTGATGTCGACTTTCGATCATCAATATCCGAATGGAAGTCAGAATCTGTATATCCTAAGACTTGGAGATCACCATCTCCATAGACCAAGATGTAATCTTGTGTCCGTCTTAGATATTTGAATATGTTCTTTACTGCATTCCAGTGTTGTTCTCCATAGCAGGATTGGTAACGACTTACCACTCCCACTGCATGGCAGATATCTGGCCTAGTACACATCATGGCATACATTAAGCTTCCTACAGCTGATGCATAATGACATCCAGCCATGGCCTTCTTTTCCTCAACAGTTTGAGGAGCCATTCCTTTAGACAGGTGGATACCATGTCTCAAGGGTAGGAATCCTTTCTTGGAACTATCCATATGGAATCGTTCAAGAATCTTCTTAATGTATCCTTGTTGTGACAATCCCAATATCCTCTTCTCTCGGTTTCTGAACAGCTTCAGACCCAAGATGTAAGAGGCTTCTCCAAGATCATTCATCTCAAAGGTATGAGACAGCCAAATCTTCACACTGGTCATCATCCATGTATCATTCCCAATGATAAGGATGTCATCTACATAAAGCACGATGAACACAATGGCGCTCCCACTAAGCTTCTTGTATACACATGGTTCATCAGGATTCTGTACAAAATCATAACTCTTTATAGTTTCGTCAAATCTGATGTTCCAGCTACGAGAAGCTTGCTTGAGCCCATAGATGGATTTCGTCAGCTTGCATACTTTTCCATCCTCAGTCATGAAGCCTTGGGGCTGCTCCATGTAGATATCCTCCTCGAGGTATCCATTGAGGAAAGCCGTCTTGACGTCCATCTGCCAGATGTCGTAGTCAAGATATGCAGCTATAGCTAGCAATGCCCTGATGGATTTAAGCATAGCCACAGGAGAGAACGTCTCATCGTAGTCGATGCCTTCTCTCTGTGTGTAGCCCTTGGCTACGAGCCGTGCCTTGAAAGTCTCTACTTTCCCATCAGGTCCCCTCTTTCTCTTGAAGATCCATTTGCACCCAATGGGTTTCACCCCCTTAGGTGGATCCTCTAGGGTCCATACACCATTCTTATGCATGGAGTCAATTTCTGACTTCATTGCTAGCATCCATCTATCCATGTCATGATCCGCGAGTGCTTCATCAAATGAAGTAGGATCATTTTCAATTTCACCTGACACATGGAATCCATACCTTTCAGGTGGTGCAACCACCCTCGAACTCTTTCGAAGAGGTATAGGTGTTTCATCTTTGTTTATCTCTTCAGTTTCTGATCTAGGAAGCTCAGAGTCCTCAGAGGACTCAATGAGTTCCTCTACTTCACTTTTGTCTTGACCTTTAAGGAAATCATCCTCCAGAAATTTCACATCTCTAGAGACAAAAACCTTTTGGGTCTCAGGGTCATAAAGTTGGTATCCAATACCATCTTTAATATACCCAATGAAGTAGCACTCACGAGAGCGAGATTCTAGCTTACTTGCATCCACATTCTTTGCATGGACCAAGCAACCCCAAACCCTCAAGTGGTTAACACTAGGTTTGGTTCCATACCAGAGCTCATGAGGAGTCTTAGGTACAGATTTGCTAGGAATCTTATTCAGGATATATATTGCAGTCTGTACTGCATATCCCCAGAAACTAAGTGGTAAATGTGCTTTGCTCATCATTGAACGAACCATATCCATGATGGTTCTGTTGCGTCTTTCAGCAACACCATTAAGTTGGGGAGTTCCAGGAGGAGTGAGATTGGAGATAATTCCATTCTCTTTAAGGTATTCCTTAAATTCATCTGATAGGTACTCGCCACCTCGATCAGATCGAATTCGTTTAATCTTCCTATCGGTTTGGTTCTCAACCAAAACCTTGAACTCTTTGAACTTTTCAAAGGTTTCAGACTTATGACGTAATAGGAAGATAAACCCGTACCGCGAATGGTCATCAATAAATGTCAAATAATATCGATATCCATTTCGAGTCGCGATACTGAAGGGACCGCATACATCAGTATGTATTAGGTCAATAATACCTTCACATCTTGTAACCTTGTTACGGAAAGGCATCCTAGTCATTTTACCTCGAATACAATGTTCACAGGTAGGTAAAGATTGAACCTGTAGAAAATCCAAAGGTCCATCCTTTATCAATCTATTGATCCTTAGGGTCTTTTAGGGTTTTTATTAGTGGTTGTAACATTCATGACATGCTCATTAATGCACAATTCATAGAGTCCTCCAGAAGTCAAAATACCCTCTGCAATATATTTATCATAATGATTTATGACTAATTTATTACAAAATAGGAATGAATATCCACTTCTAAAAAGCTTAGATACAGATATTAAATTCCTTCTAACTTCATGTACATAAAGACACTCTTTAAGTACTAGGACTCTTCCACTAGATAATGATAGTCGACAAGTCCCGACGGCGACTGCTGCAACACTTGCATCAGATCCCATCTGGATGACTATCTCCCCTTCTTCAAGCTTTCTAGTTTCCTGAAACAAATGCAACAAATTGCATACATGAACAGAAGCACCAGAATCAACAACCCAACTTCCTTCTCGTCCAACGAGAAAGCTGGTTTCAATGATAAAAGTAGATTTCATACCTGCTGGGGCTTTACCTTTGTCGACTGACTTCAGGTATTCCGGGCAATTACGCCTCCAGTGCCCCGACTTCTTGCAGTGGGGACAGACGTCGGTTTTCTTTGATGCCATTAAAGTGGATGCATTGGAAGATGAGCCAACACTTTGTCCCTTCTTCTTTCTCTTCTGGGCCGGGCCCTTCCGAGAACCTTGCTTCCGACCGCGCTTCCCTTTGGCTTGTGCAACCATTGCAGTGCCAGTGGGACCATCTTTCTTCATTACGTCTTCTACAGACTTTAATGCAGCAAGAAGCCCAGCATTTGTCAGTTCCAGCTTATTCATGTGGAATGACACCACAAAGTTATTGAAAGATTTGGGCAATGACAGCAGAATGAAATCGGATTGCATGTCTGCACCCATCGTCGCCCCTAGAGTCTCCAGCTCTAACAAGTACCCAAACATTTTGAGTACATGTTCACGGACTGAAGTCCCTTCCTGCATCTTGCAGCGAACCAGTTCTTTCATAACATTGTACCGTTGGGTGCGGTTAATATTACCAAACATATCCTTTAGATTCTGCATGATATCTTGGTAAGTACTCATCTCCACATGTTGTTTCTAGAGAACATTAGAGAGAGAACCCAAGATGTAGCATCTAGCCAAGACATGATCTTCATCATACTTGTCATTATATGCTTTGTCTTCCTTAGATTTAGGGTTTTCAAGCTTGTTTTCAGAGAGCACATAGCGGATGCGCTCCGCTGAGAGTACAAGCTCCAAATTACGGATCCAATCCGAGTAATTTGGTCCGGTCAACTGGTTGACCTCCAGAAGCCTGCTCAGTGGGTTCATGACCTTCATTTTCTGAAATTGAGAATGCACTATATTAGAATATATAATCATATATTCAATTTTATGATATTTGATTAAGGCATTTTAAATCAAATTAGTCTTGTTATGTCAACTATGAAAGTTTATTCCCTTATTCACTTTCAAAGTAGGAGATATACTTACCGATATATCTCATGCAAGAACTGGGATCTCCTCTTTATCTTTGTCATATCCCAATAATATGAGAACCTATGACTCCAATAAAGAGAAGCGGGAACACATTCCGCCTTGCAAGTCTAACTTGCATTTCCCAGTTCGGTCTTTAATACCCGAGCCCACCACCCCTAAAGTGATGTTGACTCGTCATTAATTGAACCAACCGTCAACATGAATACAACTCGCTATGCGGAATCCAATATCGCCCCAATAATATGAGGACCCGATATTGGGGTCACTACGCATACGTCCTTACTCTTTCGAGAAGCGACGAGCCCGATCCAAATGGATCACATGCAGGAGCTGTCACTTCAGACAGGCGTCTCCCACATATAATATCTGGCGACGAAACCCTTCGCCTTGACGGGAGACCATGGATGTCACTTATGTGATCCTCCATCTCTTATTCAAATTTAATTAATTACTATGAATCACATTCATACAATTAATTCTTCCAAGGGAACTATTCTCTAATCATATTCGAGTATTCTTAATTGGATATAATTAACTTAATCATATTAAATTAATTATCAATCCAATTCAATCAATCAAACTTAATTTTATGCTTGAATATATATGGTATTATTCTCAAAGTACGTATTAATTCGTATTTTAATAATTAGAAAAATACATCTTAATCCCTCGGACATTATCCCGGCCCTACCCGCTGTCATGGCCAGTACCGGCGGGAGTGGGACGGACCGCATACGTTGCAACCCACTACCCCAGCGATCCCCGACTAGACACCATATCCGCCTCGGGAAAGGATAATGCCAAATTGATTAATTTGTACTTGAGATGATCATCGGTTCTTCAACCGAAATTATACCATATAGTAATCAAAACAATTTTGATTATAAGGAAATTTGCTAGACAAATTCCCAATCCTATTCAAGCAAGGAGTTTGATGATTGTGATACCAATTAAGATTTAGATCAAATCTAATCTATTAATTGATTGGGGCCAAGTCAATTAAGGAAATAATCATTCTCTAATATTTCACAAATATTTTTCATAATTATTTCTCGAAATTAACAATTAATTTCATTAATTGACAATCACATGGTTCTTGATTAGGAAAGTAATTTCAGCAGTGACCCCTACTTACTAAAATTAGCATATCTCAATCAATTTAAATCCAAATTAAGCAAAGTCAATTTCTAAAGTTTGCTAATTTGATTTAGAACAGAAGCCAAGTGGTGTTTCACGCATTTTCGAGGCAAGTCTAAACAGTAATTAACATTTTAATCACGTTTAGATTCACAGTTCCCGCAACAGTGCATACATGTTCATTAAAACGACCATATCTAGAGCATACGAAATCTGATTTACGCAAACTCAGATCCTATGGTTTCCTTATTTAATGGGGAACATAATCCAAGTATTAAATTCATGTTTAAACAATTTAAACAGTGCCGAATTTATTTACTAAACAGATCTGCGAAATCAAATGCGATGAAAACTTTCGCGACCTTAACGAACCCAAGTCGTCCTCGGCTAGCGAATCACTATTCGAAACCGTCGACCTAAGGCTCTGATACCACTTGAAGGATATGGAGAAATCCTCAAGCGCATCACGGAAGCGTGAGCGTCGTATTGGATACGACGAAGAACGACTAGTCGTACTAGTTGTTCGGTGCAGCGGAATTTAAAAAATTTATTCGATAAAACCAAATGATCCAAGAACAATTCTTGGATCGTTTCATCTATAACCACAACAAGTATAATGCAATACCTCTTGAAGCGTGGTTGATCGAGTCTCTAAGAGAAGAGACCTCCTGTCTCAAGTCCGATCGTCGGAGAGATTGCTTGCGAGCACGGGGACGAACCGCGGTGTCCTCGCAATCCAAGAAGTTGATCCAAGCGCGGTTGCTCCTGATCTCGTCGCACGAGATCGAACGTCTCCTTCGTGGACGAAACACTCGAAGTAGACGGAGAACTGCAGAGCGTCGAAGCGGCAGCACGAGGGTGTGGGCGTCGACGATTCTCTCCACCAAAGTATGGTGGACGGCCACCAAGGAAGGGGGAGAAAGGGTTGTCGAGTATGGAGAAAGAGAGAGAGAGAGAGAGAAGAGTGCTACAATAGCATGTAAAGAGAGAGCCAAGAATGCCTCTCTATTTATAGGGTTTTGTGTAACATCCGGGAATTCGTGTAAACCCGAACTCGTCCGATTTTGGGTCTAATGAACCCAAAAACGTTGTCGGTCAATACTAAACAACCTAAAACGACCAATTAATCATGAATCACAAGTCGTTCGGACGAAATCGACCAAAAATCGGTCCCTCCGTAACGCGCGCCGTGAAAAGCCGCGATGCAAATTCGGAAACCGCGAAACGAACCGAGACCGTCATTAGATCCGATTCGACGATACAAGACCAACGGAATCGACCGTTCGTCAATCGGAGGTCGTTTGATATTTTTAATTCGTAAAATTTAACCTTAAATAAAAATCGTATCCGGAAATTTCGGCTATTCAAAACACGACCGGAAGTATATCAACATTATACTCAAATTGATCGTCGTCTCGAGACGATCAAAACGAGATATTATGCGTTAAAATTCGAGACCCGAGGCGCACATACGGTCAACTTTAAGTTGATAGAGTTTTAAAATATATATATAAATATTTTTCTCTGAACAGGCTGTACAGGTCGGCAGATTGCAAATTTTATTTCTCCTCCACTTAGCTTTCCTCATCACTCCACTTGGCCACGTCTAAACCTCTTACTTTCCTAAATTCTATCACCAAGCACCTCTTTAAATATCACCAAAAGCCAACGTTGAAGCCTTGTCCTAAATTCTATTCTTGCTGCGGTGGAGACCAATTCCCAAGCAGATCTGAAGCCAAACCGAGAAGCCCAAATTTCTGAAGCAAAACAGCAGCCTGTGCTACTCCTGTACTGACCAAAGCATCCATTTTCCTCCATCCCTACGAATCTAAGGTACATTCCTATGCCCTCCTCCTTGCTGCCAAACATGTGCAATCCTCTTCCTCTCCTTTGCTGCCATATATATTCATTCTAATACCCTATAGTTGCCTTCTTTAACTTCTCATTCAATAAATTTTGAAATTTTTAACTATATGATATTTTTCTACTGTAACCTAGATTCCTATCACCGTTGGATGTGGGTTTCTTACTTGATCCATGCCCGACAATAACAATCCAAAGCTCCTCTGCAATCAATCCAGAACTTGGATTATAAGCATCTTTAATTTGTTATAAATGGTCATAACCATTCGAGTAATGCATGCTGTCATCTTACAAAAGCAGGAATTCTCTGATCTCTCATATCTAAGTTTAAATGATTATTAAGGAAAAATTTGGTGGGTTGTATGTAGGAAGATATTTTTCCAGAATAGGTTGTTTAGTATGAAATAAACTCCCCTTCACCTGGGTATATATATATATATTGTGTGTTTCATCCCCATAATCTTATTTTTCTTATAGCAAATGTCGGAATAACAAGATGATAAAAAATGAAGTCAAAGGATTTTGTTGAATATAAATGTAGTACTGGTATACAGGGAATTAAATATCACCCAAGAAATAGGTAGCATTATTTTTCTGGAAAAAAAATGAGTTGATCACTACCGTTGGAATAGGAATCAATAATTAAAAGTGCATTTTAATTATATTATTGATATTTAGATGTTAGTAATATATATCTATATATATATATATATGGGAAGATGTACATAAGCCCATGTATATTGAGTTTGGCTATCTAAAATTTAAGGAGCAATGAAGTTATTTTGTCATGGAAGAATCAAAATATGACAGTAGTAAGGATTGATGTGCAAAGCATATTACTGGCTGCAGCTCTATTTTCTTTGACTTATCAGTTCAGCCAAAGTGCCAGCTCAAATTTTGAGTTATTTTAAATGAAATTGGATATTCGATTTCCTTTTATGCCCATCTTCCTATCATTTGTTACTAGCAGTGATCATGCATAAGGATATACTGAGTATATATATATATATTTATATGTATATAGCCTTAGAATAAAATATGGTCAAAGAACAACCTACTAGAAAAAAAAATGAATCAACAAATGTGTTAGATATCCAAAGCTCAGAGTTACTATGACCTCCCCTTGCTATACTAACATAATTAGTTAACCATTTGCCACAAGCACAATCCTTGGGTGTAGAAAATTCTGAATGATTGGCGAAACTTTCACGGTAAAGATGGCGAAATTCATTGGAAAACTAGCACAATGTAATATTCAAATGATCGAATAGAAAAGAATGTAAATCTGGAATTGAGAAGAATTAGGTTAAAAATAGTGATGGCAGTTATTGCATACTTAGGACTTATGTCGAAAAGGAAGCCAAAGTCTGAGTAACATGACTAACCATATAGATAATATTTGATTAACATGTTTAACTATTGATAAGAACATGGACTAAAAGACCCAGATCTGTACAATCAACCACATAAAGGATTGAGAATAAAATGGGCAGTCAAGAAAAGAAAGAAAATGGGGAATCAATCATCTATATTTAAGAGTGCCGGTCATGGTAACTCTTATACCTGACCGTGCGAGGGCGCGGTGACCCTCAACTGGGCGGGAGATAGGAAGCCCAGTTAGGGCAGCGGCCGCCAAGTGCGCGGGTCTAGGATTCCAGTCTTTTACACGGGTTTTTTTTACGCGAGCTCGCAGTGTTTTTACGCCTCGTTGGGATCCAGACTTTAGACCAGTTCCGCTGACCCTGTTTTAGGATACCCAGGCGGGGGATCCTTGTTTTTCAGTTTTTTTTTCGTACGAGCTCGTCCGCCCGTACTAGTCGGGCAGTTTTCTAGAGCGACTTTTCTAGGGAGTCTCTCTCACCCGTCTCAGTGGCGTAGTTGGGGAGTAGACCTATCCCTCTATTGGACCGCGCTTCCAATTAGAGGGCGAGACGGAAGAGCCATTTGTGGGCTTCTTCACCGCTTGAGTTACTTCGCCAAACAGACTTGGCGATTCTATATCTAGATCATCCATATCTACATCTACAACATCTGGAGCTATATCTGAAACATAGAAGTTAAGAATTGGAGAAATTATGATCAAAAGACCATTCTCTCTACCCAAGAAATTAAATAAATAGATCTCTACAATCTCAACTTTTCCATTTTTCACTCACCAACATGAGCTCTGAACATATTTATATTTGCATTCACACTCATACACTTATGATTACGCAACTGCTATATAAATATGTTACATATGGGAAATGCCGGGTTCTGGGAAAATCATTAGAAACGCATTACAAACAAACCCTTTTTACTTACGCAAGTAGATGTAGATTTTACTGGTACCACCTTTCTACTTGCCTGCTTTTGCACATACTAAATGTCTAGTTATTTTATAAGTTTTTGGGAGGTACCAGCAATGGCTGACGCCTCTTCTTTCCTAATGTGTTTGGCAGGCAAACAGCCTGCAGCTCAGTAGATATACATGCTTCCAGGAGATAGAGTTTATACCCGACGGTATGAATTACTTTGTCTCAGTTTTTGTTCAGATAATGATGTAAATGCTATCTCTTTGGTATCACACTTTGGGATATATGTTGTAAATGGAAGATCATTGTACATGTTGAAAACTGATATAAATATTAATGAAAAGAAAATTTTGGTGTCATTGTCTCTTTTACTTTGTGGATGTGTGATGGAAATGAATGTCATAATTGCGCGAAAAATTTTTCCCTGCTTTTCTACAACTTCTGCGATCAATGTGAATGAAATATTGCGAATTTTGTCGTAAACGGGTACCCGGATCCTGAGGGGTTCACATTTTGGGATCCATGGATCTCAATCCATGTGACATATAAAATCAATGGATGAGATTGATTTATGTCAATCCAATGGTCAAGATTGTTGTTGGTAAAAACCAACAACTTGTGATTTAATTTGATAAAAATATATTTGATAAATCAAATAAATATTAATACCATATTAAATCAATCAAATAAGGAGAGAGGAATCAAGAGAGATCAACCTTCCTCTTTGAAAGGGGGGGACGGCCACCAATTTCACAAGGAAATTGGTGCCACCCCCCTCTTTCCAAAAGGGAGGGCAATCTCATGGCAATCTATGAGATTGCACATCTCCTTGAATTTCTCTCTACTTATTTTCCAACAACAATTTGTTGGTATTTTAAATTCACCAAAATAATTCTCAATTAATTTTGGGAATATTGCAATCTTGACATTGGAATATTGTGAATCATATTCACAACCCAAAACAAAATGTAATTTACATTTTCAATTAATTAGACAATGTGTATCCAATACACATTAATAATTAATCTACTAATATAAATTATATTTAACTCTCTCTAATACATTATAAATCACATTTATAATATATTATGAATAATTGGATATTGCTATCCACATTATTCTTATCCATAAAAATTAAATCACATTTAATTATATTGGATAATTTCTCATACATCATGATAATTAAATCACATTTAATTATCAACTTCTCTTTGCTTAGATCTTATGGAATTGCTCTTAAACCATTTAAGAACAATGCTATTTCTCCTCAGATACTTGGAGATAAGGACAGGGCGATTGTATTGTTCCACGTATAGTGACTTGGATATTGAGATCACATCTCAAATCCAGATCCCATTGACCTCTCATAGATGCTTGATTAAATCAAGACCGTGAACCTAATCTTCTCATTGCATCTGAATCTCATTCAGATCAATGTCCAGTATGTGGACTAAGATTAGGTCACTTCTCTAATGAGAGGAGTCACTAAAATCCAGACATTTTCATCATTCCCTCGGAACCGGTTTAGGAGTCCCGGGGAAACTGAGGTCTCATATCCGCCACTGCCTCCAGCCTCCCTAAACCCACCCCTGAAATGGGCAAGATCTCTTCTTTCGGAGAAATCAGTGGCTCACGAGGAATGGAAAGAAACATTCTATATTTGATCTCGAAGTCCTCAGAGGGCACTTCTTCCAGTCTTTTGACTTGTAGGAATGACATAATGCTCATCCATGTTCCACACGGCCAAGGCGTCGAGCCGTACTCCCTACTAGTATATAAAGCGACGTTGGAGAGGCTAGTTACATCAGCTATCGGCACCTTTACCCCGAAGCACTCGCAGTCTTAGTCCAGGGATGAAACAGGACCCAGGGAAAGAACTAGCGAGTGAGCCTAGTCGACAACTGCTGCCACGGCTCAGTGGCTGCTTACCTAGTGCTACGATCCTGCGGAAACAAACCCGTCTCAACGGAGGTGGATTTCACAGCTCTCACTGCTACAGCCATGCCAGAATTTCTCTTTTCTCTTCCTGACCTACTTAGCCTTCTTTGCGATCGTGCTTGAGTCAAATTTCACGTATAACATCGTTCCTGGGCCGAAGCCACCTCCCCTCTGCTGAGCTTCGGGTCCTTTTTTCCTCCCCGCCCTGCGAGACTATTATATAAGTCAGTTTGTCGCCAACTCTCACTATATATCCGGGCGGCTTCTTGATTTGATCTTGGGCTATCACGACAGAGATCCCAGATTATCACAACTCGCGTGGGGGTACTCTCTATCTCCCCGGACAAAGAAGCCAAAGAATCCCTTCCCCTTATCCACTACTCATACTGATGGAAGCGTCATGGTTATACAATCGTTTATGATCAAATCACCCTTCAGGTATTCCCAATACCTGCACATCCTGCATACTGGAAGACTCATGATCATCATGAAGATAAAGATCACTTTTACACTGTCATCTTCATAGTCTGATCATTAAGTTTCTCAATCTTGGTCCTTGGGATATGGTACAGATCATATGCTTTCACAAAGCATATATCTTACCTTCAAATTCATATCATGCTTCTAAAGCATGATGACCATGCATGGAATTTGGTCAATCCCAATACCTCATGAGTGAGCTCATGTCTCCCGGTTCATAAGTGAACTTGTATGATCCCTTTGAGAGATCATATTACTCATATGCCCCTACATGCACACCAGCTCGCCGGTGTATAGACCTTGATTAGGTCATCAACCTATTGGTCTGCCAAATGTACATGCTCAGACATATAGTAATATATCTGTCTCTGGTCAGAGGATGTTTGCCTGTGATGTGACAGTATTCATCATAGGTCTTTGGTTATCTCGATCTCGTTAAGTCAACTCATTGACTCAACTAATCTGATACCTCCGAATCAATATTCCTATGCAGAGGACCTGCATCAAGAGGTCGATCAGATATCAGTCTAATGGGATGGGATTGCCATCTCCCACTCAGACTGGAGATCACTACTTGTTAATCATTGATGATGCTTGATGAGTCCTCTATCTAACTCCTTAGATATTCATCCAAGCATCAGCCTCTATGATTCAATCATTGAATCAACAGCTCTATGATTATCAAGTTGGCCATGGTACATAACCCTTATTGTACAGAGGGACCTTATAGTGCATTCATTCATTCAATATCAGAAGGGAGTGAAACAAAAACCATAACTTTTATTGATAAATCATTTATTACAATAACATTTATTGTAGGAATGGTTCGCCTCGGGCTCACATTGCTAACATTTATCATCACAAAACTACTATGAAAGTAAGCAGCACCAGTGGTCGATGGCAACAGTTACGACCGAGAGGTGTGAGGGGCCAAGATGGAGGTTGTAGTTGGCGGCAAAGAAGGGCAAAAAGTAGCGACAGGATTTCGACAAAAAGAGGCCTAGAGCTTCAGTCCAGGACTACCAACTTGATACCATGAGAAAAATAAGATGGAACCAAACAAGTATAGGGGGTTGCTTATATAGAAGTGAAACCACAAATACATTTTTAAAGAAAAAGGTGGAGGTGTCAAGGAGGCATCCACCCAAAAAACGTGTATTCACATATTAAAAAGTTCAATTACAAATACCACGAGTTTCAAATTATCATGGCATATTCTATCACAATTCAACACAAAAGTTTTACCCTGAAAGATCACGTCATTTCTTGCCAACCAAATGCTCAAGAGTACCACAGCCACCCAAACTTGGTGTCAACCTAGTCCATCCCTCAACCGTTCCAAAGAAGCCCAAAACTCTGCATACTTTGTGGAGATCATATCGAGGCATGCCTCCTCCTAAACCTATTGGGAGAGCCCACAAAAGAAGAGCAAATGGTCCACATCTTCGGACTTCGTCGAGCACCTCTGACAAGATCCATCCACATAGAAACATAATGATGTTCGCCGAGGAAAAAATAAGTACAAGAAATGCTAAATAATAAACCATAAATATGAAAAAAAAAGTGCCTATAACGTTTATATTGCTTCCTGAGTGTGTTTTTTCTATTAAGGCCTGTGATCTTATAGAGAGACCAAACTTTTTTTCATCAATTGAGGTGAGGATTTCATGATGTTTTGCTCAAATGGATGATAGTGCAATGTTACTAGTTCTTTTCTTATGAAGGTAGATCTAACTACAGTACACCATGGTATCAGGTGTGATATCCTCCATCAATGTTACTTATCATGGAGATTACGCCAGGTTGTTCCCCATTTCAGGACCAGTCCTAGAAAGCAATTTATGGTGCCCATTTAGCAATACGCAAATGGTTGCATACATGTGGAGGTGAGGACTTTTAGTGTTTAGTCATCCGCTACATTAGATGAAGAGAAAAAACGATAAATTCGTAGTATTTGGTACTCCTGCAGGTTCCGTCACATGTGCTTGTGGTTTTGTGGTTACAACTAAAAGCATTTTTGTGAGCTTCCTTCTTAATTAAAGAATTTGGGATATCTACACCTTTGGTTGGAAACAATTTTACTTGAAAACAAAATGTACTAAATGATAAAAAGTACATTGAAAATACCAGCACAACAACAAAGCCTTTTCCCACATTAAGTAGGGAACATTGAAAATACCAAGTTATTGGAAAATCTCATTGAAATACAGCATAGAAATTCAAAACTCAGCCTATTTTATATTTTTGTAGCATCTGCAAACATCCATTGATGACACATGGTGCAACTGAACATTAGGCCAGCATCTGCAATAGACGACTTGTATATTATTTTCTTGTATTTGTGGACAAGCTAGTCCTAATCCAACAACATCAGGTTAGGAGATGTACAATAAGCACTCATCCAATGCTATATTTTGTATATAATTAATGAAAAAGTATGGTGTTTCTGTTAATGCTGAAGATATATATCATTCGTTAGGCTCTGGAACTTCAAATCTAAATGGAAAAAATACATTCCAAACAATTAATATTGGTATATTACATGAGAAAAACAAAATAGTATCAGAAAATAAAAGTGCATACCTGTAATTGAGGAGATGATCGCCTCAATTTTCTGGTGGGGATCCTCATCGTGACAAGTTCCTCTGCTGCAGTCGGATGAATACCAATAGTGGCATCGAAATCTGACTTCTTTAGTCCAGCTTTCACAGCAATAGCAATTCCCTGAATTTTGAAAAATAGGTCCAGGAATACTCAATCACAGTAAACAAAAGCGTGTGCAAAAATCACGACAAAAAACCTGCATGATTTCAGGTGCATCTTCCCCACACATATGAACCCCGAGGACTGTATCAGTGTTTGCACAAACAATAATTTTCATAAAGACGCGATCAGGGAGTCCAGAAATTGTGGCCTTCAAGGGTCTGAAATTTGCTGTGTAAATATCAATATCAGCATATTCTAGCATCGCCTGCAATTTGAAAGCCAAAACCATATTATTTTATAATATTAAATTATAAATATATCTTTAAAATTTCTCGACAAGTACAAATATCCATGCCTGCTCTTCCGTAAGACCAACTTGGGATATTGGTGGTTGGGAAAATACCGCAGATGGAACAGCCCTGTTGCAATAACATGAATAAGCCCAAAAAAGATCAGTGAATCATAAGTATTGAAAGTGGTTTATCTAGAGACAGATGGCTAAGCAAATTATAACGCAAATCCAAATAGTACATCTTACCAACGTCAAATTGGTTAGAATGTGATTAAGTTCGACTGAACCAACAAATACTCCCATGTGGTAATATTTACTATCAAAAAGAAATATATGATAACAGCAGAGAGGTTCTTCACCTTGAAGTTAAATGGCCCCACACTGGCAGGAACCACACAAAATTCATCTGATCTGATGCTGATTTGGTTTTTTCTTGATATAATATTGATTTATAAATAAATTCGTGGAAAATAGGAATCACAGTTCTTATTTCACAAGGGAGGTTGAGTCCTCTCTACATAGAGAGAGAGAGAGAACTTATGGAATTAGGAAAGATCGAGCACCGAAAATGCATAATTAAAAAAAATCAGAAAAGAGAATATTCTAATTTTATCAATGAATGTCAACCCTCCCCCTCAAGCTGGAGAATATATTTTGAGCATGCGCAATTCAGAAATAAAATGATAAAAACTGAGTGAGAGATGAACTTTCTCTACAACCTATTCCGCTAAACTAACAAAAATTGTGGGCACTGGGAAGAATGCCCTCAGTAGGTGCTCACCCATGCAATATATTACTCAAAAATTCATGAATACAAGATCCAGGATTTAAAAATAGATCTTCCGTGCTCCACCGAGGCACGGAACAATCCAGCCGATCCTCCTAGTGAAGCACAATCAGAGGCATCCATAACCTCCAGCTGTGTGTCATGGACTGCCTCCCCAAACTCAGATAACCCCGGGTCCCAACCCCCGCGCAGGTGGGATCTATCTGTGGAGAAAAGGGTCAAATTGGAATCATCGCCAATGACTCAACCTTTGAATAGGATGATGTTTCTGACCGCTCTCAAATCATCCCAGATGTGCTGACAAAGAGCGTGATCCTTGGGGCCATACACGCAGAAAAAGAACGTGCGGACCCCACTCCACTTGTTTATGAGCAACACGGACACAACACGAGTACCCAACAACTCGGGTTCAAGAGCAAGAAGGTCCCTATTCCATGATACGAGATCTCCCACACTCCCAATGGCTTCGACAATCACGTAGTCAAAATGATGGGCTCTCCCAATTGAGAACCAGAGCTACCTAGTCCAAGACTGAATTCCCATCACCCTATAGAGCACAGCATCCCTATGCCAATTAAATGTGTTTCTCTTGACTCTATCTTTATTTAGGGTTCCCCAGACCCCTAACGTTCCACGAAATGACCTATATTAAGCAACAATTGCAAGCCATGTGGTTCGGGCCACTCCATCATCTCTAACAACACTCCCACAGAAAAGCTCCCTGGTTAGAGGGGTAAATGCGGACATGATTGTAACTTGATGGGTTGCAAACAAGGAGAAGCTCTAGGGCTCATGGTTCTGAAGCGCTTGCCGACATTGCACTTTAGATTAGTAGCCTCATTCACCACGAGGGTCGGCATAGGGTGGAGAGGGAGGTCGCTCTTCCTCTTCTTAGGTCATTGCAGCTCCACGATCAAGGCAGCAAAGGGTCTGCGACGATGCGACTCGAACCAAGTAACTCCAACCAAGACAGATGGTTGCAGGTCTGCTGGCTTAGCGAGAAAGCTGGAGGAACCTCCAGCGGCAGATGGTGTGGCTCCGACAAGCTCATCGGGGGGGTATAAACCACCCGTGTCCAGCTGAACTCAAACCTCGGACTGGTCACCACAGGGTGATCACGCGGCGTCCCTGTCACCACTGAAGTCCATTGAATTTATTTTTGATAAGGTTTATACCTTTATTGAGTCTCAAGAGCAGCTGATGAAAATGAAAAAAGAATTATCGAGCATCTATTCTTTTCACTTGCAAAGAGTTGGCAAACAAAATGATGGAAGCAAAAACTTTGGAGAAAATATTGAGTTTTTGAATGCATACTCCAATGAAAAGACAAGCGAAGCAGAACTAGATGATTATTTAGATAATGTTGAAAACGAGCCTCCAGAAAAGTCTGACTTGGAGAGATACTTGGAAGAGCCAACATTGAGATCAAGAAAAGGAGATCCCTCTTTTGATGTCCTAGATTGGTGGAAAACCAATGCTTTGACATTTCCTGTACTCTCTATTATGGCGCGTGATGTATTGTCAATTCCTATTAGCTCTGTTGCTTCATAGTGAGCTTTCAGCACTGGAGGTAGAGTTCTCATTGATTATAGAAGTTCTTTATCTTCTAAAACCGTTGAGGCTCTTGTATGTACTTCTGATTGGATACGAGCCACTCAAGACATTGCTCAATCTCCAAATGTAAGAATACCCAGTATGAATTTACTTCAAGCTTATCATAGTTAAATACAAAGCTAACTTTTTTATATAAATTACAGTATGTTGTTTGCCAAGATGAAAGCTTGAAGGTTCATATTCCAGAATAGATTCAAACTTCTTATGAAGGTTAGTAATCACTATCAGCTCAAATATACATCAAGTCAAACTCTATTAATTTAGTTTTTATTCTAATAAACTTGCTTTATGTGAAGGATGTGGAAGTGATGGTGGTCTCTCTACAGTTCGGTCGACATAAATGACATGAATCAAGAATGCATTATAGGACTACTTTCTTCCCTTTTTCAGGATGAATGTGTTCTAAAATTTATCAAATAGAACATCATGTGTTTAGTAATATGCAACACTTTTAATTGAAGTTTGACTATATCATTCCAACTTAGTTTTTTTATATATATCATGCTACACTATTGGTTGCCATTATTTTTAAATAACCTGATTTTTTTTTGCATTTTCGTTTACGAGACTCGTTTTTTCGTGCAACATCAAGCAATCAAAGGTAATCACAATTTTCACAATATATTCATTTTTACATCAATTATATCCAATCTCTCTCCGCTCTTATATTTCTACTTCATATATTTAATTCATTACAGGTAATAAGAGAAAATTAGGATGGCAACAAACTTATAAGCACCGCAACAACTAGATAATTTTATGCATTTTATAATATATCTTGAATACTGCCCTTTTCTTAAAGTTTTTAACTTATCCTGCTATTTTTACTATTAATGCATACTTATACTCGTTAATTAACATTCTTGTTACTCTGAATGTATATAACTTGTAAGGTAGACCTCTTCTCAACATCATACCCTCTTTTTTCCAAAAAAATATTATTAATTAAAATTTCAAATTCGATATAAAATGAATCAAATTTGAATATTCGAAACTCATAATGAATTGAATTTGAATTCAAATTAATGAATTCGGTTAAAATTCGATTCGAGTTTGGATTCGAAAAAATTATAATGAATTGAATCTGAATCCATATCGAATCAAGTGTATTCGATTCGATTAGCACCCCTATATATAAGAGAGTCTAGGGTTCTATGTAATAACAATTCACTCATTTCTACCAACATGGTATCAAAGCCAAAATCCTAACCCTACCCTACTCTCTCTCTAAGCCCGCCACCCACCCTCTCTCTCCTCTCGGCCCGCCTCCGCCGCCTTCACCGGTTAACACCAGTCCTCCGTCGTGCCCCGACAAGCCCTAGACAGGGCAGCCCTCCATCGCCGACCGCCGTCGAGCCACAGCCAAGCCCGACCGAGACCCCTCCCAGCCCTCCGCTGAGTCCTGGAACCCCATCGTCGGGCCACCTTCTAGCCCGTAGCCTGTCTCAGGGCCATCCCCCAGCCCCCCTGGCCCTGTCACCTCCCGTCGGGCTCTGCTAGATTCTATCAGGCCTTGCCGAGCGAACCCCAAGTCCGGAGCCCACCGCCCAGCCCAGCGCCGGATCCTTCGCCGGCCTCCTCGGCCGCACGAGTCCCTGCCAGATGCTTCACCACTCGTCGGCCGATACAGTGACATGGATTTGAGTGCATAAGTCTATATATGCACTCAAATCCTATCCGGTTGATGTAGACATCATCTCTTGTCTACAAACCCTAGTTTTTCATCTCCGGTTAAATGTCAGAAAGTAAAGTCGATATGCCCTCCATAGGCGCCTTCAAAGGTCCTGCGCCAATCGTCAAGATGGATGGGACGAACTACGAGCTCTGGGTGATGCAGTTCATGAGCCTCATGAAGTCAAACGGTAAGAAGCATATACTTACCGAGGATGAGCCGGCAGAGAAGACTGGGATCTATGCCTCTTGGGAGGCCGATGATTCTTATGCCAAGGTTTGGCTAACAGGCACACTGTTGATGAAGATTGCCAATGATGTCCTCCATCAGCCCACTGCTCAGGCAATGTGGGATATTCTGGACGCTACATATTCCCAAGTGTGGAACGAGACCAAGATGTTACAGCTCCAGCATGATATATTCACGATGAAGCAGAATGGGTGGTCGCTTCACTCCTTCTACACGTCCCTGAGGGGGATGTTCGAGAAACTATATAGCATCATACCACTCACGGCGACACCAGAGCAACAGAAGACCTTTCGGAATGCGACCATGGTAGGCATTCTACTTGTTGCGCTTGATCCTGAGTATGAGGCAGCCCGCTCTCAGATACCTGCCGATGCAGTTATTCCTCCTATAGAGGACGTTTACCGGAGGCTCAGTCGCATATCTGTTTCTTCCAGCACATCTACTCCACCTCCATTGGCGATGGCCGTATCGGTGGGAGAGGTGGTCAGTCTTATGCTCGTGGAAGTGGACCTCGTGGACGAGGAGGTCGCTTTCGCCAGCCATGTTCATTATGTCATCGCATAGGCCACTCAGAGGAGACATGCTACTCTAAACATGGTTCCCAGCATCAGCGCGTGTAGCCGAACATGTCACGCCTCAGTCAGCATCCACTACAGATAACCGATTCGAAGAGCTTGTGGCACGTCTACGAGATATTATGCCTCAATCGTCTATTGATTCTCCAGGTAGATCTTCAGATGTTGCTGCTACAGCTTCTGCTAGTTCGTCTGTCGCTGCTAGTACCTCAGGTAGTGCCTCTGCCTTTACATCGTGTCATGATCTCTCAGATTGGATTATAGATTCAGGCGCCACCCATCATCTCTGTCGTGACAGAGAGAGACTTGAGTCATACAGGGACGTCCCATCTAGCCGCTCAATGTTGATAGCAGATGGGACTCATTCCCCCATCGTTGGACAGGGGGAGATCACCTTATCACCTTCTATGCATCTACATAATGTTCTACATGCTCCTGAGTTCTCCATGAATTTGTTATCCATTAGTCAGATTACGAAGGATTTGCACTGTCGTGCTATATTTGACCCATCCTCTCTCATTTTTCAGGACATACTCACGGGTAGGGTGATTGATTGTGGCTCTGAGCAGGATGGTCTCTATCGTCTGGTCCGGAACTCCTATGTTGGCGTCTCTTCACATTCAGCCGGATCAGTCTCTCTGTACACCTGGCATCTTCGCTTTGGACATCTCCCGCTCCAGAAAATGCAACATCTCTTGCCTCAGTTCTCTCCGAGTTCGTCATAGCGTTGTGAAGCGTGTCAGTTGGGAAAGCATCATCGGTCTAGCTTTCCTAGTCGTCAGAGTCGGTGCAGTAGCTCCCCGTTTGAGTTGTTTCATATTGATATTTGGGGTCCGAGTCGTGTACCTGACCATCAGGGACACAGGTTTTATCTAGTTGTGGTTGATGATTTTTCTCGTGTTTCTTGGGTCTTTCTTTTAAAGAATAAATCTGAAGCAGGGGATGTTATTAAAAATTTGATTAATGAAGTGCAGAATGTCTTTTCTTCTACTATCAAATATGTTCGTACAGATAATGCATTGGAATTCTGCACCCATTCTCTCTCAGTTTCTTTCTCTAAGGGTATTATCCACCAAACCACATGTGCTTACACTTCTCAACAGAATGGAGTGGCAGAGAGAAAGCATCAGCACCTTCTTGACATCACTCGAACCCTACTTATCCAGAGTTGTGCGCCTATCACTTTTTTGGGGGATGTTCTTACAGCCTGCTATCTTGTCAATCGCATGCCATCGTCTGTTCTTGGTGAAAAAATTCCTCTTTCCGTTATTTTCCCTGATAAGGAATTATTCTCACTTACTCCTCGTGTCTTTGGTACTGTGGCATTTGTCATCACCTGTCTCCTGGACTTGACAAACTCTCTTGTTGGGAAAATAAAAGAACTTGTTTATTCAATCAGCCCTAGGCTCTCTTATATAGGAGAGTAGCCTATGGGTAAATTACACAAAGAGTACGGCAGGAACGGAAAATAACAAAAGAGTACATAAGTAAATAATATATGTTTACACTCCCCCTCAAGATGGAACATAGATATCAATCATGCTCAGCTTGAACGCACATTTCTGAAACGAGCCTCGCAGTAATGCCTTGGTAAAAATATCTGTCGTTTGATTCTCTGAACTAACATGGGATGTAGCAATGAATCCCTTCTGGATCATGTCACGTATAAAGTGACAGTCAACTTCAATGTGCTTGGTTCGTTCATGGAATGCTGGATTGTTTGCAATGAACAAGGCCACCTGATTGTCACATTCTAAAGCCATAGGAAGTGGGACTTCTATATGTAAATCTGTAAGCACAACCTTTATCCACATCATTTCTGTGCTAACCTGGGTCATAGCCCTATATTCAGATTCAACGCTAGACCTTGCTACCACAGTTTGTTTCTTGCTCCTCCATGAGATTAGGGAATCTCCAACATATACAGCGAACCTAGAGGTAGACTTCCTGTCCTTGGGACTTGCATAATCTGCATCTGCACATGCTGAGATAGAGATCACATTGCCTTTCTTGAACAGCAAACCCGCACCTGGAGATGACTTGAGGTACCTGAGTATCATATGTATGGCATCCATGTGAACCTGACGTGGTTGCTCCATGAACTGGCTCACTCGACTCATAGCAAAGGATATATCAGGCCTAGTGATAGTGACATACAGACGTTTGCCCACCAGTTCTCTGTATCTTCTCTTATCCACCTCCTCTGTATAATCATCATATAGCTTCATACTAGGGTCCATTGATGTGGTAGCAGGTCGGCAACCAAGCATTCTTGTTTCACTCAACAGGTCAGTGACATATTTTCTCTAAGACATTACCAACCCATACGGATTTCTGGCGAACTCCAGTCCCAGAAAATATCTAAGAACTCCAGGGTCCTTGGTGACAAATTCACGACCCAGCATTTCTTTCGCCTCCTTTATTCCTTGTACATCATCACCTGTAATTAAGATGTCATCTACATAGACCATGTTTGCAATAATACCTCTGGAAGTCTTTTGTACAAACAAGGAATGATCAACATTAGAACGTTTGTATCCCTGTTTCTCAAAGAGGTTTGAGAGCTTCTGAAACCACGCTCTGGGGCTCTGCTTAAGGCCATAGATAGCCTTGTGAAGTCTGCACACCTTGGAACACTCCCCCTCAACAGCAAAACTAGGTGGTTGTTGCATGTAGACTTCCTCCTGTAAGTCACTATATAAGAACGCATTCTTCACATCCAACTGATATAGCAGCCACTCACGAGTAACCGCAACTGACAGCAAGATCCGTAAAGTGGAATGGAGGGCTACTGGCGAGAATGTATCAAGATAGTACACCCCGTATGTCTGTGTAAAGCCACGAGCAACAAGACGAGCCTTGTATCTGTCAATACTGCCATCTGCATTCTGCTTGACTGTAAATACCCACTTGCAGCTCACTGGTGATACATCAGCAGGTATAGGAACCAGACTCCAAGTTCCTCTAGGCTGAAGTGCTGCCATTTCTTCCTCCATTGCTAGACGCCATCTACTATCCTTCAGAGCGTCTTGGTAATTCCGTGGAATAGCTACAGCTGACAATGCGACTGCAAAGTTCCTAAAATCTCCAGTTAGTCGTTCAAATGACACAGAAGCTGCTAAAGGATATGATGCGCAGCTCCGCTTCGACTTTCGTATAGCAATAGGAACATCTAAATCAGCTGTGTCCTCGTCTGTCCTCGGTGACACATCCTGCTCAGAAAAATCAGCAGATCCATCAATAGTAATATCTTCAGAACATACCTTAGGCGAGCTAGGTGATGAGCAATGACCATGAGCTGAATCAGGCCTGCGGGTATAATGAAATGGTAGTGGTGAAACAGGTATAGTAATAAGAGGTGCAGAGGATGGTAACGGTTCTGGTGGTAGTGGTGGTGGTGATGGTGGTGATGGTGGTGGTGGTGGTGACATGTAAATGGCATCAGTATTAGTTGAGGGTATCAATTGATCACCTGATGCAGAAAAATACATAACAGATTCAAAAAATGTAACATCTGCACTGACAAGATACTGCCTGCGCAATAGATCATAGCACATGTACCCCTTCTGAGTTCTGGAGTACCCAACGAACACAAACTTGACAGCCCTAGGAGAGAGCTTGTCAGTACCAGGAGACAACTGGTGTACAAAGGCAACCGAACCAAACACACGAGTAAGGGAAAATAGATCTTTTACAGGGAAGATAAGGGAGAAAGGAATCTTTTCACCTAGAACAGATGACGGCATACGATTGATTAGGTAACAAGCTGTAAGAACAGCGTCATCCCAGTAAGAATGAGGAGCATGACTCTGTATAAGGAGTGACCTGGTTACATCTAGTAAGTGGCGATGTTTCCTTTCAGCGATCCCATTCTGTTGGGAGGTATAGGCACAGGATGTCTGGTGGATAATCCCTTGGGATGAGAAATAATTGGCTAGGACATGAGTACACAATTCCAGGGCATTATCACTTCTCACAATTTTAACAGATGCAGAAAAAACATTACGAATCTCATTAAGAAAATTGATAATGATATTCCATGCTTCAGATTTATTCTTTAACAAAAACACCCATGACACACGAGAGAAGTCATCCACAATAACTATATAAAACATGTGTCCCTGATGATCAGGAACACGACTTGGACCCTAGATATCAATGTGAAATAACTCAAACTTGGAGGTACTACTCCAACACTGACGACTGGGAAAGGTAGACCGACGATGCTTTCCCAACTGACATGCCTCACATTGGATAGATGTGTGAGGCAAAACCTGGGGTAACACACGACGCAGCTTCTGAAGCGGTCAATGTTCAGGAAGGCGCTATGCGGTATTCAGTCAGATGGGTCACTGCATAGAGAGTATGCGGTATGCGGGAGAGTATGCGGGGAGTATGCGGTTTTATGTGGTTTGGTATTTTTTATTATTAAAAATATTAATAAATATTTAATATTATGGTAATATCCTCAGTCGGGAGAGTATGCGGGGAGTATGCGGTTTTATGCGGAAGAATATGCGGTTTTATGCTGGGAGTATGCGGTTTTATGCGGGGAGTATGCGGTTATGCAGGTGGGGCTATTTGGCTTTAGATTAAATAAAAAAAATTCTATCAGAAAAGCGGCCGAGTATGCGGCCGCATAGGGGGTATACTCGGTCGAGTATACGGGTCAACCCGCATACATGACCGTTTCATCATACTCGGAGCGGCAAGGCTACCGAGTACGAGTATGCGGTCGAGTATGCGGCTTACTCGGTCGTTTTTCTGAACATTGGAAGCGGTAGATGTCCAAAGCACAGATGCCATAGCAGAGGGGGGACGGGTCCAGTAGGTAGAGATGAGGTTCCAGCAAAAGAGGTCCTGAGGCAATAGAGGCCTCCTTGCTCATAGCCACGCCCAATCACGTTGCCTGTAAGGATGTCCTGAAAAACAAGAGAAGATGGATCAAAAATCGCCTGACACTGTAAATCCTTTGTAATTTGGCTGATAGATAATAAATTCATTGAAAAATCAGGTACGTGTAACACATTCTTGAGCTGCATAGATGATGTCAGTCTAATCTCCCCCCGACCAGTAATGGGGGGAATGTGTGCCATTGGCAATGACCACTGTTCGACCTGGAGGGATCTGTCTGTATCCTGTAAGTAGACTTTAATCGCCACATAGATGATGTGTGGCGCCAGAGTCCATAATCCATGCTAAAGTATATGATCCACTAATAGTAAATGCATGTGTGCTACCTGAAGCACTGGTAGATGCAGAGGCGGATGCAGCAACATCAGACTGGTTCTCAGTAGTGGGTGCTGGGCCAGATGGAGGAATAATGCCCCTTAGACGGGCAACAAGATCATCAAAGCGCTGATCCAAAGAGGCACCAGATGGAGGCTCTATCTGCTCAGCGACTCGTGCAGATGCAGGAAATCCATGCTTAGAGTAGCATGTGTCTTCAGCAATGTTCAGGAAGGCGCTATGCGGTATTCAGTCGGATGGGTCACTGCATAGAGAGTATGCGGTATGCGGGAAAGTATGCGGGGAAGTATGCGGTTTTATGCGGTTTGGTATTTTTTATCATTAAAAATATAAATAAATATTTAATATTATGGTAATATCCTCACTCGGGAGAGTATGCGGGGAGTATGCGGTTTTATGCGGGAGAGTATGCGGTTTTATGCGGGAGAGTATGCGGTTTTATGCGGGGAGTATGCGGTTTTATGCGGGGAGTATGCGGTATTATGCGGGGAGTATGCGGTTATGCGGGTGGGGCTATTTGGCTTTAGATTAAATAAAAAAAGTTCTATCAGAACAGCAGCCGAGTATGCGGCCGCATAGGGGGTATACTCGGTCGAGTATGCGGGTCAACCCGCATACATGACCGTTTCATCATACTCGGAGCGGCAAGGCTACCGAGTACGAGTATGCGGCCGAGTATGCGGCTTACTCGGTCGTTTTTCTGAACATTGGTTTTCAGTATGTCCGGTGCGATGGCAGTAGGTACACGTTGGCCGAATATGGCCTCCTCTACCACGAGGGCCACGGCCACGGGTATGATGGTGACCTCCACGGCCTCTGTTGGCAGCCATGGCTGAAGCAGTCTGATTCGTAGCCGTACAGGGAACAGTGATCCGGCTCAATTTGTGAAAGGCTTCCTCCATAGGAGGAATAGTAGAATCTGCCAAGATCTGAGACCGTGCTGCCTCATATTCAGGATCAAGGGCAGTGAGAAAAACTCCTACCATAGTAGCATTCCGGTAGGTCTTCTGTTGCTCTGGTGTGGCTGTCAGGGGCATGAAGCTATACACCTTCTCGAACATCCCTCGTAGAGATGTGTACAGTGAGTGTAGAGGACGTCCATTTTGCTTGATAGTGAATATATCATGCTGGAATTGCAGAATCTTTGTCTCATTCTTCGCTTGAGAATATGTGGCAGCCAGAATATCCCACATATCTTTGGTTGTGGGCTGATGAAGAATATCATTGGCAATCTCGATTGCCAGAGTTCCAGATAGCCATACTTTGGCATATGCATCATCTACCTCCCACGAGGCATTAACTCCAGTCTTCTCAGCAGGCTCTTCTTCAGTAAGAATGTGCTTCTTACCGGTTGACTTCATCATACTCATGAACTGCATTGCCCACAGTTCATAGTTCGAACCATCCATCTTCACAATCGGCGCTGGACCTCGGAAGGCGCTTACAGATGGGATATCTGCCTTGCTTTCTGACATACTTATAACCAAAGGCTGGAGTAGTAGACTGAGAATAAGATCGTCTACACGGACATAGACGGGTTTAGTTGCAGGTGTAGACTTCAAGCAACCAAGCCCATTCCTTTGGAGGTGTGCGCGCTAGAAATATGTGCAGGGCTGGTTCACGGCTTAAGGGCGCTTAGAGACAGGAGGCGAGTGCACGAGACAGGAGGCTAGTGTGCAAGACAGGAGGCGCAACACGCGAGGAAGGCGCGCACAGAGCACAGGCTGGCGCGCGTAAATCGCGCACAGAGCACGCGCAGAAGGGACGCAGGGAGCGCGCGAGAGGGCGCACAGCGCACGAAGGTGCGCAGGCGAGCGCGTTGGAGATGCGCGAGAGGCGCGTGGAAGGTACGCCTAAGATCCGCTGGAGATGCGTGAGGAGCGCGCTGGAGATACGGGCACAGCGCGCGGGAGGCCGAGGCGCACAGTCGGCGGCGCGCGGAGAGAGAGGGAGGGAGGCTCGACGGTGGGGCTAGGGTTAGGGTTTCAAGAACTTCGGTCTAGGACCGTCACTCTGATACCATGTTGGGAAAATAAAAGAACTTGTTTATTCAATCAGCCCTAGGCTCTCTTATATAGGAGAGTAGCCTATGGGTAAATTACATAAAGAGTACGGCAGGAACGGAAAATAACAAAAGAGTACATAAGTAAATAATATATGTTTACATCTCTCCTAGAGCTGTCAAGTGTGTCTTTGTAGGTTACTCTCAGACTCAGAAGGGTTATCGTTGCTATGACCCCATATACAAGAAATATTTTGTCAGTGTTGATGTTACATTTTTTGAGTCAATTATGTACTTCTCCCCTGCAGGAGACAGGTTGGTCTCGTCTACCTCCGATGATGATATATATGTTCCTCCTCCTCCTAGTCTGAGTCCACCTAAGTCCACTCTCACTCCTGTTGCTACGCAGCCAACACCACCACCACCTCCACAACCACTTGTCCCATCTTTACCTAAATTCTATACACATCGGTCAGGTCCTGCTCAGACTACACGTCAGGCATCCATCACTCCTCAAGTATTTTCAGATGGCATTACTACTGATGGGTCAGATATTGTACATATGCAGGATTCTTCAGTGCAGGAGGAGGTTGCACCATCCAGTACAGCAGATGACGATCTTGATGTTCACATTGCTATTCGGAAGCAGAAATGGACTTGCGTGTCTTATCCCTTTGCTTCCCAGGTGTCCTTTCACCGCCTTACAGGGGACTTTCAAAGGTTTGCTACGACCTTGTCTTCTGTGGATATACCACGGACCTATCAGGAAGATATGAAAATTGATTGCTGGCGATTGGCTATGGAAGAAGAGATGCGTGCTTTACAGTCTCGTGGTACATGGAGCTTGGTGAATGCTCCATCTGGCGCATCCATTGTTAGCTGCAAGTGGGTATTCACAGTTAAATACCATTCAGATGGCAGTCTCGATCGGTACAAAGCACGTCTTGTTGCAAGAGGTTTCACACAGACCTATGGCATTGACTATATGGATACATTTTCTCCAGTGGCTCGTCACTCTACTCTTCGCATTCTTCTATCGGTTGCTGTGGTACGTGACTGGTCTATATCTCAACTTGATGTCAAGAATGCCTTCTTGTATGGAGATCTGCAGGAGGAAGTCTACATGCAGCAGCCACCAGGGTTCACTGTTGAGGGGGAGAGTCATATGGTGTGTAGACTTCACAAGGCGATTTATGGCCTTAAACAGAGTCCACGAGCATGGTTTCAGAAGCTTTCCCACCTTATTGAACGACAGGGATTCAAAAAATCAAATGCGGATCACTCGTTGTTCATTCAGAAGACTCCTACAGGTACGGTTGTCATCATGGTCTATGTTGATGATATTCTGGTTACATGAGATGATGTTCAGAGAGTAGAGAGGGCAAAAGCATTCTTGGGTCGTCAGTTTGTCACGAAGGACCTTGGTACCCTAAGATACTTTCTGGGGTTGGAATTTGCCAGGAATGCGCAGGGTATGGTAATGACCCAAAGGAAATATATACAGATTTCCTGATTAAAACAAGCATGGTTGGATGTAGACCATAGAGTACTCCTATGGATCCGAGCATGAAACTGTATGACAATGATACTGAAGAAGTCGACAAGAGAAAATATAAAGAGATGGTGGGTAAGCTCCTTTATATCACCATAACTCGACCCGATATTGCTTTTGCAGTAAGTCGGTGAGTCAATTTATGGAGCAGCCAAGACAAATTCATATGGATGCCATATACATGATACTGAGATATCTAAAGTCTTCTCTAGGCTCAGGGTTGCTATTTCGAAAGAGCACGGATTTATCTATTTCAGCGTGTGCAGACGCAGACTATGCAGGGTGTCCTAAAGATCGAAAGTCTACGTCAGGATTCGCCGTTTTTGTTGGGAGCTCTCTGGTTTCGTGGAAAAGCAAGAATCAAACTATTGTGGCAAGGTCCAGCGCTGAGTCTGAATATAGGGCCATGGCGCAAGAAAGCACGGAGATGATGTGGGTTCGAACTGTGCTAGAAGATCTACATATAGTTGTACCTTTACCCATGCAGCTTCTTTATGACAATCAGGCAGCATTGTTTATTGCCAACAATCCAGCATTTCATGAAAGAACAAAGCATATCGAAGTTGACTGCCATTACACTAGAGACATGATCCAGAGAGGCTTGATATCTACGTCTCATGTTAGCTCAGAGGATCAGACTGCCGACATATTTACCAAGCCGCTGCTCAGAGGACCCTTTCAGAGATGCTCTTCCAAGCTGAGCATGATAGACATCTATGCTCCATCTTGAGGGGGGATGTAGAGACTTATATTATGATATTATGTACAGTTTCTTATTTTCTACTTATTCTCTGGACTCTTATGTATTTTACCAATGGGGTCTCTCTATATAAGAGAGCCTAGGGTTCTATGGAATAACAATTCACTCATTTCCACCAACAAGAACTAAAAGTCGACGACCACTAATTGTCCACCCAAGCCTCTCTAGTTGTACACCCACGATTTAGTCGCAAAAACAAAAAACCGCGAAAACTTGGTGTTCAGAGCTCCTTCCCCCGTCCAATTATCCATACAAAATCTGAACAATATTATGTCTCCTAGCACTTGAACAATAAACGATGAAAAATCATGAGTCACCACACACAGTCCCCTTCAGAAAGTCGACGGTGCATGACGGGAATTCTGGGGAAGGGATGGACACATATGAAGGCCATAGATTCTCTCAATAAGTATCATACCAAACTCATATCACTGCCCCCACAATCAAGCTGCCCACTTGAACAGAAGGGCCTTGTTCATTTCTTCCAACTTGTGAACCCCAAGACCACCCTGTTCACTAAAACATGACATGATTTCCCAATTCACCAAATGAACCCCCTTTTTATTACCATTGAAAGAGCTCCAAAAAGGAACCTTCACATGCAAGCCTCAAGTCGTTGATGGATCCCTGCAGGTATAAGGCGGGTGGACATAAAGAACACAAGGATCGTTGTCGTCACTACCGTAAGTAGCATGAGTCCTCCATCTCTAGAGAGGCATGAGGCCTTCCACCCTGCTAGCTCCATCTCTAACCTCTCCACCACTGGCAACCAATCTGATTGGTGCAACTTCCCGCACAAAAAGGCGGCAACCCCAGATAACTGAAGGCAAGACACCATGGGTAGTTGCGATCTCCATGCATGCATTAATCTTCGCTTCAGAGAAACCAAAAAGAACAAAATGGACTTAGATCTGTTGATTGCCAATCATGAGCGCTCGCCAAACATATCCAACACTTTGCCCATGCCTCTAACTTTGTATCGTATCATTTGTGCACTGTAGTAATAGGATGGACATATCACTTCGTCTGTAGCCAAATGTTCCACCACACTACGCCATATTCCTTACCATAATCACCAAAATATATGCTGCCAATGTGAAAAGTAAAGGGGCGAGAGGGCATCCCTGCATGACACCTCTTTGCGGGAAAAATCCCCTTCAAATTTCCCATTAATCGGAATAGACATAGAAATCATGGTGGCACATCTCTTCATTCAAGAGATCCACATATCGGGGAAACCACACTTCATTAAAGCCGACGAAAGGAAATGCCAATCCATGTAATTATATGCATGAAAAATCGATTATACAAGTCCATGCACACCTCTATGCATCAAGTCTGCCATGATTTCTGGTCTCATCACGATGTTGTCCATCATCAGTCGATGTTGTCCATTCTTTTGGAAGGGCGATGGTCTGGCACTGGGTGGTTTGTCGCCGGGTGGGGGATGGAGCGGTAGCGATGGGTGAGGGGTGTGTGGCGCGTGGTACTGACGAGGGTTGGGTGTGCATTTCCCACAAGAAGCCGGGGAGAAGGTGTTTTCGTTGTGGTTCTCGTGGTCATTTGGCGTCGTCCTGCTAGGCCCATGCACGCTGCTTTGTTTGCGGGCAGGTGGGTCATCGAAGGTCTTCCTGCCCTGTCGCTCTGGGTCGTGGGGCAACGCGTAGGCTGGAGAGGGCTGCTCCTACGTCTGGCGGTGAGGTGTTGCGTGATGGTCGTTCTTTTGCTTCGGTTGTGGCGGGCCAGGCGACTGTTGACTGCACCCATGTGCTCGTGGGTTCTTGGTTGGCGGATTCCATCAAACTGGAGTCGGTGCAGGAATATCTGTGTGAGCTTTTTGGTCCCCATTTCTTTGGGGATGTGGTGCCGCTGGCGGTTCGTAGGTGTTGGTCTTTCTTCGTCGCAGAAGGACCACCTTCTCTCTCTTAATGGCGTGGGTGAGATTGAGTGGAGATTGTTGCGCTTTGCTGATGGGGCTTTGTTCGACTCTTCTAGATGTTTGGTGCGGGTCCGTGGTGTCCCCTTCCTCTCTCGCACAATCTGCTGCTTGGGGTCGGCCCTCAGTCGTTTGGGTTTGTGGTCTCGGTGCTGGAGGATAGCAGGTGTTCGAGGTCTGACCTGGATGTCATGCTCGTGATGATGGATTGCACCAGGGTGGAGATGGCTATTCTCGATAACTCGCTTTCCTGCGCGGTTTTAAACGTCGGCCGGTTCAGTTTCCGTAGAGCTGTAGCTTCTCGATCCTTCGCTGGCTCCGGCGTCTCCGATGTCGGCGTCTAAGGCTCCGGCTTCGTCGGTTGACACTTCGTCTTCCGAGTTGGTGGTTAGGTTCCCTGCTTTTATCACGTTGGGCGCGGATTATGAGAAGGCTCTGAGGTGTCCTTTGGCGATCCAGTCCCGGGGGTCTCTCTTTTCGATCCCCTTGTTCTCTAGGCTTGCGAATGGGGAGGTTGTCTTTCGATTCTCGGGGTTTTAACTCGTGGGCTTTGGCCCCCACTCTCGCTGTCGGGCTTCCGGATCGTTCGGTGGGTGCTGCTTTTTGTGACCCGATTATGGTTCCTTCTGCGCTCTCGAGCATTGAGGTTGGCTTGGGTCCTTCTGCGCTTCCAGCAAGGTTTTCGTTTTCTCCTTTCGCGTCCCAGCTTGAGGTGGCTCGTGGGGGCTCAGAGGCTCTCTCGCTCGGGCCTTCGAAGGGTTGTACTGCTACGCTGCCCTCTGTCAAGGGGCTTGCTTCTTCTTCGGCTGCCTCGGCCTTTGACGCTCTGTCGGAGTGTGGTTCGAATTTTGGAGATCAGTCAGTAGGGGAGGTCTCTTCCGCTCGGTCGTTTGAAGCTTGTGCTTCGGATCCTGGTGGAGGCCATGTTGCTGACAAGAGGTCGGGTAAGCGGTACAGGAGGAGGCAGAGGTCAAGGCCTCTCATTAGGATGTTTCCGCCTTGTTCGGAGCAGAAGATCCGAGTTGCGGAAGTGGCTGGAGTGGTTCGCACTCAGGGATCAGTATCGTTCGCCCAATGAAGGTCCTCTCGTTGAATGTTAGGGGTCTGGGGGACCCGGATAAGAGGAAGATTCTCGGTGCGCATTTTCGTGAGTGGGGTTGTGATGCTATCTTACTTCAAAAGACGAAGCTTCAGTCTATGTCAGATTTAGTTTGGAGCTCCTTTGGTGCAGGGGGCATTGATGACTTACGGACGGTCGATGCCTTTGGATCCTCGGGTGGCTTGCTCTTGGTGTGGAGGCGTTCGGCTCTCTCTTTTCGTGCGGAGCTTAGGGGGAGACATGTACTCACGGTCGTCCTGGAGTGCATCTGTTCTTCCTCCCTTTTGGCCCTCTCTTGTGTCTACGGGTCGTGTAATCCTATTGAGCGGCGTGACCTATGGGCGGATCTGTAGGAGGCAAGGTCAACTTTTGTAGGGATTCCTTGGCTCGTTGGCGGAGATTTCAATGTTACGCTTCGATATGTGGATCGGCCCCGGTCTAGGGGCAGGATCCGGGCTCCGAAGAGTTTGCGAATGATATTGACTCCATGGACCTGGAGGTGCTAGATGTGGCGGGCTCGAGATACACTTGGAGGAATTCTGCCTCTAGATCTCGTATTGACCAGTTCTTGGCCTCCTCGGAGCAGTTTGATATTTTCCCTTTGGCCTTTGCAGTTGTCAAACCAAGGACTCGATCGGATCACACTCCTATTTGTCGGGATTCGGGTGATCTGGAGCCACCCAGGGGGGTTTTCAGGTATGAGAGGAGTTGGCTTTTGGAAGACTCCTTCCGTGATCTAGTTGGTGCGCATTGGTCCTCCCTGTCGGTGTCAGGTTATGAGGCTTCTAGGTTTGTGCAGAAGTTGGTCTCCTTGCGTACGCGATTGTCTGCTCTCAAGAGGGAGTCCAGAGATGCGCGTCGTGCGGCTCGGGTGGAGGCCGAGGCAGAGGTGTCTAGGCTGGATGTCGTTGAGGATCTGCGGGATCTTACTGGCGAGGAGTTGGCCTTGCATGCGCTTGCCCAGAAGAGAGTTGCCGATGAGGATCAGAAGCGTGTTGCAGAATGGAGGCAGTGGTCTAGGAGCACCTGGCTCAGTGAGGGTGACGCGAACACGGCTTTCTTCCATCGTGTGGCTAGTGGTAGGCGTAGGAGTAATGCCTTGAGATCTGTGATGGGTAAAGCGATTGCGGACCACTTCCGGGATTTCTCGGCTGCCCCTTTTGCACGACGATGGAGGTGGACGAGGGTAGGGGCTCCGTGTCTACCTCCCTCGTTGGCTTCGAGCTTGACGCAGCCTATTTCCATGGAGGAACTTAAGGATGCGGTTTGGTCTCTCAACGCGGACGGGGCCCCTAGTCCCAATGGCTTTCCGGTGGCTTTTTACAGAGACTTTTGGGACCTGGTGGGCGCGGATGTGTTGGAGGTCGTCCCGGAATTTCGTGGTGGAAATGCGAGCTTTGAGAGGATCAATAAGGCCCTCATCTTTCTCCTTCCTAAGAGCTTGGGGGCGGAGTGTATCGAGGATTTCCGGCCCATCACGTTGTCTAACGCTCTTTACTTGATTGTAGCGAAGGTCCTTGCAGTTAGGTTGAGCCGTACGCTGGAGCACATTATCTAACCATTGCAGTCGGCTTTCGTCCCCGGCAGGTAGATCTCTGATTGTTTGGTTTTTGCTTCTGAGTTAGTTGCGGATTGGAAGAGGCAGGGGAAGGCGGGGTTGCTCTGGAAGGTGGACTTTGCGAAGACCTATGACACTCTGGACTGGAGATTTCTCTGGTCTGCGCGGCATCGAAGGGGGTTTCCGGACTTGTGGATTTCGTGGATGAAGCATTGTGTCACGACTTCGTCTATGTCTATTCTGGTGAACGGTCGTCCAGAGGGGGGGTTCTTTCAGCCGCAGTGGGGTGTTAGGCAGGGATGCCCTCTAGCCCCTCTTCTTTTCGTCATTGCCTCGAATGTCTTGGCTAGAATCGTCACTCGTGTTACCAATGGGGGTTTCTCGGCGGGTTTTTCTATGGATGGAATTGAGATCCCGCTGCTCCAGTACGTTGACGACACCGTTTTCTTCATTGAGGGGGGTGCTGGAGAGGCTTCTGGCATAGCTTTGGCCCTTGAGCTCTTCAGCAAACTTTCTGGTCTGTTTAAGAATGAAAGCAAGTCCAAGGTCGTCACCTTCGGGTTATCGGAGGGGGAGGCTGGCAGATGTGCTCAGGTCCTGGGTTCTGATTGTTATGCCCTCCCGATCAACTATCTCGGGGTACCGTTGACTGTAGGGAGGTCCAAATTGGTGGACTGGTTACAGGTTGTTGAGAAGCTTGAAAGCAGGCTTTCCGGTTGGAGGTCGACCATCTTATCCAGGGGGGCCGCCTGGTGCTTCTCAAGGCGGTTCTATCTTCGATCCCGATTTTCTTCATGTCTTCTCGTCTCATGCCAAAGGGGATCCGTACTTGTCTGGAGAGATTGATGCGCAAATTCCTTTGGGGAAAGGTTGGACAGGAGACTGGTGGGAAGCATCTTGTTGAATGGGATGAGGTCACGCTTCCAAGGGTGAGGGGGGTCTCGGTGTTCGAATATTAGATGCTATGAATAAAGCCATGCTCCTGAAGTGGGTAAGAAGACTCTGGGGTGCCTCTGATGATCTTTGTTGCAGCCTTCTTCGTCGGATCTATGGTATAAATGGTGCCTCGCCTCTTCCTAGCCACCGTGATTTGCCTCTGACGCCCTTCTAGAAGGGGATCCTGGGGATTCTTCCTCGTTTTCGGGCTCTCTTCAGACCGGTTCTTGGCAACGGGGACAACTTTGCTTTCTGGACTGATGATTGGATGGATGAGGGGCCCTTGTGTGATCGTTTTCCCCATCTGTTTGCTTTGGACGTGAAGAGGGGGGCGATTGTTGCCTCGTGCTGGTCGGATGGAAACTGGATGCCTACATTCTCTTCAAACTTCTCGGATCAACGCCTTGAGGACTTTCTTGTATTGTTGGATTCTTTACATGAGTCGGGGAGACCTACAGGGCGTAGGGATCATTGGATCTGGCATGGGGGTCCTTTTCCGTCAGGAAGGCGTATGGGGCGATTCGCAGGCCGCCCCCTTCGGATTCCGAGGCTTTGCGTAAGGACTGTGGCTTTCTGTGGGGTCTTGCTCTCCCTGAACGGATTGGTTTCTTTTTTTTGGTTGTTCCGTCGGCAAAGATTGATGACGAGAGACCACTGTGCTAGACTTCTGGGTGCAGTTTCTGACAGGTGTCCCCTGTGTGAGGATGAGATTGAATCGCTTGACCATTTGTTCTTCCGGTGTCAGAAGACCGCCCCAATCTGTGGTGGGGATGCCCCCGACTGGGCATGTACGGATGACTTGGCCTCCTTTTGCAGCTCCTTGGTGGCGAACAGAATGCGGCCTCGCTGGGTTCTCCTCAACCTCTCGCTATTGTTTGGGCTATTTGGCTTGCTAGGAATGCTCTACTTTTTGAGGGTCAAAGGTTCTATAAGGAAAATGTTCGGGTGCATGCTACAAGTTTAGTGGCAGAGTGGGTCCTGTAATTTTTATTCTTGTACTTTCTCTTTTCTTCCAATAAATCGTTGGGGCGAACACCTTTGAGTGTTACCCCCTCTTTTTGACTCAAAAAAATCAGTCGATTTGGGATAAAGGCCATCTAAACATCATTAATAATATCATCAAGAACCTCGAGTAATCTGTCCGCCAGCACCTTAGCCATCACAAGATAGATGGCATTAAAGAACACAATCGGCTTGAAGTCATCTACTCTCGTACACCTACTTCTTTGAGAGGAGAAAAATGAGTGTGTGATTGAAGATCTCAAACCCACGATTAACTACCGTAAATTCTTTCATCAAATCCATGACATCTAAGTTCACAATCTGACAAAGCTCCTAGAAAAAAGGAATTGGGAATACGTCAGGTCCAGGTGCCCCATTCGCATTCAGGTCTCATATTGTTGCTTGCACCTCCGCACAAACAAATTCCTTTGATAATTTCCTAGCCTGCTCTGTCAAATTCTCGACGCACCTCGCACGATCCACCTCCAAGAGCTGTAGGCCCCCGAGTACTAGTTCAGTGGAAGAAATTTGCCATAGTCGCCCCTGTTGGAGTATTTGTTATGTGTCATATGTACGGGAGATGAGTAAATGGATCCCTCAAGGATCCATTTACCCCATCCAGTCTTTAGTCCCACATCTACCAGTTATGAGATGTGGAGACTCAGTTGGGGCTATATATAGACCCCCACACACATTGTATCCATTGAGAAAAAGAAATGAAGCATATGGCCCTTTGAGGCATTCTCCCGTGGTTTCATCACGCTCCTTAGGGAGTAGGGTTGCACGTAAAAATCCTGGTGCCCTTAAATTTCTTTATATTTTCTCTGATTAGCTTTCGCAATATTATTTTCTAACATGGTATCAGAGCGGGTCGATTCTAGGTTTTTTTCCTTTTAAGATCTATCGTTCAAGATCGAGTTTAAGTTTTAGGGTTTTTTTCGAAACCCTAATTTTTGTTGTCAAAGATTTTCTGGAAGATTTATTTATGGTCGTGGCTGTTTGAGGTTCAAGTTTGTTCGATTACGGATTCAAGTATTCCTTACGCGCCTATCCAAACAGACGCAGGCACTCAATTAGGATTTCACTCCTACGGCAGCGTAGTTCCATAGCGTCATCTCCAGCCACCAGGCGACCCTCACGGTGGCTCCCTCACGGTTCCAGGTTGCCCCTCTAGTGGTACACCCTCTCGTGTTAGGCACCTCCTGCCACATCTCCTGTTCGATGCAGCACCTTCAGTGGTATCCTCCAGCACCGCCAACGTGGCGGCGGACCATTGTGCAGGCGGACCTCTCCCTCCAGGCGCTGTAGATCTCCCCCCCCTCTTCCGGTCGCTTGTGATTCCAGGCGACGGGTCATCCGGTCGCATATGATGAAGATCGAGCTTCAGTAGCTCTCCTAGGCACCAAGATATCCATAAGCCCCATCTGTACGGGATGTGAGATCAGATGGTGACCTCGATCCCCTTCCACGCGCACAGGATGTGTGCGAGACCAGGCAGCGAGATATCCAGGGGGCGTAGGCGGCGGCGATTCCACGTCCAGGCAACAATGCGCAGATCCAGGTTTCCAGGAGGCATCGCCCTCAGCGCTCAAGGTGGCACGCAGGCAGTGCCCTTCCTCAAGATTGTCGTGCACCCGCTCTAGGTGGCGGCCCGCGCACCACCAACCCTCGATCATGAGCTCCTCGTGCACCTCCGCCTAGGCGCATCCCTCCCTTTGTGCAGCCTGCGAGGGCACCATCGGCGGCGGTAAAGTGATGGGTTCCCAAACTGGAACCCTAGTCGAGTGGGGGCGGGCATTTGAAGAGAGGTTTCCCAACTGGGGAACTCTAATATAAGCCCAAAATGGGTCGTTCACAGTTAGAAAAGAAATTTTGCAGTTTAGGCCCATTGTAGGCTGAGAATTTTGTTAAAAAAAAGAAGAAAAAGTGAGAGATAGAGAGAGTTGGGCCCAAGTGGACCGATGGAATGTTTTAAAAAAATTGTATGTTTTTCGAAGAAAAAAAAGGTGCGTACAAATAAAAAAAGTTGTACGCATGTTTGCGAAAAAAATCAAAAAAAAATATGTGAGTATATGTAGAGTCACAGGTCTATTCAGATTCTCCATATACAGATATTCTAGACCAGTCAGTTGTTCAAACTCTACAAGTTATCAGATTACCCATGCGCAGTTCCAGACTCGACGTCCAAATTCTGAGTCCACAGTTTGATGCGCAAGTTCAGACTCTACATTCAGGTTCTGAGTATACAGTTCAAGACGCACGAGGGTACGATCTTCAGTTTAATGGTCCCCATCATTCTTGTTGTTTCGGACAGAGTTTTCATGTGAGCCATAGGGACTCCAGAATAGAGGACCATTCCCTATGCCATGTGGACAAGGGTTTTCATGTGGTATCATAGGTACTCTAGAGTAGAGTACCATTCTCTGTGCCAGATGGGAGAGACCCAGTTCTCCGACGAGGAGACTCATTTCCAGTTGTAGTGACTCTGACAGGCGCTGTACAGAGCACATGCTCTCTGACGAGGAGATTCAGTTGACTCACACTCCAGCTCATCCGTCCTCCTCACCTGCACGGCATGAGAAGCAACGTCCTCGACAGCAGACGACAGTTGTGTGCATTGAGTTGATATTGTCTGTAGTGTCATGTATTGTGAGTTGAGTTTCTTTCTATTTGTCCAAGCTGAGCATTACATGCTCCGGTTTGAGGGGGAGTGTTTGAGTATTTGTTATATGCGTCACATGTGTGGGAGATGGGTAAATGGATCCCTCCAGGATCCATTAATCCCATCCAGTCTTTAGTCTCACATCTACCAGTTTGGAGATGTGGAGACTCAATGGGGGCTATATATAGACCCACGCACCCATTGTGTCCATTGAGAAAAAGCAATGAAGCATATGGCCCTTTGAGGCCTTCTCCCGTGGTTTCATCCCGATCCTTAGGGAGTAGGGTTCTACGTAAAAAACATAGTGTCCTTAAATTTCTTTTTTTCTCTAGTTAGCTTCCAAAATATTATTTTCTAACAGCCCCCAATCCTTGTTCCCTTCCACCTGCTCTTTACGACCAGAATAGAATAAATGTAATCCAGTTGCCTCCTCCTAATGGCAATGGAGTGGAAGAACTTGGCGTGGTATCACCTTCACTGACCCAACGATGCCTAAATCGTTGCGTTGATTCAACCTCCTGCTTCTTATCCTCCTTTTGGATAATTTTCTGGAAATGTATCTGTTATGCCAACTCGGAATCTTCAAGATTCCAAAAATCTTCTAACTGGTCTAACTAAACTAACCCCTCTTAGGCCTCTGCACGACGAGCTTATCTCTTTGCCCAGATCGTCCTCTTATATATACTTTTTTAAGCCAAGAAAGGGGGACACACTCATAGTTGTTCACCCCTATCGTCCTCTTATATATGCAAAGCCCAACTGAAACATCGTAATCGTTGGTGTGCCTTTGCATTGGAACGAGCTCCAAAAATCACCAATCATCTCTCTAGAGATTGTCTCAAGCAACCAAGTCTTCTCAAACAGAAAGAAAGATCAAGAAACCAAACGCTCACCCCCGAACCAGAGCAAAGGAGTGTGATCAGGCCTAGAACGTGGCAATGAAGATACTCGAGCTAAAGGGTAGACAGTCGACATCAGAACTGAAATAGAGAAAATGGTCCACCTTCAACTTAGAGCCAGATTCCACCAAGTAAAACAACAATCAGAAACGTCAAACACCTCTAATTGCAAGTCTTAAATCACCTCCAAAAGCTATGTCGATCCCTGATCTTGACCCCCTCGCAACCATGACGAACGGCAGCAAAAAGGGTGATATTGAAGTCACTCCACACCAACCGGGGAACAGAAGAATAATGTATGCATGCTTCTCTCAACTCCTCCAGAAATCTCAGCATATACCTTGCCTCAGTAGGTTCATATACACATGAGAAGGCTCTGATGGACCCATCACATTTGTCTCTCATAAGGATTGATAACATGTAAGTCCCCGCAACACAAGTTCTGACACCCATCCAAAACAAACATTATTCCACCCCACAAGTCCCCCCCCCACTACCAACCCCCTCCACAACTCTAAGTTCTGAGTATCTTGAGCATTGTTGCAATATTCGGCCAAATAGACCGAATATTCTTATTCTGTGGAGTGATCGAATAGAATATTGCTACTCGTCACTATTTGGTCCAACCCGAATATTCGGCCAACTATTGCAACATACTTTTTTTAAAAGGTTCCCATTTATCCCGGTATCACCACAAATGTTAAAGCTCCATATGTGTAACTTGGTCATTATTATTTTTATCTTGGAATATTATTGATTATTAACCATATATGTACAAATATATAAGAATATATATTAGACATATTTTTATATTTAAAATAAATAGGAATGCATAACCGAATACTTCTGAATATTCTCCCGAATACAAAATATTCTTTATTCAGTGATCCCTCCGACTGAATACTGAATTCTGCAACACTGATCTTGAGCCTTCAACCAATTTCCATAGTTAGGCAGAGTAGGATTGGATCTTGGTCTCCAGTAGCAGAACGGCATCCTCTTACCAATCAGTTAGCATTCTCCTAACAGCTCCCCTTTTTATTGGGTCCCCAAGACTTGGACATTCCAACAAATGGCATTCATGAGGAAACCCTTTTGTTCCCAGAGGCAGTGCGCACCACACATACATCCTTTGTGATACTCAACTTGAAATTAACATCTTTGACATCGGATCCTAGTGTTTACGGAGCATTGACGGTGGGAATGTACCCTCCTTAGTTGCATGTCCCCACCCACATGAGCACCTTAGAGAACTCACAGACATTGACCTCAAAGATGAAGAGTCCTCCTCCAACATGAAAGTCGACCATTCCACCATAAATTATTTCCGTTTGTACATGCTCAAGCCCCCTAAACCATTTCTTTCAAGGTTTGTACCTCTTAGGCTTCTTCTGAGGCCTCTCTTCTACCTCTGTGTAGCCAGATGGTCCACAGCCTGTTCGTTGCCTTCCCCCCTCAAGGTAACTGCTCTCCTCATATACATTGGAAAGAAGCTCCAATAGTCCAGCCCCAAGAGCATATGCCCTGATGCAGCGTGAAACGGATAAATAGGGCCGCATTTTTCTACTTTTTATCCATTAATTTTATTTACGTTTATTTTGAGTCGTCGTAATTTTATTCAAATAAAAGAGATCGTCTGTGATATCAAAATAGTTAGTTTCAATTTGAATTTCAAAATTAGTTAGTCAGTCGGTTAGAGTCAAATTAGGATAATTAGTTTGAATGTGAATTGGAATTTCTATTTTTGTAACCTCATCCCTCCTATATAAAGGGATGATAGGCTATTGTTTTAGGGGAGTTCAGTTGATATAAAAATTGAGATTTACCTCTATCTCCGTCTCTCTCTTTCTCACTCAATGTGGTCTTCACGATTCTCTTCTCCAAAATCCCTCGTTTTTCCGACGAGCTTTCTCTTCTCGATCCCTCCAATTTCTTCTACCAAATAATTCCACCGATCAAAATTTATTTTCACCGTAGCCGATTTCTGTTTGCATCAATTGGTATCAGAGCATGGCCTACAGATCGTCCTCACGATCTGACGATCCGTCCAGACATTCGCGCCGACATGCGACGAAGCACCATCATTCGTCGGAGCGGAAACGACGAGCCGAAGAAGTTTACAACAAGGATATGGACGCATTGCGTGATTACCAGACCAAATGTCGAGATTTCCAGTCCAAATGTCAAGATTTCCAGTCCAAATGGCGAGAGATGATGGCTAATTTCGAGACTATGTGTGGCCCATCAAAATCTTCCACTACCAAAGCCGTCGTCCAGAATGTTGACGAAGAGAACCTCGCCGTCGACAAGGATTTGCTCGCTGTCCAGGTCATTCCAGAAGGAAAAAACGACGAAACGCCTGCTGTCCCGTCCTCCCAACACCGCCACCACCTGTTCCCGCTGTCCCCGAAGCCCCAGCTCCTGCGCCCCTTCCCATCATCCCCGCACCCCCAGAAACCCCACCTGTCGCAAACCCCACGCCCCCAACACCCCTTTCCACCACCCCCGCGCCGCCGTTGGTCGCCCCATCACCCCCTCCAACGCCCCCTCATGCATCCCTTGCGCCCTCAGCGCCTCATCCCGCTGCATCTGCACCCCCAACACCCCCTCCCGCAGTCCACACGCCACCAGCGACCCCCCCCCCAACCCCAACCCTTCCCACTGTACCCGAACCCCCAGCCGCCCCTCTCACTACACCCGACCCCCCACGCTCCTCTCGTCGCACTCGCAACCCCAACGCCCACTCCTGTCGTCCCTGAACCCCTCGCGATGCACCCCCCAGCCCCCAGGCCCCTTCCCGCCGCCACCCTCACACCCCTTTCGGCGCACCCCCCAACCACGTCACCTCGAACCCCCGCCCCGTCAACGCGGCCACCCGTCCACGCAAGCTGCCACCGTTATGCCCTAGCAGCGCGCCATCGCAATGATCCTCCACCGGTGCGCCGCCATCGCCCCCTACTCCCATCTTGCGTCCATCGCCGCCATGGCCAGGGAAAGGAACAAAGAACCCTAATGAGGGGCTCTATTTCTATGGGATTCGAATCCCGTGAAATTTGTGATGGGAAGTTACTTTGGAATATTTGCAGGGAGACCCTTCCTTCAAAAAAATTTTATCCAAAGAGCCAATTAGAGGATATATTATGCTATGTAATATTTTTAAGTGAAGGAGTAGAACTTTTGCAACCATACCCCTTAGTGGGAAAGAATTATAAACGTAACATGGAAAAGGAGCGACATTGGGAGATTCGACCAACAAGCCATGTGAAAATTCTCCATCAACAGCCTGAAGATCAAGCAATTCGTCGGGAGACGAATTTTTCAAGCAGGGGAGAATTGATGCAGCGTGAAACGGATAAATAGGGCTGCATTTTTCTACTTTTTATCCGTTAATTTTATTTACGTTTATTTCGAGTCGTCATAATTTTATTCAAATAAAAGAGATCGCATGTGATCTCAAAGTAGTTAGTTTCAATTTGAATTTCAAAATTAGTTAGTTAGTCGGTTAGAGTCAAATTAGGATAATTAGTTTGAATTTGAATTGGAATTTCTATTTTTGTAACCTCATCCCTCCTATATAAAGGGATGATAGGCTATTGTTTTAGGGGAGTTCAGTTGATATAAAAATTGAGATTTATCTCTATCTACGTCTCTATCTTTCTCTCTCAACGTGGTCTTCACGATTCTCTTCTCCAAAATCCCTCGTTTTTCCGACGAGCTTTCTCTTCTCAATCCCTCTAATTTCTTTTACCAAATAATTCCACCGATCAAAATTTATTTTCAACGTCGCCGATTTCTGTTTGCATCATGCCCCTTCCAACACCATGCAGCTCATTGCAAAATCCATATTGGGTGCCCCGTCACACTTCAAACCCAGATCTTTAATGTGAAATGTCCATCTTCTCTTAGTAATCTCTTTCCATTTATCTAAAGTCCATCCGAACCCCAGAAACCGATCAAGTCCACCATGGATATCCGGTTCCATCGAATCTCCACCTAAACGAGTAGATGGATCCTGACTCAACGAGGAGTGGAGCTCCACTTCATGTGTCTTCAAAATGGTGTGCACCAATGTCAAATGCGAAACCCTTGACCCCATAACCCTAGGAGTGTGGATCAGCCTTGGCGTACGTATCTTCCTCACGCGGAAGATCACAAAATGGATTCCCAAGGTCGAAGGATTTGAAATATCCGCAAATTATGGGATCTACTCCAATAAACTCGTCGTTGGATACTCGATCGCCACTGGCAAGGTCTGGTGGAGCTCAACTTTAGGTGTGGAGGAAGGGGGATGAAGCCCCACCACCCGTACGTAAAGCTCACCCTCCCCACCATAGTAGTGAACTCGCAAGGCATGGAGAGGTCCTTCTTCCCCACAAAGGTGAAGCTTTCTCCCACTATAAGTAGGGACAGCTACATGGATTCTTGCTCAAATCCAGGTTGAAAGATTCGACTATTCTTTACGTTGGTTGTCAACTACCTAACGTAACCCCCACAAGGAGGGATTTGAACTCTGGACTTTTGGGTGGCAGACACACTACACTACCACCAGACTATTTAAGTGGGTACAAACCAACTGGGCATCCAACCTCGATGATAAACTGATGCAGCATGATACTATGGGGTTTTCTTTTTAATCGGAAGTTGGTTTTTTTTTCTCTTTCTTTATTTATTCCTTTTATTTATTTATGTAAAAGGCTCATTATATAAGGCGTTATCATCTTTTCTTTTTCTTTCCTTTCTTTTTTTCTATTTTTAGTAGAGTAGTTGCTTGTTTAGGAGGACTTGGCCTCTATAAAGGCACCCCATTGGGAATGGTTGAATTAAGTTTGAATGAAGAATTATTTTTCCCCATTACTTTTCTCTCTATCTCTCCCTCTCGTTTCCCACAGCCTCTCTTCCCTTTCCCCTCGTGCTTCTTTCCCCTCCCCCGAACCCTAACTTCCCCCGCCGCCTTCTCCATTCCCGCACCCATCTTCCTCCCGCTGCCATCCCTTCTCCAACCCTCTCCCCGCACTCGCCAGCCCTTCCCCCCTCACGCTCCTGCCACCTTTTCTCCCCTTTCTCACCCGTGCTCCCCCACCGAACCCCAGCCCTCCCTGACGACGCCTTCGACCCCCCTTTCAGATCGCCGCCTTCCCCCTCACCCAACCCCATTTCCGCCGCCTTCCCTCCTCTCTAATCCCATCCCGCCAACCCACAGACCGCCGCCCACGCCTGTGTTGTTGCCAACTCTTCCCGATCAGTTGTTGTGCCGCCGCCACCCCGTCTTTCCCCAAACGCAGGCCACCTCGCGCCGTTGTAGGCATCCCAGCCCCAGTTTTGCCGCCGACCAGGTCTGAAGCGCGCCGAAACTCTCCGCTGGTTGTGGTATGAGCGCCACTTACATGTGATTTTATCTGAGTGCCATTAGTAGTGTTAATTGCTATATTGCTGCTTGGTTTGGTGAAGTATTGAGATCATTATTTATCGCAGAATCGTTATATCTTTCCTGACATCTTTTATCTGCTAGGAATGCCCTAAATTTGTGATAAGATTGTGTTGTACGTACAACATCTATCGATCTTTTGTTGCTGAAATTGGTAGGCATCAATTTCTTTTCCTAAGTGTCGTAGCATCTCCCTAGAGTCACCTTTCCAATTAGAAAACTCGCATGCATCTCATCGAATTTCCGTTCGTATTGCATATCGATTGCATCAATTTGGTATCAGAGCACATCGATCCGTTTCGTTTGTTTTATTGCATATTAAAACAAAACAAAAAAACACACAAACAAAAAAATAAAAATAAAATAAAAATAAAAAAAGAAAGAGAAAAGAAAAGACATAGGATTCCTATGGCCGAAAAACCGACTACCTCTAAAACCGGCTATACCCCACATATTGAGCTATCGTTAGAATCCTTATCTGCTCAAATGCAACAAATGCAGCGGATGTACAAACAAATGAACGGACAAATTGCCACCCTAAGTAGTCGCGTGCTAGGGAAGGATCATAGTGATGAGACGCCAAACAAAGGTCGGCGTACTAGTCGGAGACGACACTCCCGGAGTAACACATCCCGCGACTCTAGCTTTTCTACTTCTGATGGACACGTTAGCGACTATCTTTCACAGGAAAGCGAAGATGAAGGATTAAGAGATGACACCCCTTTCACTTCAAAGAATCAAGATCCACATACTCCTGGATATACTTCACAACCTGCTAGTGGATATCAATTCCCTCCACGACCTGGTCCTAGGCCCGATGACGGATGGGATCGAGGCATCCGTCTTGAGGTTCCTGAATTTGACAGAGGACAAGACCCTGATGTCTTTTTGGATTGGCTCCAAATCGTCGAACATTTCTTTGTATGGAAGACTATGCCTAGCGAACGAAAAGTTCAATTTGTCACAATCAAACTAAAAGGACATGCCCTGCTATGGTGGGACCGTTTGCAATCTGAACGCAAATGAAAGGGAAAAGGTAAGATTCGCAGTTGGAGCAAAATGAAGGCCAAACTAAAAACAAAGTTCGTGCATGAAGATAATAAACGAGACTTATACGCGCGACTGCAATCATGGAAACAAGGTACCATGAGCATGAGAGAATACACCGAAGGGTTCCAGTCCCTCATTCATCGCAACCGACTACAGGAGACTCCTGTCCAGGAAGTCACCCGCTACATGCAAGGACTCCGCCAAGTTATCCAAGATGAACTCTACCTCCACAATTGTCGAGACGTCGACGAAGACTACAAGCAAGCTGAACGGGCTGAGACTAAGCTTGCTAAGGCCCATACAAGGAGGATGACTTTTCATGTGAACTCCGTCCCACGCACTAGTACCCCGATGACGACCTCCAAACCAATGGTTTCCCCATCGATTATTACGGGTAAATCCCAAGCTAAACCATCAACTCCTGCCGTCGCCCGACCACCTACTAGAAACCCCGGACCAGCCATCTTGGGGAGTCGACCTGTTGTAAGACCTGACACTTGTTTCCGATGTTATCAAAAGGGACATCGAGCGGCAGAGTGCCCAAACCCTAAGGCTAGGCCCGCCCATTTATGCACCATCGAAGACCCTGGAGACCCTGACCCTGACCAACAGGAATCACCCGAAGAGGATCAAACCGCTTTGACTGCTGTCACCACGGGAGCTGATGACTATGAGCTTCTGGGAGTGGATGGAGATGTATCCGGACCTTTCCTGGTAATTGAACATGAGGACTTTATCGCTCCTGACAGCGCACCCACAAACATCTTGCTTACACCCGTTGTCAACGACGTTGATGGATGGTTACGACGCAGCATATTCCGAACCACATGCACCTCAGGAGGGCGTCGTTGTTCGTTGATCATTGATGGAGGAAGCGTTGAGAACTCCGTGTCTCAAGAAATGGTCGACAAGTTGGATCTACCAACTCAACCACTCGAGAAACCATACAGTGTGGCTTGGTTTCGAGGTGGCACTCAACTTCTGATCCACCGTCAGAGCCTCGTTAGCTTCTCGATTGGGCCTTCATATAAAGACGAGGTGTGGTGCCATGTAGCCCCTATGGATGTCTATCATGTACTACTTGGGAGACCTTGGCAGTTCGACCGAGACACTGAACACAGAGGGAAATTGAACACTTACTCATTTCTCATAGACAAGGTGCGTGTGACCCTTAGACCACAACGCGAAGCCCTTAGCCCTCGACAGGTGGCTACACTCAGATCCGCGACAGCACAATCGGGAAAAAATACTCCACCATCAAAACCTTCGACTACTGGTCCAGTATTGTTGATGGAAGCCCAGACATTCCAACGTGAAGTTCAGGAGAGCACTACTATTTACGCATTGATGGGACGTAAGGTAGTCAAACAAGAAGCGACTATACCCGAAGTCCCGTCTGAGGTGAAGCCCATCATTCAAGAGTTTGCTGACATTATGCCTGAAGAATTACCTGAGGAACTACCCCCATTGCGAGACATTCAACATCACATTGACCTAGTCCCTGGAGCCAGCCTACACCCATTTACCACATTATCGGATGAGCCCAAGTGAGCACAAAGAAATGAACAAGCAGGTCACTGGTCTTCTACGTCGTGGGTATGTTCGAGAGAATATGAGTCCCGTGTCGGTTCCTACTCTGCTTACCCCAAAAAAGATGGTACATGGAGGATGTGCGTGGACAGTCGTGCTATCAACAAGATCACGATCAAGTATCGTTTTCCGATTCCACGCCTTGATGACATACGCGACATGCTATCGGGTGCCAAATTATTTTCCAAAATGGATCTTCGCAGTGGGTACCATCAGATTCGTCTCCGACCTGGAGACGAGTGGAAGACTACTTTTAAGACCAAAGAGGGCCTTTATGAATGGACAGTAATGCCCTTCGACCTGTCTAATGCTCCTAGCACATTTATGCGAACCATGAATCATGTATTACGGCCCTTCATCGGTAAGTTTGTGGTTGTGTACTTTGATGACATATTGATCTACAGCTTGACCAAAGACGACCACCTAGCCCACGTATGACAAGTCTTGGAAACCTTGAGAGCCCAACAATTGTATGCCCACCTTAAGAAATGCTCCTTCATGTCTGACACGGTCCTCTTCTTAGGATACATTGTCACTGCCGATGGACTTAAAGTTGACCCCTCCAAGATTCAGGCCATTCAGAGCTGGCCCGTGCCCAAAACCCTTACTGAGATTCAAAGCTTTCTGGGATTGGCTTCTTTCTACCGGCATTTCATCCGGAACTTTAGCACTTGTGCGGCTCCGTTGGTAGATTGCACACGTAAAGGCGCACCCGCTTGGACTCCTGAAGCAGAAACCAGCTTTCAAAAGCTAAAACATCAGTTGACCCATGCCCCTGTCTTGGCACTTCCTGACTTCACCAAGGTTTTCATAGTTGATTGCGATGCCTCACATGTCGGGTTTGGTGTCGTCCTGAGTCAAGAAGGACGACCTGTAGCATTCTACAGTGAAAAGTTGAACGAAACTCGCTCACGGTACTCTACATATGATGTCGAATTCTATGTTGTGATACAAGCTCTCAAGTATTGGAGGCACTATCTAATCCAGCGTGAATTTGTCCTTAATTCTGATCATGAAGCCTTAAGAAATCTGAACTCCCAGAAGACCCTTAACAAGCGTCATGCAAAATGGGTTAGTTTCCTCCAAGAATACACGTTCCATCTCAAGCACAAGGCTGGAACCTTGAATCGTGTGGCCGACGCGTTGAGCAGACAAGCACATGTCCTGACCACAATGACCGTAAACACAACAGGATTTGACGCACTCAAGGATCTTTACCCCACTGACCCTGACTTCGGACAAGCCTACGCAGAGTGTGTTGACACTGGACAGGATCCGACGGCCACTTATGTCCTTCATGAGGGATTCCTGTTCAAGGCCCACCGACTGTGCATTCCCGTCACTTCCCTTCGAGAAATTAATTTCAGAACTGCATAACGGTGATTTAGCTGTACACTTTGGAAGGGACAAGACTTTGACTCTTCTCCACGAGCGATTTTATTGGCCGCAATTGCGAAAGGATGTTACAAAATTTGTACAAAAATGCCAAACATGTCAGAGATTCAAAGGCCATAGGCAGAACACTGGGTTGTATACAATTCTACCGATTCCTCTGCGACCCTGGGAAGACATCACTATGGATTTTGTGCTAGGCTTACCCCTCACGGTACGGAAAGTTGACTCTATTTTTGTTATTGTGGACAGATTTTCTAAAATGGCACACTTCATTGCTTGTAAAAAAACCTCAGATGCATCTCATGTCGTCGATTTGTTTTTTCGTGATGTTGTTCGATTGCATGGTGTTCCTCGTTCTTTCACTTCGGATCGTGATACCAGGTTTTTGAGTCATTTTTGGCGCACGCTTTGGTCTCGTCTTGGTACTCGTTTGCAATACAGCACTGCTTATCATCCACAAACAGATGGACAAACCGAAGTAGTTAATAGATCTTTAGGGAATTTATTGCGATGTCTTGCAGGGGACTCTCCGTCCAAATGGGATCTAATTCTTCCCCAAGCCGAAATCGCGTATAACAGTTCCACTAATAGGTCCACCGGAAAATCGCCATTTGAGAGTGTGTACGGCTTTCCACTTACCCAATTTCTAGACCTTACACCCACAACCGTACAAGGGAGGAGTAGTGCAGCCGCTGAGGACCTGGTCGAACACCTAATCCATATCCATATCGAAATCCGAGCCAAGCTTCAAACCATGACCCAGAAATACCAATCCCAAGCCAACCTCCATCGTAGAGAGAGCGAGTTCAGAGTTGGAGAATTAGTGATGGTCCACCCAAAAAAAGAGAGGTTTCCTCAGAGTGCCCACCAAAAATTGAGTGTCCGAAAGATTGATCCATTTCAAATCCTCAAGAAGATTGGGCAGAATGCTTATCTACTTGATCTACCGCCAGATATCCAGACGTCGCCAGTCTTTTTTTTTTTGACGCTCAAAAAAGGGGGAGACACTCAACGGTGTTCGCCCCAATCCATTAGAGAGTAAAGATATGAGTACTTACAATGCGGAAGAGGAAAAGAAAAATCGATTGGTGGATGATAGCAAAAGAGATACCATCCACGTACCCGAACAACGCTACATGGAAGACCAATCAAGACAAAAGCGAGACGCCGCGATACAAATATTTTCCTTATAGAACCTCTGCCGAGCAAATAATGTGTCGTTTCTTCCCAGCCAGATACTCCAAAGCGCGCAATGAGAACCAGCAGGTCCTCCCTCGACCGACTCCCGGCGTTAGACAAGCTATCATAGAAAGCAACAAGACTGGATAGATTCAGCCACCCCACATCGCCCCAGACGGCACGCACACGGTCGCAATGGAGGAATAGGTGTCCGGCGGTTTCCACCTCCGTACCACAAAGCCCGCATAAATGCGAAACATTAGGGAACATCAAAGCACAACGATTGCGAGTAAGCAGCCGTCCACACCGAAGAATCCAAAGAAAAATACCAACCCGTTCCGGGAGCTTGAGACTCCAAATGAGCTTGCAGTGATTGAGCAGGGTTGCATCCACCCCCGCGGCGCTGGGGAGAATAGAGAAGTACGCCTTCCGCGTAGTGAAGGAACCCTCCTTCCAGGCGAAGTGATCACGGCCCCCAGTGGGCGTGGGAGCATCAGAAAGGAGGGCCATCAAGGCGGTGAAGTCGACCAGACGCTGATCAGAAAGATTTGCCACCAACAAAGGGCACCAGCAACCATCGGTCCAGCAAGAAGCCACAGTGGCGAATTTGTCGCCCGCCAACGCTAATAATCTAGGAAACAAAGTCTGGAAGACTCCCCTCCCGGACCAATCCTCCGACCAAAAACGGAAAGAAGTCCCATCGCCAAGAGTAGGCTTGAATAATGATCGGTTACGGTTGAAAGCGGAGAAGACATCGCGCCAAAAGGAGGGAGCTTGACCCTGGACACGCCCATCATAAACGGAACATAAAGCACTCCCCGCCGCCTCCCGAAGGCACTGCAGCAAGAAATTATCATCCCGACCCAACACCTTTGCCGCCCACTTGAGAAGCATAGCTTCGTGCGCCACCTCCAACCGCCGGACGCCCAGGCCCCCATCGCGCTTGTCTTAATGTTTCAAATCTCTTCCTATATCACGGAGATGAGCAGACAGATGCAACCATGCCAGTAGCTCCCGCCGATGATACGCCTCAACCACCAGCCACGACTGATGCTGATCAGATTGAAGATATTGCCAACATACGGGATATGACGACTAGACGAGGTCTCTTCCGTCGCTATCTAGTCAAGTGGAAGGGACGACCACTGACAGATTGCACCTGGATTGACGAGGATGAACTTCAACAACTCCGCCCTGATATACTTCAGAACTATCGCGACGTCATCTCGACGGAGCGAGATTCTTCTCAGCAGGGGGGTTCTGATGCAGCATGATACTATGGGGTTTTCTTTTTAATCGGACGTTGGTTTTTTTCTCTTTCTTTATTTATTCCTTTTATTTATTTATGTAAAAGGCCCATTATATAAGGCCTTATCATCTTTTCTTTTTCTTTTCTTTCTTTTTTTCTATTTTTAGTAGAGTAGTTGCTTGTTTAGGGGGACTTGGCCTCTATAAAGGCACCCCATTGGGAATGGTTGAATTAAGTTTGAATGAAGAATTATTTTTCCCCATTACTTTTCTCTCTCTCTCCCTCTCATTTCCCGCAGCCTCTCTTCCCTTTCCCCTCGTGCTTCTTTCCGCTCCCTCGAACCCTAACTTTCCCCGCCGCCTTCTCCATCCCGCACCCATCTTCCTCCCGCTGCCATCCCTTCTCCAACCCTCTCCCCGCACTCGCCAGCCCTTCCCCCCTCGCGCTCCCGCCACCTTTTCTCCCCTTTCTCACCCGTGCTCCCCCACCGAACCCCAGCCCTCCCTGACGCTGCCTTCGACCCCCCTTCCAGATCGCCGCCTTCCCCCTCACCCAACCCCATTTCCGCCGCCTTCCCTCCTCTCTAATCCCATCCCGCCAACCCACAGACCGCCGCCCACGCATGTGCTGCCGCCAACTCTTCCCGGTCAGTTGTTGTGCCGCCGCCACCCCGTCTTTCCCCAGACGCAGGCCACCTCGCGCTGTTGTAGGCATCCCAGCCTCAGTTTTGCCGCCGACCAGGTCTGAAGCGCGCCGAAACTCTCCGCCGGTTGTAGTATGAGCGCCACTTACATGTGATTTTATCTGAGTGCCATTAGTAGTGTTAATTGCTATATTGCTGCTTGGTTTGGTGAAGTATTGAGATCATTATTTATCGCAGAATTGTTATATCTTTCCTGACAACTTTTATCTGCTAGGAATGCCCTAAATTTGTGATAAGATTGTGTTGTACGTAGAACATCTATCGATCTTTTGTTGCTGAAATTGGTAGGCATCAATTTCTTTTCCTAAGTGTCGTAGCATCTCCCTAGAGTCACCTTTCCAATTAGAAAATTCGCCTGCATCTCATCGAATTTCCGTTCGTATTGCATATCGATTGCATCATAAACCATCTGAAAGGATCCCATGTACCTGCCCCCAAGTCTAAAAGAGCCTCTCGCAATGACTTCGCATTCTTAGAAAGCAAGGGAATGCCTTCCACACAAACTACTCTCTTCTCCGCAACAAGTTCCCCATTAGTGAAATGATGCATCCTCCATCAAGTGTGGCCCTTCCGTGTAACTTTTGACAACAACAAGTGCACCTAATCCCACATTACACGTGTATGAACCATGTCATCCTCCAGCAAATGTCACCCCCAAACAAGTGGCCCAGTAACTCTCCAACATCTGAAGAAATAGAACCCAACTCCACCTTGGACTCCAAAACCACTCCAACGAGGATGCCCAAACCCTTCATCGCTACGGAAGTCCCTTTGACAATCTCCGAGAAACTTCTGTGACCGACCTGCGCAAAAGAAGCAGGAGTTGATTGCGCAGGGCGAGGAGAAATACACCCCATCCTCACCGCTCCTCTGTTGCAATTCCCCGGACAAGAGGACCAACCATGAACAACCATGCCGCAGTCGAAACATCGTGGCAGCTTCGTGCACATCCAAGCAAAATATTTGCAATCCTCGCAGCGAAAGCAGCGGACCCTCGCAACCTCGCTTTCGATGACTCATAATCGCCGAACCTTCCTCAGCCTCCTTCTCCCTCGATATAATGGACCTCGTAAACCCCCTCACCCTCCAGACTCCGCACTCTGTTCCACCCTTCGGCCTCCTCCCTCTCACCCTCCGGTCACTTTCTCTCACGGCTATCATCTCTCTGAGGAGAGACTCTCATATATCAAGTAATCCTTGTGAGAGTTGCTGAAAAACATGCGCAAAGATCTTCAAAAAGTTGTTGTCGCATAACTCGCGAATAAACCTCCAAAAGGTATGCAGTTGTCTATCCTTCATTATTTTACCATTAATAAAAGCATAGATCGTCTTTTTCTCAATAAAAAATATCAGTAAAAAAATTGAAAGCATAAATTGCTATTAATTTCCAGTACGTAATCTCTTTCTTCCAATAACCTGACATAAGAGCTAAATTAACTATTCGACTATTCAACAAAAAAGTTGAAGAAACAAAATATAAAAAAAAATGGCGAAGCCTTCTCCCACTTAAAGTAGGGCCGGCTACATGGATTCTTGCTAAAATCCATGATAAAAGATCCAACAATTCTTTAGCTAGTTGTCAACTACCTAGCGCAACCCCCACAAGGAAGGATTTGAACCCTGGTCTTTTGGTGATAGGCACAATGCACTACCACCAGACCATTGAAGTGGAGAAACAAAATATAAGTATCAAAATCAGTTAGTATGAAAACAATATGTGTTTTGCCATAAAGTCAAAACATCATAGCCCATAAACCAAATGCATTGACCAGTATGAGAAAGATTGGGGTAGAAAAATCTGCTGGGATAACTCCAAAAGATAGATGTCAAACATGGCATACATGTAGTCTGTTTTTGTTGGTTGATTGCCAAAGACAGTTTTTGCAAACGCCCCTCCTTCCATGAGAGCAACCGGGGTCAAGTTCAATCTGTCAGTTACATCTCCAACAGCCCAGATAGAATCAACTGATGTCTGTGAGTACTCATTAACCTGAATGGATTTTGAAAGAACAGAGGGCTGTCATCAAAACAACCCCTTGAAAAAAAACCATAGACATCAAAAATGGCAACCGCCACAGACCTATATAACTGAATACCATACCTCCCCCAAATACTGCCAGTTGTTATCACTAATAACTTGCATTTTAGAAAACATACTACCTTATGTGACAATGAGGAAATAAACCTACCTTGATTGCACCATTCTTGTCCAAATCCACTCCAACCTGTTCAAGTCCAAGATTCTGCAATATGGGTAAAAATATGATGTATCCATTTTAGAAAAAATAGTAAAAAGGATATATATATATATATATAATGAAATCAGACCATAGTATTAGGTCTTCTTCCTGTAGCAAACATAATGTGTGAAAAACCATCAACAGTTCCTTTGTTGCTTTTCAGCGAAAGAAGACCTTCTGCTGATTTTGTAATTGCCTGGGGAGACTCTTCTGTGTGGAACTCAATTCCTCTTAGAGACATCTGCTCTGCAATAAAATCTCTAATCTGCATAAATAATAGATATTAGATTTCCTGGTCTAAAAAAGAAAACCCAAAACGCACCATACTATTCTTGCACACCTCCTCATCAAAGCCCCTTAGTACTTTCTTTTGCCTTATAAACACGTGAACTTCACTTTTCAATCCATTAAAAATGCCAGCAAACTCCAAAGCAATGTAACCTCCTCCAACTATAGCAATCTTCTCAGGCTTTGACATAAGATCTAGAGCAGTATCAGAGTCAATGGCGTATTCGCTTCCAGGAATATCGGGAATAAATGGGCGCCCTCCAACAGAAATGAGTATATGTTTTGCAGTGTACAATTTCCCATCCACATCAACAGTATGAGGATCCACTATCTAGATTCATACAAAATAACAGTAACACAACTGCTGAAAAAATGAAAGTATTCAACGGAACACAAAAAGGAATCTAACCTTTCCACGACCCTCAATTAACTGAACACCGGCATTTTTCAATACATTTTTGTAAATACCCGTGAGACGTTGTAGTTCTGCATTCTTATTGGCCATCAGAGTGTTCCAATCATGCTTCGGATCTACTTGGTAGTTCCAACCAAAGCCATGACTCTCCTCAAAATCATGAGAATATTTTGATGAATAGACGAGGAGCTTTTTTGGCACACATCCACGAAGAACACAACTGCAAAGAATTGTATTATTCAGCACCCTCATCTTCTAGATCAACCATCAAATCCCTGCCTCTTTACCGATGGATATCAAAAAATTGTACATTTAACTTCCAACTTTCTGCAAATTAAGGTTTTTTGAAATGATATCCTAATTCATTGGGCTTATATATACTCATGTTAGTGACAGGAGGTTTCTCCATACGGGAAAGACAAATAGTTCAAGAGGGAACGTCCGCATCATTAGCATTCTACCCTTCATATGCATATGACCTACACATAACAACGGTTAGATGTGGCATGGTCAACAAAGTAGCCCAATCATCAAAAAGATGAAATGAAAAGGAGTTTAATATGGTAGCCTCGCGAATGAGTCGAAGCCCTTGATGGCCCATCAATCGACTGATGTGTGATTCAACCCCAAACCAGCGGCTTCGAACCTTATTGAGTGGATTCGCCAGTTGAAATGTCAATCAGACCATATGAAAGCATTCTTTCATCAACAGAAATATGGTATACAATTATTATCACTTCATCAACCATTGAACCATACTATAGTATCACCAGAGGCCACCTATTTTTTTGTTCAATTACCAGGTATTATGTCGTTTTTACCAAATACCACTTGAGGGCAATAGAATGCATTGAAAATGTGAAGGTTTATCACCATAAGACAATATTAACAGCACGGCTGAAATTTTCAACTCACTGATTCAGGGAGAGAACACGTGTCTTACATCAGTTGTGCCATTAATGTATACAATTATTGCATCATAAAAAATCAATGTATCCAATTAGCACAGCAAACCTTACTGTCAAACCATCATAATATGCATGTACAATTAGTGCAAGGATATATTACAGGTCCATTTGGATTGCTTGAGGTGTACTTTTCCAAAAACTTATTTCTAGTAATTGGATCTTGGATGTAGCTCATTGCACTTTTGATTACATTTCTCCGAAAATGATCTAAGCAGAAGATGCAGAACCCTCTAAAATGATCTGCATACGTTACTAACCATTATAAAGATACTGAAAGATCGTATTCCGCTTCCATTATGTTAAGAAAACATATTGGGATGCATAATGAGAGGCCCAAGGGTTCCCTTATATAGGAGAAGAACCACTGGGAAAATTACAGAAAGATGAAACAGAAAATAGAAAATTACATAAAGGAACATACTAAAAATAGTAATTATCTCAACACTCCCCCTCAAGCTGGAGCGTAGATATCAATAAGGCTCAGCTTGGAACAACATCTCTGATAAGGTCCTCTCGCTAGAGCCTTTGTAAGTATATATGTTGTCTGGTCTCCAGAGCTGACATACGTAGTAGTGATAATACCTTTCTGTATCATGTCACGGGTGTAGTGGCAATCCACCTCTATGTGCTTCGTCCTCTCATGAAAGGTTGGGTTATTTGCAATGAAGAGAGCAGCTTGATTATCAGATTGGAGGTGCATGGGAAGAGGTACTTTTATGGTCAGGTCAGTAAGAACGGATCTGACCCACATCATCTCTGTACTAGTATGTGCCATGGCCCTGTATTCCGATTCAGCACTTGATCTAGCAACCACAGTCTACTTCTTACTCTTCCATGAAACCAGAGACTTCCCTATGAACACAGCAAACCCAGACGTAGACTTTCTATCCTTTGGACACCCAGCATAGTCTGCATCTGCGTATGCTGTCACTGAGAGGGATGTGCCTCTGCTGAAAAGAAGTCCAGTACCAGGTGAAGTCTTCAAGTATCTCAGAATCATATGGACTGCATCCATATGTGCCTGTCTGAGTTGTTCCATAAACGGACTCACTTTGCTCACGGCAAATGCTATGTCGGGTCTGGTAATAGTTACATATAGTAGCTTGCCAATAAGCTCTCTGCATCTTCTTTTGTCGACCTCCTCGGTATCATTATCATAGATATTCATACTTGGGTCAAGCGGAGTAGTGGCAGGTCTACAATTCGTCATGCCAGACTCTGAAAGAAGATCCATAACATACTTTCTCTGGGTAATTACAAGACCCCGTTGATTCCTGGCAAACTCTATTCCGAGGAAGTAACGTAAATATCCAAGGTCCTTGGTCACAAACTGTTGACCTAGGAAGTCCTTGGTATCCTGAATACCCTGCTCGTCATCCCCTGTAACAATAATGTCATCAACATAAACAAGAATGACTGTAATACCTCTCTGGGTCTTCTTTATGAACAAGGAGTGATCAGCAGTTGATCTCACAAACCCCTGCTGCTCTATCAAGTCCGAGAGCTTTTGGAACCATGCTCTTGGACTTTGCTTGAGGCCATAGATAGCCTTGTATAACCTGCAAACCTTCCGACACTCCCCCTCAGCACCAAACCCAGGTGGCTGCTGCATGTAGACCTCTTCCTGTAGGTCACCATAGAGAAATGCGTTCTTCATATCAAGCTGATAAAGAGACCAGTCTCGTGTCACAGCAACAGCAAGGAGAATGCGTAGAGTAGAATGCCTGGCAACTGGGGAGGAAGTATCGTGATAGTCCACCCCATATGTCTGGGTAAACCCTTGTGCCACAAGTCTCACCTTATAGCGATCTACACTGCCATCCGCACAGTGTTTCACAGTGAACACCCATTTGCATCCCACGACTGATGCATCAATAGGAGGAGAAACAAGACTCCACGTACCACGTGATTGTAGCGCAGCCATCTCCTCCTCCATGGCTAACCTCCACTGATTATCTTTGAGAGCCTCCTGATACGTCTGTGGTATCTGCACGGCTGATAGTGCTAGCGTAAATCTCCTGAAATCCTCTGACAACCTGCTCAAAGAAATTAGGGCTGCAAGAGGGTAAGTAGCACACGCTCGTTTCTGCTTTCGCAGAGCAATCAGTACGTCAAAGATCATCTGGTACGTCCTGGGCATGTATATTTTCCTCTTGAGAGGGTGCCTGCTCCTCCTGTTGCGCAGTTAATTCAGTAGTGACATCAGTAGAAATAATATGCTCATTACATACCTGAGGCGTGCTGGATGATGGGCAAGGCCTGTGAGCATGGCGAACAGAGCGAGATCTACGAGGAATAACACGAGGTAAGAACTGAACCAACGGAGGTGGTGGAGGAGGAGGTGGAGGAGGAGTAGGTGAAGGTGAAGAACCAACTGTAGGAGGTGGTGGCATGTATATCTCATCATCGGAGTCAGATGGAGTAAGTTTGTCACCTGTAGGAGAAAAACACATGACCGACTCAAAGAAAGTAACGTCAGCACCAACAAAATATTTTTGGCATAGTGGATCAAAGCAGCGATGCCCCTTTTGGGTACGAGAGTAGCCGACAAATACACACTTTACAACTCTAGGAGAGAGATTGTCACGCCCTGGAGAGACATCATGAACAAAGGCAACAGATCCAAATACACGAGGTGTAAGAGAAGAGATTATTCTCCGGAAATGCAATCGAGTAAGGAATCTTCTCTCCTAACACGCAAGAAGGCATACGATTTACCAGATAGCAAGCAGTAAGGACAGCATCACCCCAGTAAGAATGAGGAGCACGGCTCTGTATCAACAATGTTCTGGTCGCATCAAGTAAGTGACGATGTTTGCGCTCGGCAACACCGTTCTGCTGGGAAGTATAGACACATGAGGTCTGGTGAACAATGCCATGGGATCTAAGGAACTCAGAAAGATGTAAGGTGCAAAATTCCAAGGCATTGTCAGAACAACTATACTTGACATTGGCAGAAAAAATATTCTTTATTTCATTAATAAAATACTTGATAGTGGATCCAGCCTCGGACTTATTCTTAAATAAGAAGACCTAGGAAAGTCTAGAAAAATCATCGACCACTACAAGATAAAAACGATGTCCTTGAAGATCAGGAACACGACTAGGACCCCAAATGTCTAAATGAAGGAGCTCAAATTGCTTAGAACTGCTCCGACTCTGACAGGATGGAAAAGATGAACGGTGATACTTCCCAAGTTGGCATGCTTCACATTGAAAGGAGGATCTCGTAGAAATATGAGGGAGAACATGACATAACTTCTGCAAAGGAAGATGTCCAAACCTAAGGTGCCACAGATAAGGAGAGACAGGTCCAGTAGGTATAATAGAAGCACTAGCATGAGGAGGTTGGACGAGTCTGTAGAGTCCCCGCTACTTACGGCCACTTCCAATCATCATGCCCGTGAGTATGTCCTAAAACACAAGAGATAGAGGGTCAAAGATGGCATGACAATGCAGATCCTTACTGATCTGACTAATAGAAAGTAAATTCATCTGAAAAGCAGGAGCATATAAAACATTCTTCAGGCGCATGGACGGTGTCAACTACACCTCCCCCTGTCCTATAACGGGTAAGTAGTCGCCATTAGTGATGACGACCCATCTGCCAAGTGGTATAGCCCTGTAGGACTTTAGTTGCATTCTATCTCCACACAAGTGGTGAGAAGCACCAGAGTCCACAATCCACTCTGCCATGCATGCATTCGTACTACTAGTGAAGGCATAGGTGATACTTGAGGAGCTCGAAGATGCTCTGGCGGCTGCAGCTGTATCTGTGGTGGTGTCAGCAATAAAGGTCATGATCTGTCGAATACGGGAGACAATATCATCCAGGCGAGGATCGGCCTGGGGAGCTGAAGTCTCTGAGGACACAATCTGCTCTGTTGCTTGCCCAGAAACAGGATATCCATACTTCTGATAGCATGTATCCTCTGTATATCCAGGCTTGCGGCAGTAGATGCAGGGACCACGGTGGCGTCCATCACTTCTTCCTCGAAGTGTATGTCCTCTGGACTGGATCGCCCCACCTCGACCACGAGTAGCGACCATCGCTGAGGAGTGCGAAGACGTAGATGTCGACAGGATGATGAGTCGGCTGAGACGGCTATAGGCCCCCTTTATAGGAGGAATGGTTGCTCCAGTAAGAAGATGAGTACGTGCAACATCATATTCTGTATCAAGCCCAGCCATGAAAACTCCAACCATCGTGGAGTTCCTATATATCTTCTGTTGCACAATAGACATCGTAATGGGCATGTAGCTATGAAGCTTTTCAAAAATGCCACGCAGCGAAGAGTAGTAAACATGCAGAGGGCGGCCATTCTGCTTGGTATTGTTCGAACTGTAATTGAAGGATCTTGGCCTCATTCTTCGCTTGTGCATAGGCGGATGCCAAAGTATCCCACATTGCCTTGACAGTGGGCTGAGTTAGAATATCATTTGCTATTTCTGTAGTAAGAGTCCCACAAAGCCAAACTCGCGCATACGCATCATCTTGCTTCCAAGAAGCATTTGCCCCAGTCTCGTCTGTTGACTCTGGATCTGTCAAGATGTGCTCCTTGTTGTTGCATTGCATGAGGGTGAGAAACTGCATGGACCATAACTCATAATTGGTCCCATCCATCTTAACGATGGGAGTCGGGACCTTAAAGGCTCCGGACGAGAAGATGTCACCCTTGTTGTCAGACATGATGATAAAATAGCCAAATAACATACTTCAACTGGGAGTAAACCATTATAAAAAAGTCTACAGAATCATAGGAAGGATTAATTGTACATTCATACAACCGTCCTTACTAATTCGTGTTGCTTGCCGAAAAGTGTGATTTAAAGATCCGAAATCTGTGCAGAACTATCCGTGAAAAAAAACTGACTCATAGCCAAGGGTCCAGGAAGCAAGGACTTGGACGCATGGTTGACAGGATGCAGAGGGGCCTGGCGCGAGGGTGCTTAGGCACGAAGGAGTCTGATGCAGGGGCACTTGGACGCGGTAGGGTCCTAGGACCTAGGGCGTCTGGGCTTTGAAGCGCCTGGGCGTGGAGATCCTGAGGGCGCCTGAGCGATAGAGCGCCTGGGCGTGGAGCGCTTGGGCGGTGGGGCGCCTGGGCGGTGGAGCACGGGGTCGCCTGGACGCGTGGAGCACAGGGTCGCCTGGGCGGTGGGGTGCCTGGGCGGTGGGGCGCCTGGGCGTGGAGCGCCTGGAGCGCGGGCAGGGTCGCCTGGGTGCCTGGGCGATAGAGCGTGGGTGCCTGGAGGGTCGCCTGGGCGATAGGGCGTGAGCGTGGAGAGGGTCGCCTGGGCGATAGGGCGTGAGCGCGGAGAGGGTCGCCTGGGCGCGTGGGGTCAGGGGCGGCGCGGGGGTGTAGGGGGGCAGGTGTCGAGTACGGATGGGTTAGGGTTAGGGATGATTACGGATGGGTTAGGGTTAGGGATGGTTACAGATGGGTTAGGGTTAGGTTAGGGTTAGGGACGGTTACGGTAACTCCGGTTTAGGACCAACGCTCTGATACCATGTTAAGAAAACGTATTAGGATGCATTATGAGATACTCAAGGGTTCCCTTATATAGGAAAAGAATACAGAAAGATGAAACAGAAAATAAAAAATTACATAAAGGAATATACTAAAAATAGTAACTATCTCAACACATTAGACAGATTGATGCAATGCAACTACATTACAGTGTAGGTCCTTCCAATATTATTAAATCATAGATTTTGGATTCAACTAAATGTAACTTCAAGATCCAACTAAGCGCAAACTAAGCTTCAGTATCGTTCGTTTTGCTTCGCTCAAGAATCGCCCTTCGTTATGGTTTAGAGAACATAGCGCTAAAACAAAAAAGTCTTACGTGCCCCCGACGCCTCCAGTTCGCTCCGAAGATATTGTGGCGAACGGGAGCTCGCAGACGGCAACTGAGGCGCCGTAATTGGCAGCAAAGCGAGACGCACGGACACCCCCGCTGCCGGCGCCGATGGTGAAGAGGTCGAAATCGAATTTCTGGGGTTCCGCGGGAGCGGAGTTGGAGAAGCGGATAGGACGTAAGGGAGTAAAGGGGCGGGATGTCCTTCTGAAGGGGAGAGGGGAGGGGCTGGAAGAGTGGTGCTTGGATAGGCGGAAGAAGGAGGAACGGAGCCATCTGCTTTGGGAGAGGGACACAAGGGCGGTGGAGGAGAAGGGTAGCTTGGGCGCTCCCAGGGATGTGGCCGTGGCCGTTGCCATATTTCTCTCTCTGCACGACGTCCTCTTCCATTCCAAGCTCAGTTGCATATATTAGGAGACATTTTGGAGGAAAATTCACCACGGTACTCGTGGAAACTTAGTAACGAGTTTTGAATAAGTTCCCACGAGAAGAGTTTTTCCTTGGATATTTGAGATTAAGCTCACATGTGATATTTTTATTCATCATCTTTCAACCACTCGCTCATTTGTCTTGGATGTTAAATTGCAAAAATATCAAAACATAACCCCTTGCACTCGCTTATCCCAAGATATAAACAAACATGGATCGAAGGTGATGAACACACAATTTCTAGGGTTGAGCATTGGGTCGGGCTAGCCCAACCCGGCCCGCAACCCTACCCATTAAGCCAGGTACGAACCCGTTTAAATTTGGGCCGGACTCGGGCCCAAAAAAAGAGTTTGTTTCTAAAATGGGCTGGGTTCGGGCTGAGTAGAGTCCGACCTGAAGCCCGGCCCGAAAACCCAGCCCGAAGCCGATCCCAAAACTATAATATATATATATGGGTAAAATGGGGCTGCCCCCTGGGAGTAGCCAACTTGGCTACTCCCACCCCTATTTTTCCCTCGTTTTTTATTTATTTGGAAAATAAAAATTTGTAAATTCATCACTATATCCCTCTAACATTCTATTAAAATTTCGTCAGAAACAAAGACTCCTACGGCCTCCATCCAAACAGGGTCGATTTAAAAAATCCTGCGACCGTTAAAAGATGGAGTCTGGATGGAGGGTCTAGGAGTCTCTGTTTCTAACGAAAATTTAATAGAATGTTAGAGGGATATAGTGATGAATATATAAATTTTTATTTTTCAAAGAAATAAAAAAATAAGGGAAAAATATGGGTGGGAGTAGCCAAGTTGGCTACTCCCAAGGGGCAGCCCCATTTTACCCTATATATATATATATATATATATATATATATATATATGTAGAGGAGTGATCCTAGGAGAGCAAAAAGTTGTGAGATCATGAGAGGAATGATCCTGGACCACATGATTCTGTTTTCTCTCTCCTGGTCTTCTCTCTCCTGGGTGAATCATGTGGTCCAGGATCACCCCTCTCATGCTCTCACAACTTTTTGCTCTAATAGGATCACTCCTCTATATATGTATATGTATATATTACTTTAACCCTAATCATGGCCTACCCCAACCCAATCCCCCTCAAACCATATCTCCACTCTCCAAATATACTACCATGCACCGGCATTTCAAAGTAAAAAAAACTAAAATGTATATGAAAAAATCAAAAGTTTTTGAAGAGAAAAAAATCAAACATTTCAAAGTTTTTTATCAAAATGCCATAGGGATGTCAAAATTCTTAGATTTATCACAAGTTTTTAAAAAATAAAAACTTTTTAAAAATGGCATTTCCATATCACCCGTTGAAGCATTTTTCAAAAAAAATCAAAAGTTTTTAAAGGGAAAAAGTTACTGGGCCGGCCCGGTCCGAACCCAACCCGTTTAAATTCGGGTTGGGTTCGGGCTGGCCCATCTAGATTTTTTTTGGGCAGTGGCCCGGTCCGAAACCCGATAAAAATAAACAGGCTCGGGTTCGGGTCATTGCCCAACCCGGCCCGTCTGGCTCGATAATCAACCCTAACAATTTCCTTCAAATCTCTCTTTTTGCGTATCCAAAACAAGAATTTATATTGAATATTCAATATAAAACTAAAATATGTTTTTCAACTCATTCTTTTTGTTGGAGTTTAGTGTGAGAGTAAGTACCTAAAGCCCTTGATCTAGATTTTCGTAATATATGAAAAGATAACTTGCAAAATAAAATGCAGTACAGACGCCTCTAATATTAAATTATCAGCGGAATATTTTAATGATTTGCTTGATTGTGAAAAAAACTTTATCAATGTTTTTTAAATCAGAATAGGATTTGAATCGAAAACCTCGCCAGAATGGTTAAGATTGGATCATATAAGTCGATATGCATGATTATATTGTCAAACTTTTAAATCAAGTTAGTCCCAACTGGTGAGGTAAGTACAATTGAAATGGATGATTAAATCGGACTAAAATACCCATACAAATATAATTGAAAATATTGTTTCAATCTAGCCAAATTTTATACAAATAGATTTACAAAATATCAGTATGCACATACAAATGCTAAATTTATAAACGTACAACAACAACGTAATTTTATATGCGTGTATATAACTAATACAAGTATGCACATTATCTCTACAAAATAGTGTACACATGTATGTATAAACATATGCAATTACATACGTATATGACATATAATATATGCATGCACATAAAGATATACAAATACATTGCACGTACATACAAGTAAAACAAATAAAGATAAATAAATGACATGGGCACGTATCTATGTAGATGCACATATGTATAGTGTGATAAATACATGCTTCTTCACCATGATGTGTGTATCTAATTGTATATATCTAATTCTACCCCATAAAACATTTTTCCTTATACAATGTCAAATATAATACACACAGAATTTATAAATTGAAATGGCTTTGTGGATTTATAATCAAATGATCCATATTTATGGTATTTTTTACATGAAGACATTGTATAGGAGTTGGCTAATATTATTAGGGGTAACCACAGTCTTATGGACAAATTTTTCATTTTCATAGTGTCGTTGTTCTCTTTTTCTAGTCATCCATCGTGATTATCTTTTAGCAGCGGCATCCCATATAACCTCTCCTCAGAGTATGAGAGTGCATTTGGATCGTAACAGTACTAAAGGGAGGAGGGAGCGTACCCAATAATTTTGACATTTTAAACAAAGACATGCAGAATTTAAAGAGATTGAAGCAAGCAAACAAGACGAGCAATCACAGTACATAGTCATTAGCGTGGAAAAGGCAAACCACGACCTATGTCTTCATGACTTGGATTTCTGATCATCTAAGTTGATCACCCGCTTCACTATACCAAGTCATGTACTTGGATAGCTCAACTAAATATAAAATTTCTGAATCAAACACCAAAATTCTTTACAACATTGGATCAAACATGAAAGTCAACACCAACTAAGAAGACACCATTGGCAACATCGAGGATGGACCAAACTCTTAATATTCTTGACTTTCTTGGAGTGGACAAAATCTGATGTCCAATAGACAACCTCCACGCTTGGATCTTATACCAAGATTCTCTATAAAATGAGTTATCTCAAAAAATAGTATGATAATCTTTTATATCAATAACGTAGACATATTTTCTAAATCGTAATATTAGATATAAGCAGAAGCAATATCCATACCTCTGATAAAGACCGGCACGTGTGAATAACACATCACTTTGAAAAATATCACTTATAATATTGATGCCTAAAGAATGTCTTTGTCTAGTTGTGGAGGAACTTTAGAACTCTGAGACAATCAAATAATGTAGTATATAACACTTGTGAATCTGAATGATCTGAATAGGTCTTAAAGATTGAATTCTCTCTAAAGATGCTTAATAGCTTGAAGAGCATAGGGAGGGAGGGAGGGAGAGAGAGAACTCTAAATTACTTTTCTTTTGTAGTGGTAAGCTATGGCGTGTGTTCCAACAATGAGTATAGGGTCCTTTATATATTAGTAAAGCCAGGCATTTGAAAATATGACCATTGGAATCAAATATGATAAAAGAATCAAAGGTGATTCGTTGAGGTGATCGATCAATACAACACGGATGATCGATTAGGCCAAGGTTGATCGAGTAGTTGATCATTTACTGATTGATCAAAAGTAGTTATTTTAGATCCATTGAGATGAATTCAAAAGGTGAAAGAAAAAGGCTCTCAAATGGTTAATTGGGATGTGATCGATCATTTACAATATGTTGATCGGTTGGTCCGGCATAAGCATTAAAATGATGATTGATCATATGTCAAATATGGCTGATCAAGGCTGGTCGGTCATGTGTTGAAGATGGTCAATCAAGCTAACTTCTAAGTTTGTTTCACTTAGATCCGGATTAGGCAAGTTCTCTGAGTTAATCCATTAAGATTGCAAGTTGATACAAGAAATACAATAATCAAATTACATCAAGTTACAATAATAGTAATAATTCTTGAAACGGGCCTTTCATCTCTTGTTATTTTCTTGAACACTTGTAACAACATGTATACCTACAACTCAAACATACACAGTATGCGAACGACTTGCAATAGGTGTGTGTTAACATTAAAATCAAAGTATAAAAGAGAATAAGTAGAAGTTCTATAAATTGTGAAACAAAGAACTAACAAGTTCTTCTCTTTTCAATCAATGAATTTACCTTTCACAATAAAAAGGTAGTTCTACGAAAGGTCCATTGGTTCAACTCTCCATATGGGCATTATTCTTTCTTTTGAAGTGATTTGCTTAATTTTATTTGAGAATATTTTTAAAAGAATTATTTTGAATCACACTTCAATTTCAATTGAACTTGACTGAATCAGTATCACAATAATATAGTTGACTAATGGTTCAACCAAATATAGCATTGTTTGAACCAAACCGCTAAAGAACGATAACTAAATAATCGATGCCCGGGTCACTATTTCAACTGACTAAAATGGAACTCTGCTCCTTATAAGATTAGCACACATTTGGCGTAATAAATGTCTTTCTCTGAAATTTCAATGCAAGCCCCAACGATCTATGATGTCACCTCTAAGCTATTATTTGAATTTGACTAATTGGTTCTGAAAATGAAGAAGGATATGGAGACTCCTTTTACTTGAATCATTTTGAAATTTGCTCATTTTTGACATTATTTCGTATAAAAACAATTCAAATTATACTCCAAATTGGTTGAACCTAATTGAACTAATGTATAAATATGTGGTTCAACTAATGATTAAATCAAAATGACATTATTCGAATCAAATCAATTAAAATTTAGCTAAATGGACCAGTCTAGTTCTGTTTCTCCAGTGTAGCCTCTCAAATCAAAATACCACTCGTCATAAGACAAGCCTCACCTTGTAAATAGATTAAATGACAAGCTAACAACACAAAGGTTGCCCGATCGACCTGGATATGAGGCATATAATACATCACTTCTATAGGTACAATCATCACGTAGGACCACTTGAAAAGTGAGCTATGCTAGTGCCACAATTGGGGTAACCTAGCAAGTTCATTACAGCATTGTATGAACACCAAATACAAATAATGATTGTTCCACTAGACACCAAGACCAATGAAATGAGGTAGGTTGACTATTATTTATAAATAATTGATCCTAATCTAGATACACTTCACACACTAATAATGTGCAAGTTTAGGATTACCAATCAAAATTTACAACTCAACAAAAAAAAACCAATATAATTATAAATAAGAAACAAAAGTCTTCTTTTCCATAACTAAAATTATCTAAGAGTACAAAGTCAAGAAGGTACTAATGAAACCAGATTTCATTCACCTTAAAATCGAGAATTGAGTATTTCCTTAACAAAAACATCCATGCATGCTTTAATGTAGTATTTATTATAAACTCATTCTTGTGAAATAAAAACATTTTTGACACTCCAAAAACCTGTAAAAATATGCAAAACAAAAATCCAAAATAAATATAGTGGTATACAATACACTAAATTGTACATAAAATAATAACAATACAGATACACACAACACACAAACATAATACATTAAATTTATTTTTTTACACCTCTAACTGATTTGATTTATTTTACATTAACTCAGTGAAAAATGTATAAAAAAATATCAAAATATCAAAAAAATTTTACTATAATAATAGGTAGATGCAATCGATTCACTTTTTCCAATATGCTTGCATTCTCGGTTTTTATCTGAAGCATACGAACTTCAACTCACTTTCAAAGTTCATCAACTAAGTACATTAAATGCCAAAAATACATTGAAATTGAGCGGAGCCCATAAAAAGAGTTGGTTATGGGACCATTTGCACAATTGCTTGTGTTTTTTTCTTTATTTTGTACACATTTTTTAACTCTTTTTCTTTGATTTTAAATTTATTTCATTACTTGTATATTCTATTTTTCCTAAAATATAAAATCAATTAAAAACATATTACAAAAAAAGATCTTTTCTATATTGGCTATTTGACTTGTATTCTACATATACTACTTTTTGTCTTTTCTATTTCATAAAACTAAAATTCAACAAAAATATGTCCAAATAGTACATAGTATGAGTATTATTATAAAATATAATTTGGTGTCTTTATTGACAAAAAGGAAACTAAAAAACTCAAAATATTGGTATTTTATATTTAAATCGAATTTTTATTTTTATATTGATTTCTAAATACCATTAGGATACTCGTCTTATGCAATCTTTAAAGAAAGTTGTGTTTTGAGTTTTTTAATTCAAGAACATATACTGTGTAATTTTGTTTTATTTTCATTGGTTTGACCTTTCTTTTTCGTACTTATCCCACTTGGACCTTATAACAAACCACTTACTCTCTCCGTATCTATCTCTATCTAGTCAACATATTTTGAATACCCCTCTCCTATTGGTCCAACTCCCTTCCACATGATCACCCCCTCCTTTGGGAAAGTTGACCTCCGTCAACCCTATCCATTTCTTTCTGTAAAACCAACACCAAACCATATGAATCCCTTACACCTTGGTTCCTCCATGACTCGAACTCGACACCTCGATGTCACTCCTCTCGCTCATGAAGAGCCCCAGAGAACCCTCTTCCTCGATTCTCAACCAAATAAAAGGAACCCAAACCTTAACCTTCAAAGTATCTCTCTAGTATCCCATGTAAACCCCACTTCTTCGGACCTCATTGTCGACATAACATGTCTGACGAGGTATGAGTCGAATTACGACGAGCCCCGATTGATAGGTTAGGTTCAGGTGCATCAAAATCACGCTAGACTTGAGGCAATGGATGGTTGTCTTCATCAAAACATGATAACCCCAGGAGAATACCTCCATTTTGATGTGTTTTTAGTCCAGGTAACAGTAGATATAGATGTTAGTTTTGTGTTTACAATGGTTGTTTAAGAACCCATTCTATCACTCATGTTCTTCCTAACTTTTGTTCGAATTCATAGCTTGAGCCATTAATAATAATTCACTTGTAGGTCCACAGCATGGAAAAATACGTGGGAAGCACCTTAGTCCATGCGTCATTGGAGCCGTAGCTGTGAACCATCATCGAAGCATCTCGTGACTTATTGCACCTCGCATGAATAATGACATAGGAAGAAGAGATCGGGTTCCATCCGAGGGTAGCAGCTACCCATGGATTCTCCCTCCATGTCCTTTTCTGACCAATAGCTAGAGAGAAAACAACCCTCGGATTCGTCTCACTGCACCACTGCATCGCACCATGCAATACAACAGTAACCATTAGATCACGTCCCCTCCTGATTCATCATGATTGACCATTCTGATGCTCCCTCATGTGAGCCCCTAATGTGAGGGTGAAACCTCAAACGGACCCTCGGATTTCCCCCATTTTGCATATGAGTTCCACGTGCTTACACCGGAATGACACCACGTAGGCTGGGTGTTATTTAGGTCCACCCAAATAACCAATGAATTTCCATTCATCACCTTTATTCTTTCAGTTTGGCCTTAAATCCCTATGCCTAAAAATAGCATTAATTTGTACAAAATAGCATTCGTTATTTAATCTGTATATTATGTATATATATTGGTATTTAATTCCAAAATAAAATAATAAACAAAAATAAAAGAAAAACAAATGAAGTATTGTAAATATTGAATGACCCCAAAACCTCGAGACCAAGTCAATATTGACTTGATGGACCGGGGAATAAAGTAAAGGGGATATGGCTAATAAATGTACAGAAACCGTAATTTTATTAAATACATATAACTCAATATTATCTATTTTATTATTAATTTTACACACCTTAAATTAATATCATTTCTACATGAAACTTATACATAAAAATATATAGAAAATTATAAAAATAATTTCCAAGAAAATCAAGGCACATTGGAACTGGGACACACAGATGAAAAAGCTACAAACCGAACTCCCCAAACCAATATCTTCTCCATACAATATCCAAATCCATAAAACTCACCTTTGTTGTTCTTAAAAGTAAAGTATCTATTTAATGAAGGTGGTTTCATTAAAAATGAAGTTAAGGTACAAAACCTGGCTTTCTGGGGCCCATTGTACTATATACCTGCATATTTTATTCATTTGATTTATTTTTTATATTTTTACCTTTCTTATATTTTTAAATACTTGTAAATATTATTTGAAGTATATTAAAAATATAAACAAAAAATAAAAGCATTAAATAATAAAATAAATAATATATTAAAAATATATAGGTATATTGCACATATAATGTATATACGTGTATTTATTTAAGTATACAATAAAATCAACAAAATAAAATAAAAATATGTAAATATGTATTTAAATATATTATAAATTTATATAATTTATAATAATAAAATCATAAATACAAAATAAAAAATAAAATACTTGAAATATAGGTAAATATGATTATGTACACACGTGTAAAAATTAACAACTAATAAATAAGGTTATAAAAATAAATAAAAATAGCAATAAAATAGTACATAAAATAAGAAACATTTGTTTTATTTTTTACTTTTAATTAATAAATTCATTTGTTATTTTTTATTAACTTAACATGGGATTTAATCCCTATATTTTCTGGTTAGTCCATGTGGACCAACTAGAGGCCAGTTATAGTTGACCCACCGATAAACTATCCTCTACACCCTCTGACTTTGTTAGAAGTCACAAGGGGGCCCTTCTTCTCCAATTTCTCTTCTTCCTCCATCACTCCATACTCCTCAAGCAACCCCCAACCTGCAACCCCCATGCCCCTAACCCATGTCTATCCATAGACCTCACCTACCTCTGCTCCTCTTCATGCTATCTTCTTCCCCTTTTCCCCCTTCGTCGTGTCCATAAATAGGACATCCCCCCACTTTTGTAATTTTAATCCCTTTTCAGGTACCCTAACCCCTCTCAATCATACCCCGGAGAGTTGTTTTGGTGACGATAGTGCATTGAGCTGATCAAAAGTGAGAACGAAGGTGCTTAGAGTGGTCCAAGCCATCATCGAAATCACTCCGATGAAGCTCTCATATGCTCCCTACTCTGTCAGGTATGATATGTGTTTTCTTTTATTTTTATCTTGCATTTTCTTCCTGCATCTTAGATTAGGTTTCTGTTTATGCAATAAATCTGTAGGTCACTTAATTTTCATTTTCCATCTATTGGAGATGTTGTTCCAGCCCTTGTATTACCGTGAATCAACTGTCCTTTGACCCACAATCACCTCTATCTCCATCCTCATCACATTCTCCATTATTCGCAACACTTTTCCCCCTTATTCTGCAAGGATCAGGTGATTTCGAAGCTCCTTCTCCGCCCCTACGCCAGAGCTTCTCTGCCCATTCACCTACCCTTGATGCAAGCTTCTATTTCGGGTCAAGGTTGTACGCCTCAAGCGCCGTAACCTTTTTGCTGCAGGTATGAGTCCCAATAGAGCCACTTACTCGGAATATCAGTTCCTGGTGGCTCTGAGCAAAGAAGACCTCCAAGTTCCCATCATTGGGACATGGACCCTATCGACACTCGCTACAGACACGCGAGGCTTCCAGGAACGTGTTGGCTGGTCAGAACTAAGAAAGGACATCGGAGAAATCACAGATTGAAGGTTGTGTGAGATAGAGTTCTTCCGTTCATCCAACCTCCTTTAGTTCCATAGGATCCAATACGCAACCTAGATCTAATCCGGACCGTCCAATCTCAGCGAAGCATTACGCCTTCAGTGTCATTCGATCGAGTTAAGTGGAGCGACGTGGTGCTCTATGCACCGCTTGATCGCACTTAAGTGGGTAAATATCAAGGACCCCTCCCGCCTTTTGTATTTACTAAATAGTCCCTATAATATTTTATTAAGTGTAATATTTTTGTAAATTTGCAACTGGACCTCAAACCTCTTGGATATTACATCTAGGTCCCACATCACGCGTGGGGGCACGTGTTGCGCTATGATATTTATGTGCATGCCCCTAGACTTCTAGGACATATTATTAAATGATATAAATGTTTTCATTAATTACAAAAATGTCCCTATAAACTGTAAATTTTATTTTTTTTATCTTTATAAATATTTTTATTGCTCCAAAAATTACAGGAAAATTAATTTAAGTGTCTACGACTGTGCTTGTTTAAATATATTTTTGCATGCCTTTTTAGTTAAATTTTCCTATTTATTGAAAACACAAAAAATGTTTTATTCATGTCTAGTAAATCCAAAAAATAGCAAAGCACTTCTAAATTCAAAAAATATTATATTATTATATATATTTACCATATAACCAAAAACCCTTAAAAATCATAAAACCAAGACCTTAAAAACTACAAAATATTAAAACATTATAAAAATCCAGTAAAAAATCATTAAAATAAAAAAATATTTTTTATTTTATATTTGAGGATGGGGAGCTTGCACCAAGGTGCATGTAACTTTACACGCACCGGCGCTTATATCTTCCACATTTTTTTAATTTTTTGTAAATACCACCATGCATATTCATCCATATATCCCTCCAATATGTCATTCGAATTTCGTCAGAAACAGATACTCCTATGACCTCCATCCAAAACAGGTAATTTTAACGGTCTTAGAATTGTGGTAATCGACATGTTCTGGATGGAGGTCATAGGAGTCTCTGTTTCTGACGAAATTCGAATGACATATTGGAGGGATATATGAATGAATATACATGGTGGTATTTTTCAAAAAAGTAAAAAAAATGTGGAAGATATAAGCACCGGTGCATGTAAAGTTACATGCACCTTGGTGCAAGCTCCCCATCCTCTTTATATTTTTCCTTGTTATATATAGTATATATTAAAATAGTTTGAGAGTTTTCGAGCCTATTATCTTTTTTTAAATCCAAAAAAAATTTGGCCATATTATTTTGTTCATTATTTTTTACATTTTAATACTTTTAAAATATATAAAATTATTAAAAAATCCATAAAAATCACCATAAACAGAGAACAATAGTACAAACAAAAAAGACTTCATTTTTTTATTTTGAGTATACTTATATTTAAAAATATAAAACCCTATATACATTATATACTTCATATATTATTATATATAATTATATATTATATTTTAAAAATAAAAAAGGAACTAAAATTTTGTAAAATTAAAAAGAAAATAAAAATATAAAAAATATAAAATATAAAACCCTAAAAATATATACAAAATCACATATATTAAAAAACCCATAAAAAAAGATTAAAATATATAAAAATAATAATTATTAATAATTTATAATTATATCTATGCTGCAATGTTTTTAGTGGTTCGATCCCTACACTTGCGCATTATACACACATTTTATAGGGTATAATATATTTCACCTCACATGTTTTCATTGTTATGTATTATTCGTAGGTTGATTGTTGATTTATTTGGATTGTTTGAGTACCGAGTGCCGAGAGAGGGCCGATACACTGATTGTCAGATCCAACTCGTTGAAAACCCAAGCTCCTCCAAGACCAGATGTTACATACCTCGAGCTAATCCGACTAATCAAATGGTACCGTTGTCGGGGAGCAACGCGTAGGATAGTGCATGCATAGTCTTCTTATTTTCTTATATATCGATCTTTATTCCTTTTAAATAATTATTTATTTGTGCTCATCACCTCTTATGTTGAATTTATTATGAGGGCCTACTACGCAAGGACGGTCTTTTAGGAGACCGAGGCGGCCAAGCAAAGAAGAGATCAGCTTTCTTTGTTGAGATAGTAGGAGAGAGCAGCAAAGCCGATTGAGAAATCGAGATGTGCAGAGAAGCTTAGCATAGATTTTTATTTTCTTTTGAGAGAGAGAGAGACTCTATTATTATTGTAATAATACAGGTGGATACTCATGGACATATAGACTTTTAGCAGGCTTATTTTACCAGGTGTTTGTTCACCTGGGGGCATGCCCATTTTTCTCATGATTTCATCACTTTCCCACTTTTATTCTCCTTATTTCCCACTTATTTTCTTTCATTTTCTATGATTTATGCTTTTCACCTTTATTTGTATATTATTTTCTGTGATTGAGCTCATAGTTCTAAGGATAGCTAGATTGATTATTTTAGGTCTATATCATTAATTATCTCATGTACCTGTAGTTTCTGATACATTTGGACTTAGATCGAATCAAATATGTGCTTCATGCTAATAGCAATTCCTTCTTAGGATGATTTCAACCAACTTGCATATCTCATATAGTGTAAACTTTAAATTCTTATCTTGCATCTCGCATGGAGAGGAGCTGGGAAGCATTGTAAGTCTTCTATCTGTGCATCCATCATTGGTGAGTTCGTGATCATAGTGTCAACTTGCATTTCATTTCTAAATTCTCCCCTAGTTTTGATTTACTTAAGTTTTATAAGTCTAAAAAACGTTAGACAATTATTTCTGAAAAGTACTCAAAAAGGGAAAATTCAAAATTTAAAACAACAGGATTGCTAATAATACTCTGACCCTAAATATAATTCGTAATGGAATTCATTATATTCGGTTCATAAAGCCCACCTTGTTTTTAGGTACACTCAGACAAAGCGAGGCACGACTCCTAAGGCTTATAGCCAACAACCCAGTCTGTGGCTGCCTTGATTATCACCTAGGCTCGGTGAAGTACCGATGCTTCTATCGTATGTGGGCGAGTAGGGCCATCTCCTCATGGAAATATTGAGCATAGGCCATCTCCTCTCGAAGATGTCTGTCACATCGTCACGCGTACGAGTAGGGCATTGTTTGCTTGCGGACCCGATTCCAAAGTATTTGATTCACCATCATCAGCTCCCTCACTCTTATTCGTTGGCTGAGTGGTCGGTCCAGAACCAATATCAAGGACCTCTAAAAAGTGCAGACTACATGTTACAAAGGAAGTGGAAAGTATGAGATACTTTTCTGGCAGTACTCACTCTCCTATAGGTCTAGCATGCCTCCAAGGACAAGCTATAAGATTGCCTGAATAACAATTAAAAATGAAAAGATAAAAATAGCCGAACTCTTATGGCTTCACAAGGTGTTGAGTGGTGATCCATTATTTTGAAATTTGTTTGGATTTAGTTTAAGGTCAAAGACCAGTCTTGCACACTTGCGCCATTTTTCTTTACTTCTGTTTTCATTCCTTTTTTACTTTGCACACTTTGAGCCTTCTTCTTATCTTCTCTTCATTTTATCCTCTTATTATCACCGTATTCGATGCTCCTCATCTATTCCTCTTGTTTCTCAAGATGTCAACTCATGAATGGTTTAGTCAGGACTCCATCGATGCCCACATCGATTCCATAGGTCCGACATCTCCCAATAATTCGGAACGATTATCGAGAGACCGGTTCGGATTTTGTGAGTCACTCTCAGGACTCCCCGGTTTCTTCTATCTGAAATAGATCGGGAAAACTCTCGTCTTGAGTTTTGTCCCTTTTGGATGGAGATTGATTCACTCCTTACACTTCTCCATCTTTAATAAAGTTCAAAATTGACCCTAATTCTTAACTCTTCTCTACATATGGTACTTTCTTTCCAATTTATCGGGACATCAATCCTATTGTAGACCAAGAACCTGATATGGAACCTGAGATTGAATCAGAACTAGAGATGGATCCACAAGGCCATGGGAAGGGATCGCAACAATTGAGTTCGAATCAAGGTACATACCAGAGTGAATTGAACAGTCAGCTACTAACATCGAATCAAGCTATTCAACAATAGCCGACTGATCAAGCATTAGCCCAAGTTTCCTTCCAGTAAAATGCTGAATGATTTGGGGAGGAAATTAGAGGAAAGAGAAACCCGAGGAGGAGGAGAGGATGAACAACATAGAGATGATGATGACCAGCTTGTGGGGGAGCCTCATGGAGGATGAAATGCAAGGAGAGAACAACCGACGCCAGTGCTGAAGCAGAACTACAACCCTGGCATGGGCCAAGTAACTGAGTGGATTCACATTCCACCAATCCATGGACACTTCGGGCTGAAGCCACATCTCTTATCACTTCTTCCCACATTTCACGGAACACCAATGATGAACCATACATCCCATCTGCAACAATTCGTCCACATCTGTAGTACTACCCATTACCCCAACATTCTGTTGGGTGTTGTCAAAATTACCGCCTTCCCGTTTAGCCTTTAGGATAAGGCACTCTAATGGATCAACAATTTGGGGAAGGTGGTGGCGACTTGGGAGGAACTGAAGTCAGCTTTCCTCCACAACTTCTACCCTTTCGATTGTCTTAATCAGATGCACGCCACGATCTCTAATTTTTCACAGCAACCCCAAGAGAGTATTTATGAAGCGTGGGAAAGATTCAAGGACTTACATCAAAAGTGCCCCACAATGACATCCCGAGGACCATCTTGATCCAACATTTTTTAGGTTCCTTGCTCAGGAAAGCCAAAGGTTGGTCGATGCCACTTGTGGTGGCTCGTATTTCAATAAAGATGAAGATGTTGTATGGCAGATCTTTGAAGAAATGGTTGAAGGAGAGATCGTCCTATCTTCATCCAGAGCCTATCAAAAGACTCCATCGGTCCACCACAAACTCGTCAACATGGCAGCACACACAGAGGAAATAGATGAGAGAACCAATCTGAGTATCATTGGGAGCCATCTATCCAAGGTTGATATCATCGAGAAATGATCATATGACTTAGAGAAGTTGGTTTTGATCGAATAAAGAACCAAGTCACTGGACAAACTCGATCAGATCACCAAGCAGCTGGAGCTATTGGTGAGCACCATCAATTTGTGTCAACCTGCGAGCCTCTTAGTCGAGACTCCTATTGAGCAGAAGGAGCATACACCGTAAAAACCACCTCCGTTGTGTCAGGGACAACCTCAGTCGGTCCAACATATTTATTACATGCAGACACGCGAGCAGCCACCATAACAACCACAGACACAGGTGGTTATTTACCATCTAGAGCCCCAATCACCTTATGTCAAGCCATTCTTTCCACCTCTACAACAAATTCAAGAGATGGATAGTGTATGGAGCAACGAACAACATCTGACTCATCCTCAAGGACAACCTAGGGTCAGAACACGGCTATCAAGCCATATCACCCACAACAATGTGGGAGAAACTTCCAGCAGAACCAACCTCATCACCAGCCTCTGCAACATGGTTACACATGGAGGCAAAACTGTCAGCAACCGACTTATCACCAACAATAGTACCATTAATAGCAGCCAGCTGCTAATTTTCAGAGCCAGCATCCTCCTCCTTAATACCAATAATATCCTCCTCATTACTCGAACTATCAGGGTTACCAGCAGCCGCCTCCACAATATCATCAGTCTCAGGGATTACATCATGCTGAGTCATATGAGCCAGCATCGACGAATCCAATGATGAATCTCAATTTCATCACCTTTATTCATTCATTTTGGCCTTAAATCCCTAGCTAAATGCATGCATATATAATTAATTTGTAGAAAATAACACTAAAAATTGATACTTTAATATTGTACAAATACATTTATTTAATACCAAAATGAAAGAATAAAGGAATGAAAAGAAAAATAATGAAGTACCAAAGACACTGAGTGACCCTAGACCTTGAGAGCCAGTCATCATGATGATTTGATCAGTAAGGAATAAAGTATGGGGAGGAATAAAGTAAGGAATATAAAATACAACTTAAAACCCTAATTTTTATTCATCAATAAACCCATTTTGGCACATATTTTATTCTTTATTATTTAGACATCAAATAAAGAAACTCTTAACATGAAAGTTTTACATAAAAATACAAAGAAAGAACAAAATTGATTTCTAACAAAAATAATGCACAAGGTACTTGGGACACTCAAAATAAAAAGCCGTAAAGAAAACTTCACTGACCTGTAATTCCTCCATCCAAACTCAAAATTGACCAAACTCACTTTATTGTTCATAAAATTAAATTTTCTATTTAATGAAGGTGATTTCATTTAATTTGGAGTTGAGACGCAAAAGTTAACTTTTGTGTCCCTATTGTACTATATACATATATATAATATTGAATATATCCATTCTTTATATTTTTACATTTCTTATATTTTTATATACTTGAATATATTATTTAAAATACATTTAAATAATAAACATAGAATAAAACCATTAAAAATTTATTAAATAATTAATGTATCCTAATATATTAAAGAACTGTATCTATAATATATACATCCCTATTTATTTAAGTATGTAACATAAATCAGAAAAATGCAATAAAAATAGGTAAATATGTAATCAAATAATTTGGAAATATATAAAATATGTAAATATAATAACAAAATACAAAATACAAATAAAACCAAAAAACCAAAATATAGGTAAACATATCTATATGTATAGATGTAAATATTGACATCTAATATATTAACTTGAAAAAATAAATAAAAATCATGATAAAATACTATAGAAATAACAAATACTTTTCATATTTTAACTTGAAATTAATAAAAAAATATTGTTTTATATCAAATTAATAAGGGATTTATCTCCCTGATTTTTCTGATTCGTCCACGTGGGCCAATCATGGAGCTTCCTTTATTGATCTCCAGTAACCTCTTCTTCCCAGAACACCTACCCCATTAGAGATGGTGTCCTGCCATCTTTACCCCCATTTTGCAGGCGATCCATCACTCCGTTCGACTTGATCTTTCTTGCAAACCACTCTCTAATCAATCCTAATACACGCTTGATCATTTGATCTGTTGTATATAGCCCTAATTATTCCTAAACCCTAGGTCAATAAGACTCCTTCACCATGTTTATAAATAAACCATCCATGCCCCTTTTCCAAGTTTGATCCTTCTCTACCCTCTATAACCCCAATCTTTCCATCGTTTGAGCTTGTTGGTGACAACAACAAGCTTGCAGGAGCTTTAGCATGGAGAAAGAACGATCGGAGGTGGTGATCCAACTCGTCAGAGTAGCTATCGATGACGCTTTCTTCTGCTCACTGGAATAACAAGGTTTGAGCTATTTTCCCATTCATTTTTCATCGTATTTTATCTCTTTAGCTCAGTCTAATCATTAGTTTAGCCAATCATTCAGTAGGTTAATGCAATTTAAGAATTAGATTTGCTGGAGCTCTAAGCTATAGCTTTGAAATCCATCGTGCCCTGACTGTTTCGACCCACATCTTCACCCCATATTCATTCCTGATCGCTTTCTCCATCTTTTGCATTTGTTTTCTCCTTGATTCTGTATGAATCAATGTGGGTCAAGCTCCTCTCCGTCGCCTTCGCCTGGAGCTCCACCATTCACCCTCATTTCCGTGCTTTCAGCTTCAACAAGTGGTTGAGGCACTTTTCCTTAATCCAAGGAGTCTTTTGGTGCAGGTACCAGGCACTGAGGAGCCACTAGAGCTCTATCAGCTCCTATCTTCTACTCGAAGTGGTGCTGAGCTAGCGAAGCCCCCAAGTCCCATTCGAGGGAACCTGGAAGCTATTGGAGAGGTCCTACAAACGCGGCCTTTCATGCTTTAAAGATGAAGATTTGGGGTTACATTTGCATGAAATTGAGTCTAATTTCAGACCACTAATTAGCTATAGATTTCATGCCTTAAGAATGAGAGAATTGGGGGTAATTTGACATGCAATTGATCTAATTTCAGACCATTGTTAAGCTATTAATTTCATGCCTTAAGAATGAAAGATTTGGAGTAATTTGACATGCAATTAATCTTGATTCAGACCAATGATTAGGCTACAGAATTCATGATTTGAAAAATGAAAAGATTTGGGGATTTTGCATAGAATTGAACTTAAATTCAGATCTAGTGAGTAGCTCAAAATCTCATGATTTAAAGAAGAAAAGTTGGGGATTTTGCATAGAATTGAACTTAAATTCAGATCTAATGAGTAGCACTAAATCTCATAAATAAAGAAGAAAAGTTAGGGATTTTGCATACAATTAAACTTAAATTCAGATCTAATAAGAAGCTCTAAATCTCATGATTAAAGAAGAAAATTTGGGGAGTTTGCAATTGAACTTAAATTCAGATCTAATGAGTATATCTAAATCTCATGATTTAGAGAGGAAAAGTTGGGGATTTTGCATAGAATTGAACTTAAATTCTGATCTAATGAGTAGATCCTAATCTCATGATTTAAAGAAGAAATTTTGGGAGAATTTTGCATTGATTTGAACTAAAATCCAGATCCAAGAGTAGTTTCTAATCTCATGATTTAAAAAATGAAAACATTGGGTATTTTGCATGAAATTGACTCTAAATTCCAGACCCGATCATTATATCCAGGAATCTTAGTGATTTATATACCAAGGAACTTAAGTGATCTACATTACTCTGAAATCCTTAAAATATCTAGTTGTTATGAATCAATGATGACTAATACTTATGCCAGTCATGGTGACCTTTACACCTGACTGTGCGAGCGTGCGGTGACCCTCAATTGGGTGGGAGATATGAAGCCTAGTTAGGGCATCAATTGCCTAGTCTGCGGGTCTAGGATCCCAGTCTCTTATACAGTTTTTTGCGAGCTCGCAGTTTTGACACTTTGTTGGGATCCAGGTGCTTTAGTTTGACCAGTTCCGTTGTCCCTATTTTCAATAGGGTTCCTAGGCTGGAGGACCCTTGGTTTTGTTTTACAAGCTCGTTTTTCCCATACATCGATCGGGTTGTACTGGAGTGACTCAGACCGGAGAGTCTCTCCCACCCGTCTTAGGGGGTAGTTGGAGTGTGCATAGCCTTCTCTTGGGCCGCTCTTCCATTGTCAAGGCGAGACAGAAGAGTCTCTTAGGAGGCTTCCTCACCGCTTGAGTTTGGTTACTATTCCGTCAGTAGGTGCTGGCAGGGATAAAGTTTAAATCATGGAAATCATCAATCATCAACCTTAATAAGATCCATCAGCATATCTTTCATCTCACAACAATGATAAAGGAAATAATATAATTCTATATCACTAATTCCCTCCATAAACTTATAATGAAACAAGGGATGCAGTAAGGATTGAGGTGTGGTGAGTTGTAAGTATGGTAAATGAAAAGGGGGGATTCATATATGGAATAGCCAAAAAACAACTTTCCATGCAAGTAGCTTAATAAATTTAAATGCTATCGCCTATATACATGCACTCTTTTGTGACCACTTAAATAAGTATTTATCTAATAATATTTTATTGTACTCAACCTTTGTTGACAATCCTTTTGTTCCTAACATGGATGACAGGAAAATAGCCTGCGACTAAGTAGTTGATTTCCATGATACTTAGCTTATGAGGTTCAGACATTTTCTTTTGACAGTACAGATTATAGCCGTTGTACAAGTAGTATAACTCTCTTATGTCTTTCTTTCTTTTCTCTTATATTTTGGTATACATGTACAAAATGAAAATGTTTCTTGGTAATTGTGATGATATATGATTATAAATGCAAATGTTTCCGCTGTGATAAGTGTTCTAATGTGAATGATTAAATAAGTATGAATGCCATTCAATCGCGAAAAAATTTCTCTCATTTTCGTAACTTAGTACACTCGATAAAAAATTTACAGATGAATGTTGTGTAAATGGGTAACCCAGATCCCGGGATCGTCACACGGTTGGCCCCAGGAAGCTGCTGCATACGTCAAAAGCGAAGTGGGTGCCTATTGAAATAAGAAAATCAGGGATTTAATTATTTGAATTAATGTGAAGTGTCGATGTAACCCTAATTTCTCTCAAACAAAAATTATTTATATTTTATTCACAACTCAAGCAAACAATCAAGAAAAGGAAATTATTTGTTATTTATTTACCTGTATAGCCTACATGATCGAACTCAGGGAGGCTATAAAAATCCTTAGGGTTGTTAAATCAATGAATATCAATGAAATAAAAGAAGGAATTCTATGCACATAACTCTTGATATTTGTGAAATTTTGTCTTTTTAATTTTTAAATGAAATTTCAATTTTTATATTTTTATGCTTTCCTGATTTTATATCTTTTTTATTAATTTTTAGTTTTATCATATTTTTACATTTTTAAGAAAATAAAAACAAATAAATAAAGGAATAAAAGAAAATGTAAGGAAAATAGGGTTTTTTTCAAATAGGGTAAAAACAGGTAGAAAATTTAAATAAACTTCTTTTTGTGTTTTTAATAATTTTTATATTATTTTTGTGACTTTTTTGACATTTTTAGATTTTTAGGTTTTTAAATAAATTAAAAATAGGAAATTAAGAAAATAATAAATGCAACAAATATTTTTGGATTTTTAAAATAGCAAGTAAAATAAAAAATGGATGAATAAAGCCTAGGGACAAAGGCAATTTTCAAATTTTTCAGATAGGTATTTTGTGATTTTTTTGGATTTTTTATGATTTAATATGATTTTTTGATGTTTTAAATGTTTTACAATTTTTTGTTTTTTTATAAAGAGTTAGGAAATGAAATTGATAAACAAAATAAAATAAACACGCATACAATATTTTTTCAGAATTTTTCAAAAGATTTTTCAAATTTTTTTATTAATTTTCTTACAAAAAAGGAACTATTATTGTGGTTTTTTATTTATTAAAAACAATAAAAATAAACAAAAAGCAAAATAAAAGTTAATGATGAAAGAACTAATTACCAGGAACCTAAGATGAATTTGTGGGATTTTTTAATGAAGATTTGCTATTTATTAAGTGTAATTGACAAGAAAAACAAATGTCTGCTTTAGAGGAACTAAAATGAAACTAAGTTTATTTAACTGGCTAGATAAATAACAAAAATAGAACTGTAGGGCCTTTATTACAATTTTCACAAATATAGACATTTATTAAAACTCGTTGGATTGGAATGCAAATAAAAATAAAGAGCAAGGAACATAATGCAAATGATCAATGAAGCACGGTCTAACACGTGTCCTATTAAGGACTTATTTGCAAATGAAATAAAAGACAGGGCTAGAGTAGAATTTTTTATCGCTCCACATGGCATATCAGACGGCTGAGATGCATCCTTGCTTTATGATCTGATGGCTGAAAATGCACACAAAAGGCTCAGATTTGATCTGGAGAGTGATCAACGACACATAATTGGGGCTTTTTGGATGACCATGATTCAAACTGGCATCTCTATTCTTGATCTGACGATGTTGAAGGCATCTGGAGGAACTCGGATGAAGGTCTGCTTCACCGAGTTTTGATCGATTGAATCTCAGCTAATCTCGGCCCGAGTCTCTACCTGAAGGTCGGTCCTCGTTCCTGAAACCCCCCTCTCTCGATCTGATGGCTCCAAGGCACTCAACCATGGCTCGATGAAGATATGGAGGTCAAGAAGTCTGCAGCTCAAAGTGGACCTCCAGTCCTTGATTTTGTGCACCAACTATGCTCCTAAACCTACAAAAGGATCGATGCTCGGAGTAGCTTCTACGACGATCTTATTAGTACAAGAAACACAAAAATAGGGGAATAAATGACAACTCTGACGGAGGGCGGTTGGAAAGGGAGTTGATGCTCAAATCTACGGTGGATCTAAGGTGGAAATATATGTGGGAAGATCAAGAATATCGAGGTGAAAGTAAAAGTCAGCTCGAAAGTGAAAATAACTGGTCGGAGAGCTCAAATCTTGCATATTAGAGCTCAGAGATAGAGGATCTGATTATGTTAGAAACAGAAATTAAACGACAAAATTAACCACAAAAATGAAATGCAAATTACTCTATGGTGGATGGTGAAGGACACTGACGACCTGCTAAATACGTGATATAATTTGTACTTGTTGTAATATGGATACTTAGCGAATCATGCATAACCTAATCGAATGTCTCTGTGAAGAGGACTCGACTTAAATTTATATCCCGGGCAAGTCCAGGGTCGAACACAAGGAGGTAAAGGAACAACTTTAAGTCAAATCAGAAAACTTAGATCTAGGTTTTAAATGCAGAATTTTTTTGGGTATTTTTTTATGCAAAAATAAATGCGAATGCAAAATGCGGTTGAATCAAGTTAAATAGAAACATACAACTTAGCCAAATTAATTTTAATGTAAAATTAATCCGATTTAGCCAAATTATATTTTTCCTACAAACCTAATCCAATGATGAATGCAAAACATATTTTTTTTAGAATTTTAGGCGTTAAAATATAACAATGAAAAATGCACAATTTTTATGGGTTTTTATACACTTTTTCACTCAAACATAAAGCAAAAATTATAAAAAATTTACTGGAACTAAAACATGATGAAATGCGTTTACAGTTATTTTTTGGATTTTTCGACAATATATGAATTTTTATGGAGTTTTTAATGAAAACGGAGTGACTGTGAGTATTTAATTCCTAATAAATCCACATTGTCAATTCATCCAGAAACCAATTTATTTTAAGAAGGTATTTATATGAGCAATCCAGGAGAGTTAGAATTTTGCAAAAACAATGTGTGTAGATTTAATTTAAAATCATTTACAATACTCCACAATTTATTTAAGGCACATGACAATTCCAATAAAGATGAAATTTGAACAATAATTAAAATAAATGTTAAGGCATCATTTCTACTTTTAAGGAATTTTTAGAGCAACTGTGAGTTAAATATGAGTTTAAGACCTCATAGTGAGTAAAATATGAACTTTTTCACTTAAACAATTTTAGTTAATTACCCAAAGCTCACAAAAACACAAATAAATAGTCAAATGACATAGGATTAGTTGCTCAACAATATGATATTTTTCATTAAATAAAATGATGCTAAAAAGATGTCCAAATTAACGTGCAAACATAGGTGTATCCATGCAATATAGAAATTAACTTGAACTGAATTAAAATATGCACAAGGACTCGTTTGTAATTACAAAACATAAAGGGAAAAATATGCAATTTTTACAAAAAAAAGAAAATGACCTTCTTCTTCCTCCTGTCATTTAGGGCACGATGGAGGGGTGACTAGGAGGGGCGCTACAGCCCGCATAGAGGAGGGCGAAGGTCGGTGAGGACCGTCGCTCGCGAGCATGGCGGTTGTAGGCGAGGGCGCAACTGGTGAAGCGCGTTGCAACAGAGGGCAAGCTGTAGATGCTTGGGGGCGGGCGGCCTTGGGCGGCGGTACGTCACGAGCAGAGGGAGCGACCGTACGGAGAGGTCTGCTGCACGGCGGTGGGCAGCGTGGGTGACTGCGATCGACCACAGGTGGCTGTGGGTGGCAGGCACTGCGTGAAGTCATGGGAGAGCATCGAGCACGGTGGTCGAGGCTGCAGCGTTGGCTAGAAGGGGGGTGGCGACCTTGGGATGGTGGCGAGCGACCACAGAAGATGGTCGCAGGCTGCTCCTGGAGGGGGGTGCTGTGGCTGCCACTGCACAGCTATGGCTAGAGGGTGGCTGCTGGCGGTGCCGCCGGTGGTGGAGGAGGAAGGGGGAAGGCGGTGCTGCAGTTTTTTTTTTCTTTTTTTGATTTTTTTACTACTATTTTATGATGCAACTTTTTAAAATTTAATTTTATATTTTTTTTGTTTTCTTAAACAAGGAATAATAAATGCAAAAAATAGTGATGTGTTGATGATATGATATGAAGATGATGGAGTAGAACAAATGAAGATGTAGTGGTGGTGACGTGATGTGATGAAAAATGCAAAAATAGAAACGATGATAAAATGAAAGGAAAAATTACCTACGATAGAAGCATGCGCCTATGGTATGCTCATGAGAAGCACATTAGTCGCTCGAATCACCGGCCAACGGATCTCACCGGAGAGGAGGTCGGTCATCGCTCTACTTCATCGTTCGCAGTCACCGAGATGGGTGGTCGGAGCTCTCGATTCTCTCTTGCATAAAGATGGATCAAAGGAAAAAATGAGGAGAATGAGATGTATAAAAAGAGAAGAAAAATATAGATTAGAAAAGATGGTGGGATGGTGGAGTTGAATGGGAGGTTAAAGAAATGGTGGAGTTGAATGGAGGTTAGATGGAATGGTGGAGTTGAATGAAGAAAAGAGAAGTTAGTGTATAGAATAAAAATTAAATAAAGGAAAAGAAAATAAATAAAGTAGGCTACTAAAATACAATAAAATGAATAGAAGTAAAAGAGTGGAGAATTTACACAATAAGACAAACAATATGTATATTTTTTCAGTTTTCTAATTTTATTTTTTTGTATTTTTAATAAAATATATTTTCAAAATAAAAATAAGATAAAATACTAGAATAAAATAAAATACAAAAATGATTTTTTAGATTTTTTAGTAATTAAGAAAAAGAAATAAAAAAATGAGAAAAGAAAAATATATACATGATATACAATGTACACATAGGTCCCAAAACCCATATTTTGTAAATGAGCTCTGATTTTAATGAAATCACTTTAATTGGATAGATAGTTTTCTAACTTAAACTTTAAAAGTGAGTTTGGTGAATTTGGAGTTCATACGGAGCAGAAATTTGATCGGGAAGTTGGACTTTACAACTTTTTCTCTTTAGGATCTAGGAGCATTTATTTGTGGTGAAATTTATTTTATATTTTTGTATTTTTATGTACATTTTTATAATAAGTCAGAAAATAATTAGCCAAAAAGGAGTTGAAATGAAATTATAAAAAATACATGAAGTTTTGGGCTATTTACAAATGAAAAACTCCTTATTTTGTGGATTTTTTATTATTAATTTATTTTATACAATATAATATATAATAATTAGTGTATTTTATTTACAAGAGTCATTTTATTAATTTATTGATTTTATGGACATTTATTTGAGATTTTACTCAAAGATTTCGCTAAGATCAATATACTGATATGATGAATCGCGTATTCATCACCCCCTATACTTAAACTTTTCTAGTCCTCGAGCAAATAAAGAATGAATAAGTTGGATTAACCTCTGATTGTGCATGTGAATAAAAGACTTAATCCGTTCAAAAACTCTTGGTTTTAGAGATCGCGTAATTCTAAGCTGAACCAAGCTCCGGTCAAAAGGTATCCAATTTCCCTAATCATCGGACTCTCTTTGTATACATATATAGTAGGGATATGACTTTAAGTGTGGACTGCAGTTAGAAGAGTAGAGTCGCAACTTCACCTAAGATCCCAGTCCAAGAGACTCTCCCAAGAACCCGATCCTCAACACTAGGGAATAAACCATTTCTTGCAACCAATCCACCGTCTCTTTAGTTGTCAGACTTAAAAGTGTAGATGGAAGGCTATTTGATGAAGGGCATATGATTGTGTCATTTCTTCTCTTCCTCTCATTGGAACAAGGATCCTCTCGACTGCCTTATTAACTCAGCACATGTATTTTTTTTGGTTGTTTATTAGTGTGTCCGTCAAGAGAAGTTGGAGTCGTCTGCACTTGTTTTCCAGTGAGTACACCGGGATGTGTCTCATTTGAGTATCTAAGATACCTTCGACACCTAGACTTGTATCACTATACGATGTAGAGCCCTTTTTGGGTGCTAGCCCAACTCCTTAGTCCTAATAGTGGTGTTCCAAGTGGACACTTTGAAATGGTTGGGAGCGCTCACCTTTGGTGGAAACTCTTTGATATTTGACTTTGTATAGTGAGATATTTTCTTTCAACATTTCTTCTTTTTTTTTTGAAATTTTGGCTAGTTCCACTGCTTTTACCAAAACTTGGCGCACACTGATCAATAATTTTTTAGATTTCCTCACACCCTGGCACATAGGTAAATGTCAAGAGATAATACAAGAACCATGTTCTCATTCTAGCTAAAGGTGCTGATACTTAGGTTTCATGAAGCCTTCATTGATTTTATCCCATCCTCGAGCATCATTAAATCAGGCCAAACTCAAATCCCTCATCCCAGTTCCTCAAGTGAAATTTCAACTCATCTCATCACAACTGTAGTCATGTATGTGAGGTGCCAATCATATTCTTAAGTTAGAGACTAAGCGTGGAATATAGCACACAAATTCTTCAAACTAGGGAAATGTGAATAATTAAGTCAAAGACCCTAATGACTAAGGCTGATTAACTAAAAATCTCAAGACATCATAAACCAAGTGTTCTTGAACTTCACTAGTCTTGTGTGAATGTGTAACTGCCAGGGACTAAACCAACTCATTAGTTAGTTTTTTTTGTGATTTTTATTTTTGTAATTTTATTTTTTAATTTTTTCCGATTTTTTTTGAAAAAAAGAAGAAAGAGATTTTTTAAAAAAGGTTTTTGCTGTTTTTTTTTCATTTTTTTAAAAGAAAGGTAAATAAGAAAGGACTCTTTTTTAAAAAAGATTTTTTATTGTGTTTTTTGGTTTTTTTTAAATCAGATAAGGAAAGAAAGAAGAAAATTGTGTTTTTTTTTGAAAAAGAGATTTTTTTGAAAATATTTTTGATCTTTTTCGAAAAGTATATATACATATATTGAAAAAGAAGAGTTTTTTGTGTTTTTTGTTCTTTTACCAATTTTACCCACCCCGTAATTATTGTATAATATATAAAAAATACGTGAAAGTACGAGCTATGGGTAAAGTATATATGTAATATATACACGCCCGCTATACTTAACATGTGATATGACCTCAAAGCACAAGAAGCAAGGAAAATACATAGCTCATGCTAAGCATAGGAGAGCTAAAATAACAAAAGTATAGAAGTCGATCCGCCCCCATACTTAGGCCCTGGTCAGCCTAAGTGTAGAAGAAGAGCAAAAAATGGGGCGGACGAGGTCAAGAGAAAAAATGGATGAGTATATACACATGGAAGGCATCGGTCCCCCCTATAATTAGGTTCTGGTCAGCCTACGTCTAGGACAGGAGTAAGTTTGAGAATCGATGTGATCTGGGGAATATACAAAGAAGGGAGAATGTACAAGAGTGAACGAATCTTTTAAGCTGCTGAATCTTGATGCTGAATCTTCACGAAGAGTAATATGATGTATCTGCTCCGTGCTCACTCTGCATGAAACTGATGACCTCGACATGGACTAACTGCTCTTTAGAATCTACAAAATGCTTCAACAACTGTCCATTTACCACATGAGATTGCACACCATCTGTGAGATCATCTATCTCTACACTTACATTCCCGTGCACTTTCTTAACCACAAAGGGACCCCTCCATTTAGATTTGAGCTTCCCATGGAACATCTTCAACCTGGCATTAAACAACCACACCTTTTGCCCAGGGAAAAAGTCTTTGCACCTAATGTGCTAATCATGCCATTTCTTTACTTTGTCCTTATAAATCAAACTATTGTCATATGCCCTATTTCGAATTTCCACAAGCTCATTCAAGTTCAAGTCTCGACAAAGCTTCCCTAGGTGACAACTCCAAATAATATGCTTAATTGCCCATCGGATTTGCTCATCAGTTTTATGGGTAAATGGCATGGCTTGCCATAGATAATTATAAATGGTGAAGTGCCCAATGGTATCTTGTAGGTTGTCTAATAGGCTCACAGAACTTGGTCCAAGAGCTGAGACCAGTTCTTCCTATCGGGATGAACCAACCTATACAAAATACTCTTCACCTCTCTGTTTGGACTGTGGGTGGTAAGGACTAGTAACTCTGTGCTCAAATCCGTAGTCCTTAGCTAAAGATCTCACATCTCGGTTCACAAAGTGGCTACCCCTATCTAATATCAAAACTTTTGGCACCTCAATCCAAGCAATAATATGGTCTCTCACAAACTTAACAGTCTTGTTTTCTGCGCTTCGGGTTGGGATATCCTCCACCCATCTAGATAAATAGTCAACCGCCAACAAGATGTACTCATGTCCTTGGCTGTTGGGAAAGGTACCCATAAAATCTATGCCCCATGCATCAAAAACATCACAAATAATCACCAGCTGCATGAGCATCTCATCTCTCTGACCAATTGTCCTTCCCATCCTTTGACAGATCGAGCATGATCGTATAAAATCAATAGCATCTCGAAACATGGTCTGCCAATACAATCCATATTGAAGTACCTTGTGAGCGGTTCTCTTCCCCGAATGGTATCCTCCAGCCTCGAGTGAATGACAATATGTGTGGACACTCTGGTACTCCTCCTGAGGAATACACCTTCTCTAAACACAATCCAACCCTTCAAAGAAAAGGAAAGGATCATCCCAGTGGTATCTCCTTGAATATGACTTCAGTCAGTCAGTGCTACTCCTAGTCTAACCATGGGGAACCTGCTTGGAGACAAGAAAGTTCACCATGTTGGCATACCACGGAAGTGAGTCTATAACACAAATTGACTCGTCTGGGAAGGTCTCTTTAATCCGCTCATAATCAGGAGAATCCTTAAGCTCAATCTGAGAAAGATGATTAGTCACAACATTCTTCACTCTAGGTTTATCTTTTATCTCCAAATCCAACTCTTGGAGGAGCAAAATCCACCTAAGAAGATGCACCTTCACGTCCTTCTTTTCCATTAAGTATCGAATAACTGTGTGATCAGTGTAGATTGTCCTCTTAGATCCCAAAATATACGACCTGAACTTCTCGAAGGCTCATACTACAGCGAGCATTTCCTTTTCAATCACAGTGTAATTCTTCTGTGTAGGGTCTAATACTTTGCTTGCATAGTGGATCGCAAACGGGATCCCCTATTGTCGTTGTCCTAACACAACTCCTATAGCGAATTTGAAGCGTCAGTCATGATCTCAAAGGGGATAGACCAGTCAGGAGCTTGTAGGACATGCAAGGCAGAAACCTTCCTCTTTAAGAGCTCAAAGGCCTCCAGACACCTGTAATCTACAATGAACTCTGTGTCTTTCCCTAAGAGCTCAGTAAGTGGGCGGGCAATTTTCAAAAAATCCTGAATAAATCTCCTATAGAATCCAACATGCCCTAGAAAAGACCGCACTGACTTCACATTGGTAGGTGGATCGAGTTTCTTGATTACCTCCACCTTGGTAGGGTCAAACTCCATTCCCCTTTTGAAGATGACATGCCCCAACACGATACCCTCCGTCACTATAAAGTGACTCTTCCAGGAGAGTACCAGATTCACCTCTCTACACCGCTTGAGGACTCGGTCCAAGTGTGCTAAACATGTATCAAAGGGATCACCATGAACCGAGAAATCGTCCACGAATACTTCCAGGAAATCTCCCACCATGTCGGCAAATACGACGATCATGCATCGCTGAAATGTGTCTGGGGCATTACAGAGCCCGAATGGCATGCGCTTAAGCATAAGTGCCGAATGGACATGTGGATGTGGTCTGATCTGAAACATGCACAAAAGGCTCGGATTTGATCTGGAGAGTCTGATCAATGACGCAAAATTGGGACTTTTTGGATGACCGTGATTCAACCTGGCATCTCTATTCTTGATCTAACGATGTTGAAGGCATTTGGAGGAACTCAGAAGAAGGTCTGCTTCATTGAGTTTCGATCGGCTGAATCTCAGCTAATCTCAGCCCGAGTCTCTGCCTGAAGGTCGGTCCTCGTTCCTGCAACGCTCGTCTCTTGATCTGATGGATCCAAGGCACTCGATGATGGCTCGATGAAGATCTGGAGGTCAAGAAGTCTGCAGCTCAAAATGGACCTCTAATCCTTGATTTCGTGCGCCAGCTATACTGCTAAACCCTGCAAAAGGATCGATGCTCGGAGTAGCTTCTACGGTGATCTTATTAGCACAAGAAACACGGAAAATATGGGAATAAATGACAACTCCGATGGAGGGCGGTTTGAAGGGGAGTCGATGCTGAAATCTGTGATGCATCTAAATTGGAAATATATGTGGGAAAATGAAGAAGGTCGAGGTGAAAGTGAAGGTCATCTCAGAAGTGAAAATAACTGATCGGAGAGCTCCGATCTTGCAGATCAAAGCACGGAGATAGAGGATCTGATTATGCTAGAAATAGAAATTAAATGAAAAAAATTAAACACAAAAATGAAATGCAAATTACTCTATGGTGGATGGCGAAGGACATTGACGGTCCGCTAAATACGTGATATAATTTGTACTTGTTGTAATACGGGTACTGAGTGAATCATGCAGAACCAAATCGAATGTCTCTGTGAAGAGGACTCGACTTAAATTTATATCTCGGGCAAGTCCGGGGGCGAACACAGGGAGGCAAAGGAACAACTTTGGGTCGAATAAGAAAACTTAAGTCTAGGTTTTCAATGCGGATTTTTTGATATTTTGTTTATGCAAAAATAAATGTGAATGCAAAATGCAGTTGAATCAAGTTAAATAGAAACACACAACTTAGCCAAAATTATTTTAATGTGAAATTAATCTGATTTACCCAAAACATATTTTTCTTACAAACCTAATCCAGTGATGAATGCAAAAATATTTTTTTTTGGAATTTTAGGTGATGCACAGTTGGGTTTTTACGTACTTTTTCACTCAAACATAAAGCAAAAATTATAAAATTTTTACTAAAACTAAAACATGATGAAATGAGTTTACAGTGATTTTTTTGGATTTTTTGACAATAATGATTTTTATGGAGTTTTTAATGAAAACATAGTGACTGTGAGTATTTAATTCCTAATAAATCCATTATCAATTCATCCAGGAACCAATTTATCTCAAGAAGGTATTTATATGAGCAATACAAATGAGTTAGATTTTATAAAAATAATGTTTGTGGATTTGATTGAAAATCATTTACAAAAATCACTCTTCAATTTATTTAAAGCACAAGACAACTCCAATTAAGAAGAAATTTGAATAGTAATTAAAACACATGTCAAGACATCATTTCTAATTTTTAAGGAATTTTTAGAGAAACCATGAGTTAAATATGAATTTAAGACCTCGCATTGGATAAAATATGAAATTTTTCACTTAAATAATTGTAGTTAATTACTCAAAGCTTACAAAAATACAAGCAAATATCAAATGACAGAGAATTAGTTGCTCAACAACATGATATTTTTCATTAAATATACGGGTTTTTATCATTTGTGCCCCTCTGAGATATTGTAATTTCAGTTATGCCCCTCTCTTTTCTGAAATATCAGTTGTGCCCCCACTATCTTGCAAAATTCAACATTCTGCCCTTTTGTAATATCAATTATGCCCCTACTTTACCTTGACAGAAGGACAGAACTGTGAATTTTGCAAGAAGGCAGGGGCATAACTGATATTCCAAAAAAGGAAGGGGCATAACTGAAATTGCAATATCTCAGAGGGGCACAACTGATAAAAACCCTAAATAAAATGATGCTAAAAAATGTCCAAATTAACGTGCAAACATAGGGGTATCCGTGCAATACAGAATTTAACTTGAATAGAATTAAAATATGCACAGGGACTCATTTGTAATTACAAAAACATAAAGGGGAAATATGCATTTTTTACAAAATAAAATAAAGAAAATGACCTTCTTCCTCCTATCATTTAGGGCACGATGGAGGGGGGCTGGGAGGGGCACTGCAGCCTGCATGGAGGAGGGTGGAGGTCGGCGAGGACCGTCACTAGCAGGCATGGTGGTTGCAGGCGAGGGCATGACTGGTGAAGCACGCCGTTGTGGAGGGCAAGCTGCAGATGTACAATAAAATAAAGAGAAGAAAAAGAGTGGAGAATTTATACAATAAGACAAACAATATGTACATTTTTTTACTTTTCTAATTTTATTTTTTGTATTTTTTAATAAAAGATATTTACAAAATAAAAATAAGATAAAATACTAGAAATAAAATAAAACACAAAAAATGTTTTTTTGTTTTTTAGTAATTAAGAAAAGTAAATAAAAAATGAGAAAAGAAAAACATATACATGATATACAATGTACACTTAGGTCCCAAAACCCATATTTTGCAAACGAGCTCCGATTTTAATGAAATCACTTTCATTGGATAGATAATTTTCTAACTTAATCTTTAAAAATAGGTTTGGTGAATTTGGAGTTCATACGGAGTGGGTTTTTGGCCGGGAAGTTAGACTTTATGGCCTTTTCTCTGTGGGATCTAGGAGCATTTATTTGAGGTAAAATTTATTTTATATTTTTGTATTTTTATGTACATTTTTATAAACAAGTTAGAGAAAGAATTAGCCAAAAAGGAGTTGAAATGAAATTATTAAAAATACATGAAGTTTTGGGCTATTTATAGGTGAAAAACTCCTTTATTTTGTGGCTTTTTTTATTATTACTTTATTTTATACAATATAATATACAATAATTAGTGTATTTTATTTACAAGAGTCATTTTGTTAGTTTATTGATTTTATGGTCATTTATTTGAGATTTTACTCAGGGATTTTGCTAAGATCAATATATTGAGATAATAAATCGCGGATTCATCAGACACAACCTTAATCTGTGATGTAGAACAGAGAAGCTCGATGCTGCCGATGAAGCTCCGATGACGTAGGTGGATCTTGCTCCCAGATGAACTCCTCACGCTCCTAACTACGAAGGACGATGTCCCTATCACAGCATGTCTCTCCGAGGACCAACTTCAGGCGAGAAAATCAAGTAAAAATGGATCAGCTGACACAGGGGAGGAAATGGATTTATTAATATGAGTGGTGTTGCCGAATTGATGATCCGACGATGGAAAAGATAGTTAATGCTAACAAATTGGAGAAGGAAGCAAGCACAATTAACAACTGGAGCGAATAGGAAAAAATGGATTAAAGTCATCGACGAGCGAAAGAGGAAGGAAAGCCATTGATTGGGGAAGTTGACCCGGGTCAACAGACCCGGGCTCAACCAATCAGAGCGTGTCCAGAATAAGATAAAAGATACTACATGACACAATAGGCAAAAATGTCAAATTAATTCAAAATAAATTCAAAAAAAGTTTTGAAAATAAAAAATGTTAATAATTAAATTAGATTATTTATGGTGATTTTTATTGAAATAAATAAATTATATACATGGGTAAAAATATAAAAAACATATTAATCACATGTATATATACCTTTATATACAACACCATGATTTTTAATATATTATTTTTACAAATTTACATATAGTTTAATAACCTATAATTTTAAAATATTTTACAAGGATTTTAATGGTATTTTTATTATATTTTTAGGAATTGAATTATTTGGTCAAATAAATAATGATATTTACAATATATATAGTGGTATATGTGCAATATTTACATGATTTTATTTTTGTTTATTTTGGTTTTATGATTTTTATTTGTATTTTATATAAGTCCAATACAATTTATACAAATATTTAAAAATAAAATCTATACAAAAATACAAGGAAAATACATATACACAAATAATATACATATATAATATAAATTAGCACACCAAAAAACCACATTTCACATCTTAACTTTGATTTTTATGAAACCACTTTCATTTTAAAGATTATTTAATTCTGAGTATAATAAAAGTAAGTTTTCTTCATTTTGAGTTTCTATGGAGAAGATATTGATTTGACAAGTTGAGCTTTGTGGCTTTTTCAAGGTGTTATTAATTACAACTAGTACAATGCTTCTTCTTGCAATTATTTTTAATATTTACAACTTGATTTTATGTACAAGTTCCAAGAAGAAAATATTTTTATTTGGAGTGAGTTTGGTGATAAATAAAATAGCATAAATAATATGTTTTATATACAATGGTATATAAGTGATGACTATGCACAAGTGGAGATTGATTTTCTTGGTTTCTTGATTTTCTTGTATTTAGGCCTTATCTCCCCTTACTTTATTTCTGGTCGATTAGGTCAAGTCCTGACCTTCGCTTGGGGTCAAAGTCAGCTTGTAGTTATTTCATATATATAGACTTTGGTTTTCTTTATTTTTCCTTTATTTATTTATTTTAGATTAACATAGAGATAAATATATTGTATTACATAAGAATTAGGTTAATAAAAGGAGAGATTATTGATATTGACATGTGTTTTATAAGGGACTTTAAGATAAAATAATTGAATAAAGATGATGAAATGCAGATTAATCAGTACGCAGAGGAGTGAGTTGTCATCGATTGATGCAACCCGTATAGGTTGTTTTTCCGAGTTCTTCTAGCTAAGGCGTCAGATGAGGACTCTCACCCATGCTTAATATTGGGTGTTGATCAAAGGAGAAACATTATTCAACCTTGACCGTGACGAGTCGCTGAATACGATGTTTAATTCATGTATGTTGTAATACGTGTACTTAGCGATTCGGTCAGAACCGAGAGAAGGATCTCCGTGAAGAGTGTCTCGGCTTAATTTATATCCCGGGAAAGTCCAGGGTCGAACTCAGGGAGGCAAAGGAACAACTTCGGTTTTAATTCAAAAACTTAGGTCTAGATATCCAATGCGGTATTTTTTTAGATTTTTTATGCAAAAACCAATGCCAATGCAAGATGCGGGTGAATTAAGCACTAAGAAATCACACAACTTAGCCAAATTAATTTTAATGTCAATTAGTCCAATTTAGCCAAATTATATTTTTCCTAGAGTCCTAATCCAGAGATGAATGCAACGTACTTTTTTTTGGAATTTTATGGGTTAAAAAGCAATAAATAAAAATGCACACTTTTTATGGGTTTTTTTCGCAATTTATCACACAAAAAGTCAGTAAAAATTATGAAAAAATTACTGGAATTAAAACATGATGCAAGGAAGCTATTAATTTTTTTGGAATTTTTTTACAAGTTATGAATTTTTTATGGATTTTTTAGTGAAAATAGAGTGGCATTGAGTAATTAATTTCTATTAAATCCACGTTATCAAATTAGTCAGAGAGCAAATTATCTCAAATAGATATTTTCATGTAGAATCCAAGAGATTTAAAATTTCGCAAAAATAATGTACGTGGATGTAATTAAAAATCAAAGATCCAAATCACTCTTTAATTTATTTTAAGTACAAGACAACTCCAATGGACGTGAAATTTGGACTGTAACTTAATCACACTTCAAGGCATCATATATAATTTTTTTGGAATTTTTGGAGCAACCGTGAGTTAGATATGATTTTAAGAGCACTGATTGGGTAAAATATGCAATATTTCAGTTGAACAATTTTCATTAATTACCCAAATACCACAAAAATATAAATAAATAGTAAGAATGTAGACAATTAGTTGCTCAACACAATGGCATTTTTTACTGAATAAAATGACGCAAGTTGGATGTCCAAATTAATATGCAAACAAAGGGGTATCTTTGCAAATTTAGAAAACAAACTTACAATGCAAGTTATGAACAGGGACTTATATGCAATATTATAAACATATAATAAAAACCATGTAATTTTTACATAAAAATAAAAAAATTAGAGACCTTCTTCTTCCTCTGTGCACGATGGGGGAACCCAACAACGGATTCGGCGGCGGCGCTTGCTCGGTGCGCGGCTGGCGGTCGCGACCACGGCTGCTGGAGGGAGGTGGTCGGCGGGGCAGCCCGCGACGGCGGCGGAGGCGGAGGCGGCGGTGCGGGGCCGTGCATCGGAGGCGGGGGAAGGGGGCCGCTGAAGAGAGCAGGCTGGGCGGCGCATAGCCGCGGTGCGGTGGCAGCCGCTGGTTGTGCGCGGGGCCGACGATGAGGGGAGGGCGGCGGCGGCAGCCGCTGCTCCCTTCGTTGGAGGGGGCGATAGTGACCTGTTGGGTTGATGCTGGTGCAGGGGGGCGGCGGCCGTGGGCTGCTGCTTCCCTGCAATTTTTTTATTTTTTTATTTTTTTTTGCTTTTTTTGCTGTTCTAATTTTTTTGTTTTAGATTTTAATATTTTTTTTAATTTTGTTTAAAGAGAGAATGCAACAAATGTAAAAAAAATAATGTGGTGGTAATATGATGGAGTAAAACAAATGAAAAATGATGTGGTGGTAATATAAAAATGATGGTGGTGATAATATAAAAATGATGGTGGTAATATAAAAATGATGGTGGTGACCAAGACAAAAAGAAAACAAAATATTAGATAAAAATAAAATAACTAGAGAAATGAGAAGAAATAACTTACCTGGTGTTCGCCGGATTTGCGGAGCAGCTACGCTGGACTCCTGTCGTCGCTTCAATCCGATTGGCGAAATCAAAATCGGAGAAGCTACGCGAGCTCGATGGGGAAGTCGTGATGCAGAGCGGAGCTCCGCGGATCTCGCCTGAAGGAGGTCGTCGCTTGAGGAAGACGCTTCGCCGCTATCACCAACACCACGTTCCAAGCTCTCTCCTTTTTCTATAAGATTGGCGGATGCGAAAAAATGGGGATGAATGGAAGAATAAAAAGAGAAGAAGAATGGGAGTTAGAGAGATGGTGGAAAGGTGGAGTTTGAATGGGAGGTTAAGAGAAATGGTGGAGTGGAATGGAGGTTAAGATGAAGACTTGGTGGTTAATGGAGAAAGGGAAGTTATTGTAGAGAATGTGAATCAAATAAAATAAAAGTAGGCTACTAAAAAAGAAGAAAGGGAAGTTTTTGCTTTTCTAATTTTAATTTTTTTATGTTTTTAGTAAAAGATATTTACAACAAAAAATACAATAAAATAGTAGAATTAAAATACAACACAAAATTAATTTTTTTTGGATTTTTAATAAATAGGAAAGATAAAATAAAAAAATGAAGAAAGAATGAATATACATAATATACAATGTACATCTAGGTCCCAAAATCCAACTTTTGCAAATGAGCTCCGATTTTAATGAAACCACTTCCATTGGATAGATAATTTTCTAACTTGAACTTTAAAAGTGAGTTTGGTGAATTTGGAGTTCATACGGAGCGGGAATTTAGCTTGGAAGTTGGACTTTACGGCTTTTTCTCTTTGGGATCTAGGAGCATTTATTTGAGTGAAATTTGTTTTGTATTTTTGTATTTTTATATACATTTTTATAAACAAGTTAGAGAAAGAATTAGGCAAAAAGGAGTTGAAATGAAATTATTAAAAATACATGAAGTTTTGGGCTATTTACATGTATAAAACTCCTTTATTTTTGCGGCTTTTTATGTTAATTTATTTTGTACAATCTAATATACAATAATTAATGTATTTTATTTACAAGAGTCATTTTGTTAATTTATTGATTTTGTGGACATTTATTTGGGATTTTACTCGGGAATTTTGCTAAGATCAAGATATTGCGATGATGAATCGCGGATTCATCAGACCGTCAGATCAGGCTTAAGTGAACACATGTGGAAGCAGCAGAGCAGTCAGATAGAGCGCCTTCCTGGGTAAACTTCATCGAGCCCCTCCGTGTTTTTTGTAATATATAGTAGGTCCTATAAATATTAAATAATATTCAAATATTTCTGTAAATATTGTATATGACCTCTGACTTATTGTCTATTTGCATTGAGGTCCGTGCTAGGTCACCTCACGTGGTGACCCACATGAGGTGGGCATTTTGCACATAAGTACAAAATATTTATTGTTTAATTTTTAGTTATTGACAAGAAATACCCTATCCCCATTGCTCTTAATGGTTCAACACTCTACATACTTATACATTATACACACATATTTTGTAGAGTTAAAATAAAAATAAATTTTAACTCACACATTTGCATTGAATTATCACACATTATGGGTTGATTGTTGATGATTGGTTGAGATAAGTTTCGAGTATTACGAGCGGTCGATACAACGATTGCTGGATCCGACTTGTCAGACACAGAATGTCCTCTAATACCGAGCATTAGGAACCTTGTACAAGCCAACTCTATCAAATGGCACCATTGCTGGGGAGCAACGTAGGATATGACTTTTGCACATATTATCCATTTTACTTTTCTTGTCTTTTATTTCTTTTTTATAAGTAATTATTTATCTATTTCTGACCTATTTCTTTGTTGAATTCTTTATGAGGGACTACCGTGGCAAAGGCAACTCTTCTAGGAGAGTCCGTGCATCCAAGCTACGAGGAGATAAGCTCCTTCTTCACAAGCTAATTGGAGAGAGAGAGAGCAAGGAGGCGGCAAAGAGAGAGAGAGAAGAGTAGCTTAGCTATAATGTTCATTGTTATTTTTATTTTTTTGTGAGAGACAGATTTTATTTATGCATTTATTTAATTGTAATAATACATGTACAAGGACTTGGGACACTTGAACTCTCACGAGCCTATTTTACCAAGTATCTGTTCACTTGGGGGCCAACTCAACTTTTATCGCATTTTCTCACCTTCTACCTTTTGTTCTTCCTATTTCCTCTTGTTTTTATTTGTTTTCCACCACCTTTATTTTCATTTGTTTAAATGAATGAGCCCTTAGATTTTTATATCGAGTAATCTAGGTCCAAACACCTAATATACGCAGGCACCCATAGTTCTACATTTATACTTAGATCAGACTTAATTGGTTCTTCACGCTAATAACAATTCCTGTTTAGGGTGATTTCATCGGCTTGCATTCCATATAGTATAGATTTAAATTCCATGTCTTGCATCCTGCATGGAGAGAGCTAGAAAGTGTCATAAGTCTTCTTACTGAGCATGCATATATACAAGCGTGAGATTTCCAACCTAGTATCCACTTGCATTGTTTTTACGCTATCTCCCTCTGTCTTCTATTACTTAGGATTTAAGAAAATATCCAAAAAAACGTTAGGCGATATATTCCTGAAAAATACTTAAAAAGTGAAAAATAAAAAAAATAAAACGAGGGTGGTTTAATAAACTTTGACCAAAATTAAAATTCATAATGGACATCATTGTATTAGGTTCATAAAGCCCACATTGCATTCAAATACCATCCAGTCTGATTGAGGCATGACCCTAAGAAAATAGAGCCAAAAACCCAGCCTGAGCACTGCCTTATTATTGACTGGATTCACGAAGTATTGGCGCTTCTATCGTACATGGCCAGGTAGGGCTTCATCTGCTTGCGGACTTAGTCTGAAGTATTGATATTAGGCCATCCAATCATGGGGGTGTATGTCTCATCATTCCATGTCTGAGTACCCCATTAGAGAGAAGTATAGGTTTCACCTATTGGCTTCCTCCTCTATTATTTTGCTGAGTAGTGGATCCAGACTAATTAGCAAGGATTCTCTTAAAAAGAGTAAGCTACATGTTACAAAGGAAGTTGGAAGTACGCGATACTTTTCTGGGAGTACTCACTCTCCTATAGGGCTAGCCTCTAAGGACTTGTTAAAAGATTGCTTGAAAATAAAATAAAATTGAAAAGATAAAAATAGTCGAACTCTTACAGCTTCACTTGTGTTGGGTTGGTGAATCCGTTTTGCATTATGCTTATTTGAATTTAAATTTAGGTCAAAGATCCAGTCCTACACACTTGCGCCCTTTTTCATTTCATCTGTTTTCATTTATTTTTTCCCTGCTCATTTTGAGCCTTCTACTGTTTTCCTCTTCATTTCATCTATTATTCATCACTGTATTCCATTCCTCATCTATTTCGCTTCTATCCAAGATGTCGACTCACATATGGTTTAGTCGGGACCCCACCGACACCTACATTGATTCTATGAATTCGACATCTTCAATAACTCGAGGCGATTCTCGAGAACTCAGTTCTAACTTTGCGAACCAATCTCCAAACTTCTCATATTCTTCTCATTCCTCATCAAATTGGAATTACTCTTGTTCAGACATTTGCCCCTTGTAGATGGAGATCGATTTATCTTCATATCAAATGCTCTATTCACCCATATTTGGAATTGACCTTAGTTCTAAATCCATATTTATATATGGTGCCAACGACTGTCAATCTGAATGGGATGCATCTTATTGTGTAGAATGGACCCTAGAACCCGCATAGATACATTCCTCTGAGTTTGATTCAAAGATGGCTCCTCAAGGGAAGGTGAAGGGACCACAACATTCGAATCAGGGTCAACAGAGCATAATGCAATAGACACACATTTGCTTTCTTCCATTAAGTCTATCTAGCAGCACCTTACATATCCGGCTCTCGCCTAGGTCACCTTCCAAGACATGCTGAATGACATGAGGAGAGATAGAGAGAACATAGGAGGAGGAGGAGGAGATGAACAAGGAGATGGACACCATGGAGGACCGGAAGATGAGTCGAGCAGAGAGGCCCACATGCCTGCTCTTAAAGAGACCTACAATCCTGATGCTGGCCAGATGACTGAGTGGATACAGATCCATGTAGTCCACGGATACTTTGATCTCAAGCCTCAATTCTTAGCTCTTCTACCATCCTTCCACGAGAATAAAACTAAAGAACCATACTTCCATATCCAATAGTTTTCGCACATCTGTCTCACCACTTACTGCCCTAGCATCCTGTTAGGAGTAGTCAAAATGATCGTGTTCCCCTTTCGCCTTCAGTACAAGGCTATTTATTGGATTAATCACTTGGGGAAGGTCGTAATGACATGGGAGGAACTAAAGTCTACGTTCCTCTGAAAATTCTATCCTCTTGGTCATCTAAACTAGATGTGTGATCATATCAACAACTTCTCTCAGGGGCCTTATGAGTCAATTCATGAAGCCAAGGAGAGGTACAAAGATTTGCAAGAGAAGTACCCCCATCATGATATCCCTTAGACCAGCTGATCTAACATTTCTTTGGGGAACTGACTCCAGAAAGTCAGAGGCTAGTGGATGTCGCATGTGGCGGACCCATTTCAATAAGGATGAGGATGCCATCTGGTATATTTGAAGAAATAGTTGAAGGAGAGGCCGCTTTATCCCTATTTCGTGCTTATCAGCGTCAACCCCAGATCCAGCACAATCCTGTAAATATGGCGGCATCCCTTGAATTGGACATGGATAAGAGCTCCAATCTCAGCATCATCGAGATACACCTGTCCAAAGTTGATATTATCGAGATGCGATGATAGGACCTCGAGAAACTATCTGTGATTGAACAAAGAGCTCAACACCTAGACAAGCTGGATCATATTTCCAAGCAACTGGAGCTGTTGGTTAGAACAATCAATGCGAGACCATCAACCATTACTCTTGCTGAGCCGAAGGAGCCATCATCGCCACTACCAACCTTAGTCGAGTTCAGGGCAGCCCCAGGGCCAACACGTATACTACGTACATGCACCTGACCATGCACCACAGCTGCTGCATCAACAGCTTGTATCCTACCAGCCTGAGCCTAAGCCCCCGTCATATGTTGATCCATTCTTCCCACCACCGCCCCAAATTCAAGAGGTAAACAACATTTGGAATATGATGCATAATTGACCCATCTAGGTGGACAACAACAGAGCCAATCATTGGCTTTTCAATCGTATCACCAAGTCTCCAATTGGAGGTTTGTTCAGAAGCACCAACCTCTGCAACAACAGTCTCCACCATATCATAACACAAGGAGACAAAATCAGAATTATCAGCAGTTGTCGTACCGTCAGTACTAGCTACATCACCGGTACACGTCTACTCAGCACTAGCAGTACCCCCTCCTCCTCAATATCATCAACAACAACCTCCTCATCGGTACAATCATCAGTTTTCCCACTCTCAACCACCACAACCATACCATTCCTAGCATGGTCAATACGTTGAATCTGAGGCTACTCCTGTGAACCTAGCTCTTGAATCTCTAGCCTATCAGAGATGAGCTAGAAGCTCGATGACCTCACTGCCACCAAACTCCCATTCCAACACAGGTCGAGGCCAACCCCAACAACTTCAAAAGGAAAGAGAAGGTAGTTTGTGATACTGATCCCGTAGAGTCATGTATTTTAGATTTTGTGTTGTCTCATGCAGTGACTCTCAAGAACAGTAGGACATTGCAAACGTTTGCTGCACAACAAGGGAAGAATAAAGCATCATCTAGTGAGCCGTCGTCTGCATCAGCCAGTCCAACAATAGAGCTAGGTGAGAAAGATGATGGAGGAGCAGCACCGGTCCCCCACCACCACCACCACTGAGAGAAAAATACCAAAAAATTAACAAAAAAAAATCTCCAAAAAGAAAAGAAGAGCAGAAGACTAGCCGAGCTAACCTCGGAGGATCCAACACCAACAACAACTCCAACATCTATACATGTTGATACATTTTTTCCTGTTTTGCATGGCGGCTTACCTTTTAGCCAGACATCTATACAAATTCTGTAATTAAGAACAATGCATTTTCTTCTGTGAATATACCTTTTCCTGAAGTAATGAAACATTCCAAAAAAATAAAAAAAATTCAAAATGAATTGTCAGACCCTAGTGTTGCGGAGATTATTAAAAATATTGTTTTAAATGTTCCATCAATGAAGGCCATGGAATACATGCCAGGTGTAAAGAAAGGTTTGAAAGAGGCATGTACCTCGAAGCATCAACCTTGCAAGAACAGATGCAACCGAGGAGAAAAACACATCCTGACCATAGCCACCGTCAATGTTATTTGTGATCTCCTACAAAAAAGGACAAGGGAGCATCCTATACCAGATGTCAGATTTTTGATCAGACTTTCGAGCGAACTCCGCTTGATAGCGACTCATCTATAAATCTTATGACCTCCTCACTACTTCAAGAATTTGAGTTTGGACTGCTTAAACCCACACGAATCATCCTACAGTTTGTAGATCAGCCTATCAAGTGGCCTGAGGGTTTATTAGAAGACGTTATCGTGACTTTGTAGAACATGCGCTTTCTTATGGACTTTGTGGTCCTAGACATGGACACTCCTACACCGTTACTCCTGACTCCCATCATTCTTGGTCAGTCATTTCTTTGAACAACCAAAGCAGTCGTCAACTATGAGTCTGGAAAGATTACATTCCGTTCCTTCACCGACAAATTCATAATGGACATGATTGTCGAGCCGAATGCTGCATCTGACAAAGAATCAATAACTGAATAATATGACAATGTTGATATCAATGAACAATAACTTTCTCTAAATTATATTCAGACATAGGAAGTACTCTCTTTAGAGGAAGACCTGGAAAGCACAATCGATCCATGCTCACTTGTCGACTGGGAGATCGAAATAGATTCTGAATTACTGATTAACTTGTTTGAAGAAGATTCATGTCAAACCGAACATAAGAAATTCATCGTCGATATGTTCGATACATTCATTTCAGAGCCAAGAGAGATAGAGGTGGACATGACCTCATTAGTTGCAGCAAATCATTCACCAACCAACACAGTATTTGAAGTGCCTACAGAATAGACTCAACAATTACAAGAACTGAATCAACTCCCTACATGTCTGAAGTACACTTTCCTTGCAAGTGAAGAACACATATATCATGTCATCATCAATAGCAGGCTGACTCCGGATCAAGAATCTCGACTTCTCAAGGTTTTAGAGAAAAACCACAAGGTACTTGGTTGGAAAGTATTAGATCTCTGAGGGATAAATCCAGCCTTTTGTTTACACCATATCTATCTAGAAGATGACTGCAAACCATCCCGTAAATTCTATCATAGGTTGACCTTCTTATTAAGGAAATAATGAAATGGTGTGAAGCAGGATTCATTCATCCCATCTCTGACTCAAAATGGGTGAGCCCCTACATGCTATTCCAAAGAAATCAAGGCTCATTGTGGTTAAGAATGACGATGGAAATGAGATTCCTACATGGTTACCAACATCTAAGCGGGTGTGTGTTGATTACCACTGCCTCAACTCAACTACAAAGAAGGATTATTTCCCACTCTCGTTCATCGATCAAGTGCTTGAAAGATTAGCTGGGAAAGAATTCTTTTGCTTCCTATATGGGTACTCTAAGTACAAGCATGTGGCGATCACCCATGAAGACTAAGAGAAACCACATTTACCTGCCCATTCGACATATATGCCTTTCGCAGAATGCTCTTTAGATTGTGCAATTCTCCTACCACATTCCAATTGTACATGCTCTCCATTTTCACCGACATGGTTGGGAGTTTTCTCGAAGTTTTAATGGATGATTTTTCAGTCTATGGTGATGGTTTCGATGCTTTCATGATGCACCTAGACAGAGTATTGCAGAAATGTCGTGAAGTGAATTTGGTACTATCATGGGAAAAAGTCACTTTATGGTCTCTGAAGGGATTGTACTGGACCACGTCGTTTCCAAGCGAGGCATGGAAGTCGATCCGACGAAGGTGGATGTCATTTCCAAACTTGAGCCATCTCAAAATGTGAAGGATTCAGCAGTTGAAAGATTTTGTCACTCAGGCTTTAGTCCTACATCCACATGATTGGTGTCTCCCGTTCGAGATCATGACGGATGCATCAGACTTCGTAGTTGGGGTTGTATTAGGACAAAGAAGAGATATGCGACCTTACGCCATTCACTATGCCAACTAGACATTATATGAAGCACAAAGAAATTACACAGTTATAGAGAAAGAATTGATGGCAGTAGTTTTTACTTTAGAAAAGTTCAAATCCGATCTTCTAGGACCTAAAATTATTATTTTGACCGACCACTCTGCTATCCAATACCTACAACATAAGAAGGATGCCAAATCACCTCTAGCAGATGAATCTTTTCCCTCCAGGAATTCGACTAGGAATTCATAGATAAATTTGGAGTTCAAAATGTGATATCAGATCACCTGTCCAAAATTGAATGCCCAGTTACTCAAATGATTTGTGCATTGATAATAGAAACCTTATCTGATGAATCCATTCTCAGCATTGGGTCTCTCCCTTGGTATACCGATATTGCGAACTACATCATCTCTGAGGTAGTTTCGCATGATTGGATGCGAATCAAGAAGGACAAGTTCATATCTGATCTCCATTTTTACCAGTGGGAAGGTCCATACCTATTCAGGAAAGGAACATATTGCATTTGGTGTCAGAGTATTCCTCGAGAGTACACAACTGTCCTCGAGCAGTACCATAAGATTGAATCTAGTGGACATCATTATAGAAGTCGAACAACAACAAAGATACTGTAGTGTGGCCTCTGGTGGTTGACACTATTGAAGGATGACCCTAAATATGTCTAAGCTTGTAAAGATTATCAGAAAATGGGAAAAAACCCTTAGTGTCAAAGATTCTATGCCCCTCAAATTCATTCAGATCTCTGATGTGTTCGATGATTGGGCATGAATTTCATGGGCCCATTTCTTAATAGTCAGGGTTATGAATACATCCTACTTGCCATAGACTATGTGAGTTGATGGGTTGAAGTTATTCCTGCTCGAGCCACTGACAACTGCACACTGTCCCGATTCTTGAAAGATAATATCATTTCACGGATAAAAATACTGAAGATACTGATGTCAGATGGGGGTAGCCACTTCATTAATAAAGAGGTTAAGAAATTAGTAAAGGATTACACCATCGATCATTGTATCACATCTCCTTATCATCCTCAATCTAATGGCTTGGCCGAATTGTCTAACCAAGAAATCAAGACGATCCTACAAAAACTTGTAAGGCTAGATAGAAAGAAATGGTCACAACTTCTGGATTGAGTTCTTTGGCCATATAGGATCACGTATAAGTCTCGTCTGGGCATGTCGCCCTATAGTCTTGTGTATGGAAAGCCTTTCCATCTACCCGTGGAACTAATTCATAAATCTCTCTAGATGGTAAATATTTGTAACCTCGACTCATAGAAAGGTGGTTAGAACAAGAAATTTGATCTGAACAAGCTCCTAGAATCCAGAGACTATGCGTATGACAACAACTTAATGTGTGAGGAGAACATTAAATGATGGCATGATCGGCATATCAGATGAAAGACCATTGACCTTAGACACAAAGTGTGGTTGTTTGATGCAAAGTTGAAGATCTTCCCAAGAAAATTGAAGAGTAAATGGACGGGGCATACATTGCGAATATCGTGCGTGACAACAGAAGTAATTTGATATCAAAATTGTCAGCTGATGCACAACCATTCATCATCAACGGTCAGTTGTAGAAGTTGTTATTAGAGTACGACACATTTCTATCCATTTTCTATTCCATTCAAGTGGCATTTGATGAAGATACCTCTATAGCAGCAACTGAGATAGACAATGCAGATAAAAATATCTTTGAATAATTTTCTTCTTTTCTTCTTTTCATGTCTATTCTTTCATTCTTCCATGTGGAACTCATCCCATTCATCTGTGCTATACTTAGGACATGGTATATCCTAAGTATAGGGGGATGAATGCATTTGACTTATTCAATATTCTTTTTCTCGCCTATCTCTTAATTTTTGTTATTCTATCTATACATAGGGATATTTTATCCTAAGCATAGGGGGATAAGTCGAGCCCAATTAATTTCGTAAATTCTTATCCTTGATCATCCCCATTTTGCATACAGTCTGCTATACTTAGGATTAGTTGATCCTAAGTATAAGGGGGTTGACCGACTTCTCATTCTTTTACTTGTTGTAGTATAGACTTTCCTATACTCAACACAACTTATGTCTTCCTTTTTCTCTTTGATCACTGTGAGGACATATCTCAAGCTAAGTACAGGGGGGGTCGTATATACGTTGTATATACTTTTGCCATAACTCGTACTTGCATATTTTTGAACAATATGGCTAATATACTACATGAGTAAGGGAATACAATTAATCAACAATAAAGAATATACCCTAATTATGAATAAATTTCTTCAAAATTCTTTACATGTATGAATAATAGATGGATTTAAAACTGTTTTACAAAAAGATTTAAAAAATGGTTTGAAAACTTCTTCAAAAATCTTTTGAAAACCGTCTGGAAAAATTTTGTAAAATGTTTTCAAACATTTGTAAAAATATTTTGTAAATGTTTGCAAAAGTTTTGTTTCATTCCTTTGAATAAAACTTTTGAAAATCCAGCTTGCAAATGATTTCAAAAATGGTTGCAAAAAGAGTTTGGAAAATCTATCTATATTATTTGAGAAATCTTTGCAAAATGATTTTCAAATTTTGTAAACGATTGTAAAATTTTGTAAAAGTATTTGCAAGCATAAGTTCTCAAAATGTTTACAAAAAATATTTTCAAACTATTTTGCGAACCTTATACAAAATCATAGCAAAGAAAATTCGTTATCAAATATAAATAATCTTATATATATATAATTTGCACATTCCCTTTGTAAATTACTCAACTAATTCTTGTAAATATATTGGACATGCGAGCCCACGACAAGACATTATGCAATAAATGTAATTATAAGTATCATTCCCTAATTTTGAAATGAAGAATAACTAATTTCCATAATTGATCCCTTAGTACAATTAGGGTTATGTACCATGGCCATCTTCATGATCATACATCTGTTTATTCAATTGTTGAATTATAGAGGCTGGTGCTTGGATGAATATCTAAAAAGTTAGATTGAGGACTCATCAAGCATTGTCAAATGATTATTAAGAGATGATCTCCAGCCTGAGGAAGAGATGGTAATCCTTTCTCTCATGGGCTGATATCTAACCGACCTCTTGATGCAGGTCCTCTACATAGGAATAGAGATTCGAAGGTGTTAGATAAGTTAGGTCAAAGAGTTGACTTAACGAGATCGAGATAACCAAAGACCTATGTTGTAAGCTGTCACGATATAGGCACACATCCTCTGACTGAAGACATATATGTTACTATATGTTTGAGTATGTACATTTGGCAAACCGATAGATTAATGATCTAATCAAGGTCTATACACCAGCTCACTGCTGTGCATACAAGTTCATATGAGTAAAACGATCTCTCAAAGGGATCATACAAGTTCATTTACTGAACCTGAAGGTATGAGCTCACTCATGAGATATTAGGAATCAATTCCATGCATGGTCATCTCGCTTTGGAAGCTTGACTGAATTTGTAGGTTTGATATATGCTTTTGAAAAGTATATGATCAATATCTACGTATGATATATGTTTTTGGAAAGTATATGATCGATACCAACTCCCAATGATCACATGAGAAACTTAGTGATAAAACCCCGAAGAAGACAATCTAAATAGATCTAAAACTTCGGGTTTATTCTAGGTCTTCCAGTATGCAGGATGTACAAGTATTAGGAATACTTGAGGGTGATGTGATCAATAAACAATTGTATAACCATGGCACTTCCATTTCGAGGGAGTGATGAAATAGTTCTGGATTTTAGTCACTCCTCTCATAGAGAAGTGATCTGATCTTAGTCCACATGTTGGACCTTGATATGAATGCGATTCAGATATAATGAGAAGATTAGATCTACAACTTTAATTTAACCAAACATCTATGGGAGATCCCCGAGATCTGGATTTGAGATGTGATCTCAATATCCAAGTCACTATACGTGTAACGTACAATCGCCCCGTCCTTATCTCCAAGTATCCGCGGAGAAAGCACATTATCCTTGAAAGAGTTCAAGGATAATTTCATTGTTGATAATGTATTCGAGCATTGAGAAATGGATAATTAAATGTGATTTAATTATCATGAATAACATGAATTTGATTCATATTATTGGACATATAAGAGAGTTACCTAAGATAATTAAATGTGATTTAATTATCAAAGATGTGAATAATGTGAATGTAATTCATGTTATTTGGGTGCATGAGAATAAGAGATCCAAGATGATTAAATTTGATTTTATCAAGGATATGAATAATGTGGATAGCACTATCCATATTATTTATATGTATTATAAATGTGATTTATAATATATTAAAGAAAGCTTATTTTAAATAGTATCTTCAAATTAATTGTTGACGTGAATTGGATTTACATTGGAAATTATTTGGAAATGCAATTTACATTTTATTTTGGGTTGTAAATATGATTCACAATTATTTAGAAGCATGATCGAAATATTCAGGAAATTAATTTGGAATTATTTTTTTGAATTAATTTACAACAAAAGTTATTGTAATTTATATATAGGTTTAAAGGAGCCAACACCATCCATTTAATGGATGGTGGACGACCACCCTTTGTCTGGTCATAAGGTTGGCTGTGCCCCCTTTAGGAGGGTTGGTAGCTTCCCTCATCATCCTTCTATGTTAATTAATTTAGTTTGAAATTAAATTATGTTGATTATTCAATATATTTAATTTAAACTAAATTACTTGTTGTTGTATTTTTTACAACAAAATCGTGGCCATTGAATAGAAACACAAATCATTCTCAACAATTTGATTTTGTGTTTAACATGGATTGGAATCCATGGACTCCCAAAATACTCTAAAAGAAGAGGCAACCCTTGCTCTTCTTTAAAACAACATAATATGCTCTCTCCTTCTCTCTCTACACGCCATCTTTTGAAGGATATGGTTAGATCCTTAAGGGCATCACGGAAGCGTGAGCATCGTATCGAATACGACGAGGAGCGACTAGTTGCACTAGTGGCTCGATGCAGCGGAATTTAAAAATTTTTCATGTGACGAAACCACATGATCCAAGAACTCTTCTCGGATCGTTTCGTCTAAACCACAAACAAGTAATAGGATTACCTCTTGAAGCGTGGTTGCGATCGAGTCTCTAAATGAAGAGACCTCCTGTCTCAAGTCCGATCCAACGACAGGGATGAATCGCGCGCTTCTCGCAATCCATGTTGATGATCCAAGCGGCAGATCTCCAGATCTCAACACACGAGATCCGACGTCTTCTTCACGAGTGAGGCACACCGAAAGAGACGGAGATCCACGAGCAAACGATCAGGCAGCATAACGACAACGCTGCGGCGATGGAGACTCCCTCTAGGGCGTCCATGGTGGACGGCCATATGAGAGGGAGAGAGAGTAGGCATGTAGAGAGAAAGAGAGAGAGATGTGCTTCAATAGCATAACCTAGAGAGCATGGTATGCCTCTCTATTTATAGGGTTTTGGGATCCATGGATCTCAATCCATGGGACATATAAAATCAATGGATGAGATTGATTTATGTTTAATCCAATGGTCAAGATTGTTGTTGGTAAAAAACCAACAACTTATGATTTAATTTAGATCAAATATATTTGACAAATCAAATATACATCAATCCTAAAATTAAACCAATCAAATAAGAGAGATTACCAACATGGAAATTGTCTCCCCATGTATCATAGTGGACGGCCACCAATTTCCATATTGGTTATGGTGGCCGTCCACTTGATTACAAGTGGGGCATTCTCATAAGATTTCATGAGATTGCATATGTCCATGGAAATCTCCTTTATTTAATCCAACAAATTTTTGTTGTGATTTAGTCTTCAAAAATAATTCACAATTAATTTTAAGAATATTGCAATCTTGCCATTGGAAATTTGTGAATCACATTCACAACCCAAAACAAAATATAATTTACATTTTCAATTAATTACACAATGTGTATCTAATACACATCAATAATTAATTAACAAATATAAATTTTAATTAGCTATCTCTAATACATTATAAATCACATTTATAATATATTATGAATAATATGGATAGTGCTACCCACATTATTCATATCCATGATAATTAAATCACATTTAATCATCTTGGATCTCTATTCTCACGTGCCTAAATAATATGAATCACATTCACATTATTCACATCTTTGATAATCAAATCACATTTAATTATCTAATATAACTCTCCTTATAATATGAATCAAATTCATATTTTTCATGATAATTAAATCACATTTAATTATCCATTTTCTCAATGCTCGGATACATATATCAACAATATAATTATCCTGAACTCTTTCAAGGATAATGCGCTTTCTCCGCGAATACTTGGAGATAAGGACATGGCGATTGTATTGTTCCACGTATAGTGACTTGGATATTGAGATCATATCTCAAATCCAGATCTCGGGCCTCCCATAGATGCTTGATTAAGTCAAGACCGCAAATCTAATCTTCTCATTGCATCCGAATCAAGTTCAGATCAATGTCCAACATTTGGACTAAGATTAGATTACTTCTCTACTGAGAGGAGTCACTAAAATCCAGACCCGTTTCATCACTCTTTAGGAATGGAAGCATCATGGTTATACAACCGTTTATGATCACATCACCCTCAGGTATTCCTAATACCTGTACATCCTGCATATTGGAAGACTCAGAATAAACCCGAAGTATAAGATCAATTTTACACTGTCTATTTAGAGGTTTTATCATTAAGTTTCTCATTGAATCATTGGTAGTTGGTATCGATCATATACTTTCCAAAAGCATATATCATACCCAGGTGTTGATCATATACTTTTCAAAAGTATATATCAAACCTACAAATTCAGACAAGCTTCCAAAGCGAGATGACCGTGCACGGAATTTGATCTTCCCTACATCTAGTGAGTGAGCTCATGTCTTCCGGTTCAATAATGAACCTGTATGATCCCTTTGAGAGATCGTATTACTCATATGCCCTTATATGCACACCAGCGCGCCGGTGTATAGACCTTGGTTAGGTCATCAACCTATTGGTCTGCCAAATGTACATACTCAGACATATAGTAACACATTTGTCTCTGGTCAGAGGATGTGTGCCTATATCATGACAGCATACGATATAGGACTTTGTTTATCTCGATCTCGTTAAGTCAACTATTTGACCTAACTAATCTGACACCTCCGAATCTCTATTCCTATGCAGAGGACCTGCATCAAGAGGTCAGTCAGATATCAACATAACTGAGATAGGATTGCCATTTCCTACTCAGGCTGGAGATCATCTCTTAACAATCATTTGACGGTGCTTGATGAGTCCTCAATCTAACTCATTAGAAATTCATCCAAGCACCAGCCTCTATGATACACTAATTGAATCAACAGCTGTATGATCATTAAGATGACAATGGTACATAACCCTAATTGTACTAAGGGACCTATTATGCAAATTATTTATTCTTCATTTCAGATCAGGAAATGATATTTGCAATAACATTTATTGCATAATGGCTCGATGTGGGCTCGCATGTCCAACATCTCTCTCTCATTGTGGTCATCCTCCTTGATGCCCTAGAGAGAGATCGTTGCCGTTGTCGCCAAGCCATCGTGCCATTGCTTCGACCGTTTGTGGATCTCCATCTCCTTAAGTACATCTTTCTCATGAAGAAGACATCAGATCTTGTGAGATGAGATTAGGAGATCCACTGCTTGGATTATCAACATGGATTGCGAGGAGCACGTGTCTCATCAACGTGCTCGCAAGCGCCTCCTCCGTTGGATCAAACTTGAGTCAGGAGGTCTCTTCATTTAGAGACACGATCACAACCACGCTTCAAGAGGTAATCTTAATAACTATTGGTGTTAGATGAAACTATCTGGGAAGCATTCTCGGATGATGTGGTTTCATCGTTTTATTTTTTTTAAATTCCGATGCCCCGAGCAACTAGTACGACTAGTCGCTCCTGATCACATATGATGCAATTTCCACACTTTCGTGATGTGCTTAAGGATTTTCTCATATCCTTCAAGTGGTATCAAAGCCGTAGGTCAAAGGTTTAGGATATGATCCATAAACCTAAGATGACATTGGCATTTTAAGTTGTGTGAAGTTTCATCGCATTTTTTATTCACGCAACCCTATTTTGTGAAAATTTTTTGCCATTTTTAAATACCTTAAAACGTGAGGTTGTCACTTGATTTATGTTCCCCGTTAAATTATCAAATCGAAGGACTTGAGTTTGTGTGATTTGGAATCCGTTTGCTCAAGTTATGATTGTTTTAGTGGACATGTATCCACTATTGCGGGATTGGTATTTTAGAACGTAATCAAAAGATAATCACGGTTTTGAAAATGCCTAGAAATGGATGTTTATCACTTGTATTCTGTTATAAATCAAATTGTCAAATCAAATAAACTTACTTTGCGTGATTTGGATTTCATTTGATCGATTTATGCTAATTTTAGTAAGTATGGGTCACTGCTGGAAATTACGTACTTGATCATGAACCTTGTCATTGTCATTCAATTATATTAATGGAAATTAATGGTTAATTTTCTGAAATATTTATTGATGAATATTTGTGAAATATTTAAAAATGAGTCCTTGAATGACATCACCTTAACCAAAATGATAAGATAATTGATTTTGATCACAACTGGTTACATCCCTTCCAATAAACATTGATGTTTGAATAGGATTGGGGATTTGTTTATCAAATCTTCTTATGATATTAACCAAAAATATTTTGATAAATAATATATGGTATAACTTTGGTTGAAAGATCGATTATCATCTCAAATATAAAATGATCAAATCGTATTATCCTGACCTGAGGTGGATATGGTTTCTTGTCGAGGATCGTTGGGGTAGCAGGTTGCTCCATGAGCGGTCTTTCCCACTCCCGTCGGTACTGTCCATGACATTGGGTAAGGAAAGAATAATGCTTGAAGCGATCATGATGTATTTTTCTAATTATTAAAATTCGAATAATACATATTTTGAGATTATACCATCTTTCAAGTAATAATCAAAAAATTATTTGTTGGTTAATTGATTGGATTAATAATCGATTTAATATGATTAAATTATTTATATCCAAATAAAGACTCTATTATGAATAGAGTCTCCCTTGGAAGAATTAATTATGTTAATATGATTCATAATAATTAATTTTAATTTGAACATGATATGGAGGATCACATAAGTGACATCCATGGTCTTCCATCAAGGCGAAGGGTTCCGTCGTCAGGGATTGTATGTAGGAGATGCCTGTTCGAAGTGACAACTCATGCATATAAGCGCATTTGGATCGGGCTCTTTGCTTCTCGAAAGAGTAAGGCCGTATGCGTAGTGACCCCAATATCAGTTCCTCATATTATTGGGGCAATATTGGATTACGCATAGCGAGTTCCTCCTGTTGGCAGTTGGTTCAATTAACGACAGGTCAACATTGCCTTAGGTGCGGTGGGCCAGGTGTTAAAGACCGAATTGGGAAATGCAAGTTGAACTTGCAATGAGGAATGAGTTCCCACTTCTTTTTATCCGAGTCGTAGTTTCTCATATTATTGGAATGTAACAAAGATAAGAAAGGAAATCCTAGATCTTGTTTGAGATATAAATGGTAATATATCTCTTACATTGAAAGTGATTAAGGGAATGAACTTTCAGTGTTGACGAGCAAGACAACTTTGATACAAAAATTCCTAAATCGAAGTAAAATATGTATATATTTATATATTTATGCAAATTTCTTATTTCAGATAATCCTCATTAAATCCACTCAATACTGTACTCAATAATAACTAATAAAATATCAGGGATTGGATCCATGATCAAGATATTTTACTTGCAGTTGGATACATAATGTACGTGGTTGTAATGTTTAGCGGGAACAGATGTCAAGACCCTACCGCTTTTCTCCGTCAAGCTCGAAGGCGAGCCATACGAGAGTGAGTCGAATTCAGTAATTACCCCGCCCGGTGGCCTACCAAGCACTTGCCCGCTGCTCCTGCCGCCCATGATGAAGGTTCATGAGAAGATGGAACTGAAATGAGGTAAATGGGGAAAACAATGAATTAGAAAAGATAGAAAGAAAAGCATTTCTGTCCTCAGTTGAGGCTGGGATTATCTTGAGCAGACAAAGAGCCTCCCGTAAGAGGAAAATGCTTCAGAAGGCATATCGCGAAGTAGAGGTAGGCATTCCGGGCAAGAGCCGCTGCGGTCAGACAAGCGCTGAAAATACTAAAAAATCTCAAGAAAATGGGGCAGTGGGCCGGGGAAGATGCCTCTTCTTTCTCAGGCTAGGGTCGATCTCGGTCAGCAAAACCGAGGGAAGGGATGAAGAGTAATGATTTCAGCAAGAGCAGCCGGACGGACTCCCCCGGGGTCCCTTGGACCCGCGTCAGTCAGTATTTCAGTGATCCTACTCTGCTTGACGAATCACGTAGTCCAGTTCATCACTCAAGCAAGCAGCCAGAACAAAGTCCTTTCAGTCTCTTTACCAAACCGTGAGAAGTCGCCTTTGATTCTATTCGGGTGTTCTGAATGAATCACGTTCGAGCAGCCACCCTCATACACCCCCCCTGACAGTCACGTGACGTGACTCCTCTCGATCTACTTATTGCAGCCCAGGATGGGCCTCGTCGTCTAGGCCTTCCCTCTGATCTCCCCTACGCTTATGACGAGGCCGCGCTGTGGGCTCCAGAAAGGAGACTCAGACCCGGCTTTTTGCGTCATTAGCTGCGATGCTTTGCTGATAGACGCTAAGAAGATTAGGGGCGAGACGAGGCCGGATGGATTGAATGAAAGAGAACCGCCCCAAAGCGAAGGAGGCGATGTCCCTAGTGGTCAAGGATCAACGGATTCGAACATCAATCTCAAAAAAGCTGTGAGCGTGCGCCCAAAAAAACACAACAAACTACCTCGGAAAAAGCGGATCTTTGACCGAGGGAAAGGTTGCGGGGAGGTAAGGGGACTTCTCTCTTCAAGGCAAATGCTCCCGTGTGCGCGGGGTAATAACCAGAAATTGGAGCAGGTATTTCTCTCTTATATATGAATAGGTATTCTCTTGATTTCACGGGGCCCTAGTTTCTTTCGTCATATATATTCCCTCAAAAGTTCATATCTGGGGGGTCCCGGCAAAGAGAAGGGGATCCGCCATTTTCTGATTTGAAAAGATTGATTGAAAAAACTAGATAAGATATAATGGCTTTTTGGATTGATTTTAGAAAACATAATCATTCTTCATATAAAGAAAGGTCAACTCGTGAACAGGGAATTTTTCGGGAATTTGAGACCTCTGAGAAACTATGATTTGAGGCTAACCCCAACTCTTCGTGTACCCCACCGGCTGGAGTCGAAATTCATCACTTTCCCCGGGTGCGAACCGGATAGAAAGAAAGAAAAGTGATGAAAACTGACCGACCCCCTCTAGCTGCTTCGTCGAATCTTCATTCCTCGCTTTCTGGGTCGAATCCTCTCCACCTAATAAGGAATGCCAATTAAATAGACAATAAGAGAACAAACTAGGGTTTGTGTCTCTCTACAGTCGATCTCTCATCAAGTGTGCTTTGGAAGTATCATGTCGATGATGATCGTAATTGTGGAATAATCCTTATAAAACCTAGGAAGATGGTTTTATTAATTTTAAGTTAAAACATGAAGAATGTTTATTATTTTATGTAGTATTTTATCGTGATTTTTATTTATTTTTTCAAGTTAATTTATTAGATGTTAATATTTATACATACAAGTATATTTACATATATTTTGGGTCTTTTATTTTTATTTTGTATTTTTATTTTATTATTGTATTTACATATTTTATATATTTACAACTTATATAGTTACATATTTTTCATATTTTTATTGTATTTTTCTGATTTAAGTTATATACTTAAATAACTAGGGATGTATATATTATAGGTATAGTTTACTTATATATTAGTATACATTATTTATTTTAATACATTTTTAATGGTTTTATTCTATGTTTATTATTGAAATGTATTTCGAATAATATTTACAAGTATATAAAAATATAAGAAATTTAAAAATATAAAGAATGAATATATTGAATATATATACTAATATATAGTACAATAGGAGCCCAAAAGCCTACTTTTGCATCTCAACTCCAAATTAAATGAAACCACCTTCATTAAATAGATAATTTAATTTTATGTATAATAAAGGTGAGTTTGGTCAATTTTGATTCTATATGGAGGAGATACATGTATGTGAATTTTTAATGCAGCTTTTTATTCCGAGTGTCCGTTGAATACGACTTTTCCGATTTTTATTTAATTGAATTAATCACAATGTGAAACTATCGCCACAACCTAAAGAAGCATAAAAAATTATTCTGATCAAGTTCTTAAGACAATGAAAATAAAGCAACCAATGTCAGCAAAAGAACTAATTATGATATTTTATTTACCTATATATCGTACAAGATCGAACTCAGGGAGGCTACAAAATGTTGAGGGTTATTAAATCAATGAAAAATCAATGAAATAAAAGAAGGAATTCTATACACGCTACTCTCAATTTTTTGGATTTTTTTATCTTTTTAAATTTCTTATGAATTTTCAATATTTATATTTTTATGGTTTTCTGATTATGCAAAATTTTTAGTTATTTTTAAGTTTTGCAAGCTTTTTATATTTTTAAAATAAAATAAACCAAAAACAATAAAAAGAATAAAAGAAAATGTGAAGAAAGTAAGATTTTTATTTTAAAATATATCAAAAATGAATAGTTAAATCAATGAAATCATTTTGGGGTTTTTATATTTTCTACTATTTTTGTGAAATTTTGATAATTTTCGAATTTTTAAGATTTTCAGAATAATTAAAAATAGGGAAATTGATAAATAGAAAATAATACGAAAGTTTTTATGATTTTAAAATAAGAAATGAAATGAAAAATTCAAAGAACTTATATAGAAATAAAGAAGATTTTTCAAATTATCCATAAAGTAATTTTGTGATTTTTTTTAGATTTTCTGTTATATAAATGAATTTTTTAGTGTTTTGGATATTTTACTATTTTTTGGTTTTTATAAAGAGTTTTAATGAGAAATTGGTACTAGAATTAATACAACACAAAAGAGATTTTTTTTAAATTTTCAAAGTTTTTTTAGTATTTTTATTTATTTTCTAATACAATCATGAAGAAAAAAGAGAGTTTTTGGATTTTTAAAAATAATGAAATTAATTAGAAAGTAAACCAAAATTATTGTGAATATATGCAATTAGTAGGTGGTTAAGGTGATTTTTATGGATTTTTAATGCTGATTAGCTATTTATTAACCTAATTTAACAAGCAAAATAAAATGCAGACTCATGGGGACCAATATGCAAAATTATTTTCTGGATCAAATGAGTAACAAAACAAGAAAATGTGGGGTCAATAGTGCATTTTTTCCAAGATATTTGTGTGTCAGTGCACGCGAGATGCATTATGCAACCTTTATGTAAATATTTTACTTTCGATGATTAATCAAAAAAGCATGGTTTTTATTGCAAAATGTCCACATGATCACGTGCAATGCACGTGTATCATTTCAATAGGACTTAAAAGCAAATAAAATAAAGACCAGGGTAAAATATGCAAATGTTCAATGAAGCACAATCTGACATGTGTCCTTAGAGGGACTTTTTTTACAAATGAAATAAAAAACAGGGCCAGAGTACAATTATTATACCAGCCCATGTGGCATATCGAACGCAGGGATGAATCTAATCTTGGACCTGACGGCTCTGATACGGATGTGATTGAATTGTGAAGATCTGATATAGGCATCTCGATCAACGAGGTTTGGGGTTTTTTTGGTGGCTATGATTCAAACTGGCAACACCATTCTTGATCAGACGACAATGAAGATGTCTAGAGAAACTCGGAAGAATGGAAGGCGACCCGAACTTCGATCGACCAAAACTCGGTGGATTTCCACTCAAATTAATGTCCTGAAATTGCGGCTCGTTCCTGCTAAGCTCCTCTTTCGATCAGATAGTTCCATAACACTTGGCGATGGCTAGAATGTGATTTGGAGGTCAAGACATCTACAACTCCATAAGGACCTCCAAACCTTGGTTTCTTGCTCTAGCTCTGCTCCTGGATCCTGCAGACGATTCAATGCTCGGAGATGGACTCTCTGGCCAACTTTATTAGGTAGAAAAGAGGAAAATGGGAGTGAGGCAGACGACTCCGGCGAAGGTGGTCGAGGAAGAAGTCGCAAACCAGATCCAGTGAAAATTTGAGGGTCAGATTGCGGACAATGGGGGAGATGGTCGAGGTGAATATGGTCGAAGGGTCGGATAGGAGAAATGATGAGCATGGAGATCCGATCAGGAAGATCAGAGCCGAGTCGAGGTGATCTGAACTACGTTAAAATTTAGAACTAAAACGCAAAAAGAAAGATGAAATTGAATGGGCTATACCTAATAAAACCTATGGTCAACAGACGGTGGAGAACAATCGCCTCGATTCGATGCGGTGGTCGAAGAGATGGGATGCGGCGGAGGAGCTCCGGCCATGTGTGGATCATGCTTCCCAGCTGATCTCTAACACTCTAAATCGATGGGGATGAGGCTCTGTCACGACCTCCTCACTCTAGAACTGATTGCAGGCAAAAGTTCAAGTGAAAAACAAATCAACCGGAGATGGAGGTGGATGGGATTTATATATAGGCATGAAGTCCGGTGGGATTTGAATTTTAAATATCGTACAATTCGAGGCATGATTGATGAGGTTAGTGATCTGGCGATGGATGTGACATTAGGGCAAAAAGGTTGGAGAAGAAAGTAGGAGGAGTTGATTGTAGAAAAAAATTGAGAAATTGGGATCGTGAGCGGGAGAAGCGGAAGAGGGCATTGATTAGAGAGTTGACCTGGGTCAACAGACCCGGGCTCAACCAATGGGAATGCTTGGCAAATAAGACAAAAGGAAGAAAATGATAAAGGAGAGAAGAAAATAAATGATAAATCAAAAGAAATTAGAAAATGAATTCAAAATAAAAAATTTAAAAAAATGTCAGCAATTAAGCTAGCTTATTTATGGTGGTTTTTAATAATTTAAATAAAATATATACCAGGGTAAGAATAAATAAAATCTTATATTTATAGGTATATATACCTATATATACAACACCGTGCTTTTTAATATATTATTTTTATAAATGTACATATAATTATAATTTATTATTTTACAATATTTTACAAGGATTTTGATGATATTTATATTTTATTTTTACGAATTGATTCATTAAGATCAATAAATAGAGATATTTTACAATATACATTGTGATATATACACAATATATACACGATTTTATTTTTGTTTATTTTGATTTTGTAATTTTTATTTGTATTTTATATAAGTTAAATACAAAATATACAAATAGTGAAAAATATAATATATACAAAAATATAAGGAAAATATTTATGCAAATATTACACATAGGTATAATATAGAACAACCCCCAAAAAAGCCACATTTCATATATTAACTCTGATTTTTTTATGATACCACTTCCATTTCATAGATTATTTAATTTGGAGTACAATGAAAGCAAGTTTGGTTAATTTGAGTTTTTGTGGAGAAGATATTGATATGATAATAGGAGCTTTGCAACTATTTTAAAGTGTTGTTATTTACAAATTGTACAATCATTCATCTTGTAAATTTTTTATTATTTACAACAGATTTCTATGTACAAGTTCCAAGAAGAAAATATTTTTATTTGTAGTGTGTTTGGTGATAAATAAAATAATGTATAGAATGTGTAATAGATACAATAGTGTACAATTAATGAATATACACAGATGAGGAATGATTTTCTTGATTTTCTTGTATTTAGGACTTATATCCACCTACTTTATTCCTGGTCAATTAGGTCAAGTCTTGACATACTCTTGGGGTCATAGTCAGCCTATATTTATTTCATATATACAGTCTTTGGTTTCCTTTATTTTCTTTTATTTGTTTATTTATGTATTTTAGGTTAAAATAGTGATAAATATGCAATATTTACACAAGTATGAGGGATAGTAAAATGAGAGATTTATTAGTATTTACAGGTATTTTATAAGGAATTTTAAGCTAAAATAAATGAATAAAGATGATGAAGTGCATATTCATCAGTATCCCAAGCATGTTGTGCATTATTTTTGTGTGAAATCAATTTTTTTATTTTTATGTGCATCTTTCACGCTGAGGGTTTCATTATTTGAGGTCTAAATAATAATGAATAAAATGGGTTTATTGTTGAATAAAAATTAGGGTTTTAAGATGTATATTGTATAGTTCATCTACCCTACCTACCCCTACCTTATTCCTTATCGACCAAGTCATCATGATGACTGGATCTCGGGGTCTAGAGCCACTCAGTGTCTTTGACACTTCATTATTTTTCTTTTCTTTTCTTTATTCTTTTATTTCCATATTAGATACATGTATTTATACAATATTTAGCTATCACTTTTTTAGTGTTATTTTGTACAAATTAATGTTATATACATGCATTTAGCTAAGGATTTAAGGCTAAAATGAAAGAATAAAGGTGATGAAATGGAGATTCCCACCCCTTCATACTTGCATTTTCTAGTCCCTAACAAACACTTGTGCTAATGAGTGTAGAAAAAAATAAAGAAAAGAAAAAGAAAGAACTTGGAATAATTTTTTACTTTTAAACTTGTCGTTATAAAATCAAAGTTTGAAGATTAGTTAAGACTTTAGATTCTTAGTGTGCTCGGAACCACATTAAGGTTAGGAAGTGTGACACAACAGTCCTTAGGTTCCATAATCCCATTATCCAGTTCAATTCACAGTCTAGTGTCGTTGAAGAAGTCGATGAAGAGATGCGAGCGCGACTGATGTCGACGGTGATGAAACAACAGGGTCAGAGAAGGTAAAAGCTTGTTGATGGAGAATGATGGCGAAGCTCGACGACGTTGAGATATCAAAGGGGGGCACGAGCAGCTGGTGGCTCTACAATGACGTCACGAGGATGATGTCGGATCTCGTCGAAGAAGAATGTAGGGGCGGTGATGTCACCACTAGCATTCTCCTCTTTTGTTGTGTATCGGCAGATGAAGGTGAAGAGAGGGGCAGCATGGTAGTTTTATAGTGTTGGAGGTGATGGATTTAGATGGGATTGGAGGCGACGACGATCAGTGATTGGAGATTGGGGACGGGAGGTCGTGAGATTGAGGGAGGAGATCGGGCTAATGATTGTGTGATGGATATGATGAGGTTCTGATGGCGGCGAGGGGAGATTCAGAGATTGGTGGCATGGATCTCAGATGAGGGGGTCGTGATCTGATGAGGGCACGAAAAGGAAGGGTGGCGCAGATCAGAGATTAGTTACGCGATGGCGGCTAAGATTTGATTAGATCAATTGAAATAGGAAAGGTGGCAGCGGAGATTGGGATTGGGTTAGGTGGTGGTCGATTGTAGATGGAAAGGGAGTGGTTGATAAAGGAAGGAGATGAAGAGTCTGGGGCCATCGGATCAGCCAAGATCAGACGGTTCAGATCGTACCAAGTGGCAGCTAATTTATTATTATTAATAATTTTTTAATATTTTTGAATAATTGAATATATATATATATATACCAAAAATGGGTGACACATGGAGGATCCAGGAGTGCCACGTGTCACTCCCATAAAATTCAAAAATAAAAAGACAAAGATAAATTCAAAAGAAGTAGAAAATGACCTCGGATCAAAAATTTTTCTTCATAAAAGTTGCTCGTCACAATGAGATCTATGACTTTTATGAAGAGATCGAAACCAAAATAGGTAATTTGCACAAAGTGATATTTTTTGTGGTACTCTATATAAATAGAATACGCGATTTTTAGGGTTTTGTAATTTTTTTATCAATTTTATATAAGATAAAAATATTATAAAATCATAGACAAATATTTACACATTAACTTATTTTTTATATTTTTATTAATTATGAAAATGAAGAAATAAAATAAAGTATGAAAAAAAGGACTTTTGTACAGATTGTTAGTGGTCACTCAAACTTGGTTGGTTTCTTTTATTTTTTATTTTAAGTTTGGATTTTTATGCATTTTAGTAAAACTTTTATCAAAGAAGATAAATAAAAAAGAAATAAAATAAAAAGATTCAAATATATACATAAAATGATAGGTCAAAATCAGGTAAAATTCACAATGTACAAAAGAGGCCCAAAAGCCAACTTTTACATATGAGATCTGATTCACTTGAACTTGGTCTTGTTTTGAAGGTAATTGAATGTATATTAGTTCAAAAGTAAGTAGGATTAAATTAGACACTGTATGAGGAAGATATCAGAGTTTTAGTCCGATCATCTTGGAATTAGGATTTGGGTTTCTGGTCCACTTATTTTTATCAGTGATTTTTTTTATTTTTCCTTTATTCTTGTTAGTAATATGAACACAATGGAGGGATTTCAAGTGATTTGGAGTTAGCATGAATTAGTTAAAAATTGAGTAAGTTAGCTTATTCTATAGGTCAATTGGGCAGCAATTTTTGGCTTCTTATTTTATGCAATTGCGCATGATAAAATGCAATTATTATTTACATATGCATGAATGCTAATTATGCAAGATAATTAATAAAATGTAGATGAATTTTGGGAAAATAAGCTTAATTAATCACTTTTAGAGTGATGAATCGTAGATTCATCATCTGGTCAAAACCATCCTTTCAATCGCATCATCTCATAACCTTGAAATGACAAGTACCACATGTGTGAATTGGGTCGGCTCTTCCCAAATAAATTACTAAACTATCAAGGAGTCTCCTCCTCAGGCAATTCGTCCTTTGGGAGATGGATATTTCCTTCTAAAGTCAGGTGTGTGTTAGTTCACAACCGACAGGGGGAGAAGCTAGAAGAATGGGAAAAGAAGTGGAAATGGACTAGTGTAGTCTCATTTTCTTGTGAAGCTCTACCAGTGTAACCAAGTATTCACCAAGAAATAGGCTTTTCCTGGAAGCTCGATATTTTTGTAGAATTTTTAGCATAGGCTTCTTTTCAGATATTTTCTTGACTTGCATTGTTTTGCATTCTTGTTTTGCCTCGACGGATATAGAATCTTTTGGTCTGTCCATTGTTTTGGGATTATGGAAAACTTGTGCTAGCAGATCATTCCTCATCTGAAGCATTATTTCAATCCAATCTTCAATTGTTGATGTCCATGCTACTAGACGAAGTGGATTGAAGTATCGGTTCCGGCAGTCCCCAAGAATGGTTCCTGAACCACCTTTGACAAAGTGGCCTAGTATTATCCTAATTTAGAATCCAAGATCTTTCAAAAATCCATCTAGGTTGAGCTAAGTGTTAAGTATGAGGTTTCTAGTCAAGCCATTGTCTCGAGTCCATGGATGACATGAAGGGTTCTAGTTAGACACAATGAACTAACTCATAATAGAGTCTAATGGACTTAAAGAATTAAGATGAGGTGATATGAAGTATCTCAATTCTACTCCTTCACGGGTTCCTCTTAGATTAAGTGGATTAAAGCCTAGATAAAGCTCCAATCTTCAGACTTTATTTAGACTTGCTCTATTATCTTGATCATTCCGAAAAATGCAAATGATATACAAAATGCAAGAAAATCTTTTGTGGGACTATTTTCTGATTTTGAACTTTTTATGGATTTTTGAAAAGTTTTATAATTTTTTATGTATTTTTTGAAAATATTTTGCAAATATTTAGAGGTTTTGGAAATTTTGAATTTTTTAGAGTTTTTTATAAAGGTTATTGAAAGAAGTATTTACAGTTCTTGGGAGTGCATGCATATTTTGAAGGATATGGGAAAATACTTAAGCGCATCATGGAAGCGTGGAGATCACATCATATGCAATCGGGAGCGACTAGTCGTACTAGTTGCTCGGGGCAGCAGAATTTAAAAATTTAAAAACAATGAAACCACGTGATCCGAGAACACTTCTCGGATCGTTTCATCTAACCATCGATAGGTATTAAGGTTACCTCTTGAAGCGTGGTTGCGATCGAGTCTCTAAACGAAGAGCCCTCCTATCTCAAATCTAATCAAACAGAGGAGATGCTTGCGAGCATGTTGATGAGATGTGTGCCCTCGTAATCCATGTTGATGATCCAAGCGGGGAATCTCCTGATCTCGTCTCACGAGATCCGACATCTTCTTCATGAGCAAGATGCACTGAAGGAGATAGAGATCCACGAACGATCGAAGCGATGGCACAACAACATGGTGACGACGGTGCGATCTCTCTCTAGGACATCAAGGTGGATGGAAACAATGAGAGAGAGAAAGAGAGACAGACATGGCATGTAGAGAGAGAGAGAGAGGGAGAGAGCATATTATGTTGTGTTAAAAAAGAGCTACGGTTGCCTCTACTTTTATAGTATTTTGGGAGTCCACGGATTCCAATCCATGCGAAACACAAAATCAATGGAGATTGAATTGTGTTTCTATTAAATGGCCACGATTTTATGGTAAAAAATACAACAATAAGTAATTTAGTTTAAATTAAATATATTTAATAATCAACACATTTAATTTTGAACTAAATTAATTAGCATAGAAGGATAACGAGGGAAGCTATCAACCCTCCTAAAAGGGGGGACGTCCAACCTTATGACCAAGTAAAAGGGTGTCCGTCCACCATCCATTAAATGGATGGTGTTGGCTCCTTTAATCCTTCAAATAAATTATAACAGCTTTTGTTTTAAATTAATTCATAAAAATAATTCCAAATTAATTTCATGAATATTGCAATCATGCCATTAAATAATTATGAATCGTATTCATAATCCAAAATAAAATGTAAATTGTATTTCCAATTAATTTCCAATGTGAATCCAATTCACATCAACAACTAATTTGAAGATATTATTTACAATAAGCTTTCTTAATATATTATAAATCACATTATAATATACATAAATAATATGGATAGTGGTATCCACTTATTCATATCCTTGATAATTAAATCATATTTTATCATCTTGGATCTCTTATTCTCATGTGCCCAAATAACATGAATCACCTTCACATTATTCACATCTTTGATAATTAAATCACATTTAATTATCTTAGAGAACTCTCCTTATATATAAATAATATGAATCCAATTCATATTATCTGTATTAATTAAATCGCATTTAGTTATCAATTTCTCAATGCTCGGATACATTATCAACAATGAAATTATCCTTGAATTCTTTCAAGGATAATGCACCTTCTCTGCGGATACTTGGAGATAAGGACAGGGTGATTGTACAATCCACGTATAGTAACTTGGATATTGAGTCACATCTCAAATCCAGATCTCGGGGATCTCCCATGGATGTTTGATTAAATCAAAGCCGTAGATCTAATTTTCTCATTATATCTAAATCACATTCATATCAAGTTCCAACATTTGGAATAAGATTAGATCACTTCTCTATGAGAGTGGTCACTAAAATCCGACCTATTTCATCACTCCGTCGGAATGGAAGTGTCATGGTTATATAATCATTTATTGATCACATCACCCTCAGGTATTCCTAATACTCGTACATCCTGCATATTGTAAGACCTAGAATAAACATGAAGTTTTAGATCTATTTAGATTGTCTTCTTCGGGGTTTTATCACTAAGTTTCTCATTTGATCATTGGGAGTTGGTATCGATCATATACTTTCCAAAAGCATATATCATACCCAGGTGTTGATCATATACTTTCTAAAAGCATATATCAAACCTACAAATTCAGTCAAGCTTCCAAAGAGAGACGATCGTGCACGGAATTTGATTCCTAATATCTCATGAGTGAGCTCGTTCCTTCCGGTTCAATAAATGAACTTGTATGATCCCTTTGAGATATCGTATCAGTCATATTCCCTTGTATGCACACTAGTGCGCCGGTGTATAGACCTTGATTAGATCATCAACCTGTTGGTCTGCCAAATGCATACTCGAACATATAGTAACACATCTGGCTTTGGTCAGAGGATGTGTGCCTATATCGTGATAGCATACAACATATGTCTTTGGTTATCTCGATCTCGTTAAGTCAACTCTTTGACCTAACTTATAGAACACCTTTGAATCTCTATTCCTATGCAGAGGACCTACACCAAGAGGTTTGTTAGATAGTAGTCCATGAGAGAAAGGATTTTCATCTCCTACTCAAGCTAGAGATCATCTCTTAATAATCATTTGACCATGCTTGATGAGTCCTCAATCTAACTCTTTAGATATTCATCCAAGCACCAGCCTCTATGATTTAACAATTGAATCGGCGGTATGATCATCAAGATGGCCATGGTACATAATCCTAATTGTACTAAGGGACCTATTAAGAAAATTAATTGTTCTTCATTTCATATTAGGAAATGATATTTGCAATAAGATTTATTGCATAATGGCTCGTCGTGGGCTCGCATGTCCAAAAATCTCCCACTAGCCCAAAGAGCCAGTAATGAGTTAATTCTTTAAGCCCACACTCATGTACTTGTCAAAGGCTATTTAGAAAAATAGCTAGGTAAGATGACTAGTCACTCTATTCCTGAGAGACTACGCCAAGTCCTTTTACGGTACTTGCATATCTCCTACTAACAATGCTCACATCCAATGCGAATGTTGCATCTTATGCAACCAATACTCCATCTTGAAGTAGTTATAGTGCCTATGACACTACAACTCAGTTATTATAACCAGTATGTAATTTCTATTATCCTTATCAGAATGTCCTGATTCCTGGAGATCTCTATCTCCTAAGGTATCTGTATTTAAGAACCTTTTAGATCACTATCTATAAAGTATTAAGTTCTTGAAGAAAAGACTTTGAGATCATTATCTCAAAAGGTCTTGTCATCTTTGAAGATATTGTTATTACTGCAATTAAGTATTTTATCTCCATAGTAGGATTAATAACAACTTACTACTCCCACTGTATGGCGGACATCTGACTTTTGTACACATCTAGCATACACTGAGCTTCCCAAAAGTTGATGTACTATGGCATGTAGCTTTGGTATTCACATCCTCAACTCTTTCAGGTGTTATCCCTTCAGATACATCAGTAGCATATCTTAAGAGAAAGAAGCCTTCCTTGGAGTTTTCCCAAAATTAGAATATGTCCAAGGTGTATTACTAATGTGACGGTTCCAATACCCTTTTCTCTTTGACTCTGAACATTTTCAGAACTAAGATCTTAAGAGGTGTCCTTGAGATCTCATCTCAACGTATGGAACAACCAAATTATAAAACACTTATTATCGTCCTTATATCATTCCAAATGATTAGGATATCATCTACATATAGCATGATGAACACAATGGCACTCCCACTAAGCTTCACACGGTTCATCAAGATTCTATCTAAAATCATAACATTTATAGTTTCATCAAATCTAATGTTCCAACTACAAGAAGCTTATTTGAGTACATAGATGGAGTTTCTTAGGCTTGCACACCTTGCATTCCTCATCCGTGAAGCCATAGGGATACTTCATATGAATATCCTCGATGAGGAATTCATAGAGGAATGCAATCTTGACTTCCACCTTGAAGATATCATAGTAAAGTTGTGTAGCTATAGTTAGTAATAATCTGATTAGTTTAAGCATGGCCACTAAAAAGCAAGTCTCATCGTAAGCGATGTCTTCTTTCTGTGTGTATCTTGAGGATATGAGCCGTGCTTTGAAGATCCCTACCTTTCCATCAGGCTCCCTCTTTCTCTTGAAGGTCCATTTATCCCTAACATGTTTTACTCTTATAGGTGAATCCTCGAGGGTCCATATACAACACTTGTATATGAAGTCTATTTTTGACTTTATTGCTAACATATATCTTTCCATGTCATGATCCTCAGAAGCTTCATCATATGAAGTCAGGTCATTGTCAGACTTAACTGACACATGGATTCCATCCTCAAACTCATTTGAAGAGGTATGAGTGTTTCATCTTTAATTTTCCTTTTAGTTTTCGATTTCAGGAGCCTCGGTATCTTCTCAAGATTAAATGAGTTCCTTCACTTCATTTTCATCTTGATTCTCAAGAGAGATATCTTTTAAGAATCATATCCTCATAGATGAAATCTTTTAAGAATCTCAAGGTCATAAAGTAGCAATACCATCCTTTATATTTCGAATGAAGTAGAACTCTCTGGTGCTAGATTCTAGCTACTTGCATGGAATCTTATTAAAGATATATAATTTAGTCTCTACTACACATACCTGGAAACTAAGAGGTAATTAGGCTAATATTCATCATTTATCAAATCATGTCACACATGATCCAATTGCATCTCCCTACAACTCTATTGAGTTTAGGTGTATTAGGAGGAGTGAGATAGGAATGATATTCCTTTCTTCATAAGGTATTCCTTGAATTCATCTAATAGGTACTTGCTAACTTGGATAGATCAATTCATTTAATCTTCCTTCAAATTTTGGTTTTAAACCGAAAAATGAAATCTTTGAACATTTCGAAGGTTTCTAAGGTGAAGGGAAAAAATTCATATCACAAAAATCATCAATTGATATCACATATCATTAATGTTCATTACGATATAGATGATCCAATACATCAATATATATGAGGACTTGAATATCTTGGCATCTTACACCATTCCAGAGAAGGGTTCATTGGACAATTTCTATTCTAAATACAATATTCATAAGTATGTAATATTTGAAATTTTAGACACTCTAAAGTTTCATCTCTTTCTAGTCTATTGATCTCATCAACAGACATATGTCCAAGGCTTGATGCCAGATCATTCTCAAATGATCTCCATACTCCTAATTATCTTAAAAGGTTTAATTTCCAGTATTAGAAATGTTAATGAACTATTCATTAATTTTCTAATTTAGTAGAGTCCTTTAGATGTTAGATTACTTTCTGAAATATATCCATCATAACTCTTTATGATAGGTCTATTCCAGAATTCATGTTTATTTCCAACATTTATAAATAAACAATGAGTGTATTCTAATATCTAGATCGTAGAGAGATTCTCTAAGACTAAGGGCTCTCCCACTGAAATTAGGAGGTCTATCTATCCAAAAGAGAGTGTTGCAACAATTGCATCAATATCCTTGTTGGTGACTATTAAACCTTAAGATTAAATTTTTTAGTCTTCTAAAATATATGCAACCAATTGCAAGTGTTACTAGAAGAATGAGATACAATTTTAGACTTTGATCTTATCCAATAAGTAAGTCAATTTAATTGATGTTATGTAGATGTGGATTATTCCTATGCACTATTCAAGTCCTTCTCTAAGGATCCTATATAGTCTAGATAACCATACTATCAATACATCAACTTGTTGCAGTATTGGCATTCATCCAACTCTTTGGATGTCATATGGAAGTCACAGAAGTATAGTCAACTCTTTGACTTTCATTCTTAATTAGATCACACCCATGCTTCCACTATGTTCCCTTCATCTATAACAACCATTTCTTAAGACAAAGGACCTCTTATGTTGAATTCAAAAGATTTCAGTATAAGAATAATTCAACATTTATGCATGCTTCATTCAATCCATACAATATAAATATTATGAAGCTTCATGAATGACTAGAATATAGATAGTAGAATGATGACACTCATCATATCTACATACATCTTAACTCTTAAAGACTTTGGTTCGGGTAGGTACTCAAACATTTTGAGTACATCATCTCTTATCGAGCCATCATTCTGCATAATGTAGTGAACCATGTCATTCATGATTAAATGTTGAGAGCCACCTACCCCATTAGTGATGGTGATCTGCCATCTTCTCCCCCATTTTCGAGGTGATCCATCTCCCCATTTGACTCCATCTTTCACACAAACCACTCTCTGATCAATCCTAATACACGCATAATCCTTAGATCAGTTGTACATAACCATAATCGTTCTTAAACCCTAGGTCGATAAGGCTCCTCCACCATGTTTATAAATAAACCCTCCATATCCCTTTCCAAGTTTTATCCCTCTCTACCCTTTGTAACCCCAATCTTTGTATCGTTTGAGCTTGCTGGTGACAACAACAAGCTCGCGAGAGCTTTGGCATGGAGAAAGAATGACCAGAGGTGGTGATCCAGCTCACTAGATTAGCCACCGATGACGCTTCCTCTGCTCACTAGAATAACCAGGTTTGAGCTATTTTTCCTTTCATTTTTCATTCGCATTTTATGTCTTTAACTTAGTTTCATCATTAGTTTAGCCAATCGTTCAATAGGTTAATGTAATTGTAGGAATTAGATTTGCTGGAGCCTTAAGCTCCAACTTGAAATCCATCATGTCTCAACTATTTTGAACCACATCTTCACCCCATCTTCATTCCTGATCACCTTCTCCAACTTTCCCTTTATCTCCACATTATTCTTATCCTTGACAACATTATCTATATTATCCATATCTTTGATAATTAAATCTCATTTAATTGGATCATCATTCTCATGTATTTAAATAATATGAATCGTATTCATATTATTCGTGATAATTAAATCACAATTAATTATTAATATCTCAATGCTTAGATACATAATTCATCAATGGAATTATTCTTCAACTCTTTCAAAAAAAATGCACTTTCTCTGCACATACTTGGAGATAAGGACATGGTGATTGTATGTTCCACGTATAGTGACTTGGATATTGAGATCACATCTCAAATCCATATCTCGAGGACATCTCATAGATGCTTTATTAAATCAAGATCGTAGATCTAATCTTCTCATTGCATCTGAATCTCATTCAGATCAATGCCCAACATTTGGACTAAGATCCAATCACTTCTCTAATGTAAGGAGTCACTAAAATCCAGACCCGTTTCATCACTCCCTCAAAATGGAAGCGTCATGGGTATACAATCGTTTATGATCACATCACCCTCAGGTATTCCTAATACATGTACATCCTACATACTGGAAGACCTAAAATAAACTCGAAGACAGAGATCAATTTACACTGTCATCTTTAGGGTTTTATCATTAAGTTTCTCATTTGATCATTGGGAGTTGGTATCGATCATATTCTTTCCAAAGGAATATTTCATATCTACAAATTCTTGTCATGCTTCCAAAGCAAGAATACCATGCATGGAATTTAATTAATCCTAATACCTCATGAGTGATCTTGTGTCATCATATTCAGAAGTGAATCTGTATGATCCCTTTCAAAGATCATATTACTCATATGCCCTATATGCACACAAGCTCGCCGATGTATATACCTTGATTAGGCCATTAACCTATCGATCTGCCAAATGTACATACTTAGACATATAGCAACACATATGTCTCCGGTCAGAGGATGTGTGCCTATATCGTGACAGTATACGACATAGGACTTGGTTATTTCGATCTCGTTAAGTCAACTCTTTGACCTAACTAATCTGACACCTCCGAATCTCTATTCTTATGCAAAGGACCTACATCAAGAGGTCTATCAGATATCAATCAAATGAGAAAGGATTGCCATCTCCTACTTATACTGGAGATCATCTCTTAACAATCATTTAATGATGTTTGATGAGTCCTCAATCTAACTCTTTAGATATTCTTCTAAGCACCAGCCTTTATGATTCAACATTTGAATAAACAACTGTATGATCATCAAGATGGCCATGGTACATAATCCTAATTGTACTAAGGGACCTTATAGTGCATTCATTTATCTAATCTCAGACAGGGAGTGAAATAAACTAATAACTTTATTGAAATCAAACATTACAATAGCATTTATTGAGGCACGAGCTCACATGGCTAAAATACTACCACTAGCCCTCAATACCATTTAGGTACAATCCTTAAACCCATACTCATTACATGCCCGTCAAAAACTGTTTGTGTCAATGGTTTGGTAAGCGGATCAACAACGTTGTCGGCAGAGGCCACCTTGGTGATGATGATGTCACCATGCTTTTGAATCTCCCAAATGATGTGGTATTTTCTTTCCACGTGCTTGCTCTTTTGATGCCATCCAGGTTCCTTTGCCTAAGCTATGGCTCCCATGTTGCCGTAGAGTAGCAGGATGGGAGTATCAGAGGAAACTATGCCAAGCTCCAGGATGAACTTGTGCAACCACACTGCCTCCTTTGCAGCGTCTGATGCAGCAACGTATTCAGCTTTTATTGTTGATTCGACCGTAGTGTCATGCTTCTTATTTCTACATCTCATAGAACCACCATTCAACATGAACACTAACCCTGATGTCGATTTTGATCATCAATATCCGACTGGAAGTCAGAATCTGTGTATCCCAAGACTTGGAGATCACCATCTCCATAGACCAAGATGTAATCTTGCATTCGTCTTAGATACTTAAAGATGTTCTTCACTGCATTCCAGTATTGTTCTCCATAGCAAGTTTGATAATCGCTTACCACTCCCACTGCATGGAAGATATCTGGCCTTGTACACATCACGACGTACATTAAGCTTCCTAGAGCTGATGCGTTGGGAAATCCAGCCATGGCTTTCTTTTCCTCAACACTTTGAGGAGCCATCCTTTTAGACAGGTGGATACCATGTCTTAATGGAAGGAAGCCTTTCTTGGAGTTCGCCATATAGAAGCGCTCCAAGATCTTCTTAATATACCCATGTTGTGACAATCTCAAGATCCTCTTTTCTTGATTTCTAAATAGCTTTAGACCTAAGATGTAAGAGGCTTCTCCAAGATCTTTCATCTTGAAGGTATGGGATAATCAAATCTTAACATTGGTCATCATCCCTATATCATTCCCAATGATAAGGATGTCATCTACACAAAGTATGATGAACACAATGGCGCTCCTACTGAGCTTCTTCTACACACACAGTTCATCAGGATTCTGGACAAAATCATAACTCTTTTGGTTTCATCGAATATGATGTTCCAGATATGAGAAGCTTGTTTGAACCCATAGATGGATTTCTTCAACTTGCATACTTTGCCTTCCTCGATTATGAAGCCCTTGGACTTCTCCACCTTTATTCTATCATTTTGGCCTTAAAGATCCTAGCTAATGCATGTAAATAGCATTAATTTTTACAAAATATCATTCATTATTTATTGCATTTATTGTGTAAACAATTCTATTTTTAATGCCATAATTATAGAATAAAGAGAAGAAAAGAAAAAAATAAAATACCAAAGGTATTTTATGACCCTAAACCTACCAAGTCAAGAATTGAATTGATCGACAAGGAATAAAGTAGGGGAAGATAAGGGCCAAAAATACAATAAAAATCACATTTATTTATTCCCCACTAATTCATTTTTGATACTCATTTTTTTCTTTATTATTTATACATCAAATAAATAACTTTTATACATGAGAGTTATAGATCATAATATATAGAAAAATACAAAATTGATTTTATGTAAAATAATACACAATGTTTATTTTATACACAAAATAAAAAGCCAAAACCCAAACTTCCCAGACCCATATCTTACAAATAAAAACTCATCATGTATCAAAATCGAATTGCATATAACTTTTAATGAGCTATTTAATGAAGGTGGTTTCATATTTTTCAGAGTTAAGGTGTGAAAGTTAGGTTTTGGGCCCTTATTGTACAATATACCTAATTAAAATATTCAATTTATCTATTATTTGTTATTTCTATTATTTCATATTTTTATACTCTTGTAATATTATCTATATTCTATTTAAAAGATATAGCTAAAATAAAACCCAAGAAAGTACATCAAAATAAAATAATAACCAAACACATAGACGAAATACATGTATTTAAACCTATATAATATATATACCTTTTTATCTAAAGATACAAATAACATCATAAAAATATAATAAAAATATATTTATGTATCTAAAAATAAGTTGTTAATACATAAAACAAGAGAATAAAAAACAAAAGAAAATATACGAAATAAAAATAAAATAGTCAGAACATAGATGAATATACCTATAAATAGACCCCTAAAAATTAACTACTAATAAATAACCTCAAAAAATAAAATGAAAATCATAATAAAAAACTACATAAAATAATAATCATTTTTTATTTTATATTCAAAAATTAATAAAATCATTTACTATTTTTAAATAATTAATTACGAATAATAATCTAGTTTTGTCCTGTAGTGCGCTTGCTTGGGCCAATGGTAGCGTGTCCATTGTTGACCGCCAGTCAACTCTCCCTCCAAGTGTTCTGACTTGTCGGAATTATTGAATCCCTGATGTTTCTCCCTTTTTCCTGTTTGACCCATTGATCCATCACGCTTGCTTCCTTCAGAGGAGTTCATCATTGATACTCCAGGATCCACATCGTCCCTTTTGATTTTGTGTACATAGCCTCGATTCTCTCCAATCCAATCATCGATAAGGGTGCTTATACATGTTTATAAGTAATCTCTTCCATCTCCCTCTTCCTCTTTGGTCACTAATCCGAGTCTTAGAGCCTCACATCTTCATCTAAGGAGAATCCTCGTGACAGTGGGAGCTTCTCGGTGGTCTGGATCGGCTCTAGGAGGACGGAGGTGCACCTAGGTGGCGCTCCGCCCACCTCTGCTCCCTGCCCTAGGCAACAGGTAAGAGCTATGCATTTCCCTTTCTTTAGATAGATTTCGATTCCAGCATTTAATTTCTGCATTTACTTTAGTATTTAGACCATAGTTTTAGCTTAATACTCTCGATTCGTAGTTTGCCGAAGCTCCGCCCTGGCGAACGTTTTCATCGTGCCTTTCTTGTTCTCCGCCACTCCTTCCGCCCTCACTTCTTTCCCTTACATCTTCTTATCATCCCACACACTTCACTCACCCAGATCAACCCTTGATCTAGCTCACCGAATACCCTCCTCCTTCACTCATCGGAGATATGCCATCCGACCCATCCACGCTTCCATTCCCCCCGCTCATTGGCCGAGGCACTTTGTCCTCAACCTTGTTTGTTATATGTGCAGGTCAGAAGCTCAAAGGATCCCTTATAGGCTCAATTCCATTCAACCTGAAGGTCTCTAGGTCTCCCATTTTCCTCGAGATCACGAGGCCTCTCCTTGGAGTCCTGGATCTTCTAGCGACCATCTACAACTACGGAGAGCCTTCTGAGACATGAAGAGCCAAGAACTATCACTAGAGACTGTCGGAGGAGGGAGGAATCAAGGATCGAAGCTCAAAGGTAGGGACCTTCTTTCCCGTTCTTTGAGCAAAGCAGCAGCCGTTTGATGGAGCCCCTTGCTCCAGATCGCATCAGAGACGTCCGATCATCATAAGCCTCTGCCGTTGGATCGCTCTCCGCATTCTAATCATAGACTTCCAGTCACGAATTGGTACCCGCCATGCGGATGGCGACACATGGATAAGTGGATCTCATCTAGCCGCCCATCATCGCGCCTTAGGGGGTAATTTGCAAATCTTCCCCTTGCTCTTTTTGTATTTATTATTTAGTCCCCTAAATAAAATGTAAGTTTAAAATAAAATGGATATTTTGCATATAGGCCCCAATGCTTATTATATTTGCATTTTGGTCCTGTCCAGCTCAGCTCGCATTCCGTCCTACGTGAGCTAGGTAATTTGCATGTAAGCCCCTGCTACTTTTTGTATTTATTTTTAGTCCATTAAAATTTTAAAGACATTGTATATTTTTGTCAAAATTGCATAAAAGGCTCCTAGATTTTATTTTATTCACTAATATGCCCCTGCCAATAATTATATTTTTCTATGTTTGATGGATTTATTTAATATACCTTTATGCTCCAAAAATCATGAAAAAATAAGTGTAAGTTCTTGATTTCTTGTAGTCCCATACCATGATTTTTATTTATAATTTTGGACCTATTTGATATTTATTAAAAATCATTTAGAGCATAAACAATCCCTGTCTAGCGTATAAAATACCAAAAAATGTAAAAATGTTTTGAAAAATCCCAAAAAATTACTTATTTAGGTATTCTAAGCCTTTAGACAAAAAATCACTAAAAATAAAAAACAAAACTCTTGGAAATTTAAAACCCCTAAAAATCTTGATAAAATTATATAAAATTCCAAAAAATCCAAATATATAATTTTCTATTTGGTAATTTTCTCTATATTATTATCAAAATATTAAATTGATTTGGATAATTTTGGATTCAAATTTCTATTGTTAATTCCATTTCAATGTCTGGCTATTATTTTATCCCTATTTTAAGCTATTTTTGACTTTAAAAATATATACAAATTAGCAAAATTTATTAAACAATCACAAAAAACAATAAAAAATATTTAAAATCCAAAAATATGTATTTATACAATTTTTGGATATTTTTATTATATTTATACCTATATTATCCATTATTATATATATATTCTATTATATTATGTATTACTTATTTTATAAAGAAATAATCAATATACATATTATCAATAAAAATTAAAAACAAAATACAAAAATATAGAACAAAAATATAAAAAAATTAATTAATTATAAAAAAGAAACCCACCAAAAGATATTTATATATACACACACACATGTATATACACGATGAATGACATGCATGTACATAGTGCACATTGATTGAAAATAACTATAGGCTGCCATTTTTGCTATAGGTGGTTCGACCTCTACGTACTTACTTGCTATACATCTCGTTGTAGAGAATAATATATTTTGACGCACTTTTTGTGCTATTCATTCCTTGCTTTATTCGTAGGTTGATTGTTGATAGAGGGAGGTTTATGGAGTGGTCAATACACCGACTACAGTTTCGCCTTGTGAAACTGTACGATCCTCTGCAAATCTCTCTCATCAAATGGCGCTATTGCCGGGGAGCAATGAATTTATCTTGTATATCCAGCATTGCTTATTCATTGATTTATTGATGTAATTAATAATTGGTCTATTATACACATATTCATTCAATTATTCTTTGTATATAGCTCATCTTGATTTCTTTGGATTATCAATGCTAATATACTTTTCTTTGTGACTTTGTTGCGAGGGCCCGCCATGCAAGGACAACTTCTTTGGAGGCTGATGCAGCCAAGTTTGGTGGAGGTTGGTCTTCACCCGTTGACCAGTTGGAGAGGATACAAAGGAAGCAAAGAGAGGTACTTTAGCATGGAGATAGCTTAGCTTTATTTATGTATTTAATTGGTGAGAGAGAGACCACTTAGTAATTTGTAATACTTAAGACTTGGATTCTACTCTTCACGACGAGGTCCAGTGCCAAGGTGTCTGTTCACCTGGGGGCCTCATCACAGTTTTTGTGTTTTATCACTTTCTTTTTATTTATGTTTCCTACTTTTTTGAGTTTTCCGCCTTTGTTTCTATTTGTCTTGTGTGCATGAACCCTTAGCTTATAGGTTGCTAACCTTGGTAATTAGGTTCAAAACCTAATAAGAATGCATGTTCCTATAGTTTCTTACGTTAGGATCTAATCAAAATAATAAATGTTAGTTATTTGGATTTGAGACCGCTGATGAATCCCTGTTCATCACTCTTTATTCTTTTATTTTAGATAATTATCTTTGCAAATCATCATGTAAATAGGTGTAAATAGAATAACTTAGAAATATACATGCATGTGTCAATATTACATAATTGGCATGCATTTGTGCAAAAATAAAAGAATAAAGAATAAAAAGAAAAAGAAGGAAGTATTTATAATAAATACTGAGTGACCCGAACCCCAAGAGAGAGCCAAGCATTGGCCTGATCGCCAAGCAAAACATGTAGAGAGAGATAGGGCCACTCTAGATTTTACATATCATGGGTATGACTAAATAAATTATTTTTGCCAAAATAAAAATAAAAATATGTTTTTACCTCCTTGCATATATTTCTAAAAATAAAATAAAAATGAGAAAAATAAAAATAAAAAGAAAATAAAAATCCTCTCTCACTTGTACATAGTACATGTATATATATATTCCCTTCCCTATTTATTTTACACCTGTAAGTAAATAATAAAAACAAAACAAAAATTGTTTCATTTTTCAAAAATTATTTTATAAATAAATAAAATATAAAATTGGGTATTTTTATAAAATAATAAATTAAAAATAATTGTACAAAATCCATAAGTATAATATACCTGTATATAATACAATATACGGTATATAGAGTAATTTATTTTTCATAAAAATAAATAAAAATCACCGAAAAATCCCTTGAAAAGTAATAAACATTTTTCGTTTATTCATTTTTAATTTAAATTCATTTATTATTTTTACTCTATTTATTTTTTTTCTTTTTCCTGCTATTTTGTCCTGTAGTCTATCTTGTCTTTTCCCCCGACACCTGTGATTGGTCAACGTCGGAGTGTTGACCCGGGTCAACCCCCTCTTCCTGGGCTTGACCCGACCTGACTGCTCCACTGGATTTTATTCTCCAAATTCTCCCGGGTGGATCATGCGTTCCCTTGCCCCGATTCTTCGCCCGTACCTTCCCCGTGGATTCGTGACCTTCACAAATCCCTAGGAATGCATAGATCTTCCTCGGTTCGCGTTCTTCCACCCGATCTCTCTAGCCATCTGGGAACGATATAAAATCTCTCATCCACTTCCCCAGACAAGGTAGCTCGTGCCTCGCTCGCTCTCGATACCCTAGCCACCTTCAGCAGAGTGACAGCCGTCTGGAGCACCGCTTAGCGTTCGATTTGGTGCAGCGACGCCATAGCTCAACCTTCGTGGCTGGAGTTCCGCCGTGAGTAGCCTCCCTTGCCTTCCATCGCTTGGTCGAGGCCATAGCCCTGACGACCACCTTCGCCTGGAGCCTAGGAGTTGATCCAGAACTTCAGGTGAACCTCTTATCCTCCGCCTTTTTCGTTTGGATTCGATCTTTCATCGTAGCTCCGCCGTCACTCCGCAAGCTCCGACCAGCCAGTCGGAGTTCCGTTCCTTCATCTCAACCACTCCGATATCATCGCACAGTCGCCCTTCATCTAGCTCCGCACCCTGATCACCCTAATCTTAGCCTATCTAGCCGAGATTAGGCTTGAGGTCTCCTCACATCGCCTTCGCCAGAGACCCACGTCCGCCCCACACCGCTTCTTCCTTTTTAGGCCAAATAACCCAGACCGGAGCATAGCTCCGAGTCCAAGCTATCCTCTGCAGGTTGATTTGCGTGTTGAGGGTCATCTTTCCACCTTCACCAGAGCTCGTCGGAGCAGCTCAAGGCTATCGCCGTCAACACACCCATCCAGCCGTGGGAGCATCCATCCGAGCCGTCCAATCGACGCGGAAGCACCTCGCCTTCACGTTGGTGTCCTCCAATCTTCCATCGGAACCGGGGATGTCTTCCCCGGCTCCGGCGAAGTTCGCCTGATGCTTGTTCCTCCAGACTGCTTCTGCAGCGTTGGATTGACCAGGACCTTCCAGATCAGATCAGAGCCGTCCATCCAGCTGGCGTGTCAGACCGTTGGATGTCAGGTCTGAAGGTCACGTATGCGCCACGTCCCCGACTGTCTGACACCGTCAGATCTGACGCCTGACACCATCAGAGCCACACGTCCATCCTAGGCTCCAGCGGTCAACACGCCTTCACCCCACGCATGCCTCACGTGCTCCGAGGGTATCTTTCCCTTTTTACCCTACATTTATTTTAGTTTACCTTTTAGTCTATAAAATAAATTCATAGTTAAACTTATTTGCATTTTGCCCTCTGTAGTTTCTGTTATTTGCACTTTAGTCCCCCTTGTCCAGAGACACGTGCTTCATCATGTGCACTTTGGTGTTTTTGCAGTTTTAGTCCTGGACTTGTTGAATGTTATCTTTTGAATAGATATTTTCTGAAATTGCAAATATACCCCTGTGAATGTGTTTTTGATGCATGCGCAGAATTTACTGGTGTAATTGCATGTTTGCCCCCAAACTTTTTGTGCGTGTTAATGGTTAGTACAAAAACTTAAAGAATTTGTACTTAGGTCCCTACAAACTATGTGTTGCTTTTCTAATTAAATAAATATTAAAACTACTCAAAAATTCCCAAAAAATTACCAATAGCTCATGCTATTGTGTAATATTTTTGGTAATTTTGTGACACATTTTGATTTCATTTGCTATTTTCCAAAAATCAAAAACCCTAAAAAGTGTCCTTGTCTATTTTAGAAAACCCATAAAAAATAGAAAATACTTTAAAAATTCCAAAAAAATGGTGAGTGTTTATTCTGTGTTGTTTTACTTTCTGTGTTATTTTCATTTGATTATCTCTTATAAAACACCTACAAATCGTAAAAGACTACAAACCTTCTAAAATCATAAAAATTCTCTAAAATAAAAAAAAATGTGTTTTCAATTTCTGTAGGTAGATTTTATTTTATAGTTTCATATAAAATTGGTTCCCGGATTTTAGAGGCATTTTAGATTTTTAATTTGCCTCCTCATCCAAGCTGTACACTGTTTTCTATTTTTGTTCTCTTTTATTTTTAAAATTTTTTTATAAAAATCAAAAAAAGCCCATAAAATACCCAAAAACACTTGAATATTCTAAAAATACAAAAATAATTTTATTTTTAATTTCTGAGCTTTTTATACCTTGATAAAAATTGTTGTGTTGTGGCTGCTCTTATTTTCTTAATAGAAAATATAAAAAATTTTAAAAATTAAAAAAACCACCAAAATAGTTTTTACTTCCTTTTGAATTTCTCGGCTACTTTGTAGGATTTTCCCATGCTCCTTGTGTTCGACCCTAGTATCTATACCAGGTAAAATAAATAGCAAGACCGCTTGCCTTGTTTCATGCTTGTTTGATTTTATTGGTGGTCTCTTGTTTCTCGTTGAGCCTGATTCGAGTGGTTGTGGTTGCAATGGAATTTGATATCACTTAACCTTAGTCGCTCGAACCGCTCACCAGAATGGCGCCGTTGCCGGGGAGTACGGCTTAGTAGTCGGTTTTCTGTTTTTGTTTTTGTTCTCTTTTTCTTTTCATTTTTATTTCTCCCTTTCTATATTTGCTTTTTATGTTTGTCTTATTTCTTTTTCTTTATTTTTATTTTTGTTTTTAATTTAAATAACTGTGATCTGACCATATTGTGTTTATCTATTTCTTGTGAGGGGCCCGACGAGCGAGGATGGCTTTCTTAGGAACGCTGGCACACCCAAGCGAAGTAAAGGAGGCTCGTTTCTCTATCGAGTCACAGGAGAGCGTAGGAGAGGAGGAGCAGAAGACTTGGAGGATTTTTAGCTCTTATTTCGTTTTTATTATGTAACTTGTTATAAAACAGGACTCAGAGACTCTTTGGACTTGGCATTTTAGCGGGGTCTGTTTCGTCGAGCACCGGTGTGGTCGGGGGACCTTATCGTGGTTTTTGGCCGGCTTTGTTTTCCCACACTTTTATTTTATTTTTGATTTACGCAGAATTTGACCCCTAGACTTAGGATTTTATATTTGTTTGTGATGTAATTAATTAAGGTCCCAACCCTAATTATCTGCCTGCACCTATAGATCTAACTGGATTTAATTAATTAAATCACAAAGAAAAAGCTATTTTGGTTACCTGAGAGGTCACATGCCACTAGAGGCCGTATACAACGCTGACAGGATCCATTGTGGAGGACACCGATCGTCATCAGAGACCGGACTCCGATCTCTCTTGTTGACCTTTTAGCTACTGTTCTTCGCATGTAGAAATTCTTCGTCTATGGTCATTTTCTTCATACATCATATATGTAGTTTAATTTCTGTCTTTATTTTATGCGCGGATCACCCTGCATGTAGAGTGCTGGCGTTAGGTACACATTTCTGACTTTGCATGCACCATCGTGTTTGACCGTGCATCGGTTTTTTTGACTTCTCGCCCTATTTTGGACTTAAAATAATCAGGAGAATCGAAAAATTCATTAGGCGTTGCTTGTTATTGAAAAATACCTAAAAAGAAAAACCATAAAATTAGGATTGCTAAACACACTTGACCATAAAAGGCATTCACTGAAAAATCTATCTTGGGAGAGCAATCCCCTCCTTGTTCGTTTGGATGAGTGAGAGAGTGACCCGCACACTAGGATAGAGCCACATCTGACCTTTCTTCAGACTACTGATTTCGGGGTTAGTAGTTCTCCAGTGAGGATCACTCCAGTTTCTAGTAAAGCGGGCCGCGATATCCTTTGCAGAGCGAGTTGATCGGGTAGCCGGTAAACAGTCTGCAACTTGTACTGGATGGGAAAGATCTAGCTTCAGGATCAGGACAGTCTCTTGAGAGCGTCGGTTTATTACCAGCTCGCTTAATCACTTTGATAGACTGAATTATCACCTAATAAAATTGATAAGATAAAAGACCGAACCTTTATGGTCATCAGCTCCCTGTTGAGTAGGTGAATTGGGGGTTTGTTTTCCTGATCTTGTGTGTTTTCAGATCTTACCGCCTTTTTCTCCATATTATGATGATGGGCCGGAGGTCCCTTAGGCAACCTTTTGCTGCACCGCTTTCAAGCAGTTCGTCCCATTCATCTAGGTTGGTTCGTGAGAGTCTAGACCCGCTCTTTGAACCCGAGTTTGACAACCGCACGCCGAGAGAGGTGGTATACAATGCTTGCAGGTGCTGTTGTGGCGGGCACCGATCGGCATCGAAGACTGGGCCTTGGTCTCATTTATGAATAATTAACAATTGATTCTTCACGACTAGTAGCAGCTACTGTTTAGGCTGATTTTGTCGATGCACACCACCATGTAGTTAGGTTTAAAAATTCTATTTTGCATACCACATGGAGAGAGCTGGGAAGCATTGTAAGTCCTCTAACTCAGCATACACCATTAGATTCAATGGTGAGATTCCCATCATCGAATTGACTTGCATATCTTTTTTGCTATCTCCCTCTAATTTTGAGCACCTATGACTTAAATGAAAATCTACAAAAACATTAGGTGCTTGTATGCAAAAAGATCCAAAAAAAGTGAAAGCCCAAAAAAAATTAAAATAAGGGGACTGCTAAATAAACTTTAACCTTAATTAAAATTCGTAATGGGCTTTCATTGCCATGGGTTCATAAAGCATTCATTGTTTTCAGGTACCTAAAGAGGGGACCAAATCCCCTCCCATGAGAGAGGCACAACCCCGCTGAGGATTAGAGCCCAAAACCTAGTCTGTAACTGCCTTGTGTATTGCCTGGATTTCCGAAGTAAAAACGCTTCTATCATATATGACCAAGTAGGGCCTTGTCAATGATGGTGTTCCCACCTTGTGTGGAGCATCGATATGGTCTGAAATACTGAGCTTAGGCCACGCCTTCATGGGTGCGTCTGTCTCATCGGTTTGCGTCCGAGCAGATTCTTGCACGCTCACGGGTGATTCCGTTGTGAGCGAGGACCGAAGTAGTGGTTTCGCCTATCGGCTTCCTCTCTCTATTTCTTTGGCTGAGTAAGGATACAGGTAGGGTTACAAGGACCTCAAAAAGTGCAGACTATAGGTTACAAAGGAGGAGGACAAGTACGAGATACTTTCTGGCAGCACTCTCTCTCATATAGGGTTAGCGTGCTAAGGACTTGTTAAAAGATATGCCAGAAATAACAAATCTAAAACTAAAAAGATAATAAATAGCTGATCTTTCATGGCTTCACATGGCATGAGTTGGTGAACCCAATTTTGTATTGTGTTTGTATGAATCTAGATTAAGGTTCAAAGATCAAGTCTCGCGCATTTGCACAAATTTTGTCATGTGTGTCTTCCTTTTGACCCCTGCTGAGTTCGAGCCTTTCTACTGTATTACACTCCACTTTAATTCCTTGTTGACCACTACATCTTTCCTCCAGCATCGATCTCCTTTTTGCTTTACGATGGCGATCCATGGATGTTCAGTCGGGACTCCGCCGATGCCCACATCGATTCCGTAGACTCGACATCGTCAATAATTCGAGGCGATTCTCGAGAACCCGATCCAGACTTTGCGGACCGATCTCCAGACTCCTCGTCTTCTTTTCTTTGCCCAACTAATAATCTGGGATTACTTTTGTCCCACCTTAACCGTTGCGAATGGGAGTCGATTTCAGTCTGCATCTTTTTCATTCACAACACTCTAGGATTGACCCTAATCCCAGATTCACCTTGGTAGATGGGAATAAATTTCAACCTGATTGGGATTTTTTCATTTCAGATAGAAGCCAACCCCAATCCTAAATTCGAACATCGAGTTTATTTCTTCAGACTCAGACCCAGAGATGGCACCTCAAGGAAAGGGCAAGGGACAACTTCCTCCTCAACCTGAGCAGGGTCAGATGCCAGATCAAAATTACGTGAATGCCTAATTGTTGGCCTCCATCCAGACCATCCAACAGCAACTGACAGAGTAGGCCCTTGCACAAATTACATTCCAGGATATGCTGAATGATGTAATGAAATGACAAGCATAAGGAGGAGACAGACTAGTAGAAGGAAGGGGAGACAAACCCCATGATGATCTAGACGAGGAAGAGCTGGAACAGGTAAGGAAGAAACCCATGATAAAGGAGACCTACAATCCTGGAGACAGCCAGATGACCGAGTTGATCCGCATTCCACCGGTACATGCTCACTTTAAGCTCAGTTCCTCGCACTTTTACCATCATTTCACGGGAACACCATCGAGGAGCTGTACATTCACCTGCAGCAGTTCTCACGCATCTGTCATACTACCCACTACCCCAATGTTCCCTTCGACATAGTGAAGATGATGGCTTTCCCCTTCAGTTTACAAGACAAGGCCCTATACTGGGTCAATCATTTGGGAAAGGTTGTGACGACATGGGAGGAACTAAAATACACCTTTATGCACAAATTCTATCCTCTCTACCAGCTTAACCAGTTGCGAACAAGGATCAATAATTTCTCCCAGGGTGCCCACGAGACCATCCATGAAACCTGGGAGCAATTTACAGATTTGCAGGAGAAGTGCCCCCACCATGAGATATCGAGGACCAGTCTATTCCATCACTTTTTTTGGGGACTGAATGTAGAGATCCAAAGGTTTGTTGATGCAGCCTGTGTGGGATCTCATTTCAACAAGGGCGAAGACGTAGTTTGGCAGATTTTTGAAGAAATGGCTGAAGGAGAGGCTTCCCTTTCTTCATCTCGTGCCCATCAGAAGCAGCCATTGATCCTCCAGAAGCAAGTACACATGACAACATCTCGTGAGGCAGAGAGAGGTGAGATCTCCCATCTCAACATCATCGGGGGGCATCTCTCAAAGGTTGATATTATTGAGAAGCGATCATAGGACTTTGAGAAGTTCACTGTGATAGAAAAGAGGACACACCGTTTAAACAAGCTGGACCAGATCACCAAGCAGTAGGAGCTGCTGGTGAGTACCATCAGTTCTGTCTAGTCGGCAATACCATCTACAAAGACTCCAGCTAAGAAGAAGGATGAGCCATCACCACCACAACAACCCCAATCGAATCAGCAACTACCGGCAATCCAACACTTATACTACGTGCATGCGCCCGATCAGGGCCCGCCACAACATCAGATGGTGGTCTACCAGCAATAACATGGTTCCAACATGTGGTTAAAATTGTCAGTGTAGAGAGAGAATCGTAGAGAGGGAACCGTGTTGATCAAACAAAAATACGATAAAATAAGAGAGGGAGAGAAAGTGAATTGGATAAAGAGGCTTTTTCTCCTATTTTATCGTTCACTAATTATTTTACCTGGTAAGCATGCCCGGGTCGAATTCAAGGAGGCAGAATATTCAAACTTCGATTTTCGATACAGGCAAGAAATTCTAGAAAAATCCTCTTTATTCTTGATTTTACTAAGAAAGAAATTGAAAGAAGAAATCCAATTCAAAACTAACTCAAGATAACGAAAATCTAAATGGCACAACAAAGCAACGAAAAATTCTGGAAAAATACTCAAAAATTGTCTTGGGTAGTTATCAAGCTACCCTAAAAAAATTGCGGAAAAATACGGAAAAATCAAGGTCCAAACAACCCCTACAAGCCAATGTCATAACTGCAAAGAAAAGTTTATTGTTTTATTACAAAATGGTCCCTGAAAAGGACTGAAATGAAAATAAAATTAAAGTAATTACATTTAGATCCTATGCAGGAACTGAAATGCAATTTCTGGAAATATCTGGGGCGCGTCTGAAAATCAGGAACTTCACTGGGTTTAGTTGGCAAATTCTCTAGCATTTTGGAATGAACAGTCAGGATTCGAAGATCAGGCGCAATCTAGATCGTCCGTCGGTGCCACGTATCGACCAACTGTCGCTTCTGGCTGTTCTTGCTGTTCTTGAGCATCGACGTGTAGCTGACCATGGAGTCCTCTTCTCCGAATTATCTCTAACGAATGACGTGACGCTTGGGCCTCCGACGGGGTCAGAGGGGTGACACCTTCACCCCTCAAGCTTGCCTGCGGTAGAGTTCCTCCGTAGGTGGCGGAAGGCGACGGTTCTCCGTCGATGAAGTTCACAATTCGACTGTCTTGGAAACTGAAATTGCACCTTCTTTGATTGTGAATTGCATTACGTGTGGAAGCTCCAGATGTTCAGATGTTTCTCCTGATAAAAGCTGGATCTGCAAGGGATGAATTTGTGCTCAATTTGCGGAGAAATCAGCCAACAATAATAAGAGTTGCAAGTTCAAAGATGAGGTTTCCAGTATTAATGCAAAATGTCGTGAAAAGTAACAAAGAATGAGTAACGAATTTGTTTGATTCCAAAATGACTTGCAGATGGGATTAGATGCGCGTCTAAGAAGGGTGATTAAGTGCCCTAATTACTCCATTATCTACCCTAATCATGGAACAAAACCCGAGAAAGAAAATAACAAAGGTGGAGCAATAGATCTAGGGATAGAGGTGTATTACCTATGATAGTTGCTCGACGGTCGATCCTTGCCGGAGCTGGATCCGGCGCGGTGGCGGCGATGCAAGGCCAAGATAGCCTTGGAGCTTCTCCTCCGACGTTCTTCTTCCATGCGGGGCGACGAATGGGCGCTGTCACCACCGTATTCGACCGGCACGAGGCTAGGAAGAAGGAGGGTCAGCCACTGGAACTGGGGGTTCATGGTAGTTGGAGAGTTCTAGTTGGTTGCGCCAACTTTAGGGCAATTTATAGGTGAATAGGCAAGGAGTTAGGAGAGATTTAATGGTAGGCGTGGATGAAGGTAGTTAGGGGAAAAAGATGAAGGGATAGGATCAAGCGAGGAGGTTAGAAATGGTGTAGAAGAATTTGTTGAAGTTCGGTCGGTGGAACAGAATGCTACACCGGCTTCTTGGAGAGGAAGAACTAGGTGCTGACATGTGTCTGCACCTGGTTGGCCAGATGTTGTAAATTCAATATAAATTTGGTAATAAATAGTAAATAGCATTTTTTATATAGGTATAAAAACATAAAATAAAGAAAATTAAATTATATAAATTATGGTATAATTAGTTTTTATAAAAAATAAATATTATACGAAATATAAATATTATATTAATAAATAGGTATAAATAATACTTAACAAATAGGTAATGAATTTTTAATTCAATAAATAATTAATTATATATTATTTTTATATTTTCTTAATTATTAGAATAATAAATAATGCCTTTGTGATTTTTTTTGGATTTTAATAAAATAATCTAGATATATTAATAAATACAGGTATAAGCCATTTAGTTCAATTTCATCTATAAATTAAGGTTTTGGATTTTATTAAAATAATAAATAAGCTCCAAAAAATTCTGAAATAAATCATGGTGAAAATAAAAGATCATTAAAATAATTAAAAATTATAAAATTAATAGAACTATAAATAGTGTGTGCTAAATAAAATAAATAGCCCAGAAACCCTGTTGTCATTAGGTCCCAAAACTGACTTTTTGCAAACAGACTCCAATTTTAGTGAAATCACCTCCATTAATTAGAGAATATTATTTTATGAACTCTAAAGGTGAGTAGAGTGAAATTGGAGTTCGTATGAGAAAGTTATGATGTTCGGATGTCGAAAATCTGACAATTTAAAAGTTAGATTTCTTGGCATATATACAGATAATATTTTTAACTTATTTTTATATTTTTATATACATTTTTAGAAATAATTAGGAAAAGAATTTGGTGGAGAATATATACATATGAATTAATTAAAAATCAATAAAGATTTGATATTTATTTAATAAATAATGAAGAGTGTGTGGAGTGTATCTTTAATTATTTTTATGATTATCTTTCCTTATCCCCCCTACTTGTTTGTTTGTCGACCAATCCATACTGACTTGTTCTCGGGGGTTAAGTTATAAATATATATTACATCTATATTTATATTTTCTGAGTCATATCGTACATATATACATATTTACAATCTTCCTTCTTTTCTTTTCTTTATTTTTATTCTTTTATTTATTTGCATGTTTCTGATGCATAAAAGTGCATTTTTATTCACGAACGAGGATTTGATAAAAGGTAGAAATTAACGAATATTTACATGTATTTGTTAAGGGTTTTAAGATAAAATATGACATAAATGTTAATGAATCACGTATTCACCAACCCCCTATACTTAAACTTTGCCAGTCCCTTAGCAAACACTTATTTGAAAAGTAAGTGAAAAAGAAAGAAAGTTAGAATGAATTTGTTTTCCTAAACCAATTCATTAGAACACACAAAGGACAGAGCTCGATCGGGCCGGAAACAAGTATTTTGTCAGAGCCTTAACTAGGATTAGGATTTTATCCTCAATAATCCTCAAGTTCCACAAATCCTTATTTATGTTCACCTCATCAGCTAGTTCAGATTTACTTATTCATATCGTAAACTCTATCAACCTTGAAGTCAATTTGTACAGTGTGTGAATTGATTTAGCTCTTCCTGCTTAAAGAAGCAAAGAAACCGTCCATCCCAGCTATACATTTCCATTGATTCCTCATCCAGCTACTCTTTCCTCGGGGAGGGCGGTATTCCCTTCTGAGGTCAGTTCGTGCTATGTCCACAATCGAATATAGAGAGAAAGTAGAAGAATGAGAAAAGAACTGGAGTGCGACCAGTGTAGACACATCTCCTTGTGAAGCTCAACCGGTGTAGCTAAGTCTCCACTAAGATGTGCATGCATTTTTGGTGGAAGCTTGGACCATTGTGGTCATATTTGTATTTGGTGGCTTCTTCTTGGCTTTGTAATTTGCTTGCACTACATTCATCTTTTTGTGCCTCGACGGATATAGCATCTTTTGTTCCGTCCCTTTTTTGAGGTCTTAGATAAAATTATGTCAGCAGATCCTTCCCTCATCCGAAGCGACTATCACAACCCCAATCTCTCACGTCTTTAGACGTCAATGCTGCAAAGACAGGGATAGAAATGCACTACCAAGATGTACTTCCCTTTGCAACTCCATGCAAGTCGAGCAAATTGCAAAGTGCTTGTGTCCAAGATTGGTTCACTGGTGCAGAGTTGTACGGATGACACCAAGTGTTCTACTTACGCGCATATGAGTTGAATTCCCAAATATGGTTTTATGGAACCCAAAGATCTAAGTCAAAGACCTGAAGAGTCTAAATTCTAGATCCAAACTAGGCTCCTTACAACGAAAGTTGAAGGCCATAATCAAGCTCCATACTTCAGACTATTCTCAGTCCTTAGTTCCAGAAATCACACTTATTCTGAAAAATTTGAATGCAAATGCAACAATGTTTTTGTGAAGTACATTTTCTGAATTTTACTCATTTTTATAGATTTTAAGGCTTTTGTAATTTTTATGAATTTTAGGACTTGTATTTTTTTATGGATTTTTTTATTTTTATAAACAACCATTTGTATAAGAATTTACAAGAGATATTTTATTTGAATTAAATATCTAATTTATTTTACAAATTTTATATATAGAGAGTTTTACAAGGATTAAATGAATTTTAGACATATTTTAATAAAAAGGATTTTAAATAAATATTATACATGTTAAATCTATATTTTGAATACATATTTTAATTTAAGTCTTTTAAATACAGACTTTAGAAATATTTTACTTATTTACAAGGATTTTATAAGTAATTAATAAATAAATAGATGGATTTTTAAATTAACCCTCACCCACTTTTTATGGATTTTATAGATATAGAAAATACATAAAAGTACGAGTTATGGAAAAAAGTATATATACAATATATAAGCACCCCCTATACTTAGCTTGTGCTATGTCCTCATAGCGTTAAAAGAGAAAAAAGGAGGACATAACTCATGCTAAGTACAAGTGGGTGGAAAAGAATAAAAGAATAAAAGTCAGTCGACCCCCCTATACTTACGACCAGGTCATCGTAAGTATAATGGAAGAGAAAAAACGGGGTGATTGAGAAAAAAGAATATACAACGAAGGAACGAGAGGAATAGAAAAAACGAGATCAACTAAATCACTCGGCCCCCATACTTAAAATAAGGCATCCTAAGTATAGAAAAGAAAGTAGCAAAAAATTGGGGACCAGCGATTTGTGAAAAAGAAAGTATATACAAAAGAAAAATAACAAAATAGAAAACGCTAATCATCGGGCAATCAGTCGCCCCTATACTTAGGATCTGGTATCCTAAGCATAAAAGATGAGCAAAAATGGGGACGATTGTGGTCTGCGAAGAATGTACAAGTGATGTGTACTCCAAAAATCGAATGGCTCAAAAGTCTTTGCACATGATGAGATAAAGTGAAAGAGTAGTCATGAGTCCTGTACAAAGTAGATCACTTCAACCAGGGTCATACTGAATCTTCTGCTTTTTATGTGCATACCAATCCTTGGCTGAACAAGTAGAGCCTCCTTTGTAAGTGAACTCTGTACGTGGCATAACTCTCTTTTCTGAAGTACGCATCTCTGGAGTACTGTAAGTGAACTCTTACGTGGCATAGCTCTCTTTTCTGAAGTACGCATCTCTGCAGTCGAACTACAGAAGGTGTCTATATGTGTAACCATCAGACCATCCGACTCTCTATGCTGAATAGACTGTATGATCTGTGAAATGTAATCAACTGACTCTCGTGCTGTAATATGTGTACTCTCAATCTGCGGTACTGAGATGTCTACTGCAAGCTGCTCATCTAAATCTGATATGAAATCTGTTTTTGTATGTGAACAATCATATGAAGAACTTGGTACCATGTGATCTACCCTATCCTCGTGTAGGATATCATGGGTATCAAAATAAACGCTCTCAAGATGAAGAAACTATGTCTCATCTATGTGTTGGCAATCGTCTGCAAGAGTGGTGTCCTCTGAAGTAAATGACATTACTGATCTGGGACTTCTACATCTTCTCTCCATCTCAATGTGTATCTCTCCATAGTCTGCGTGGAATGATACTCTCCCAGCATCATAATCCAAGAGTGATCTCGCTGTCTGCAAAAAGGGACTCTCAAGAATGATTGGAGCAAGGTGTAACTGTGTAGGGCATGTCATGTCTAGGACAGTAAAGTCCACTGGAAACTGCAAGCCCTGAATGGTTACAATAATGTTCCTCAGCACACCTCTAGGTCTTTTCATAGATCGATCTGTAAACTGAAGTATCACTCGTGATTTGTAGAGAGGACCTAGCTTGAGCTTATCAAGCAAAGAGGATGGAAGAAAATTGATCGAGGAACCATTATCTAAGAGAGTACGATGGAATGCAACATTTTCAATCAGACAAGTGACATAGTGAGCTCTAGAATCTTTCTTCTTCTTGGGTACCTTGTTCAGAATAGCACACGAAGTTGTCTTGGTCAATATATGCTTCTCAACTCGTGATCTCTTCTTTCTACGCATGGTACATCGATTCTTTAACTGATTCTTGAGCTTAGGAAAGTGATCCAAGGCATCGTGAAGTGGGATCTTCAAAAATATGTGATCTTTTAATAATCGTTCGGTCTGTGGAGTGACAACAATCTGTTTGGTATTTTTCTTTCCTTTTCCAAACAAGGCATCAGGAAAAGGAACAATATCAGGAAGGACAAAATCAAACTTTTATTCATATCAGAATCAACGTGTACATCGAGAGTTTCAGAATTATGTACAAAACTCTCTAAAACAGGGGAAGAAAAATTTGTATCGAGAGTATCTGCATGGTCTAGCATGATATCATCGTCTGACTCGCCTGTGTCCATGTCAATTGTTTCTGCATCACTCCCTTCTCTCTGATCATCATGGTGGTCCTCATCATCATGCCAATTCTCCTCCTCAGCATCAGAATGTCTGATCATGGATTGGTTCTCGCTCCTCATCATGTGCCCTCTCCTCTACTCTATCAGGTTCTCGTGATGATCTACCGCTCCTGAGACGAATGAAGTTAGAGAAAAATTCAGGAAAAGAGATCGTACCTGTATTGATGTCTACCTGATCTGAATGCCTCCTCTTATTATTCGAGTTCATCTGAGGCTGAGCTGGGAGAGTGGTCTTCGACACGGTTAACTCATCTAGACGACAGTTAACCTGCTCCATCTCTGTCCTATGTGCAGTCTGGAGCGTGTCAATATATCCATGATCTGATTCAGCACCAGGGTCTGTGAAGACATCTCAGACTCTATATGGTGACCCTAGTTATCTATTCTCTCCTGCCTTGGCATGTGCTACTGCGAAGTGTAAGGTTGAGGAGATCTCTGAGATGTAAAGGAAGACTGTTGCTACTGCTGGTAATGATGTGTCTACGAATGTATAGCAGGATACTGAAAAAATGTGGTCTCTGATATGCATGCTGGTGAGACTGCTGCTGCGTGTAAGGCTGTCGGTGCTGAAAGTGTGGACGTCCATGCTGCGGATGACTATATTGTTGCTACTAGTGATGAGGTACACTCGGTTGCTGAATCTAAGTGTACCATATTCCGTTGATCTCAAGAGTGGCCTGAGGCTCAACATCTACGTCCACATAACTGGTGATCTGACCAGAATTGGCATGAGACTGGTGCTCATGCCAATCAATCTACGGAGTCTCTGGATCGGTCTGGACGAAATGTATCTGTCGGGTAGGCGAAGTGGGTAAAGACCTCCATACAGGTTGTGAAGTCAAAGAAGCTTTAGCCTGTTGATACTGAAGTTGCAGTTCCATTACCTTCTTCGTAAGATTACTCAACTGCTGAGGCAGAGATGAGAGTTTCTCCAACTCTCGCATCGGCTGTAAGTCCTGAACTTATTTCTAAATGACATCTACCAACGTTAACTTCTCATTGATAAAACCCATGTTGGTATTGCATTCAGAATCTGAAATGTTCACCACCTTATGATGCTCTCGATGATGTGGTGGCTGAGGGGCCTTCTGGAATGCCCGAGTAGAGTCGACGACTCTCGAGTTTTCTGCCATCCCTTCGAAGAGGGACCAGGCAGACTCGGTATCCTTATTATGATAACTGCCACCACATGCGGCACTCACCAGCCCCTGAATGCTCGGCTGGAGTCCTATGAAATAATTCTGCACAAACACCTTCATCGGTATCTCAAGATGAGGACATCTCTCCATAAGATTCTTGAATCAATCCCATACCTCATGGAAAGATTCATTTGGTAATTGTGTGAAATTTGAGATCTGACTCCTCATCATGTTCGTCCTTCCCAGAGGAAAATATTTATGCAGAAATGTGGACTTCAGATCGTCCCATGTATAAATTTCCCTCCCTAAGTGACTCAACCAGTAAAGCGCCTTATCTGCTAAGGCGAAGGGAAAGGCTTTGAGGCGAACAAACTCCTGCATAACTCCTGTATAACTCGCCATACCACAAATCATCTCGAACTGCTGCAAAAAGTAAATGGCTCCTCTGTATCGTTCCCATAGAACTTGGGAAGCAAAGAGATGAAGGACGGTCTCAGCTTGTATGGCCCTTGATTCGGCGGTAGCCGAATCCAATGGTGTAGCGTCCTAGCTCATGGGTCATACTCATCTCTAAAGTAGTGGGAACCACTGCAGGTGGTAATGGGTTCCCGTCTCCTACTCTCAGCACAGCTATCTCAGCTCGCAACTCATTCTGAGTTCTGAATTGTTCTCGGATCTGGATATTCATTTGCTATAGTGTGTCAAGAATCCTAGTTGTATATCTGCGGCTGGATCTGGTCTTCCATCATCATGGTGCTCCTTAGCTGGCCTCTCCTCTATTGGTCCTTTTCCACGAGCCATGTGCTTCAGATCTTCAGTGAAAGAGAACTTCTCATAAGAACTCAACGAAAAATCAACTAGAGAAAGTGATGATAGATTGAGGCAAGGGTCTGCCTCAAAAGACTGATCGGGAGGCGAGGGAGTCTGGTCTGATTCTCCTCGAGATCAGATGGGACCAACTCGGGAAGAGGGTCATCCCGAGTTTGTGAAAATGTACAACAGACGGTGAAAGATCGAGGGCTCACAGAGTCTGAGCAAAATAGCCATCGAGTCGTCATCTTCGATGTCAAATGATTAATCGAGAGAGCACATTTATCGAGTCAAGAGAGACGGGAGATGCGTGTAAGATGTGGTAACTCATGCCCCACAAGCAAACACAAAGCTAACCCTATATTCACCAACACAACTCGATGATGACCGTAAGAGTTCAATCATTTATCTTGTCGGTTTTAGGGTTGTGTTAGCATACAAGTATATTCTCCGATTATCGTGAGCTGATAGGTGCCTGGAATTTTCCTGCAATACTGTCCCGAGTCATTACAGAAAATCACTAGTTCTTAGCCAGTGTGGGGGTAAGTAAGGACCGTTTCTAGCTATCCATGTTAGTTGAGGACGGAGCCTTACGCAATGTCCTCTAAACCTCCCACTCTGCTAAGTAAACTTGGAACGTTATCGGCTACCCGAGCGTACCCACGGAAAAACAATGATTAGGTGTATTGACTAAGTAGTATTTTGAGAGAAACACAGACTTTGGCTCTATCCTTAAGTGTCGTCTCTCACTTGCAAAATCTGAAAAGTACCTGTGCGGAGATTACTCTTCCAAATCAATTGGTCCTTACGTTTATATTATGATCAGATACTTAGGCAGTCCCGATTTTATTTTTGGTTATATTTTTTTTGAATTTTTTTAGACAAGCATCTAACGCATATCTTTATTTTTCATTAGAAATCCTAAAATCATACACCTAGGTTACGAGTCCTAAGACTAACTACGAGTGTGCAACTAGATAGGAAAAAAACAAAAACACCTAAGCATGCACCTAGCCTCGTGAAAAGCCACAGAAAACCAGCGATGTGAGAAAAACTGCAGTGGGTGCCCTGATCCCCCGACTGCATGGCACTCGGTGAATCAGACCTCGAGAAAAAAGGGAGGGGATGTACAAGTCGGGATGCTATTATGGGGCCCCTTTCTAAAAAAATACAAAACACGGGCAAGTGCCCTTTCTTTTACAAAAATAAAAGAAAAATTATAAGAAGATCCTAACTAATCCTGCCCTCTATAACCAAAAAGCTCGATCTCTGCTCTTTCAACTGTTTCGGCTTCCGAGGAAGACAGCTGAACTTGCAGGCCCTGCAAAGATCAGTTAGGAAACACATGAAAAAATCGTAAACAAAAATTCAAAGAAATACGAAAGACATAAAAGCTGAAGAGAAAGCCATAAATCAAAAACCAATAGAAAATTGTGAAAGAAATCAAAATTGTAAAATCAAGAATATTAGAAAATTTACAGAAAATCGAATCAAAAACCGATGTAGAAATAACGCCTCCCCGGCAATGGTGCCATTTCGATAATGCAGTTCTGACCTATGGTTAAAATTGTCGGTGTAGAGAGAGAACGGTAGAGAGGGAACCGCATTGATCAAACAAAAATATGATAAAATATGAGAGAGAAAATAGTGAATCGGATAAAGCATCTTCTCTCCTATTTTATCGTCACTAAGTATTTTATCAGGTAAGCATGCCTGGGTTGAACTCAAGGAGGCAGAATATTCAAACTTCGGTTTTCGACACAAGAAATAAATTCTAAAAAAGTCCTCTTTATTCTTGATTTTACAAAGAAAAAAATTGAAAGAAGAAATCTGACTCAAAACTAACTCAAGGTAGCGAAAATCGAATGACACAACGAAGCAACGAAAATTTTGGAAAAATACTCGAAAATTACCCTAAAAAAATCGCGGAAAAATACAGAAAAATCAAGGTCCAAACAACCCCTACAAGCTAAGGGCATAACTGCAAAGAAAAGTTTAATGTTTTATTATAAAATGGTCCCTAAAAAGGATTGAAAAGAAAAGAAAATTAAAGTAATTACATTTAATTCCCTACATAGGGACCTAAATGCAATTTCTAGAAATGTCTAGGGCACGTCTGAAAATCAGGAACTTCGCTGGGTTTAGTTTGCAAATTCTCCACTGTTTCAGAATGGACGGTCTGGATTAGAAGATCAGGCGCAATCTGGATCGTCCATCGGTGCCACGTGTCGACCAACTGTAGCTTCTGTTTGTTCTTGCTGTTCTAGAGCATCGACGTATAGCTGACCACGGAGTCCTCTTCTCCGAATTATCTCCGACGAATGACGTAACGCTTGGGCCTCTGACGGGGCCATGGGGTGACACCTTCACCCCTCGAGCTCACCCGCGGTAGAGTTCCTCCGTAGGTGGCAGAAGGTGGTGGTTCTCCATCGTTGAAGTTCATGATTCGGCTGTCTTGAAAACTGAAATTGCACCTTCTTTGATTATGAATTGCGTTACGTGTGGAAGCTCCAGATGTTTAGATGTTGCTCCAGATGAAAGCTAGATCTGTAAGGGATGAAATTGTTCTCAGTTTGCGGAGAAATCGGCCAACAATTATAAGAGTTGCAAGTTCAAAGATGAGGTTTCTAGTATTAATGAAAAATGTCGAGAAAAGTAACAAAGAATGGGTAACGAATTTGTTTGATTCCGAAATGACTTGGAGATGGGATTAGATGCACGCCTAAGAAGGGTGATTAAGTGACCTAATTACTCCATTTTCTACCCTAATGATGACACAAAACTCGAGAAAGAAAATAATAGAGGTGGAGGAATAGATCTAGGGATAGAGGTGTATTACCTCTGATAGTTGCTCGACGGTCGATCCTTGCCGGAGCTGGATGCGGTGCGGTGGCCGTGATGCAAGGCCAAGATAGCCTTGGAGCTTCTCCTCCGACATTCTTCTTTCACGTAGGGCGGCGAATGGGCACTGTCACCACCATATTCGGTCGGGACGAGGCTTGGAAGAAGGAGGGTCGACCACTGGAACTGGGGGGTTCTGGGTAGTTGGAGAGTTCTAGTTGGTTGCGCCAACTTTAGGGGAATTTATAGGTGAATCGGTAAGGAGTTAAGAGAGATCCAATGGCAGGCGTGGATGAAGGTAGTTAGGGGAAGAAGGTGAAGGGTTAGGATCGAGCGAGGAGGTTAGGAATGGAGCAGAAGAATTTGTTGATGTTCGGCCGGTGGAACAGAATGCTACACCGGCTTCTTGGAGAAGAAGAACCGGGTGCTGACATGTGTCAGTACCTGGTTGGCCAGATGTTGTAAATTAAATATAAATTAGGTAATAAATAGTAAATAACATTATTTTAAATAGGTATAAACGAAAATAAAAAGAAATAAATTATCTAAATTATGGTATAATTAGTTTTTATAAATAATAAATATTATACGAAATATATAATATTAATAAATAGGTATAAATAATACTTAATAAATAGGTATTGAATTTTTGATTCAATAAATAATTAATTATATATTAATTTATATTTTATTAATTATTAGAATAATAAATAATACCTTTGTGATTTTTTTGGATTTTAATAAAATAATTCAGATATATTAATAAATACATGTATAAGTCATTTAGTTCAATTTCATTTATAAATTAAGGTTCTGGATTTTATTAAAATAATAAATAAGCTCCAAAAAATCTGAAATAAATCATGGTGAAAATACAAGATCATGAAAATAATAAAAAATTATAAAATTAATAAAACTATAAATAGTGTGTGCTAAATAAAATAAATAGCCCAGAAACCCCGTTCTCATTAGCTCCCAAAATCAACCTTTTGCAAACGGACTCCGATTTTAGTGAAATCACCTCCATTAATTAGAGAATATTATTTTATGAACTTTAAAGGTGAGTAGATGAAATTGGAGTTCGTATGAGAAAGTGATGGTGTTCGGAAGTTGAGAATTTGACAATTTAAAAGTTGGATTTCTTGGCATATATACAAGATAATATTTTTAACTTATATATATATATAGAAATAATTAGGAAAAGAATTTGGTGAAAAATATGTACATATGAATTAAATAAAAATCAATGAAGATTTGATATTTATTTAATAAATAATGAAGAGTGTGTAAAGTGTATCTTTAATTATTTTTATGATTTTCTTTCCTTATCTCCCCCTACTTGTTTGTTTGTCGACCAATCTATACTGACTTGGTCTCGAGGGTTAAGTTATAAATATATCTTACATCTATATTTATATTTTTTGAGTCAAATTGTTCATATATACATATTTACAATCTGCCTTCTCTTCTTTTCTTTATTTTTTTCTTTTATTTATTTACATATTTTTGATGCATAAAAGTGCATTTTTATTCATGAATGGGGTTTTGATAAAAGGTGGAAATTAATGAATATTTACATGTATTTGTTAAGGGTTTTAAGATAAAATACGACAGAAATGTTAATGAATCATGGATTCATCACCCCCTATACTTAAACTTTGGTAGTCCCTTAGAAACCACTTATTTGAAAAGTAAGTGAAAAAGAAAGAAAGTTAGAATGAATTTGTTTTCCTAAACCAATTCATGAGAACATACAAAGGACAGAGCTCGATTGGGCATGAAACAAGCATTTTGTCGAAGCCTTAACTAGGATTAAGATTTTATCCTCAACAGTCCTCAAGTTCCACAAATCCTTATTTAAGTTCACCTCATCAGCTAGTTCAGACTTGCTTATTCATATTGCAAACTCTATCAACCTTGAAGTCATTTTTTATAGTGTGTGAATTGATTTAGCTCTTCCTGCTTAAAGAAGCAAAGAAACCGTCCATCCCAGCTATACACTTCCATTGATTCCTCATCCATCTACTCTTTCCTCAGGGAGGGAGGTATTTCCTTCTGAGGTCAGTTCGTGCTATGTCCACAATCGAATATAGAGAGAAAATAGAAGAATGAGAAAAGAACTGGAGTGCGACCAGTGTAGACACATCTCCTTATGAAGCTCAACCAGTGTAGCTAAGTCTCCACTAAGATGTGCAGGCATATTTGGTGGAAGCTTGGACCATTGTGGTCGTATTTGTATTTGGTGGCTTATTCTTGGCTTTGTAATTTGCTTGCACTGCATTCATCGTTTTGTGCCTCGACGGATATAACATCTTTTGTTCCGTCCCTTTTTTGAGGTCTTGGAAAAAATTGTGTCAGCAGATCCTTCCCTCATCTGAAGCGACTATCACAACCCCAATCTCTCCCATCTTTAGACGTCAATGCTGCAAAGACAAGGATAGAAACGCACTACAAATATGTACTGCCCTTCGCAACTCCATGCAAGTCGAGCTAAGTGCAAAGTGCATGTGTCCAAGATTGGTTCACTGATGCAGAGTTGTGCGTATGACACCAAGTGTTCTACTTAAGCACATATGAGTTAATTTCCCAAATATGGTTTTATGGAACCCAAAGATCTAAGTCAAAGACCTGAAGAGTCTAAACTCCAGATCCTAACTAGGCTCCTAACAACGAAAGTTATAGGCCATAATCAAGCTCCATCCTTCAGACTATTCTCAGTCCTAAGTTCCAGAAATCAAACTTATTCTGAAAAATGTGAATGCAAATGCAACAATGTTTTTGTGAAGTACATTTTCTAAATTTTACTCATTTTTATAGATTTTAAGGCTTTTGTAATTTTTATGAATTTTAGGACTTGTATTTTTTATGGATTTTCTGATTTTTATAAACAACCATTTGTACAAGAATTTTACAAGAGACATTTTATTTGAATTAAATATCTAATGTATTTTACAAATTTTATATACAGAGAGTTTTACAAGGATTAAATGAATTTTACACATATTTTAATAAAAAGGATTTTAAATAAATATTATACATGTTAAATACATACTTTGAATACATATTTTAATTTAAGTCTTTTAAATACAGATTTTAGAAATATTTAACTTATTTACAAGGATTTTATACGTAATAGATAAATAAATAGATGGATTTTTCAATTATCCCTCACCCACTTTTTATGGATTTTATAGATATAGAAAATACATAAAAGTACGAGTTATGGACAAAAGTATATATACAATATATACACACCCCCTATACTTAGCTTGTGCTATGTCCTCATAGCGTCAAAAGAGAAAAAAGGAGGACATAACTCATGCTAAGTAAAAGTGGATGAAAAAGAATAAAAGGATAAAAGTCAGTCGACCCCCTATACTTACGATCAGGTCATCGTAAGTATAATGGAAGAGAAAAATGGGGTGACTGAGAAAAAAGAATATACAATGAAGGAACAAGAGAAATATAAAAAATGAGATCAACGAAATCACTCGGTCCCCCTATACTTAAGGTAAGGCATACTAAGTATAGACAAGAATGTAGCCAAAAATTGGGGACCAGATGATTTGTGAAAAAGAAAGGATATACAAAAGAAAAAGAACAAAATAGGAAAATGCTAATCATCGGGCAATTAGTCTCCCCTATACTTAGGATCTGGTATCCTAAGCATAAAAAAGACGAGCAAAAATGGGGACGATTGTGGTCTGCGAAGAATGTATAAGTGATGTGTACTCCAAAAATCGAATGGCTCAAAAGTCTTTGCACATGTTGAGATAAAGTGAAAGAGTAGTCATGAGTCCTGTACAAAGTAGATCACTTCAACCAGGGTCATACTGAATCTTCTGCTTTTTATGTACGTACCGATCCTTGGCTGAACAAGTAGAGGCTCCTTTGTAAATGAACTCTGTACGTGGCATAGCTCTCTTTTCTGAAGTACGTGTCTCTGGAGTCGGACTACAGAAGGTGTCTATATGTGTAACCATCACACCATCCGACTTTCTACGCTGAATAGACTGTATGATCTGTGAAATGTAATCAACTAACTCTCGTGCTGTAATATATGTACTCTCAATCTGCGGCACTGAGATGTCTACTGCAAGTAACTGCTCATCTAAATCTGATAAGAAATCTGTCTCTGTATGTGGACAATTATCTGAAGAACTAGGTACCATGTGATCTTCCCTATCCTCGTGTAGGATATCGTGGGTATCAAAATAAACGCTCTTAAGATCAAGAAACTGTGTCTCATCTATGTGCTGGCAATCGTTTGCAAGACTGGTGTCCTCTGAAGTAAATGACAGTACTGATCTGGGACTGTTACATATTCTCTCCATCTCAATGTGTATCTCTCCATTGTTTGTGCGAAATGATACTCTCCCAGCATCATAATCGAAGAGTGCTCTCGCTGTCTGCAAAAAGGGCCTCCCGAGAATGATTGGAGCAAGGTGTAATTGTGTAGGGCATGTCATGTCTAGGATAGTAAAGTCCACTGGAAACTGCAAGCCCTGAACGGTTACAATAATGTTCCTCAACACACCTCTAGGTCTCTTCACAGATCCATATGCAAACTGAAGTATCGCTCGTGATTTATAGAGAGGACCTAGCTTGAGCTTATCAAGCAAAGAGGATGAAATCATATTGATCAAGGAACCATTATCTAAGTGAGTACGATGGAATGCGGCATCTTCAATCTGACAAGTGACATAGTGAGCTCCATAATCTTTCTTCTTCTTGGGTACCTTGTTCCGAATAGCACACCAAGTTGCCTTGGTCAATATATGCTTCTCAACTCGTGATCTCTTCTTCCTACACGTGGTACATCGATTCTTCAACTGATTCTTGAGCATAGGAATGTGATCCAAGGAATCGTGAAGTGGGATCTTCAAAAATATGTGATCTTTTAATAATCGTTCGGTCTCTTGAGTGACAACATTCTTTTTGGTATTTTTCTTTCTTTTTCCAAACAAGGCATCAGGAAAAGGAATAATATCAGGAAGGACAAAATCAACTTTTTATTCATATCAGAATCAGCGTGTACATCGAGAGTTTCATAATTATGTACAAAACTCTCAAAAACAGGGGAAGAAAAATTTGTATCAGGAGTATCTGCATGATCTGGCGTGATATCATCGTCTGACTCGCCTGTGTCCATGTCAATTGTTTCTGCACCACTCCCTTCTCTCTGATCATCATGGTGATCCTCATCATCGTGACGGTTCTCCTCCTCAGCATCAGAATGTGTCCGATCACGGATTGGTTCTCGCTCCTCATCATGTGCCCTCTCCTCTACTCTATCAGGTTCTTGTGGTGATCTACCGCTCCTGAGACGAATGAATTTAAATAAAAATTCAGGAAAAGAGATTGTACTTGTATTGATGCCTACCTGATCTGAATGCCTCCTCTTGTTATTCGGGTTCATATGAGGCTGAGCTGGAAGAGTGGTCTTCGGCACGGTTAACTCATCCAGACGACGGTTAACCTGCTCCATCTCTGTCCTATGTGCAGTCTGGAGCGTGCTCAACATATCCATGATCTGATTCAGCGCCGGGGCATGTGAAGACATCTAAGACTATGTGTGGTGACCCTGGTTATCTATTCTCTCCTGCCTTAGCATGTGCTGCTGCGAAGTGTAAGGCTGAGGAGATCTCTGAGGTGTAAAGGAAGACTGCTGCTGCTGCTGGTAATGATGTGTCTGCGAATGTACAGCAGGATACTGAAAAGAATGCGGTCTCTGATATGCATGCTGGTGAGACTGCTGCTGCGTGTAAGGCTGTTGGTGCTGAAAGTGTGGACGTCCATGCTGTGGATGACTATACTGCTGCTAGTGATGAGGTACACTCGGTTGTTGAATCAGAGTGTACCATATTCCGTTGATCTCAAGAGTGGCTTGAGGCTCAACATCTATGTCCATAAGACTGGTGATCTGACCAGAATTGGCATGAGACTGGTCCTCATGCCAATCAATCTGCGGATTCTCTAGATCACTCTGGATGAAATGTATCTGTCGGGTGGGCGGAGCGGGTAAAGACCTCCGTGCAGGTTGTGAAGTCGAAGAAGCTTGAGCCTGCATATACTGAAGTTGCAGTTCCGTTACCTTCTTCGTAAGATCACTCAGCTGCTGAGGTAGAGATGAGAGTTTCTCCAACTCTCGCAGCGGCTATAAGTCCTGAACTAGTTTCTGAATGACATCTACCAACGTCAATTTCTCACTGATAAAACCCATGTTGGTATTGGATTCAGAATCTGAAATGTTCGCCACATTATGATGCTCTCGGTGATGTGGTGGATGAGGGGCCTTCTAGAATGCCCGAGTAGAGTCGACGAGTCTCGAGTTTTCTGCCATCCCTTCGAAGATGGATCAGACAGACTCGACATCCTTATTAAGATAACTGCCGCCTTATGCGACACTCACCGGCCCTTGAATGTCCGGCTGGAGTCCTCCGAAATAGTTCTGCACAAGCACCTTCATCGGTATCTCATGATGAGGACATCTCTCCGTAAGATCCTTGAATCGATCCCATGCCTCATGGAAAGATTCATTCAGCAATTGTGTGAAATTTGAGATCTGACTCTTCATCATGTTCGTCCTTCCCAGAGGAAAATATTTACGCAGAAATGTGGACTTCAGATCGTCCCATGTATAAATTTCCCTCCCTAAGTGACTCAACCGGTAAAGTGCTTTATCTGCTAAGGCGAAGGGAAAGGCTTTAAGGGGAACAACCTCCTGTGTAGCTCCTAGATAACTCACCGTACCACAAATCATCTCGAACTGTTGCAGAAAGGTAAATGGCTCCTCTGTAGCATTCCCATAGAACTTGGGAAGCAAAGATATGAAGGACGGTCTCAGCTCGTATGGCCCTTGATTCGATGCTAGCCGAATCCAATGGTGTAACATCCTAGCTCCCGTCTTATACTCATCTCGTAAAGTAGCGGGAACCACTGCAGATGGTAATGGGTTCCCGACTCCTGCTCTCAGCGCGGCTATCTCAACTCGTAACTCATTCTGAGTTCTGAATTGTTCTCGGATCTGGATATTCATCTGCTGTAGTGTGTCGAGAATCCTGGTTGTAATATCTGCAGCTGGATCCAGCCTTCCATCAGCATGGTGCTCCTCAGCTGGCCTCTCCTCTGCTGGTGCTTTTATACGAGCCATGTACTTCATATCTTATGTGAAAGAGAACTTCTCGTAAGAACTCAGCAAAAAATCAACTGGAGAAAGTGATGAAAGATTGAGGCAAGGGTCTGCCTCAAAAGAGTGGTCGGGAGGTGAGGGAGTCTGGGTCTGACTCTCCTCGAGATCAGATGGGACAACTCGGGAAGAGGGTCATCCCGAGTTTGTGAAAATGTACGAAAGACAGTGAAAGATCGAGGGCTCACGGAGTCTGAGCAAAATAGCCGTCGAGTCGTCATCTTCGATGTCAAGAGATTAATCGGGAGAGCACGTTTATCGAGTCAAGAGAGATGGGAGATGCATGTAAGACGTGGTAACTCATGCCCCACAAGCAAACACAAAGCAAACCCGTATTCACAAACACAACTCGATGATGACCGTAAGAGTTCGGTCGTTTATCTTGTCGATTTTAGGGCTGTGTTAGCATACAAGTATATTCTTCGATTATCGCGAGCTGGTACGTGCCCGGAATTTCCCCGCAATACCGTTCCGAGTCTTTACAGAAAACCACTAGTTCTTAGCCAGTATGGGGGTAAGTATGGACCTTTTCCGGCTACCCGTGCCACTTGAGGACAGGGCCTTACGCAGTGTCCTCTAAACCCCCCACTCTGCTAAGTAAACTCAGACCGTTTCCGGCTACCCGAGTGTACCCACTGAAAAACAGTGATTAGGTGTATAGACTAAGTAGTATTTTGAGAGAAACACAGACTTTGGCTCTATCCTTAAGTGTCGTCTCTTGCTCGCAAAATCTGAAAAATACATGTGCGAGGATTACTCTCCCAAATCAATTGATCCTTACGTTTATTTTATGATCAGATACTTAGGCAGTCCCGGTTTTATTTTTGGTTTTATATATTTTTTTATTTTTTTCAGACAAGCGTCTAACAAATGTCTTTGTTTTTCTTTAGAAATCCTAAAATCATACACCTAGTTGTGAGTCCTAAGACTAACTACGAGGACACGATCAGATAAGAAAAAATGAAAACACCTAAGCATGCACCTAGCCTCGTGAAAAGCCGCGGAAAACCAGCAATGCGAGAAAAACCGCGGTGGATGCCATGATCCCCCGAATGCACGACACTTGGTGAATCATACCCCGAGAAAAGGGGAGGGGAGGTACAAGTCGGGATGCCCTTATGGGGCCCCTTTCTAAAAAATATAAAACACGGGCAAGTGCCCTTTTTTACAAAAATAAAAGAAAATTACAACAAAGATCCTAACTAATCCGGCACTCAGCAACCGAAAAGCTCAGTCTCTACACCTTCAACTGTTTTGGCTTCCAAGGAAATCGGCTGAACTTGCAGGCCCTGCAAAGATCAGTTAGGAAACACACGAAAAAATCGTAAAAAAATTCAAAGAAACATGAAAGATGTAAAAGCCGAAGAGAGAGCCGTAAAATAAAAAACCAATAGAAAATTGCGAATGAAATCAAAATTGTAAAATCAAGAATATTAGAAAATTTCCAAAAAATCGAATAAAAAACCGATGTAGAAATAACCCCTCCCCGACAACGGCTTCATTTTGATAACGTGGTTTCGACGTGCGGTTAAAATTGTCAGTGTAGAGAGAGAACCACAGAGAGGGAACCACATTGATCAAACAAATATACGATAAAATAGGAGAGAGAAAATAATGAATCGGATAAAGCGGCTTCTCTCCTATTTTATCGTTCACTAATTTTTTACCAGGTAAGCATGCCTGGGTCGAACTCAAGGTGGCAGAATATTCAAACTTCGGTTTTCGACACAAGAAAGAAATTCCAGAAAAGTCCTCTTTATTCTTGATTTTACAAAGAAAGGAATTGAAAGAAGAAATCCGACTCAAAACTAACTAAAGAAAGTGGAAATCGAAATGACACAACGAAGCAACGAAAAATTCTGGAAAAATACTCAAAAATTTTCATGGGTAGTTATCATGTACTCTAAAAAAATCACAGATAAATACAGAAAAATCGAGGTCCAAACAACCCCTACAAGTCAAGGGCAAAACTACTAAGAAAAGTTTAATGTTTTACTACAAAATGGTCCCTGAAAGTGATTGAAATAAAAAGAAAATTAAAGTAATTACATTTAGGTCCCTACACAGGGACCTAAATGCAATTTCTAGAAATGTCTGGGGCACATTTGAAAATCAGGAACTTCGTTGGGTTTAGTTTGCAAATTCTCCACCATTTCAGAATGGACGGTCAGGATTAGAAGATCAGGCGCAATCTGGATCGTCTGTCGGTGCCACGTGTCGACCAACTGTAGCTTCTGGCTGTTCTTGCTGTTCTTGAGCATCAACGTGTAGCTGACCACGGAGTCCTCTTCTTCGAATTATCTCCGACGAATGACGTGACGCTTGGGCCTCTGGTGGGGCCAGAGGGGTGACACCTTCACCCCTCGAGCTCTCCCGCGGTAGAGTTCCTCTGTAGGTGGCGGAAGGCGGTGATTCTCCGTCGATGAAGTTCACGATTCGACTGTCTTGGAAACCGAAATTGCACCTTCTTTGATTGTGAATTACGTTACGTGTGGAAGCTCCAGATGTTCAGATGTTGCTCCAGATGAAAGCTAGATCTGCAAGGGATGAATTTGTGCTCGATTTGCGGAGAAATCAGCCAACAATTATAAGAGTTGCAAGTTCTAAGATGAGGTTTCCAGTATTAATGCAAACTGGCGAGAAAAGTAACAAAGAATGAGTAACAAATTCGTTTGATTCCGAAATAACTTGGAGATGTGATTAGATGCGCGTCTAAGAAGGGTGATTAAGTGACCTAATTACTCCATTATCTACCCTAATCATGGCATAAAACTCGAGAAAGAAAATAGCAAAGGTGGAGGAATATATCTAGGGATAGATGTGTATTACCTCTGATAGTTGCTCGACGGTCGATCCTTGCCAGAGCTGGATGCGACGTGGTGGCGGCGATGCAAGGCCAAGATAGCCTTGGAGCTTCTCCTCCGACGTTCTTCTTCCATGCATGGCGGCAAATGGGCGCTGTCACCACCGTATTCGGCCGACATGAGGCTTGGAAGAAGGAGGGTCGACCACTGGAACTGGGGGGCTCTGGGTAGTTGGAGAGTTCTAGTTGGTTGCGCCAACTTTAGGGGAATTCATAGGTGAATCGACAAGGAGTTAGGAGAGATCCAATGGTAGGCGTGGATGAAGGTAGTTAGGGGAAGAAGGTGAAGGGTTAGGATCAAGTGAGGAGGTTAGGAATGGTACGGAAGAATTTGTTGAAGTTCGGCCAGTGGAACAGAATGCTACACCGGCTTCTTGGAGAAGAAGAACCAGGTGCTGACATGTGTCAGCACCTGGTTGGCCAGATGTTGTAAATTCAATATAAATTAGGTAATAAATAGTAGATAGCATTATTTTAAATAGGTATAAACGAACAATAAAGAGAAATAAATTATCTAAATTATGGTATAATTAGTTTTTATAAATAATAAATATTATACGAAATATAAATATTATATTAATAAATAGGTATAAATAATACTTAATAAATAGGTATTGAATTTTTAATTCAATAAATAATTAATTATATATTAATTATATATTTTCTTAATTATTAGAATAATAAATAACGCCTCTATGATTTTTTTTGGATTTTAATAAAATAATTCAGATATATTAATAAATACCAGTATAAGTCATTTAGTTCAATTTCATCTATAAATTAAGGTTTTGGATTTTATTAGAATAATAAATAAGCTCCAAAAAATCTGAAATAAATCATGGTGAAAATACAAGATCATGAAAATAATTAAATATTATAAAATTAATAAAACTGTAAATAGTGTGTGATAAATAAAATAAATAGCCCAGAAACCCCATTGTCATTAGGTCCCAAAACCAACTTTTTGCAAACGAACTCCGATTTTAGTGAAATCACCTCCGTTAATTAGAGAATATTATTTTAGGGTCTTTAAAGTGAGTAGAGTGAAATTGGAGTTCGTATGAGAAAGTTATGATGTTCGAATGTTGAGAATTTAACAATTTAAAAGTTAGATTTCTCGGCATATATACAAGATAATATTTTTAACTTATTTTTATATTTTTTTGTAGATTTTTATAAATAATTAGGAAAAGAATTTGGTGAAAAATATGTAATATGAATTAATTAAAAATCAATGAAGATTTGGTATTTATTTAATAAATAATGAAGAGTTTGTGGAGTGTATCTTTTATTATTTTTATGATTTTCTTTCCTTATCTCCCCCTACTTGTTTGTTTGTCGACCAATCCACACTGACTTGGTCTCGGGGGTTAAGCTATAAATATATCTTACAGCTATATTTATATTTTCGGAGTCATATTGTACATATATACATTACAATCTGCATTCTTTTCTTTTCTTTATTTTTATTCTTTTATTTATTTACATGTTTTTGATGCATAAAAGTGCATTTTTATTCATGAATGGGGTTTTGATAAAAGGTGGAAATTAATGAATATTTACATGTATTTGTTAAGGGTTTAAAGACAAAATGCGACAGAAATTTTAATGAATCATGGATTCATCAACCAGCTAGATTCCTTCACCTTCTGATCTAGCCTTCCCACCACCACCCTTGATTCAAGAAGTCAACAGTGTATGGAGCAATGATGCACAGCTAGCCCGTCCTGTCCGACACCCACAGAGCCAGCCACAAGGCAACAAGGCTGACCACCAACCCCAGAGTGGTTGGTATTACTAATCCTCTCAACCTCCACCTCAATATCACCAGCCTCCACAGTATAATAACCAATGGAGGCAGAACTAGCCGTATGCACAATTGCAAAACTGCCGGTCACAACCGTATCACCAGTACGCAGCTCTATCACATCAACAATACTCCCTCATATCAACAATATCAGCTTTGTCTACCTCCTCAACCACATCATCAGTCTCCACCTCAACCCCACAACAATCAGCCACAGTGTGGTCTGCACACTGAACCTTATGAGGCGAGTCCTATGAACCCCACCCTTGATTGCTTGGCCAAACTTGTAAAAGGCCTAGCAGATATGATGAAGAAGTTAGATGGCCTGACTGCCACCAAAACTTCCATTCTAGCGCAGGTCAAAGAAAATTCCGATAGCTTCAAAAACAAAGGGCAAGTAGAATGTGATGTCCAGTCTGTGCATGTAGAGTCAAATGATTGTAATATTGCTATATATAATGCTGTCACTCTCAGGAGCGGTAGGACTTTGCCTCCATATGCTGCAAGTAAAGGGAAGAATAAAACTCTGATAGGTGAATCGTCATCTTCTGCATCAATCGTGCTAGCTACATGGACGGGTGAGGAAGAAGAAGGAGGAGGAGCCATGCCAACTACCAGCCACCACCACCGCCATCAGCAAAAATTCCGAAAAAAATTCAGAAAAGTCAAAAAAATAAAAAAGATTTTCGCAGCCGAAGCGAAGCCGAGCCAACCATGGAGGAGCTGCCAGCCACAGCTGATCTTACACCAGCCGACGGAGCAAAGGCCCCACTTTTTGCTTGTCCACCAACACCATCATCTCAGTCTCGAGCTTGTACTCCTTTTCGTGATCCGGATATACAGAATATCACTGGCGACTGACGAACTTCTCTCTCTCGTTCTTAGCCCGCGCCTTAGGCTGAGGTCAGACTCTGTAGGCTCCGGAGGTTAGAGCCAGCGACCATGCTCCATAAGGGCAAAGTCCATAAGTCAGTCTGTCTCTCTTCTAGCTTATAGAAGATTTTCTTTGACAGCTGCGGTTGATGAGTGATGTACATCTCTTGAAGACCGGAAAGCCACATCTCACTTGACTCGGCACGGATGTTTCGGCATTCTACAGGTCTTTCTAAGGCACATTCCCGCCCGCCTAAAGGAAGACCGACCAGGGGGGACCAGATGAATTAGAGTAGTAGGGTCAAAGAAAAGGTCCCGTCAGGTAGAGACCGCAAGGGACTATAATATAATCTAGTAGCCTAAAGACAAATAGGAGAATTTCGCAAGGTCACTTTCCTTACAGCTTAGTCTTACTTTCACGCTCGTAAGGTACAAAGGGTCAGGGATATCAAGTAGTCTTCTATACCTTTGACTTCGCATCGAGAAGCTTCTTGAAGAACATCAGCTTTTTGAATAACCGACTTTCACGCTTTCTTTACACGCTTTTTCGGGAACTTTCAATTCCTCTTGCGCTAACGCGCTCAGTCCGTTGACCTTCCTCTCTTAGTGTGCCAAGCATTCATAAGATGGCAAGGGGGGATAAGCAAGAGCTGTGCTTACTGTGAATCTGTCTCATAGCCTGAGAAGCGGAAAGTTTGTGGACAAGGGTTTTGTTGTAAATAATAACTCTATTTCTGATTTCAGTATTGTAAATATTCCTTTTCCTAAAGTAACAGAAAATTCCAATAAATAATTGCAAAAAGAAAAAGTGCATCATTTGATCCCGGAGTTGTGGATATCACTAATAATTTGATTGTTGGGATTCCTTTGATGAAGTCCATGGAATACATGCCCGCTGTGAAGAAAGGTTTGAAAGAGGCATGTAGCAACAAGCGTCGGCCAGCACGCAACAACAACCTCCGACAAGTGGTGAAGCGCATTCTCACCATGGCCACAGTTGCAGCCATCGGCAATCTTCCACAGAAGAAGCAAGACAAAGGAGCACCTTTGATCAATTGTGAATTTTTTGATCAAGTCTTCGAGCGAACCTTGCTTGATAGAGGTTCTTCCATCAACCTCCTGCCCTCTTCATTATTTCAAGAATTCAGGATAGGTCCTCTCAAGTAGACATGGAGATCCTTCAGTTTGCTGACTGATCCATTAAGAGACCCCTAGGTCTCTTGGAAGACGTTGTGGTAAAGGTACGGGACATGCAATTTCCAGTTGACTTTGCAGTCCTTGATATGGACTCCCTCGCACCCTAACTCCAAACTCCTATCATCTTAGGTCGGCCATTCCTACGTACTTTAGAAGCCGTGGTCGATCATGGGTCTGGAAAGATCACTTTCAGCTGGCACAACAACCGAATTACCGTAGACATGATCAACGAGCCTAAAGTCGTAATTGATAAAAGTCATGCAGCACCATCTAAAGTAGACTGTGACCTCATTGCAGATATCGGAGATACACCACTCTCTTTGAATGGACCATGGACACAGAAAATCCTCTCTCTTGAGGAGGACCTGGAAAGCGCAGTCGATGCAAGCTCCGATGACATTTGGGAGACAGAATCTAATTTGCTGATGCATCTCTTTGATTCGGAAGAGTAACTCCAGCCCGAACACAATGAGTTCATTGCAGATCTGTTCAGCACATTGTCATAAGATCAGTAGGACACTGAGGTCTGCACTACCTCTAGAGTTTATGCAGATCATCCTCCAACCAGCACCGTCTCAGAAGTGACCGAGAAGACGACCAGATCAGAACGTAAACTAAAGCACTTCTAGCGAACCTGAAGTATGCTTTCCTTGCGGGTGCATAAAATATGTATCCAGTCATAGTAGTAGGCTGACCCCGGAATAAGAATCTCGACTCCTCGAGGTTCTAGAAAAGAACCGCAAGGTGCTTAGTTGGCATGTTTCAGATCTCCGCATGATAAATCCTGCTCTGTGCTCACACCACATCTATTTGGAAGAAGATGACAAGCCGTCCCGTGAATTTCAGAGGAGACTGAACCCAAATCTGAGGGACGTCGTTATGAAATAAATCACGAAGTGGTGTGACACCTGCTTCATTTATCCTATCTCTGACTCCAAATGGGTAAGCCCACTACACGTAGTTCCAAAGAAATCCAGGCTTACTATGGTTACAAATGACATAGGGGAGGAGATATCTACTCGAGTACCAACATCCTGGTGTGTATGTGTTGACTACCACCGCCTTAATGCAGCAACTAAGAAGAACCACTTCCGCTTACTTTCATTGGTCAAGTTTTGGAAAGATTGGCTGGCAAGGAGTTCTTCTGCTTTCTAGATGGGTACTCTGGGTACAACCAAGTGGCAATAGCCCCTAAAGATAAAGAGAAAATGACATTCACTTTCCCGTCTGACACTTATTCTTTCAGAAGAATGCCCTTTAGACTATGCAACACAACAACGACATTCCAGAGATGCATGCTTGTAGTTTTCACCGAGATGGTAGGCAGTTTTCTTGAGGTCTTTATGGACGACTTCTTCGTCTATGGTGACAGCTTCGATTCTTGTCTTGAGCACCTGTACAGAGTACTTCAGAAATGCCGTGAAGTCAATCTGGTATTATCATGGGAAAAGAGCCACTTCATGATCAACGAGGGGATTGTACTGGGTCATGTCGTTTCCAAACGTGGCATGGAAGTCAACCCAGCAAAGGTGGATGTGATTACTAATCTAGAGCCACTTCAGATAGTAAAAAATGTAAGGTCATATCTGGGGCATGTGGGATTCTACAGTAGATTCATCCATGATTTCAGCCACATCGCCCGACCTCTGATAGAATTATTGTACAAGGAGACAGAATTCAATGTCGATCAGTAAGTTCTCCTTTCATTCAATTAGCTGAAGGAGCTAATCACGCAAGCTCCAGTCCTACAACTGCCTGATTGGTCTCTTTGTTTTGAGATCATGACAGATGCATCAGATTTTGCAGTAGGGGAGGTCCTAGGACAAAGGAAAGACAAGGCACCCTATGCCATTCATTATGCCAGCAAAACATTAGATGAAGCTCAAAGAAATTATAGTGTGATAGAGAAAGAACTACTTGCTGTGGTATTCACCCTTGAGAAGTTTAGTTCTATTTGCTTGGATCAAAAGTCACGATCTACACTAACCACTCTGCTATTCGATACTTATAGGAGAAGAAGGATGCCAAGCGTCTACTGATCAGATGGATCCTTCTCCTCTAGGAGTTCGATTTGGAAATCAAGGAACAACTTGGAGTTTAGAATGTGGTAGCAGACCACCTCTCCAAAATAGAGCTGCAAGATCCCACACTGAGCAGTGCACCCATCACAGACCCCTTTCCTGACGAGTCAATTTTGGCCGTGTATTCACTCCCTTGATATGCTGATATTGTCAACTACCTCATCTAAGGTGTAGTTCCACACGAATGGATGAATATTCAGAAGGACAAATTCTTGTCAACGATCTATTTCTACCAATGGGAAGAATCTCTCTTATTCATGGAAGGAGCGGATTGTATTTGGCGCAGGTGCATTCCTTAGGCGGAGCAGCACAGTGTCCTCGAGCATTGTTACTTGCTCAAATCTGGTGGACACCACTCTGCAGTCGCTCAAATATGGTGGACACCACTCTGGAGATAGAACAATAGCAAAAATATCGTAGTGTGGCCTCTGATGAACTACACTATTTAATGATGCATCAACATTTGTCAAAAGGTGCACTGACTGTCAGTGATTGAAAGGCACCCTTATAACTAAAGATTCCATGCCCCTGAAGATCATTCAGATTGTTTACGTATTCAATGCTTGGGGGATCGATTTCATGGGACCCTTCCCTAACAGTTAGGGATACGAGCACGCCCTTCTTACCGTTGATTATGTGAGTCGCTGGGTTGAAGCAATCTATGCTCAAGATGTAAACAACCGTATAATGTGCCGCTTTCTGAAAGAAAACATCATCTCACGGTTCAAGATTCCGAAGATACTGATATCAAACGAGGGCAGTCACTTCATTAACAAAGAGGTCAAGAAATTAACGAAGGAGTACGTCATCAAGCACTGAGTCACATCTCCTTACCGTCCTCAGACCAACGGTATGACAAAACTATCTAACAGAGAAATCAAGATGATACTTCAGAAGCTTGCCAATCTGGACAGGAAAAATTGGTCCTAGCTTTTGGACTCAGTCCTTTGGGCACACAGAACCGCTTACAAGTCTCCATTGGGCATGTTGCCTTATAGACTTGTATATTAAAAGCAATGCCACCTGCCAGTAGAGTTGATTCATAAATCATTATGGGCACTTAACATTTGTAATTTAGACTCACAACAATGTGGTCAGGAGAGGAAAGAGGATCCGAACAGGCTCCTAGAATTCAGAGACTATGCATATGATAACACATTTATGTACAAGGAGAAGGTTAAATGTTGGCATGACATGCACATTAGATGAAAGACCTTCGAGACTGGACAAAAAGTGTGGCTATTTGATGCAAAGTTAAAGATCTTCCTGGGCAAATTAAAGAGCAAATGTACATAGCCATTCAGAGTTCAAGAAGTGCATGGCAACAAAAGTATTGTGATATTAGAATTGTCTCCTGATGCACAACCATTTGTCATCAATGGCCAACTTCTGAAGCTCTACCTAAAGCATGACACTTTCTTGGATGTTGTCGACTCTATCCAAGTACTATGTCGTGAAGATACATCCACATCAGTATCATCATCACAAGATTCAGATAATGCCACTCGAAAACTCCTCCTTAAAGATTTCATATTTTTTTCTTTTCTTCTTTTCTGTTTGCTTTCAGTTTTTGTTACTCATAAAAAATATAGGAAATATATATTTTTAGGTGTATGACCCCTTCTTGTCAGTATTCTGCACTTGGGACGTACTTTGTCCTAACTATAGGGGGTGTACACCCTGAGTGATTTCATTCTTTGATCCTCTCCGCTGTCTCCTCTTCTTGTCTATACTTAGGGATATCTTACCCTAAGTATAGGGCGAGACGGTCTGAGTACGATCTGTTCATTCCCACCCTTGACCCTCCCTAATTTGTGTATAGTCTGCTATAATTAGGATTATTTGATCCTAAGTATATGTGGGACGGTCGACTTCTCATTCGTATATTCATTCCTTAAGTCGTTATTCTTTAGACTTTGCTATACTCATTATGAGTTATGTTTTCTCTTTTTCTTTCCGATCTACGAGGACATAGCTCAAGCTAAGTATAGGGTGGTCATATATACTACATATATACTTTAGCCATAACTCATACTTTCGTATTTTTAATAATTATGGCTAAAATACTTTATAAAACAAAACCCATATCCCTTTAAATTTATTAAAAGCATATAATAAAAAGATGCGTATTACTCCTCAAAATTTGTGTATACAGTGATTAATAAATAAGGTGAAAATACTTTTGCAAAATGTTTGAAAAATAGTTTGAAAGCTGTTTGAAAAATATTTTATAAAATATTTCCAATCTTTGTAAAAAGATTTTGATTGTAGAAACTTCTTTTCTTTGTGTGAAATATACATATTTGAAAAACTATTTGCAAATGCTTTTGAAAATGGTTGTAAAATATTTTGAAAATTCATACATATTATTTAAAAAACCTTTGCAAAATGATTTTCAAATATGTGTATATGTTTGTAAAAATTCTTTGTAAAAATTATTTTGGACTATAGTTTTCAAAATTATTGTAAAATCATTTTCAAATAAGTTTGAGGAATATATACATCACACTAAAATTCTTTATTAACTGTATATACATATCTGTAAAATGGATCACCTATCACTGGTAAATTCTGGAAAAACCAACTCTTGTAAATATAAGAGGCATCCCCACGTAAATATTTGTACCTACTTTTAGCCAAAATCTTTTGTTTTCAAAAATTCCAAAAACATTTGCAAAACTAAAAATACAAAAACATGTGCAAAATATTTTTGAAAACCACAAAAAATAGCATTTGCATCATCTTTTTCAAAAATCTATAAAAAGTTCAAAACTTTGAAAATTGCATCACAAAAATATTTTCTGCATGGTACGTAGCATTTGCATAGCATTCACATTTTTTAGATTGAGTTTGATAATTGAAAAATTCTAAGTAAAATCTGAAGATTAGAGCTTGGTTGGACCTTAAATATACCTAATCACATGAACCTTATAGGAGATGGAATTGAGGTACTTCAGGTCTAGTTGACTTAATTCTTTGAGAATAAGGAGACTTGGTTCAATGGATTCTTGACTGCCTAAGTAGAGTATTTAAGAGTACACGTACGACTCTTGTTGATAATGACCTCACTTGGACACCATCACCTTTCACTTGGCTCAACTCAGTTTGAGTGGTGAGGGGATTGGATTTGCTAGTATGAGATGCACACAAGTGGAAACATTTATCCTCGTCTAGGGAAGGAAGTGCACCCCAAGCCATCCAGTGGCAGAGACTTCTAAAGACAGGAGAGTGTGGGTTGTAATATTCAAAAGAGGGATAGTCTATTGGCTCACGAGGAAAAACTCCTTATGTAAATGCTGCTATATATAGTATTCAAAAAAAAAGAAAGCAAAAAGTAAAAAATCCAAAAAAGTGGACATGCCTGATTAAAAATAAAATGCCTACCAGAGTGTGCATATTTGTATAGTCAATAAGCAAGCTTGTGCACGAAATCATGATATGTGAGCTTGCAGCTGGATGACTTGGCTACACTGGTCAAACATCTAATGATAGGTAGCTACACTGGCTACCATCCATTCTTCTCTTCAACCCTCCTCTTGAGCTGGTTGCCACTTGAACTTAGAAGGGAATACTCAGCTCCTCGAGGAAAGAGTTGCTGGATTGGGGAATCATTGGGTCTTCATGCTGGAGAAGTCAGTCTCTTTGTCATTTCAGTTGGGAAGAGCCACTGCCACATATACTGTACAAGTAAGATTCATAATCGTAAAGGTTTGCTTATGAGTTGAAGTATTCTGACCTGGCTAATGAGGAGACTTGAGCAAAGTTTTGAGATTCTCGAAGGCTGTTGTATTTCTAATCCGATTCCCAATAAGATTCCACCCACACTAAAATTCTAAAGGTCCGACTTAAGCTCCAAACTTTGATTTTGTAAAGACAAGTTTGACCATTAAATTCAATCCACTTTCTTTCTTTTTCTTTTCTTTGTTTTTCTTTTTCTACACTTATTGCATAAGTGTTTGCTAGAGACTAGCAAAAGCAAGTATAAGAGGGTGATGAATCTCCATTTCATCACCTTTATTCTATCATTTTGGCCTTAAAACCCTAGTTAATACATGTAAATAGCATTAATTTGTACAAAATAGTATTCACTATTTATTTCATTTATTGTGTAAATAATATTGTTTTTAATATCAAAATTATAGAATAAAGAGAAGAAAAGAAAAAGAATAAAATATCAATGGTATTTTACGATCCTAAACCACGAGAACAAGTCAAGAATTGAATTGGTCGATAAGGAATAAAGTAGGGGGAGATAAGGGCCAAAAATACAAAAAAATAACATTTATTTATTCCCCAATAATTCATTTTTGACACCCATTTTATTCTTTATTATTTATGCATCAAATAAAGAAACTTTGTATATGAGAGTTGTAGATCATAATATATGAAAAAATACAAAATTGATTCATGTAAAAATAATACACAGTGTTCATTTTATACACAAAATAAAAAGCCAAAACCCAAAATTCTCAGACCCATATCTTCCAAATAAAAACTCAAAATGTATCAAAATCACCGCTAATTGCATATAAATTTTCATGAGCTATTTAATGAATGTGGTTTCATATTGTTTAGAGTTAAGGTGTGAAAGTTAGGTTTTGGGCCCTTACTGTACAATATACCTAATTAAAATATTCATTTTATTTATTCTTTCTTATTTCTATTATTTCATATTTTTATACTCATGTAAATATTATTTATATTCTAATAGAAAGATAAATCTAAAATAAAACCCAAGAAAATACATCAAAATAAAATAATAACGAAATACATAGATGAAATACTAGTATTTATACCTATATAATATATATATACACACCTATTTATTTAAAGATACAAATAACATCATAAAAATATAATTAAAATATATTTATGTACCTAAAAATAAGTTGTAAATACATAAAATAAGAGAGTAAAATAATAAAATAAAATATACAAAATAAAATAAAATTGTCAAAATATAGATGAATATACCTATAAATAGACCCCTAAAAATTAACTACTAATAAATAACCTCAAAAAAATAAATAAAAATCAAAATTAAATACTACATAAAATAATAAACATTTTTATTTTATACTAAAAAATAATAAATAATTTTCTATTTTTAAATAATTAATTATGAATAAAAATCCAGTTTTGTCCTATAGTGTGCTTGCGTTGACCGGGCAGCACACCCTTTGTTTACCGCCAGTCAACTCTCCCTCCAGGCATTCTGACTCGTCAGAACTGTCAAATCCCAAATTTTCCTCCCTTTTCCCGCTTGACCCATCGATCCATCATGCTCGCTTCCTTCAGAGGAATTCATCATCGATATCGAGGATCCACGTCAGCCCTTTTGATTTTGTGTACATATCCTCGATTCTTTCCAATCCAACCGTCAATAAGGGTGCCTATTCATGTTTATAAATAAGCTCCCATATCTCCCTCTTCCTCTTTGGTCATAATCTAGGTCTTAGAGCCTCGCATCTTCATCTAGGAAGAATCCTCGTGATAGGGGGAGCTTCCCGACGGTCTGCATTGGCTCTAAAAGGATGGAGGTGCACCCAGGCGGCGCTCCAGCCACCTCTGCTCCCTACCCTCACCAGCAAGTAAGAGCTGTGCATTTACCTTTCTTTAGATAGATTTTGATTCCAACATTTAATTTACGCATTTACTTAGTGTTTAGACCATAGTTTTAGCTTAATACTCTCGATTCGTAGTTCGCCGGAGCTCCGCTCCAACGAACGTTTTCATCGTGCCTTGCTTGTTCTCCGCCACTCCTTCCTCCCTCACTTCATTCCCTTATGTCTTCTTATCATCCCACAAACTTCACTCACCCAGATCAACCCCCTGATCTAGCTTACAGGATCCTCTCCTCCTTCACTCATCGGAGATCCGCCATCCGACCCATCTACGCTTCCATTCCCCCCCACTCACTAGCTGAGGCACTTTGCCCTCACCCTTGTTTGATATCTGTGAAGGTCAGAATATCAAAGGAGCCCTTCTGGGCTCAATTCGATTTGACCTGAAGGTCTCTAGGTCGCCCATTTTCCTCGCGATCGCCAAGCCTCTCCTTGGAGTCCTAGATCTTCTAGCGACCATCTACAGCTGCAGAGAGCCTCTCGAGACATGATGAGACAAGAACTATCACTAGAGATCGTCGGAGGAGTGAGGAATCAAGGATCGAAGCTTGGAGGCAGTGACCTTCTTCCCTGTTCTTCAAGAGAAGCAGCAACCATTCGATGGAGCCACCCGCTCCAGATCGCATCAGAAACGTTCGATCATCAGAATCCTTAGCCGTTGGATCGCTCTCCGTGTTCTAATCCCAGATGTCCACTTGCAAACCGGTACCCGCTACGTGGATGGCGACACGTGGATAAGTGGATCTCATCTAGCCGTCTCTCTCCGCGCCTTAGGGGGTAATTTGCAAATCTTCCCCTACTATTTTTTTATTATTTACTCCTGTAAATAAAATGTAATGTTTAAAAAATGGATTTTTTATATAGGCCCTTGTGCTTATTATATTTGCATTTCGGTCTTGTCCAGCTTAGCTCTCGTGCCGTCCCACGTGAGCTCGGTAGTTTGCATGTAAACCCATGCAACTTTTTGTATTTATTTTTAGTCCATTAAATTTTTAAATGCATTGTATATTTTTGTGAAAATTGCAAAGATGCCCCTGGATTTTATTTTATTCACCTATATGCCCTGCTACTAATTGTATTTTTGTGTGTTTGATGCATTTATTAAATATACTATTGTGATCCAAAAATCATGAAAAAATAGGTGTAAGTTCTTGATTGCTTGTAGTTTGACAACATGATTTTATTTGCAATTTTGGAGTTTTTGATATTTATTAAAAATCAGTTAGAGCACTAAGAGTCCCTGTCTAGCGTATAAAATACCAAAAAATGTAAAAGCGTTTCTAAAAAATCCTAAAAAATTCTATGTTGCTTATTTATATATTCTTACCCTTTAAACCAAAAATCACTAAAAATAAAAAATAAAACTCTTAAAAATCGAAAAACCCCAAAAACCTTGATAAAAATATATAAAATTCCAAAAAAACCAAAAAAATATATTTATCTATTTGGTAATTTTCTCTATATTATTATCTAAATAATAATTTTTTTGGAAAATTTTGGATTCAATTTTCTTTTTTTAAATTCCATTTCAATCTCTACCTATTAATTTAACCCCGTTTAAAGCTATTTTTTGACTTTAGAAATATATAAAAATTAGCCAAGTTCATTAAAAAATCACAAAAATAGTAAAAATATTATTTAGAACCCAAAAATATATATTTCTATAATTGTTGGATATTTTTATTATATTTATACATATATTATCCATTATTATATATATATATATTCTATTATATTCTATATTACTTATCTTATAAAGAAATACAAAATATAAAAATCAATAATTATATTATAAATATAAAAAAATAAAATACAAAAATATAAAACAAAAAATATAAAAAAAATATTTAATTATAAAAATTTAAAACCCACAAAGATACACACACATATATTAATGATGAATGACATGCATGTACATAGTCCTCATTGGTTAAAAATAGCTATAGGCTACCATTTTTGCTCTCTATGGTTTGACCTCTACGTACTTACTTGCTATACATCTAGTTGTAGAGAATAATAAATTATAACTCACTTTTTGTGCTATTCATTGCTTGCTTTATTCGTGGGTTGATTGTTGATTGAGTGAGGTTTATGGAGTGGTCAATACACCGACTGCGGTTTTGCCTTGTGAAACCATACGGTCCTCTGCAAATCTCTCTCATAATCCACCTAGGTGGATCCTCTAGGGTCCATAAACCATTCTTACGCATGGAGTCAATTTTTGACTTCATTTCTATCATCTATCTATCCATGTCATGATTCAGGAGTGCTTCATAAAATGAAGATGTATCATTGTTAGTTTCACCTGAGACATGGGATCCGTACCTTTCTGGTGGTGCAACCACCCATGAACTTCTTTGAAGAGGTACATGTGTTTCATCTTCGTTTACTTCTTCAATTTCTGGTTCAGGAAACTCAGTATCCTCAGAGGATTCAATGTGTTTCTTTACTTCATTTTTGTCTTGACTCTTAAGGAAATCATCCTTTAGAAATTTTACATCTCTACATATGAAGACCTTCTGAGTCTCAGGGTCATAAAGCTGATATCCAATACCATCCTTAACATACCCAATGAAGTAGCACTCACGAGTGCAAGATTCTAGCTTACTTGCATCCATGTTCTTCGCATGGATCAAGCAACCCCAAATCCTTAAGTGATTAACACTAGGTTTGGTTCCATACCAAAGCTCATAAGGAATCTTAGGTATATACTTGCTAGGAATCTTATTCAGGATATATATTGCAGTCTATACTGCATATCCCCAGAAACTAAATAGTAAATGTGTTTTACCCATAATTGAACTGACCATGTCCATGATGGTCCTGTTGCATCTTTCAGCAACACCATTAGGGGTTCCAGGATTAGTGAGATTGAAGACAATTCCTTTCTCTTTAAGGTGTTCCTTGAATTCATCTAAGAGGTACTCTCCACCTCAGTCAAATCGAATCTGTTTAATCTTCCTATTGGTTTGATTCTCTACCAAAGCCATGAACTCTTTGAACTTTGCAAAGGTTTCAGATTTAGGATGTAATAGGAAGATAAACCCGCATTGCAAATGGTCATCAATAAACATCAAATAGTATCGATATGTCGAGTAGTGGTATTGAAGGGACCACATATATCATTATGTATTAGGTCAAGAACACCTTCGCATCTTATAACCTTGTTACAGAAAGGCATCCTAGTTATTTTACCTTGAATAAAATGTTTGCAGGTAGGAAAAGATTGAACCTGTAGAAAATCTAAGGGTCCATCCTTTGTCAATTTATTGATACTATTAACAAATAAATGGCTAAGCCTTTGATGCAAAATCACATTTGAATGCTTTCCATCCTCCCTAGTTCTTTTATGGTTTTTATCAGTGGCAATAACATTCATGATATTTTCAGCAATGCATAATTTATAGAGTCCAACAGAAGTTAGAACATCATCAACAATATGCTTATCATAACAATTTATGATAAGTTTATTACAGAATAGAAACAAATATCCATTTCCAGCTAATTTAGATACATATATAAGTTTCCTTCTAACACCTGGAACATAAAGACATTCTTTAAGCGTAAGGACTCTTCCACTAGATAATGACAATCTGCAGGTCCTGACGGCGACTGCTGCAATAGTTGCATTATATCCCATCTGGATGACTATATCCCCTTCATTAAAATTCCTAGTTTCCTGAAATAGATGCAACAAATTGCGTACATGAACAGAAGCACCCGAATTGATGGCCCAACTACCTTCTCGTCCTATGAGATGGTTGGTTTCAATGATGAAAGTAGAATTCATACATGCTGGGGCTTTACCTTTGTCAACAGACTTCAGGTAATTTGGGCAGTTACACTTCCAGTGCCCTGGCTTCTTGAAGTAATGAGACACATCGGTCTTCTTTGATGTCACTAGTGCGGAAGCAGTAGAGGATGAGCCAACACCTTGACTCTTCTTTCTCTTCTGGGCCGGGCCCTTCCAAGATCTTTGCTTGCGACTGCGCCATTGACCTGTGCAACCATTGCACTGTCAGTGGGATTCTCTTTCTTCATCACATCTTTGCATACTTTAATAAAGCCATGAGTTTAGCGTTATTTATTTCCATTTTATTCATGTGGCACTTTACTACAAAGTTATTGAAAGAATTGGGCAGTGACAACAGAATGAAGTCAAACTGCATTTCTACGTCCATCTCCACCCTGAGAATTTCCAACTCAGACAACTACCCAAACATTTTGGGTACATGCTTACAAACCGAAGTCTCTTCCTGCATCTTGCAGCGAATAAGCTCTTTCATAACGTTTTAATGCTGAGTGTGGTTGACATCATCAATTATTTCCTTGGTATTCAACATTATATCCTGACAGGTCTCCATCTCCACATGTTGATTCTAAAGCATGCTGGAGAGAGATACCAGAATATAACATCTGGCCAATGTATGATCTTCATCATATTTTTCATTGAAGTTTAATTCATTCGGTGTCTTAGGGTTTGTACATTTGTTCTTGGATAACACATAAGAGATGTGATCTACAGAGAGAATAAGATCCAAATTACAGATCCAATCCGAGTTGTTTCTAGTCAACTGATTGACCTCTGGGAGCCTACGGATTGGGTCCATGGTCTTCATTCTCCAAAATTAAGAATGCACTATATTAGAACGTATAAATAATTATATATTCAATTTAAATTCTTTGATTAAGGAGTTTTTTTTTTGCATTTCAATTCTGAAAGTTCATTCCCTTAATCACTTTCAAAGCAAGAGATATACTTACCACTCTATCTCTAGAAAGAACTGGGACCTCCATTTCTACCTTAGTTACATCCAATAATATGAGAAGCTGCAACTCGGGTAAAAAAAGAGGGAACACATTCCGCCTTGCAAGTCCAACTTGCATTCCCAATTTGGTTTTTAACATCCGAGCCCACCACCACTAGGGAGATGTTGGCCCAGTTTTAATTGAACCAACCGTCAACAGGAATAGCACTCGCTATGCGCAATCCAATATCGCCCCAATAGTACGAGGAACCGATATTAGGGTCACTATGAATACAACCTTACTCTTTCGAGAAGCAGAGAGCCTAATCCAAATGTGCTTGTATGTAGGAGCTGTCACTTCAGACAGGAATTTCCTACACACTATCCCTGACGACGAAACCATTCACCTTGACGGGAGACCATAGATGTCACTTATGTGATCCTCCATATCATTTTCAAATTCTAATTAATTATTATGAATCATACTCACATACATAATTATTTCAAGGAAAATAAAATTCTATTCATAATAGAGTATTTTTAATTGTATATAATTCATTTTATCATATTGAATCAATTATCAATCTAATTTAATCAACCAACAAACAATTTTTGATTGTTACTTGAAAGGGTGGTATAATCTAAAAAAATACATATTAATAAAATTTTAATAATTAGAAAAATACACCACGATATCTTCAAGCATTATCCTTTCCTTACATGTTCTCATGGCCAATACACACATGATGTGGGAGATACCGCTCACGGAGCAACCTGCTACCCCCCACCCCCCACTAACACCATATCCTCCTTAGGTCAGGATCATGTGATTTGATACATATTGTATTTGAGATGTTATTCAGCATCACCACTAAAGTTATACAATATAATATTTATTGAGACATTTTGATTAATACTATAAGGAGATTTGCTAAATAAATCCCCAATCCTATTCAAGTAACAATGTTTTGCATGTAGAGATTGTTCTACAACTATTGTTGGATAAACTATGGCGGGTTTTCATGAATTGTTCATTCACTGGCCTATGATGATTAATCAACTATTTTCATAATTATTATACATCATATTTCATAAGAGAAAATTCATAATTTCCACGATTTCCATTGAATTATAAACACATTAAGTAAAGAGATTTGATGATCTAATCATCTTCCGTCGCATCTCCACTAAATGTGGAATATCTTGGGAAAGCAGAGTTGGAATCATGTGAAATAATTCAAGCGGTTTGATGGTTTGATTCTCTAATTAATACAATATTTATTTTACATTTCAAGATTGGAAAATAGTAAGTAAAATTAATTTTATTATAGACTCATGAATACATGCAAAACAATTTTCCATGGCGAGAACTACTCGAATCATTTGCATGCACTTTTCATAACAATTAAAGGTTACTTTTTTTGGGGACATATTTAGACATTCTAAATACCTTTAATTAACCAAACAACACATCCAAACAATGCAAAACAGTAGATTTTTAATTAAGCGGAAAATCGATTCGAATCTTCCATCCAATGAAAAAATAATGATTCCTGCGCATCCGACCAATGAAAAAATAATTAAGCGCATCACGGATGTGTGATGATCACATCATATGCGATCGGAGCGACTAGTCGCACTAGTTTCTCGATGCAGCAGAATTTAAAAATTTTAAATGATGAAACCACAAGATCCAAGAACACTTCTCAGATCATTTCATCTATCCAAAAGTAAGATGTAGGATTACCTCTTGAAGCATGGTTGCGACCGTAGTCTCTAAGCGAAGAGACCTCCTGTCTCAAGTCTGACCCAAAAGAGGAGACACTAGCTAGCGTGTTGATGAGACACAGGCTTCTCGCAATCCAAGATGAAGATCCAAGCAGCGGATCTCCTAATCTCATCACACAAGATCTGATGTCTTCTTCACGAGCGAGGCTCACCGAAGGAGACAGAGATCCACGAGCGATCAAAGCGACGACACGATAGTGTGACGACGACAATGATTCCCTCTATGGCATATAGTGGACGGACACAAAGAGAGAGAGAGATGGGTGTGTAGTATGAGAATGAGAGAGAGAGAGAGACTTGCGAAGTGTTGTGTTCTAAAATAAGAGCTTGGGTTGCCTCTTCTTTTATAGCATTTTGGGAGTCCATGGATCACAATCCATGTGAAACACAAAGTCAATGTTTGAGATTGATTTGTGTTTCTATTCAAAGGCCATGATTTTGTTGTAAAAACACAACAATAATTAGTTTATATTAAATTAAATATATATTGAATAATCAACATAATTTAATTTGAAGTAAATTATATAGCATAGAAGGAATATGAGGGAAGCCACCCACCCTCCTAAAAAGGGAGGACGACAATCCTTGTGACCAAGTCAAAGGGTGGCTGTCCTCCATCCATTAAACAGATGGCATTGGCTCAATCCTTCATACATATTTACAACAACTTTTTTTGTAAATTAATTCACAAAAATAACTCCAAATTAATTTTGTGAATATTGTAATTATTCCATTAAATAATTGTAAATCATATTCACAACCAAAAATAAAATGTAAATTGTATTTCAATTAATTTCCAATGCAAATCCAATTCACATCAAAAATTAATTTGTGGATACGATTTACAATAAGCTCTCTATAATATCTTATAAATCACATTTATAATATTTATAAAAATATTTTGGATAACATTATCCTCATTATTCATATTCTTGATAATTAAATCTCATTTAATTATCTTGGATCATCGTTCTCATGTATTTAAATAATATGAATCGTATTCACATTATTCATAATAATTAAATCACATTTAATTGTCAATATCTCAATGCTTAGATACATAATTCATCAATGGAATTATTCTTTAAATCTTTCAAGAACAATGCGCTTTCTTCGCGGATACTTGGAGATAAGGACATGGCGATTGTACGTTCCATGTATAGTGACTTAGATATTAAGATCACATCTCAAATCCAAATCTCGAGGACCTCTCATAGATGCTTTATTAAATCAAGTCCGTAGATCTAATCTTCTCATTGCATTTGAATCTCATTCATATCAGTATAAAACATTTGGACTAAGATCAGATCACTTCTCTAATAAGAGGAAAATCCAGACATGTTTCTTCACTCCCTAGGAATGGAAGCATCATGGTTATACAACCGTTTATGATCACATCACCCTCAGGTATTCCTAATACATGTACATCCTACATACTGGAAGACCTATAATAAACCCTAAGACATCGATCAATTTACATTGTCATCTTTAGGGTTGTATCATAAGTTTCTCATTCGACCATTGGGAGTTGGTATCAATTATATGCTTTCCAAAAGCATATATCATACCTACAAATTCTTATCATGCTTCCAAAGCAAGACGATCATGCATGGAATTTGATCGATCCCAATACCTCATGAGTGAGCTTGCATCATCCAATTCAGAAGTGAATCTGTATGATCCCTTTGAGAGACCGTATTACTCATATGCCCTTATATGTACATCAACTCACCTGTGTATATACCTTGATTAGGCCATCAACCTGTCGGTTTGCCAAATGTACATATTTAGACCTATAACAATACATCTGTCTCCAGTCAGAGGATTCTTGCCTATATCGTGATAGTATACGACATTGGACTTGGTTATCTCGATCTCGTTATGTCAACTATTTGACCTAACTAATCTGACACCTCTGAATTTCTATTCCTATGCAGAGGACATGCATCAAGAGGTCGGTCAGATATCAACTAAAAGAGAAAGGAATGCCATCTACTACTCAGGTTGGAGATCATCTCTTTACAATCATTTGATGGTGCTTGATGAGTCCTCAATCTAACTCTTTAGATATTTATCCAAGCACCACGCTCTATGATTCAACCGTTGAATCACCAGCTATATGTTCTTTAATATGTCCATGGTACATAACCCTAATTGTCTTAAAGGACCTTATAGTGCATTCATTTACCCAATCTCAATCAGGGAGTGAAATAAACTAATAAATTTTATTGATATATCAAACATTACAATAACATTTATTATAGGAATGGTTCACCTCGGGCTCACATGGCTAACAATTGTATACGTCAGAAGCGAAGAAGGTGCCTGTAGGAGTGAGCTGTCATCAATTGAAACAGCCCGTAGAGGTTGTTCTTCTGAGTTCTTCTAGACGTCGGATGAGGAGACTTGCCCAGGCCTAATCTTAGGCATTGATCAGAGGCAAAGCATTATTCAACCTTGACTGTTCGATTAGGCATAAGTGAGCATGCGTGGATGCAGTAGAGCTGTTAGATAGAGAAACTTCTTGGGTAACTTTCATCGATCCCCTCCGTGTTTTTTGTAATATATAGTAGGTCTTGTAAATATTAAATACCATTCTAATATTCCTATAAATATCACATAGGACCCCCTAACTTCTTGTCTATTTGCATTGAGGTTTGCGCTAGGTCACCTTACGTGGCACGTGAGGCAGGCCGTTTGCACATAAGCCCTCCTAGCATATTGTGTTTACTTTTAATCCATTAAATTCAAAGTTTATTGTGATCTTTTGGGGCTATTTGCACACGACACCTTGGACTATATTTTTATTTCAAAATTACCCCTTCTAGGCTTGTAATTTTTTATTTGCTTTTCTATTTTTATTATGTAGCTCTAGTGCCTCATAATTTTTGGAAAACATTTTGTAGGTTCTTTATCTTATGCATGTTCACTCCATTATTTATATTTACCATTTTACTACATTTTTCCAATTAACTAAAATCATTTAGGAGCTATATTTTCCCTATCTAGCTATAAAAATAAAAAAATAAAAAAATCTTAAAAATTCCAAAAAAATAGATTATAAATGATTATTTATTATAACTCTAGACCAAAAATCAAAAAATAAAAGAAAAACACTAAAATTTGAAAAATCCTAAAACTCTATAAAAATCAATAACAATTCTCGGAAATACCAAAAAAAAGTTTTGTGTTTCTAGTTTTTCTTTATCTTAAATAGTATATATTAAAATTAGTTTGTGATTTTTTTGACTATATATATTTTTAAAACCCGAAACAATTCATCCTATTTATTATAGTTACTATTTTGATATATTTAATATATAAAAAATACCTAAAAATTAGCAAAAAATAACAAAAATAGAGAAGAATTATAAAAACCCAAAAATATTTTATTTTGTGAATTTTTAGCAAGATTTAAAAATATAGAATCCCTATGTACTAAGTATACTATTTAATACTTATATATTACTTATTACTACTATTATTACTTATAAATACTTAATATATATTTAAAACCTTTAAAAAATAAAAAGGATTGTTCTTAGTAATATTTCCTATATTTTATATTTAGTTATTATATATCTCTATATATAGTATGCATAATATACATATTGTTATATATATTTTGATATGTAGATATATACATACTAATATCTTTAAAATAAAAATTAAAAAAAATTTACAAAATAAAAAAGAAACCAAAATTAAAAATTGAAAAGTTATAAAAAATAAAAAAATATAAAAATCCATAAAAGTTAAATATAATTAAAAACCCACAAAATTTTAAAAAGTAGAAAAGTACAAAAAATTATTGTTTAATTTTTGCTAAGTGCCAATAAATAGCCTATCTCCATTGCTCTCTTTGGTTCGACACTCTACATACCTATACACTATACACATATATTTTGTAGAGTTAAAATAAAAAATAAATTTTAACCCACACATTTGCATTGAATGATCATACAATGTGGGTTGAATGTTGATGATTGTTGAGATACATTCTAAGTACCACGAGAGCGACCGATATAACGATTGTCGGATCCAACTTGTCAGACACCGCATGCCCTCCAAGACCGGATATTAGGAACCCCTGTCCAAGCCAACTCTATCACCCAACACTTGATTAGTTGGCCCAATTAGTGAAGAATTTAATTGAGATGAGCCAGAAGCTAGATGACCTGACTACTACAAAGAGTATCATTTCAACACATGTCAAAGCTAATCCGAAAAACTTCCATCGCAAGGAACATGTAGCATGTAATGCTCGACAAGATTCTGGTATGAATGATTCCTTTTTATCTAAGTCCATGACTCTCAGGATCGGTAGGACACTACAGTCATCTACCACGGTGAAGGGGAAAGACAAAGCTTCAAAGAGTGAGTCATCAGCTGGGCCCACCTCAAGTGCCGAAGAACATCATGGAGGAGCAGTACCAGATACAGAATTCCAAAAAAATGAAGAAAACAAAAAATTCCAAAAAGATAGCAACAACCAAGGTATAGCTGCGCCCCACTCTGGATATGCTAACACCAACAACTGATCATGTGCCAGCCGATGGATCCAAGTCTGCAAATTTTTTTGTCCACCTTATGTGGATGAATGTAACCCTTTTGCCATTATCTTGTACATAATGACATGGACGTGAATCAAACTGATGATATTTTGCATGATGTACATATTCCTTTTCCCGATGCGATAAAATCAAATAGTAAAAGTATTGAAAAATGCTTTGCTTGATCCTGACATTGTGGAAATATTACAAAATATAAAGCTTTAAATGATATTGCCTAAAACCATTGAATACTTTCCTGTTGTAAAGAAAGGACTGAAGGATCTATGTACCACAAAGCATCGACCCTGCAAAAGTAGACATAGGAGACCTGAAAAACATATTCTGACCATGGCTACAATAAACACCATCAGAAATCTCCCAAACGAAAAGAAAGACAAGGGAACTCCTCTTATCAGATGCCAAATTTTCAATCAAGAATTTGAGAGCACACTGCTCGGTAGTGGATCATCCATCAATTTGCTGCCTTCATCACTACTCATAGAGTTCGGGTTAGGACTGCTCAAATCAACCAAGATGATTCTGCAGTTTACAAACATATCAATTAAGCAACCTAGAGGCATGCTAGAGTACATGATCGTCATGGTCCAAGGTTGTCGTTCCATATGGATTTCATTGTCCTAGACATGGACTCCTCTACGCCACTACTCCACACCCCTATTATCGTTGGCCGATCATTCCTCCGAACAACTGAAGCAATAGTGGATTTTGGCACTGGAGAGATCACTTTCCTCTCTAGGATTGACAAAGTTCAGATAGAGATGGTCCTAGAATCGAAACCCGCAGAAGTTGTGTTTGAGCAAAGTGAGCTTGTGCCATATAGACAAAAGGACTACGACTTTTTGGTAGAGATCAGAGACACAAGCCTATTCTCGGATGACTTTGGGACCCATAAATCCCTCTCCACTGAGTAAAGACTGGATAGTGCAATCGCATTTACCGATGTCTTTGACGATGAGATTATTATTGATGTGCCTATTGAGATATTTTTACATCCATCCTTGTTTGATCAAGATGAATTCATTGCTGATCTTTGTGATATCTTGTATGCTAAGCCTGAAGTAATCGTGGTGGATAGTATATTATCGATAGATCTGACATTGATCACAGTTATAGAGGATACCGCTGAAGCAATTCAAATCCCACCAAAGCTAAAGCAACTACCATCATCATTGAAGCATACCTTCCTTGTGGGTGAGCGAAACATGTTCTCGGTCATAATCAATTCTCAGCTGACCAATGACCAAGAATCTCATCTGCTCGAGGCTCTAGAAAGAAACCACAAGGCCATAGGCTGGAAAATTACGGATCCCCATGGGATAAACCTGTCATTATGCTCGCATCACATCTATTTAGAAGAAGACAACAAACCATCCTGAAAATTTCAACACAGATTGAACCCTAACCTCCGGGAGGTTGTGATGAAAGAAATCACAAAGTGGTGCGATGCAGGATTCATATATCCCATCTTTGATTCAAAATGGGTAAGTCTGTTACATGTGGTTACCAAGAAATTTGGAATCACAGTTGGGATGAATGGCAAAGGAGGAGATTCCAACCAGAGTACTGACTTCCTGACATGTCTGTGTGGATTACAGGCGCCTTAACTTGACCACCAAGAAGGACCATTTTCTGCTTCCCTTCATTGACAAGTTAGTTAAAAGACTCGCGATGAAGATTATTTATACTTCTTGGATTTATACTCTTGATATAATCAAGTTGCCATTGTCCTAAAGACCAAGATAAGACTACCTTCACCTATCCATTCGGGACATATGCCTTTAGAAGAATTCCCCTTGGATTATGCAATTCACCCGCTACATTCCAAAGTTGTATACTGGAAATATTCACAGATATGGTCAGTAGTTTCCTCAAGGTATTCATGGATGAATTTTTGGTCTATAGAGATAGCTTCGATCAATGTCTTGCATATCTAGAATGAGTACTTAAAGGATGTTGTGAAGTCAATCTAGTGCTCTCATGGTAGAAGAGTCACTTCATAGTGACCGACAGAATTTTGCTAGGCCACATCATCTCCAAGCGAGGCATGGAGGTCGACCCGACCAAGGTGGAGTGATCTCTAAGCTTGAGCCACCTGTAAATATGAAGCAAGTCAGATCTTTCATGGGGAATGTCAGGTTCTATAGATGATTCATCAAAGACTTCAGCAAAATTTCCCAACTGTTGACTGAGCTTCTTGATAAGGAGACTGATTTCATTATGTATACCAAATTTCTCCAAGCCTTCAATCAACTAAAAGATCTAATTACATAAGCACCTGTCCTACAGTTTCCTGATTGGTCTCCATTTAAGATCATGACGAACGCTTCTTATTATGCTATTGGGACGGTTCTAGGACAGAGACAGGATGGATTACCATTTACGATTTATTATGCTAGAAGGACATTAGATGAGACCCAAAAAAACTACATTGTTACCGAGAAATAGCTACTAGCAGTGGTGTTTGCACTAGAAAAGATCAGATCGCATCTACTTGGATCCAAGGTCATTGTTTACACTGATCATTATGTCATTCGATATTTATAGAGTAGGAAAGACTCTAAGTCATGACTACTTTGATGGATACTTCTACTCTAGTAATTCAACATAGAAATTTGAAATAAACCTAGAGTGAAAAATATGGTGGCAGACCATCTTTTCAGAATCACAGAGATAGATACTCCTGAGCAGAACATGATACTAGTTGCAGAGACTTCCCCAGATGAAGATATTTTGTATGTCACCTCGCTTCCCTCGTATGCCGATATTGTGAATTAGCTTGTCTCCAAGAGAACCTGGCAAGATTGGTCGAAGTTGAAAGTTGACAAGTTCTTGTCGGGCATTCATTTTTACCAGTAGGAGGATCCTTATCTATTTCATGAGGGAGCAGATTGCATCTGGAGGAGTTGCATTCCTCAGGAGGAATAAATCAGCATCCTGGAACATTGTCACAAACTTGAACCAGGAGGACACCATTCTGGGAAGAGAACGACAACAAAAGTGCTTCAATACAACCTCTGGTGGTCGACTCTTTAAAGATACTATTGAGTATGTTAAAGGTTGTACTAACTGCTAGAAGATGGGTGGCACCATCAGTTCCAAGGACACCATTCCACTTAAAGTACATTTAGATATCATATACATTTGATGTATGGGGTATAGACTTCATGGTACCATTTCCGAACATCCAAGGTTTTGAGTGCATCTTGCTTGCTATTGATTATGTCAGCATATGGATAGAAGATATCCTCACTCAAGCCGTCGACAGTCACAACATTTGTTGTTTTCTTAAAGAGAATATCATTTCGTGGTTCAGGATTCCAAATATTCTAATATCAGAAGAGGGAGGCCATTTCATTAACAAGTAAATCAAGAAGGTGCCAAAGGAGTATGACATTGAACATTGTGTTGCCTCTCCTTGCCACCTACAGACCAATGACTTGGCTGAATGTTTAAATAGGGAGATCAAGACCATTTTACAGAAACTTGTGTGTCTTAATAGGGAGAATTAGTCGCAATTGCTCGACTCAATTCTTTAGGCTCATCGTACTACATACAAGTCACCTTTAGGCATGTCTCCCTATCGCCAGGTATATGGCAAGCCATGCCACCTGCCCATGGAGTTCATTTATAAATCTTTATGTGCAATTAAAATGTATAACATGGATTTCTAGAAGGTCGTCAAGAACATTAATGAGCGACTAGACGACTAGGTATAAGTATCAAAATAAAACAATGGTCGTTGAGACCCAAATCACTCAGCTCAGTCAACGAGAAAATAAAACCACTCAAGAAAATAAAGCAATCAAATGTAAGCGGTTTGCTATTTTATTTACCTGGTATAACAACCAGAGTCGAACACAAGGAGCACGATTTAAAAACTAAGTAGTCAAATTTCGAAAATAAAATATTTTTTGTTTTTTTTAATTTTTAATTTTTAAATTTTTATTAACACCAAAAATAAGCACGAATAAAAAAACAACACAACATCTTTTTGGATTTTTTCAAAATAGTAAAAAATACTCAGAAAAATAAATTAAAAATATTTTGCATTTTAAGACTTTTGAGGTGTTTTTTGGTAATTTTTAGAGGTTTTTCAAATGTTTTTATGAATTTTAAAAAAATCAAACAGATCTAGAAATGTAAAACAGTGCACAACCAGGACTAAATTGTGGACTAAAAATATTTAAAGTGCCCTAAGGTCCAGGATGATAATTTTATGGTATAGAAATAAAAAGCTACAAATAGGAACTGAAAACATAATTTTTAATTTTTTCTATGATTTTTTATGATTTTTATAAGATTTTAGTTGTTTTGTGATTTTTAGAGCTTTTATAAAGATTTTTCAAACAAAATTACTACTGGAGCTAAAACACAATAAAAGACAAACACATGAATTTTTGTGGAATTTTTAAGACATTTTTCGAATTTTTAGAATTTTTATAAGGAAAATAGGGATCTTTTTGGTGTTTTTTAAATTTCTAGAAATATTAAATGCAAGCAAATTAACCTACAAAAATTACCCTAAATACTACTCATAGCAGAAGCCCATGGTAATTTTTATCCAATTTTTAAGGTTGGTTTGATATTTATTAGGTCCAATAGAAGACAAAGAGTTAAACACATGTCACAGAGACCTAAACGCAAATATTTTAACTTCCTAGACCAAACAATAACACCCTATAAAAGCACATGGGTCAAATCTGCAAAAATTCCAATCCAAGCATGCGTCACACGTGATTCATGCTCATAGGGGCATATATGCAATTTTCACAACATAACATTCATCTCAGAACAACAAGAAAGCTCGAGATAAAAGTTGCAATTAACCCAGACAAACACGCGAGGACACACGTGACTCCAACTCGACAGGACTAAAATGCGAATACTAAAAGTACGAGATCCAAACTGTAAAAGTCTTTAACTACATATTTTATTTTCTAGACTAAAGCGAAATAGAAAACATGTAGGGGAAACTACGAAATATACCCTGAGGCACGTGAGGCGCGCGTGGCGGGTTTGACGGTTCTGATCGCCCTTTACAAAGTGATCTGACGGCGTAGAACCTGATCCAACGGTGTGCAGGGACGACATATCGGGAGGCTTAGATGAGGGGCCCCGAAAGAATCCAAGCATTAGGAAAGGTCATGAACAAAGGGCTCAAATCAAATCTGGGATGCGCCCCCAGATCAGACGACAGGAGAGGGTCATGGACGAACTCGCCCGGGGCGAACTTCAACTGAGCGAGGGAGGATGCTCGTCACTCTGATGGAGGCTCTGAGGAGTCCGACAGTATCGTGGAAGTGCTGCGAGTCCGATGGCGGGCTCCAATGATGGAGACAACGATCGAAGATGCATGGCGGTGAAGCTCCTCCTGGAGATGCTGCGCCTAAGCAGATGGGGTCCAAAGGATGCTCCTCACGCATGGTAGTACATGCAGAGGGTAAAGGGACTCGGGGCGACGCTCCGGTCCAAGTTATTGCATAAAGAGATAAGAGAAGCTGTGAGGAGTGGTGCTCGACCTCCGGCGAAGGTGGAAGAAGGAGGTATGGACCTTAATCTCGCTATGATGGGCGAGCCTAAGGGTGATCAGGTCATGCTAGGAGGTGGGAGATGGTCTGGGGAGTCGATCTTTGCGGACGAGTGTGGGTGACGAGGCTCTGGTCGGGTGGTTGGAGCTGAAGAACATGCGGTAGCGGAAATGGGGAGATTGAATCGAAATGGGAAATCGGGAAGACAAGAGTGGTACCTAAAGCTATTGGCTGAAGCAAGATGTCCAGGAGAAGGTGGAAGTCTAGGTTATGGCCTCAATCGAGCTGCGACAGTCTGAGAGGCTTCTCGCGGCGGGTCTCCGATGATGCGACGAGCTACGCTTTCTCGGACCTCCAGACGACACTCCAAGGGCACCTCTGAGGAGTTGTCACTCTCTTGAAAGTAGATAGGGTCTGTGATGGCGCGAGGAATGAGCTGCCGCACATAGAAGGTGAAGGAGAGACTTTATAGGATTCCCGAGAGTCCAGAAAGATCGGAAGGAGGCGCGTAACCCTAAGACGACATGTTCCTTCCTTGGGATCTGTAAGGGTCACAAATCCTAGGAGAAGAATCGGGCGAGGAATCATGGGGAATGGAGGTCGGGATCAGGAGCAAGAAATCAGAGAAGAAGCTCCAGCGAGAGGATGGTAACCCGATCCGCAAGGAAGGGAACGTTGACCGGGGTCAATAAGCCAGGTGGACCAATGAGAATTTAAAATGTACAAAATAAAGAGAAATTCAATAAAAAATAGTAAATGATTTTAAATTAAAAAGTGTATATAATAAAAAATGTTTATTATTTTATAACCTATTTTCTATGATTTTTAATTATTTTTTGGAAATATAAAATAAGGTATATACAATATATAGTGTTATATACATGTATAATATACCTATGTATTATGTACAAGTATTTTTATTTTATTCTTTTTAAAATAATTCTTTTTATTTTATATTTTATTTATTTACATAATAATTTAAGTAATACCAAAGTATTTTTATTTGATTCTATAAATTATTTAAAGTTGTAAATTAAATAGGTATTGTATTATATACATGTGTATTTTGTACAAGGAATTGATGATTTTATTTTCATTTTTATTTCATTTTTATGATTTATTTTTATTTTTATTATATTGTGAAAACTATATACAAGTTTGTAAAAGAATAAAATAATTTTATTTTGTCAAAAATAAATAAATATATAATTTTTACAAGTATAGGGTATATACAGTGCAAAGTGGACCCTTATCTGTCTCTACTTATTTTCTTTTGTGATCAGGTCAAAATTTGACCTTCACTTGGGATTTTAAGTCACTCTGTATTTATTCTAAATACATCCTTTTTTTCTTCTCTTCTCTTTATTCTAATTTTTTTAGAAATATGTGTTAATTATGCGATATTAACAAAGGCATGCCAAATGCCAAGTTATTGTATTTACAAGTGTTTGCAGGTGATTTTTCTAGAAAGAAGAGCTAAAATAAAAGAATTAAGAATGAGAATTGTAGATTCATCATCCCCCTATACTTTACCTTTTCTAGTCCCTTAGCAAACACTTATTTGAAAAAGAAGTGCAAAAGAAAAGAAAAAGGAGGAATTAAGGCTGATTATTAAACTTATCTTCATTAAATTGAAGTATGGAGCTCAGTCAAATCTTTGGATTATTAGTTTGGCAGGACCCTAATGGGAAATAGTTTTTAGACTCAATAGCCTCCAAGTTCCACAATTCTATGGTCAAGACTCCTTACTAACCAGGTCAGAACAAGTCTACATACGCATACTCTAATGACTATGCATTTTTCCTTGTACTGTGTAAGTGATATGTAGCTCCCCACCTCTGAAATGACAAAGTAACAGCCTCCCTCAACAAGGTAACTCTAATCCCTCAGTCTAGCATCTCTTTCCTCGAGGAGCAGGGAATTCCCTTCTAAGTTCAAGTTTAACCAGCTCAAGAAGAGGGGAAAGAAGAGAATGGACCGTGACCAGTGTAGCCACGAACCTCTTGGAGCTTAACCAGTGTAGCTAAGTCTCCAACTGCAAGCTTCCATGAGATGAGAAGGTGGAATACATAAGCTTTGCTTATTCACTATATACACTCCGACATGCATTTTATTTTCAATCAGGCATATTCACTTTTTTCGAGTTTTTCTTGATTTTTGCACATTTTTTAATATGCATATTTACAACATATTTACATGGTGCAACATGTATATAAGGACTTTTCCTCTTGAGACAGTAGACTATCCCTCTTTTGAAGCATTATTGCAACCCACAGACTCTTGTCTTTAGATCTCACTACCACTAGACCAGGTTGAGATGCACATCCCTCCCTAGAGGAAGACGAGAGGTTCCAGCTAGCTATACTACCCTCGTATGCTACTCCAAGTCAAAGAATCCTGCCTCCTCACCACCTCATCCGTGTTGAGCTACGTGTAATGTGCGTGTCCAAGTCAAGCCATTGTCTCTGAGAGTCATGCATGTGTTGTTAAGTGTTCTACTTAAGCTCATTAAGATGACATGTGAACATAGCCTAGTGGACTCAAAGAATTAAGTCACTATGGACTTGAAAAGTCTTAACCCCAAATCCTATAAGGTTCCTCTGAAGTTAAGTGGATCAAGGTCTTAACCAAGCTCCATTTTTAAATTTTAAAAATTCCAGACTAGTTTAAATGTCAACTATGATTCAAAAGAATGCACATGCAAATATTTACAAAACTCTTTTTGTGGTAAACATTTTCAAAATATGTAGATTTTTATGGAAGTTTTTGAATGCAAGGAAGAAGGAAAAGTTTTGCAAATCTTTTACAAACATTTACAACCAAAATTTTGCAAACCTTTATTTTTTAAACATTTTTCAAAAATTTGTACTATATACGTAATTTTGATAAAAAAATATTTATCAAAATTTTTACAATCAAAATCATTTTTACAAAGGTTTGTACAAAAATATTTTTTACAAAAGGTTTTTACAAACATTTATGTACAAGAAAAAATTTTAAATTTTTTGTGTTTTTTAGTTTTGTGATTTTTAATCATATTATTAACACAATCACACAAAGTACGAGTTATGGATAAAGTATATATACAATATATACGACACCCCCTATACTTAGCTCGAAAGATGTCCTTAGAGTAATCAAAGAGCGATGAAAGGAAGACATAACTCATGTTGAGTATTGGGAAGAGAAAAGAATGGTATACTACAACGACGAATGAAAGAATGTAATAAATCAAATGAAATAGAAGTCGGTGATCCCCCTATACTTAGGATCAAGTAATCCTAAGTATAGAAGTCTGTACACAAGGGGAGAACTGAAGAATAGGATGTACATGTACTACCTCCCCTATACTTAGGGTATAATATCCCTAAGTATAGGTAGCAAAACAGAGGTAATGAAATCAAATGAATAATCGCAGGTCTGATATCCCTCCCTATACTTAGGGTAAAGCAAACCCTAAGTATAGCATAGTCATAAGATGAAGATGGCATATTAGACAAAAAGAGTGAATGATATGGACAATTGGATCTATACAGCTACAAAGGAGAAGTGAAAATCATGCATGAGATGCAAATGATGTGAGTCAAAGACCACATCTCATGCAAAATGAATAGGGACAATGTCAACGATCAACAAATCATGATCAAGATTATGGCTTCAGGCGCCGACTGCCAACTCGAAAGGTGGAATCAGATGACAACTCAGATATATCAATGCTTTTGTTGTCGTGCACCTTTCTGACCAAGTAAGGTCCCTTCCATTTTCTTTGTAATTTCCCTGGAAATAATCTCAACATAGCATTAAATAGCCATACTCTCTAATTCGGCTCAAAATGTTTATGGCTGATGTGAGAATCATGCCATATTGTCATGCTATCCTTATATTGTAGGCTACTTGAGAAGGCTTTATCTCTCAACTCCTCCAAGACTGCCAACTCTGCTTTCGTCTGATCTGCTACACTCTTGGGATCTGATAATAGTTATGTGGCTTCCCAAAGTGACTTGTGCTTGATTTCCATAGATAAATGGCATGGCTTGCCATAAACGAGACAAAAGGGAGATGTGCCCAAAGGTGTCATGAAGGAAGTCCTATATGTCCACATACCGAGTCCAAAAGTTGTGACCAATCTTTTCAGTCTGGGCGGACAACCTTCTGCAATATATTCTTTCTCTCCCTGTTCGATACTTCAGCAAGACCATTGGTCTGAGGGAGATATGGAGTGGCAACTCGATGGTCAATGCTAAACTCGTTAGCAAGGGCCCTTACCTTGTCGTTGATAAAGTGAGTCCCCCCGTCATATATCAAAACTCTAGGTACCCCAAACTGTGAAATGATATTTTTCCTCAAAAATCTGCATCCGATCTTAGCATCTGTGGCTCGGGCGGGGATCGCCTCAACCCAACGACTCACATAATCTACAACAAGCAGAATGTACTCAAATCCCTGACTATTAGGAAATGAACCCATGAAATCGATGCCCCATGTGTTAAAAATCTCACAGAAGTGAATGGGCTGCATCGGCATCATATCGCACTGTCCAAAGTGCCCATCCTCTGACAGTCAGTGTACCTCTTCACGAATTCGTTTGAATTCTTGAAGAGGGTAAGCCACCAAAGGCCAGATTGGACAACTTTCTATGTTATCCATCTCCCAGAATGATGTCCTCCCGCCTCAAGCTTGTGGTAGTAAGTGAGGACGCTGTGGTGCTCCTCTTGAGGAATGCACTGACGCTAGACACTATCCCCCCTTCATGATAAAGGGTGGGATCCTCCCAATGGTACGACTTGGCCTTCGTAAGGAAGGTCTCAAGTCGCTACCTGGGCCAACCTTGTGGAACTTTCTTGGTAACAAGATAGTTCACAATGTCAGCAAACTACGGAAGCAAGGTGATAGCAAGAATCGCCTCGTCTGGGAAGGTCTCTGTAATAGATGCGATCTGATCAAGATCCTCAAGGTTCTCTAAATAGGAGAGGTGATCCGCCACCACATTATTGACTCAAGGTTTCTCCTTAATCTTAATATCAAACTCTTAGAGTAGAATGATCCATCTAGTCAACCTAACTTTGGCATCCTTCTTAGCCATGAGGTATCAGATAGCGGTGTGATCTGTGTATGTGGTCACTCTAGATCCAAGAATTCACGATCTGAACTTATCCAAAGCAAATACTACAACTAGCATCTCCTTCTCAGTGACGGTGTAGTTGCACTGAGTTGCATCCAAAGTCCGGCTAGTATAGTGAATGGCAAACGATAATCCATCCCTCCTCTGTCCTGGCACATCCCTTATGACAAAATCAGAAGCGTCCGTCATGATCTCGAATGGGAAAGATCAATTAAGTGGCTGAAGGACATGAGCCTGAACAACTAGTCCCTTGAGAGCCTCAAATGACGCAAGACATTTATCATGTACAATGGACTCGGTGTCTTTCGCCAGCAGATCAGTGAGCGGTCAGGCAATACGACTGAAGTCCTGTATGAAACGTCAGTAGAAACCGACATGCCCCAGAAAAGACCGCATCTGATGCAAATTGGATGGTGGATTGAGTTTCCTTATGATATCCACCTTGGCCAGATCGACCTCCATGCCCCTATTGGAGATGATATGGCCAAGCACCATCCCCTGAGTCATCATGAAATGACTCTTCTCCCAAGATACGACAAGGTTGACCTCTATACAACGTTGAAGTACACAGTCTAAGCAGTCAAGACCAACATCAAACCCATTGTCATAGATCGAAAAGTCATCCATGAAGACCTCTAAAAATTCTCCCACCATGTCCGAGAAGATGGATAGCATGCACCTTTGGAATGTAGCCGGGGCATTACATGAACCAAAGGGCATCCGTCTAAAAGCATACGTACCAAATGGGTAGGTGAACGTCGTTTTCTCCTGGTCTTCGGGCACTATGGCTACCTGATTGTACCTCGAGTACCTGTTAAGAAAACGGTAGTGACTCTTCTCAGCCAGCCTCTCAATAATTTGATCAATAAATGGCAGGGGAAATAATGCTTCTTGGTGGCATGATTCAGTCTTCTGTAGTCCACACACAGACCCTCCAAGAAGTGGGTACTCGGGTGGCTATCTCCTCTTCAACTCACTCAAAATGGTGGTGATACCCGTCTTCTTGGGTACCACATACAATGGACAAACCCACTTGGAGTTGGAGATGGGGTAGATAAAATCGACACTCCACCACTTCGATATTTCCTTCATAACCACATCTCGAAGATTCGGGTTCAGCCGTCACTGGAACTCACGTGATGGCTTGGCATCCTCTTCGAGATAGATGTGGTGGGAGCACATGGACAGACTTATCCCCTAGAGATCAGCTACACTCCATCCTATCTCCTTGCGGTTTCTTTCAAGAACCTCCATTAAACAAGATTCTTGGTCTTCAGTCAAACCTACTGAGATAATGTCTGGGAACATATCTGGCTCGCCCACAAGGAATTTGTACTTCATACTTTGTGGCAATGTCTTCAATTCTGGACATTGGGAGCTGACAAACCTGGCTTCTGAAATGTCCACGTGAAAGCTGCCAAATCTACATGGGAGAACTCTCGCTGAATGTGCGAATCTGACAAAGACAACCCTGCTGGTATATCAGTCAACTGTCCTGGCTCGCTCTTCGCCCTAGTTCTTGGCTTTGTGGACACAAGATACGGTAAATAATCATCAAACTCCTGCAATCAAAATCAATGTCTGTGTCCAAGGGATCTGAATCAGAATCACATGAAACAAATCTGCTTCGCCATCCTGACCACAAGCATCATCCTCTATGGTGTCCTTCTCCATGAGTGTGCTCTCCGGACTCTCATCAGCTAGAATATGTAAATCTACAGTGTTTGAGGGTGTGACAAGATCTCGTGTTATTGGATCTACCCAAACTACTTCATCATATGTAATCACAAAGTCGTACTCCTGGTGGACATCTGGCTCTACATTTGTCATATGTTCTGAGTCACTCGTCTACTCTGAGCAAGCTGAATCTCTCTCTATGCTCTCCTCGACCATCTCTATTTGGACACTTTCACCTTCAAAGTGAAAGTATATCTTCCTGCTATCATGATCAGACACTGCCTTGGCTGTGGCCAAGAAAGGCTGCCATGAAATGATGGGGGTATCAATCACGAATTCATAGGTGTCCATGTCCAATACAACAAAGTCCATGGAGAATTTCAGGCACTGAATCATGGCGACAACGTCCTTAAGTAACCCCTTCAGTCTCTTGACAGATCTATCAGCAAATTGAAGGACTGTCCTTCTCTGTCTAAGAGGGACAAACTCGAATTGGTCGAGTAAGGCAGCCGGAAGAAGGTTAATCGAAGAGCCGATGTCTAATAGAGTATGATCAAACCGCTTCTCGTGAATGTGGCATCTGACATATGGAGCTCTTGCATCAGGTCTCTTAGCTGGCAATCAGTTCTGAATAACAAAGCAAGTGGCACGAGTAAGCACATGGATCTCTGCGTTATGGTTCCTCTTCTTCCTGTGGATGGTAGTCTTCTCTCTCAAATTCTTCAGGAATAGAGGAATGTTCTCTAGTACCTCCTATAGAGTCATCTGTATCTAGAATCTACACCTGCTCGTTGAACTCTATCTTGTTCTTATTTTTGGGATTTTCTTTTTAGGTCCCCTTTCCTACGCAGAGTTCCTGAGGGAAGGGGATGGATGGACCCTCTCCAGATAGATGAAGGTCAGGAATAGGTTCCTAAGAATGTAGTAGACTAGAATCCATACAAAGATCATCATGTAAAACAGATGGACTCATAGGAGATACAGAAATCTTTCTCGTATTCATATTTTTGTTCTTGTCTGTTTTTCCATTTTTTGTGATTTTCTATGAGTGTCCTCAGGTACAAATCTGGACAACACAATAAAAGGAAATTTGGTGGCATCAGTACCACCTACAACATCTGAACTTGCGGCATCAACACCGCGCTCAGGCCTAGCATATGGAATAGTGGTAGTATCAGCACTGCCATCTGTAACTAGAAACATGACGGCCTCGGTACCGTCGTCTGGATCAACATCCTTTGTGGCCTCAGCGCCACCATAATAATCATCATCATCATCGGCATCCGCCCGCTTCCACCCACCTCTGATGATCTAGAATATGCATCTGGTCGTCGCTCATATGAGGCACTGCCAGCTGGCATCCTACCACTCCTAATTGTCACAACATCAACATCAAGTATACAAGAAGAATATCATCCAAAACATCACTATGAGTGATAGCCTCTGTAAACTGTACCTACTCAGATTTTCTCTTCAGATTATTCGAGTTAGGATCAATTTAAGCTGGTATGGCGGCCTTGCCCTTTAAAATATCCCTCATTTCCTGCCAGAACTCATCCATCTCTCACCGGAAGGATGCCTGCTGATCAGAAAGTAAGCGGGCAAGGTCATCAAGGGCTGGGTTTTTAGATAGGTCCATGAGAATCGGTCGGGTTGCCTTACTGGAAATGAGGCTGAGTCTGCTGATGGTAGTGAGGAGGAGGCAGGGAATACTGCATAGGCTACTGTTGTTGCCTCCACTGATGTCCCTAATAGTGGTGATGAGGACCATGCTGCTGCTAGTGGTAGGAGTACTGGGGATGCTGCCGCTGGCTACTCTGCCCTGCCTGAGCTAGAGGCTGCTGTTGGGAAGAGGTGCCTCTAGTGGACCATTGAAAGCCGGGATGGTCAAAGCGAATCCCAGGCTGAGGTTGGTACTGGGAGTACCGGATCCTGTTGAATTCCATCGACAACTCCTTCTCAAGGTGGTGAGGGGGAAGGGTTTCCAATGGCTGATCCAATTGGTAGACCGCCATCTGAATGTCTGGAGATGGTGGTGGCTGTTGGTAATGCTAGAGCTGATAGACTGGCTCTGCCTGGATATGGTGAACCTGGTGTTATGAGGCAGATGGCTAGGTGGAGCTGCTCCCTGGATCGGCCCATGACCTGAGACGAGGCTGAGAAGTCATCTGTCCGTCCTGGAGACACATGATCTGGGTCTTCAGGTCACTCAAGGTCTGGGAAAGCTCATCAAGCTTGTTGAGATTGTCCATTCCTTGGCTCTATTTCTTCTCTATGATCTTGATGCGGTCCAGCTTCTGACTGATGATGCCCATGTCGGCAGCTGAAAACTCGGCAAGTGATACTGGCATCAATGCGTGCGATCCTCTGAAATGAAGTCGCATGTGGGAGGGGCTTCCCTTGAGTGTAGACATGGGTCTGGGACATCACTGTATAGTTCTCTACCATCTCCTCATAGATGGCCTAGGCCTGCTCTTCGTCCTTGGCAAAATAAGACCCTCCACAAGAGGCATTCACTAGCCCCTGCAGCTCCAGTGTCAGCCCACAGAAAAAGCTAACAAGGTTGGGCTTGGATATCTCATGATGTGGACACTGGTCAATGAGCTCTCTAAATCGATTCCAAGCCTCGTGGAACTGCTCGTTTGGGATCATGGTGAAATTGCTGATCATGGCTTGTGCTGTGTTGATTCGACCGAGTGGATAGTACTTTTTCAAGTACTTGATCCAGAGTTGCTCCCATGTAGTGACTACCTTCCCCAGGTGCTTCAGCCAATAGGTTTCTCTGTCAACTAAGGAGAACAAGAAGGCAATCAACATGATATCCTCGTCCACAAGTCTGTCATGGACAATGCTGCAAATCAACTCAAACTCCTGCAGATGGAGATGAGGCTCGTCGGTGACTAGCCCATGGAATCTGAGAAGTAACTGAATCATCTGGGGGCGAATCTCGAAGTCACCCAGGATCTCTAGCAGCTGGATCCAACTATGGGTGAGGGTTGCACCAGAGTCGTGCAACTGCCTCATCGTCCGTGCTGGCCTGGCTGTCTCCTACTGGTCACCCTGGCGTCTATCACTTCCTCCAACATCTGGTATCTATCCACCAACTGGTCTCTGCAGCTCTGCTCTCCCAACTCTAATCTGTGTCAACTCTCATCTCACCTCGACCATGAAAACTCCCTCGTTCCAAATCTGATGCTGCATGGTCTCCAGGGACGCAAGCAAGGTATTGTTTATGGTGGCCTTGTCTAACACACAGGAAGAAATCTGTGGCTGCTCATCAGTACGGTTCTCACTACTGGCCATTTCTTCGGTCTCTACAAAAGCAAAATACCGCAACTCATGTGCTGTCAAATGTACAAATAACTGTGCTTGCCTCTGCTCTAGCACCTCAGGTAAAGAAGAAGGATGGTGGAGGGGGGACATGGTGGTAGCAAACTTGGGTTCAGAGAGCGGGTCTGAGCTCTCTGAAGTCGCCCTGAACAAATGGAGAGGAGTGATCGAAAGCAGTTCTGTCAAAGGCAGCCTAAGGGACCTCCTTCCCATCATCATGATGTGGGGATTTATGATGATTGGATTTGGAATGCAAACAAGATAAGAAATCAAACCCCATGTTCACCTACACAACGCGAGCTGATGACCGTGAAAGATCGGTCGTTAATATTGTCAAATTTTATTAAGGAAACTAATCAATCTATCAGAGCGATTAAGCGAGCTGTTGGGAATCCAATACTCCCGAGAGACTATCCCGAATCTCACAGCTAGTTTTTCCCAGCCAATATGGGTGCAGATCGTTTACCGGCTACCCGATATGCCCAATCTGCTAAGGAAGCCCCATACCGATTACCAGCTACCCGGTGAAATCCTCGTTGGAGAACAACTAACCACGAGACCAGTAGTCTGAAGAGAGATTGAGTGTGTCTCTATCCTAGTGTGCGTATCGCTCTCTCGCTATAAATAAATCAAACAAGGAGGGGGTAACTCTTCCCAAAATAAAGATTTTTTATGTGAGATTGGTTTTAGGTCAAGTTTGCATTAGCAGTCCCAATTTTATTTTGTTGTCACTTTTTATGTATTTTTCTGAAATAAAAACAACACCTAATGAATTTTCAGATTTCCTTGGTTATTTCGAGTCCAATAAAATAGGGGAGGAAATCGGAAAAGCCAATGCACGATCAAACACAATGACGCATACAAAGATAGAAATGCATACCTTTCTCCAGCACTCTACATGCAGGGTGATCCGCGCATAAAATAAAAGACAAGAAATAAACTACCTATATGATGATGCACGAGGAAATCATCCTTAGATGAGCAACTTCTATTACATGAAGAACATACGACTAACTATCGGGAAGACAGACCAGAGTCCGATCTTCGCGATGCCGATTGGTGCCCACCACAATGGGTCCTGTCAGTGCTACATATAACCTCTCTCGACACGTGGTCTCTAATACCAATGAGTTAACTTTTTTAGATTTATTTTAGCTAAGTCCAATTACGTTCTATAGGAACAGACAAGCAATTAAGTGTTGGGACCTTAGCTAATTACGAGCATAATCAGATAAAAGTCCTAAATCTAAGGGCCACAACCTCGGGAATCAAATAGAAAAGAAAAGAAAAAAATCTCGGAAATGCCACGGAAAACTGCGGTGAGGTCCCCCGCGTACACCAATACTCGGCGAAACAGACCTCGAATAGTCTAAGTGTCCAACAGTCTCAGAGTGTCTAATTATTACATTAAATGGATGTTTGTAAGAATAAAACTATCTATCAACTATAACTACTCTTTCACTCCTCTTCTCCTCCTAGGATGTGGGCTTCTCCAAAAGAAAACCGCAACGTCCCTCGGGCGGTTCCTCACATAAAAAGTGAAATAGATGAGTGTCAGAAATAAAAGTGAAATCTAACTACTAAGCCGTGCTCCCCGGCAACGGTGCCATTCTGATGAACGACCAGGAAACTAGGGTTAAGTATCAAAATAAAACAATGTTAGTTGTGACCTATATCACTCGGTTCAGTCAACGAGAAAATAAAACTACTCAAGAAAATAAAGCAATCAAATGTAAGCGGTTAGCTATTTTATTTACCTGGTATAGCAATCAGGATCGAACATAAGGAGTGTGATTTAAAAACTAATTAGTCAAGTTTCGAAAATAAAATATTTTGTGGTTTTTAATTTTTGAAATTTTAATTTTTAATAACACAAAAAACAAGCACGAAAATAAAAGAAAACAATACAACACTTTTTTTGGATTTTTCAAAATGGTCAAAAATACTGAGAAAAATAAAGTAAAAATATTTTTGAGTTTTAAGGGTTTTGAGGCATTTTTGGTAATTTTTAGAGTTTTTTCAAATGTTTTTATGAATTTTTAAAAACCAAAGAGTGCTAGAAATGTAAAACAGTGAACAACCAGGATCAAATTGCAAATTAAAAAGATTCAAAGTGCCCCAAGTCCTGGATGATAAATTTATGGTAAAGTAGAAATAAAAAGCTAAACCTTGACCCAGGGGGGGAGACTAAGGCTTTCAAGTCATCTCGGGGGTGCCTAAGTAGGAACTGAAAATACAATTTTTAGATTTTTCTTTGATTTTATATGATTTTTAAAAGTTTTTTGGTTGTTTTGTGATTTTTAGGGTTTTTATAAAGTTTTTTTAAACAAAATTACTACTGGAGCTAAAACACAATAAGAGACAAACATAAGAATTTTTGTGGAATTTTTAAGACATTTTTCAAAATTTTAGAATTTTTATAAGGCAAATAAGGATTGTTTTGGTGTGTTTTTAATTTCTAAAAATATTAAATGCAAGCAAATTAACTTACAAAAATTACGCTAAATACTACACACTAGCAGAATCCCATGGTATTTTTATGCATTTTTTAAGGTTAGTTTGATATTTATTAGGTTCAATAGAACACAAAGAGTTAAATACAGGTCATAGGGACCTAAACGCAAATATTTTAACTTCTTGGACCAAACAATAACAAACTATAAAAGCACAGGGGTCAAATCTTCAAAAAGTCCATGCCAAGCATGTGTCACACGTGATCCAGGCTCACATAGGCATATATGCAATTTTCAAAACATAACATTCATCTCAGAACAAATAGAAAGCTCGAGACAAAAGTTGCAATTAACCCAAACAAACACGTGGGGACACACGTGACTCCAACTCGACATGACTAAAATGCAAATACTAAACGTACAAGGTCCAAACCGTAAATATCTTTAACTACTTATTTTATTTTCTAGACTAAAAAGAAATAAAAAAACATGCAAGGGAAACTATGAAATATACCCTAAGGCACGTGAGACACACGTGTTGGCTCTGACGGTTCTGATCGCCCTCTGCAAAGTATTCTAACGGTGCAGGAGTAGTCGTGGACATGCGCTTCAGATTTGACAAGTCAGACCTGATCCAGCGGTGTGCAGGGAAGGCGTGTGGGGTGGCTCAGATGAGGGGCCCAGAAAGAATCTAAGCATAAGGAAAATCTGGGATGCGCCCCCAGATCGGACAATAGGAGAGGGTCCTAGACGAACTCACCCAAGGTGAACTTCAACTGAGCGAGGGAGGAGGACCGTCACTCCGATGGAGGCTCTGAGGGATCCAACAGTATCGTGGAAGTGCTGCGAGTCCAGTGCTGGGCTCCGATGAAGGAGACAATGGTCGGAGATGCGTGGTGGTGAAGCTCCTCCTGGAGCTGCTCCGCCTAAGCAGATGGGATACAAAGGATGCTCCTCATGCGTGGTAGTACCTGCAGAGGGTAAAGGGACTCGGGGCGATGCTAAGGTCCAAGTTATTGCATAAGGAGATAAGAGAAGCGACGGGGGGTGGTGCTCGACCATCGACGAAGGTAGGAGAAGGAGGTATGGACCTTAATCTCGATATGATGGGCGAGCCTAAGGGTGATCAGGTCGTACTAGGAGGTGGGTGATGGTCTGGGGAGTCAATCTATATGGACGAATGTGGGTGACGGGGCTCTGGTCGGGTGGTCAGAGTAGAAGAACATGCGACAACGGAAATGGGGAGATCAAATGAAAATGGGAAATCGGGAAGACAAGAGTGGTACCTGAAGCCATTGGTTGAAGCAAGAAGTCCATGCAAATGTGGAAGGCTAGGTTATGGCCTCATTCAAGCTGTGGCAGGCTGAGAGGCTTCTCGCAGCGGCTCTCCGACGACGCGACGAGCTACGCTCGCTCGAACCTCCAAACAACGCTCCAAAGGCACCTATGAGGAGCTGTCACTCTCCTGAAAGTAGTTAGGGGTTTGTGGTGGTGTGAGGAACGAGCTACCATGCACAAGAGGCAAAGGAGATACTTTATAGGATTCCTGATGGTCCAGAAACATCAGAAGGAGGCATGCAACCTTAAGAAGATTCGATCCTTCCTAGGGATCCGCGAGGGTCATGGATCCTAGGAGAAGAATTGGGCAAGGAATAAGGGGGTGCAGAGATCGGGATCGAGCGTAAGAAATCGGAGAAGAAGCTCCGGCGAGAGGATGACGACCTGACCCGGCTAGGAAGGGAACGTTGACTAGGGTCAACAATCCAGGTGGACCATTGAGAATTCAAAATGTACAAAATAAAGAGAAATTCAATAAAAAAATGGTAAATATTTTAAATTAAAAAGTGCATATAATAAAAAATGATTATTATTCTATAACCTATTTTTATGTGATTTTTATTTATTTTTAGGAAAAATAAAATAAGGTATATACATTATATAATATTATATACTGGTATAATATATATATGTATTATGTACAAGTATTTTTATTTTATTATTTTTACAAAAAAAACTTTTTATTTTATATTTTACTTATTTATGCAATAATTTAAGGAATACTAAAGGATTTTTATTTGATTTTTTATAGATTATTTAAAGGTGTAAATTAAATAGGTATTGTATTATATACATGTGTATTTTGTACAAGAAATTGATGATTTTATTTTCATTTTTATTTCGTTTTTATGATTTTATTTGATTTTTATTATATTATTAAATCTATGTACAAGTGTGTAAAAGAATGAAATAATTTTATTCTGTCAAAAATAAATAAATATGTAATTAGTAAAGTATAGGGTATATACAATGCAAAGTGGACCCTCTTCTCTCTCTACGTATTTTCTTTTGCGATCTGGTCAAAATTTGACCTTCTCTTGAGATTTTAGGTCACTTTTATTTATTCTAAATACATCCTTCTTTTTCTTTTCTCTTTATTCTTTTATTTTGAGAAATATGTGTTAATTATGTGATATTAACATAGGCATGCCAAATGCTAAGTTATTGTATTTATAAGTATTTACATGTGGTTTCATTAGAAAGAAGAGCTAAAATAAAAGAATAAAGTATGAGAATTGTAGATTCATCAAACATGAAGATTGATCTGAACTGATTGCTTGAATTCAGAGACTATGCATATGACAACAACCTTATGTAGAAGGAGAAAGTCAAGAAATTGTACATTAAGCATATCCGAAGGAAGACTTTCAAGCATGGTTATAAGGTATGGTTGTTTGATGCAAAGTTAAATTGTTTCCAAGCAAGTTGAAGAGCAAGTGGGCAGTGTTGTTCTTAGTGAAATATGTACGTGACATTTGTAGTATCATGATACATGGTTCATCAGATGCACATTCATTATTCGTCAACAAATAATTGCTGAAGTCATACTGAGAGCACGATACATTCATATACGTTCTTGATTCTATACATGTAGTATTTCAAGACGAGCTCATGGAGGTAGATGGATCAGACAATCGAGCTCAAAAATACTTTCATTTAATTTTCTTCATTTCTTCTTTTTATTTTTTCTTATACCATTTTACTCACATAACCCTTTCATCATTATTTTACTTAGGATATGCTTCATCCTAAGTATAGGGGGAATGGGTGATTCGAGATGCTCATTCTTTGATGCCTCACTTGTCTCTCAACTTGTTGATATTATGTTCTATACTCATGCCATCTTTACCCTAAGTATAAAAGGAAATAGGCCATGATGATAATTTCGTATATTCTGATCCTCGATCATCCTTGATTTGTGTACAATCTACTATATTTAGGATTAATTGATCCTATGTATCAGGGGGGCGATCCACTTCTTATTCTTCGATTGAGTCATTGTAGAATATACTTTTCTATACTCAACACGAGTTATATCCTCCTTTATTTCTCTTTGAGCACTATGAAGACATAGTTGACACTAAGTATAGGGGGGGTCGTATATATGGTGGATATACTTAAACCACAACTCGTACTTTCATATTTTTAATAATATGGATATTATATACTACATTGGGAAAGGGTATACAATAACCCAACTGTAAAAAATATTCTATAAATTGGTATAATTTTTTTTAAAATTCTTTGTAAATATGTTTAATGAATCAATTTGTAAAATGTTTTGCACAATGGTTTGAAAAATGGTTGTAAAATTTATTGAAAAATCTTTTGAAACCATTAGGAAAATTTTTGTAATATATTTTCAAACCTTTGTAAAAATATTTTTGTAAATAATTGCAAAATTTTGTTTCATTTGTTTAAATAAAATGTTATGAAAATCAATTTGCATATGATTTGGAAAATGGTAGAAAAAATCCTTTGAAAAATCTTTTATACCTTTGGAAAATCTATGCAAGATGATTTTCAAATTTTATAAATGTTTGTAAATTGTTTGTAAAAATTATTTACAACATAAGTTTTCAAAATATTTGCAAAAATGTTTTCAAATGTTTCTAAGAACTTTGTACATAATGCTTGTGTAAAAAAACTTGTAAATAAATCCCGGTATACATATATAAAACCCTTTGTAAATTCACACCCAATTCTTGTAAATACTTGTGAGTAGTTGTACACGTAGAATTCACTAACCTTTATCGAAAATTCCTAAAAATTTCAAAAATTTAAAAATTAAAATTTTGCAAAATGTTTTCAAAAATCTTACAAAAATTTACAAACCTTTGCCAAAAAAACATAAAAATTCAAAACCAGAAAGTGTACTTCACAAAAATAGTTGCATTTTCATTTGCATTTTCAGAATGATAACGATATTTGAGCTAGTCTAAATAAAATTCGAATATTGGATCTTTGTTGAACCTTAATTAAATTAATTTCATAGGAACCTTATATGAAATAGAATTGAGATTCTTCAGGTCGACTAGACTTAATTCTTGGAGTCCACAAGACTAGGTTCATATGTCACCTTGATTGCCTAAGTAGATTATTTTGAGATGCACGCATGACTCTTGCCGACAGTGACCTAACTTAGGCACCTGCACCTTACATTTAGCCCAACTCAGGTGATGTGGTGGAGGGTTGGATTTGTTGGCATGATGCACATGAATGGAAATGTACGTAGTAATTTTATGTGGCCAGTGCCCCCCAATCCAATCCATTAGTGATGAGGTCTAAAAGCGGGATGTTGCTGGTTGCAATAAAGTTTCAAAAGAGGGATAATCTACTTTCTCAAGAGTAAAAATGCCCTACATAAATGTGGTTGTACATATACATTCAAAAAAAAGCATGAAATAATGACTCCAAAAAAGTTAGACAGGCAAAAACCAAAGGAAAATTCAATTCCTGTCGGAGTCGTGTATCAATAAGCAAGATTGTTCTTCAAAGTGAAATATTTCATGAATGCTTGCAGCTGGATTCCTTGACTACATTGGTTAAGCATCCTAGTATGTGTGACTATATTGGTCCCCATCCATTTTCTTCTATCCCCCTCTTCTTGGACCGGTTGTACTTGAACTTAGATGGGAATACCCCCTCTGCGAGGAAAGAGTTTCTGGATTGTGGAATTAGGATCACCATGTTGGATAAGACTGTCTCTTTATCACTTCATCTGAGGGAAGCTACATTTCATTTACACTGTACAAGTAAGACGCATAGTCATAAGGGCTCATGTATGATGTGGACTTGTTCCGACCTAGCTTTTGAGAAGACTTGGATAGAGTTTTGTGGTTCTTAAGGGCTATTGAGTTTCAAATCTGATTCCCAATAAGGTTTCGAACATACCAACAATATAAAGGTCTTAACTGAGCTCCAAATTTTGATTTTATGAAGATAAGTTTAATAATCAAAGCCATTCTCACTTATTTCCTTTTCTTTTCTTTATTTTCTTTTTAATGCACTCATTATCATAAGTGTTTAATAGGGACTAGCAAAGGCGAGTATAGTGGGGTGATGATCTCCCATAATGATGCTCCCTCACATGAGCCCCTAATGTGAGGGTGAAACCTCAAGCACACCCCCAGATTTCCTCCATTTTGCATATGAGTTTCACCTATTTACACCAGAATGATGCCACATAGGGCTGGGTGTTATTTAGTTCCCCCAAATAACCAATCCAAACCTTTCAAAAATGGTTGAAATGGGTTTGTTTATCTGGGTTTTGAATCGAGTAGAAAAAAATCATAATATTTATTTGATTTTATGGTTGGGTGATGGGTTCCAAGTATTCCACCCGAGCCACCTAAAAACCCCGAATGACTAACTGGACGATCTTTCATTTTAATTTACCCAACCTAACCAAAATACTGCATGAAAACCAATCATTTATCATTTGTGTATGCCCTTATATTCCTTAGATTAAATACCCTCCATCCATGGTTATACACTCAAATTTGATGGTGAGACTACCGAAGAGAGACATGTATTCTGGTCCCCATCCTTCTCAATTTCAATTTTTATTTTTTGGTACTAGATTTTCTTATTATATCAATTAATGCCATATTAGAAAGATCTTGTGATGAACTACTGGTTACACAAGATTATGAATTGTTTAGATTCAGATCTCATAATTTACAAGCTTATTAGTTGTGAGAAAAAAAATAAATGAATAATATTAAATTTATCTGAGATTTTAATATATCACTATTAGACTTCCAAAGTTTGGTTTTGACCTGATCCAGTCGGTCCAAACCCATAACATGAATTATGTTACTCAATTTCATTTGATTGGGTCATGAGGGTTACTTTTTAAACCTAAATCAAATAGCACCCGATTTATATTGACCCAAACTAATCGAATGCCCAACCCTAACATCACCTTGTCACATGCAATGCAAGCATGATGGAGGGGAGGGGTGATGATTCGATTTTCCACATCTATTAATAATATTGAATTGTCATAGTATAGGAGGCAGAAAACAATTCATCAAAAAACATACGTTGGAATATGCAACAAATTTTAACTTGGTAAGTGTACCAAGTCAAACTTAAGGAATAATGTTCTTTAGTTGCATGATTTTAAATTAATCTATGTAATTAAAACTTTGTAAAGATGATTTCTATGTCAGATAATAAAGCAATATGATGAGGATGCAATCATATAAATTATAATGCAAAAGTAGATAGCTATAATATAGAGAAAGAGAAAGAGATGTGATTATATATTTATATCTCCCAAAAAAACAATTAAGTGAATCCCTGAATTAATAACATAATAACCTAAACTTACCGGTGATCAAGTCATTTATAGTCAAAGATGATCAAGTTAGAATAATACCTAGAATCCCTACACTTAAATGACTCCTTGAAGGATAATTTTAAGCAATAAGAATCAGGAGATGATGACTTTAATTTTCTCAAATTAGCCCTTTTAGAAATAATCAAATGTCCCTAAAACCAATTCCAGAATCATAATTAGAAAGCATGCATAAGACATTTAAATCCTTAAATATTTTGACATTGTAATGCCTCTGATCAAATTAAAGAGCACATAACAAGCTTCAAAGTGACATAATATATGCAAAAATTGGAGTCAAAATGAACAAAATATTCAACATCAAAGATTAGGGACTAAAATGCAAGAAAACATAATTATATCTATCAAAATAGCCCTGGAGGGACTTATCTACAAAATATAGAACCCGAAGGGGCTTGGAAGAAAATGTCCCAAATTGACACATGCTTTGCTTGTGAGGAGGACCTGGATGTAATTTGCAAAAGGTGGGAGGGTAGTGCTACAAAAGTTCCTCGCTCATTTGCCTCCAGCACGTGGGAGCTAGGCACGAAGAGAGGGTTGGGTCTGGCCATTCACGTGGCGTAGTGAGAGGGCTCTCGAGGGACCTTGGGCATCTCAAGACTGGAGGTGCGAGTGGTGACTCGGGTACTAATCAAGGCCTTTAGATCTGATATGATTTAACAACTCTGATGTAGAATGGAGATGGGTGGTGCGGATGGCATGCTTGCTTGATGGGACAACTATTGATGATCACATATAGGCACCGTTGGATCCGAAATCCAATGGTGCGTGCTCTTCGTGCACCTCCATGGGAGGTGGCGGAAGGGCAGGGCTCCAGTGATGTCTCTCGAGCTCCTCTATAGTTATGGGGGATGGTCGAAGGACCGTGAAGCTCGAAGATGTGGTGACGAAGGTGTTGAATGCTCCTCTGAGAAGCTACGAAGGGCTAGGTGGTGAAGTAGTGGATGGTTATCGGAGACAGAAGAGGAGACCGAAGCTCTATCGCTCCGTCTGGTGGGAAGGGTCTTGTAAGGTTAGAAATCAAGGATGAGTCGAAGGTGAGTGGATTGGAAGTCTGTTGGCAGGTGAAGGGAATGGAGACATGGAGCTCCGTGTCTGTGTAAGACTTGGAGATAGAGTGGGGTAGGGTAGGTCGTGGAGAAGGGGACAACGAACGTAGTATGGCTGGTAAAAACCTGTGATGCGAGGCAGAGCTAGATGGACCCTCAGAAGGGTCGAAGGTATGCATGTATGTGAGAGATTGATTGGAGAAACTGAAAAGGGTGGAGATGACAGAGGTACCTCGAACAATGGGTGAGTACGGCGAGGTTGAAGGTAGAGTGAGGCCTAGGATGGTGCACAAAGAACGCTCCTTGGTCATTGCTCGTCATGGATGGCCATCCATAGAGCTCGACAACTGTTGAAGGTAGAGCTGTGGCATAGCTGAGACACCATAGATCACACCGGAGATGGTTGCCTTCCCTCGACAAGGGGTGGTGGCCTATCATGTCAGATCTCCTGGAGCTTGGTCTGGTCCCTCAAGTGGTGGATGGTGGTGAAGGTCACGGGAGATGTTTTTCATAGGCGAGTTTGTAGGTGGCATCACTAGGGTTTTGCATGATTGGTTTAATGGTAGCATGCAGAGGATTGAAGGCGTGGAGATTACATGAGGAAGAAGATCGAAGAAGGCATCGAATGAAGGGATCCTGACAAAGAGGGAGGCAGAGAAATGGTCGATGTAATTGAGGGAAGAGGCAGTGTCGCAATGCATAATGGTGGAGAGGAGATTGGTCCAAGGAAGAAAAAGGATCACATGTCGTCGGATTTTGTGAAATGAGCAGCCCATATGAGGCCATGTCGAGACACATGCGGTACACATAAGAGGAGAAGGTGTTGGGTGGAAATAGTCTCGGCTGTTGGATCAGATCTGATGCAATAACCTTGTAGGCGAGCGCTAGCGGATAAAAGGGGTTGACTAGGTCAATGGGCACGGGTTGACTAGGCACGAGGTGGACGAATGTGTGGGTGCAATGTGGCATGAAATGTTGACCAGATCGTTGACCATGTAAAACAAGAAAATATGAAATAAAATAGGAGAAAATTCCAATGTAAAAAGTGGTCAACATGAAAGTTGTTGCTCCCAATGACATCTACAACTTACTCGAAGGACCAAATAGCAAAATAAGTCACTTTTACAAAATACCATTTTTATATAGGTATTAGTTTGCCATTAATCCCAACAATTTTTGTGTATTTTATTTTTAATTATGTTTTTATTATATATACATATAATATTTATAAGATTAATCTAATTTTTATGGATTTTTATAGGTTAAGAAACAAGTTAAATAAAATCATCAAAATAAAATATGTACAAAATATACAAGGTTAGATCTTTTTAATTTCTTTGAAATTTGGGGTTTTTATGAATTTTGTTTCTTAAAGACAAGTTAGTTAATGAATTAAAGAATATAAAATAATAAGAATTAAGTTAAAATAATTAGTTTTGTGCCTAAAATAATAAGCATAATATAGCTTATTATTAGGGTTTATTTATTCACATATTTTAACCCTAATTCCTTGCACAATTAGTAAACTTAATTAGTCTATTTTAGGGGATTTCATAAGTGAATTAATAAAGAAATTTTGTTAATATATTTGTATTGAGTAGATGTTTCCTGGATTCATCAGGGGGGTGTGGCAACCTTACCAGTGTATTTTGGGATACTTACAAAGAAGTTTTATGATTATTTTTTAAACCTGAATTTTAATTCCAATATTTGCATATGTGCCTATGAACTCCATGCTCTATAAATCATTCATCTGTTCATGGAAATTTTGTGAAATCAATTTTTTGGAACCATCACTTAAATATATATCATGTGTATGTTTCATAATTTTCTATTTTATGATGACTAATGATGAATTTTTGAAGACAATGTTTATTTGATTCATAAATAATTCTAGCTTTCATATTTTGCTTCATTTTGGATAAATTGTACATCTAATGTAGGACAAACTTTCCTCAAGTTTCATTAAAAAATACTTTCAATTATGCATGGAATAGTTTATCTAAGGTTCGGAGTAATTGATTTATTGTGTATTCATTTTACTTGATATTGAAAATTTAAAATATGTGGATGTAGCTCAGACTTTGCTTTACATCAAGAAATTTTTGTTAGGATTTTATGTCATTGTGAAAGTAGTTAAAAATTGCAAAACATACATTCAACCTTATTGTAGCATTTTAGTTTAGTTAATTCATATTCCCTTAGAAAAATATTATAAAATAGGACAAATGCCTCTCACATAGATACACGTCATATTTGTGTATACCTCCAAAAATAATGAAAATATCAAAAATCATCTGAAAATCACTAAAAATCCATATAAAACCAAATCAAAAAAAAGAAAAGGTAATCTAGAAGTCTATTTTGAACCTATTTTTAATAAAAATATCTTCTAGATTGTTGTCCTTATTTTTAAATCAGAACTCTATTTTCAAAGCTGAGCTCATTTGCCTTATTTATTGTTCTCAAGATTTTATTTTTTTCTTATTTTTATATTTTTATTTACAAGAAATGTATCTAAAAATATTTGGAAAACATAAATTCACAAAAAATTTATTGATATTTTTATCATTTTTGTACTCCTTTTCTTTTACTTGAAATCCCTTCCTTTCCCTTTTCCATTTATATTTTAGTAGTAAAACAACATTTTATTTTTCCTTTCTTTTTTATTTTATTTATTTTTTAAGATAAAATTTAAAAAAAATAGTAAACTAAAAAGACATTGGAGGAAATAAATACTATACATTTGAAGCTATGATCAACAGTTAAAGTCATACTTGTTATACTATATGTATTTGAGAGCGTCAGAAAAAACAGAGAATTGAGTTCCTCTTGAGTAAGAACATAATGGGACTTAGAGTTAGAAGGTTATCCAAAACTAGTGGTCTGATTATCTAGTCTTGTTATACGGATTACACAGTTGGATATTTTACGAAAGTTGTACTCTTGAATAATTAATTGCTTAGGGATGAGAAATACTTAAGTATATAAGAGTGATGAATTCATGATTCATCTATGTTATTCCATGGTTTTAACTCCTTTTCCAAGGCAATTCAACCAACAAACCCCTCTAAATATACAAATAAGTAATTTATGTGTTGTACATGATTAAGGTTACTTATTGTACATTTAATAGACCATATTTAATTTTGTATATATTATACATTAACACACTTTTTCTCTTTGCTTTTAATCCAATAAATATCTTATAAAAAATAGTTTAATGTGCTATTGAGTCTTGTATATCTAGAGTCTTTATTGAAAATAAAATATTGTCAAAAACCATAAAATTGACATTCAATACATGTTGAATACTAACCAAAAATATGAAGAATGTACAAATGAGGTCCTTTACATTTTTATTCTTCATGAAAGATATAAATCTCACTAAGATGAACAACTTTTATGTTGAACACTTTTTTAGTTGATGTCATTTGATATTTTATTTTGAATTTTCTTTTTATTTTTCATTCCTATTTTCCTTATTGGGCCATTACTGAATATGTGATTCATCGCATTAATTAGCTGAAAATAGAGCTTTGTCTCAATTAATTAGGTGCATTCACATATTTATATCTCATAATTAACATTCATGCTCTGGTAAATAATTTGCATAAATTAACATTTCATCATACATTCATATTCATTCGTAAATATTCACCTAAATTCACCCATTTTTAATCAATTCGCTCTAATTCCAATTAATATGAAACCAACTTAATCGTTTACATATCATTGGTATTAACAAATGAAAATCCAAAAAAATACTGACCTATATATATATAAATCAAACCCTGATTCTAGGACAGAAAGCCCTAAATGTTGATATCTCCCACTTAATATTTCATGTACGTATTTGACTCTTTATTTATTTATTATTTTTTATAATTATTTCATCTCATTTTCTAAGTAATTACAAAAAAATAAAAATCTAAAAATATCAAAAAATCCATAAAAAGAGAGATCCTAACTTGAGCACGCTGACCTACTTCACATGTATATAACCCACATCATTCATTTATTATGACCTTTTCTCCACTCATAAAAATCTGAAAAAATTACATTTGTATCTCATTTATTATTTTACATTATGTTTGATTTTTAATGCATTAATTGTACACAGAAAAGCAAATAAAAATTACAACCATAATAAAATAGCATTTTATATACATAGAATATCACCAAAAAAATCATAACTTGCACAATTGAGTCCATTTGCATTTGAGTCCTTCATGAACATTGTAAAATATATATAGGTCATCATTTTTTTATTTTGGAAATTTTTACATTTGAGGTCATTCTTTAATTTTAATTCATTGTTCATGCACGGTCAACGGGTCAACATCCACATGTCATGCACCCATTTGCACACATCAATGCCACATCACTCTCCATGTCAACCCACCCTTTAGCCCTATCAACCATCTTTGTCCTCTAGTTCCATTAACCCCAACCACTGGATCAAATTTGATCCAACAATTGTGGTCAAACCCACCTCCTCTCAGCCCCCCTCACATGCCTCTCTCCAGCCGTTGGATCTGGAACGATCCAACGGGAGCTGCATCTCCCCCTACCTCCAGCTATTCCTCCCAATCAGTCGTCATCATTGACCAACCACCGCCTCACCACGGTCGTAACCACTCCGTTATCTCTATCCTCTCTGACCAATAACCACTATACCCTCCATTATCCTCTCCCATATCATGATCCTAATCCCATCAGCCAATGGTCGACTTCCACCCCTTCTTCTTTGTTTTCTCCTCCATTCACCTGCAACTTCCTTATCTAATCTTCCTCTCCAACTGCCGCCTCCCAATCCATTATCCCCTTCTTCTTCCATTACCTGCAACAACCCCCTCCGTCCCCCCTCTCTATCCTCTCAAAACTACAGCCCCTCACGCCTACACCTAACCAACCTAATCCCTAAATCCTTATCCTATCTTCTTCTAGCACCCACTTATCCCCTTCATCAGATCGATGAAACCAACCAGAAAACCATACAACACTAACCAATCCTAGTCCCTACTCCCAATCTTCATATCCCAATTTAACTCTAACCATCACATCCATTATCCGTCAGTTCCAACACAAATTGAGAATGAGAGAGAGAGAGAGAGAGTTTGGTGGCATAGTTGATGACAATAACTGCTCCATTCGTAGCGTAGATCTCTACGTCGGGCGTGATACAAGGTCTTCTTCGAACACCTTGCTATTGATGTTGCATTGTTTCTTCCTATGCAACCGAGCTTTTAGGGCAATCTTTGACGACCCTCTGAAGGCGACGACCAGAATCGATGCCTCTCTTCCTCCTCCATCCCATGCGACGTCAACTTTTAGGTAAAACCCTATATCCTTTTTTTATTCCACTTCATCCTTCTTCTCTTCTTCGTTAGCTAATCCAATTCCTCTGCTACTACTTCTTCTTCCTTTATTAACTTTCAAACCCAAATTGACATCACCAACATCAACCTGAGCCTCTCCATCTTCCTCTTATATATAAACTATGACCTGTCACCTCCAGCCGAAAATGCGGTCGGAGCATTGCTCTATTACTCCACCCAATACTGGAGTAACAACCACCTTCTCCTTTGCATCTTAACTCTATCGCCGACCCTTGTGTTTGAACAACAACACTCACTACAAGTCCCGATAGACGAGGAGATCATCATTGGAGCCCCCCGACCGTATATCAATCGATAGAAGGTGCCCCCTCGCTCGATGAAGATGAAGACCCCATGAGGAAACTACAACCACCGTGCGATCATGAATAGATCTGATCTCAACCATCGACACCCACTTAATTCCCAATCGTCGATCACTCGTCATGATGCGCACAGGAGGAGTCTTGGTGGGACGAACACAACCACTGATCGAGATCACCCAAAGCGCATCTGAACTGTCAATCCAAGTCACGTGCCTCTCGTACGTGACCTGGTGCTTTTATGCCAATGCCCCCTCACCTTTCAGTATTGATAGAGAAGCCCATACCACACGCTCTATGCGTGTGACCCGGGATCGCACCGTTACCCCAGCAGATTCTGGAAATCATGTACACACCCTCGTCGTGGATAAATTACATAATATGTATCTTTGAGTTTACAAAATTACAAGCCAACCCCTCTGAAGGTTCAAATTGAGAACATTTTATTTAATTTGGATACATTTATGCCCCCATAACCATGAACTCGATGTCGTTTTAAGCATTTATTCTCTGAATCACATGAACTCGACATCATTTTGAAGCTTATTATATTCTCTATCATATAGAATATTCAACTAATTATTTTGAGACTCTATTTGATATTAATAAATTCAAGAATTTCATCTGTTCATTTTGATCCAAATATTCTCTGTAATTGATTTTATTACTCATAAAATTGTGGAAATTTGAGGCATCATTTTAGGAATTAATTTGACATTAATTGATCATTTATTTTCTATGATTAATTAAGTGGAGGCTCATGGATTAAATTTCTTGAGAGGCCTACTTGCTCTTTGCATTATTCATCTTCATTTAAAATTCGTAAAAAAATACAGTATTTATTTTCTCTTACACATGGCAAAGCATTATTTTCTTGCATAAAATATTTATAAAAATTCATGCATCACATTTGTTTAAGATAATTGCATCTCTTTTATTAAAAACCCATGAAAATTACAAAAATTTAAAAAAAACCATAGGAATTCACCTCTCTTCTAAATCTAAATACCTATATTGTTTTGAAAATTAATTCTAAACCCTCCCTACGTTCGACGTTGGGACTTGCCAAAGTAAAATAAACAGATCAACCACATAGAGATTAATTTTTATATTATATCTCGTGCAGTCATTATTTTGATTGACTTGATCTCTATCACCTGCTACAACTAACATTAATTCCATCAAATTAAGAGTGGAGGGCGAGGCCTTTTAGCCATGTAGTTTTCTCTAGGCACTCCACGCGGCCCAACCCTTCTTCCACCCCCATCTTTCTACTAGAACATTGGATATCATGATCCAACGACACCTATAATTCCCTACACGCCTCATCTGGGGTCGCCTCTCTCTCGCCAGATCTGACGACTACTAGGTTGTCTTCCACCTCTAGCCTCCCTCTCTCCTAGGTCACCCACGTGCGACGGCTCCCCTTTCGGTTTCTTCGCAAGCCACTCGATGTTCTTCTGACTCTCTCTAATCGTCGACCTACACCCCTCACATTCCTCTCTTTCTCCCAACTGCCTCTCGATATCCCTCCACATGCACAGTCGTCACTCGGTGTCGCTCGAAATGCCTCCCACTCACTCCCTCCATCTATCAAAACCACCACGTCTACCCTCCTCCAACATCCGACACCAGTTGCAAGTGAGTGAGATCTCCCTCCCCTTCTTAGGTGACAGCACATGGGGTTGAGATGTCGAGCGACAACTTCTCTCTTGCAGGCGTGATCTGCAAGATCCGCCTCGCATCACATCACCTCTTTGGCATGCTGCTTTATCTCACCACACATCAGTGGTTCGAACCGAAGTCTAGGGTTTAGGCCTTAGCACATCACGAAAGGGTGAAGATTGCACTGCATGTGATCAAGAGCGACTAGTCGCACTAGTTGCTCGGGGCAATGGAAATTAAAATTTAATAAAGATTAAACCACATGATATGAGAACCATTCTCATATCATTTCACCAAGATCACAAACATGTAATAGGATTACCTCTTGAAGTATGTTGCGATAGTGTGCCTCTAAACGAAGAGACCTTTTGTCTCAAGTCTGATCCAACGAAGGATGCACTCGCAAATGCGTGGATAAGGCATTTAGATCCCACAATCCGAGTTGATGATTTGAGCGTTGAATCTCTTGATTTTATCTCATGAGATACGAAGACTTCCTCGCAAGCAAGAAGCGTCGAAGAGGGTGGAAATCCACGAGTAGTCAATCTGGCAGCACAATGGTATTGCGAAGACAATGGGGCTCTCACAAGCAATATGGTGGACAATCACAATATTGAGATAGAGAGAGAGAGAGAGAGCTTCGACATGTATGAGAACATGAGAGATAGATTTGTTGCTTTCTTATTGTTGTCAAAGAAAGAGCTAGGTCTAGCCTTTTTTATAACAATTTAGATGGTGGAGATGCACTCCTAATTCAAATCAATGGCCATGATTTTATTGCATAAATTTGCAACAACAAATAATTAATCTAAAATAAAATAAATTGATTAAATATCCATCAATATAATTTAATTTGAATTAAATCTATTAATGTGGAAATAATTAGAAAGAGAACAAGCATCTTTCCATACATAGGGTGGATGACCACCTTAAATTAGGACTCAAGGGGGTCATCCACTCCTAATATGGAATGGAGGATATGTCCTTCCAATTGTGTTGAGATCTCATATATCATCAAAGATTCCACATGTAAAACAACCTTTATTAGAAAATTATTGACCAAAATAATTCCAAATTATTTTGTGATAATTTAAATCATGATATTGATAATTACGAATCATATTCAACAACCCAATAATAAAAATGTAAATTGCATTTTCAATTAATTGTATAATGTGAATCCAATTGACATCAATATTTAGTTTGTAAAGCATATTTAAAATTAAATCTCTCCACATATTATAAAGCACATTTATATTATTTAGGATTATTATGGATAGCTTTATCCATTAATGATATCTTCGATAATTAAATCTTATTTAATTATCTTAGATAACTATTCCCATGTGTCCCAATAATATGAATCACATTCGTATTATTCATGATAACTGAATCACATTTAATCATAAATTTACCAGTGCTCAAATACTTTAACAACAATAGAATTATTCTTGAACTCTTTCAAGAATAATGTACCTTCTCCATAGATACTTGGAGATAAGGACTGTGTGATTGTACATTCCATGTACAACGACTTGGATATTGAGATCTTATCTCAAATTAAGATCTTGGGAACCTCTCAAAGATGTTTGATTAAATCAAACTATAAATATAATCATCTCATTGCATCTGAATCACATTCAGATCAATGTCCAACATTGGACTAAGATCAGACTACTAATCTATTGAGAGGAGTCACTAAAATCCAAACATGGTTCATTACTCCATCAAGATGGAAGTGTCATGGTTATATAATCTTTTACGATCACATCACCCTTGATATTCCTAATACCCATACATCATACATATTGGAAGACCTAGAATAAACTTGAAGTTTTAGATCATACTTAAATTATCTTCTTCAGGGTTTTATCATTAAGTTTTGCATTCATTCATTGGGAGTAGGTATCGATCATATGCTTTCCAAAAGCATATATCATACCTACAAGTTCTTATCATGCTTTCAAAGTAAGACGACCATACATGGAATTTGATCGGTCACAATACCTCATGGGTGAGCTCATGTCTTTCGATTTAGTGGTGAACTTGTATGATCCCTTTAGGAGATCATATTACTCATATGCCCTTGTATGCACACTGGCTTACTAGAGTATAGAACTTGATTAGGTTATCAACCTAATGGTCTGCCTAATGTACATACTTAGAGATACAGTAATACATCTGTCTCAGGTCACGGGATGCATGCTTATATTGGTTATCTCAATTTCGTTAAGTCAACTCTTTGGCCTACCTTATCTGACACCTTCGAATCTTTATTCCTATGTAAGGGACTTGATCAAGAGGTCGATTAGAAAACCTTTACAGAAGAATTGACATCTCCTTATCACGTTGGAGATCATCTCTTAACAATCATTTGACAGTTCTTGATGAGTCCTAAATCTAACTCTTTAGATATCATCCAAGCACCAGCTTTTATGATTCAACCATTGAATCAACAGTTGTATAACTATTAAGATGACCATGATACGTAACCCCTTGTAAGTGCATTCATTCATTTAATCTCAGACAAGGAGTGAAATAAAACAATAACTTTATTGATATATTAAAAGATTGAAGGGAGTTGATTTAGTAAAAAATTAACTCGCGCATCGTAGAAGCATGGGACTGCATTGTATACGATCTAGGTCGACTAGTCGAAAGGGGCGGTAGAAACTTAAAATTTTTTTGAACGAAACCACATGACATAGGAATCATTCTCATGCTGTTTCATCTTGGTCACAAACATGTATTAGGATTACCTCTTGTAGCATGATCGTGATCCTCGTATCTCTAAATGAAAAGTCCTCTTGTCTCAAGTCTGATCCAATGTAGACAACACTTGCGAGCGTGTTGATGAGATGCATACTCCCTGGATTCCTTAGTGATGATCTGGGCCGAGAACCTCCTTATTTCATCACTTGAAATCAGCCAACCTCACGAGCACGAAGCACAAAAGAAGATAGAGATCCATTAGTACTTGATCTGCAGCATAACGACAATGTGACGACGACGACACTCTCCATAAATCCTATAGTGGACGGCCACTTGGGGGGTGAAGAGGAGGGCCTCTTTTACGTGTATAGAGAGGGAGCAAAGAGATTTTGTTGCTCCAACTTGTATGTTTAATTGTTGTAGAGAAGTGCCTAGGGTTTCCCCTTCTCTTGTACAAAATTGGATAACTAGGATGCACTCCTAATTCAAAATAAATGGCCTAGATTTTCTTACAATAATTTGCAACAACAATTAATTAATCTAAAGAAATAAATAATATTTAAGACATTCGCCAATAAATTTTATTCTCATTAAATCAATTACATGTGGAATAATATGAAGGAGGAAATCCTCCTTCCCAAATAGGGTAGACGATCACCATGGAGATTTTCTCCATGTGGTTGTCCACTCCTATTAGGAGTGGAGCCTTCTACTCTTTCCAAATTGATGAGATTCTCAATCTCATCAAATTATCCACATGTTGCAACACCTTTTGTTGCTTAAATTTTCACCGAAATAATTCTAAATTATTTTATGATAATTTCAATCATGTCATTCATAATTATGAATCATATTCATCCATCCAACATTAAATGTAAAGTCACATTTACATTTAATAGTACCATGTGAATCCATTTCGCATTTAATTGTATAATGTGAATCAGATTCACATTAACTTATAAATTATAAATCACATTTACAATTAAATATCTCTTATGACATTATGAATCATATTCATAATATTTATGATTGTTGTGGATAGTATTATCCATTTTAATCATATCCATGATAATTAATTCCCAATTTAGTTATCTTAATTTTTGGGATAATTACACCCATAACCCTGAGTAATTTCGCAATAACATTCATAACCCTATATAATCGCGAATGACATGAGAAACCTTGAATAATCACTCCGTCTCACACTCATAACCTCCCGTTAGTTTAATATGTTAACTCAACCTTACGAAGAGTTAATCTAACCAACTTATGATTTAACGGCTAGGATTAGCCAAAACAAAAAAATGAAAAAGGAAAAAAATGAATGGAGGCGGAGACAGGCTTGTAGATGGATGTAAGAAGCTGCCCGTAGATGGAAGGAGTCGGAGGCTGACCGGGGGAAGGAGGCTTCGAGCTTTGGTGGCGGGCGACTGGGGGGGGGGTATCGCCGCGGGGGAAGGGTCGATGGTCTTCGAGCAGGGCATGAACTCAGTGAGGAGCAAGGGGATTTCTTTGCATGTCGGTGGGTGTAGGCTTGCTAGCGGAGGCCTGGCTGGGTGGGGGAGGGCGCGGGAGGGGCCTTCGGCTGGGTGGGGGAGAGCACAGGAGAGTGCCTTTGGCTGGGCGGGGACGGGTCCGGGGAGGGTGGCGACGGGGGTGCTTCGGGTAGGCAGGGGCGACGAGGGGGCATGAGGTGGGCGGGGGCGGTGAGGAGGCTTCGTCTAGGTTAGGGAGGGCGCGGGAGGGGGCCTTCGGCTGGGCGGGGCCGGGATAGGGAGGGAAGGGGGGGCTTGGGGTGGACGGGGGTGCTTCGGGTGGGCGGGGGCAGCGAGGGGGCATGGGGTGGGTGGATGCGGCGAGGGGGCTTCGTCTGGTGGAGAGGGCGCGGGAGGGGGCCTTTGGCTGGGCGGGGGGCATGAGATTATTGTTATGGAACTTCCTGTCCCCTGGTTGCATACTCGCCATCATCATCCTCTGCTGGAGGATCAAGGATTCATTAAACACGGACAATTTCAGCCTCAACCGCTTCCCCTCCTCCCTGAATGTATCTAGTTTTTGTGGATAGATATCATATGGACTGACTGCATATTAGAGAATGGTGTCGAGGTTTCGCACGCAAGATAATAAGATGGTTCTGCGAAGCTCGGGGTTCTTGTGGAGGACCTTGAACATGTCCATGTTTGCGCCAAAAAGAGAACTGATCATGTCTTTCAAGGGGATCACATTATCGAAATCAACTTCGGTTTGGTAGTTGTTACTGTCTTCAAAAATAGAAGATCTGCAAGCAGTGATGGAGCCGGGATTTTTAGTTAAACGGGACAGACATATATCACATCATTTTTAATATAAGATTCTTAGAAATTTCGAGAATTTGAGAAAGGCAGCTGCGCTGTTGGATCAAATCAAATTTATCTATACTCTAAGCAAACAGATTCTTCCTGGTTTCTTTTTCAAAACATCAACACATTTATCGTGCGAGGAACGTGTAAAATTTTCGAGATCGTATTATGGTCCATACATTCAGTGTATTTGCAATAACGTATGTTGACGAATATCATACAATCAGAATAGCTTGGTTCACATAGAAAGGGAAGGCACTGTCAGGGAATGCTGGTGATCTAATAACGGGCACCCTTCTTCTTTCAAAATCTTTGACGAAAGTGGTATCTAGAGATTAGAATAACGCATAATTTGGAGGAGGAAGAACGAAGAAGGGGAAGGTCAACGCCGGGATCGGGGGCGAAGGAGGGGAAAGGATCGGCGATGGTGCTGGCTATAGTGGATGATCGGCAGGAGGAAGGGGGATCGACGGCAGCCAGCTTGGGCTTTGAGCAGGGGAGGATCGGCGGACCAAGGGTACAGGAGCTGGCATGAAAAGAGGATGGCATATTTTGTAAATAAGAATGAGCTTTAGGGACAGTTTGGTCTTTTCAAACGGAAACCGTCAATTTTAATGAGGATCCCAGACGGAATATAACCCAGGGTCATGTCATGTAAGAGTTAAGCATTAGTCAGGGTTTCTCATGTAATTCATGATTATACAGGGTTATGAATGTTATTGCAAAATTACTCAGGGTTATGGGTGTAATTATCCCTTAATTTTTCTCTCAATATGTATCCAAATAATGTGAATCACATCCAATTATTAATGATAATTAAATCATATTTAATCATCAAATGCTCAGATATTGTCAATAATAGAACTATTCTTGAACTCTTTCAAGAACAATGTGCCTTCTCCACATATACTTGGAGATAAGAACATGGTGAATGTATATTCCATGTATAGTGACGTGGATAGTGTGATCTAATCTCATATCCAGATCTAGAAGACCTTTCAGTGATGTCTGATCAAATCGGACAGAATATCAAATCTTCTTATTGCATTAGAATGTCCAACATTTGGACTAAGATTGGATAATCAGTCTATTGAGTGCAGTCACTAAAATCCAAACATGTTTCATCACTCCCTCAGAATAGAAGTGTCACAGTTATACAATCGATTAAGATCACATCATCCTCGAGTAGTTCTATAACCCTTACATATTGCATACTGGAAGACAGAATAAACTCGAAGTTCTGATCTTATTTGAACTATCCACTTCAGGGTTTTATTGTAAAGTTTCTCATTTGATCATTGAGATTTGGTATCGATCATATGCTTTCCAAAATCATATATCATTCTTTCAAATCCCATCGTGTTTCCAAAATAAGATGACCAACGTTGGAATTTGGTTTATTCCAATATCTCATGAGTGAACTCTTGTCTTCCGGTTCAGTAGTGAACATGTATGATCCCATTGAGAGATCGTATTATTCATATGACCTTGTGTGCACACTAGCTCGCTGGTGTTTAGACAGTGATTAGGTCATCAACCTAATGGTCTGCCTAATGTATATACTTAGATATGTAGTAATAAATATGTCTCTAATCAGAGGATGCGTGCCTATATGTGACAGCATACGATATAGGTCTTAACTATCTTGATCTTGTTAAGTCAACTATTCGATCTAACTCATCCAAAACATCCGAATCTCTATTCCTATACAGAGGACTTGTATCAAGAGGTCGGTCATATGTTAGCCTTTAGAGTAAGGATTGTCATCTCCTTCTCAGGCTGGAGATCCCTTCTTGATAATCACTTGATAGTTTGGTTGAGTCCTCAATGTAAATCTTTAGATATTTAACCTTACACAAACCTCTATTATCCAACCTTTGAATTAACAGATGTATGATATCAAGATGGCCATGGTACATAACCCTAATTGTACTAAGGGACCTATTATGCAAATTAGTTATTCTTCAATTCTGATTAAGGAGCGAACTGCAACAACATTTATTGTATACTGGCTCGTCGTGGGCTCACATGTCCAACAATCTCCCATTAACCCCACACTCATGAACTAATCATAATATATTTAGTTAAATAGCTTGGTCATCTGACTAGTTACTCTGTTCCAGAGAGACTATGCCAAGTCCTTTTACATACTTGCATATCTCCTAGAAACAATGCTTGCATCCAATGCGAATATTGCATCTTATACAACTAATAGTAAATCGTGTTAAAGTAGTTACAATGACTTTGACACTACAACTCAATAATTATTATAACCAATAAGGGATTTATCCTTATCAGAATACCCTTATGTATGGACATCTCTATCCCCTTAGACTAAGACACAGTCTTAAGTCTTGTAAGGTATCCGTAGGTAAGACCTTTTAGATTACTATCTATAATGTCTAAAGTTCTTAAAGATAATATTTTGAGATCACTATCTCAAATGTATTATCTTTGAAGATGTTTATTATTACTGTAATTAAGAGTTTTATCTCCATGGTCATATTGGTAACAATTTACCACTCCCACTGCATGGTAGACTTCTGGCCTTTGGTACACATCTACTATACGACTAGCTTCCTATAGTTGTTGCACAAAGGCACGCAACTTTAGCATTACATCATCAACACTTTGAGATGCTATCCCTTATGATAGGTCAGTACCGTATCTTAAGGGAAAGAAGCCATCATTGGAATTTTCCAAAGTCGAATATGTCCAAGATGTACCACTAATGTGACGGTCCCATTGCCCTCTTCTCTATGCTTATGAACAACTTTAGAATCAAGATCTAAGAGGCATCCTTGAGATCTTTTATCTCAAGGTATGGAATAACCAAGATATAAAACACTCATTATCATCCTTAGATCATTCCAAAAGATTATGATTTCATTTACATTTAGCATGATGAACATAAATGGCACTCCCACTGAGCTTCACATGGTTTATCAAGATTATATCTGAAATCATAACCTTTATAATTTCATCAAATCTGGTGTTTCAGATACGAGAAGCTTAATTTGAGTCCATAGATGGAGTACTTTAGCTTGAACACTTCACCTTCCTCAATTACGAAGCTCTAGGCTACTTCATATGAATATCCTCGTCGACGTATCCATAGAGGAATGCAATCTCGACTTCCATCATTTAGACGTCATAGTCAAGTTGTGTAGCTATAGCTAGCAATATTCTGAGGGGTATAAGCATGATCACTGTAGAGAAAGTCTCATTGCAAGTGATGTCTTCTCTCTATGTGAGAACCGTGCTTTGAAGGTGATGAATCCGAAAAGCCCTCTATTAATTTGTGATAATGAAGCATTTAAAAATAAATGTGTCATTCGTTGTAGGCAGGCAATCGGAACCAATAAAAAATAACCCCTTAATTATTTCATCCAATTAATTTTGAGTGGTTTTATGTTTATTTAGCCTAGAAAAATCCCAAGGTCAAGCTCGAGGAGGCAAAGGAATAATCTGAGTTAATGTCTATCAAAGTTCTTGCACGATTTTCAAGGCAGAATATTTTTGGTATTTTTATTGCAATTTTAGAATGCAAATGAAAATGTGGCCATTTTAGAGGACTAGAAAATTAATATTAATCAAAAATGTCCAAAAATTATGAAACTAGTCCAACGTGTGAATAATGATGAAATGAATGCACTTTTTTTTTGGAATTTTCTGATGCGATATGAATATTTAATGAATTAAATGGTGGAAACAGTATGAATCTCAATGATTAATTATAATAATATTAAACCTACTTATTTCAGGAAAAAAATCATTCAAGTTAGATCAATAAATGAACTATCCTAGAAAAATCTTAAACCCTAAAAATGTAGATTTAATACCTATTAAATATTAAATACTAAATCCACAAAATGATTTTTATAGAGTAAATGATGCATGAATACAATTAATTCTATGATCCTTAAATTTTTGGCAATTTTCAAAGTACCAGTTAATTTTATATGAATTTCTAAGCACCAACTAGGCAGAATAAGAAAATTTTCCACATAAGCAATTATTAATTATTAGCCATAAATAACAAAAATAAAAAGAGCATGCCACAATGTAGAGAATTAATTGAGGAACATAATGCCAATTTTTAAAGAACAAAAAATAATGCAGTAATGAGGTTTAAATATTGGATAGAAGTCAAGGTTCTGTTTGCAAAATTGGATAACATAAATAGTAAAAAATGCAAGGTAAAATTGTAAATATCGAAACCCATGGGGAGGGTGCTCTACTCTGGGTCAGTGGGGACTCCTTCTAAATTTGGCGAACTTGTGAGGGCCTTCTCACAATCGCTCCCCCTGCACATGTGAGAGGGTTCTTTAGTGATTCTACGGTCCTCTGGGGATTTGGATGCAAATCTCCTCTAAAGGAAGGTGGCAGTCGCGTGATAGCATGGAGATTCAAGCCCATCGAAGGAGGGCGGTGAAGTGGTCCTCCGACGATGGTTCTATCATTGGTGAAGCAGCGAGAGAATGGATCAAAGATGGGAAGAGATATGGGGGTATGGTCCTGCTCCGTTCTCTTGGCTAACACACGGTCGAGGTACGTCGATGACGAGGGCAGTACAATAGTCTTTGGAGAACCAGAAGTCTAGCAGATAGTCAATCCAGCTCAGTGCTGGAGGATGGAATCTTATATTGATGTCGAGAGGAATATGAAGGTCCCCCCAGATGCCGGTGAAGCACGGGGGCGTGGGGGCACTAGAGGTATGTGGCTCAATGGTGAATCGGAGCAAGCTTCTGGGGATGTTGTTGGAACCGTTGGAGTTGGGGAAGCCTGAAGTGGGTGATATATTGCTCTTCATCGAAGGTAAGGGGGAAGGCGATGGTGGGGTCTTGACTGGAGCAGGAGCGACTGGAGATCGAGCGGAGCATTAAAGGGGATGAATCAATGATGCAAGGTAGAGGGTGTGAATTGGTGGATGGATTGGTCGAGCATGGAGCCGTACACGGTGGAGCGAGTGTGAAGATGGCTCAACGATCGATGGAGTGGAGAGATATATGGAGATGGGATATGAACAGGTGGAAGGGGGAAATACCTGGAAGAGAAGGGCTCGGCGACAAAGATGGTCAGAGTGGGGGCTGACCTCAGTAGGGGAGGCTGCGACGAGGCGTGGTGCACCCCAGATTACCCTGTAGGAAGGGGGAGAACGTAGGGCGCTGTCACTGCCAGCCAAACCTGGAAGCTCTCGTGGACTGCTTGTAAAGGAGGATGAAGTTGGAGGATGGTCGGCATTGGGTTTTATAGTGGGTGGAGGTCGGGCCAATTGAGGAAGGTGACTACGATTGATTGGAGATAGATATCGAGCGAGATTTGATGAATGAAACGGAGGTCGGAAGAGGAAGGCGGTGGCCAGTAGGGATCCCAATTGATTGAAGAGGGAGATCGGGTGCTCGACCAGAGTTGGCAGGTGCGCAAGAATCGTGGAGGTGGCAGTGATCGGCCATAAGAGGAAAGGGGGAAGGAGAAGGGATTGGGGTGGTCCGATTGGCCAATATCAGACAACCCAGATCGTGCGATGTCAATTTTATTATTTAATTTTTTTATTTATTTTTTATCTTTTAAATAATAATAATATTTTTATAAATAATAAACAAAATATAATTGTGAAAAATGAGTGACACAGCGGATCCAGGAGCTGCCACATGTCAACTCCAGAAAAATTGAAAAATAAAAAGAAAAGAAAAATAAAAATGAAATAGCTAACGATCTCGAATCAGAAAAATTCTTAAAAAAAGTTTATCATCTCGACAAGATCTACAACTTTCCTGAAGAGACAAAAACCAAAATAGGTTATTTACGTAAAGTGATATTTTTGGAGTATCTCTATGTGTATAAAATACCTTGATTTTTTTAGTTTTGTATTTTTTTGTGATTTTTAAATAATATAAAATTGATAAAAATATGAAAAATAAAAGGCAAATATTTACACATTATTCTATTTATTGGATTTTTAATAATTAAGAAAATAAGGAAATAAAATAAAGTACGATAGAGATGACTTTTGTACAGATTGTTAGTGAACACTCAAACTTGGTTAGTTTCTTTGATTTTGTTTTTTTTTTCGGATTTGGATTTTTGCACATTTTGATAAAACTTTTATCAAATAAAAAAATGAAAAAGGAAATAAAATAAAAAGAGTTAAATATGTACATAAAATAATAGGTCAAAATCGGGTAAAATACACAATGTACAAAAGAGGCCCAAAACCCAACTTTCACGTATGAGATCCGATTCACTTGAACTTGTTTTGAAGGTAATTGAATGTACATTAGTTCAAAATGAGTAGTATCAAATTGAACACTAGATGAGGAAGATATCAGCATTTTAGTCCGACAGATCTGAAATCAGGGTTTGAGTTTATTTCTCAATTATTTCAGTTAGTGAGTTTTTTTGTATTTTTCCTTTATTCATATTAGTGATATGTACATAATGAAGGTCATTTTAGATGATTTGGAGTTAGCATGAATTATTTAAAAATCAGGGAAGTTAACTTATTTTACATGTCAGTTGGGTTGAGATTTTTGGCTTCTTGTTTTATGCAATTATGCATAATAAAATGCAATTATTATTTACATTACATGAATGATAATTATGCAAGATAATTGATAAAATACAAATGAATTTTGAGGATCTGATCTTAACTAATCTCTTTTAGGGTGATGAATCACAGATTCATCAACCCCCTATACTTAAACCATGCTCGTCCCTGAGCAATTAAAGAAATGAAATGAGGTGAAATGAGATTGGGTTCCATAGCAAGACCTTGAGCAAAAGGTGAAAATGGAGATATACCCTATCTTTGGATTATTAGTTTGGCGGAACTCATGTGAGAATTAGAGTTTTAAAATCAACAGCCTCCAAGTTTTACATACATTGCAATAGTTTCGGCTCAGAAGTCATCTTAGATCAATCCCCTTCCCAAAGCATTCCCCATAAACATTGAACAATTGTCTCATGTGTGTGAAAGGTTTTATCTCTTCCCATCAATAATGTCAGACTACCATGCAAACCTCTCCTCCAATAACTCATCCTAAGAGAGTCAGGTATTTCCTTCTAAGGTATGTCGTGTTGTGTCCACAATTGAAAGAGGGTGAAATTTTCAGAAGAAGGGGGAAAGAACTAGAGGGTGACCAGTGTAGTCACCTCTCCTTGTGAAGCTGGCTAGTTTAGCCAAGTCCCCACCAAGATCTACAGGTTGTTTTGAAGCTTGGACCTTTTTGGTCAAATATTTATTTGGCAGTTGCCTTCTTTTTGTTTGGAGTTTTGGTAGCTCTGCATGGATCTTGTTGTGCCCCTACGGATATGGAATCGTTCTTTCCGCACATGTTTTGGGGTCTTAGAAAAAATTGTGCCCAGCTGTCCATCCCTTATCCGAAGCTTTATTTCAACACGTACTCCGGTCTTTAGATGTCCATGCTACTAGAAAAGAGACTCACACATTCTTCCAACACTGTCTGAGTTGAGCTAAGTGCCTAGTGCAAGAGTACATATTAATTCCCTATTCAAGAGTCGTACACAGAATGAGGCGACCAAGTTAGCCACTAAGAGTAAATTCTACACATTATCATGCGAAACTCGAAGAGTTAAGTCAAAGACCTGAAGCTTCTAAAATCCTCTTTCTTAGTGAATTTCCTCTGAAAATTAGGTGGATTAAGGTCAAGTCAGGACCACTCTCAGTTTCTGCTCATAACTCGGTTCAAAACCCAAGGACTTTTCACCAATGCAAGTGTGTATAGTGTTAAGTGCATATGCGTGAAATGCAAGCAAAATTCTCTCTTTTTATGAGATTTTTAATGCCTTTTTTTCTTTTTTTAATGCAAGAGATTTTTTTGATAAAAAAATAAGAATCGATTTTTCAAAACTTTCGGTACAAACGCAATGTTAGTCGTACAAAACTCAAAGTTTTTTTAACTTTACAAGTTAGGTACCCCCTCCGTAAATAAGAATATAGACTTACATGAAAGTACGAGCTACAGGTAGAATATATACAGAGTATATACACACACCCATGCTATGTCCTCAGAGCACAAGAAGCGTGAAGAAAACATAGCTCGGGCTAAGCGTAAGAGAATGAAAAAGAAAAAGAAAAACCAACCTGCCCCTATACTTAGGTTGTTGTCAATCTAAGTAAAGAAGAAGGACAAAAATGAGGCGGACAAAGGGAGAAGTGAATGAGGAGAGTATATACAACGATCATCGGGTCCCCCTATACTTAGGCTCTGGTCAACCTAAGTATGGAAGATGGGTGGGGGTCCGATGAGACCTAAAAATCACAAGGAGAATGTACATTTGAAATGTGTGAAAAATAAAGATGATATGTACAACTTATATCCGTCTGCTTCTCTTCATGTAGGGTATTATGATGAGTCTTCAATGTGCTCGCTCTTATGTAGTTGATGACCTCGACTTGGGCTAGTTATTCTTTATAATCTGCATAGGGTTTCAACAATTGCCCATTCACTAGAAAAGGTTGTGCACCATCTTTAAGCGCAGCAATATCAACACTTCCATTGTTGTGCACAAATATGACAATGTAGGGACCCGTCCATTTTGATTTGAGTTTCCTGTGAAAAATCTTCAACCGGGCATTGAATAACCATACTTTCTGCCTAAAGACAAAGGTTTTATGCCTAAGGTGTCTATCATGCCATCTCTTGACCTTGTCCTTATAGATCACACCATTTTCGTATGCCTGGTTTCGGATTTCTATTAGCTCATTCAGATTCAAGTCACGACACCATTTCCCAAGGTGACAACTCCAATTAATCTTCTTGATTGCCCATTATGATTTTTAATTAGCTCTGCGGACGAATGACATGGCTTGCCATAGATCATCCTAAAAGGTGAAGTACCGATTGTAGCTTCTCCTATAGGCCCACAGAACCTGGTCCAAAAACTGAGACCAGTTCTTCCTATCGTAACAAACCAACTTTTGAAGAATACTCTCCACCTCTCTATTAGAAACCTCTGCCATGCCATTAGACTGCGGTGGTAAGGATTGGCTACTCTATGCTCGAATTTATATTCCTTAGCCAGTGATCTCATTTCTCTATTCACAAAATGGTTGCCCCCATCAGAAATCAAAACCTTTGGAATCCTGAACCTCGCAATAATGTGATCCTTTATAAATCTACAGACAATCTTTCTATCTGCGGTTCGGGTCGGGATAGCATCCACCCATCTTGACAAATAATCAACCGCTAACAAGATGTACTCATGTCCATTGCTGTTGGGAAGGGACCCACAAAATCAATTCCCCTTGCGTCGAAAACATCACAGAAAATCATCGATTTCATGGGCAGCTCATCTTTATATCCAACAGTCCTTCCCATTCTCTGATAGATCGGGCACGACTGTATAAAATCATTGGCATCTCAAAACAAGTTCGGCGAGTAAAAACAACATTGGAGTACCTTGTGTGAAGTTCTCTTTTCCGAATGGTGTCCTCCAGCCTCAGTGTATGACAGTGTGTGAGGACACTCTGGTATTCCTTCTGAGAAATACATCTTCGCCAGACACCCTCTGACCCTTCAATGAAAAGTAACGGATCATCCCAATGGTATTTCCTCGAATTTGACTTTAATCGGTCAATACTGCTCTTTCGCTAACCCTGGGGAACCTGCTTGGAGACAAGATAGTTCACTGTGTTGGCTTTCCATAGGAGTGAGTCAGTAGCACAAACTGGCTCGTCTGGGAAGGTCTCTCGAATTGGTTCAATATTAGGGTTATCATTATGCTCAACTCGGGAAAGGTGATCATCCACAACATTTTTTATTCCAGTTTTATCCTTAATTTCCAAATCAAATTCCTTGATAATTAAGATCCATCTCAAAAGTTGCGCCTTTGCATCCTTTCCCGTTAGGTACTTGATTGTTGTGTGATCAGTAAAAATCGTCACCTAGGAGCCTAATATATATGATCTGAAGTTTTATAGGGCCCAAACTACCATGAGCATTTCCTTTTCAGTCACTGTATAATTTCTCTGTGCAGGATCCAAAACTTTGCTCATGTAGTGAATCGCATATGACATCCCATCACGCTTTTGTCCATGAACAACCCCAACCGCAAAATATGATGTATAAGTCATGATCTCAAAGGGAAGAGACTAGTCAAGAGCTTGTAAAATTGGCTATTCACATATTTTTCCTTTTCAGGAGCGCAAAGGCTCTAGACACTTGTGATCGACAATGAACTCAGTGTCTTTCCCTAAGAGCTCGGTCAGTGGGCGAGCGGTCTTTGAAAAACCATGAATAAATCTTTGAGACATGCCCTAAGAATGACCGTACTGACTTAACGTTAGTTGGTGGCACAAGTTTCTTGATCACCTCCACCTTGGCAGGGTCAACCTTCATTCCCTTTTTCTGGAGATGGCATTCCCCAACACGATACCCTTTGTCACCATGAAGTGACTCTTCTCCTAGGTGTGTACCAAATTGACCTCCCTATACCTTTTGAGGATGCGGTCCAAGTGTGATAAAAATGTATCAAAAGAATCATCATGGAATAAGAAGTCATCCATGAAGACTTCCAGGAAATCACCCACCATTTCAGCAAATACGACGATCATGACTATTGAAATGTGAATGGGGCATTGCATAGCCTGAATGGCATGCGCCTGAATGCGTAAGTACCGAAAGGACATGTAAATGTGGTTTTTTCATGATCTTCAGGAGTGATGGCTACCTGATTGTAGCCAGAGTACCCAACAAGTAAATAGAAGAACCCTTTCCCAGCAAGTCTCTCCAAGATTTGATCAATGAATAGCAAAGTAAATTGGTCTTTCTTGGTCGCGGCATTCAAGCACTTGTAGTCAACATAGACACGCCACGATGTGGGTAATCGTGTCGTGACCTCTACCCCCTCCTCATTGGTGACCATCTAGATTCCTGAATTCTTTGGAACAACATGAAGCGAGGCCACCCACTTGGAGTCAGAAATAGGGTATATAAACCCTGATTTGCACCATTTATCAATCTCTTTCTTAACTACTTCCGAGAGATTAGGGTTTAGTCTCCTCTGAAATTCACGGGAAGGTCTCGCGTTATCGTCAACATATATTTGGTGCGAGCATAGAGAGGGATTAATCCCCACGAGAACTGACACAGTATAGCAAATGGCCTTGTGATTCCACTCAAGAACTTCAAGCAACCTGGACTCCTGGTCTTTAGTTAATGTCGAGCTAATGATCATAGAAAATCTCTCTTTAGGTCCCGCAAGAAACACTTACTTGAGTGTAGGAGGAAGTGGTTTCAGCTCAGGCAAATCTAAATCATCAATTAGGTCTGGTTGAATGGAATCTGAGTTCGGCTCTGTGTTGGATGACGATGGATCAATCTGTGATGTGCTGGCTACCAACTCTGATGAAATGTGAGTTGGATCACATGAGTAATACGACAATTCAGCCAAAGCTGTGTTCGATTTGTCATCTATGTCCCTTAATTATCTGGAGGAAGATGGGACTGACAGCTCCAATGGGGATCTCTATGTTGTCAAGGGTATAGGTATATGGGTCTCAGACAACACCTGGCAAACTGCAATGTGCATTGAATCCTCTTCAGATGGGAGGGCCTCGCTTTGTCTTACGGAGTCTACTACCAAAGTCCAGTTGTGCTAATCAACTTGCACTCTGCCTCTGAAGATTCTATGTACTCAGTACTAGATTCGATGTCTGGTCTTTGCCATTTTATCTGCTTCATCTCTAAGTCCACTTCTCTACGTGGAGAACAAAACTCAATCACTCCTTTGTCGTAATCGACACTGCCATTGCGGCCCTCAAGAATGGTTGTCCAAGAATGATCTGAGATTTTCTCCACTGATTGGGGGTTTCCACACCAAGGACAGTGAAGTCCACTTTGTACTCCTACCCCTCAACCAAGATAACCACATTTTTCACTTCTCTCTTAGGTCTCTTCACTGATCGATTCGCAAATTGGAGTAGAGTTGATGATTTTCTGAGAGGTCCTAACTCCAAATTGTAATATAATGCTAAGGGTAGAAGATTGATTGAAGAACAATTATCTAAGAGAGTCTATGCAAATGCAATGTTGCTGATGCGACTCTCCACATAGCGAGCACCCAGGTCTCTCTTTTTCCTTGGTAGATATTGATTTTTGACAAAATGGGTAGTGGCAATTGTTAGGACATGAGTCTCCACAAATTGGTCTCGTTTCTTCCTGTAAGTCCTAGTAGGAGTACATCTCATTTTCAAGTATTTTTGAAGCAACGAGGCATGGCGCACCTCTGATCACGCAGCATGAAGGGGGAGAACCTAGGGCGTTGTTACCGTCGGCCGAACCTGGAAGCTCATGTGCACTGCCTGTGCACTGCTTGTAATGGCGGATGAAGTTGGAGGATGGCTGGTGTTGGGTTTTATAGCGAGCGGAGGTCATGCAACTTTGGGGAAGATGATTAGCGATTGATGGGAGATGGAGATCGAGTGAGATTTGATGGATGAAATGGAGGTCGGAAGAGGAAGGGGGTGGCCAGTGGGGATCGCAATTGATTGAAGAGGGAGATTGGGTGGCTGACCAGAGTTAGCAGGTTGGCGAGAATCACAGAGGTGGCTGCAGTTGGACAAAAGAGGAAAGGGGGAAGGAGAAGGGACTGGGGTCGTCCAATCGACCGAGATCGGACGGTCAAGATCGTGCCATGTGGATTTTATTATTTAATTTTATTATCTTTGATTGTTTAATTAATAATAATTTTTTATAAATAATAAATGAAATATAATGTGAAAATGAGTGACACATGGTAGCTTCAGGTGCTACCACGTGTCAGCTTTAGAAAAATTGAAAAATAAAAAGAAAAGAAAAATAAAAAAAGAAATAGCAAATGACCTCAAATTAAAAAATTTTCTTTATAAAGTCACTCTTCTCAACAAGATCTACAACTTTTAGGAAGAGACCAAAACCAAAATAGGTCATTTGTGCAAAGTGATATTTTCGGGGTACTCTATGTGTATAAAATACCTTGACTTTTGAGTTTTGTATTTTTGTGATTTTTAAATAAGATAAAAATCAGGAAAAATATGATAAAATAAATATAAATATTTACACATTATTATAAATTTTAGGATTTTAATAATTAATAAATAAAGAAAATAAAATAAAGTGCGATAGAGACGACTTTTGTAAAGACTGTTAGTGAACACTCAAACTTGGTTAGTTTCTTTGATTTTGGTTTTATTTTGTATTTGGATTTTTGCATATTTTGATAAAATTTTGTCAAAGAAAATAAATGAAAAATAAATAAAATAAAAAGAGGTAAATATGCATATAAAATAATAGGTCAAAATCGGGTAAAATATAAAATGTACAAAAGAGGCCCAAAACCCAACTTTCACATATGAGTTCCGATTCACTTGAACATGGTCTTGTTTTGAAGGTACATTAGTTCAGAAGTGAGTAGGATGAAATCGGACAGTATATAAGGAAGATATCAACGTTTTAGTTCGACAAATCTAAAATTAGGGTTTGGGTTTATTTCTCAGTTATTTCATTTAGTATTTTTTTTTGTATTTTTCCTTTATTCATGTTAGTGATATGTACACAATAGAGGTGGTTTTATATGATTTGGAGTTAGCATGAATTATTTAAAAATTAGGGAAGTTAGCTTATTTTACAGGTCAATTGGGTTGAGATTTTGGGCTTCTTATTTTATGCAAGTATGTGTGACAAAATGCTATTATTATATACATATACATGAATGCTAATTATGCAAGATAATTGATAAAATATAGATGCATTTTGAGGAACTATGCTTAATTATTCTATTTTAGAGTGTTGAATCACATATTCATCAGAAGGTATCTACCTTCTCATCAGATTCCTCATTTTCTTGAAGAGCCATTTACACCCAACATGTTTGAACTCTATAGGTGGATCCTTGAGGGTCCAAACACAACACTTATGCATGAAGTTTACTTTATATTTTATTTCTAACATCTATATCTCCATGTCATGATCCTCATAAGCTTCATCATATGAAGTTCGATCATTATCAGATTGCTCTAACACATGGAATCCATACCCTCTTGGTGGTCTTACCACTCTCAAAATGATTTGAAGAGGTATGAATCTTCCATCCTTAATTATCTTTCTAGTTTATGATTATAGGGACCTCATTATCCTCATAGGAATCGATGAGTCTTTTTACTTTATTCTTATCTTGACTCTTAAGGAAGTCATCCTCTAAGGTTCATATCCTTAGATATGAAATCTTTTAAGAATCTCAATGTTATAAAGTAGGTATCCAATACCATCACCTAATGAAGTAGCACTCTCAAGTACTAGATTCCAACTTACTTGCATCCATGTTTACATCATGGACCAAGTAGCCATTAATTCTCAATTGTCTCGCACTAGGATTGGTTCCAAATCATAGCTCACGAGGAGTTTTGATTTATATTTGCTTGGAATCTTATTAAGGATGTATGTTGTAGTCTCTATTACATATACCCGGAAACTAATAGGTAATTATGGTAAGGGTCATCGCTGATCAGATCATGTCACACATGATCCAGTTTATATTGAGTTGAAGTGTATTAGGAGGAGTAAGATAGAAACAATGCTCCTTTCTATATAAGGCATTCCTTAAATTCATCTAATAGGTACTGGCTTGATGAATATGCAATTCTTCATCTTTATTCATTTATTTTAGCTTAAAATCCCTTATAAAACACATGCATATAACACTAACTCCATATTCTTACTAACTTGCATCTGTGTAAATATTGTACATTTCTTACTAATTTTAACCTAAAATAATTGAATAAAGAATAAAAGGAAAAATAAAGAAGAAAAGAAAATAAAAAAAAGAAAGAAGAAGACTGTATACAGGCTAACCCGAACCCTGAGAGAAGGTCAAGACTTGACCTGATCGACCAGGAATAAAGTAGGGGGAGATAGGGTTTAAGCAGAAAATCAAAAAAATGTGTATGTTGTTGTAAATACTTCTCACTTGTTTTGTGTATATCTGTGTAAAACTAGCACTAATTTATTTGTGACTTAATTGACCTTAAATCAAATAACGTTCAAAACCAAAGTTGTAAATAAAAATGTGATCTAATTAATAAAAATAATTGCATAATTAAATCATGCACATAATAAAAGTAGCTACACTTGGAAAAAGCCACTAAGCACTAATTGAAAGACCAATTCAGGCTCCATAAGAGCTCAAATTGAAACAATCTCACTTTCATTGGTTTCTAAATTGAATTATCTTCAAAATGGCTATATTTTCATAATTTTTGGAGTTACGGTTGAAAAGTCGATTTTCTGGGGTGGTTTGTGCAATTTTCCCATGTATTTTGTAAATATTGTATTTGTATATATTTGTAAATATTTTTACTAATTATTTAAAATAAAAATAAAAAAATAATAAAAAAAATAAAATTCTTTAAAAAGCTAACTTCCTCATTTACCCGTGTATATAATGTCATATATATAGTATATGTATATAGTTGCTATTTTTAATTAACCTCCATTAAAAAATAAAAAATAACATTTTTTTAATTCAAATATATAAAGTGACGAAAATTCAAAAAAAAATAGATAATTTTGTAAATATATTTATCTCTTTTATTTTATCTCGTTTCATCTCTCTTATCTCTTCCACCAAAAAATTCAAAAATTCATTTCAATTTTCATCTCTTTTATCTCTTCCACCAAAAAAATTTCAAAAATTCAAATTTCATTCTATCTTTTCTATTTATATGGCTCCTTCTCCCTCATTTCAACTTGATCAATCTTTAGAGAGAGGAGCCCGATCTCCGACAGAAAATTTCGTCGAGAAAGTTGCCTAGTCTCCAAGCCATCCGGTGACAGCGAGTCGGCCTTGTCGAGGCGATCACAGTCCTTTTCCGCTCCAAAGGTGAGATCCACATTTTTCTTATTTTTATCTAGGTTAATCATAGTTTATTTCTTGCATTTTTTATCTCATTATCAATATTTTATCTAGATATTAAAAATCCGCCACGATTTATTCCGCCACCGACTCGATTTTTCATCTCACTTTCTCGATCTCCACGCGTTCTATTTCTATCGTCCACACTCTCTCAACTCCGATCGCGTACAGTGGCCGAAGATCGGATTCGAATCCTTCATTTCCGCCAGATCCTCGTTCATTTTTCCGATTTGTAAATAAATAAAAAATTGTTTCGTTTTCTCTAACATTTGTTTTGCAGGGAAACATTAAAAAAATTTGTTTCTTTTCAAACATCGGTTTTGCAGGTGAAAATAAAAAAACAAAAAAATTATTGTTTATTACTGTTTACATTTCTTGTTTAAAAAAACAAAAAAATACAATTTTTCCTAACTTTTTCCTACAGTTTAAAAAAAATCAGCAGGCAGGGCCCGTCACCCCCGCCGGCCATCCTCCCGCCACACCAAGCGGCTCCGCCGCCAGCGCCGCCCCATTCTGCCATCCACGAGGTCGTGACCTTCTCCTTCTCCTCCTGCGCTCATGCGAGCGGTGCAACCGCTGCGTCCTTCCAGAACCGCCACCGACCTCCTGACGCCGATGCCTCCAGTTTGCAGACTGCCACCCTCCGCCAGTCTGCGCTCGTGCCTGGCTGCGCGTGACCGCACCGCGGCCCGCGCTCCTCCCGCGCTGCCCCAAGCTTCCACTGCCACGCGCCCCTTCTTCCAGGCGGCCCACGCCCGTCCACCGCTTCGGTAGAGCCACCCCGCAGCCCCGAGCGCCGTGCGAGAGGCCGCCACCTCCTCCTTGCCTCGCTAACGCCGCGTCGCCTTCCTGGAGCAGCCTCCCGACGTCGCGCCGCCCCGCGCGTGAAGATAGAAAGGAGGGACGGCGGGTGCCCCTTTTTCAGCCTTTGCTTGAACGAAGAAGATAAACCCTAGGGGGTTTGATTCACTAATAAAAAAATGGAAATATTGCATTGGAAACCCCCTGAAGGTTTGAGATTTGCAAAAAAAACCCCAACTCTGGAATGTCACTATGTATATGGGTAAATTGCAATCTTTCCTCTACATTTAATTCTGTTATCTTTTCAAACAATAACTTTGAGAAATTATATTTTAGTCCCTGAACTGTAGAACAAAAACTTGCATGCTCTATTTGAATGAAATAAATGTTTTATTCATCTAAAAATCTTGCAAAAATTATACTATACTCCTGATGTGATTATATTCTTAGCATAAATTTTTCATTGCATTTTGATTTTATTTATTATTATTAAAAAAATAGTGTCATTTTGTCTTCCTGAAATTCAAAAATTCGTAAAAATTCAAATTGTTCCAAAAATTCCAAAACAAATTGGGTAGTTGTATTTCATTGTTTTTTAATTTCAGACCAATTTTTACGCATTAATTATCTATTAAACCCAAAAAAATAAAAAAAAAACATCAAAAATCTTCCAAAAATCCTAGCAAATTCTACAAAAAACCAAAAATAGTGATTTCAGTTTCTGTTTGTAGATAATTGCTTCTAGTTTGTCTTAAAAATAATTTTCACGAGTTTTGGGCATTAAAACATTTTTAAGTTGCAAATTACTCCAGGCTGTGCACATTTTCGTATTTTCCCACTGTTTGATTTTTAGAAAAATACAAAAACATCTGAAAATTCCTCAAAAATATTTCAAAACTTTTAAAACTCAAAAATATTTTCTTTGGATTTTTCTGAGTATTTTTGACTGATTGAAAAATTGCAAAAAGAGTTGGTGTGCGTATTCTTGATCTTGTGAACTATTGCTTCGTGTTATTTTTGAAAATTTTTTGCAAAAATCAGAAACACAAAAAAATTAAAAATCAGAAAATATACAAAAAAATTAGAAATAAAAAAATAAAAAAAATAAAAAGATAAAAAATTCACACAAACCAAGGATAGTTGTCCTTTGAGATTCTTGTTTTCTCTTAATTGATTTTCGATTAATTGAATAACCCTCGGGATTTGTAACCTCCCTGAGTTCGACCATGTCCGCTATATAGGTTAATAAGTAGTAAAAATTAAAAAATATTTTTTGTTTATCACAGGATTTTGGGGATAACAATGACGACAATATTTTCCATCAATTTTCCGATCCTTCAAGATTCTCCGCATCAACATGGCTACCTTGGTTAGATTGAATTTTATCCATCTTCCTTCTAACTTTGGTTCTTAACAAAAATTATGAAATCTTTGAACATTTCAAAGGTTTCTAATGGATAAGGAAGAAATCTCATACCACAAATAATCATCAATGGATATCACATATCATTAATGTTCATTATGGTATAAATGCTCCACATACATCAATATGTATGAGGTCTTGAATACCTCTACATCTTACACCATTCCCATAAAGGGGTGCATTAGACATTTACTTTGAATACAATATTCACAAATATGTAAGCTTTGAACTTTCAGATAATCTAAAGTTCTCTCTCTTACTAGTCTATTGATCTTATCAACAAACATATGTCCAAGTTATGATGCTAGATCATTGTTAAATGATCGTCATCCTTTATTTGATCTTTTCAAGGTTTAATTTACAGTATTATAAATCTCAATGAACCATTCATTAATATTCTAATTTAATATAGTCCTCTAGATATTAGATTATCATCTGAAATATATCCGACATTGCTCTTTATGATAGATCTATCTCAGAATGTTTGTCTATTTCTAACAAGTTTAGAAATGAACAATGAATCTATTCAAACATCTAAGTTATATAGATTCTCTAAGACCAAGGTTTCTCCCATTAGAAAGAAGTAGTTTATTTATTCAATAGAGAATGTCGCAACAATTGCGTCAAATTCCATGTGGATGTCTCAATTTTCTAATCTTCTAAAACATGTGCAACTGATTGCAAGTGTTAATAGAAGAATGAGATATAATTATCAGACTTTAATCTTATCTAACAAGTAAGTCGATTCAATGATGATATGTAGAAGTAGGATATCTCGATGCACAATCCGAGTCCTTCTCTACAAATATTATATGTCTGGATAGTCATACTATCAGATTATCGACTTGTTGTAGTATTGGTAATCATCCAACTCTTTAGATGTCATATGTGCCGAAGTCACATAAGTATAGTCAACTCTTTGACTCTCCTTCTTACACAGGTCGGATCCATGCTTCCACTACGCTTCCTTGATCTATAAACAACCATTTCTTAAGATAAATGATCTCTTAAATTGAACAAGTCCCCAAGGGACTTTAAAGTAAGAGTATCTCAACATTATCCTTGCTTTACCTTATTCATAAAATATGAATATTATTAAGCTTCATGAAAGACTTAAGTGGAGATAATATAATGCTAGCATTCATCATATCTCCATCCATCTTAACTCTTAAAGACTTTGGTTTAGGAAATCACTCAAACATTTTGAGTACATCATCCCTTATGGAGCTACCTTATTGCATAATGTAGTGAACCATGTCATTCATGATTAAATGTTGAGAGAACATATGTTTGCCAAAATATCTCCTTCAGTTTTTATAAGGATCTTGACAATTACGATAAACATCAACATGTTACTTCCAAAGTACACTTGATGTGAGATCAAGACTGTAGAGACATACAAATCCTAGGTTGTTGTCCTACTATCATCATTCTCATGAGGAAACTTGCACATTGTAACTACATACATTATGTGTCCAACTGCAAGTACTACATCTTGATCATGGATCCAATCCATGATACTATTTATGATTGAGTATAGATATGAGTTGGTTTATTGAAGGTTATCTGAAATAAGATAATTTGCATAAATACATTTTACTTTGATTAAGATTATTAATATTCTAAATCAATGTCATTCCACTTTTTATTACCTTGAAAGTCCACTCCCTTTCGAACTTTCAAAGCAGGAGGTATGCTAACCTATGTACCTCAAGAAAGATGTAGGATCTCCCTTCCACCTTTTCCATACACCAATAATATGAGAAAATGCAACTCGGGTAAAGGAAGAGGAACTCTTTCCACCTTACAAGTCCAACTTGCATTTCCCAATTCAGTCTTTGACAACCGAGCCCATCACCCCTAAGGTGATGTTGACCCGTTGTCAATTAAATCAACTGTCAACAGGAATAGAACTCATTATGTAAAATCCAATGATGCATCAATTATATAGGTAACAATATTAGGGTCACTGTGCATACGACCTTACTCTTTCAAGAAGCAGAGAGCATGATCCATGTGCGCTTGTACGCTAGAGCTATGACTTCACATAGGCATCTCCACCGCATAATCCATGGTGATAGAACTCTTCGTCCTGACGGAAGACCATGGATGACATCTTATGATCCTCCTATTGAAGAGCATTTTGCGAGGGTCTAGATATGTCTCACACAAGGCGGAGACACAATCGCTACGGCAACCCTTGAGAAACCTAACTTCAGACACCAATTAACCCACAATTAAATCAAGCAATGAAATCAAAGTGAGGAGTTAAAATTTATTATAACTCTACAACAAAAGTGTGTATAGGTGTAAGTATTATGTAGAAGTCGAACACAAGGAGCAGAATGGATAAATTGGGTAGATGAATGCAAAAATGATCGTGTGAATCTTCTTATTTATTTTTTATTATTTTTATGTATTTTAATTTTATATATTCTTTTTCATCCTTTTGTTTTTGTAATTTTATATATTGTTTTTAATTTTATAATTTTATATTTCCTTTTTATATTTTCAGATTTTTATATTTCTTTTTCTTTTAAATAGGTAATACAGGATATATAAGACTATATATACAATATAGAGTTATATAGATATAAATATAACTAAAATTAACTAAAAAGTATGAAATAAAATGTTTTTGGATTTTAAGAATTTTTTTACTATTTTTACGATTTCTTAGTGAATTTTGTTAATTATATATATATTTTTGGTATTTTATAAGCTAAAAAGAGGATAATGGTGCTCTAAATGTTTTTTTAATAAATATAAAAAAATCCTTAATTGCAAAAATAAAACTATGGCATGAAAGTGTGTGCAATCAGGAATCTACACCTATTTTTTGGTAATTTGGAGCACAATAGCTATTTTAAATAAATACAACAAACACAAAAAAATCAATGACCTAACAAGGGCATACACGTAAATAAAAAAAGTATGAGGGCCAGACTGAAATTTTTCCAAAATAATATAACTATGATTTAAAGTTCTTGGACTGAAATGAAATACCAAAAGTTACAAAGGCATAGGTGTAAAATGCCCACCTCGCGTGCGAAGGCATGCGAGTTGAGCTAGCGTCGACTAGATTGCAAATGAAAATAGTTGGGGTTGTTTTACAAATTTTTCAAAAAATATCTAAACGACAGATGAAAGTTTATACACTATATATTAAATACAAATTTTAGTTGGGTGAAATTTTAAAATAACCTAGCTTAAACATGCAATGTAACGGTTCATGATATTCATTTATCCAAATGGCAGAACGAGAGGAGGTGATGATGCTTTGCAATGGATGGATCAGATTAGATCCCACAAAGGAGATCCACAGATCTGGTGCTCTGCATCCAAAGATTGCTGGAGGTTCTAGGGACGAGGCCCGATCCAACAACTCTAGACCTCCCTCCCCGTAAGAGAAGGGAAGAACAGAGCATGTGGTGAGCTTCGATCGACGGTATGACGTGACTTCGATGGTCTGAATATGCTGCGAGGGTTGCAAAATGGAGCAGCAGCATTCCTCTATCTGTGGGTATCTTCAAAAGGTACGCTGAAGCACTAGTAAAGGGGTTCAAGCATAGGGAAGGACTGGAGCTCTAGGTACCTACTTCATGCAAAAATCGACTCCCAATGGAGTTCTTTACCCATCATAACCTGCAGCACGATCAAACATAAGAAAACGACGGGACCGAGGCCTTATTTGGTGGAGAGGAGTAAAAAGGTGGAATATGTCAGAGGTGTTCCGACGAGGCAGCGGAGATGGGACACTTAGATCCTGCTCTAGGAAGGAGCGGGTTGAGTGGAGTGTGTCGTGGTGTAAGGGCAACGATAGGGAAGAGAGTGAGGGCGGTAGCAGGGTCGTAACGACGATGGAGCACAGTGAAGGTGTTCGACAAAGCTAGCCTCCGGTGAACTACGAAGGACCTAAGCTATGCTAATTGAGACGATTAAAAGCAAAAACAAATGCAAGAAACAAAAACCTATGACTAAGAGTAATCTAAAAAGCGAATAAAAATGTACCTCAGTGGTCGGAAGACCACAAAGCTTAACCTCAATGTCGATGAGCGATGGAGATGGTGGAATAGGCCTAAGACCTTGCTTTTACTCGCTACAAACGGCTAGAGAGGAGGTTGTCACCCTCCTCGATCCAGAGCACGTGAGAAAGAGGCAAAACAAGGCTAAAAGGGATTCAAAATGGAGAAGAAGGATCGAGGGGAGATATGTACAATATGATTGGAATAATGGGAAGATCGAGGTAGCGTGAGTGAATCAGAGGTCTGCAACCCAAGAAATCAAAACCGCGTGAATCAGCATGGATCGAGGTAGAAAAGTGTAAAAGATATCCAACCAAATCGATGTTGTATCGATTTGGGGAAAAGATACAAGAACAATCAAAACGTAGGTCTGACAACCCTAGGACCTCGGTCAATGAGTTGACGGATGTCAATAGGGGAAGAAACCTTGTTGGTCTACGTGGACCAACCAGAAAAATCAGACCTAAAATTATTTATAAATTCAATATTAAATAATAAATGATTTTATTAATTTTAAGTTATAAAATAAAAATGTTTATTATTTTCTAAAGTACTTTATTATTATTTTATTTTTTTCAAGGTTATTTATTATGAGTTACTTTTTCAAGGGTGTATTTATAGGTATATTTGTCTATATTTTGCGTATTTTAATTTTATTTTGTATTTTGTATTCTATTATTTTATTTTCTTAATTTATATATTTATAACTTTTTATATACATAAATATATTTTTATTATATTTTTCTGATATAATATGTACATTTAGATAGAAAGGTTATATATAATACACAGGTATATGTATTGTATATTCATCTATGTATTTAGTATACTTATTTTATTTAAATGATTTCTTTATGGTTTTATTCTAGTTTTAAGATGCATATATGTTATAAATATTATTTACAAAATAATAAAAATATGAAATTGTAAAAATAATAAAGAATGAATAAAATGAATATTTTATTCGGGTATATTGTACAAAGGGGTTCAAAACCTAACTTTCACATCTTAACTCCAAAAAATATGAAACCAACTTCATTAAATAACCTATTAAAAGTTATATACAATTAAACTGATTTTGATACATTTTTAGTTTTTATTTAGGAGATATGGGTCTGTGAAGTTGGGACTTTGACTTTTTATTTGGAGTATAAACAAAATAATGTATACTATTTTTGTATGTACTCAATTTTGCATTGCTCTATATATTATTATCTACAACTTTCATGTACAATGTTTCTTTATTTGAGGTATAAAAAGTAGAAAATGAAATAGGTCCCAAAAATAAATAAATGATGAATAAATAAATGAGAATTTAAATGAATTATTGGACCTTATCTCTTACTACTTTATTCCTTATCGACCTAGTCATCAAAATTCCCATGTCTCGGGATTTAGGGTCATAAAATACCTTTGGTATTTTATTCTTTTTCTTTCTTTTATTTATTCTATAATTTTGGCATTAAAACAATATTTATATGGTATTTGTACAACAAAGAATGAATGTTAATTTGTGCAAATTAATGCTATTTACATGCATTATCTAGGTTTTTTAAGACCAAAATGATTGAATAAAGGTGATGAAATGGAGATTCATCACCCCCCCATACTTGCCTTTGCTAGTCCCTAGAAAACATTTATGAAACAAGTGAAAAAATGAAAAACAAATAAAAGACAAAGAAAGAAAGTGGATTGAATTTAATGTCAAACTTATCTTCACAAAATAAAAGTTTGGAGGTTAAGTCAGACCTTTGTAATTTATGTGTGTTCAGAACCTTATTGGGAATTGGATTTTAAACACAACAGACTTCAAGAATCCCAAAACGCTGCTCAAGTCTCCTCAATAGCCACATCAGAATACTTCAACTCACATGCAAATTCTTATGTGATAATAGCTCCCCTCAACTGAAATGACAAAGAGACTGACTTCTCCAGCATGACAATCCAATGATTCCCCAATCCAACAACTCCTTCCTCGAGGAGCGGGGTATTCCCTTCCAAGTTCAAGTGACAACCAGCTCAAGAGGACGAGATGAAGAGAAGAATGGACAGTAGCCAGAGTAGCTACCTATCTTCGGATGCTTGGCCAGTGTAGCCAAGCCATCCGGCTGCAGGCTCACAAGGTATGACTTTGAGGCTCAAGCTTTCTTATTGACTATACAAGTATAAACTCCGGCATGCATTTTATTTTCAATCAGGCCTGTCCACTTTTTTGGAGTTTTAGATTTTTGTTTTTTTAAATACTATATACAACAACGTTTACATAAGGAGTTTTTCCTCTTGAGCCAGTAGACTATCCCTCTTTTGAAGCATTATTGCAACCCACACTCTCCTGTATTTAGACGTCTCTGTTACTAGACGGGTGGGGGTGCACTTCACTCTGTAGATGAGGACAAATGTTTCCACTTGTGTGTGTCTCATACCAGTAAATCCAATCCCCTCACCACTCCAACTGAGTTGAGCCAAGTGAAAGGTGCAGGTGTCTAAGTTAGGTCATTATCAACAACAGCCATGCGTATGCTCCAAAATACTTTACTTAGGAGGTCAAGATGACATTGAACCAAGTCTCATGATTCTCAAAGAATTAAGTCAACCAGACCTGAAGTACCTCAATTCCAGCTCTTGTAAGGTTCTTGTGATTTGGTAGATTTTAAGGTCCAACCAAGCTCCAATCTTCGACTTTACTCAGATTAGTTTAATTCAAACTCAATCCGAGAAATGTGAATGCTACGAAAATGCTATATGCAATGCAATGAAAAATATTTTTATGATGTAATTTTCAAACTTTTGTACTTTTTATGGATTTTTTAGAAAGGTTTTGCAAATTTTTATGTAATTTTTCAAAAAGTTTTTTGCAAATTTTTTAGTATTTTTGGTTTTGCAAATGTTTTTGTGATTTTTGAAAGCAAAAGAGTTGGGATAAGAAAATAGGTACAGATATTTACATGAGGATGCATCCTATAATTTACAAAATTTTGGTTTTTTTAAGAATTCACAAGAGATATGTTAGTTAATTTTATAGATATATTTATACAATTAATAAATAATTTTGGTGTGATGTATATATTCCTCAAACTTATTAGAAAATTATTTTATAAACAATATTGAAAACTATAGTCCAAAATAATATTTAGAAACAAATTTTACAAACATTTGAAAATCAATTTGCAAAGGCTTTTCAAACGGTATTTATAATTTTTTCAACATATTTTTGCAACAATTGTCCAAATCATTTGCAATCACTTTTTCAAAACATTTTTATTTCATGCAAAGAAAAGAAATTTTTACAAATAAAATAATTTTACAAAGGTTGAAAATATTTAACAAAATTTTTTCCAAATAGTTTTCAAAATATTTTTCAAAAATATTTTCAAAATATTTTTCAAACATTTTGCAAAAAATATTTTTACTTGATTTATTATTCAGTATATACAAAAAGAATTAGTAATACACATCTTTTATTAATGAATTTTAATGAATTGTATAGTATATAGAGTATTTTATACAGAATTGTAGCCATATTTATTTTTAAAAATACGAAAGTACGAGTTATGGCTAAAGTATATACGTAGTATATACGACCCCCATACTTAGCTTGAGTTATGTCCTCATAGATTAGAGAGAAAACATGAAGACATAACTCGTACTGAGTATAGAAAAGTCTAAAGAATAATCAAATGAGGAATGAATGAATGAATGAAAAGAATGAGAAGTTGACCGTCTCTCTATACTTAAGATCAAATAATACTAAGTATACCAGACTGTACACAAGGCAGGGAGGGTCAAGGGTGGGAATGAATAGATTGTACTCAGACTATCTCCCCCTATACTTAGGGTAAGATATCCCTAAGTATAGACAAGAAGAGGAGACAGTGGAGGGGATCAACGAATGAAAGGATTGAGGGTGCACACCCCCCTATACTTAGGACAAAGGATGTCCTAAGTATAGAAGACTGACAAAAAGGGGCAACACCTTTTCGGTAAAAAAAAAGAAAAATGAAAACATAAAGAAGAAAAGAAGAAAGAAGCAAAAAATAGATGAAGAGAAAAGAAGAGATCAAAGAGAATGTACATATCACTCCCCCTATACTTAGGTAAAAGAGACCTAAGTATAGGCAATGATAAGAGAATCATGGGACGAAGAAAGAACACTCGGCTCATTCACCACTCCTATACTTAGGACAAAGTATGTCCTAAGCAAGGCACACACGAAAATGGGGTGGATGAGCGAAACGGTGGATGGAAAGAGATAAACGAAAGCCGATATACAAGAGATGGATGTACATAGGTCAAGAAGGTAGAAAGCGGACGTTTTGCAGGACTACTGAGGAATGGATTTGACAAGGTGTAGGTCGATATCGGGGTCATCATTAGACACAAACCGATCAGGATCGATGAGGAATGTATCCTCAGCAGTCTCAGAGTGTGTAGGAATGAACTAGTCAGTGGAAGTAGTGTGGTGATGTCCGGCGTAGGTAGTCTCAACTAGGTCAAAAAAAGGGAACGAACTCGTCTGTGGAAGTAGTAAGATCATGTTCTCAACCGGATCATCAATATCATTAAAAGGCCTGAATTCATTTATAAAAGCAATAAAACCAAATTCAGCCTATGTAGTCTCATCTAAGTCTGCCCTTCGCTCTAAAGTGTCAATTGTGTAAATCCTATGGATGTCATCAATGCATATCCAAGTATTATAAGAGGGAACTCCAGGGTCTATGCTTTACGAGTCTTCCTCCTTGGAGATGAATTATCAGGTCTCATTAGAATCCAACATGCAGAAAAATTTCTGATAGTCTCATCAATATAATAGTCCTCGGGGTCAGCTAAGATAGGTGTGGTCACATCAGATGTACATCTCTGGTCAATAGTAGGTGCAGTGATGACAACATCGTTCATGTCATTAGAACGGAAGCGAATATCTCCTGGTCTGTAATCAATGACGACTTTTGCAGTGGTGAGAAAGGGTCATCCCAAGATGATTGGAGAGTGCTCCCTAGTGGAGGTCTCCATGTGAAATATTACAAAACAGTAGTGTAACTCATGCCCTGAATCCAAATGACAACATTCTCTAAAATACCATTCGTCCTCTTGATAGATTCATCAGCAAACTGAACTATCATTCTGATTTTCGTGAGAGGCCCTAAGTGAAGAGAATGTACCAGCGAGAAGGGTATTATGCTAATAGAAGCACTATCGTCAAGGAGAGTGTGATCACATGTGTAGTCAAAGATAGTGCATTTAATGAAAGGTGTCATAGTGTTCCCTTTCCTAGAAGAAGGGCAGTGTGTGATGGCATGGGCAGTGTCCATGGTCAAGATATGACGCTCAGATCTGCTCCTTCACTTTCTCTTCTTGGGTTGAGGAGAAGATAAATAGGTCATGGCCAGAAGAAGTGGGGCTTGAATGATTTCATGAATAGTGGCCACCACTTCGGGTACATTCAACATTTTTTAAAATTTTGAACCTCCTCCATACAAGGGAGGGGAATAGAATCAACATATACCCAAGGATGACTAAGAGCGGCATGTACAGTGTCATCCTTGGGGTCAAAGTTGGGAGAAGAGGTGAGTGAATGTGTGGGAAAATTATCTAGCATGGGTATCCTCTCCTCACAGTCTGAATCAACAATGTGTCTCCCAAAATCTTTTTGTCTTTTTAAAATTTTCTCATTTTTTGTATTTTTGGCGATTGCAAGCTCTCATGGGTGTCCTCAAATGAATACATATTGTCAAATGGTGAATCATCAATGTGGTTGTTATTTAGGCTAGTGATGCTATCTATCTTCTGTCTCATATGCTCCATCATCTAGGTCAAGGTCTCAAGTGCGTTCTTCATGAGAGGTGACTCCAAAATCTCAGTATCGTGTGAGTGGAATGAGGGTGGTGGGTGTGGTATAGAATCCAATTCAGAAGCAAAGTCCTCCTGAAAAAGTGGATTGTCGAAATGTGAGGGTGATGGTGGTGATATGTTAAACTTGAACATCTGATGCCTGAAATAGTGGGTTAGGCAGGTATGTACAAAAGTCAGGAGCAAAGTCCTCCTGGAAAAATGAAGGTGGACCAGCTGGATGGTATGAGGGATCCACGAAGGTTGGATAAAAATCACTCTATTCGGCCATCTCCTAAACAAGAGAAAATGATTGGTAGAACATGAAATCAAATCAATAAATGTGAGAGAAATGGCGCAAATGTACAAACAAACACACACAAAACAAACCCCTCAATTGACCTACTCGACTCGGTGAAGATCGTGAAAGTTTGGTCTTTTTATCTTGTCGGTTTTAGAGTTAGGTAAGAATACAAAATTGTACAAGCACTTAGAGACCTGGGATTTAGGCACAAATCCTTAGTGTGTACGTGAGCAATCTAAAACGAATACAATGATGGGATTACTTGACCCAAGACAAAGATTTTTTATTTTTGATCGATTTTAGGGTCAAGTAATTTTAATAGTCCCAATTTTATTTGTTATCACTTTTTTGTATTTTTAACAGAAATGCATGTGCCTAATGATGAGTCAATTCTTTTTAGCAACCTGGGTGATTAAACTCAGAGGGAGAGAGGCGGAAAAGCAATGCAAGCGATAAATTGATGATGAATGCTAAAGGTAAATGCTTACCTTGCCTCCATCTCTCTACATGCAAGGATGCCAAGCAGAATAGAAACCTATCTATATGCAAATGCAAGCCGATAAAATCACCCTAGATGAGAATATACTATTATTGTGAAGAAAAATATGCTAAGTATCTAGAAGTGAGACCAAGGTCCGGTCTTCGATGCCACTTGGTGCCCGCCACAACGGGTCTTGCATGTGCTGTATGTGACCTCTCTCGGCACATGGTCTCAAATCCAAATAAATATCAATTCAAAATTTGACTAAGTCCAAACGAACACTATAGGTACATGCAATGATACTAGGTGTTTGGCCTTAATCTATCGACAAGCAATCCTATGCTAGGGCTCAATCAACACAAAATAAAGAAAACAAAATCGTAAAACAAAATAAAAGAAAGGCGATAAAAACACGATAAAATCGACGAGGCCCCAAGGAAACAATCCCTCAGGTTTTGGACCTTGCTAAGTGCAGCACTGTCCAAATTCTTACAAATTAAATTTAAAATGAAATGACACTCTCTCTCACTTCAAATTACAAATTATCTAACTAAAATAAATGCTCAAAATCTTGTCTTCAACAATCCTCCAAGTCCTTCTTTGTGGTCTCTTTCTGACAACTAGGTCAAAAAGTTGGCTCGGCTTCACGTGGGTGCGCAGGCTCTCCTAGAAGAGTGCCTCCCTCGATCAGCGGTACCTCACAGCAAAATCAATAAGGAGAGGTGATTAGACAATTCAAAAATAAATATCAAACAAAAAAGAAATAAATAAAGGGAAAATAGGATAATAGAGACAAAAAAGACACAATCAAAGAAAACCAATCTGTGCACAGTTGCTCCCCAGCAACGACGCCAATTGTTGAAAAGGGTCTTGCGAGGGTCTAGATATGTCTCACACAAGGCAGAGACAGTCGATGTGGCGAACCTCGAGAAACCCAACCTCAGACAACAATTAACCCATAATTAAATCAAGTAGTGAAATAAAAGCATGGAGTTAAAATTTATTATAACTCCACAACAAATATGTCTACATGTATAAGTATTGTGTAGATGTCGAACACAAGGAGCAGAATGGATAGATCGGGCAGATGAATGCAAAAATGATCGTATGAATCTTCTTGTCTAATTTTTTATTAATTTTGTGGGTTTTAGTTTTCTATATTCTTTTTTATATTTTTGTTTTTGTAATTTTATATTTTGTTTCTTTTTATATTTTTCAGATTTTTATATTTCATTTTCTTTTAAATAGGTAATAAAGGATATATAAGACTATATATACAATATAGAGTAATATAAACATAAATATAAATAAAAATAACTAAAATTTTAAAAATAAAATATTTTTGGATTTTAAATAATTTTTTTTATTTTTGTGATTTTTAGTGAATTTTTTAAATTTTTATATATTTTTAAATTCAAAAATATCTCAAATAAGGGATTTAATAATGACCCGAAATTGAAATGAAGATTAAAAATAACAAAATAGGCCAAAATTCTTCAAATTGATTTGAATAGGTAGATAATAATATAAATAAAATTCAAAGGCAGAAAAATATTTTTTTGATATTTTTGGGAATTTTTAATATTTTTAAACTGGATTGTGGATCTTTTTGATTTTCATGAATTTTCTTTTTTATTTTTAGAGTTTTTAGTTTTTGGAGTTAGAAAATAAAGAGAAAAACATAAAATATGTTTTTTTGGATTTTTTTTCAAAAATGTTTTATATTTTTTGGTATTTTATAAGCTAAGCAAGGAATAATTATGCTCTAAAAGATTTTTAATAAATACAAAAAAGTCCTAAATTGCAAAAATAAAATTATGATGTGAAATTATGTGCAATCAGGAACCTATAACTATTTTTTAATAATTTTTGGAGCACAATAAACATTTTAAATAAAGACAACTAACACACAAAAATCAATATCCTAGAAGGGGCATATATGTAAATAAAATGAAGTTCGAGGGCCAGGCTGCAAATTTTCCTAAATAATATAAATATGATTTAAAGTTCTTGGATTGAAACGAAATACCAAAAGTTACAGGGGCATAGGTGTAAAATGCCCATCTCACGTGGGACGGCATGCGAGGCGAGCTAGCTAGATTGTAAATAAAAAGGGTAAATTACAATTTGGGTCCCCATCTATGGGTCTGATCTCAGAATGGGTCCCAATCTTTAAATTGTAACGATTTGGGTCCCATGACCATTTAAGAAATGGAAATTTGGGGGTTCATGATGAATATGCCCTTATTCGAAAGGGAATGGAGGTTGGGTTCCAACTTTTAAACAAGGTCATACTCGTCATTGTCCCCAAAAAGTTCCTTACATTTTTGGTCCTGGGACCCGAATCGTTACAATTTAAAGATCGGGACCCATTCTGAGATCGTGCCCATAGATGGGGACCCAAATTGTAATTTACCCAAATAAAAATAGTTTGGGGGTTATTTTGCAAATTTCATAAAAATATCTAAATAGCAAATGAAAGTTTATACATTAATTATTAAATACAAAATTTAACTGGGTGAAGTTGCAAAATACCCAACTTAAGCGCATAATCCAAAGGCTCATGCTCTTCACTTATCCATGTGGCAGCACGAGAGGAGGCGATGACGCTTCGCGATGGATAGATCAGATTAGATCCCACAAAGGAGATCCACGGCTCTGGTGCTTTGCATCCAATGGTCACTGGAGGGTCTGGGGGCGAGTCTCGATCCGACGGCTCTAGACCTCCCTGTAAGAACAGGGAAGAATAGAGCAGGTAGAGAGCTTCGATCAATGGTATGGCGTACCTCTAACGGTCTAAATCTGCTCTGAGGGTTGTGAAATGGAGTACAAGCATTCCTCTATCTGCAGGTATCTTCAAAAGGTATGATGGAGATTCGATGAAGGGGTTCGAGCATGGGGAAGGGCTAGAGCTCCAAGCACCTACTTTGCACAGAAATCGACTCCCAATGGAGTCCTTTGGCCACCAGGATCTGTAGCATGATCAAACGTAGGAAAACAACAGGTCTGAGGTATTATTCGATGGAGAGGAGTGAAAGGTGGAGCATGGCAGAGGTGTCCTGACGAGGTGGTGAAGATGGGACACCCAGATCCTGCTCTAGGAAGGAGAGGGTTGAGTGGAGTGCGTCGAGGCGTAGGAGCAACGATAGTGAAGAGAGTGAGGGTGGTAGAGGGGTCAAAATGGTGGTGGAGCATGGTGAAGGGGTTCGTCGGAGCTAGCCTCCGACGAACTACGAAGAACCTTAGCTACGGTAAGTAAGACGATTAAAAGAAAAAACAAATGCAAGAAATAAAATCTATGACTAATAGTAATCTAAAAAGCGAATAAAATGTACCTCAATGGCCAGAAAACCATGAAGCTGAACCTCAATGCCGGCAAGCGGCAGAGGTGGTGGAACCAGCCTAAGACCATGCTTTCACTCGTACAAACGGCTAGAGAGGAGGATGTCACCCTCCTCGATCTAGAGCACGTGAGAAGGAGTCAAAACAAGGCCAAAAGGGATTCAAAATGGATAAGAAGGATCGAGGGAAGATATGTAGAGCGTGATTGGAACGATGGGAAGATCGAGGTAGCGTGAGTGAATCAGAGGTCCTAGGCCCAAGAAATCAAGCCCGTGTGAATCGGCATGGATCGAGGTAGAAAAGTGTAGAAGAGATCCAACCAAATCGATGTTGGTATCGACTTGGAAAAAAGAGAGAAGAACAGTCAAAACACATGCCTGACAACCTTAGGACCTCGGTCAGAGAGTTGACCAACGTCAACTAGGGAAGAAACCTGGTTGGTCCATGTGGATCAACCAGAAAAATCAGACTTAAAATTATTTATAAATTTGATATTAAATAATAAATGATTTAATTAATTTTAAGTTATTAAATAAAAAAGATTTATTATTTTGCAAAGTTTTTAATTATTATTTATTTATTTATTTATTTAGAGTTATTTATTACGAGTTAGTTTTCAAGGGTGTTATTATAAGTATATTTATCTATGTTTTGTGTATTTTAATTTTATTTTGTATTTTTGATTTTATTATTTTATTTTCTTAATTTATATATTTATAGCTTGTTTTTTTATATACATAAATATATTTTTATTATACATTTTTTTATATAATATGTACATTTAGAAAAATAGTGATATATAATACATAGGTATATTTATTATATATTCATCTATGTATTTAGTATACTTATTTTATTTCAATGATTTATTTATGATTTTATTATAGTTTTAAGATGCACATATGTTATAAATATTATTTACTAAATAATAAAATATAAAATTATAAAAATAATAAAAAAAATAAAAAAGTGAATATTTTATTCGGGTATATTGTACAATAGGGCTCCAAAACCTAACTTTCACATCTTAACTCCAAAAATTATGAAACAACCTTCATTAAATAGCTTATTAAAAGTTATATACACTTGAAGGGTATTTTGATACATTTTGAATTTTGTTTGGGAGATATGGGTCTGTGAAGTTAGGATTTTGGCTTTCTATTTAGACTATAAAAAGAACATTGTATATTAGTTTTGTATGAAATCAATTTTTTATTTCTCTATATATTATTATATACAACTTTCATGTACAAAGTTTTTCTATTTGAGGTATAAAAGTATAAAATAAAATAGGTCCCAAAAATGAATAAATGATGAATAAATAAATGAGAATTTTAATGAATTATTGACCCTTATCTCCCCTTACTTTATTCATTGTCGACCTAGTCATCAAGATACCTAGGTCTTAGGGTTTAGGGTCATAAAATACCTTTGATATTTTATTATTTTTCTTTTATTTTCTTTATTCTATAATTTTGGCATTAAAAATTGTATTTTATATGGTATTTGTACAAAGGGTTTTTAAGGCCAAAATGATAGAATAAAAATGATGAAATGTAGATTCATCACCTCCATATTTTATGAGTGTGGATTCCACCTTTTTAATAATCGATAATTATAGTATAGTAGGCAGAAATCATGTCAACAAAAATCACAACTTTTGAATATTGTGAAGCATTTTTACTTGGTAAGTGTACTGACGAGTCCGATAAACCCTCTATTGATTTGTTGGAAATAACGTGCTAAAATATCGGTGTTGTTGTTCGTTGTAGGTGGTTAATCAAAATCAATGAAGAAATAACCACTTAATTATTTAATCAATTTTAATTAAATCGGTTTTATGTTTATTTAGCATGAGCAAGCCACAGGGTCAAACTTGAGGAGGCAAATTAACAACTTATATTAATGTCTATCGAAGTTCGTGCATGGTTTTTGAGGCAGAATATTTTTTGGTATTTTTAATGCAATTTGTGAATGCAAATGAAATGCAAGCTAAATTTAAGGACTAAAAAATTAATGCTGACCAATGATGTCCAAAAATTACAAAACTTGGCCAAGATGTGTATAATAATGAATTAAATGTACAGTAATTTTATTGGAATTTTCTGATGCAATATGAATATTTGATGAAACGAATGCAAACAAGGTGAATTCCAATAATTATTTATAATAAATAATAAATCTCTATATTTTCAGGAAATAAAATTATTCAAGATAGATCAATAAATGAGCTATCCTAGAAAAATCCTAAACACTAAAAATTTGGAATTGAACATCAATTATAAATTAAATATTGAAAATACACAAAATGAGTTTTATTTAGCAAAATATCATGCAAATGAAATTCTATTTTAGCATAATGTAAATGATAATTACTCTATTATCCTTGAATTTTTGACAATTTTTAGAGCTATGATTAATTAAATATGGATTTTAGAGCATAGAATGTGTAAAATATGCAAACTTTCTACAAAATATTAATTATTAATCAACCACAAAGGATAAAAATATAAAGCTATGCCAAAATGTAGAGAACTAATTGATAAACAATATACTATTTTTTGAAAAAAAATGCAAAAATAATTTTCAAAATAAAGGGAGAACACATGGGTCTATTTACAGTATTATAATAATTAAAATAAAACAAAGATGCAAAGTAGGAGACTAAAGTGCAATTACATAAACCCCGAGGGGTATCTTGCAAAAATTTCCCCAGGCATGTGTTGGGTGCATGCAAGGAGAGTAACAGGGACCTGGGCGGGAATCTTAGAAGATGCAAGGGCTCTAATGCAATCCTTCCTCTAATCATGCGCAAGGTGCGTGCAAAGGGAGCCTTGGGCGCGAAGCTCGGGTCGAGCCTCTATATGGTATGCACAGGTTGTTGTGGGATGCCCAAGGTAGGTAGTTCAGACCGAGACACAAATGGGTGGCGTGGAGCACCTCTGGTCGTTAGATGGGAGCCCAATCCAGTGGCGAAACGAAAGAGCAGATCAGCAACTAAATCATGAGAGGAGGGGAAATCTAATGGTTGCTGCTCGTCGACCCTCCTCTCCTGCCTATTCTTCCCTCTATCGTGATAACTGTAGGATCAAGCTCCAGTCTTGATCATATGGTAGTCGTAATGCACGACGATGGAGGGGGAGATGGCGCTCCTTGAAGATAAGTGGATTATACATGGCCAACGGATGTTGGAGTAGGGGCACAACGTGAAGGGAAGGTCGGTGGAACTGTGGCAGAGGATGATGATGATCTGGTGGTGTGGCTCAAGGTCGATGATGAGGTAAAGCTCGAAGGTGGAGGGTGGCCCTTTCTCGATGATGATGTACGTCTGGAGTTAGCTGCGGTAATATTGCTGGAGGAGGGAAGTGGTGGTACTCCCGATGAGATGGTAGACCAGAGCAGTCGGCGTGGAAGGTTGCGACGAGGTAGAAAGGAAGATGGAGAGGGAGAAGATGGCGGTGATCGTGAATAGGGTATGTGAGTGGAGGTGTAGCTAGCATCAACAATCTGAATGGGATATTTGGGAGGTGGTATTTGGTGTCGAAGCTCGATGGTATAGGAGAGGAGCTGGAGTAGAGAAGCGAGCTTCTAAGGACACTGTAACAAGGTGATCTCCTTAGATCTCATCGAGGAGGAGAGGATCGAGCTATCACCACCGGGCCTCTTCAACGTGCAGTCGGCGGATGAAGGCTAAGAGAGGGGTGGCACAATTATTTTATAGGGTTGGAGGTGATGGATTTGGAAGGGATTGGAGACTGTGACGATAGTGATTGGAGATTGGGGAAGGGAGTACGTGGGGGTGGGTAAGGTCTGATTGGAGTGGCCAGAATAGGAAAGGTGGTGGCAGAGATTGGGATTGGGCCAGGCAGTAGCCGACCATAGATGGAAAAGGGGTGGTTTCTAGAGGAAGGAGATGAGGGGTTTGGGGCCGTCCAATCGGTCGAGATCAAATGGTCCAGATCATGCCACATGGCAGTCGATTTATTAATTATTATTGAATAATCGAATATATATAAATACCAAAAATGGGTGACATGTGGTGGCTCCAAGAGCTGCCATTTGTCACTCCCAGAAAATTCAAAAAATAAAAAGACAGATAAATTCGAAAGAAATAGAAACGACCTCGGATCGATAAATTTTCTTCACAAAAATTTCTTGTCTCAACAAGATATACAACTTTCATGAAGGGGCCAAACCAAAATCGGTCAATTGCACAAAGTGATATTTTTGGTGGTTTTCTATGTACACAGAAAACCGGCTTTTGGGGGTTTTGCACATTTTTATGATTTTTAAATATGATAAAAATCAGGAAAAAATACGACAAAATAAAGGACAAATATTTATACATTAATCTACTTTTTTGGATTTTTATTATTTAATAAAATAGGGAAATAAAATAAAGTACAATGAAGAGGACTTTTGTACAGACTATCAATGAAGACTAGGACTCAGTTAGTATCTTTTATTTTGGTTTTATTTAAGCTCTGGATTTTTACGCCTTTTAATAAAACTTTAGTCAAAGAAAATAAATGAAAAAAGAATAAAATAAAAATATTTAAATGTGTACATAAAATAATAGGTCAAAATTAGGTAAAATACACAATATACAAAAGAGGCCCAAAACCCAACTTTCACATATGAGCTCTGATTCACTTGAACTTGGTACTGGTTTGAAGGTAATTGAATGTACATTAGTTCAAACGTGATAGGATCAAATCGGACATTGTATAAGGAATATATCTCCGTTTTAGTCCGATCATCCTAGAATTAGGGTTTGGGTTTATTTCTCAATTTTATTGCAGTTAGTATTTTTTATTTTTTTTCTTTATTCTTGTTAGTGATATGTACACAATGGAGTAGTTTCAGGTGTTTTGGAGTTATCTTGAATTAGTTAAAAATCAGGGATGTTTGCTTATTTTACATGTCAATTGGCTAGGATTTTTGGCTTCTTATTTTATGCAAATGTGAATGATAAATGCAATTATTATTTACAAATGAATGAATGCTAATTATGCAGAATAATTGATAAAATGCACATGAATTTTGGGGAACTGAGCTTAATTATTCACTTTTAGAGTGGTGAATCACATATTCATCATGTACTAAGGTCAAACAATGGGGATAAGGATTTTTAGTTGTACAGTTCTAAATTAATTTAAACAATTGACTCGTTGTGATATTAATCTCTATGTCAGATAATAAAGTGAAAAATAAAAGAAATAAAATGCAGTGATAAAAATGCAAACAAAAAATAAAGAAGATAATAAAGCACATAATCTATGATTTATAATTTTAATCGAATAAAAAGATGATCAATTAATCCTCTCGTGAAATAGAATATGCATGATGAATTCAAGAAATATTTATCTATTCAATATCTCAAATGCAAGCTAAAAAGATCAATGTAACAAAGGTTTATCATGTTAAAACTTCTCAAGATACTTTGGCCCCTGATTTTCCCTGTATTTAATCCTCAAGTAATTGGATTTTAATCACATAAAGGGAATTAAATTGATTCATCCTCGATTAAGCCCCTACAAAGATTAATTCATTAATTAAGAATGATCAATTGTAGATAGGAAATTAAGCATCCTCAATCGAGTCCCTGCAGATTAAATCGATAATTTTCTCAATGTATAATAACACACGTGTGCGCGCGCGCGACGCACGCACGCGCGCGCGCGCGCGCGCACACACACACACACACATATATATATATCTAAAATCAGCCTGCACATATCAAATTACTCCTCAAATAATGTCTGATACAAATCCAAGTCCGATATGTGTACAAGTATTTAAAATGATAAAACATGGAATAAGCTTCAAAATGACATATTGTGTGCAAAAATTGGAGTTCAAATGTTTTCTTCTCAAAAATTGAATTGATGTTCGGGGGACTAAAATTCAATAAAAATAAATATTTTCTTCTCAAAATAGCCTCTGAAGGACTTATCTGCAATATGTGAAATCCACAAGGGGTCCAATGTAATTTACCCACGCACGCATGCTTGGGGCACGTGACCTTGCTGGGCGAGGACCTCCTTGCTATTACTGGAAATGGTGAGGGCTCAATCGTTATTTCGAGTAAGCCACGTGAGGGGCACGCGACCTTGTTGGGAGGGGTGATTTTGCAATTTTGGAGGAGGGCAGGGGCTCCTCTACAATTAACCCCCTCTACATGTGCTACATGTGCATGTAGGCTTGGATGTTGCTTCTGGTGAATGGCTAAGGCATGGGACCATGAGCCTACACGTGGCTCCCTCTTGTCGCTTCGGATTTCACAATGGTGGGTGGCTCGAATAAGGTTTGGAGATGGTCGACGTGGCAGATTTCTAGCCTTTCGATTATGATAAGACGACCGAGATGTCAAGGGCTGAGAAGAGCTCGAGGGCGGCATTGCATAACGGTCGTCAGGCGGAGGTGCAACGCGGTGGGGCTAAGATTTGACGAGGTCGGTGGAGCTCGATGATGAAGAAGCTACCCAGCGTGATCGGGCGAAGCAATCTCCACCTCCGTCGACACATGACTGTATGTGGAGCGGCCTGAGTCAATGGCACTAGAAAGCAATTTGAGGTGCATCGGTCGGTGAAGGCTATGACAAAGAGTGACGGTAGAGAAGCATCCTGAGTTCTTTCATTCTTTGATCCCCTCCGCTGTCTCCTCTCTTGTTGATTTTATCTATACTTAGGGATATCTCACCCTAAGTATAGGGGGAGACAAACCTAGTTGTGATCTTTTCATTCCCACCCTTGACCCTCCATGCCTTGTGTACAACCTGCTATACTTAGGATTATTTGATCATAAGTATGGGGGGACGGTCGACTTCTTATTCATTTATTCATTATTTATTAGTCGTTGTAGTATAGGCTTTTCTATACTCAATACGAGTTATGTCTTCTCTTTTTGTTTTCGATCTATGAGGACATATCTCAAGCTAAGTATAAGGGGTCGTATATACTTTGTATATACTTTAGCCATAACTCGTACTTTCGTATTATTGATCATAAATATGGCTAAAATACTATACATACATATACAATTCATTAAATCAATAAATGATGCATATTATCCTCAAATTCTTTTTGTATATACTTATTAATAAGTCATGTTAAAAAACATTTGCAAAAAAGAATTGAAAAATGGTATGACCCGTTTGGAAAACTTTTTGTAAAATGTTTTCAACCTTTGTAAAAATATCCTAATTTGTAAAAATTCTTTTCTTTGTGTGAAATAAAATATCTTGAAAATCTATTTGCAAATGGTTTTGAAAATTGTTGTAAAAATATTTGAAATATATATGTTGTTTAAATAATCTTTGCAAAATGGTTTTCAAATGCTTGTAAATATTTACAAAATTACTTTGTAATATAGTTTTCAAAATTATTTTCAAATAAGTTGGAGGAATATATGCATCATAAATTTTATATATCTACAATAATAAATAAATAAATAATAGAAAAATTATTTATTAATTATATATACATACCAATAACAATAACCATTATTTAACCTATGAGTTCTTCCAACCCTTAATTCTTGTAAATAAATAAAAAGAAGCATGCCCGTGTAAATAGCAGCAGATATTTCTCATTTTGTAACAAAAATCTATTATTTCAAAATCTTTTGAAAATTGCATCATCAAAACATTTTCCGAACTGTACAGAGCATTTGCATAGCATTCACATTTTTTCGGATTGAGCTTGATGTTTGAACTAGTCTAAGTAAAGTCGAAAATTGGAGCTTGGTTGGACCTTACTGCACCTAACTTCACTGGAACCTTATGGGAACTGAGTTTAAGGTACTTAAGGTCTATTCAGACTTAATTCTTGTAGACTCAAGGTTGGGCTCAAGACACCTCAACTGACTAACTAGAACTTCTTGAGACACACGCCTGACTCTTATCAGTCGTGACCTAACTTGAACACTTTCACCTTTCACTTGGCTCAACTAAGTTGGAGTGGTGAGGGGATTGAATTTGTCGGTTTGAGATTCACACGAGTGGAAACATTCATCCTCGTCTAGGGAGGGAAGTGCAACCCAACCCGTCTAGTAGCCATGAGGTCTAATGACAGAAGAGTGTGGGCTGCAATAATGCTTCAAAATAGGTATAGTCGTCTGGCTCAAGAGGAAAAACTCCTTATGTAAATGATGTTGTATATAGTTTTTAAAAAAATCCAAAAAATTAGACAAGACAGATTGAAAATAAAATGCCTGCCAGAGTGTACATATTTGTATAGTCAATAAGCAAGCTTGAGTTTCAAAGTCATATCATGTGAGCCTGCAGTTGGATGACTTGACTACACTAGTCACGCATCCCATGATAGGTAGCTACACTGGCTACAATCCATTCTTCTCTTCACCCCCTCCTCTTGACTTGGATGCACTTGAACTTAGAAGGGAATACCCTGCTCCTCGAGGAAAGATCTGCTGGATTGGGGAATCATTGGGTTGTCATTCTGGAGAAATTAGTTCTTTCGTCATTACAGTTGGGGAGAGCCGCTATCACTTACACTGTACAAGTCAGCTTCATAGTCATAAGGGTTTGCCTATGATGTAGACTACTTATGACATGGCCATTGAGGTGGTTTGAACCGAGTTCTGTGACTCTCAAAGGCTGTTGTGTTTTAAATTTGGTTCCCGATCAGGTTCCACACACATTCTCACACAAGGTCTGACATGAGCTCCAAACTTTGATTTTGTGAAGATGAGTTTGATAATTAAACTCAAGTCTATTTATTCTTTCTTTTCTTTTCTTCTTTATTATTTTTGTACTTTTTGCATAAGTGTTTGCTTGGGACTAGCAAAGTCAAGCATAGGGGCATGATGAATCTCCATTTCATCATCTTTATTCTATCATTTTGATCTTAAAAACCCTAACTAATGCATGTAAAGAACATTAATTTGTACAAAATAGCATTCATTATTTATTGCATTTAACATTGTTTTTAATGCCAAAATTATAGAATGAAGATAAGAAAATAATAAGAATAAAATACCAAAGGTATTTTATGACCCTAAACCCCAAGACCGAATCAAGAATTGAGTTGGTCGACAAGGAATAAAGTAGGTGGAGATAAGGGCCAAAATTAATATAAAAGTTATATTTATTTATTCTTCAATAATTCATTTTGACACTCATTTTATTCTTTATTATTTATTCATCAAATAAGGAAAGTTTATACATGGAATTTGTAGATAATATTGTAACTAAAAATACAAAATTGAGTTTGTACAAAAATAATACACAGTGTTCATTTTATACGCAAAATAAAAATCCAGAATCTCAGCTTCACAGACCCATATCTTCCAAATAAAAACTCAAAATGTATCAAAATTACTCTAATTGTATATACTTTTAATAAGCCATTTAATAAAGATTGTTTCATAATTTTTGGGGTTAAGGTGTGAATGTTAGGTATTGGACCCTCATTGTATAATATACCCCGAATAAAATATTCAATTTGTTCATTCTTTAATATTTTTATAACTCTATGTTTTTATAATTTTGTACATATTATTTGTAACATATGTACATATTTAGAATAAAATAAAATCACAAATAAATCATTAAAATAAAATGAGTATATAAAATACATAGGTAAAATGCATGTAATTATCAGTGTGTATCAATAAAAGTGAATCTTATTCTTTTATTCTTTATTCTCTTATATTTTTATACTCTTGTAAATATTATTTATATTCTATTAAAAATATAAAGCCAAAATAAAAACCAATAAAAAAATAAAACAATAACCAAATACATAGATAAAATACCTACATTTATACCTATATAATGCATATACCTATTTATAAGTATACAATATCACAAAAATACAATAAAAACCTCCTTCATGCTACGATCTTAGATTGGTGGGAATGAGTCATGGCATACGTGTATGGCTGTGATTGCATGGTGGGGTTTGCATAACAAGTCACCAATACGTGGGTGGCTCTCCTTGCATGAAGGAATTTCTTTTATTTCTTTTATTTTTTTATTGCATTCTATTGTTATCATATAGTGGTGCTATATAAGGGATGGCATTTTATTTAAACAACAACTTGGTCTCATGGAACTCGCAGAAGCAAAAGACTGTGGCATTATCATCATGTGAAGCCGAGTTTATGGCGGCAACGACAGCGGCTTGCCAAGCAGTGTGGCTCCGAAATTTGTTGAGCGAGCTTATAAAGAAAGAACCAAGACCGGTGAAATTGTTCATTGATAACAAGTCTGCCATTGCCTTGATGAAGAATCCTATCTTCCACGGACGCAGTAAACACATTGACACCAAATTCCATTTTATTCGTGAATGTGTTGAAGCGGGACAAATTGCAGTAGAGTTCGTATGCACGGAGGAACAACGAGCTGATGCACTGACGAAATCATTGCCTGCGGTGAAGTTGGCAACCATGCGACACTTGCTGGGTGTTCGTGATCTTGGGCCACATCAAGATTAGGGGGGAGTATGTTGGATCTAATCTTAGAATGGTGGGAATGAGTCATTGCACACATGTATGGCTGTGGGTGCATGAATAAGTTTCCAACAAATTGAGACTACGTGGGTGGTCCTCCTTGCATGGAGGAGTCTCTATTATTTTTTATTTATTTTATTTGCATTCTATGTTTAGCACATTGGGATGCTATAAATTCATGTAATTGCACTCGGCAGAAAGCATCGAATAGCATAGCCGTTTATGAGTGCACGAGCACTTCATTAGTTCTCCTCCAAAATTCGAGTGTCTCCATATTGCGTGTGTGTGTGTGTGAGATTCCTCTGTTATTTCTTTTCCTCGAATGGCATGGTGTTGAGATCTCAAAATTGTTCGATCCCAGCAATCACGCTAAGGAAGCGATCATGCACGATGTCGAATAACTTCTTGACCAATGCGGCATCGTCGAGAGTCGCCCCAAGGTTCGCATACCGAACAGACATGCTGTTCAGTTTGCCGGCGTATTGGTCCAGGGTCTCCGTTTCTTGCATCTGCATAGCGTCGAATTCACTTTTCAGCGTTTGTAACCGTGCGTTCTTGACACGATCTGCGCCAATGAACCTGGTTTTGAGGCAGTCCCATACCTCTTTTGTTGTTTTCTTGTTCGCCACTTGCATTAGGAGATCCTCTGGGAGAGCTTGGAGAAGATGCGACCTCGCCTTCTTGTCCTTCTTTGTATCGACGGCCACGCCAGCCGCCGAGTCGATAGCCTCCCAAACTCCTTGATCTTCCATCATAGCCTGCACCCTGATCACCCAACTGGTGTAGTTTGTTGCCGTTAACTGCGGGTAGCGGAACAACCCTCTGCCGTTTTCCCGCGCCGCCTCGTCCTGAGACACGATCGACATGGGCTCGGATGTACCTAGGCTCTGATACCAGATGAAAGAAATAACAGAGGAATCTCACACACACACGCAATATGGAGACACTCGAATTTTGGAGGAGAACTAATGCAGTGCTCGTGCACTCATAAATGGCTATGCTATTCGATGCTTTCTGCCGAGTGCAATTACATGAATTTATAGCATCCCAATGTGCTAAACACTTGTCCGGATGCTTTCTGCCGAGTGCAATTGGGTGTCTCAGGTATCTACTCCACACTCATCCGGATCTCTCCTTTGTTGTTGGTATGTGTAGTAGGTTTATGGAGAGACCTACCGTCATGCATTATAAGGCGATGAAGCAAATCCTAAGGTACTTGAAGGGTACGCTTCATTACGGACTCGTATACACTAAAGGAGGAAGCGAGGAGATAATCACTGGATTCACAGACAGTGATCTGGCAGGTGATTTGGATGATAGGAAGAGCACAGGAGATATACCTAGAAATAAGTTATAAATATATAAAATAATAACATAAATAAAGTATACATAATAAAAATAAAATAGACAAAAACATAGATGAATATGCACATAAATACACTCTTAAAAATTAACTTGTAATAAATAACACCAAATATAAATAAAAATCATATTAAAATACTACATAAAATAATAAACATTTTTTATACTCAAAAATTAATAAAATCATTTACTATTTATAATTATTTAATTTGTGAATAAATACATAGTTTTATCTTCTAGCGACTAGCCTGGACCAATGGGGTCACGTCGTCTGTTGACCTCCAATCAACTCCCCCTCCAGGTCTTCTGACTTGTCAGAACCTCGAGCGGCCTACTTTCTCATAATTTCCCTCGCCATTCCACTGCTCCATCATCCTCGAGCCCTTCAGCAATTATGATCTCTGATATCCCATGATCCACGCCCAGGCTTTTGATTCCTTGTACATAGCATCGATTCTTTCCAATCCGCCAATCAATAAGGGTGCACAGCCTTGTCTATAAATAATACCTCCGACCTTACTCCTCCTCTTTGGTCATCTTCCAAGCCCTGAAGCCATGTAACTTTAGTCTAGTGTGTATCCCTGTGACAGGGGGAGTTCCCTGAGGATCCACGACGACAGAAGGAGGGTGGAGGTGTACCCACGGCAGTCGTCCGGCCACCTCTGCTCCCTACCTTCGCTGACAGGTATGAGCTACGCCTTTCCCATTTTCTAGGTAGAATTTAATTCATGCTTTTTAATTCTACATTTAGTTTAGAGTTTAGAACATCATTTTATCCTATAATCACCACCTTTGTATTCACCGGAGCTCCGCTCCGGCAAACGCTTTCACTTGTCCCTATACGTTGACCGACCCCGCTACCACAACCGCTATCATTCCCATATGTTTCCCCATGCTCCGCACCACTCCATTCACCTTGGCTCCTCCTGGAGCACGATCTGGGTGTTCCTCCTCCCCACACCTCGCCAGAGCACCTCTACTCGACTCCCCCATGCGTCCATTAGCCCCTTTCACTATCGAGGCATTTTGACCTCGATTGCTCCTTGCATCTTGTGCAGGTCTGAAGCCTAGAGACCCCGTTGGAGAAATTTTGGCCCCACACCGGAGATACCTATAGCTCCTCACCTTCCCCGACTTTGTGGAGGATCTCCGGTGAACCTCGAGGCCCTTTGAGCTTCCATCGGACAGACGAACCATCAGAGAGTATTTTGGGACACGTTGCAACAAGGAAGACCATCAGAGAAGGTGATTTTAACCAGAGGAAGCTTGCTCAGGCAAGGCTTCTTCCCAGTTCGTTCTTAGCCCTCCTTTGCCATCGATTTTGGTCGTGTTCTTGGTGGTGTACAACAACCGTCGGATCAAGCATCGCCAGCGCCGTTCGATTGTGCCTTGAAGATCTAATCTGGGTCGTCGCTGGTGAATCGTAGTAGCATGCCAAGAAGATGACACGTGGATAAGTGGCGCCTATCAACTGTTGGATTCGCGACTTATGGGGTAAATTGCAGATCATGCCCCGTTACTTTTTGTATTTATTAATCAACATTGTAAATAAAATATGTAGTTTAAAAAATGATTTTTTTTCGGATAGGCCCCTGTACTTACTTATTATTGCTTGTGGGTCCATTCCACATCACCTCACGTGACGTCCCACATGAGGTGGTGAACTTGCATGTAAACCCTGACACTTTTTGGTATTTATTTTAATCCAGTAAATTTTTCATTACATTGTATATTTTTGGGAAAATTTCACTTAAGCACATGGACTTTATTTTATTTATAATTATGCCCTTACTAATTTATGAATTTTTGTGCTTGGATTTCATTTATTAAAAATAGCTCCCTTGCTCTAAAAATAAAGCAAAAATAGGGTTAGATGTCTGGTAGCATGTACCTTCACGCCCCATATTTGTTTTGCATTTTTGGGCATCTTAACCATTTATTAAAAAATCAAAATGAGCAATTTTTTGTTCTGTCTACAGTATAAAATACAAAAAATAGAAAAATGTTTCAAAAAGATATATGTTATTTATTTTATCATATTTTAATTCCAGACCAAAAATCCCTAAGAATAGAAAAAGAAAACTCTTAAAAATGGAAAACCCCAAAAACCTTTATAAAAAACTCCAAAAATAAATTTTCTATTTTATAATTTTATCTATATAATTATCTATATGTAAAAATTGATTTGGTTAATTCGGATCTCATTTACTGTTTTTATTATTCAAATCAATCTCGGTGAATTATTAAATCCCTGATTTGGGATTTTTTATTTTAAAATACATAAAAATTAGCAAAAATACCAGAAAATCACAAAAACACTAAAAAATTATTTTAAACCTAAAAATATTTAATTCTACAATCTTTTGTTTTTTTAGTTCTATTTACATATATATTATCTATTATTATATATACACTCTTGTATATCTTATATAATCTCTTTAAATAAAAAAGAAAATAAAAATACAAAATACAAAAAGAAAAAAATAAAAATATATATAATATAAAATTAAAATTCAAAATATAAATTTAAAAAAAAATAAAATATAAAAAAATATAAAAATTCAATAACCCACTATATATATGTATATACATGATGAATGGCATGTCGGCTCTTTGGTCAAAAATAACTATAGGCTACCATTTTTGCTCTATGTGGTTCGACCTCTACATACTTACTTGTTATATATCTAGTTGTAGAGAATAATAAATTTTAACTCACTTTTTGTGCTATTCATTGCTTGATTTATTCGTGGATTGATTATTGATCTATCGAAGTTTCGTGAGTGGTCACTTCGGCGACATTGTAGTCTCGCCTTGTAAAGACTACTCTAGATCCACGTAAGATCTCGATTATCAAATGGCGTCATTGCCGAGGAGCAACGTCGCATAGATTGGGATTATTTATTTGTTCATGCTCTCTTGTCTATTTCTGTCATTTATACTTGAGTAAATTACAATTTAGGTCCCCATCTATGGGTCCGATCTCAGAATGGGTCCCGATCTTTAAATTGAAACGATTTAGGTCCCAAGGCCATTAATGTAATGAACTTTTTGAGGCTAATGACGAGTATGCCCTTGTTTAAAAGTTGGAACCCAACTCCCATTCCCTTCCTAACAAGGGCATATTTGTCACAAACCTCAAAATTTACATTTCCTAAATGGTCCTGGGACTCGAATAGTTACAATTTAAAGATCGGGACCCATTCTGGGATCGGACCCATATATGAGGACCCAAATTGTAATTTACCCTTTATTCTTTTTGTCATTTATTTATTTGTTTCCTACTTTATTTGATATTATTTTTGAATTGTCTGACTTCTTGTTTAACTTTGTTGCGAGGGACCTCCACGTGAGGGAGGACTTCTTAGAAGGATCTACGCACCCAAGCAAGGTGTAGTTGGCTTTCTGACTTAGCCGGAAGGATAGGGCTGCAAAGGAGGACATGAAAAAATCTTTTAAGACAATTTTCTCACATTTTTATTTATTTGATTTTATTTTATTCCGTAATTAAAGTGAGAGAGAGAAAAACGTAATATGTAATAATTTGGACTCTCATAGACACTTCTACTTCACGAGGTCCACTGCCTGGGGGATTGTTCCCTTAGGAGTCTCGTCAGGTTTGCGTGTTTTCATCACTTTCTTTGTTTTAACTTTTATTTTTTATTTCTTTTGTGTCAATTAGCCTTAGTTTAGTATTTTCTTGCTCGATAAATTAAGGTCCAAATACCTAATATATTTGCATGTACCTATAGCTTCCTTTTTGACTTAGTCAAATCATCATTGTTAATTATTTGGATTTGAGACCGCTTGCCGAGAGAGGTCGCATACAACGCGTACAGGACCCGTTGTGGCAGGCACAGAGTGGCATCGAAACCGGACCTTGGTCTATCTTCAAAATAATTAGCATATGGTGCTTCACGCTAATAGTATATTCTGATCTAGGGTGATTTCATCGGTCTGCATTTGCATAGTGTAGGTTTCAATTATGTTTGCATCCCGCATGGAGAGAGCTGGGAAGCATTGTAAGTCTCCTGACTTTGCATGCATCATCAATTTCTGACTTGCATGGCTTTTCCGACCTTCTCCCTCTAATTTTGCTTTCCTAAGATGCTAAATGGAATTAAATACATTGTTAGGCACGTGCATTAAAAAATAACAAAAAAGCGATAACCTAACTAAAATCGGGATTGTTTACTCTATTGGACCTTAAAAATAAAACGTAATGGATTCATTGCTTTGGGGAGAGCAAACCCCTCATTGTTTGTGCATTTTATTTTCACATACACACTAAGGACTAGCGCCCAAATCTCAAGCCTATCTTTAGTTTGTGCAACTTTGTTGAAAGTCACCTAACTCTAAAATTGAAAAGATAAAATCCCACCATCTCTGGTCTTCATTGTGTGATTAGGTGAACTGGGGTTTTGCTTTGTACTTTGATCATGATTTTGAGTCCATCTGTGTTCCTTCTCTCTTCGAGTTTTCAGTCCCATGAGTGTGTGCCATTTTGATCATTGAGTTCCTCTCCCTCTCTTGTTTATATATTCTCTCATTTGCATATGTGTCGCGATATCGAGTCTTGATCTTCACCGTCTTCACTGGATTTTGCGGCTTTCTATTCACCCATATCACCCTACCTCTGATACGATTCGAGGAGACTCTCTCCTTGAACCACAATTTTGTCCATGTTCCACCTACATCTCGCCCGCCCTCCTCGTCCCCTCTATATCATCTTTTCTTTCACCCGAAATTGTTGTGCTATTAGATAAGGCCCGCATCGAGGGTCTCTGATTACATTGATTATTTGAGTAAGCCAGGAGGATTTGAGGATGCTGAGATTGGTGTACTATTCTTGGTTTTTCTGACTTCCGATATGTGCATAAAGACTATTGAGGATTCTGATTCCTGGCATGACTTCAAGATGTGATTCTTATTTGAGGATTTTTGATCTCGCACATCGGATTGAGGATGTGATCTATTTTGCTGACTTGGTGATGATTTCATGAGCTCTGACTATCTGATCTTTTCTTCGGTTCCGCCCGTCTTGATTTAGAGGTTTGATGTACTATATCGATATGTGTGTCAGAGCGACGATGCCCAGAATCTACACCTTTGGCACTTAGAGGATTTCTTTCGACATCTGGATCCATCTCAGCTGATTTGATTGTCTTGAGGGACTGCATTACGACTTATCCGATTGTCTTTTATCCCTCCTACGATCTTATACTCTCTTATCGGTGATTGATTGACTATTTTTGAGGACCTAAGACTTGATGCCAGCAGTCCCATGATCTTCACTGACTTAGTTCTCACTACTCCCCTAGGACTATCTGCGGGAGAATGCAACATTTTCCTTACGCTCGATTCCTCTTGCTGACGGAGCATGGAACCGAGTCGTCTGATATATGCTTTAGGTCTCATTACCTTGTTGTGTATCTGATCTGTTGGATCACAGGACCGATCTATCTGGACTCATCCGAGTCCGCTCTCCTTGACAGTCCTCGCATGGATGATCCATTATGATGATTATTACATGCTTAGCTCACAGTACTTTCTGAGGGTTATCTGCGAGAGGCTATAGCATTTTCTAGATCTTCCGGTCTCTTTTGTTGGTAGTCGATTTGTCACCTACCAAGATTGTTCTAGTTCCATCTGATGGATCTGACTCCTTTGAGTCCACTCACCTTGGTGACCCTCACAAGTGTGAGCTCCATTCTGATTATTCTTGACTAGTATGTATCACTCTCTGAGGGTTATTTGCATGAGGATACATCATTTTGTAGGTACTCGATTTCACTTCTGATGTCTCCTCTCTAGTGTAGCACAAAGCTGAGTCGTCAGATTGGTACACTCAGTCTCCTCTAGTTGTGTCTCCAATCTGTTGGAGCATGGGACCGAGTCCTCTGATTATTTTTGAAATATTTGACTCATCTGAGTTTGCTCACCTTGATGACCCTCGCAGGGTTGAGCCATGTCTTGTGGTATTCGGTGTATCCACGATTTGTCGACCTTATGTCCACCAGATATTGTGTTGTATAAAGAGTGTCCTATTCCTCACTTTTCGTATCTTTATGAGACTAAAATTGACATGGAGGAATCTGTACTGATCCGTCCTCCTCCGTATCTCACAGTATCGCCATTGATCCTTCACTCTGTTCTTATGAACTGATGATATACTTTCTGTTGCCAGTTCCTGGCTATGTTTTTTTATCCGATGACCCCGGTAGCTGATACCCACTCGATTGCCTATTAGGGTGCCTTTTCTCTTTCTGGCATCACCATTCTCACAGGGAGACGGTGACGAGAGAACGGTATTCGATTGGCAGATACCACCATGCGCTTCATCGTTCTTTACTTGTTGTATATACATGTTTTGTATTACATTCCTTCTTTCTCACGTATGTCATGTGTACCCCAGATCATTCATCATATATGTGTCGTTATACTTAGGATGTACCTTGTCCTAAGTATAGGGGATACACACCATGTTGTTCTTTCTTCGTTTCATTTCATCACTCATGACGTTGCCTATACTAAGGGCTCTTTTACCCTAAGTATAGGGGGAGTGATGTGTACATTCTCTTCTATATTTTTTTCTATCTTCATCTATATTTTCTTCTTTTCATTTCCATTTTCCTTTTTCTATCAAGAAGGTTTTGACCCATTTTGATCAGGCTTCTATACTTAGGACGTACTTTGTCCTAAGTATAGGGGGTGCACCCCGAGTTCTTTCATTCTTTGATCCCCTCCACTGTCTCTTCTCTTGTTGATTTTCTCTATACTTAGGGATATCTCACCCTAAGTATAGGCGGAGACAAACCGAACTGTAATTCTGTTCATTCCCACCCTTGACCCTCCATGCCTTGTGCATAACCTGCTATACTTAGGAATATTTGATCCTAAGTATAGGGGGGACGATCAACTTCTCATTCATTTATTCATTATTTATTAGTCGTTGTGTCTTCCCTTTTTCTTTTCGATCTATGAGGACATAACTCAATCTAAGTATAGGGGAGTCGTATATACTATGTACATATTTTAGCCATAACTCGTAACTTTCATATTATCGATCATAAATATGGCTAAAATACTACACATACATATATAATTCATTAAAGAAATAAATGATGCATATTATTCCTCAAAATCTTTTTGTATATACTGATTAATACGTCAGGTAAATTATTTTTTGCAAAATGAATTAAAAAAGGGTTTGACCCATTTGGAAAACTTTTTTAAAATGTTTTCAACCTTTGTAAAAATATTCTGATATGTAAAAATTCTTTTCTTTGTGTGAAATAAAATGTCCTAAAAATCTATTTGCAAATGGTTTGGAAAATGGTTGCAAAAATATTTGAAAAATCTATTTATAATGTTTGAAAAAACTTTGCAAAATGTTTTTAAAATGTTTGTAAATATTTGCAAAATTACTTTGTATAATAGTTTTTCAAAATTATTTTCAAATAAGTTTGAGGAATATATGCATCAGAAAAATTATATATATATATATATATATATAATAAAAATTAAATAAATAATAAAAAAATCTTTATCAATTGTATATACATATCAATAATATTAACCAATATTTAACCTATGAATTCTTCCATCCTTAATTCTTGTAAAAAAAATAAAAAGAAGCACGTGCGTGTAAATAGCTGCACATATTTCTCATAGACAAAAATATTTTATTTCAAAGTCTTTTGAAAATTGCATCATCAAAACATTTTTTACATTGTACATAGCATTTGCATAGCATTCACATTTTTTTGGATTGAGCTTGATGTTTGAACTAGTCTAAGTAAAGTCGAAGATTAGAGCTTGGTTGGACCTTACGGCACCCAACTTCACTGGAACCTTATGGGAACTAAGTTTAAGGTACTTCATGTCTATTCAGACTTAATTCTTTGAGACTCAGGGCTGGGTTCAAGACACCTCAACTGACTAACTAGAACTTCTCAAGACACACGCATGACTCTTGTCGACCGTGACCTAACTTGGACACCCGAACCTTTCACTTGGCTCAACTCAGTTGGAAATATTGGGGGATTGGATTTGCCAGTTTGCGATGCACACGAGTGGAAACATTCGTCCTCGTCTAGGGAGGGAAGTGCACCCCAACATGTCCAGTAGCCATGAGGTCTAACGACATGAGAATGTGGGTTGCAATAATGCTTCAAAAGAGGGATATGCTTCTGGCTCAAGAGAAAAAACTCCTTATGTAAATGTGTTGTATATAGTATTAAAAACTCCAAAAAAGTGGACTGGTCTGATTGAAAATAAAATGCATGCTGATGTGAACATATTTGTATAGTCCATAAGCAAGCTTGAGTTTCAAAGTCATATCTTGTGAACCTACAGCTGGATGACATGACTACATTGGTCATGCATCCTAGGATAAGTAGATACACGGGCTACTGTCCATTATTATTCTCACCCCCGCCTCTTGAGTTGGATGTACTTGAACATAGAAGGGAATACCCTACTCCTCGAGGAAAGAGTTGCTGGATTGGAGAATCATTGGGTTGTCATTATGGAGAAGTCAGTTCTTTTGTCATTACAGTTGGGGAGAGCCACTATCACTTACACTGTACAAGTTAGCTTCATAGTCATAAGGGTTTGTGTATGATGTAGACTAGTTCTGACATGGCTATTGAGGTTGCTTGAATCGAGTTTTGTGACTCTTAAAGGCCGTTTTGTTCAAATTTGGTTCCCGATCAAGTTCCACACACATTCTCACACGAAGGTCTGACCTGAGCTCCGAACTTTGATTTTGTGAAGATGAGTTTGATAATTAAACTCAAGTCTATTTATTCTTTCGTTTTCTTTTCTTCTTTATTATTTTTGTACTTTTTGCATAAGTGTTTGTTAGGGACTAGCAAAGGCAAGTATAGGGGGTGATGAATCTCCATTTCATCTCCTTTATTCTATCATTTTGGCCTTAAAAACCTCTCCTAATGCATGTAAATAGCATCAATTTGTACAAAATAGCATTCATTATTTATTGCATTCATTGTGTAAGTAACATTATTTTTAATGCCAAAATTATAGAATAAAGAGAAGAAAAGAAAAAGAATGAAATGCCAAAGGTATTTTATGACCCAAAACCTTGAGATCAAGTCCAAAATTGAGTTTATCGACAAGGAATAAAGTAGGGGGAGATAAGGGGCAAAAATACAATAAAAGTCACCATTTATTTATTTATCAATAATTCATTTTGACACCTATTTTATTATTTGTTATTTATTCATCAAATAAAGAAACTTTATACATAAACGTCGTAGATAATAATAAGTAAAAATACAAAATTGAGTTTGTGCAAAAATAATACACAGTGTCCATTTTATATGCAAAATAAAAAGCCAGAATCTCAATTTCATAGACCCATATCTTCCAAATAAAAACTCAAAATGTATCAAAATCACCTCTAATTGTATATAAATTTTAATAAGTTATTTAATAAAGGTCATTTCATAATTTTTGGGGTTAAGTGTGAAAGTTAGGTTTTGGACGATCTTTGCATAATATACCCAAATAAAATATTCAATATATTCATTCTTTGTTATTTTTACAATTTTATATTTTTATAATTTTGTACATCTTATTTGTAACATATGTGCATATTTAGAATAAAATAAAACCACAAATAAATAATTAAAATAAAATAAGTATATAAAATACTAGGTAAAATACCTATAATTGTCAGTATGTATAAATAAAAGTAAATCTTATTCTTTATTCTCTTATGTTTTTATACTCCTGTAAATATTATTTATATTCTATTAAAAAAAGATAAAATAAAACATGAGAAAATACATCAAAATAAAACAATAACCAAATACATAGATAAAATACCTACATTTATATCTATATAATGTATATACCAATTTATTTAAGTATACAAATAATATCACAAAAATACAATAAAAACATATTTATATACCTTAAAATAAGTTATAAATAAATATATATATATATAATTAGGGAATAACATAATAAAATAAATATACATAATAAAAATAAAATAGCCAAAAACATAGATGAATATACCAATAAATATACCCTTAAAAATTAACTTGTAATAAATAACATCAAAAAATTAATAAAAATCATATTAAAATACTAAATAAAATAGTAAACATTTTTATTTTATACTCAAAAATTAATAAAATAATTTATTATTTTGAATTATTAATTTGTGAATAAATACACAGTTTTGTCTTCTAGCAGCTTGCGTAGACCAATGGGGTCGCGTCATCTGTTGACCTCTGGTCAACTATCCCTCCATGTCTTCTGACTTGTAGAACCTCGAGCAGCCTGCTTTCTCGCAATTTCCCTCGTCGCTCCACTGCTCCATCATCCTTGAGCCCTACAGCAATTATAATATCTGATCTCCCATGATCCACGCCCAGCTTTTGATTCCTTGTACATGGCATCGATTCTTTCCAATCTGCCAATCAATAAGGGTGCCCAACCTTGTCTATAAATAATACCTTCAACCTTCCTCCTCCTCTTTGGTCATCTTCCAACCCCTGAAGCCCCGTAACTTCAGTCTAGTGCATATCCCCATGACTAGGGGAGTTCCTTGAGGCTCAGTAGCTGAAGGAGGGTAGAGGTGCACCCAGCCTTCGCCGACAGATATGAGTTGCGCCTTTCCCATTTTCTATGTAGCATTTAATTCATGTTTTTAATTCTGTATTTAGTTTAGCGTTTAGACCCTCATTTTAGCCTATAATCTCCACCTTCTTAGTTCATCGGAGCTTCGCTCCGACGAACACTTTCACCTATCTCCTACCGTTGACCAACCCCACTACCGTAGCCACCTTCTTTCCCATATGTTTCCCCACGCTCCGCACCACTCCATTAACCTTGGCTCCTCCTGGAGCAAGATCTGGGTATTCCTCCTTCTGCACCTCACCGGAGCACCTTCGCTCGACTCCCCCACGTGTCCATTAGCCCCTTTCACTATCGAGGCATTTTGCCCTCAACTGTTCCTTGCGTTCTATGCAGGTCTGAAGCCAAGATACCCTACAGGAGCAATTTTGGCCCCATGCCGGAGATACTTGGAGCTTATCACCTTCCTCAACTTTGTGGAGGAGCTCTAGGGAACCTCTTGGCCCTTTTGAGCTTCCATCAGACAAACGAACCATCCAGGAGCGTTTTGGGATACGTTGCGGCAAGAAAAACCACTAGAGAAGGTGATACTAGCCAAAGGAAGCTCGCTCAGGTGAGGCTTCTTCCCATTTCATCCTCAGCCCTCCTCCTCCATCGATTTTGGTTGTGTTCTTAGTGGTGTACAACAACCTTAGATCAAGCATCGTCAGCGTTGTTTGATTGTACCTCGAAGATCTAATCTAGACCGTCGCTGGTGAACCATCATCACACGTTGAGAAGATAACGCGTGGATAAGTGGCGCCTATCAACTGTTGGATCCACGCCTCATGGTGTAAATTGCATATCATGACCCGCTTACTTTTGTATTTATTAATCAATGTTGTAAATTAAAATATTAGTATAAAAAATGGAAATTTTTGCGCATAGGCTCTTGTACTTACTTATAATTGCTTGTGGGTCAATTCAACGTCAACTCACGTGGCGTCCCACATGTATTAGTGAAATTGCATGTAAACCTTGATACTTTCTGGTATTTCTTTTTAATCGAATAAATTTTTAATTATGTTTTATATTTTTGGGAAAATTGCACTTAAGCACCTAGACTTATGTTTATTTGCAATTATGCCCTTGCTAGATTATGAATTCTAGTGCTTGGAATTCATTTATTAAAAATAGCACCCTTGCTTTAAAAATCAAGCAAAATAGGGTTAAATGTCTGGTAGCATGTACTTTCATGTTTTTTGCATTTTTGGGCATTTAACCATTTATTAAAAATCAAAATGAGCACATTTTTGTTCTATCTATAGTATAAAATACCAAAAATTATAAAAACATTTCAAAAAATTCAATATATATATATATTGTTTGTTTTATCATATTTTAAGTCCAGACCAAAAGTACCTAAAAATAGAAAAAGAAAAGACTAAAAAAAGTAAAACCCCAAAAACCTCAATAAAAATCTAAAAAAAACTAAAAAGCTCCAAAAATACATTTTCCTATATTATAGTTTTATCTATATAATTATCTATATGTGAAAGTTGATTTGGGTTATTTTGTACCTCATTTCCTATTTTTAATATTCAAATCAATCTCAACCTATTCTTTAGTCCGTGATTTGGGATCTTTTTTATTTCAAAAATACATAAAAATTAGCAAAAATATCAGAAAAAACACAAAAATGCTAAAATATTATTTAAAACCTAAAAATATTTAATTCTACAAAGTATTATCACTTTTAGTTATATATATTATTATATAAATACTCTCATATATCTTATAAAATCTATATAAAGAAAAAGAAAATACAAAATAAAAATGTACAAAAAGAAAATATAAATATATATAGTTTAAAATGAAAATACAAAATATAAAATTAAAAATATAAAAAATATAAAAAATATAAAAAATAAAAGGCCACAAAAACAATAAAAATGGATGACGAGTCCAAAAATACCCTCTTTAATTTATGTGAATTATTGTTTAATTTTGACATTTTGTTGTAGGCAAGTATTCGGAATCGATTAAGAAATAATCATAAGAAATTAATCAATTTTTAATCGGTATGGTTTATGTTTATTTTACTTAGGCAAGTCCCAAGGTCGAACTCAAGGAGGCAAAGGAACAACCTAGAAATGTGTCTATCAAAGTTTGTGCACGGTTTTCGATGCGATATTTTTTAGGTATTTTTGATGCAATTTTGGAATGCAAAATTCAAATGTGGCCAATTTTAGGGACTAAAATGTAATTTTCAAACAAAAGATGTCTAATAATTACGAAATTTGGTCGAGATGTAAATTATGATGAATTGAACACACTTTATTTTTTTTAGAATTTTCAGATGCAAAATAAATATTTAATGAATTTATGAAGGCAAGTGGTGTGAATTTCAATATTTAATTATAATAAATATTAAACCTATTAGATTTAAGGAATAAAATTATCAAGATCTACCACTAGGTGATTGATCTCAGAAAAATCCTAAACTTCAAAAATACAAGATTTAATACCTATTAAAAATTAAAGATTGAAATATGCAAAATAATTTTTATAGGGCAAACCATGCATGCAAATGCAATTCTTTTTAGGAACGGTGTTAAAAACAATTAATTCTCAAATACATGAATTTTTGGTAATCTTCAGAATTATGGTTAATTACTTATGAATTTTGAGGTACAAGATGGGAAAATATGTAAATTTCTACGAGAATAATAATTATTATTAACCACAGAGGATAAAAATATCACAAGCATGTCATAATGTAGAAAATTAATTGAAGAACACAATGCTACTTTTGAATAATAAAAATAATGTCATGTAGAGGTTCAAAATAAAGGGGTAACATAGGGGTAGAACTGCAATAAAATAAAATAAAAATAATGCAGAGGTAGGGACATTATTGGAATTACCTAAACCCTGTAGGGGTTTTCTACAAAAAAAACTAGGTGGTCACGTGCCAGGAAGGGGACCCTTGAGCGGCGGAGGGTGGTTGGTAATATAGCTGTCCTCCGGGGCCATTCTGCAAATGTTCTAGTGGTCACATGCGTCGCAAGTGACCCCTGGGCTGGGGACTTCTGGCGTATAAGGAGGAAGTCCGAGGGCTTCTCTACAAGATGCAACCAGGAGGACGTGTGTCTCACGTGACCCTCCCTGCACATGCACCTCACGTGAAGAGGTCTTGGGTCAGCCCTTGGCAGTGTGGGCGGAGTGGCGGAGGAGAGGGGATGTTGTAGAGGATGGCTGGAGGGCGAGGCGCAGGCACTGGGCATCGATGGAGCGATGGCCTAATCATAAAGGGTAGTTCAGGGTTGAGGTGCTCCACGGTGGCTCCTGGTGCGGCGGAAGGACTTCTGGCTGTCGATGAAGTGAAGGCACGGAGGACCTCCCCGACCGATGTAGACGAGCTCCAAGGTTGGCATCGGAGGTGGAAGCGGCGGTGGTGGCTCGAAGTGGCAGAGGAGTAGATCTTTGAAGGCATCGGGGCTCTACGGTGATAACTGGAGCTGGAGAAGTTGCAGCGGAGGAAGACCGCGCTGCCATGAGGGGGAGAAACCCCGGATCTCGCCGCATCTCGGAGGAGATATCACGGCGTTGTCACCGCTCGATGGTGGTGCTCCTTCTTTCTGTATGGTCGGCGGATAGTTGGCAAGGGGAGCGACAGTGTTCTTAAATAGGGAGATGGATGGGGTGATGCAACCAAACGAGGAAGACAGGTGGTATCGCGATTCATGGGATCCGTACAATGAAGGATATGGAAAAAATCCTCAAGTGCATCACAGAAGCGTGAGCGTCGTATCGAATATGACGAGGAACGACTAGTCGCACTAGTTGTTCTATGAAGCGGAATTTAAAAATTTTTCATGCGACGAAACCACATGATCCAATAACACTTCTCGGATCGTTTCTTCTAAACCACAAACAAGTAATAGGATTACCTCTTGAAGTATGGTTGCGATCGAGTCTCTAAACGAAGAGAACTCATGTCTCAAGTCCGATCCGACGGAGGAGACGCTTGCGAGCGCGGGGATGAATCGCGTGCTTCTCACAATCTATGTTGATGATCCAAGCGGTGGATCTCCTGATCTCGACACACGAGATCCGACGTCTTCTCCACGAGCTAGGCACACCGAAGGAGACAGAGATCCACGAGCAAACGATCGGACAGCATAACGACGACGCTGCGGCGATGGAGACTCCCTCTAGGGCATCCATGGTGGACGGCCATATGAGAGGGAGAGAGTAGGCGTGTAAAGAGAAAGAGAGAGAGAGAGATAGAGAGAGAGAGAGAGATATGTGCTTCAATAAGCATAACCTAGAGAGCATGGTATGCCTCTCCATTTATAGGGTTTTGAGATCCATTGATCTCAATCCATGGGACATATAAAATCAATGGATGAGATTGATTTATGTCTAATACAATGGTCAAGATTGTTGTTGGTAAAAACCAACAACTTATGATTTAATTTAGATCAAATATATTTGACAAATCAAATATACATCAATCGTAAAATAAAACCAGTCAAATAAGGGAGATTACCAACATGGAGATTGTCTCCCCATGTATCATGGTGGACGGCCACCAATTTCCATATTGGTTATGGTGGCCATCCACTTGATTACAAGAGGGGTAATCTCATGAGATTTCATGAGATTGCATATCTCCATGGAAATCTCCTTTATTTAATCCAACAACTTTTGTTGTGATTTATTCTTCAAAAATAATTCTCAATTAATTTTGAGAATATTGCAATCTTGCCATTGGAAATTTGTGAATCTCATTCACAACCCAAAACAAAATATAATTTACATTTTCAATTAATTACACAATGTGTATCCAATACACATCAATATTTAATTAACAAATATAAATTATAATTAGCTCTCTCTAATACATTATAAATCGCATTTATAATATTATGAATAATATGGAAAGTGCTATCCACATTAATCATATCCATGATAATTAAATCACATTTAATCATCTTGGATCTCTATTCGCACGTGCCCAAATAATATGAAACTCATTCACATTATTCACATCTTTGACAATCAAATCATATTTAATTATCTAAGATAACTCTCCTTATAATATGAATCAAATTCATATTATTCATGATAATTAAATCATATTTAATTATCCATTTTCTCAATGCTCGGATACATATATCAACAATAGAATTATCCATGAACTCTTTAAAGGATAATGCGCTTTCTCCGCGAATACTTGGGGATAAGGACAGGACGATTGTATTGTTCCACGTATAGTGACTCGGATATTGAGATCGCATCTCAAATCCAGATCTCGGGCCTTTCATAGATGCTTGATTAAATCAAGACTGCAAATCTAATATTCTCATTGTATCTAAATCACATTCAGATCAATGTACAACATTTGGACCAAGATCAGATTACTTCTCTACTGAGACGAGTCACTAAAATCCAGACCTGTTTCATCACTCCCTAGGAATGGAAGCGTCATGGTTATACAATCGTTTATGATCACATCACCCTCGGGTATTCCCAATACCTGTACATCCTGCATATTGGAAGACTCAGAATAAACTCGAAGTATAAGATCACTTTTACATTGTCTACTTCAGGGATTTATCGTTAAGTTTCTCATTCGATCATTGGGAGTTGGTATCGATCATATACTTTCCAAAAGCATATATCATACCCAGGTGTTGATCATATACTTTCCAAAAGTATATATCAAACCTACAAATTCAGTCAAGCTTCCAAAGAGAGACAACCATGCACGGAATTTGATCTTCCCAACATCTAATGAGTGAGCTCATGTCTTCCGATTCAGTATTGAACCTGTATGATCCCTTTGAGAGATCGTATTACTCATATTCCCTTATATGCACACCAGTGCGTCGGTGTATAGACCTTGGTTAGGTCATCAACCTATTGGTCTGCCAAATGTACATACTCAGACATATAGTAACACATCTGTCTCTGGTCAGAGGATGTGTGCCTATATCATGACAGCATATGATATAGGACTTTGGTTATCTCAATCTCATTAAGTCAACTCGTTGACCTAACTAATCTGACACCTCTGAATCTCTATTCCTATGTAGAGGACATGTATCAAGAGGTCGGTCAGATATCAGCCTAACTGAGATAGGATTGCCATCTCTTACTCAGGCTAGAGATCATCTCTTAACAATCATTTGATGGTGCTTGATGAGTCCTCAATCTAACTCATTAGATATTCATCCAAGCACCAGCCTCTATGATTCAATAATTGAATCAACAGATGTATGATCATTAAGATGGCCATGGTGCATAACCCTAATTGTACTAAGGGACCTATTATGCAAATTATTTATTCTTCATTTCAGATCAGGGAATGATATTCGTAATAACATTTATTATATAATGGCTCGTTGTGGGCTCGCATGTCCAACAATCTCCCACTAGCCCAAAGAGCCATTAATGGTCTAATCATTTAAACCCACACTCATGTGACAATCATAGGCTATTTAGAAAAATAGCTAGGTAAGTTGATCAGTCACTCTGTTCCCAAGAGACTACGCCAAGTCCTTTTACGACACTTGCATATCCCCTAGTTACAGTGCTCGCATCCAATGCGAATGTTGCATCTTATGCAACCAATACTCAATATTCTCAGTTATAGTATCCTTGACACTATATCTTAATAATTATTATAACCAGTATTACCATAATCCTTATCAGAATACCCTTATTCCTGGAGATCTCTATCTCCTAAGGTATCCGTAGTTAAGACCTTTTCGATCACTATCTGTAAAGTCTTAATTTCTTGAAGATAAGACTTTGAGATCACTATCTCAAAAGTTTTGCCTTCTATGAAGATATAATTATTAATGCAATCAAGTGTTTTATCACCATAGTAGGATTAGTAACAGTTTACTACTCCCACTGCATGGTAGACATCTGGCTTTTGTACACATCTAGCATACACCCGGCTTCTCGAAATTGATGCACAAGGGAAAGCAGTTTGCATTCACATCCTCAACTCTTTAAGGTGTTATCCCTTTAGATAGGTCAGTACCGTATCTTTGAGGAAAAGAATCCTTTTGGAATTTTCCAAAAAATGGAAATGTCCAAGGTGCACTATTAGTGTGATTGTTCTGATACCCTCTTCTCTTTGCTTCTGAACAACTTCAGAACTAAGATCTAAGAGGTATCCTTGAGATCATATCTTGAGGTATTGAACAACCAGATTATAAAACACTTACTATTATCATCCTCATATCATTTTGAATGATCTACATTTAGCATGATGAACACAATGGCACTCCCACTAAGCTTCATAAGGTTCATAAAGATTTTATCTGAAATCATAACATTTATAATTTCATCAAATCTTATCTTCCAACTACAAGAAACTTATTTGAGTTCAAAGATGGAGTTCTTTAGCTTGTACACCTTGCTTTCCTCAACCTGTGGCTACTTCATATGAATATCCTCAGAGAGGTGTTCATAGAGGAATGCAATCTTGACTCACATCATGAAGATGTCATAGTCAAGTTGTGTAGCTATAGTTAGCAATATTCTGATGGGTTAAAGCAAGGTCACTATAGAGCAAGTCTCATCGCAAGTGATGTCTTCTCTTCGGTGTGTAGCTCATGGCTACGAACCGTGCTTTGAAGGTCTCTACCTTTTCATAAAGTTCTCTCTTTCTCTTGAAGATCCATTTACACCATAATGGGTCTTACCCATATAGTTGGATCCTCGAGGGTCTATATGCAACATTTGTATATGAAGTCTACTTTAGACTTTGTTGCTAACATCCATCTTTCCAGGATATGATCTTCAGAAGCATCATCACATGAAGTCAGATCATTGTCATATTCAACTGACACATGGAATCCATCCTCAAACTTATTTGAAGAGGTATTAATGTTTCATCTTTGATTGTATATTTAGTTTCCGATTTCAGGAGCCTCGTTATCTTCTCAAGATTAAATAAGTTCCTTTACTTCATTTTCATCTTGATTCTTAAGAGAGTCATCATCTAAGAATCACATTCTCAGAGATGAGATCCTTTAAGAATCTCAAGGTCATAAAGTAGGTATCCAATAGCATCCTTTATTTTCCTAATGAAGTAGCACTCTCTAGTGCCAGATTCCAGCTTACTCACATGGAACCTTATTAAGGATATATAATGTAGTTTCTACTACATATATATACCTGGAAACTAAGAGATAATTATGGTAAGATTAATCATTGATCCAATCATGTCACACATGATCAATTGTGTCTCCCTACAACTCTATTGAGTTAAGATTCATTAGGAGGATTGAGATAGGAATGATATTCACATCTCCATAAGGTATTCCTTGAATTCATCTAATAGGTACAAGCTACCATGGTTAGATCAAATTCATTTCATCTTCCTTCAAACTTTGGTTCTAAACCAAAATTGTGAAATCTTTGAACATTTCAAAGGTTTCTTAGGTGAAGAGAAGAAATATCATATCATACATAATCATCAATAGATATCACATATCCATAATGTTTACTATGATATAGACGATTCACATACATCAATATGTATGAGATCCTGAATACCTTGACATCTTACACCTTTCCCAAAGAAGGATGTATTGGACATTTTACTTTGAATACAATATTCATAAGTATGTAAGTTTTGAAATTTTAGACATTCTAAAGTTTCATCTCTTACTTGTCCATTGATCTCATCAACAGACATATGTCCAAAACATGTTGCCAGATCATTGTCAAATGATCTTTATCCTCCTATTGATCTTTAAAGGTTTAATTTTCAGTATTATAAATCTTAATGAACCATTCATTAATTTTCTAATTTAGCGGAGTCCACTAGTTGTTAGATTACTATCTGAAATATATGCATCATAACTCTCTATGATAGGTTTATTCCAAAATTCATGTTTATTTCCAACATTTAGAAACAAACAATGAGTGTATTCTAATATCTAGGTCATAGAGACATTCTCTAAGACTAAGGGCTCTCCAACTGAAATTATGAAGCCTATCAATCTAATAGAGATTGTTGCAACAATTGCATCAATATCCATGTGGATGACTATTAAACCTTTAAGATCACATTTGTAATCTTCTAATACATATGCAACCAGCAAGTGTCATTAGAAGATTGAGATACAATTATTAGACTTTATCTTATCAAATAAGCAAGTCAATTTCAATGATTATATGTAGATTATTCTGATGTACTATCTGATTCCTTCTCTAAGGATTCTAGATAGATTTGATAGTCATACTATCAACACATCAACTTATTGCAGTATTGGCATACATCCAACCCTTTGGATGTCATATGGAAGTCACGGAAGTACAGTCAACTCTTTGACTATACTTCTTACTTGGGTCCAACCCATGCTTCCACTGTGCTCCCTTTATCTATAAGCAATCATTGCTCAAGACAAAGGATTTCTTATGTTGAAATCAAAATTTTCAATATAAGAGTATTTAAACATTTATACATGCTTCATTCAATTCATACAATTTGAATAATATGAAGCATTATGAATGATCAGAGTATAGATAGTAGAATGATGACACTCATCGTATCTACATCCATCTAAATTCTTAAAACATTGGTTCAGGCAGGTACTCAAACAATTTGAATACATCATCTCTTATAGAGCCACCATTCTGCATGATGCAGAGAACCATGTTATTCATGATTAAATGTCGAGAGCACATATGTATGCCAGAACATCTTCTTAGAATTTTATAAGGATTATTTGATAATTACGATCATTATCGACATGTTACTTCAAAGGTACATTCGATGAGATCAAGACTTATAGATTCAAACAAACCCTAGGGTTTTAGTCCTATCGTCTATTTAATTGTAACTCCTCATTATTATGAGGAAACTTGCACATTGCAACCACATACAATATGTGTCCAACTACAAGTACAATATCTAGATCATGGATCCAATCCATGATATTTTACTGGTTATTGTTGAGTATAATGATGAGTGGGTTTAATGAAGGATTATCTGAAATAAGAAATTTGTATAAAAATATATAAATATATATACACAATTTACTTTGATTTAGGAATTTTTATATCAAAGTTGTCTTGCCCTGTCAACACTGAAAGTTCATTCCCTTAATCACTTTCAATGTAAGATTTGTACTTACCATTATATCTCAAGCAAGATCTGGGATCTCCTTCCTTATCTTTGTTACATCCTAATAATATGAGAATCTGCAACACCGATAAAAAGAAGCGGGAACACATTCCGCCTTGCAAGTCCAACTTGCATTCCCAATTCGGTCTTTAACAACCGGGCTCTCCACCCCTAAGGTGATGTTGACCCGTCATTAATTGAACCAACCGTCAATAGGAATAGTACTCTCTATGCGCAATCCAATATCGCCCCAATAATATGAGGATCTGATATTGGGGTCACTACGCATACGGCCTTACTCTTTCGAGAAGAAAAGAGCCCGATCCAGATGCGCTTGCATATAGGAGCTGTCACTTCGGACATGCGTCTCCTACATACAATCACTGGTGACGGAACCATTCGCCTTGACAGGAGACCATGGATGTCACTTATGTGATCCTCCATATCATATTCAAATTCTAATTAATTATCATGAATCATATTCACATAATAAATTCTTCCAAGGGAAATAACACATCTATTCATAATAGAGTGTTTTTTATTGGATATAATTAACTTAATCATATTAAATTAATCATCAATCCAATTCAATCAACAAACTTGATTTTACTTGAATATATGGTATTATCTCAAAGTATGTATTAATTCGAATTTTAGTAATTAGAAAATTCATCATGATCTCTCAGGCATCATTTGTTCCCTACCCGTTGTCATGGCCAGTACCAGCGGGAGTGGGACGGACCACATCCGGTGCAACCAGATACCCCAGCGATCCCCGACTAGACACCATATCCGCCTCGGGAAAAAATAATGCCGAGTCAATCATTTTGTACTTGAGATGATCATCGGTTCTTCAACCGCAATTATACCATATAGTAATAATCAAAACGTTTTTTATTATAAGGAAATTTGCTAGACAAACTCCCAATCCTATTCAAGGAAGGAGTTTGATGATTGTGTTTCCAATTATGATCTAGATCAAATCTAATCAATTTATTGGTTGAGGCCAAGTCAATTAAGGAAATAATCATCATTCCATATTTCTCAAATATTTTCCATAATTATTTCATGAAATTAACATTTAATTTCACTAATTGACAATCACATGGTTCTTGATTGGGACTGTAATTTCAGCAGTGACCCCTACTTACTAAAATTAACATATCTCAATCAATTTAAATTCAAATTAGACAAAATTAATTTTCAAATATTGATAATTTGATTTAGTACTTAACCTAAGTGATATTTCACACATTTCGAGGAAGATCAAAATAGTAATTAACTCATTAATCACGTTAAGATTCGCAGTTCCCGTAACAGTGAATACATGTTCATTAAAACGACCATATCTCGAGCAAAACGGAATTCAAATTACATAAACTCATATCCTATGATTTCCTTGTTTAATGGGGAACAAAATCCAAGTATTATTTTCGTGTTTAAGCTATTTAAACAGGGCCGAAAATTTACACCAAACAAAGATGCGAAAATGAAATGCGATAAAACTTTCGCAACCCTAACGAACCCAAGTCATCCTAGGTTTATGGATTGTATCCAAAACCTTCAACCTAAGGCTCTAATACCACTTGAACGATATGGAAAAAATCCTCAAGCGCATCACAGAAGCGTGAGCATCGTATCAAATACGACGAGGAACGACTAGTCGAACTAGTTGTTCTATGCAGCGGAATTTAAAAAATTTTCATGCGACGAAACCACATGATCCAAGAACACTTCTCGGATCATTTCTTCTAAACCATAAACAAGTAATAGGATTACCTCTTGAAGCATGGTTGCGATCGAGTCTCTAAACTAAGAGACCTCATGTCTCAAATCCGATGCGACGAAGGAGACACTTGTGAGCACGGGGATGAATCGTGTGCTTCTCGCAAACCATGTTGATGATCCAAGCGGCGGATCTCCTGATCTCGACACACGAGACCCAACGTCTTCTCCATGAGATAGGCGCACCGAAGGAGACGGAGATCCACGAGCAAACGATCGGGCAGCATAACGACGACGCTGCAACGATGGAGACTCCCTCTAGGGCATCCATGGTGGACAGCTATATGAGAGGGAGAGAGAGTAGGCGTGTAGAGAGAAAGAGAGAGAGAGATGTGCTTCAATAAGCATAACCTAGAGAGAATGGTATGCCTCTCTATTATAGGGTTTTGGGATCCATGGATCTCAATCCATGGGACACATAAAATCAATGGTTGAGATTGATTTATGTCTAATCCAATGGTCAAGATTGTTGTTGGTAAAAACCAACAACTTATGATTTAATTTAGATCAAATATATTTGACAAATCAAATATACATCAATCCTAAAATTAAACCAATCAAATAAGGGAGATTACCAACATGGAGATTATCTCCCCATGTATCATGGTGGACGGCCACCAATTTCCATATTGGTTATGGTGGTCGTCCACTTGATTACAAGTGGGGTAATCTCATGAGATTTCATGAGATTGCATATCTCCATGGAAATCTCTTTTATTTAATCCAACAACTTTTGTTGTGATTTATTCTTCAAAAATAATTCTCAATTAATTTTGAGAATATTGCAATCTTGTCATTGGAAATTTGTGAATCACATTCACAACCCAAAACAAAATATAATTTACATTTTCAATTAATTACACAATGTGTATCCAATACACATCAATAATTAATTAACAAATATAAATTATAATTAGCTCTCTCTAATACATTATAAATCACATTTATAATATATTATAAATAATATGGATAGTGCTATCCACATTATTCATATCCATGATAATTAAATCACATTTAATCATCTTGGATCTCTATTCTCACGTGCCCAAATAATATCAATCATATTCACATTATTCACATCTTTGATAATCAAATCACATTTAATTATCTAAGATAACTCTCCTTATAATATAAATGAAATTCATATTATTCATGATAAGTATATCATATTTAATTATCCATTTTCTCAATGCTCGGATACATATATCAACAATAGAATTATCCATGAACTCTTTCAAGGATAATGTGCTTTCTCCGCGAATACTTGGAGATAAGGACAGAGCGACTGTATTGTTCCACGTATAGTGACTTGGATATTGAGATCACATCTCAAATCCAGATCTCGGGCCTTCCATAGATGCTTTATGAAATCAAGACTGCAAATCTAATCTTCTCGTTGTATTTGAATCACATTCAGATCAATGTCCAACATTTGGACCAAGATCAGATTACTTCTCTACTGATAGGAGTCACTAAAATCAAGACCCGTTTCATCACTCCCTAGGAATGGAAGCGTCATGGTTATACAATCGTTTATTATCACATCACCCTCAAGTATTCCCAATACCTGTACATCCTGCATACTGGAAGACTCAGAATAAACCCGAAGTGTAAGATCAATTTTACACTGTCTAATTCAGGTATTTGTCATTAAGTTTCTCATTCGATCATTGGGAGTTGGTATAGATCATATACTTTCCAAAAGCATATATCATACCCAGGTGTTGATCATATACTTCCAAAACTTTATATCAAACCTACAAATTCAGTCAAGCTTCCAAAGCGAGACGACCGTGCACGGAATTTGATCTTCCCAACATCTAATGAGTGAGCTCATGTCTTCCGGTTCAGTAATGAACCTGTATGATCCCTTTGAGAGATTGTATTACTCATATGACCTTATATGCACACCAGCGTGCCGGTGTATAGACCTTGGTTAGGTCATCAACCTATTGGTCTACCAAATGTACATACTCAGACATATAGTAACACATCTGTCTCTGGTCAGAGGATGTGTGCCTATATCATGATAGCATACGATATAGGACTTTGGTTATCTCGATCTTGTTAAGTCAACTCTTTGACCTAACTAATCTGACACCTCCGAATCTCTATTCCTTTGCAGAGGACATGCATCAAGAGGTCGGTCATATATCATCCTAACTGAGATAGGATTGCCATCTCCTACTCAGACCGGAGATCATCTCTTAACAATCATTTGACGGTGCTTGATGAGTCCTCAATCTAACTCATTATACATTCATCCAAGCACCAGCCTCTATGATTCAATAATTGAATCATCAGTTGTATGATCATTAATATGGCCATGGTACATAACCCTAATTGTACTAGTGGACCTATTATGCAAATTATTTATTCTTCATTTCAGATCAGGGAATGATATTCACAATAACATTTATTGCATAATGGCTCGTCGTGGGCTCGCATGTCCAACTCGTCGTGGGCTCACATGTCCAACATAGAGGTGGGTGATTGATTTCGATTGGATGACTAACGAGATCGAGGGGAGGAAGACGACGGGATCTTGCGATGATCTGATCATGACGGAGGCGAGATACGTGGAGAGGAGATATGGCGGTCGGGTTTGGCGATGGGATCGCGGGCGATGCCCTCGGAGGGGGATGAAGGGCAGCGCTGCCCGATTGGGAAAGTGGCTGGAGGAAGAGGACGCACAGGGGTCCTCCGATCGGCCGAGATTGGACGACCCTGATGCGTCCAAGTGCCTCTTTTTATTTATTTATTATTTTTATTTAATTATTTTTTAATTAATTTTTTAATAAATAAGAGTATATATAAATCCCAAAAATGGGTGACATGTGGCAGCTCCAGGAGCTACCACGTGTCAGCCCCAAAAAAATCAAAAAATAAATACAAAGATAATTCAAAATGAAATAGCAAATGACCTCGGATCAAAATTTTTTCTTTACAAAAGTTGTTCGTCTCGATGAAATCTATAACTTCCATGAAGAGACCGAAACTAAAATCCATCATTTGCACAAAGTTATATTTTTGGGGTACTCTACGTACATAGAGAACCTTGATTTTTGGGTTTAATAATTTTTTTGTTATTTTTAAACTAGATAAAAAATCTGGAAAAAATATGATAAAATGAAAGATAAATAGTTACACATTAATCTAATTTTTTGGATTTTTATTAAGTAAGAAAAATAATAAATAAAATAAAATGTGAAAACAACAATTTTTGTACAGACAGTTAGTGAAGACTCAGACTTAGTTAGTTTCTTTGATTTGAAACTCATTTTGGATTTGGATTTTTGCGTATTTAAATAAAACTCTCATCAAAGAAAATAAATAAAAAAGAAATAAAATAAAATAAATTAATTATGTACAAAAAATAATAGGTCAAAAACAATTAAAATACAAAATGTACAAAGAGGCCCAAAACCCAACATTCACATATGAGCTCTGATTCACTTGAACTTGGTCTTGTTTTGAAGGTATTTGAATGTACATTAGTTCAAAAGTGAGTGGGATTAAATTGGACACTAGATGAGGAAGATATCGAGGTTTTAGTCCGAGAATCCTATAATTAGGGTTTGGGTTTTTGGTCCACTTATTTAGGTTAGTGATTTTTTATTTTTTATTTATTCTTGTTAATAATATGTACACAATGGAATGGTTTCATGTCATTTGGAGTTAGCATGAATTAGTTAAAAATCAGGGAAGTTAGGCTATTTTACAGGTCAATTGGACCGGGATTTTTGGCTCCTTATTTTATGCATCAATGAGTGATAAAATGCAATTATTATTAATACATGCACGAATGCCAATTATGCAGAATAAATGAAGAAATGCCAATGAATTTTGGGAATTAGAGCTTAATTAATCATTTTTAGAGTGATAAATCTCCCCCTATACTTAAACCATGCTTGTCCCTGAGCATTTAAAGAAATGCAATGAGGTGAAATGATATTGGGTTCCATACCAAGACCATGAGCAGAAGGTGAAAATGGAACTAGACCCGACCTTTGGATTATTAGTTTTGCAAAACTTCTGTGAGACTTAGAATTTTAAAATCAAGAGCCTTCAAGTTCTACACATCATTGTCACAGTTTCGGCTCAGAAGTCATCTTAGATCAATCATCCTCCCAAAGCATACCCCATGAACATTGAATAACTGACTCATGTGTGTGAAAGGTTTTAGCTCTTCCCATCTAGAATGTCAGATTACCATGCTAACCTCCTCTCCAATTACTCGTCCTCGGGGAGTCAGGTATTTCCTTCTAAGGTTTGTCGCGTTGTATTCACAATCGAAGAGGGGGAGAAATTAGAATAAGTAGAAAAGAACTGGAGGGTGACCAGTGTAGTCACCTCTCCTTGTGAAGCCAGCTAGTTTAGCCAAGTATCCACCAAGATTTGCAGGTTTTCTTGAAGCTTGGACCTTTGGTCAAATATTTATTTGGTAGTGGCTTCTTTGTATTTGGATTTTTGGTAGATCTGCATGGATCTTGTTGTGCCCCTACAGTATGGAATCTTTTTTCCGTACATGTTTGGGGTCTTAGAAAAAATTGTGCCCAACCGTCCATCCCTTTTGTGAAGCTTTATTTCAACCCATACTTTAGTCTTTAGATGTTCACGCTACCATAAAAGAAACTCACACAGTCTTCCAACACCTTGTCTGAGTTGAGCTAAGTGTGTAGTGAGAGAGTACAAATTAATCCCCTATTCCAGAGTCGTACCCAGAATGAAGAGACTAGGTTAGACACTAAGAGTCGAACGATGCATATTGTCATGTGGAACTCAAAGAATTAAGTCATAGACCTGAAGTTTCTAAAATCCTTTTTCTCGGTGAAGTTCCTCTGAAAATTAGGTGGATTAAGGTCAAGTCCAGACCACTCTTGGTTTTTGCTCATAACTCGGTTCACAACCCAAGGGCTTTTCACAAATGCAAATGCTTGTAATGCTGGATGAAGTGCTGGTGTGTGAAATGCAGACACATTTTTATTTGAATTTTTTGAGATATTTTTTTAATTCAAGGATTTTTTGCAAAGATGAATAAGAAGCCGTTTTTTCAAAATTTTTGGTTGGACACAGTCAATGTTAGTTGCAAAACTTTCTCTTCTTTTTTTTGTTTTTTTAAGTTAGTTATCTACCTCATAAATACATATAGACTTACGTGAAAGTACGAGCTATGGGTAAAATATATACACAGTATATATACACACACCCCTATACTTAGCGATTGTTGTGTCCTCACAGCACATGAAGCGTAGAGAAGACATGGCTTAGGCTAAGCGTAAGAGACTGAAAAAGAAAAATAATAGAAGTCGACCCGCCCATCTATACTTAGATTGTGAACAGTCTAAGTATAGAAGAAGAGCGAAACTGAGGCGGTCGGGAGATGTGAGTGAGGAGAGTATATACAGATGGGCATCGGTTTCCCCTATACTTAGGCTCTAGTCAGCCTAAGTACGGAAGAAAGGTGGAAATGGGGTGATTGTGAGAAGGATTAGATAAAGAGAATGGTATATACATATGGCATCGGTCCCCCCTATACTTAGACCTTGGCCTAAGTAGAGGAATAAGATGTACAATGAGACTGATGGGGTCAGGAGGGAGCGAGGATAGCCGATGATTAAGGCAATTTTCGGTTGATCTTTTAGTGAGCTTGAGGTGGGAGATCGTAATGATACGAAGAAGATAAACATATGATTCCCAACCATATTCTTCATCTTCTTGGCAATGTTATCCTCAGAAAAATCATGTTGGAGAATAGATGAAGCATTTGAATCAGATGATATCCAGCCATCATCAAAGTTATCCTCAGAAGAATAGTATTTGAAAGTGGAGGCACTCCAACTATTCATATTCTTAAGTTGTTTTAGTTGTTTTCTTGGAATTTGTTCCTTCTTGGAATCAAGTGAATCGTCCTCGGATGATGGATACTCAGAAGCACCAGTCTCAATCAGCTGATAAGAAATTATTCCAGTATATTTAATGAGACCATGAGAATCATCTTTGGATGAATAACAGTGAGGAACAGGAGTTGTCCAACAGAAATTGGTGTTTGGATCCTTACGTAGATAGGGTTTTAGAACTGTCGAACATACCTCACTCATGTAGATTACCCTTTCCGGACCTAAAGAGGAATCATTAGACGATTCCTTTTTCGATATGTCAAAGGCGACTTTCTTTTTAGATGAAGGATCAACCATTTTGTTTCATGTTGTCTTAATGTTGGTGCACTCCTGAGTTGGATTGAATTGGTCATGGTGGTCAGAGAAGATTTCGGTTGACTCAGGATGCGCCCATGCATATGTCTCAGGATTATAGTAGAAATCCTTTCCCATGGTGAGAGCAGTGGGAAATGGAACAGTGGGAGAATCTCTGAACTACTGGTTAGTTCACATCCCACATATTCGTTCTCAATTGACTTGATGTTGGTGCATTCATGTGTTAGGTTGATTTGATCAAAGTGGTCAGAGGAGATTTCGACCAACTCAGGATGCACCCATGCATATGTCTCAGGATCATATGAGAAGGCATTTACCATGGTGAGAGAAGCAGGAATTGGAACAGTGGGGAGAGTCTCTAAACTAATAGTCTCCTCAGCAGTCGTTATCTCAGGTGTAGCAACGGGGTAGTGCTCATCTACCGCTTGATGGTTACGATTGTTGATGGCTTTGTTGGTTGTCTTAGGATATTGTGTTTCCTCAAAGACTGGGTGAGATCGAAGTGCTCCCAATACTGTAAAATTGATTTCCGGAGTCTCACACTCAATAATTGCCTTAGCTAATGCCAAGAATGGCTTTCCGAGAATGATCAGAGACTGGGTGAATTATCCTTGATGCTCAATATCAATGATCATGAATTCCATTTTGAGCGGAGCACCTTGGAATGTAACGACGATTGAAACTGTTCCTCTCGACTGCTTTATAGATCGATCAGCCAGTTAGATGATCTCTCTTATCTTTCTGATAGGTCCGAGTTTGATCTTGTCAAATAGAGAGGTCGGGAGGATATTGACTGGTGAGTCATCATTGATTCGAGCATGGGTAAATATTGTGTCTTTGATTCCACAATCAAATCCTTGCAATCGCTTCACTTTGCGGCTCTTGGTTTTTCTCCTTATTATCAAAGAGGTGGCCATTGATAAGATATGTCTTTCAGTCTTTGTTCTCGTCCTGTCCAATTTTTTCCATCATTAATTTGCTCATTACAAATCCTTTAAGGTCAGGAAAGTGTTTAATGGTCGGTATCAAGGGAAGTTCAAAAACCAATCTTTTCTCCAGTGCTTCCCTTAGAGCAGGATCCAAATTCTTCAAATATTCTTCAGTTTCAATTTTTATGTAGTTTTCTGGTTTTTCAATTTTTTGAGTGTTTTTTAATATTTTAATTTTTTTTGTGTAGTGTGTAGATGTGGTGTTTTCTGTAGATGATGAGGGGTTTTGATTTGTTGAGCCAGAATCAGAGTTAGAGTTATTCCTAGGGGAGTAATATGCAGAAGTTTGTCCCTATTGTGAACATTGTATATGGTTTTCTGAATATCCTCAGGGTTCTCAACATTAGATCCAATTATTTCATCCTCCACTTTCATATCTAAGCTTCCATAAAATGAATTTACTCGGTCAGTGAAATTTCTGAATTTTCCTCCATCAATTCATATCTCTTACTTATCCTCGAAATTCATCCTCCAGAGAATTTTCAGAAGCAGTCTGTGTGGTTTCTCGCTTTTGAATTTGAGATCCAGTCATTGCATCTTCCATTTTCTTGTATTATCTGGGAGAAGATTCTCTTGAAATTTCTGTTGTATGATCGTTTGAAATTTTTTCCTCAAAAATCATGGAAGGAGTCTGCTCAATAGGATAGACACCATATGTCTTATACTCAACATGGTGTGACTCAGGCATGTATTGCTGATTTGAGTAGAGTCCATTCCTTTGGTCATGATTGGTCTGACCCTTTTATTATGCAGTCAACATACAGGATTTATGTGTGTCGATCATCAGTCTAGTCCTCTGTATGAGTGTCATATATAAAGATGGGATTGTCACGGTTAATCCAAGATGGAAGATTATCAGGTGCGGGCCAATCCTCTTGATCAGTTCAGATTTCCATTTTATTACCAATGGTCAAATCGAATTGTGGATTTGTGAAGTACTGACATGTTCCAACAATATGGTGAGGAGATATTGAAGTCAGTTGGAGTTGTTGTCTCGGACGGTTATTCATCTCAAAAGTGATTTGATCTTCAAATGATTCATGAGTTTCGAAGAGAAATGGGTCAATGCAAGATGGTAGCTTCTCATTTATGGTCAAGGTTGGGGGAGGTGGAAGATGTGAAGAAGTGTTAAATTCGATCGGATTCATCCTGTGGTTAGAGTATCCCATGAATGAAGGATTGACATTTACATCGTATGAAGGACTGATTATATGATCAGAATATAGAGGGTTGACATACGCAGAAATAGAGACCACGGTCGGTTGTTCCTTTGTATAATCCGAATATAAAGGATTGTCATTCATGGAGTAGATCGGATTTGTAAAGAGGGTTAGATCTACTTGTGGGTGGGAGTCTCCTGTGAAAGTTGGAGTATGTTTGGTTGGAGGGGGTTTTGAGGCTTTAGATCTGACTGAGACGAATTCATTTTCATAGTATAGATCCGATGGGTACTCGGACAAATATATCATCATCTTCGAAGAAGGTGGACGAGTTGTCATGATAGATCTTTGTTGAAAATGTAGAAACCAAAAAATTTTAATTCAAGGAGAGTGATGGCACAAGTTTGCGGTTTTAGATATTCGAGATCAGTTCACGCACACCAATGCAAACACAAATCAAACCCTAGGTACACCAACTCACATAATGAAGCTGTAAGAGTTCGGTAAATTATCTTTTCAATTTTAGTTTGTGATAAATTCAATCTTGGAAAAAATTTAGCGAGTTGTTAAGTGCCAAAAGTTTTCTTAAAGACTGGCCCAAGTTCTTACGACTAGTTGCATCCACTTTCAGCCAGTATGGGTGTAAGTAGGGACCGTAAAATGGCTACTGGTGTTACTTAAGGACAGAACCTTACACAATGTCCTTTAAACCGCCCACTCTGCTAATAAAATCCGGACCGTTTACCGGCTACCCGTTATTTCCTCATTGAGAAGTTTTAGAATTAGTAGTCTGAACGAAGATTCTGGAGCTGGGCTCTAACCTTAAGGTTCGTCTCTCACTCACTCGGAGAGATAAATGAATCCAAGGTCAGGGTTGCTCTCCCACAAAAATTCTTGATTTTATGAGTTAATTTAGTTGTCTTTTCTTAGTAGTCTGATTTTTTTATTAGGAGATCACTGAAAATTTAGATGAGTACAAATGCACATCTATCGTCCAATCCAAATTTCCTTTGAGTTTTAAGTGACAAAATAGGAGGGAGAAATTCGGGAAAAACTGATGCACGCGAAAAACAATGATGTATGCTCAATTAGAAGACTTACAGTGATGCCTCACAATCTCCATGTGGGATGCAATACAAGAATTGAAAGATTTATTTTAAATGAATGTAAGCCGATAAAAGCTCCACCTAGTTGATGGTCCTATTAGCCGATAAGAAATGAGTTAAAATTTTTGACTACGTTGAACGATCTAATGTGTGTCTTGATTAAGTGAAGTGTGGTCCTAGATACTACGAGCAAAAACAATAAATCTTAGAAGCTCTAATAGTTGTATGTGCAGGTCTAACTTATGATCCACTCAAGTCAGACCCCACCCTCACCAGAGAGTGAAACAAGCCACAACACACCACAGAAAAAGTTCAAGGTCTTTTCACACGCGTGGGAGTCCAAACGGACACCGCTATAAATAAGCAATTAATTACAGAAATTAAAATTGCAGAAAAATAAATCCTAGACTCTAAGCTCTCTCAAGACTTGACTCGATCTTAGTTTTACTTTACGGCTTTTCAAGCGTCGGTGAAGATGCATCGGTTTTTGTGAGAAACCGCTCTATATACATCGGGTACCTCGCACAAAAAATAAGAGAGAGAAAGAGTGTAAGAGAGTGACACAAAAATTTATCAAAAATAAAGACAAAAAATAAATGGGGAAAAATGTATACTGGCACGTTCGAGGGTCAGACTACCCAAATGTGTGGAAAATAAAGCACTAATTTTCAGATAAAAATCTAAGCCATTTGCCTCCCCAGCAATGGCACCATCTGATGAGTCCAAAAATACCTTCTTTAATTTGCATGAGTTATCATTTAATTTTGTCATTTCGTTGTAGACGGGTATTCGGAATGGATCAAGAAATAACCACAAGAAATTAATCAATGTCTAATCTGTGTGGTTTATATTTGTTTTACTTGGGCAAGTCCCAAGGTTGAACTCAAGGATACAAAAGAACAACCTAGAATTTTGTCTATCAAAGGTCATGCACGATTTTCGATGCGGTATTTTTTGGTATTTTTAATGCAATTTTAGAATGCAAAAAGCAAATGTGGCTAAATTTAGGGACTAAAATTTAATTTTTAAACAAATGATGTCTAAAAATTATGAAATTTAATCGAGATTTCAATTATGATGAAATTAACACATTACAATTTTTTTGGAATTTTCGGAAGTAAGATGAATATTTAATGAATTTATGAAGGCAAGTAGTGTAAATTTCAATATTTAATTGTAATAAATATTAAACCTATTAATTTTCAAGGAATAAAATTATCCAATATCTATCACTAGGTGATTGATCTCAGAAAAATCTTAAATCTCAAATATACGAGATTTAATACCTATAAAAATTAAAGATTGAATTATGTAAAATGATTTTTATAGGGCAAACCATGAAGCAAATGCAATTCTTTCAAGGCATGATGTTAAAAATAATTAACTCTCTAATCCATGAATTTTTGGCAATTTTCAAAGCTATGGCTATTTACTTATGAATTTTGAGGTACAAGATGGGCAAAATATTTAAATTTCTACAAGAATAATAATTATTAATTATCCACAAAGGATAAAAATATCACAAGCATGCCATAATATAGAGAATTAATTGAATAACACAATGCTACTTTTGAATAATAAAAATAATGTCATGTCGAGGTTCAAAATAAAGGGGGAACACAGGGGTAGAACTGCAATAAAATAAAATAAAAATAATACAGAGGTAGGGACTTTATTGGAATTACCTAAACCCTGGAGGGGTTTTCTACAAAAAAAACCCAAGCGGTCATGTGCCAGGCACGTGACCCTTGAGCGGCGGGGGGCAGTTGGTAATACAACGGTCCTCTGGGGCCTTTCATGCAAATGTTCAAGTGGTCACGTGCGTCGCACGTGACCTATGGGCATCGATGGAGCGGTGGAGGAGTGAGGCTGCTGCGGAGGACGGCTGGACGGCAAGGCACATGCATTGGGCATCGGTGGAGCGGTGGCCTAGTCGTGGAGGAAGGGCGGTTCACGTTTGAGGCGCTCCATGGTGGCTCCTGGTACGATGGAAAGACTTCTAGCTGTCGATGAAGAGAAGGCATGGAGGACCTCCCCGACAGATGTCGACGACCTCCAAGGTTGGTGTCAGAGGTAGAAGCGATGGTGGTGGCTCGAAGTGGCAGAGGAGCAGAGCTTTGAAGGTGTCGGGGCTCTACGGTGATAACCGTAACTGGAGAAGTTGCGGTAGAGGAAGGTCGCGCTGCCACGAGGGGGAGAACCCTCGGATCTCGTCGCATCTCGGAGGAGCGATCACGGCGCTGTCACCGCCCGGTGGTGGTACCCCTTCTTGCTGTGTGGTCGGGGGATAGTTGGCAAGGTGAGCGGCGATGCTCTTAAATAGGGAGATGGACGGGGTGATGGGACCAAACGAGGAAGGCAGCCGGTGCCATGATTCGCGGGATCCGTGAAGCTGGGAGATTGATTTTGATTGGGTGACTGATGAGATCGAGGGGGAGGAAGACGACAGGATCTTGCGGTGATCCAATCATGAGGGCGATAGATGAATCTGTGATTCATCACTCTAAAAGTTGAAAATAGACCTTTGTTTCCGAGTATTTAGTTGTATATTTCCACTTATATTGCATAATTAGCATTCATGCATGTATAAATAATATTTGCATGTTAGCATTCATATTTGCATTAAATAAGAAGCCAAATTCACTTGTAAAAACCACATGTATACTCACCATATTTCACCTATTTGTATATATTTTATACTAATTCCAAATCCAATAAAATCAGCTTCATAGTGTATATTACTAACACTAATAAAGGAAAATATCAAAAAAATACTAACTTGTAAAATTGACCAATAAAACCCCAATCCAAGTTTGAAACTAGGAGCCTTAAAATGTGCATATCTCTCTCATATAGTGTCTGATTGAGGTCTACTTACTTTTAGAGTAATATACATTCAAAGACCTTCAAAACAAGACCAATTTTATTAAAATCGGAGCTCGTATGCAAAACTTGGCTTTTGGGCCCCTATTGTATATTGTACATATTGACCTTTTTGCCCTTGTAATTTATCCTTTTATTTTCTTAATTATTAAAAATCCAAAAATCAGATTAATTTGTAAATATTCCTTTCATATTTTTCCTAACTTTATTTTGATTTTTCTCTTATTTAAAAATGACAAAAAAAGTTACAAAAGATAAAATGGGGTATTTTATATCTATAAGGTACCCCCAAAAATACATTTTGTACAGATGACTTCTTTTGATTTTCAGCCCTTCATAAAAGTTATAGATCTCGTTGAGACAAGCGACTTTTGTGTTGACGCTTTTTTATTTAAGCCCTTTTGTTATTTCTTTTTTATTTTTCTTACATTGAATTTTTGAATTTTCTAGGAGCAACACGTGGCACCTCCTGGAGCCATCACTTTTTTCACCCCATTTTTTATTATTTATTATTTTCGGATTTTATTGTATTTATTTTATTATTATTATTTATTTTAATTATTTATTTATTTACATTTTTTATTTATTTTAATTTATTTTATTTTAATATTTTCTTTTACCTTTATTTTCTCTTTTATTTTTAGTAGCCTACTTATATTATTATTTTATTTATTTTATTCCCTTTTACTTCTTCTCCCTCTACTTGCCCTCTACTCCAAGTCACAACTTCCCATCTTCCACCATCCCTCCATCTTCTCCACCTCTTTTCTAACTCCCTCCTCCTCTTTACATTCACATCTCATCCTCCATTTTTCTTCATCCGCCATTTCTTCAATTGAGAGGGAGAGACCACCAGCCCCCGAGTGTTGTCGGTGATAGCTTCAACATCTCTCGGTCGAACAACGACGGTTTCAAAGGCGATATCCATGAGGACTCCTTCTCGTGTCGTTGTACATCACTTCAGGTCACAACCGAGCTTCTTCGATTTTTCGTCGAATCGAATTGAGGTGACGACGATGAGAGCCGCACATCACAGCTCCACATGGTGAAATATCAGGTAAGTATTCTCTATCTTCACTTTGTCTTTTTTATCTAACATTATTTGTATATCTTGCTCATCACAAAAAAACCACATCATCAACCACCACCATCAATGTCATCATCACTACCATCACTATCTTTTTTCACAATTTCAAATCTTGTTTACAAAAAAAAGAGAAAAACAAAAAATTAAAAAAAACATCCGGGAAGAAGCAGCCGTAGCCGCCCCCTCCCTGGCTACTCCACCATCGACCAGCTCAAGCCATCAGCCACGCCACGGCCCCACGGCTGTCCTACAGCGGAGCGCCCTCCGGTCGCGCCCCACGATCCTCCCTCCAGGTCGCCTCCCGCTCGACGCGCGGCTGTGCGAGCGCCGCCCAGCTCGCAGCCACTGTGCCCCTCGCCACGGCCTGCCCCACGCTGCGTGTCCACCTCCGCCCGTCCCAACGATCGCTGCCAGCGTGCGCCCCCAAGCTCGCAGCCACCGCACCACCGCATGCGATGCCGCCGCCCGCGCGCCCTCCCGCCACATCACGAGCCCTAGCCACCCCCTGTGCCTTGCATGAGAAGGTCCAAGTTTTTTTATTTTGTAAAATTTGCATCATTTTCCCATTAAGTTTGTTTAATTGCAAATAGATCCCTGTGCACTTTTTCTTTATTAACTTTTATTTTCTGTCTTGCGAAGACACCCCTACCTTTGAGCGGTAATTTAGACCTTAGAATAACATCACTTATTTTAATGAAGAATTGCATGCTGTAGAGCAACTAAATCTTTATATCCTGGCTATTTATTTGTATTTTTTTGATCATCATATTATTTATTAAAAATCAGAGATTGAAAATCACAGATATTTTGCCCATTTAAGCTCTGAAATCCGCACAGCCATATTTCTTGCTCTAAAAATTGTGGAAAAATTGTAAATGATGCTTCTCTTTGTGTTTTATTTCCTATCCAAGTTTCATCGAAATTGGAGTTGTACTTTGCATAAAATAAATTCTAAGGTAATTTCTGTAATTTATTTTTAGTTAAATCCACAAAGATTATTTTTGAGAAATTTCAAAGCTTCTAGATTCTTGACTAAAATATCTATTTGAGATAAATAGCTCTCTGGATAATTTGATTTCGTGGATAAATTACAAAATCCATTTTACATTAATCATTGGATTAGGTTTACAGGAAAAATATAATTTGGTCAATTTAGACTAATTTCAGATGAAAATTATTTTTGGCTAAGTTGTGATTTTCTTAATATCCTAGTTCATCCGCATCGGTGCATCTGCATTTTTTTATTGCATAAAAAAATAATAAAAAATTCACTTAGAAAAATGTAATCTAATCCCTCTAACTTGATCCCGAGTTGTTCCTTTGCCTCCTTGAGTCGACGCTGGGGCTTTCCCAGGTTAAACAAATATAAAACTGTACTTAATTCCATTTGACGATTCATCGATCTGCGCGGTTATTTTTTATCGATCCAGATTTATCTGACTGCAACGAAATCGTTAATTCGAATGAAATTCTTGGGGCCGTGACCGACCTTCCACCTAGCAACCAGCCGCGCACAGTCGCCCTCTCCCTCTCCCACCACGTCGTCACCTCGCGTCGTCGCGTGCCACCTCCAACGCGTAGTTGTGCCGCGCGGTCGTGCGTCGAGCGCCCCCTACGCCGTCATGCGCCACCTCCCCAGTTGCGTGCTACCTGCACTGCTTCGAGCAGCGCCGCCCAACCCCCTCCCTCGCAGCCGATCTCCACCTTCACGAGTCATGCGACTGCCCGCCGCCCCACAACCTAGCGTCAGTACATCGCACCTTCTCCCACGCTGTTGGCCTACCGCCATCTCCGCCCCTCCAGCCCACCGCCCACGACGCGTCACCACCGCCTGATGCTCCTTGCCCCAGCAGGAAGTGGAAGAGGTAGGTTCCTTGCTTGGAACCCACGTTTTCCAGCAAAGGCCCGGTGGACTTGGAGTGGCTTTCTTGAAGTCGACGCATCTCGAAGTGCATCAGAGGCTGATGATTCATGGATCAAGTCGGTTGTTAAGATGCCAGAAAGATTTTCGTTTTTGTTAACTTGTAAAAAAAAGTGTCTCCATTTACAGCGGTTCCCGTTTGGGTTCTCGCGCATGTAAGTCATAATAAAACATGTCCCCGTGTGTTGTGTGGTTGCTTTACGTAGAATAGGACCTACACTTGCGGCTCTTAGAGCTATTTTAGGAATTGTTTGTGCTCGTAAAATTCTAAGACCACACTTCGCACTTAAAAGACGCACTTAGACCGCAGGACTTAGCCAAATTCAATTCATTCTTCACTTGCTAATAGAACTGCCTATCTTAGAGCGGCATTTCTCGATTGCATTCATTTAGTGTATAAATTTCAATTCAGTTTTTCATCCTGCATTGTAGAGAGTTAGAGGAACTGTAAGTCTTCTTACTCAAGCATTCATCATCGTTTTCTCGATTGCATCGGCTTTTTCCAATTCTCTCTCTCTCTCTCGGTTTCCTAACCTAGTATAAAGGAATTGGGACTGGATGGTAGACATGATTGCTTGTGTAGATTTATATCAGTGACAACTAATCTTTATAATCGGGACTGCTAACTGAGTTGGATCAAAAAAATTGACTAAAATAAACCCTTGTTTGTGGGAAATTAACCCCGACCTTGTTTTCAAGCTGAGTAAGGGTACTAGAGCGTGTGAGCACCCTAGGACAGAGCCAAAAATCCCCGCTTTCCATATCGCGGACCTCGATCCGAGAAAATATCAACGGCTGAGCTTTCGGTTTAGCTGACCAACGCCAAGTAGCCTCCGCCTACTCGGTAGGTAGATAGGGGCGAAATTGCGGTGTACCGCGACAAGTTGCTAGTAGCCTCCGCCTGCGCTTGCAGGTAGATAGTGGCGAAGTTACAGCCTTGTCATCCTCCGCCTACTCTGTAGGTAAATAGGGGCAGGTCCTTGAACTTTCGGCTGGGGATAGGAGCGAAGAAAGGAAGGGTGTTGGTATCTAAGGTGACATGTTAAACAGGGGAGACGCATCCGGCTTTTAGCCGACTCCCCTATAGGTCGTGTAACCTTTGCTACTTGTTTGAAAATTCACACTTAAAATCAACCAGACTAATTGGACTCGATTTCAAGTCCTTCACCGTGTTGAGTGTGAACTCGGGATTTGCTCTTGCGTTTATCTTTGTGTCTGTCCATGTGTGTTATCATGTGTAATTGCACATTTTCTACCTCAATCTGCTTACATTCATCCTTTCCTCTTCAAGATGTTGGGATATTGGTCCCCATACCCTGTGACCTCTGGTCAATCCTCCTCGACCATATATCGTTCATCTTCGCCTTCTCCTTCTTCCATGTATCCTCCGCCATCCACGGGAGACACTTACCCGTGGTCGATTCGACCTCAACCCGATTATGAAGTCAGAACTTCGACTGACTTCTCCATTTCTTCATATTTCTCACCTACTCCATATTCTAATACTCTGGATCTACTTCCATCTTGGGCTGACTGTCATTATTCTCGAGAGCTTGTAGGAATCAAAGAATCGAATGAAGAGCAAGCCACTGCTGAGACAAATGATTGGCAAAATTATATGCCCCCACATACTTCATTCTCACCTCAAGTAGGGACCAGACAACAATTTACAAATACACATCCCGACTTGACCTTAGGGCATAACATGGTCGATCGAACAACCCGAATGGAGAGGCCTGCACATCATGATCCCAGACTTGATTGACTTTAGTGATCAAGCTTCCATTAACCAGCCTTCATTCGGAGAGCCTATACATTCATAGGAGTGGACTCATGAGCTAGACTCACTAGTCCCCCGTCCATTGACACCATCATATGAGGCTTCGACCAATATTTACCATTTGGATGGTCCATACTTGACCCAGCATTACATGTCAGAGTCTAGGTATGTTGAGTATGAGACCCCAACATCTCAGCAGTATCCTCCAATTGAGCAGAACTCTCCCATGATTTGTCATGAGAACATTTTGGAGATGACATTTCCAGACTTATTGAGAAGAATGAATCATTTGGTAACAAGCTGAGAGATGTCATCGAAATATTGCACTCAATTTCTGCCAGCTTGGGGGAATGAAAGTGGAAAAGGACATGTGTAGTTTTGAGGTTGAAAACAGAGCAAACATTAGGGAACCCACACATGATGTACAACTGGAGTCCATTCTATCTCCCTCTTCTACTAACCCCTTACCTTCCAATCCAGAGTCTGATCATTCATCCACCGAAAACACCAAAAAATTGAAAATCCCAAAAAGACCAAAAACATTGAAAAATCAGAAAAATTCATAAAAATAGAAAATGAAAATGACTTGAAAAAATTGGATCCTACCTTAAGGGAAGCACTCGATGAAGAATTGATTTTTAATCTTCCCTTAATAAAAGGCCATAGATCACTTCCCTAACCTCAAGAGATTTGTAAAGAGGAAAATGATTCCCAAGAGGTCGGGCAATAAGAGGACAAGGACTGAAATACACATAGTGTCTATGGACACCTCCTTGGTGATGGGGAGAAAGACCAAAAGCTACAGAGTGAAGCGGTTACCCCGAGTTGAATGTGAAATCAAAGACACTATCTTTACCCATGCAAGAATCGATGATGACTCCTCGATAAATATCCTCTCAACCTCTGTGTTTGACAAGCTCAAACTTAGGCCAATCAGAAAGTCAAGAGAGATCGTTCAGCTGGCTGATCGACCTATTAAACGGTCGAGAGGAAACATTTCACTCATCGTTACTTTCCAAGGTGCTCTACTCCAAGTGGACTTTACGATCATTGACATCGAGCACCGAGGAGAGTTTACCCAGTCTCCGATTATTCTCGGGAAGCCGTTCTTAGCCTTGGCTAAGGCGACTATAGATTGCGAGACTCGGGAGATCGATTTTTCAGCATTGGGAGCGCTTCGACCTCACCCACTCTTTGATACACTTTACTCCAAGGTGACCTGCACATCCGCTAACAGTCGTGACCATCAAGAGGAAGATGAGTCCCACCTCTCTACTACACCTGAGAGACCGACTAACCGGATGATCGTTGGTTCAGGGACTCCCCACACCTCCACTGCATCAACTACTTGCACCACCACCGTGACAGCTTCTAAGGAGGACTCACGCCCAGAAGCTATCATTGAGTCGAACATGACCTTTGTGGATTGCCTTGATCATTTTGATGATCCGACACAAGCGCCCAATAATGTCAAGCCAACTGAGATTACTGGCACCTTCTCGAGACACGTGCTGACCCTTCAGGAATATGCTAATCTATATGGTGACTCGTCTGATGAGGAACCCATGGCAGCACTGCACCACATTTGGGACCTTCGAAGGAAACTACCAAGACTAAATTGACTCCACATAATAACATGGTTGCTTTATCTTCTAGTCATCTATCTAGTAAGAGGAAGTCGAGAATTGATTCCTCGAGGTGTTCTCTCGAACCTCTCAAGGAGTGTCGCTCTCATCTCCCTCTAAATGATTCGGGTTCTAGAAAACCGACTAAGAAAATTTCCTTCAACATTCCGGAGAAGGAATTTTCAGAGGAATCCTCATCGGGTCCGGATAAGGTGATTTATATGAGTAAGCTCAGTTCGGTTGTTCTTAAGCTGTATCTAAGCAAGCAGCCGTGTGTCGACACTCATTGGATGATCCCTTCACCGCACTACTATTCATCTGAGGACGATTCTGACAGCGACACACTTGTATATTCCTTACCTCCTCACTCCCGCAAGAAGGTTCGTCACAAACCTTCTTGATCCTTGTATATTCTCACTCCTTCTTGTATATATTTTCCCTCCCTTCCCAGTGGTTCGAATCACTCACCCCGGCTCCATATCATTTCATTTTATGGCTATACTTAGGATGATCAGATCCAAAGTATAGGGGGGAGAGTGACCCGAGTCTCTTCACCATTCACTATATATTCTCTAGATCTCATCGGTTCTCACACTCACTCCAGTCCTATACTTAGGCTGACCAGAGCCTAAGTATAGGGGGGACCGATGCCCGCCGTTTATATACTCCTCCAATTCCCCTCTTAACCTCGCCCGCCCCATTTTTTATCTTCTTCTACACTTAGGCTGCTAGAGCCTAAGTATAGGTGGGTGGGGCGACTTCTATGCATTTTGTTATTTTGGCTTTCCTATGCTTAGCACGAGCTATGTATTTTTCCTCGCTTTTCGTGCTTCGAGGAAATAGCACACGCTAAGTATAGGGGGTGTGTATATATTACATATATACTTTACTCATATCTCGTACTTTCACGTATTTTCGCGTATTTTTGTATATTATGCAATAATTAAGGGTGGGTAAAAATTGAAAAAAATTGTATACTTGTATAGTATATTGTATAACACTTGTATAATTTTTATAATACTTATAAAACTCTTGTAAATTGTTGTAACATAGGAGGTATGCCAAATTCTGAAACACAAAAAAACAACAAAAAAACAAAAAAATAGGCTTCTTATTTACTCTTGCATATCATCCTTGCAAAAAAAGTCCTGCATTTTCATTCATCCACATAGCATGTCATCTGCACCTCATATGTATATCTTGCATATGCAAAGTGAAAAGCTAGTGGGTTCTGAACCAAGTTATGAATAAGATGTTGAGGAGGGGCTTGATTTGACCTTAATCCACCTAATTTCAGAGGAACTTGTTAGGAACTGGAGTTAAGATTTCTCAGGTCAAGTTACTTAATTCTTTGAGTCCGCAAGTCTATGTTCACATGTCATCTTGATTAGTCTAAGTAGAATATCTTTTGCATACGCATAATTATTTTAGATAATGACCTAACTTGGATAAGCATAATGCATGTAGCTCTTCATTGATGAGGTGGTGAGGAGGTAAAATCCTTTAGCTTGGAGTAGCACACGGGTGGAAACATCCGTGCTCCTCTAGGGAGGGTAGTGCATCTCAACCTAGTCTGATGGTGTTGGCGTCTAAAGACGGGATGCTGTGGGTTGCAATAATGCTTCAAAAGAGGGATAGTCTACTTGCTCAAGAGGAAAAACTCCTGACGTACATGATTAACCTTGTATTTAGTTCAAAAAAAAGAAAAAAAAGATAAAAAAATGCAAGAGCTCCAAAAAAAGTAGACAGGCCAGATAGAAAATAAAATACCTGTCGGAGTATGTATATTAGAAAGAAGTCTGTAGCTAGATGACTTGGCTACACTGGTTAGGCATCCTCGGATAGGTAGCTACACTTGCTACCGTCCATTCTTTCTCCACCCCCTCCTCTTGAGCTGGTCACACTTGAACTTAGAAGGGAATACCCCGCTCCTCGAAGAAAGAGTTACTGGACCGGGAAATTAGAGTTACCTTGTTAGAGGAGGCTGGTTCTGAGCCATTTCTGACATGGAGAGTTATTTTACACTTACACGGTACAAGTAAGAATCATAATCATCAGAAATTTGCGTTTGAGGATTTGTTCTGACCTGACTGTTGAGGCGTCTTGAATAGGAGACTTGTGGAACTTGAAGTATGTTAGGTCTTAAGTTCAGATCCCAATAAGGTTCCGCCACACAATTAATCCAAAGGTCGAGTCAAGATCCATTTTCAACTTTTGTTCATGACATTGGTATGGAACCCAAAATCATTTCACTTTTGCATTTCATTTTAGTTGCTCGGGGACGAGCAAGGTTTAAGTATAGGGGGTTGATGAATCTGTGATTCATCACTCTAAAAGTTGAAAATAGAGCTTTGTTCCCGAGTAATTAGCTGCATATTTCCACTTATATTGCATAATTAGCATTCATGCATGCATAAATAATATTTGCATTTTAGCATTCATATTTGCATTAAATAAGAAGCCAAATTCACTTGTAAAAATCACTTGTATATTCACCATATTTCACCTATTTGTATATATTTTATACTAATTCCAAACCCAAATAAAATCAACTTCATAGTGTATATATTACTAACACTAATAAAGGAAAATATCAACAAAATACTAACTTGTAAAATTGACCAATAAAATCCCAATCCAAGTTTGAAACTAGGAGCCTTAAAATGTGCATTTCTCTCTCATACATTGTCTGATTTAGGTCTACTCACATTATAGTAATATACATTCAAATACCTTCGAAACAAGACCAATTTTATTAAAATCAGAGCTCGTATGCAAAACTTGGGTTTTGGGCCCCTATTGTATATTGTACATATTGACCTTTTTGCCCTTACATTTTATCCTTTTATTTTCTTAATTATTAAAAATCCAAAAAATAGATTAAATTGTAAATATTCCTTTCATATTTTTCCTAACTTTATTTTGATTTTCTCTTATTTAAAATTGATAAAAAAAAATTACAAAAGATAAAATGCAGTATTTTATATCTATAAGGTACCCCCAAAAATACATTTTGTACAGATGACTTCTTTTGATTTTCGGCCCTTCACGAAAGTTGTAGATCTCATCGAGACGAGCGACTTTTGTGGTGACCGCTTTTTGATTTAAGCCCTTTTGTTATTTATTTTTTATTTTCCTTTACATTGAATTTTTGAATTTTCTGGGAGCGACACGTGGCACCTCCTGCAGTCGCCACGTGTCACTCCATTTTTTTAATATTTATTATTTTCATATTTTATTTTTTTATTTTATTATTTATTTATTTACATTTTTTATTTTTTTTAATTAATTTTTTTAATATTTTCTTTTACCTTTATTTTCTCTTTTATTTTTAGTAACCTACTTATATTATTATTTTATTCATTTTTATCTCTTTTACTTCTTATCCCTCTACTTGCCCTCTACTCCAAGTCACAACTTCCCTTCTTCCCCTCATCTTCCACCATCCCTCAATCTTCTCCACCTCTTTTCTAACTCCCTCCTCCTCTTTATATTCACATCTCATCCTCCATTTTTCTTCATCCGCCATTTCTTTAATTGAGAGGGAGAGACCACCAGCCCTCGAGTGTTATCGGTGACAGCTTCAACATCTCTGGTCGAGCAATGACGGTTTCAAAGGCGAGATCCACGAGGACTCCTTCTCGTGTCGTTGTGCATCACTTCAAGTCACAACCGAGCTTCTTCGATTTTTTTGTCGAATCGAATTGAGGCGATGACGATGAGAGCCGTACATCGCAGCTCCATCTGGTGAAATATCAGGTAAGTATTCTCTATCTTCACTTTGTCATTTTTTTATCTAACATTATTTGTTTATCTTGTTCATCACAAAAAAACCATATCATCAACCACCACCATCACAGTTATCATCACTAACATCACTATCTTTTTTCACAATTTCATATCTTATTTACAAAAAAAGAGAAAAACAAAAAATAAAAAAACAAAAAAATTTAAAAAAACATCAGGGAAGAAGTAGCCATAGCCGCCCCCTCCCTAGCTGCTCCACCGCCGGCCTGCTCAACCAGCAGCCACGCCGCGGCCCCACGGCCGTCCTGCAGCGGAACGCCCTCCGACCGCACCCTACAGTCCTCCCTCCAGGCTGCCTCCCGCTCGACGCGCGGCGGTGCGACCGCCGCCCAGCTCGCGGCCACTACGCCCCTCGCCACGGCCTGCCCCGCGCTGCGTGTCTACCTCCGCCCGCCCCAAAGGCCGCCTCCAGCGCGTGCCTCCAAGCTCGCAGCCACCGCACCACCACATGCGGTGCCGCCGCCCACGCGCCCTCCTGTCGCATCACGAGCCCTAGCTGCCCCCAGGCCTTGCGTGAGAATGTCCAAGTTTTTTTATTTTGTAAAATTTGCATCATTTTTCTGTTAAGTTTGTTTAATTGCAAACAGGTCCATGTGCACTTTTCTTTTTTTAACTTTTATTTTCTGTCTTGTGAAGACACCCCTGGTTTTGAGCGGTAATTTGGACCTTAGAATAGCATCATTTATTTTAATGAAAAATAGCATGTTGTAGAGCAACTAAATCTTTATCTCCTGGCTATTTCTTTGTATTTTTGTGATCATCAGATTATTTATTAAAAATCAAAGATTGAAAATCAAAGATATTTTACCCATTTAAGCTCTGAAATTCGCACAGCCATATTTCTTGCTCTAAAAATTGTGGAAAATTGTACATGACGCCTTTCTTTGTGTTTTAATTCCTATCCAAGTTTCATTGAAATAGGATTTGTCGTTTGCATAAAATAAATTCTAGGGTGATTTCTGTAATTGATATTTAATTAAATCCACAAAGATTATTTTTGAGAAATTTCAACGCTTCAAGATTCCTGACTAAAATATCTCTTTGAGATAAATAGCTCTCTTGGGATAATTTGATTTCGTGGATTTATTAGGAATTAAATACGCACAGTCGCTCTGTTTTCAATAAAAAATTCATAAAAAATCATAAAGTGTTAGAAAATTCTAAAAAACTTAGTGTAGCTTAATTTCATCATGTTTATCTTCCAGTAAATTTTTCATAATTTTTACATATCATTTGCGATAAAAATTGCATAAAACCCCAAAAAAGTTTGCATTTTTCATTGTTGCATTTTAAATCCAAAAATTACAAAAAAAATCCATTTTGCATTAATCATTGGATTAGGTTTACAAGTAAAATACAATTTGGTCAATTTGGACTAATTTCATATTAAAAATATTTTTGTCTAAGTTGTGATTTTCTTAATATCCTAGTTCATCCGCATCGGTACATCTACATTTTTTATTGCATAAAAAAATAATAAAAAAATCCACTTAGAAAACTGCAATCTAGTCCCTCTAACTTGATCCCGAGTTGTTCCTTTACCTCCTTGAGTCGACCCTGGGGCTTGCCCAGGTTAAACAAACATAAAACCGCACTTAATTTCATTCGACGATTCATCGATCCGTGCGGTTATTTTTTATCGATCCGGATTTATCTGACTGCAACGAAATCGTTAGTTCCATAACATTAAAAAAGGTAGATTCGTGGGTTATCAGCGACGAGATGCGGAGAGGAGATATGGTGGTCCAATTTGGCGATGGGATCGTAGGCGACGCTGGCGGAGGGGGATGAGGGGCGGCGTCGCCCAATTGGGAAAGTGGGCTGGAGCAAGAGGACGCATAGGGGTCGTCCGATCGGCTAAGATCGGATGCCCTAATGCGCCTACGTGGCCTCTTTATTTATTTATTTGTTATTAATTTTTTATAATTATTTTTTAATAAAAACGAGTTTGTATAAATCTCAAAAATGGGACACATGGCGGCTCTAGGAGGTGCCATGTGTCAACCCAGAAAAATCGAAAAATAAATACAAAGATAATTCAAAATAAAATAGCAAATGACCTCGGATCGAAAAATTTTCTTCATAAAAGTTGTTTGTCTCGATGAAATCTACAACTTTCATGCAAAATTAAAATCGATCATTTTCACAAAGTGATATTTTCGGGGTACTCTATGTACATAGAATACCTTGATTTTTTGGTTTAATAATTTTTTGTTATTTTTAAACAAGATAAAAAAATCAGAAAAAAATATGATAAAATCAAAGATAAATAGTCACACATTAATCTAGTTTTTTTTGTTTTTTATTAAGTAAGAAAAAGAAGAAATAAAATAAAATGTGAAAACAACAATTTTTGTACAGACAGTTAGTGAAGACTCAGACTCGGTTAGTTTCTTTAATTTGAAGCTCATTTTGGATTTAGATTTTTATGTATTTTAATAAAACTTTTGTTAAATAAAATAAATGAAAAAGAAATAAAATAAAATAAAATAATTGTGTACATAAAATAATAGGTCAAAAACTGCTACAATACAAAATGTACAAAAGAGGCCCAAAACCCAACTTTCACGTATGAGCTCTGATTCACTTGAACTTGGTCTTGTTTTGAAGATATTTGAACGTAAACTAGTTCAAAAGTGAGTAGGATCAAATCGGACACTGGATGGAAAATATCGAGGTTTTAGTCCGAGAATCCTACAATTAGGGTTTGGGTTTTTGGTCCACTTATTAAGGTTAGTGATTTTTTTGTATTTTTTATTTATTCTTGTTAGTAATATGTACATAATGGAGTGGTTTTAGGTCAGTTGGAGTTATCATGAATTAGTTAAAAATGAGGGAAGTTAGGCCATTTTACATGTCAATTGGACTGGGATTTTTGGCTCCTTATTTTATGCAATAATGAGTGATAAAATGTAATTATTATTAATACATGCATGAATGCTAATTATGCAGAATAAATGAAGAAATGACAATTAATTTTAAGAATTAGATCTTAATTAATCATTTTTAGAGTGATGAATCTGAGATTCACCAATGGACAAGAGAAAAAGACAAGTTTTTGTGCTTAATTGCCCCCATCTATCGTTTGCTCCATGAGTTCGACCTTTACACATGCTTACACCTATACACATTTGTTGTAGAGTTATAATAAATTTTAACTCCACATTTTTGCTATTTATTGTTTGATTCGTATTGTGGGTTAATTGTTGATCGATTAAGGTTTTGTGAGCGGTCGCTTCAGCGACTTTGTAGTCTCGCCTTGTGTAGACTACTCTAGACCCTCGCAAAATCTTGGTCATCAGAAGGTGGCAGGAACGGTCATCTTTGTAGGAGACGGACCATGTGTGCAGCACGTGCCAGAGGAGGGAGGAGATGGCACATGTTGTGCATGTGCCAGGAGAGAGGGAAGGCAGAGGGGAGGGGTCACGTGTAGAGCACGTGACCTGGAGAAGAGAGAGAGAGGGGGGGAAGAGGGAGAAAATAGAGGGAAGAAAGAAAAGGGAAAGATAATAATAAAATAATTAAAATTAAAATTACAAAATAAAATAAAAGTAATAATAATAAAATTAAGGAAAAAGTAAAATAACATATAAAAATTAGATAGGAAGAAAAGTAAAAAAAGAAATAAAAATTGAAGTCAAATCAAAAAGTAATCAACATGAAAGTTGTTTGTTACGACGAGATCTATAATTTTTGTGAAGGACCCAAAATCAAAAGAGGTTAATTGTACAAAACGTATTTTTGGAGGTACTCTATAGATAGAAAAATATTGTATTTTGTGTTTTTGTAGCTTTTTATTTGATTTTAATTAGTGAACTAATTTATAGAAATATGTACATAATTAATCTTATTTTTATGAATTTTTATATGTTCGAAAACTATAAAATATAATCAGCAAAGATAAATTATGTATAAAATATATTTTTGTGTTTTCTCTTGATTTTATGATTTTTATGGATTTTATTTCTTTATGCAAAATTAGCTAATTAATCAAAATTTATATTAGAGAAATAATTAGGTCAAAATAAGTAATTTTTGTACATAAAATGATAAGCTCAATTAAGGTCAAAAATAAGGTTATTTAATTACAGAATTTCTCCCTAATTTTAACACAGTTAATAAATTTAATAAATTAATTTTAGGGGATTTAATTAGTGGTTTATTAAGGAGATTTTGCTATGATTTCTATATAAAGTAGATGAATCATGGATTCATCAATATCCCATTGAAAATTAGATTGATCATTTGAATCATATTCTCATAATCAACCCTACCAAGGGAAATCCAATATTATTAAATATAGATTGTGTATTTTAATTAGATTACATTAATTTAATCATATTATATTAATTACTAATCCAATACAACTAATAAATAACTTATTTTGCTTGATATCACTATATAGTATACACCCACACATAGTACAAATTAATTATTCCAATTAGTTGTTAGAGTACGCCTTAACCACGCATAATGTTATACTTCCTTGAAACCGATCTGACTAGATGTTGAAGTTATGATAAGAGGGAACATTTTCTTGACATGCAAGGTGCTAATTAAGAAATCAAGCCAACATACTCGGTCTAAGACATCATCTCCATTCCAATTTAGAAAAACAAAATTGGATTTATTTGTACTAAGTGGTTCTATTGATCACATGTAATTGATGATCTGCATGATACTATATAATTATCACTCAGAAATTTAGCCATCGTAAAATATTTTTAATGATCCTACATTTCTAGTCGTATCAAGTGATCAAGTTGTTTTGCATGGAAATTGATGAGCTACAACAATTACAGCTTCCAATTTAGGGTTTGTCATGAAACAATCATTCAATCAAGTTATTGTTTGTCAATCATTTATCTAAATAAGTGATACAATGATTAAAAAAGGTAAATTCTTAATTTCTTCGCTTTATTTTGAATGATAAACACATTAAAAACATCAGCAAGATGATCCAAGCATCTTCCGGCTCATTCCCACTAAATATATCATATCTAGGGCAAATGGAGTCATTGCACGAAATAAATTTGAGCAATTTGCTGATTTAATTCTTAACATATTTAATGTGTTTCTAACATGTTTCATGATCGGAAAAAAACAACTAAAAATCATTTATTTACATATCTGATTTTACATGCAAGACAACAACATTACGAGAACTTATTGATTTTAAAACGATGCTCGTTTGATGTCAACAATTAACGAATCTTGTGGGGACATATTTAAAAATTCAAAACACATTAAGTATTCTAAAAAATCTATTCAAATAGAGCGCAAACAGTAGCTTTTTCATATGAGAAAAAATTATACAAAAAACATCACATAAAAGGCAACAAGTTCCCGCGAATCTGATATCCAAAACCTTATTCCCTTAGGGTTTGCATCATATCCAAGATCTTTGACCACGGCTTAGATACCACTTGAAGGGAGTCAATTTAATAAAAAAAATTGACTCGCACGTCACAGAAGCATGGAGATTGCATCGTATGCGACCTAGAAAAATATCTTCGATGATATCACATGACATGGGAATCATTCACATGTCATTTCATCTTGATCACAAATAAGTATTAGGGTTACCTCTTGTAACATGATCATGATCCTCGTATCTCTAAACGAAGAGACCTCCTATCTCAAGTTCGATCCGATGTAGACAACACTTGTGGGTACATGAATGAGATGTGTGCTCCCCACATTCTTGATGACAACTTTAGACAAGAACCTCTTGATTTAATCATTTTAAATCCATCATCTTCCTCACGAGCACGAAGCACTGAAGAAGATGAATATCCATGAGCAGTCGATCCGACAGCACAATGGCAACGCGACGACGACGATGCTCTGCATAAACCCTAGAGTGAACAACCACTTCGGGGTGAATAGGAGAGCCTCTTGGATGTGTATAAAGAGGGAGAAAGAGAGATTTTTTGCTCCAACTTGAGTCTTCAATTGTTGTAGAGATGAGCCTAGGGTTGTCCCTTCTCTTGTACAAAATTGGATAGATAAGATGCACTCCTAATTGAAAATCAATAGCCTAGCTTTGTCACAACAATTTGCAACAACAATTAATTAATATAAAGAAATAAATAATATTGAAAACATTCTTCAATAAATTTAATTTCCATTAAATCAATAGCATGCGGAATAATAGGAAGGAGGATAGCATCCTTCCCAAATAGGGTGAATGGCCACCATGGAGATTTTCTCGATGTGGCCTTCCACTCCTATTAGGAGTGGAGCCATTTCCACTTTCCTAATTGATAAGATTCTCAACCTCATCATATTATCCACATGTTGTAACAACTTTGGTTGCTTAAATTTTCACCAAAATAATTTTGAATTATTTTTTAACAATTCCAATCATGTCATTGATAATTATGAATCATATTCATCCATTCAATATTAAATGTAAATCACATTACACTTAATTTTACAATGTGATTCCGATTCATATTTAATTGTATCGTATGCTTGGATATTGTCAACAATAGAATTATTCTTGAACTCTTTCAAGAACAATGTGCCTATTCCGTGGATACTTGGAGATAAGGACATGGTGAATGTATATTCCATGTATAGTGACTTGAATAGTGAGATCTAATCTCATATCCAGATCTACAAGACCTCTCAGGTTTGTTTGATCAAGTCAGACATGATATCCATTATTCTCATTGCATCTGAATCATATGCAGACCAATGTCCAACATTTGGACAAAGGATTGGATAGTTAGTCTGCAGAGTGGAGTCACTAAAATCCAAACCTATTTCATCACTAAGCATCACGGTTATATAATCGATTGAGATCACATCACCCTCGAGTATTCATAATACCGGTACATCTTGCATATTGGAAGACCTAGAATAAAATCAAAGTTATGATCTTATTTGAACTATCTATTTCAGGGTTTTATCATTAAGTTTCTCATTTGATCATTAGGAATTGGTATCAATCATATGATTTCCAAAAGCATATATCATACCTTCAAATCATATCCTATTTCCAAAACAGGACGATCAACGTTAGAATTTGGTTTATCCCAATATCTCATGAATAAGATCATGTCTTCCAGTTTAGTAGTGAACCTATATGATCCCATTGAGAGATTGTATTGCTCGTAGATCCGTGAATGCATACCAGCTCGTTGGTCTATAGACCTTGATTAAGTCATCAACCTAATGGTATGTCTAATGTACATGTTTAGATATATAGTAATACATCTATCTCTGGTCAGAGTATGCATGCCTATATGTGACAACATATGATACATGTCTTAGTTATCTCAATCTCGTTAAGTCAATTCTTTGACCTAACTCATCCAATACCTCTGAATCTTTATTCCTATGCAAAGGACCTTCATCAAGAGGTTGGTCAGATGTCAGCCTTTGGAGTAAGGATTGTCGTCTCCTTCTCAGGTTGGAGATACCTTCTTAATAATCACTTAATGGTTTGCTTGATTCCTCAATCTAACTCTTTAGATAATTAACCTTACACTAGCCTCTATGATCCAACCTTTGGATCAACAACTGTATGATATCAAGATGTTGATGGTACATAATCCTAATTGTACTAAGGGACTTATTATGTAAATTAGTTATTCTTCATTTTGTATTAAGGAGTGAATTGCAACAACATTTTTTGCATAATGGCTCGTAGTGGGCTTGCATGTCCAACAAATATTACAATATCATTTATTATAGAAATGGTTCGCATGGGATCGCATGTCTAACAATCTCCCACTAGCCCTCAAAATCATTCCGGTACAATCCTTAAATCCATGCTCATTACATGTTGGTAAAAACCTTTTGGATACAGGTTTGGTAAGGGGAACAACAACATTATCGGCAGAGGCCACCTTGGTGATGATGATGTCACCATGCTTTTGAATCTTCATAATAATGTGGTATTTCCTTTCCACGTGCTTTCTCTTTTGATGTCATATGGGTTCTTTTGCGAGAGCTAAGTCTCCCATGTTATCGGAGAGCATCGGGATGGGAGTATTAAAGAAAACTATGCCAAGTTCCAAGATGAACTTGCGTAATCACACCGCCTCCTTTGCAGCATCCGATGTGATAATATATTCAACTTATGTTGTTGAATTAACCATAGTGTAATGCTTCTTGCTTCTCTAGTTCACAACACCGCCGTACAACAAGAACACAAACCTTGAAATTGACTTGCGGTCATCTATATCAGATTGGAAATCTGAATCTGTGTGTCTTAAGACGTGGAGATCACCATCTCTATAGATGAAGATATAATCTTGTATCCGTCTTAGATACTTAAAAATGTTCTTCACTGCATTCTAGTGTGGTTCACCATAGCAGGATTGGTAACAGCTTACCACTCCCGCTACATGGTAGATATCTGGCCTTGTGCACATCATGGCATACATTAGGCTTCCTACAACTGATGCACAAGGTAATCATCCATTGCTTTCTTATTCTCAACACTGAAAGAAGCCATCCCTTTAGATAGGTGTATACTATGTCTTAATGTAAGGAAACCTTTCTTGGAATTCTCCATATGAAAACATTCTCAGATCTTCTTAATGTATCCATGTTGTGACAAATCTCAAAATTCTCTTTTCTTTGTTTTTAAACAGCTTCAGACCCAAGATATAAGAGGATTCTCTAAGATCTTTCATATCGAAGGTATGGGACAACCAAATCTTAACTCTAGTCATCATCCATGTATCATTCTCAATGATAAGGATGTTATCTACATAAAGCACGACGAATACAATGGCACTCCCATTAAGCTTCTTGTACACACATGGTTCATCAGGATTCTGAACGAAGTCATAACTCTTTATGGTTTTGTCCAATCTGATGTTCCAGCTACGAGAAACTTGTTTAATCCCATAGATGGATTTTTTCAGCTTGTACACTTTGCCTTCCTCAGTTATGAAGCCTTGGGGTTGCTCCATATAGTCACCTCCTCGAGGTATCCATTAGGAATGCAGTCTTGTCATTCATCTGTTAGATATCATAGTTAAAATGTGCATCTATAGCTAGTAGTGCCCTAATGGATTTAAGCATAGCCACAGGAGATAATGTCTCATCATAATCGATGCCTTCTCTCTGCGTGTAGTCCTTAGCTACGAGCCATGCCTTGAAGGTCTCTACCGGCCCATCAGGTCCCCTCTTTCTCTTGAAGATTCATTTACACCCAATGGATTTTATCCCTCTAGGTGGATCCTCTAAGGTCCATACACCATTCTTGTACATGGAGTCTATTTCAGACCTCATGCTAGCATTCATCTATCCATGTCATGATCCGTGAGTGCTTCATCAAATGAAGTTGGATCACTGTCAGTTTCACCTTATACATGGAATCTGTACCTTTTAGTTGGAAAAACCACCATCAAACTCCTTCAAAGAGGTACATGTGTTTCAGCTTCACTGAAATCTTCAGTTTCTGGTTCATGAAGCTCAATATCCTCAACGGATTTATTAAGTTCCTTTATTTCACCTTTGTCGCGACTCTTAAAGAAGCCATCCTCTAAGAGTTTATATCTCTAGGAACCAAAACCTTTTAAGTCACCAGGTCGTAAAGTTGGTATCCAATACCGTCCTTTACATACCTGATAACTACAAGGATCCTCATCGATCGTGTGTTCCACACAAGGCGGGAGCACAATCGTCGAGGTGACCGACGAGAACCTTGTATTAATCAACAATTAACCCACAATACGAATCAAGAAATAAATATCAAAATGTGGAGTTAAAGTTTATTATAATTCTACAACAAATGTGTACAGGTGTAAGCAAGTGTAGAGGTCAAACACAGGGAGCAAACGGCTAGGCAAACTAATGCGTACAAAATTTGTTTTTCATCTCTTGTCCATTTTATTGTTTTTGTGTATTTAAATTTTTATATTTTTTAATGATTTTTGTTTTTATAATTTTTATTTTTTTTGGTTTTATATTTATCTTTTCTTTTTTTTATTTTCATATTGTTATATTACTTTTTCTTTTAAATACATATATGGAATATATAAGGCTATATATACAATATAGAGTAAGGTACTTATAAATAATAGTAAACATTAACAAAATGCATAAAATAACTTATTTTTGGATTTTATATATTTTCTAATGTTTTGGTATTTTTCTAGAATTTTTGCTAATTTTTATGTATTTTTAAAGTCAAAAATATCCCAAATAAGGAATTAAATAAATAGGTCAAAATTGATTTGAATATTTAAAATAGTAAATGGTTCTAAAATTATTCAAATCATTTTTAATATATAAATATTTATACAAAGAAAATTATAAAAGAGAAAAACATATTTTTGGATTTTTTCAATGAATTTTTAGATTTTTATGAAAGATTTTGGGTTTTTCAATTTTTAAGACTTTTCTTTTTCCATTTTTAGTAATTTTTGGACTCGAGTTAAAATATAATAAAATAGAGAATATGTAATTTTTTTAATTTTTCGAGATGTTTTATTTTTTTGTATTTTATAAGCTAGACAATGCAAAATTAGGCTCCTTTTGATTTTTAATAAATTGATAAAATGTCCAAAATGTAAAATAAATATATGGCGTGATAGTTCATGGAAAGTGGCATCTAACCCTAATTTTGCGAATTTTTAGGAGCTAGGGTGATATTTTTAATAAATGAAATCTAAGCACCAAAAATACATAAGCTGGCAGGGGCATGATTACAAATAAAATAAACAAGAAGGGCTCATATGTAATTTTTCCCAGAAATATACTCTTATATTAAATTTTTTTGGACTAAAACAGATATAAAAAGTCATAGGGATGTCCCTGCAATTTTCCCAACTCATGTGGGATGACACGTAAGCGAAGCTGGACTAGACCCAATTGCAATTAAAAAATGTACATGAGTCCTTTTCGCAAAATTTCCGTTTTATTTTAAACATTACAATTTATTTACAGGACTAAATATTAAATATAAAAAAATAGGGCTAAGCTATGCAATTACCCCATAATGCGCGACATATGACGGTTGAGGCGCGTTCACTTGAATACGTGGCGACTCCACACTTCGCGATGATGTTTCGCATGGATGGCAGAGATTAGATCTCCGCCTTTGATCTGAAGGATAAGGGGAGACACATCTGATGGTGGGGGAAGAATCTGGATTGGCAGCTCGATCTAATGGCTTTGAACCACCCTACAAGAACAGGGGAGAACAAGGCGCAGTCTGAGCTTCGTCCGGCGATGCAGGCCCCCTTTGACCACCTAGCGACGATCCAAGGCACGTAAAACATGCCCCAGCCTTCTCTGTGCCCGTTAGTAGCGTCAAAAGGGCCCTTGGATCCCCAGTGACGTCCAGCGAGCTCGGGGTAGGAAAGGGGTTCCAGGTACCTACCACGCAGTCAATCTTCGACCCAAATGGGTTCTCTGGCCACCAACACCTACAGGAAGATTGCACGTGAAATAACAAAGGTCCTGGGACCTTATTTGGTGGAGATGAGTGAAAGGTGGAGTGTGGCGGAGGTCTCCGACAATGAGGTGGTGGAGGAGACTGGTTCTCCAGATCCACGATGGATCTAGGTGAAGTGGGAAGCCTGCGATGAAGGGAAACGGACAGGGACTGAAGTGAGGTGTTGCGTGGTCGGAGACAGTATGGTTTATAGTGAAATCGATGGTCGGAGCTCGAGAGCTCCGACAAGGGTAATCAGATTACACTAACCTAAAGTACTAACTAATTAGTGAAATAAAAAGCATAACAAGCTACAGCTACCTAGAAAACATAAAATAGTACAGCTCTTACCTGGGATTAACGCCAGGGAACAGGGCCGCCGGTGAGGTGGTTGTAGGTGCACCTCCTTCCTCCATCGACCCGTGTAGACCCTCCATGGGTTTCCTCCTATCACAAGTATTCTCGTTAGGCCGGAGGCTTAGGACTCAGGGGATGACCAAAAATTGCAGGATGAAGAAGATGGAGTTATTTATAAAGTTACAGTGCACCCTTATTGACCAGCCAAATGGAAAGAATCGAAGCTATGTACACGTAATATACAAGGTCGGTGTGAATCGTGGGATATCAATAATCACTTTCTCTAAAGGAATCGATGGAGATTGATCGATATATAAATCGAAAAAATAGCATGAAGTCGCTGGGGAGACGGGTCGCGTCAAATCAAGATTCTGGTGGGGGAGTTGATTCGGAGTCAACGAACGACGCGATCTGATTGGTCCACATCGGTCCGCTAGAAGACAAAACTGTGAGTTTATTCGAAAATAAATAATTAAAAATAGTATTTGATTTTATTAATTTTCAATTATAAAATAAAAAATTATCTAATTTAGTATTTTATTATGATTTTTATTTATTTTTTTGATGTTATTTATCAATAGTTATTTTTAGGGTTATAGTTATAGATATATTTATCTATTTTCTGGCTATTTTATTTTTATTTTTTACATTTTATTTTATTATTTTATTCCCTTATTTTATATATTTATAACTTATTTTTATTTATAAATATATTTTTATTGTATTTTTGTGATGTTATTTGTACACTTAAATAAATAAGTACAAGTAATATGTAGGTATCTGTGTTGTATATTTACCTATGTATTTTTGTATTTTATTTTATTTTAATGTTTCTTTTTTATTTTTTGAGAGTTATATTTTAATAAAATATAAATTATATTTACAAGCTTATAACAATATATAAAATAATAAATAATAAAGAATGATTTCTCCTTTTATTTGTATACAGGTATTATTATAAGTATTTTGCCTATATAAATATATAGACTTATTTTATTTTGTATTATCTTTGTGATATTATTTTGGTTTTAATATGTACATGTGTTTAAATAATATTTACAAAATTATAAAAATATCAAATTATAGAAATAATGAAGAATGAATAAAGTGAATATTTTATTCAGGTCCATTGTACTATGAGGGTCCAAAACCTAACTTTCACATCTTAACTCCAAAAATTATGAAACCACCTCCATTAAATAGTTTATGAAAAGTTATATACAATTATATTGTGATTTTGATACATTTTAAGTTTTTATTTGGAAGATATGGGTTTGTGAAGTTGGGATTTTGGCTTTTTATTTTGTGTATAAAATGTACACTATGTATTTTGTACAAAATCAATTTTATATTTTTATTTACATTATTATCTACAATTTCATGTACAAAGTTTCTTTATTTGATGTATAAATAATAAAGAATAAAATAGGTGTCGAAAATGCTTTATTGAATGAATGAATAAATGAATGTGTTTTTATCGGATTTTGGCCCTTATCTCCCCCTACTTTATTCCTTGTCGACCAACTCAATTCTTGACTTGGTCTCGTGGTTTAGGGTCATAAAATATCTTTGATATTTTATTCTTTTTCTTTTCTTCTCTTTATTCTATAATTTTGACATTAAAAAACAATATAATTTACACAATAAATACAATAAATAATGAATGTTATTTTGTACGAATTAATGTTATTTGCATACATTAGCTAGGGTTTTTAAGGCCAAAATGATAGAATAAAGGTGATGAAATGGAGATTCATCACCCCCCCCATACTTGCCTTTACTTGTCCCTAGCAAACACTTATGCAATAAGTACACAAAAAGAATAAAGATGAAAAGAAAAAAAGAATAAGTAGAATTGATTTTAATTATTAAAATTATTTTTATAAAATCAAAGTTTAGTGCCCAGATAAGACCTTGGTGCAAGAATGTGTGTGGAACCTGGTCGGGAACCAAATTTAAAACACAACCACCTTCGAGAGTCACAAAACTCGGTTCAAACCACCTCTATAGCCATGTCAGAACTAGCCTCATCATACGCAAACCTTTATGACTATGAAGTTGACTTGTATAATGTAAGTGATAGTGGCTCTCCCCAACTGAAATGACAAATGAACTGACTTCTCCATAATGACAGCCCAATAATTCCCCAATCCAGCAACTCTTTTCTCGAGGAATGGGGTATTCCCTTCAAAGTTCAAGTGGCATCCGACTCAAGAGGAGGGGGTGGAGAGAAGAATGGATGGTAGCCAGTGTAGCTACCTATAATGGGATGCATGACCAGTGAAGTCAAGTCATCCAGCTGCATGCTCACATGGTATAACTTTGATGCTCAAGCTTGCTTATTAACTATACAAATATATACATATTCCGGCAGGCATTTTATTTTCAATCAGGCATGTCCATTTTTTGGAGGATTTTTTTTTGAAATACTATTTACAGCAGCATTTACATAAGGAGTTTTTCCTCTTGAGCCAGAAGATTGTCCCTCTTTTGAAGCATTATTGCAACCCACACTCTCCTGTCTTTAGACCTCATGGCTACTAGATCGAGTTGGGGTGCACTTCCCTCCCTAGAGGAGGATGAATGTTTCCACGCGTGTGCATCTTAAACCAGAAAATCCAATCCCCTCACCACTTCAACTGAGTTGAGACAAGTGAAAGGTGCAAGTTTCCAAGTTAGGTCACGGCCGACAAGAGTCATGCATGCATATCGAAAAGTTCTAATAGTCAGTTGAGGTGACTTGAACCCAGTCCTGAGTCTCAAAGAATTAAGTTCCAATGGACATGAAGTACCTTAAATCTAGTTCCCATAAGGTTCCGGTGAGGTTAGGTGCAGTAAGGTCCAACCAAGCTCCAATCTTCGATTTTATTTGGACTAGTTCAATCATCAAGCTTAATTCGTAAAGAATGTGAATGTTATGCAAATGCTATGTACAGTGCAGAAAAAGAATGATGCAATTTTTCAAAAAGAATTTTAAAATAAAAATATTTTTTGCACAAAAATATGTACAACTATTTACACGGGCATGCATCTTTTATTTATTTACAAGAATTAAAAGTTTAAACAATTTACAGGTTGAATAATATGTATTGTTATAGGTATGTATATGCAATTAGTAAATAAGTTTTTTTATGTTTATATATATTTATTTTTGATGATGCATATATTCCTCAAATTTATTTGCAAATAATTTTGAAAACTATAATACAAATAAATTTTGCAAATATTTACAAACATTTAAAAGCCATTTTGCAAAGATTTTTCAAACAGTATATTATATTTTCAAAATATTTTTACAACCATTTTCAAAACCATTTGTAATAGGTTTTCAAAACATTTTATTTCACTTAAAGAAAAGAATTCTTACAAATCAAAAATGTTTTTTACAAAGGTTGAAAACATTTTACAAAAAGTTTTCCAAATGGGTCAAACCATTTTTCAAGTCATTTTGCAAACATATTTTTAGCCTGATTTATAATCGGTATATACAAAAAGAATTTGAGGAATAAGAATGTATTTTATTAATGAATTGTATATGTATGTATAATATTTTAGACATATTTATTATTAATAATATCAAAGTACGAGTTATGGCTAAAGTATATATAGAGTATATATGACCCCCCTATACTTAGCTTGAGTTATGTCCTCATAGATCGAAAAGAAAAAGAGAAGACATAACTCGTACTAAGTATAGAAAAGCCCATACTACAACGACGAACGAATGAATAAATAAATGAGTAAGAAGATGACCTTCCCCCATATACTTAAGATCAAATAATCCTAAGTATGGCAGATTGTACATAAGGCAGGGAGGGTCAAAGGTGGGAATAAACAGATCATTGTTTGGTCTGTCTCCCCCTATACCTAGGGTGAGATATCTCTAAGTATAGTAGAGGAAATCGTCAACAGAGGAGACAGTGGAGCGGATCAAAGAATGAAAGAACTCAGGGTGCACCCCCCTATACTTAGGATAAAGTACGTCCTAAGTGTAGAAAACTGACAAAAAGGAGCGACACCTTTTGTGCTAGAAAAAGGAAAATGAAAACGAAAAGAAGAAAAGAAGAAAAGAAGAAAAGATATATGAAGAAAGATGAAACGATCGTAGAGAATGTACGCATCACTCCCCCTATACTTAGGGTAAAAGATCCCTAAGTATAAGCAACGACAGGAGTGATGAAACGGTATGGAGAAAGAACAACACGGGGTGTACCCCCTATACTTAGGACAAGGTATGTCCTACGTATAGACACACAGATATGATGAAAGATCTAGGGTACACATGACATGTGGGAGAAAGAAGGAATGTATGATAAAACACATATATATAAGAAGTATAGAGTGGTGAAGTACATGATGGTATCTGGTAAGCGAATACCGTACTCTCGTCATCGTTTCCCTGTGAGAACGATAACGCGGTCAGCAAGAGAGAAGACACCCGGATATACAATCAAGTGGGTGTCAGCAACCAGGGAAAACAGACCGAAAATTAAACTAGGATCTGGTAGAGAGAACTAGACCATTGACCTATAAGAACGAAATGAGAGATCGGAGTCGATATCTGGAGACATGGAGGAGGAATGAGAAGTACAGAATCCTCCAAGTTAATCAAAGTCTCAAAAAGGTATAAAAAGTGAAGAGCAAGAGACTCTCTATGCAGCAGGGTACCAGGTGGTCATAAGATCAGAAAGTTAAAAGGGACACATCGAATACCATAAGACATGGCTAAAACCTGCGAGGGATATTAAGGTGAGCAGACTCATACGAGTTAAAGATCTCAGAATAATAAAAAGACTCAGCTACGTGCTCCAACAGATCGAAGACACAACCAGAGAGGAGACTGAGTACACATGTCAGAAGACTCGGCTTCGTGCTCCACTAGATAGGAAACACTAGAAGTGAAACCGAGGACCTACAAAATGATGTATCCTCCAGCAGATAACCCTCAGGGAGTGGTACATACTAGGCAATGAATATCAGAGTAGGGCTTGCCCTTACGAGGGTCGTCAAGGTGAGAGGACTCAAAGGAGTCAGATCCATCAGACGGATCATCCGAAGCGATCTCGATAGTCGACAGATCGGCTACCATCAGAAGAGACCGACAGATCGAGAAAATGTGGCAGCGTCCCATAGACAACCCTCAGGGAGCATACTGCCAACTAAGCAGAGAATAATCAGAGAGAGATGGCTCATCCTTGCGAGGACCGTCAAGGAGAGAGGACTCAGATGAGTCAAGACAGAGTAGTCATGTGATCCTATAGATCAGATATACAACATAGCACTGAGACTGAAAGCATATCAAACGACTTGGTTCCGTTCTCCAACAAATTGGAGACATAATCAGCAAGTGGAACCGAGTGTAAAGAATGTGTTGCATCCACCTGCAGATAGTCCTTGGGGAGTAGTACAAACTAAGCAGTGAATATCAGAATAGATCTCAACATTGCGAGAGTCATCAAGGTTAGCAGACTCATACGAGTCAGACGGATTGGTCTCGGTACACGACAGATCGGCTACCTAGCAGAAGAGACCGACAGATCGAGAAAGTGGCATAGTCTCCTGCAGATAACCCTCGAGGAGTACTATGATCTGGGCAGAGAATAGTCAGAAGACTGTGACTCATCCTTGTGAGGACTGTCAAGGAGAGAAGACTCAAATGAGTCCAGACAAAATAAGTCTCGTGCTCTGACATATCGATAAAATAGCATAGTCTCCCGTAGACAACCCTCGGGGAGTACTATGATCTAGGCAGAGAATAGTTAGAAGAGTATAACTCATCCTTGTGAGGACCGTCAAGGAGAGAAGATTCAAAGGAGCCAAGACAAAATAGGTCTCGTGCTCTGATAGATCGGATGCATAAACAAACAGTGAGACCAAACATATATCCGACGACTTGGTTTCGTGCTCCAACAAGATGGACACACAAGCCGGGAGTGAAACCGATCGTAAAGAAAATGTTGCATTCTCCCGAAGATAGTCCTCGGGGAGTAATGCAAATTAGGTCAATCAAATCATGGGAATGCTAGCATCAAGTCTCAGATCCTCAAAAATAGTCAATCAATCCACAGTCGGAAGGTATAAGATCATGTGAGGGATAAAAGTCAATCAGGTCAGTCATAATGTGTCCCTCAAGTCAATCCAATTGGCCTATATGGCTCAAGATGTTAACAGTAATCCTCTATGTGCTAAAGGTGGATGTAAAAGTCAAGAGATCTAGGATGGATCAGTCAAGGAGATGATTGAAATCATATGGATTCTCAGGCGTTGTCACTCTGAAGTGCATAAAGAAATAATACACCATTCCACAGAACAAAGACAGGAGGAATTGCATAGTAAATCATCTAATCAGAGCTCATGAAATCATCATCAAATCATCAAAATAACTCACATTTCTGATGTACGAGATCAAAAATCCTCAATAATGAATCACACATGTGATCATGCAAACATCGAAATCCTCAATAATCTCTATGCACAAAGTCATACTCATCAAAAGTAGCACACCAATCTCTGCATCCTCAAAACGTGCTCGACTGACTCAAATGATCAATGTAATCCGAAAACCTCTATGTGGGCCCTATCAACAAGCACAACATCCTAGGTGAGAGAAGGGATGATGCGGAGGGAATGAGGAGGGTGGGCGGGATCAAAGTTGACATAGATAAAATTATGGTTCAAGGAGAGGCTCTCCTTGAACCGAACCAGAGATGGGGTGATATGGGCTAGAAAAAAGCCGTGAAATCCGATGAAGATGGTGAAGATCAAGTCCTGATATCACGACACAGATGCAAATGAGGAAATATATAAACAAGAGAGGTAGAGAGACTCAATGATCAAAAATGATGACTCTCTTGGACATGCGAGCCCACGGCGAGACACTATGCAATAAATGTTATTGCAAATAGCATTCCCTGATCTGAAATGAAGAATAACTAATTGCTTAATAGGTCCCTTAGTACAATTAGGTTTATGTACCATGGTTGTCTTAATGATCATACAGCTGTTGATTCAATTATTGATTCATAGAGGCTGGTGCTTGGATGAATATCTAAAGAGTTAGATTGAGGACTCGTCAAGTACCATCAAATAATTATTAAAAGAGGATCTCCATCCTAAGTAGGAGATGGCAATCCTTTCTCACTTGGTTGATATCTGATCGACCTCTTGATGAGGGTCCTCTACATGGGAATAGAGATTCAGAGATGTCAGATTAGTTAGGTCAAAGAGTTGACTTAATGAGATCGAGATAACCAAAGTCCTATGTCGTATGTTGTCACGATATAGGCACACATCCTCTGACTTGAGACAGATGTGTTACTATATGTGTAAGTGTGTACATTTGGCAGACCAATAGGTTGATGACCTAATCAAGGTCTATACACCAGTGCACTGGTGTACATACAAGGGCATATAAGTAATACGATCTCTCAAAGGGATCATACAGGTTCATTACTGAACCGGAAGACATGAGCTCACTCATGAGACATTGGGAAGATCAAATTCCATGCACGGTCGTCTAGCTTTGGAATCTTGACTGATTTGAAGGTTTGATATATGCTTTTGGAAAGTATATGATCAGCACCTGGGTATGATATATGCTTTTGGAAAGTATATGATCGATACCAACTCCCAATAGTCAAATGAGAAACTTAATGATAAATCCATGAAGTAGACAGTGTAAAATTGATCTTATACTTCGAGTTTCTTCTGGTTCTTCCAGTATGCAGGATGTACAAGTGTTAGGAATACCTCAGGGTGATGTGATCATAAACGGTTGTATAACCATGACGCTTCCATTCCTAGGGAGTGATGAAACGAGTCTGGATTTTAGTGACTACTCTCAATAGGGAAGTGATATGATCTTGGTCCAAATGTTGGATAGTGATTTGAATGTGATTCAGATATGAGAAGATTGGATCTACGGCTTTGATTTAATCAAATCTCTATGGGAGGTCTGCAATATATGGATTTGAGATGTGATCTCAATATCTAAGTCACTATATGTGGACCAATACAATCGCCCTGTCCTTACCTCCAAGTATCCGCGGAGAAAGCGCATCATCCTTGAAAGAGTTCAGGATAATTTCATTGTTGATATATGTATCCGAGCATTAAGAAAATGGATAATTAAATATGATTTAATTGTCATGAATAATATTAATTTGATTCATATTATAAGGAGAGGAGTTATCTTGGATAATTAATTGTGATTTAATTATCATGACTAATATGAATTTAATTCATATTATAGAGAGGGTTATCTTAGATAAATAGATGTGATTTGATTATCAAAGATGTGAATAAAGTGAATGTGATTCATATTATTTGGGCACATGAGAATAGAGATCCAAGATAATTAAATGTGATTTAATTGTCATGGATATTGAATAATGTGGATAGCATTATCCATATTAATCATATATATTATAAATGTGATTTATAATATATAAGAGAGAGCTATTTGTAATTTACATTTGTTAATTAAGTGTTGATGTGAATTGGATTCACATCGTACAATTAATTGAAAATGTAATTCACATTTTATTTTGGGTTGTGAATGTGATTCACAAATTTCCAATGGCATGATTGCAATGTTCACAAAATAAATTGGATTTATTTTTGTGAAATAATTTGCAACAAATGTTGTTGTAAAATAATGGAGAAATACATGGAATATTGGATTCCATGTAATATTGGAAAGGAGGCTCCCTTCCTAATAAGAAGAGGGGACGGCCACCAAGTCCTTATAGGACTCATGGTCGTCCACCTCCCTTTATGGAAAGAGGTTTGCCTCCTTCCTATTTCTCCAATGGAGATTGATTTAATATAAATCAAATTATATTCAATATATATTTGATTTTTATTGAATTAATTGTTGTTGTAAATTTACAACAAAATCATGGTCATTAAAAGAAACACAAATCAATGTGAGCCATTGGATTTGTGTTGCCCATGGATTGAGATCCATGGATCCCAAAATATTATAAACAAAAGGGCACCCCTTGCTCTTCATATGCTAATGAGAAACACAAGTCTCTCTCCCTCTCTCTTTCTCTCTACACGCCATCCCTCTCTTTCTCTCATATGGTCATCCACCATGGATGTCCTAGAGAGAATCTCCTTCGCCGCAGCATCGTCATTATGTTGCTCAATCGTTTGCTCGTGGATCTCCGTCTCCTTCAGTGTGCCTCGCTCGTGAAGAAGACGTCAGATCTCATGTGTCGAGATCAGGAGATCCGTTGCTTGGATCATCAACATGGATTGCGAGGAGCACGTGTTTCATCAACATGTCGCAAGTGTCTCCTCCGTCGGATTGGACTTGAGACAGGAGGTCTCTTCGTTTAGAGACTCGATCGCAACCACGCTTCAAGAGGTAATCCTAATACTTGTTTGTGGTTTAGATGAAACGATCCGAGAAGTGTTCTTGGATCATATGGTTTCATCGCATGAAAAAAAATTAAATTCAACTGCCTCGAGCAACTAGTGTGACTAGTCGCTCCCAATCACATGTGATGCGATCCTCACGCTTTCATGATGCGCTTAAGGATCTCACCATATCCTTCAAACTCACACTGATGGGATCGTCAAGTCAAAGAGGGATGAAGATGCAGATGGAGTCGAAATCACAGTTAATGTACAAAGCAAACCCCCAGTTCACCTACTCAACACAGTAAAGACCAAGATGTTGGTCTTTTATCTTTTCATTTTTAGAGTTAAGTGATTTCAACATAGTTGTACAAACTAAAGATAGGCCTGGGATTTGGGCACTAATCCTTAGTGTATACGTAGGAATAAAATACTCAGACAAGGTGGGGGTTGCTCTCCTTAAAGCAATGAATCCATTACATTTTATTTTTAAGTTCAACAGAGTTAGCAGTCCTAATTTTATTTAGGTTATCACTTTTTTTGTTTTTTTTAATGCACATGCCTAATGATGTTTTCTATTCCATTTAGCATCCTAAGTGAGCAAAATCAGAGGGAGAAGATCGGAAAAGCCGTGCAAATCAGAAATCGATGATGAAGTCAAAAGACTTATAGTGCTTCCCAGCTCTCTCCATGCGGGATGCATAACAGAATCGAAACCTATACTACATGCAAATGATATCCGATGAAATCACCCTAGAGTAGTAATTACTATTATCGTGAAGCACCAAATGCTAAATATCTAGAAGTGAGATCCAAAAGTCCGATCTGAAGTGCATCAGTGTCCGCCACAACGGATCCTACAAGCGTTATATAGAACTTTTCTCGGCGCTCGATCTCAAATCCAAATATATAGAAATTCAAATTTTGACTACGTCCAAACGAGGCTATAGGTACAGGAAAATGTAATTAAGTGTTTGGCCTTAGTCTATCATCAACCAAATCCTAATTCTAGGGCACAAAATAAAATAAAATCATAAAAACAAAGAAAAGAAAGCGATAAAAACACGTGAAAAAATCGACGAGGCCCTCGAGGGAATAATCCCTCAGGGCAATGGACCTCGTGAAGTAGATGTACCTGTGAGAGTCCAAATAATTACAAATAAATGTCACTCTCTCTCATAAATTACAAGATAAATAAATAAAAATAAAAATAAATAAAAGGGACAATGTGAGGGAGTTGTCTTCAAAAATTCTCTCATGTTTTCCTTTACTGCTCTCTCCTTCCAGCTAAGTTTAAAAGACGGCTCCGTCTTACGTGGGTGCATTGGTACTCCTAGGAAGTCCTCCCTCACGTGGCGGTCCCTCGCAACAAAGTCAAACAAGAAAGAGTGTGAGACAGTTCACAATTAATATCAAATAATAATAAAAATTAAATAAATGGTAAAAAAATATAAATGCAAAAATAAATAAATGAACAAGAGAGATATGACAAATAAAGAATCCCAAACGATGCGGCATTGATCCCCGACAAAGGCGTCATTTGATAACCGCAAGGATTCTCATCGATCGTGTGTTCTACACAAGGTGGGACCACAGTCGTCGAGGTGACCGACGATAACCTTGGATTAATCAACAATTAACCCACAATACGAATCAAGCAATAAAGATCAAAAATGTGGAGTTAAAATTTATTATAACTCTACAACAAACGTGTATAGGTGTAAGCATGTATAGAGGTCGAACTTAGGGAGCAAACGGTAGAAGGGGCAAAATAATGCGTACAAAAATTTGTCTTTCATATCTTGTCCATTTTTATTGTTTTGTGGGCTTTCAATTTTTATTTTTTATTGATTTTTGTTTTTCTATTTTTTATTTGGTTTTATATTTTTATATTTTCTTTTTGTATTTTCATATTTTTCATATTTTATATTTATTTTTCTTTTAAATATATATATGGAATATATAAGGTAATATATAAAATATAGAGTATTGTACTTATAAATAATAGTAAATATAAACAAAATCCAACAAATAATTTATTTTTTGAATTTATATACTTTACTAATGTGTTTATCATTTTTCTGGAATTTCTGATAATTTTTATGTATTTTTAAATTCAAAAATATCCTAAATAAGAGATTAAATAAATAGGCCGAAATTGATTTTAATATTAAAAATAGTAAATAGGTTCCAAAATTATCCAGATCCGTTTTAATATATAAATATTTATATAAAGGAAATTATAGAATAGAAAAAAAATATTTTTGGATTTTGTTAATAATTTTAAAGATTTTTTTGAAAGATTTTGGTTTTTTTTAATTTTTAAGATTTTTCTTTTTCCATTTTTAGTGACTTTGGACTGGAGTTAAAACATAATAAAATAGATAATATGTACTTTTTTGGAATTTTTCTAGATGTTTTTTGTATTTTTTTGTATTTTATAAGCTAGACAGTACAAAATTAGGCTCCTTTTGATTTTTAATAAATGGATAAAATGCCCAAAAATGCAAAATAATTATGTGGCATGAAAGTTCAAGGCAAGAGTCATTTAACACTATTTTTGCAAATTTTTAGGAGCTAGGGTGCTATTTTTAATAAATGAAATCCAAGTACCAAAAACACATAAGCTAGCATGGCATAATTGCAAATGAAATAAACAGGAAGGGCTCAGATGCATTTTTTCCCAAAAATATACACATATTAAATTTTATTGGACTAAAAATAAATACAAAAGTTACAGGGGTGTTCCTGCAATTTTCCCAACTCATGTAGGACAACATGCGAGCTGAGCTAGAGTAGACACAAATGCAATTAAAATAAGTACAGGTGTCTTTTCGTAAAATTTCCATTGTATTTTAAACTTACATTTTATTAATAAGACTAAATATTAAGTATATAAAAAGTGTGGCTAAGATATGCAATTACGCCATAACGCGCGCCATCTGACGGTTGAGGCGCGTTCACTTGAACACGTGGTGACTCTACGCTTCGCGATGACGTTTTGCACGACGGTAGAGATTAGATTTCCACATCTGATCTGAAGGCTGAGGCGAGACGCATCCGACGGTGGGGGAAGAATCTGAAATGGTGGCTCAATCCAATGGCCTTGAACCCCCCTACAAGAATAGGGAAGAACAAGGCACAGTCCTAGCTTCGTCTGATGATGCAGGCCCGTTCCGACCACCTGGCAACGATCCAAGGTACGCAAAACATGCCACAGCATTCTCTGTGCCTGTTAGTAGCGTAAAAAGGGGCCTTGGATCCCTGGTGACGTCCAGCAAGCTCGGGGAAGGCAAGGGATTCCAGGTACCTAGCACACAGTCAATCTTCGACCCAAACAGGTTCTCTGGCCACCAACACCTGCAGGAAGATTGCACGCGAAAGAACGAAGGGGTTGGGACCTTATTTGGTGGAGGTGAGTGAAAGGTGGAGTGTGGTGGAGGTCTACGACGACGAGGTGGTGGAGGAGACTAGTTCTCCAGATCCACGGTGGATCTGGGTGAAGTGGGAAGCCTGGGATGAAGGCAAATGGATGGGGACTAAAGTGAGGTGTTGTGCGTGGTCGGAAACAGCATGGTTTACAGTGAAATCGATGGCAGAGCTCGAGAGCTCCGACGAGGGTAACCAGATTACACTAAACCTAAATTGCTAACTAATTAGTGAAATAAAATGCATAAAAAAGATCCTACAAGCTACATCTACCTAAAACATAAAATAGTGCAGCTCTTATCTGGGTTTAACACCAAGGAGCAAGGGCCGCCGGTGAGGCGGCCGTGGGTGCACCTCCTTCCTCCGTCGACCCGCGTAGACCCTCTAGGGGTTTCCTCCTATCACAAGGATTCTTGCTAGGCCGGAGGCGGGGATATTAGAACTCGGGGGATGACCAAAAGTTGCAGGAGGAAGAAGGTGGAGTTATTTATAAACATTACAAGGCACCCTTATTGACCGGCCAAATGGAAAGAATCGAAGCTACGTACACGCAATATACAAAGTCGACGTGAATCGTGGGATATCAATGATTGTTTTCTCTGAAGGAATCAAGGGTGATTGATCAATCGATCAATCATGAAAATGGCATGAAATCGCGGAGAAGACGGGTCATGTCAAATCAGGATTCTGGTGGGGGAGTTGACTCGGAGTCAATGAATGACGTGATGTGATTGGTCCCCATCGGTCCGTTAGAAGACAAAACTTCGAGTTTATTCAAAAATAAATAATTAAAAATAGTATTTGATTTTATTAATTTTTTATTATAAAATAGAAAATGTTTATTATTTAATTTAGTATTTTATTATGATTTTTATTTAGTTTTTTATGTCATTTATTAGTATCTAATTTTTAGTGTTATATTTAGAGGTATATTTATCTATTTTGGCTATTTTATTTTTATTTTGTATATTTTATTATGTTATTCTCTTATTTTATATATTTATAACTTATTTTTATGTGTATAAATATATTTATACTATATTTTTGTGAAGTTATGCGCACTTAAATAAATAAGTACGTGTAATATGTAGGTATGTGTATTGTATATTTACCTATGTATTTTTGTGTTTTATTTTATTTTAATATTTCTTTTATGGTATTATTTGAGATTTATATTTTAAATGAAATATAAATGATATTTACATGCTATAAAAATATATAAAAGAATAAATAATAAAGAATGATTTCTCCTTTTATTTATATACAGATATTATTATAGGTATTTTGCCAATATAGATATATAGACTTATTTTATTTTGTATTTTCTTAGTGATTTTATTTTGGTTTTAATATATACATGTGTTTAAATAATATTTACAAAATTAAATTATAAAATTACAGAAATGAAGAATGAATAAATTGCATATTTTATTCGGGTCTATGGTACAATGAGGGTCCAAAACCTAACTTTAACATATTAACTCCAAAAGTTATGAAACCACCTCCATTACATAGCTTATGAAAAGTTATATACAATTAGAGTGATTTTGATACATTTTGAGTTTTTATTTGAAAGATATGGGTCTGTAAAGTTGGGATTTTGGCTTTTTATTTTGTGTATAAAATGTACATCGTGATTATTTTTGTGCAAGCTCAATTTTATATTTGTATTTACATTATTATCTACAACTTCATGTACAAAGTTTCTTGATTTGATGTATAAATAATAATGAATAAAATAGGTGTCGAAAATGCTTTATTGAAAGAATAAATAAATGTGGTTTTTATTGTATTTTTGTCCCTTATATCCCCCTACTTCATTCCTTGTCAACCAACTCAATTCTTGACTTGGTCTTGGGGTTTAGGGTCATAAAATATCTTTTATATTTTTATCTTTTTCTTTTCTTCTATTTATTCTATAATTTTGTGTAACGAACCCAATCGTCCGAGAATGATGCGGAAGCGAGAAACTCAACGGACATCTCGGGAACGTTACTCATAGCATCAATCATAGCATAAAAGAGCAGTAAACAACCAAAAAAACTTTTCCATAATCATAATAAGGTCACAATTCCAAGAGTTCTTTAATTAAAGATAAATAAACTAGACGAAATCGTATCCACGATTCCCTTATTCCAGTGGGAATAAAGACGTCCTTCCAACAAAACACAGTAGATCCATACCGCTCCTACTTCTTGAAGACTGTGTCGTCTCCCTTAAACTGCTAATGGTCTAATCCTCACGTTCCCCTGAAAAAAATTAGTAAAACATGTTATGAGAATAACGCTCAGTATGTGCCGAGTTGGGGTCAAGCCGGCTAGCGTAGAAAACAAGTCACAAAAATCATAAATCAACTTATTTAGTAAATATAATTAAATTTCTTCATAACCATGAATGACAACATATTTGCACATATACCCCTAAGTTTTACCATATTTGCATGTATGCCCATAATATTCACATAAATTGCCCATATGCACTTTACAATAACATAATTGCAAATGTACCCTTAAAATTATCATAAATGACAAATATACACAAACCATTGACATAAATTGCATATATGTCCATAACATTAACATAAGTTTCATACGCGCACTTAACTTTAACGGAACTTACACATAAGTCCATAACAGTAACATGATTGCATATATGCACATAACATTAACATATATTGCACATATGCCCATAACATTTTTCATGTTTAGAGTGGTCTTGATTGTTACTTCTTAGGTGGCTTTGACGGCTTTGATGGCTTACCGCCAGCACAAGCGGTCCATATCAATACATAACATGACAGTGTAGCTACAACTGTAGAGGACTTATCTTTTGCCTCACGCCCCCGGAAGGCGTTGGTCCTTTAGACCTTTACGACCCCTTAGTTCGAGTCCGTGCCAAAATCTTAATGTCAACTTTTAATAAATGCATTCTAATATTTTCCGTATAGATTCTTTATTAGGTTTCTTTCACAAGAAACAACTGTATATACTCGATTTTTGTAAGGTTTGACAATAACCTTTTTAGTGATCCATGAATTTGAGATTATGACAATTCTGAATTTAAAAGAGCATTTAAGATATTTCACAACCTATAAAATACTAACAGATTGATACTCATGACTAACTAATATGATCATAATAAGAAGTTGCTAGATGCCGTTTTTTTCAACAAGTTGCATCCGAAATTCAATATGAGCACATAAACATATTTGTAAAATCATTTGAACTTTCAGTCAAAGAAAACTGAAACCTTTACTGGTTGATCTCGTGGGTAAATTAACGGGTATGATTATCCGGAACCAAGAATTATCACCTTCGGTAATAACCTTATCTAGTTATTCACGGGATGTTTTTTTTGTGTACATAGAAATATCTTACTAATTTTGTAAAAGTCAGAAATTTAAAAGAACAATCAAAACTATCTTGATGGTTTGTGACAGAATACTGGAAACTTAAAAATTAATATATTTCCAAAACCAAACTATCATACAATAATTGTACCATAGATAATTATATCAATACAACTATTACATCATATCTAAACCCCAAAGCCACAAATTCTTTGTGTTGTCGCAATTAAATATCAAATCAGGATTTTATCATATAACATCATTGTTCTATAACGAAGAATAGACTTGTTAGAATCGATCTCGTTGGATGTCACGTTTTTTTCTTCTGGTTGTGAACATTTCATTCAACTTCTATCGACGATCCGACCATTATTTCCTTTCTTTGCACATTGTAAACCCGACGCATGGTATAATTTTATGCAAAATCGGTATATATCGACATTATCATAGGGTTCGACACGTATACCTATAAGTTATAAATTTAAATCAAGGATCGACAAAAACGTCACGTAACAATCCTATGTGTTCGACACATACCTTGTCGACGATAGAAATTCGTCGACCAAGACTCCACCAAATCCGGACCGTTGTCGGCCACGTCGTTGATCCTTCGATCTCGTCAGATCACAACTTCGATGCTGACGACGAAGGTTGTTGCCGAAAAAATTCCGTCGACGATCTCTCTCTAACTCTTCCTCTTTCTCTCTCTAGAATTTCTCTTCCTCACGTGTATGGTGAGACTAATGGAGGGCTTCATGCTCTTTTATAGGTATCAACATGAGATAATTAACATTAATTGAGATATTTAATTAAAAGATAAATGTGATAAGTAAGTGAGGTTATTGTTAATTTGTTATCTTTCTTGATAATTATAAATAACAATATCTGCACTATTATAGGAAATTGGGTTACACTTTTTTTCCATTATTAGTTTTTTTTTAAACCCAATCCGTTACAATCTACCCTCCTTAAAGAAATTTCGTCCTCGAAATTTATACTGTAAAAAATCACTTACCAAAGAGATGCGGATAATGTTGACGCATTTCGTCCTCTAACTCCCAAGTCGCTTCTTCCATCTGATGGTGTTGCCAGAGTACTTTGACCATCGGAACTATACGACGCCGCAACTGATGCTCCTTACGGTCTACGATACAAACCGGTCTTTCTTCATATGTTAGATTCGGCTGAATGTCTGTAACTTCATGCTCGATCACGTGAGATGGATCAGGATTGTACTTTCTTAACATTGATACATGAAAAACATCATGTAACTTGGAATAATGAGGCGGAAGAGCAACCTGATATGCTACTTCTCCCACTTTCTTTATTATCTCAAAAGGTCCCACATATCTAGGACTCAATTTTCCCTTTTTGCCAAATCGCACTACTCCCTTGGTAGGAGAAATCTTTAAGAACACATGGTCCCTACCTCAAAATTCAATTCCCGCCTTCGACAATCATCATAAGACTTTTGTCTACTCTGAGCGGCTACAAGTCTCTTCCGAATTACCTCCACACTCTTCGTACAAACTTGGACTAATTCAGGTCCCAATATGTATTTTCCCCCAACATCACTCCATCACAAAGGGGCTCTACACGGTCGGCCGTATTATTCTTCGAAAGGAGCCATCTTAATGCTTGCATGATAGCTATTATTATAAGCAAATCCAACTAAAGGCAAATGTCTATCCCAATTTCCAGCAAAGTCGAGGGCACAAGCCCTCAACATGTCTTCTAATGTATGGATTGTTCTTTCAGATTGCCCATCAGTCTGAGGATGGAATGATGTGCTGAACTTCAAACTAGTACCCAAAGATTCCTGCACGCTCTTCCATAATCGGGAGGTATATCTCGTGTCTCTGTCTGACACGATCGATACCGGAATACCGTGCAATCTCACTATCTCATTCACATACAATTCAGCAAGGCTCTTTATAGATTGATCTAATCTAATGGGTAAGAAAGGAGCTGACTTCGTTAAACGATCAACAATCACCCAAATAGTGTCAAAGCGTCCCTTATTTCTTTTTGGCAACCCGCAAACAAAATCCATAGTGATATGCTCTCATTTTCATTCAAGGATCTCTAGTGATTGCAGAGGACCTACAGGCTTCTGGTGCTCAATATTTACTTGCTGACAAATAAGACACACCGACACAAATTTTGCAAAGTCGTTCTTCATCTTAGGCCACCAAAAATTCCGTTGTAAGTCTTTGTACATTTTTGTACTGCCGGGATGAATGGTATACATGGACCTATGAGCCTCTTCAAGAATTCCGTGCTTTAATTCACTATTATCAGGAACCCACAGTCTATTACGGAACCTCAATGCTCCATCTATCCCGATTGAGAAATTAGATCCTTCTTTTTTAGAAGTGATTATCAATCTTTGGAGGTCATTATCATTTTTCTGAGCCAAGATAACCTTCTCTACCAAAGATGAGCGGATCTTCATTCCAGCCATAAGAACTCTAGTCTTTCTTTCAACAAAAGAGTTCCATTCTTCTAAGTCTTTCATTAGCTGCCATTGCAATTTCATACTTGCGGACTTCCCTTCATATTTCCTACTTAGAGCGTCAGCAACTGCATTTGCCTTTCATGGATGGTAGTCAATGGAAAGATCATAATCTAATAGAAACTCCAACCATCGTCTTTGTCTCAAATTCAGTTCCTTCTGAGAGAAGATATACTTGAGGCTTTCATGATCAGTAAATACCTCAAATTTCTCTCCATATAAATAATGATGCAATATCTTTAGTGCAAAAACTACCGCTGCAAGATCTAAATCATGTATCGGATAATTTCTTTCAGTTTCCTTCAACTGTCGGGATGCGTAAGCCACATCTTTTCCATGCTGCATGAGGACACATCCCAAACCGGAGCCTGATGCATCAATGTAGACCACAAATCCACCACTACCAGATGGTAGCGTGAGAACATGAGCAGTCGTCAATCTTTGCTTCAACTCTTGAAAGCTTTTCTCGCACTTCTGGGACCATTCAAACTTTATATCCTTTCTCAACAATCGGGTCAGAGGTAGGGAGATCCTAAAAAAAATCTGGATGAATCTCATGTAGTACCCTGCCAGTCCTAGAAACAGAGACATTCCTGGGTTGTTTCCAATTTAAAACAACCTCCACCTTTGCGGGATCCACCGAAATACCATTCTTGGATACAACATGACTAAGGAATGCAACTTCCTGAAGCCAAAAGTCGCATTTAGATAATTTGGCATAAAGCTGGTGTTGCTGCAATGTCTCAAGAACTAGTCGGAGATGCACTCGGTGTTGTTCGATATTTGGTGAATAAACTAAAATATCATCAACAAAGACAATCACAAACTTGTCCAGGTATTCTCAGAATACCCTATTCATCAACTCCATAAATGCAGCAGGCGCATTTGTGAGGCCAAAAGGCATCACTAAGAATTCATAATGCCCGTATCTCGTCCTGAAAGCTGTCTTTGATACCTCTTCATCCTTGATCCTGAGCTGATGGTAACCAGACTGAAGATCAATCTTGGAGAAGACCACTGCTTGCTGCAATTGATCGAATAAATCATCAATGCGAGGTAGCGGGTACTTATTTTTGATGGTGACTTTATTTAATGCTCTGTAATCAATGCATAGCCTAAGGGATCCGTCCTTTTTCACGAATAAGACAGGAGCACCCCAAGGAGAAACACTTGGTATCAAGAACCCTTTATCTAATTGTTCTTGTAATTGCTTTTTCAGCTCATCCAATTCAGCAAGAGCCATTCTCTAAGGTGCCTTAGAGATGGGTGTAGTACCATGTAATACGTCAATAGTGAAGTCAATCTCCCTTCTAGGTGGAAGACCTGGGAGGTCATCTGGAAAAACATCCGGAAAATCTCGTGACATCCAAATCCTCAAGTTGTGCCATAGAGGGTTTTGTACTTATTATGCTAGCCAAATAAGCCGTGCACCCAGTAACTATGAATCGGTGTGCTCTCAGAGCTGATATAATCATTTGACTCCCCTTTTTGTCTCCGCGAATGACCAATTCTGTCATATGTGGTTTATTGAAAATCACCTTCTTTTGTCTGCAATATGTGGCTGCATAGTGCTCCCAAAGCCAGTCCATACCCAAAATAACATCAAAGTTATTCATCTGTAGTAATATCAAGTTGGCTGGTAGATTGTGTCCTTCAACAAGGACAAACACATCCGCCATGTAGGTTCCCAAAGTAGAGTGTTCACCCATTGACGAAGTCACACTAAGTGTATATGGAAGTTCAATAACCGCAAAATTCAACTTGTTGGCGAATCGATGAGAAATAAAAGAATGCGATGCACCAGAATCAAATAAAACATAGCTCAAATGATCCGCAATCGAAAGAGTACCTTCCACTGTGGCGTGTCCATCTTCCTCCTCTCCTGAAGGTAGAGAGAACACCCATCCTTTGATGTGCTTCTTTTGATCTCCAGAGTTCTGTTCCTTCTTCTTGGGATAATCTCTAATGAAGTGCCCCTTCTGTCCGCAAGCCAGGCAAGTTCCTGTAAGCTTATAGCACTCTCTCGTGTGCCTCCTATCGCAGTGAGGGCCTAGAGGATATACTGGTTTATCTTTCATGGCATTCTCGATTCTAGGCTTCTTTCCTTTATCCTTATCATACTTACCCTTCTTATTGTCCGCAGAATGGGGACGTTTTCCACCGCCTTGTTATTGGATCCTTTTATATGCTGAGTCGATCTCCACAGCCGCTGAAACTGCATCCGAAAAAGTCTAAGGTCCTCTAGTGAGCACCTTCATGCCCAACCCTGAATTCAGGCCTTCAACAAATTTCCTGGCGCGTTGTCTTTCATTTTCGCATATTCCTTTTCCGTACTTTTCCACCTCTTGGAATTTGGAAGCATATTGTTCAACGGATAAACTCCCTTGTCGAAGCTCAATAAATTCCAGCCTCTTTGCATCTCAAACATGCTGAGGAATGTAACGCTCGATGAAATGTTCCTTAAAGTCCTTCCATTCGATGGTGGTTTTATCAGCAAAGTGTATGCTTTTACAAGAGGTCCACCATTCTTTCGCGTTGTCGCGTAGACGATAAGTGCCAAATATCACCTTCTTCTCCCCAGGACAATCGGTCGCCTCAAAGGCAAGCTCCATTTCCCTCAACCAATGCTCAGCTTTATCCAGCTCAGGTTCTCCTCTAAAGATAGGTGGATCATGCTGAATGAAACTCTTCAGGGTCAATCCACTAGAACCATGCCCTTGGTGCTTTTGCTGCTGAGCCATCATGATCATAATATCCAACATTTGACGTTGCATGTCCATAGTCATATCCTGGGTAGATTAAGAGTCATGATCTCCGTTCACCTCGTTCACACGACGAGGGGACATCTGAAATGATGACTTGTGAAATTTACGGTCAAAAGCCTATATTTTCTAAAACTAATGGACCTAAGTTTGAATTGGTCCGATATCTTTTGCCCAGAGGAACTCCCGCTTTGATACCACTTGTAACGAACCCAATCGTCCGAGAATGATGCGGAAGCGAGAAACTCAACGGACATCTCGGGAACGTTACTCATAGCATCAATCAAAGCATAAAAGAGCAGTAAAGAACTAAAAAAAACTTTTCCATAATCATAATAAGGTCACAATTCCAAGAGTTCTTTAATTAAAGATAAATAAACTAGACGAAATCGTATCCACGATTCCCTTATTCCAGTGGGCATAAAGACATCCTTCCAACAAAACACAGCAGATCCATACCGCTCCTACTTCTTGAAGATTGTGTCGTCTCCCTTAAACCGCTAATGGTCTAATCCTCACGTTCCCCTGAAAAAAAATTAGTAAAACATGTTATGAGCATAACGCTCAGTATGTGCCGAGTTGGGGTCAAGCCGGCTAGCGTAGAAAACAAGTCACAAAAATCATAAATCAACTTATTTAGTGCATATAATTAAATTTCTTCATAACCATGAATGGCATAACATATTTGCACATATACCCCTAAGTTTTACCATATTTGCATGTATGCCCATAATATTCACATAAATTGCCCATATGCACTTTACAATAACATAATTGCAAATGTACCCTTAAAATTATCATAAATGACAAATATACACAAACCATTGACATAAATTGCATATATGTCCATAACATTAACATAAGTTTCATACGTGCACTTAACTTTAAAGGAACTTACACATAAGTCCATAACAGTAACATAATTGCATATATGCACATAACATTAACATATATTGCACATATGCCCATAACATTTTTCATGTTTAGAGTGGTCTTGATTGTTACTTCTTAGGTGGCTTTGATGGCTTTGATGGCTTACCGCCGGCACAAGCGGTCCATATCAATACATAACATGACAGTGTAGCTACAACTGTACAGGACTTATCTTTTGCCTCACGCCCCCGGAAGGCGTTGGTCCTTTAGACCTTTACGACCCCTTAGTTCGAGTCGGTGCCAAAATCTTAATGTCAACTTTTAATAAATGCATTCTAATATTTTCCGTATAGATTCTTTATTAGGTTTCTTTCACAAGAAACAATTGTATATACTCGATTTTTGTAAGGTTTGACAATAACCTTTTTAGTGATCCATGAAATTGAGATTATGACAATTCTGAGTTTAAAAGAGCATTTAAGATGTTTCACAACCTATAAAATACTAACAGATTGATACTCATGACTAACTAATATGATCATAATAAGAAGTTGCTAGATGCCGTTATTTTTAACAAGTTGCATCCGAAATTCAATATGAGCACATAAACATATTTGTAAAATCATTTGGACTTTCAGTCAAAGAAAACTGAAACCTTTACTGGTTGATCTCGTGGGTAAATTAACGGGTATGATTATCCGGAACCAAGAATTTTCACCTTCGGTAATAACCCTATCTGGTTATTCACGGTAAGTTTTTTTTGTGTACATAGAAATATCTTACTAATTCTCTAAAAGTCAGAAATTTGAAAGAACAATCAAAACTATCTTGATGGTTTGTGACAGAATACTGGAAACTTAAAAATTAATATATTTCCAAAACCAAACTATCATACAATAATTGTACCATAGATAATTATATCAATACAACTATTACATCTTATCTAAACCCCAAAGCCGCAAATTCTTTGTGTTGTCGCAATTAAATATCAAATCAGGATTTTATCATATAACGTCATTGTTCTATAATGAAGAATAGACTTGTTAGAATTTATCTCGTTGGATGTCACGTTTTTTTCTTCTGGTTGTGAACATTTCATTCAACTTCTATCGACGATCCGACCATTATTTCCTTTCTTTGCACATTGTAAACCTGACGCATGGTATAATTTTATGTAAAATCGGTATATATCAACATTATCATAGGGTTCGACACGTATACCTATAAGTTATAAATTTAAATCAAGGATCGACAAAAACGTCACGTAACAATCTTATGTGTTCGACACATACCTTGTCGACGATAGAAATTCGTCGACCAAGACTCCACCAAATCCGGACCGTTGTCGGCCACGTCGTTGATCCTTCGATCTCGTCAGATCACAACTTCGATGCCGACGACGAAGGTTGTTGCCGAAAAAAATGCCGTCGACGATCTCTCTCTAACTCTTCCTCTTTCTCTCTCTAGAATTTCTCTTCCTCACGTGTATGGTGAGACTAATGGAGGGCTTCATGCCCTTTTATAGGTATCATCATGAGATAATTAACATTAATTGAGATATTTAATTAAAAGATAAATGTGATAAGTAAGTGAGGTTATTGTTAATTTGTTATCTTTCTTGATAAATGCATTATTATAGGAAATTGGGTTACACTTTTTTTTTCCATTATTAGTTTTTTTTAAAACCCAATCCGTTACATTTTGGCATTAGAAAACAATATAATCTACACAATAAATGCAATAAATTATGAATGCTATTTTGTACAAAATAATGTTATTTGCTTGCAGTAGCTAGGGTTTTTAAGGCCAAAATGATAGAATAAAGGTGATGAAATGGAGATTCATCAATACCCAATGAAGTAGATTTCTCTGGTGTGAGATTCAAGCTTACTTGCATCCATGTTGTTCGCATGGACCAAGCAACCCCAAATCTTCAAGTATTTAACACGAGGATTGGTTCCAAACCAAAGCTCATCATGGATTTTGGGTACATATTTGCTAGGAATCTTGTTAAGGATATATAAACATATTACAGTCTCAACTGCATATCCTCAAAAAGTAAGAGGTAAATATGTTTTACTCATCATTGAACGGACAATGCCTATGATGGTCCTATTGTGTCTTTCAGCAATACCATTTAGTTGGATAGTTCCAAGTGGTGTGAGATTGGATATAATTTGCTCCTCTTTGATGCATTCCTTAAATTCGTCTAAGAGGTACTCACCTCCTCGATCAGATTGAATCCATTTAATCTTTCTGTCGGTTTGGTTCTCAACCAAAGCCATGAATTCTTTGAATTTTTTCAAAGGTTTTAAACTAATGATGTAATAGAAAGACAAAACTGTATCACGAATGGTCATCAATAAATGTCAAATAATATCGATATCCATTTCGGATCGCGGTATTGAAGATATATCAGTATGTATTTGGTTAAGAATACCCTCACATCGGGTAACCTTGTTACGAATGGGTGTTGTAGTCATTTTACCTTGAATGCAATGTTCACAGGTAGGTAATGTTTGGACCTATAGAAAATCTAAGGGTCCATCCTTTATTAATCTATTGATCCAACTAATAGATAAATGACCAAGCCTTTGATGCCAAAACATGTTTGAATGATTTCTGTCCTTGCTGGTTCTTTTAGGGTTTTTATTAGTGGGTTTTATATTCGTGACATATTCATTAATACACAATCCATAGAATCCACCAAAAGGTAGAATATCGTATGCAATATATTTATCATAATGACTTATGCCAAGTTTGTCATATAATAAGAACGAATATCCACTTCTAACTAACTTAAATACACATCATAGGTTCCATCTAACACCTGGAACATAAAGATATTCTTTAAGTACTAGGACTCTCCCACTAGGTAATTATAATCTACATATATCGACGGTTCATGATATTGTAATGATGAGTGCAGTTCAAATCACCAAATATTTCTTTCAGATACAGTATTATATCGTGGGCAATGTCCATGTCCATATTTGCTTCTGAAGAACATTGGACAAAGACACCAGAATATAACACCTAGACAATGAATTATCTTCATCAAATATTCATGTACTTAAGTTCTTCCAATGTTTGGTGGTTTTCATGCTTGTTTCTAGTGAGCACATAGCTGATGCGCTCTGCAAAAAAAAACAAGTTCCAAGTTTTGATCCAGTCTTAATAATTGAGTCCGGTAAACTGATTGATCTTTAGAATCCTGTTGAGCGGGTTCATGGATTTCATATCTGAGATTAAGAATGAACTATATTAGAACATATAAATAATTATATATTCAAATTTGAATTTTTTGATTAGGGATTTTCAATCAAATTAGTTTACCTTTTAAACTCTGAAAGTACATTCCCTTATCAAACTTTCAAAGCAAGAGATATACGTACCGATATATCTCTAGTAAAATCTGGGATTTCCTTTTTACCTTTTCTCACAACCCAATTATATGAGAAATTACAACTTGGGTAAAAAGAACTAGGAACTCATTATCCTTACAATTCCAACTTGCATTTCCCAATTCGAACTTTAAAAACGAAGCCCACCACCCCTAAGATGATGTTGACTTATTATTAATTGAATAAACCGTCAACAGGAATAGAACTCACTATGCACAATCCAATACCGCCTTTATTATATGATGAACAATATTAGGTCACTATACTACGACCTTACTCTTTTGAGAAGCACAGAGCTCGATCCGTGTGCGCTTGTACGTCAGAGTTATGACTTCGCATAGACGCCTCCAGCGTACAATCCATGGTGACGGAATCTTTCGCCTTAACGGGAGATCATGGATGTCATTTATATGATCCTCCATATCTCATTTAAATTTTAATTAATCAATATAAATCATATTCATTGTGATAAATTCTTCCAAGGGAGTTACAACTTTATTTATAATAGATTGTTTATTTTAATTGGATGTAAATAATTTAATCATATTAAATTAATTAACAATCCAATTCGACCAACAAACAAATTAGGGCTTGCTTGATATTACTATATAGTGTTAGCTCTCACAAGTACATATTATTTTGGATTATTTTAGTAATTAGAGTATAAATTGACTTACTCATATTACCCTTTCCTCGGAAATGGATCTGACTAGAACACATGAGTACTGCTGGGAGGGGGCATTTCCCTGACATCTAAGGTACTAATGAAGAAACCAAGCGAGCATTCTCGGTCTAGACACCTTCACCATGTTGATTCATAACAATACAAATAGAATCAATGTACTTGTGTTTTTATCAATCGTTCCTTTAATGAACGACGTGATACTATATAGTATACACTCAGAAATTTTAGGCATCTCAAAAATATTTTTAAAGATCCTAAATTTTTAGTCATATCAAGCAAACATGTTTTTGATTTTGCATGTAAAAGTTGACCTACAACTATGGTAGGTTAAACAAGGGTTTGCCATTAAATAATCATTCAATGGTGATTGATGTTTAATCAAATATTTCTATGAATATTAATCATCATTTAATCATGGAAAATTCGTAATTTTCCTTGATAGATATTGAATAATAAATGCTTTAAGACAGTAATTGTGATGATTCAGTTATCATCCGACCTATCTCCACTAAATATGGAATATCTAGGCAAACAGAGTCGTAATCACGTAAAATAAATTCGAACAGTTTGATGCTGTGTTTATGAAATCAGACTGGACTGGCCGGTTCGATCGGTGTGGCCGGTGAACCGGGCCTGCACCGGTTCAGTTAACTGGTTTTTACCGATTCAGTTCGAATTTCAAATTTTAAAGAACCCGCCCAGTTTAACTTATTATTTTTAGCCTGATTTAACCAGGTTCAACCAAAGTTGAACTGTATTTAATTTTTAATTTATTTAAAAATAATGCTAGTAGTGAGAGTTAAATCCATGACCTTTGGTTACCAATTTCAAACTCCTAATCAACTACTCTAACATAACTTTTTACTTGTAATGGATTTTAAATATAATTAAACTACTATTATGTTATAAAGAAACTAGTCCAAATAATATATATATGATATGTATGACATTTGATGGTGCATACGAAAAAATATTTTATGTATAGTGCGAAATATATGCATTGTCTATGTATTTCATTTATATTTCAAGTATATTTAAGTGTATACTATATATATTATTTCAGTTTGATTATCCGATTCAATCACTTTTTTCTTACCAGTCTGGTTTAATCTGATTTTAAATAATGATGATGTCATAAAGCGGTTGAACTAATTTGATTACATGGTTCAGCCCGATCCGACCATTTCGGTAAGATTTCCAGTTCAGTGTCCGCTTCGGTTTCAAAAACATTGGTTTGATGGTTTAGTTCTATGCTTAATTAATGTATTCTCAACATGTTTCATGATCAGAAAATAATAACCAAAAATCAATTAGTTATAGATCTATGAATACATGCAAAAATAATTTTATTGCAGGAACTTTTCGAATCAAATTAATGCACCTTTAATGCCAACCTTTGGCAGACAAATATTTGGAGACATATTTAGACATTCTAAATACATTTTCAATACCCGAAAAATTCGTTCAAGCAGTTCATAAATAGTAGCTTTTCATTTTAGCGAAAAAAGATTCAAAACAAGCATCTTATGCATAAACTACGTGTCCCCACACATCTGATATACAAAACCTTGTTCCCTTAAGGTTTGGATAAGATCTAAGACAGTTAACCTGGCTCTGTTACCACTTGAAGGTTAGGATTTAGGCCTTAGCACATCACAGAAGCATGAAAGTAGTCCATCAATTCACAGTCTCCAGTGAAAATCAAAAAGATTTATCCATTTAAAATCCTCCCCCCATTGTATTAATGGATCATTCAATTGGAAATGATAACAAAACAAATAGGTCGTTAGAAGGAGCTCCAAATGGCAAATACATATAGTATACCACCTAATCATGTTATTTCCTCTATGTGGGAGAAAAAATTTGAGGAAGCCGCAAATATTGGCAAAAGTATAATTATTGTTAACCAAGGAAAATAACTCATAGTAAAGACAAGATACGCTTTGACCATAAAGACCCATACTCAAGAAAATATATTATTCTGGGTATGGATTTTATCGGTAAAAAAAGGAATCAAATGATTCAAGTGGAGTTTTTTTGTAACCTATCAATCAATAAGCTAAACCCATACTAGAGATTGTCTCATGCCATAAATAAACATGAACACTCAAAAAATCTGTTGGACAAGCATATTCACATCTCCTACAACCTACAAAGTCCTTAGTTCTTCGTACGGAAGCTATTTGCTTAGCCTTACATCCATTCCAAGTTATCATTTCTAACACATCCGTAGGGCAAGCTCATACATATTGAGTACATCCTATGCATGTATCATAAATATTTACTAAATGTGAGATTGGATCTATAAATTTCAGTTTTGGAAATAAAATATTTTGATCTGGTAAAAAATCAATAGTAAATGAATTATATGTTATAGATACCAGACAAACATATGAGAATCATTCTCATATCGTTTCATCAAGATGACAAACATGTAATAGAATTACTTTTTGAAGTGTGTTTGCGATCGCGTGTTTCTAAATGAAGAGACCTCCTGTCTCAAGTTTGATCCAACGAAAAATGCACTTGCAGACGCACGGATGAGATGAGTAGATCTTGCAATCTGAATTGATGATCCAAGCATGCAATCTCTTGATTCCATATCACGAAATACGAAGCCCTTCTCACAATCAAGAAGCATCGAAGAGGGTAGAAATCTACGAGTAGTCGATCCGACAATAAAACGGTGTTGCAACAACGGCAGGGCTCTCACAAGAAATATGGTGGACATCCACAATATTGAGAGAGAGGGAGAGAAAGAGCTTGGATGTGTATGAGAATATGAGAGAGAGATTTGTTGCTTACTTATTATTGTTAGAGAAAGAGCTAGGTCTAGCCTTTCTTTTATAACAAATTGGATGGTGGATAATTCAAATCAATGACTATGATTTTGTTGCATAAATTTGCAAGAATTAATAAATAATTAAAAATAAATTAAATACATTGAATTTTCATAATATAATTTAATTAGAATTAAATCAATTAATGTAGAAATAATTGGAAACAGTACAAGCCTCCTTCCATACATAGTGTAGACAACCACCTTGAATTAGGGCTCAAGGTGGCCATCCACTCCTAATATGGAATGGAGGCTATCTCCTTCCAATATGTTGAGATATCATATCTAATCAAATATCCACATGTGCAATAACTTTTATTGCAAAATGATTCACCAAAATAATTCTAAATTAATCATGATAATTTCAATCATGCCATTGACAATTATGAATCATATTCAACCACCCAATATAAAATGTAAATTGCATTTACTATTAATTATACAATGTAAATCCAATTCACATCAACGTTTAATTCGTAAATCTTATTTATAATTAAATCTCTCCAACATATTACAAATCGCATTTATAATATATATGATTATTTTGGATAGTTTTATCCACATTAATCATATCTTTGATAATTAACTAACATTTAATTATCTTAGATAACTATTCTCATGTGTCCAAATAATATGAATTATATTCATATTATTCAAGATAATTAAATCACATTTACTCATCAATTTCCTGGAGCTCGAATACTTTATCAATAATAGAAATATTCTTGAACTCTTTCAAGAATAATGTGCCTTCTCTGTGGATATTTGGAGATAAGGACGAGGCAATTGTACATTCCATGTATAGTGACTTTGATACTGATATCATATCTTAAATCTAGATCTCAAAAACCTCTCAAAGATGTTTGATTAAATTAAACTGTAAATCTAATCTCCTTATTGCATCTGAATCACATTAAGATCAATGTCCAATAATTGGACTAAGATCAAATTACTAATCTACTGAGAGGAGTCATTAAAATCCAAACCCTTTTCATCACTCCCTCGGGATAAAAGTGCCATGGTTATACAATCGTTTACGATCACATCACTCTCGGGTATCCCAAATATACGTGAATCCTATATACTAGAAGAGCTAGAATAAACCTGAAGTTTTAGATCATATTTAATTTGTATTCTTCATGGTTTTATCATTAAGTTTCTCATTCGATCATTGGGAGTTGGTATAGATTATATGCTTTCCAAAAGCATATATCATACCTACAAATTCTTGTCATGCTTCCAAAGCAAGACAATCATGTATAGAATTTGATCAGTCCCAATATTTTATGAGTGATCTCATGTCTTCCGGTTCAGTAGTGAACATGTATGATCTCTTTAAGAGATCATATTACTCATACTCCATTGTATGCACACCAGCTCATCGATGTATAGAGCTTGATTAGGTCAGCAATCTAATGATCTACCTAATGTACATGCATAGACATACAGTAATACATATGTCTTTGGTCAACGGATGCATGCCTATATCGTGACGGTATACGATATAGGTCTTGGTTATCTCAATCTCATTAAGTCAACTCTTTGACCTAACTTCTCTGACACCTCCGAATCTCTATTCCTATGCAGAGGACCTGCATCAAGAGGTTGGTCAGATATCAGTCTTTAGAGAAGAATTGACATCTCCTTCTTATGCTGAAGGTCATCTCTTAACAATCACTTGACGGTGCCTGATGAGTCCTCAATCTAACTCTTTAGATATCATCCAAGCACCAGCCTCTATGATTCAACCATTGAATTAACAGCTATATGACTATTATGATGACCATGGTACATAAGCCTAGTTGTACTACAGGACCTTTTAAGTGCATTCATTCTTTTTATCTCAAACAATGAGTTAAATAAATCAATAAGTTTTATTGATATACAAAAATATTACAATAACATTTATTGTAGAAATGGTTCACTTGGGTCTTACATGTCTAACATGAACAATGACCCATGATCACACTCAAACTCTGATCCCAGGCAAAACACCACCATCTTTACTTAAAATAGTGCCAATCTCTACCCTTTTTATTTCTCCTCTTTTATTTGGACAATTTCATCCAACGCGGGTCCTCTGGACCACTGCCTAAGCTTCGTGTACCATCCACAACCCTAATGCACCGTCCGACCACCCTTCTTTTCTCCACATCCTCCTATGTCGCTCCGCCTCTAGGTCTTACACAGACCTAGAAACATTTGGGTCCTCACTCCGACCACTCTACAGGACCTCTGTCCACCTCCTTTCACCCCCATCTCGATTTCACGACGGTATAGGTACCTTCCTTACTTCACTGATCAGACAGAGCAACACAGCTCATGTTGGGCATGTGAGCCCACAGCAATCCATATGCAATATAAGTTATTGTAGATCATTCTTTAATCTGAAATGAAGAATAATTAATTTTCATAATAGGTCCCTTAGTATAATTAGGTTTATATACCATGGTCATCTTGATATCATACATCTTTTTATCCAAAGGTTGGATCATAGTGGCTACTGCATGGCTAAATAATCTAAAGAGTTATATTGAGGACTCAACTACACTGTCAAGTGAACATCAAGGAGGGATCTCTAGCCTAAGATGGAGATGGAAATCCTTACTCCGATGGCTGGCATCCGAACGACCTCTTGATGCAGTCCTCTACACAGGAATAAAGACTTGAAGGTGACATATGAGTTAAGTCAAAGAGTTGACTTAGCAATGCCAAGATAACCAAGACATATATCATAAGCTGTCACGATATAGTCATGCATCCTATGACTTGATACATACATGTTACTATATTTCTAAATATGTACATTAGGCAAACCATTAGGTCAATGACCTAATCAAGGTCTATAAACCAACGAACTGGTGTGCATATGTAGGCATACGTGTAATACGATCTCTCAATGGAATCATACATGTTCACTACTGAACCGGAAGACATGAGCTCACTCATGAGATATTAGGATAAATCCAAATCAAATGTTGGTTGTCTTGTTTTGGAAACGAGATAGGATTTGAAGGTATGATATATGTTGGAAAGAATATGATCGATACACATTCCCAATGATCGGATGAGAAACTTACCAATAAAACCATGAAGGAGACATTCCAAAATGGGATAAAAACATCATGTTAAATCACAATCATCCAAAATGCAGGATGTACATGTCTTATGAATGGTGATGTGATCTTAGTTGATTTTATAACCATGACACTTAATTTCCTAGGGAGTGATGAAACAGGTTTGGATTTTAGTGACTCCACTCAGTAGACTAGTTATCCAATCTTAGTCTAAATGTTGGAGATTGATCTGAATATGACTCGGATGCATTGAGAAGATTGGATATTATATCTGACTTGATCAGACATCTCTGAGATGTCTTCGAGATCTAGATGTGAGATAAGATCTCACTATCCAAGTAACTATACATGTTTTATACAATCAACCCGATTATTATCTCTGAGTATCCGAGGAAAAGGCACACTATACTTAAAAGGGTTCAAGAATAAGTTGTATTAAATGATATTTGAGCATTGGAAAATAAAGAGAAATAACAATAATTAAATTAGATTTAATTATCATAAGTAAAATAAATATGATTCATATTATTTAGTCATGTGCTTAGACATATCTTAGATAAATAATTTAAAAGTTATCATTGATAAAATTAATGTGGATAATACTATCCACAATAATTATTGATAATGTGGATATGACCTGCAATATCATATAGAGAATTAATTATAAATAAGATTCATAATTTAAATGTTAATGTGAATTGAATTCACATCGAGCAATTAAACGTGACTATGATTTACATTGTAGATGGATGAATATGATTCATAAATGTCAGTGGTCAATTTATAATTATCACAAATCATGTGCAAATTATTTGGTGATATTTTATTGATAAAATAATTCTATAAATAAATATTTATTGTAATAAGATTACATTAAAGGAGATTGAATGAGAAAGTCTCTCCAATCTCATGGTAGATGTGTACCACAAACGAGGAAGGAGGCTATCTCCTTTCTACATTTTTGGAAGGTGGCTCTCTTCTTTCCTTTTTACTCATGAGATAATATTTATTTTGAGATTAATTTTTAGAGCATGAATTAATAATTATATATTAATTCTAAATCCTATTATACTTGGAGCACAAGTATAATCTTTTATCTCAACCATTGATCAATATTAGGAGTTTGTCTGTACCATCCATTATTCTATAAAAGAGATACTAATTTTGGATCCAAAAAAATCTAAATGACGAGATTTATGTTTTCATTGACAATATATTTTGAATTTTGAGATTCTTACTCATAAAACTTTTCCTCGATAATAAAATGGTGTAGAATTCATCATTATATCGACATGAGTGTCCCAGCTATTGTAAAATCCCAGGACCCCACTAGTGATGCGGTCTAATCGCTATTGAAGTTTGTGGTGCTCGTGCAGGCATGGGAGCCGATTGCATGTTCGGGTGTTCATCTCCCTCGAGCAGGCATGGGAGACATTATGTTTGTTGCGTCCTATCGGGTTGTATCTCCACATCAAGGTTGTTGAGCTCTCATTGTTTGTTGTATCCAAGTGGATGCAGATGAGGTCTTATCATGAACAAGGAGAGGAATCGTGCGTGGACATTAGGATGAAACATTGGGTCGTGCCATCCCAGACTCGACACTGACCCAACCCGCAAAAGCTCAAATTCGGCATGAACTCGATGTACATTTGGGTTGGACCCAAACCTACATATTACGAAAATTTCAAACTCAGGTCAAGCCCAACCCGAACCTGTCGTGGCCTGAGTCAATCTGACCCGACCTAATCTCACCCACATTGGTTCTACATGCAGCATTCCCGCACCTACAAGCCTCCATTCCCAACTTCGAATCGATCACAACCCCTCCCTTGTACGGCTATGTGTATTATAATATTTTTATTATTACGATTTATGCTTAAAAAATGCTTATATGCCATCTATGTATATAATATCAACCACATTTAATGTGTACTAAATAAAGAGGCAATTGCTTTCGAGGATTTTGGATGTCGGTTTAGGATACTTTGATTGCAGTAAAGTATTTTGACGTCAAGATGTGTATATGCAATTTATTATCTAGGAATATCTAATCCATGTGGCATATCTTGGAAAAAGCGGTGTTGTTACAATGTTCTTTAAATGCAATTTATAAATAGTCATCTTTAATTAATTTATACATGTTTAACATATAACTTACACATTTTCACACAAGGTGCACCAGGACCTACGGTATAGCATATTGGAACCGTATTGAGGACCTTAATTATCATAAAAATTCCCATACTTCATAAATGTATGGTGTAATGAGAAAATTGGAGGGCTTGGTCTAGACTTGAACCCACGCTCGACCCTAACGGCCTTGGATTGGGCATCGGTCTTCGATTTAACAAAAAATGCAGGCCTTGACCCCGTCCAATACCCAAAGAAAATTGGAGGGCTTGGTCTAGACTTTCCTGGGTTGGGCCAGGTCGAGCCCAATGCTCCAACATAGTGGACATCAAGATTTGGCTTCTACTGCTCCATTGTTATTGTTGCTATAATTCTCGTTACTTGTATGTTGGCACACTAGTGCCCACATTCACAAGTAATGTTGTGCGGTGTGATGAATCCACGATTCATCATTTCAATATATTGATCTTAGCAAAATACTTGAGTTAATTCTCAAATAAATGTTCATAAAATAAAAAATAATAAATTGACTCTTATAAATAAAATACACTAATTATTATATATTATATTATACAAAATAAATTAATAAAAAAAGCTGTAAAATAAATCGGTTTTCAATCTGTAAATAGCCCAAAACTTTATGTATTTTTAATAATTTTATTTCAATTCATTTTTGGCTAATTATTTCTCCAACTTGTTTATAAAAATGCATAGAAAATACAAAAATATAAAACAAAGTTCACCTCAAATAAATACTTCTAGATGCCAAAGAGAAAAAGCTGTAAAATCCAACTTCCTGGCCAAATTCCCGTTGTGTATGGAATCCAAATTTGACTAACTCATTTTTAGAGTTTAATTATAAAATTATCTATCCAATGAAAGTGGTTTCATTAAAATTGGAGCTCGTCTGCAAAATTTGAGTTTTGGGACCTAGGTGTACGGTGTATATAATGTATATATTTTTCTTTTCTCATTTTTTATTTACTTTTCTTAATTATAAAAAAACCCAAAAAATCATTTTTTGTATTTTATTTTATTTTTAGTATTTTATATTATTTTTATTTTGTAAATATCTTTCATTAAAAATACAAAAAAATAAAATCAGAAAAGTAGAAAAAACATGTACATATTGTTTGTTTTATTTTGTAAATTCTCCATTCTATTTCTCTTTATTTTATTTTATTTTTTTAGTAGACTACTTCATTTTCTTTTCTTTTATTTTTTTCATTCTCTACAATAACTCCCATTCAACTCCATTTTCTTTTTTAACCCCGATTCAACTCCACCATTTTCTTTAACCTCCCATTCAACTCCACCATTCCACCATCTTTCTAACCCCCATTCTTCTTCTTTTTATTCATCCCCTCTTCTTCATTTTCCCTTTATCCGCCATTCTTAGAGAAAAAGGAGAGAGTTTGGAATGTTGTGTCGGTGACAACGGTCTATCATCTTCCTCAAGCGACAACCTCCTTCAGGCGAGATCCATGGCGACCATCATTGTCGTGTCACGAGCTTCCCATCAAGCTGACATAGCTTCTCCGATTTTTTTCGCCAATCAGATCGAGGCCATGACAGGAGTCCAGTGTATCTGCTCTGTAAATTCGGCAAAACGCAGGTAAGTATTCCATCTCATTTCCCTTGTTATTTTATTTTATCTAATAATTTTTCCTTGTTTTTTATACCACATCCAAAACATACGACTACCACATCATGATCTTCACAATCACCATCAAATGTTCTCATCTTTTTTATTCCATGTTTAAGAAAATTAAAAAATTAAAAATTAAAAAAATTAAATCACAACCCAGCAGAAATAAAAAAACAAAAAAAGAGGGGAAGCAGAAGCTTCACTGCCGTCGCCACCGTCGCCGCTCCCCTCTCTTCGTCACTGCCACCCCCTCGCTTCTCCTCCGCACACGCCCTACCGCCCGTGGCCACCGCACCTCCACCACTGGCCACTGCACCCTCCTTCTTCAATCGATGTCGGCCACTGCCATCCCGCGCCTTCGCACGTGCTGCCCCACCTGCGCGTACCCATGATCCACCCGTACCTCCAACCATTAGCGATGGCTCCTCCTCCGCCTTGCAGCTCCAGCAGCGCCACCACTCGCCGCTCCAGTTGTCGGTCGTAGCCTTCAACCTCCGTCGCTGCCGGTCCTCCTTCATCCCTAACTGCAAAGAGGAATAAGAAAGTCATGTTCTTTATTCTTTTTAATTGAAATTTTGCATGTTTTCCCGTTAAGTTTCTGTAATTACAAACAAGTCCCTATGCATATTTCAGCTTGTTCATTTTAATTTCTGAAATTTCATGGATACCCCTATGTTTATGTGTTAATTTGGACATCTTTCTTGCATCAATTATTCCAATGAAAAATGTCATGTTGTTGAGCAACTAATCCTCTATCATCTGGATTTTTATTTGGAATTTTATGAGTTTTGGGTAATTAACTAAAATTGATTTAGTGAAAAATTATATATTTTACCCACTATAAGATCTTAAATTCATATTTCATTGTCGATTGTTTCCAAAAATTCCTAAAAAAATCAAAATGATGTCTTGAAATGTGATTTAATTAGTGTCCAAATTTCATCTAAATTTGAGTTGTCATGTGTCCTAAATATATTGAAGAGTGATAGTAGTCATTGATTTTTGATTAAATCTACACACATTAGTTTTACAAAATTCCAACTTTCCTGGATTGCATATTAAAATTCCTTTTTAAGATAATTCGATCTCTAGATAAATTGATATTATGGATTTATTAGGAATTAAATACTCTTTGTCACTCTGATTTCATTAAAAATTCATTAAAAAATTCAAATATTCTCGAAAAACTCCAAAAAAATTATTTATGCCTCATTTCATCATGTTTAAGTTCCAGCAAAATTTTCATAATTTTGGCATTCTAATTGTGTGAAAAATTACATGAAAACTCCTAAAAAGTTTGCATTTTTCATCATTGCATTTTAACCCATAAAATTCCAAAAAAGATATGATATGCATTCATTACTGGATTAGGTTTCTAGGAAAATTATAATTTGTCTAATTTGAATTAATTTCTTATTAAAAATATTATGGCTAAGTTATTTGTTTCTTATTAACTTAATCCATCCGCATTTTGCATTCGCATTCATTTTGCATTATAAAAAATATTAAAAAATCTGCATTGGAAACCTGAACCTAATTGTTCCAATTTGACCCAAAGTCATTCCTTTGCCTCCCTGTGTTCGAGCCCGGACTTGCTCGGGATATAAATTTAAGCCAAGACACTCCTCGCAGAGATCTTTTCTCGGTTCTGATTAATTGGCCGACTACCGTGCTACAACGAGTACCTAATATACCCACACAGGACCGATTCGTCAGATGGTGGCGTTGTCGGGGAAGCAAACAGCTTAGGTTTTAATTTAGAAAATTAGATTTAGGTTCTCTCACTCGGGTAGTCTGACCCCCGAGCCACCTTGTAATTAATCCATTTTTTCTTTTCTCTCAATTATTTATTTGCTTATTTTTATATATTTTTTGTTTTTATCTCTCTAATATAAATTTTAGTTTCCTTGCGAGGGCCCGGTGGACTTGGAGTACATCGGAGGTCGACGGACGTGACACGTGCCGACTGCTGGAGATCAAGGAATATATAATTTATTTTGAGAGCATTTTAATTTTTGTAAAATTTTGTAACTAATATGTTGTAATAATTTAGGTAATTTGCTCTTTGCAGCGGCTCTTGTTTGAGAGCTTGCACGTGTATCTGGACTGGACATTTGACCCGTTCATGGTCGTGTGGTTGATTGACATAGAATAGGACTAGCACTAGCGGCTCTTAGAGCATTTTTACTAGAATATTCTTATTACTTGTGCTCGTAATCTTTATGACCACATATCACATTTAACGAGATGCACTTAGACTGCAGAACTATTAATCTAATTAAATTGTTCATCACTCGCTAAAAGAACTATCTGTCTAAGAACGGTTTTCTTGTTTGCATCTCATATAGTATAAAATTTCAATTTTGCATTGCATCTCACATGTAGAGCGCGAGGATCAATGTAAGTCTTCTGAACTGGGCATGCATCATTGATTTCACTATTTACATCGATTTTTCTCGACTCCCTTCTCCTTGGTTTTGAAACTTAGTTAAAAAGAAAATAGGGACTGATGGTTAGGCGTGTCATGTTTGGTGGACTAATCAAGTGATAACCGAACTTTAAATCAGAACTGCTAATCAGAGTTGATCAAAAAAATTGACTAAAATTAACACTTGTTTTGGGGAGAGTAAAACCTTCGTTATGCTTGTGTTATTGTGATCGTTGAGAGGTGAGGACACATCCCTAGGACAGTGCCCAAAACCTACTTATAAGCCTTGCGTAATTGACATATATCTTGATTTATCACCTAATTAAAATTGAAAAGACAGACGGTCGGACTCTTGTGAGCATTACTGTGTTGAGCAGGTGAACTCAGGGTTTGTCTTCTGTTTCTCGATTTGTGTGTTATTAGGTGCACTTGCACACTTTTTTTACTCGATCCGCTTCATCTCCCATATCTCTTCAAAGATATCAGAATATTGGTCATCATATATAAGTCACTCATCTACAATGATATTCCGACCATCTCTACCCTCTTATTCCTCCTCATACCCAAACCTCGACCGTGAAGTCAGAACTCCGACTAACTTATCCACTTCGTCATACTTCTCACCTACCCTACATTCTTACACCCCTGGCCCACATCCACCTAGGATTGACTCACTATATTGTCGTCTGCTTGCTGAAATCAAAGAATAAATCAAAGAGCAAGCCATTGCTGAGATGACTAATTGGAAGAATCAGTTGCCCCCATAGACCTCATTCTCACCTAGAGTTGGGACCGGACGACAATTGACCTATACACATACCGACTTGTCCATAGGGTACAACACGGTCGAACAAATAGACTGAATGGAGAGGCATGCACCATACGATCTTCCTGACTTGATTGACCTGAGTGATGAAGATCACATTGACTAGCTCATACCATGCATTCGGAGAGCCGACATATACAGGGGATTGGACTCATACAACCAATTTACAGACCCCATGTATGCTAACCCCACTTTATGAGGCTCCGACAAAGATTTGCCATACATATGGGCCATACTCAACCCATCATTACACGCCTGAGTCAAGGTGTGTTGAGTATGAGATCCCGAGTTCTCAGCAGTATCCCCCAACTGAGAAGACTTCTCTCATGATGTGTCACGAGAACTTATTGGAGGATGATATTTCTAGACCAATCAAGAATCCAGATATGAAAGTGGATCATGGATTTCGCGGATTGAATTTTAAAAACCTGGAAGACACTGAATTTACCACACGTCATGTACAGTTGGAGTCCCTTCTACCTCCCTCTTCTACTAACCACTTTCCCTCCAAAATAGAGTTTGTGCATTCTCCTATTCCTCCCTCACCTATCAAAAAGACCAAAAAATGAAAAAGAAGAAAACACCATAAAAATTGAAAAAGAATAAGATATAAAAAAATTGGACCCCGTTGTTAGGGAAGCGATTGATAGAGAGTTGATTTTTGAGCTTCCCTTAATAATGGCCATAGAACACTTTTCCAACCTCAAAAGATTTGTGAGAAGTAAATTGATGCCTAAAAGGTCAGGCAATAAGAGGACAAGGACTGTGTCTATGTCCATCTCTTTGGTGATAGGGAGAAAAACCAAGAGCCGTAGAGTGAAGCGGTTGCCTAGGGTCGATTGTGAAATAAAAGACACTACCTTCACCCATGCAAGAATCGATGATGACTCACCGATAAATATCATCTCGACCTCTGTGTTTGCCAAGCTCAAACTCGAATCTGCCAAGAAGTCAAGAGAGATTGTTCAGTTGGCTGATCGGTCCATTAAATAGTCGAGAGGAACCATTTCAGTCATCATTACTTTCCAAGGTGCTCTACTCCAGATAGACTTCACGATCATTGACATTGAGCACCAAGAAGAGTTCACCCGATCTCTGATCATTCTCGGGAAGCCATTCTTAGCCTTGGCTAAGGCAACTATAGATTGCGAGACTCAGGAGATTGATTTCACTGCATTGGGAGCACTCCGACCTTACCCAATCTTTGAGGACACACGATATCATAAGGTAACCCGTACAGTCACAGACACCAGTGACCTCCAAGAGATAGTTGAGTCTCGTCTCTCTACTACACCTAAGATACTGACTGTCCAGATGACCATTGTTCAGAGACTCCCTACACCTCCACATCACCCACTTCTTACATCACCACCACCGTGATAGATTCTAGAGAGGACTCACAACCAGAAGCTGCCCCTGAGTCGGACAAGATCATTTCTGATTTCCTTGATTATTTAGATGATCTGACGCATGAGCCGATAAATGCCAAGCCAACTGAGAACACCATGGCATACCAGAGACGTGTGATGACCCTACATGAGTATTACAATGCATATGGTGACTCATATGATGATGAACTTCTGTTCAGCACTTCACATACACTACATTCAAGACTTACATCAAAAGAGACAATCGGGACCAAATTGACCAATCTCGATAAATCGGTTAGTCGACCATCTGGTAAAAAGAAGAAGAGTATTGATTCCTCGAGTTTTTCCCCCGAACTCATCAAGGCATATCACTCTCCTCTTCCTCTTGATGCTTCAGTATCTAGAAAACCAGCTAAGAAAGTTGCCTTCAACATACTAGAGAAGGAATTTTCTGAGGAGGCCTCATTAGGTCCGGATGAGGTGATCTATATGAGTGAGCTCAGTTCGGTTGTACTTAAGCCATATTTGAGCAAGCAGTTGTGTGTCGATCCTCGTTTAATGTTCCATACCCCTCACTATTATTCCTCTGAGGATGATTCTGACAGTGACACATATGTATACTACCCACCCCCTCGCTCCCGTAAGGAGGTACGTCACAAACCTTCTTGATCCTTGTATATTCTCACCCCTCCTTGTATATTTTTTCTTTCTTTAATTTCCCTCCCTCCCTCATGATTTACAACACTCGCCCCAGTTCCATATCATTTTCATTTTGTGGATATACTTAGGATGACTAGTCCTAAGTATAGGGGGCGAGTGACCCGAGTTGCTCTGTCTGTTCTTTTTATTTTCTTTTTATATATTCTTTTCCATCCTCATCAGTCCCCCAATCTTTTGTTCTCTCCAATACTTAGGCTGACCAGAGCCTAAGTATAGGGGGGTCGATGTCCTTGTGTATTCTCTAATGCTCTTATCTCTTTTCTCTTCTATTCTTTTCACCCACTTATGCTTAGTACGAGCTATGGCTTTTTGTCACCTAGTTCCATGAAGACATAGCACATGCTTAGTATATGGGGGTTTGTATATATTACATATATACTTTACCTATAGCTCGTACTTCAACTTGTTTGTAATTAAAACAAGGGGTTGTGTGTAAATTATTGTAAATAACAGTTATAAAAAAACTTTTTCATAAAACAAAATTTTAACAAAAATACAAACTAAGAAACTAAAAACTCTCCTTTTTAAAAAAAATACACTTTTTGAAACAAAACTTTTTCAAAAAACAAAAAAAAACTAAAAACTTTCCTGTTTCAAAAAATACACTTTTTAAAAAACCAAAAATACTTTCAAAAAAATCTCTTTTCAAAAAAAACTTTTCAAAAAAAATTCTCTTTCTCTTTCTTTAAAAAAACTTTTTCAAAAAAAAGAGTGCCCTTTCTTATTTACCTTTCTTTTAAAAAAACCTTTTGAAAAAAATAGCAAAAACCTTTTTCAAAAAAAACTTCTTTCTCCTTTTCCATTCTTTTTCAAAAAAAACTTTTTCCCTTTATTTTTCAAAAAAATATAAAAAAATCACAAAAAAACTAACGAATGAGTTGGTTTAGTTCTGACACTTACACATTTACACAAGACTAGTGAAGTTCAAGAACACTACAATCTTGATATTTAAGTTAACTAGTCTTAGTCATTAGGGTCTTTGACTTAATTATTCACATTTTCTTAGTTTGAAAGATCTATGTGCTATATTGCACGCTTAGTCTCTACCTTAAGAATATGATCAGTACCTCACATACATGATTGCAGTTGTGATGAGATGAGTTGAAATTTCACTTGAGGAACTTGGATGAGGGATTTGAGTTTGGACATGATTTTATGATGCTCGAGGATGGGATAAAATGAATGAAGGCTTTAAGAAACCTGAGTGTCAGCACCTTTAGCCAGTATGAGAACATGGTTCTTGTACTATCTCTTGACATTTACCTATGTGCCAGGGTGTGATGAAATCTAAAAATTGTTTATCAGTATGTGCCATATTTTAGTAAAAAGTAGTGGAGCTAGACAAAATTTCAGGAAAAAAAAGGAAAGAAATGTTGAAAGAAAAGCTATCACCATACAAAGTCAAATAACAAAGATCTTCCACCAAAGGCGAGCGCTCCCAACCATTTCAAAGTGTCCACTTGGACCACCACTATTAGGGTCAGGAGTCGGGATAGCATCCAAAAAGGGCTCTGCATACTAAAAAGAGACATACCCCGGTGTACTCCTAGGAAAACAAGTGCATATGACTCCCGAATTCTCTTGACGGACACACTGATCAACAACCAAAAAAATACATGTTGAGTTAATAAGGCACTCGAGAAGATCCTTGTTCCAATGAGAGGGAGAGAAGAAATGACACAATCCTGTGCCCTCCATCAACTGACCTTCCATCTGCACTTTTAAGTCTGACAACTAAAGAGACGGTGGATTGGATGAAAGAAATGGTTTATTCCCTAGTGTTGAGGATCGGGTTCTCAAGAGAGTCTCTTGAACTGGAACCTTAGGTGAAGTTGCGACTCTACTCTTGTAATTGTAGTCCACACTTAATGTCATATCCCCATTATATATGTATACAAAGAAAGTCTGATAATTAAGGAAATTGGATACCTTTTGACTAGAGCTTGGTTCAGCTTAGAATTTTAGTATCACTAAAATCGAGAGTTCTTCAATGGCTCAAGTCTTGTACTCACATGCACATTCAAGGGTTAATCCAACTTATTCATTCTTTATTTTCTCGAGGACAAGCAAAGTTTAAGTATAAGGGGTGATGAATCCACGATTCATCATCTCAATATATTGATCTTAGCAAAATCACTGAGCTAATCTTCAAATAAATATCCATAAAATCAATAAATTAATAAAATAACTCTTGTAAATAAATACATTTATTAATATATAATATATCGTATAAAATAAATTAATAATAATAAGTTGTAAAATAAAGGGGTTTTTCACCTGTAAATAGCCCAAAACTTTACGTATTTTTAATAATTTTATTTAAACTCATTTTTGGTAATTCTTTCTCTATCTTGTTTATAAAAAATTATAGAAAAATATAAAAATATAAAATAAAGCTCACCTCAAATAAATACTCCTAGATCCCAAAGAGAAAAAGCTGTAAAGTCCAACTTCCCTGCCAAATTCTCGCTCCGTATGAACTACAAAATCGGCAAACTCGTTTTTAAAGTTTAAGTTAGAAAATTATCTATCCAATAAAATGGTTTCACTAAATTCGAAGCTCGTCTATAAAATTTGAGTTTTGGGACCTAGATGTACATTGTATATAATGTACATATTTTTTTATTTACTTTTCTTAATTGCTAAAAATCTAAAAAAATCATTTTTTGTATTTTACTTTATTTTTATTTTGTAATTATCTTTCATTAAAAATATAAAAAAAATAGAAAGATAAAAAACATGTACATATTGTTTGGTTTATTTTGTAAATTCTCCATTCTCCATTCTCTTTTCTCTTTATTTTATTTTATTTTTAGTAGCCTACTTCATTTTCTTTTATTTATTTTTCATTCTCTACAATAACTCTCATTCAACTTCATTTGCTTTTTAAACTCCATTCAACTCCACCATTTTTTAACCTCTCATTCAACTCCACCATTCCACCATCTTTCTAACTCCCATTCTTCTTCCTTTTATTCACCCCCTCTTCTCATTTTCCTTTATCCGTCATTATTAGAGAAAAAGGAGAGATATTGGAATGTTGTGTCAGTGACAGCGGCCTATCATCTTCCTCAAGCGACGACCTCCTTCAGATGAGATATGCGGCGACCATCATTGTCGTGTCACGAGCTTCCCATCAAGCTCACATAGCTTCTCTGATTTTTTTCGCCAATCGGATCAAGACCACAACAGGAATCCAGCGTAGCTGCACCGCAAATACGGTGAACCTCATATAAGTATTCCTTCTTATTTCCCATGTCATCTTATTTTATCTAACAATGTTTCCTTATTTTTTATACCACATCCAAACCATACCACCACCACATCATCACCTTCACCATCATCATTAAATATTCTCATCTTGTTTTTATTCTCTGTTTAAGAAAACTAAATAAATAAAGTAAATAAAAATGTTAAAAATTAAATCACAACCCAACAAAAACAAAAAAAGAGGGGAAGCAGAAGAAGAAGAAGCTTAAAAACCCTGCAACTTCTGTTGCTGCCTGTCCTCCTTCATCCCTAACTACAAAGAGGAAGAAGAAGCTCATGTTCTTTATTCTTTTTATTTGAAAAATTGCATGTTTTCCCATTAAGTTTCTGTAATTACAAACAAGTCCCTCTGGATATTTTTGCCTGTTCATTTTTAATTTCTGAAATTACACGAATACCCCTATGTTCATGTGTTAATTTGAACATCTTTTTGCATCATTTATTTCAATGAAAAATGTCATGTTGTTGAGCAGCTAATCCTCTATCATCAGGATATTTATTTGGATTTTTGTGAGCTTTGGTAATTAACTAAAATTGATTTAGTGAAAATTATATATTTTACCCACTATAAGATCTTAAATTCATATTTCATTGTTGGTTGCTCCAAAAATTCCTCAAAAATCGGAAATGATGTTTTGAAATGTGGTTTAATTAGTTTCCAAATTTAATCTAAATTGGAGTTGTCATGTGCCCTAAATAAATTGAAGAGTGATTTTAGTAATTGATAGTTGATTAAATGTACATACATTAGTTTTGCGAAATTCCAACTCTCTTGGATTGCATATAAAAAATCCTTTTTGAGATAATTCGCTCTATAGATAAATTAATATTGTGGATTTATTAAGAATTAAATACTCATTGTCACTCTGATTTTATTAAAAAAATAATTATTCTTGAAAAATTCCAAAAAATATTGATGCCTCATTCATCATGTTTAAATTCCAGTAAAATTTTCATAATTTTGACATTCTATTTTAATGAAAATTATGTGAAAATGCCTAAAAAGTTTGTATTTTTCATCGTTGTGTTTTAACTCGTAAAATTCCAAAAAAAATATGTTCTGTATTCATCACTGGATTAGGTTTCTAGGGAAAATATAATTTGGATTAATTTCATATTAAAACTATTGTGGCTAAGTTGTGTATTTTCTTATTAACTTAATTCACCCGTATTTTTCATTTGAATTCATTTTGCATTATAAAAAGATACAAAAATCCGCATTGGAAACCTAATTGTTCTGATTTGACCCAAAGTTTTTCCTTTGCCTCCCTGTGTTTGACCCTGGACTTTCCCTGGATATAAATTTAAGCCGAGACACTCCTTGCGAAGATCTTTTCTCAGTTCTAATTAATCCACCGAGTGTTGTGCTACAACGAGTACCTAATATACCCACTCACGTCCGATTCGTCACGATGTTGCTACATGTGGTGTTGTTGCACTAGGGCTTCGTATGGAGGCCTTCTTCCATGATAGGGCTAGGACTTTTCTTTCCTTGTTGCTAGTAATCTGCCAAGTAGGGCTAGAAACCCATGCGCACCTATTCTTTCTCAGGTGTGATTGGATTGAAGCTTGGACTCTTCTGTAGGGTGGTTGTGCTCTCCTTTATTAGGCTATAAGGGCTGCTACTGATGCTTCTTGTTGGGATGCAAGGGATGTTATTGATGCTTGCCATTGGGTTGCACTAAGTATGCAAGTTGGGTTGCACTATGGTTGTAAGTCGGTAGCTTGTTGGTTCTCCTGTTGGTAGTTTTTGTTGCTACTAGTTGCATGTGTTATTGGTTGATAATTGCTTGAATTGCTATTGACATGTGTTGTTTCTTTGCTAATGGAGTGCTTGATATTGGGGTGCTTATTATTTTATTTGTTGGTTGTCCAGTCCTTGTTAACTCAACTGCGCTGACCAGAGATTGGTTCAGTTGAGATCAAAAAAATTGTGTTGGTGAGTTCCCTCCTTTATGAAAAGTGATCCAAAACTCGAATGTATAATCGATAGTGGTGCCACTTACCATATGACAAGTGATCTAAAACTATTTAGATAAAATAAATTAGCCTAGGGCAAGGACCACATAGCCCTTTCTGATGGATCTCATGTCACAGTTGAGGAGAAAGGAAGTGTATCCCTTCTTGATAAATTTGGTATCCACAATGTACTTCATGTTTCTGACATGCCTCTAAATTTCTTTTCTGTTAGCATAATAACAAAAGAATTAAACTTTGAACATTTATTTTTGTCTAATTATTGTACATTGCAAGTCTTAGTGACAAGGAGGAGAATTGCTATCGGTTTAGTTTCTGAAGTTCTATATTGTCTACCAATTAAAGTAACAGATTGTTTTACGAAATGTGATTAGAGGAAGGAAAAAGAAGAATGATTGTCATAGTCACCTTATATAGTGGCACACAGATCTTGGTCATCTTTTATTTGGTTATCTGAAAGAGTTATTTCCTTTATCATTTAAATATTTGAGATATGCGAACTTAGTATGTCATGCTTGTTTGAAGGCAAAGCACATTTGTGCAACTTATTTTGTTTCGGAGAATAAGGTAAGTGAGCTTTTTGAGATAATTTACTCTAGGGATATTTACACCTATAACCCACAGTAGTTTCATATGCCTGGAATTGAGGATTGGAGACCCCGAGAGGGTGGTCCTTGCATGAGTGAGCAAGGCATCGTAAGGAAAGCAGTGAGCGGGGGCTCACTCAAGTTGGCTTTGTTGCATATAGCTGTGGCATGGAGTATGTGCTCAGTGGAGTTTTTTTAGTTTGTTGATCAGAAGGATTTGGGAGGAATTGTTCCAAGCATTTCGATTCCCCATTCATACATTCTTTGGACTTATTTTATAATAAAAAATGCCAGTGGATCGGGGCAGGCGAGACATTGTTGGAACGATAAGTGGAAAGGCAAAAAGGTTGTGTTGCGGTGGTAGCGGGTACAGGCATGATCAACGGCTGACATGGAGCTTCAGCTCCTCCACCATGTTTCCTCCTTGCTTCGATGCAACACAAAAAGGAGCATAAGCTCCAACCTCCTCTTGTGCTTGGTCAAAGGGTGAATCGAGAGAAGTAAAAACATGTAAAAGAAGAAGGATTAGCAGAGGATCAGATCAAAGTAGGAGAAAGAAGGAGGAGGAGGAAATGGGTCATACTGAGGAGGGGGACATCTTTTGGAAATTGTTTTGTGCAAGGGGTAAAATTATCAAAAATTAACGGATTATGTCGAAGTTAACGGAGGAAATGGATGGGACTTAACAAAGGTTTATGTCATGTAAGGTGAAAAATGAAAAGATGGGAGTCGCTAAGTAATGGCCTGACAACTCAAGCTCACTGTCGTTAAAGTGACTACTCCAATCCTCACGCTGATCAACAAGTAATCCACACGAATAATTAAGCAATTAAAAGCAGGAGTTAAAATTTATTATACCCTACTAAATTTTGTACAGTGGCAAGCAAGTAGGGGTCGAATATAGGAAACAAAGTTGTAAAGCAGGCAAGACAAAAATCAAGCACCCAATGTCCTTTCTGATACTTAGCCTAGTTGAGACCTTTTTTGTTGGTTTTTTATTTATGCTTTTTTTATTATTTAATTTTTCAATTTATATTTTTATGTTTGGATTTTTTAATTTTCTGATTTTATATTTTCTTTTTATATTTTTTATTTTTTATGTTTTCTTTTTCTTTAAATTAAGATATAAAACTATATTGGATATATATATATATATATACACAAGAGAGATGAGAGAGAGATAAAATAGGTAAAAATATTCAAAATACAGGAAATAAAATGTTTTTGTGTTTTTAAAATTTTCTAATATTTTTGTGTTTTTTTATATTTTTGCTAATTTTTTGGTCTTTTTAAAGTCTAAAATACTGAAAACAATGAATAAAATAATTACCTGAAATTAAAATGGCGACGAAAAATATCAAACAGTGTCAAAAATTCTCCAAATTAATTTTAAACTATAGATAATACAATAGAGAAAATTTAGGAACAGAAAACACAATTTTTAGATTTTTATGGATTTTAGAAATTTTTATGAAGGTTTTTAGGGTTTTTCTATTTTTATGAGTTTCCTTTTATATTTTTTAGTGATTTTTGGTCTGAATATAAAAGATTGAAAAATACAATAAATATAATTTTTTTGGAATTTTTCAAAAATGTTTTATAATTTTTATGTATTTTTTAATGCAAATAGGGATGAAAATGCATGTTTTTGATTTTCTATAAATATTAACATGATGCAAAAATGTAAAATAAAAATAATATGTGGTAGAGGAATGAAATAGGAACTTATGCTAATTTTTGGGGATTTTTTCGAATTTTAGAGATGCGTGAAATAAATAAAAGAAACAAAAAGAAATTACATTACCAGTACGGGCAATTCTATAATTATGCAAAAATCTAAGGGATAAAGTGTAAATATCATAGAAATAATACACGCAATATTCAAATTACGGGACTAAATAGAAATAGCCAAAGCCGCGAGGGCTTTCCTACAAAAAGTGCAAACCACGTGCCTGAACACGTACGCCTGACGAGGACCAAAATGATATTTCCAAAAATCCAGGGGCTAACTTGCAAAATGTCCCAAAATGTATAACTAAATAAAATAATTTCTAGACTTAACAACAATACCCAAAAATCAAGAGGGTATGTCCGCAAAAGGTCACGCCTCACATGCACCAATAACGTAAGGTGACGTGGCCAGTACCTAAATGTAACATAGCAAAGTTTGGGGGGTGATCTATAAATTTTACAAAATAATTAAAACTGTACATAAAAGTTTAAATACTAATTATTAATTACAAAAATGGGCGAGGGTATAATGCAAAATTACCCAAAGCCTTGGTGGATCAACGGTTGATCCTCCTTCACTTAACACGTGTCAATACAGGGAGGGTCGATACCCCTTCGCGGATCAACGGGCCAGATTAGATCCTCTGGCTCAGATCTGACGGCCGAAGGCAGAAGAATCGGACGGCGGCCGAAGGAACTGGGTTTTGAAGCCAAACCAACGGCGGCAGACCACCCTAGATGAACAGGGAAGAACACCACCACTGGCGAGCTTCAATCAACGTGGGCGTGCAACTCTGGCCTCCGTACTTGCTCCGAATGGTCCCGCAACTTTCCTAGCGATGTCCTCGAACGTCTGGTGGCGTCAAAATGGCAAAATGGTCGCCCGTGGGCCGTCGCACGGTCGAAGAAGGGTTATGGCCCCAAGTACCTGCTCTTACTCAAAAATCAACCCCAAATGGAAGTCTAACGCCCTTCGTACCTGCAAGAGTCGTCAGTGCCAGAGAATAGCGGGTTCGAGGGGTTCTATTCGCAAGATGGAGCGGATAGAGGCGAGGCGGAGGAGATGGAGCTCTGTGAGTCTTGCTCTTTGCAAGAGCAAGGGGAATGGAATGTGTCGGGCGGTCAGAATGTGAAAAGACGGAAGGAAGGGAGTTTGGCGAGGCGAAAGGGGGTCGGGTGCGGCCAAAGTCCATTGGTGGAGCAAGAAGCTCCGGTGCCTCGAATTTTTGAGATTTCAGCAATTTAGAATGGATTCAAGGAGAAACATATGTAGATTATTACTACTGGGAATCTAAAGAGTGAAAAGACATGAAGAAGGGGAGAAAGAAAGCTCACTGGGTATGCCGGGGGCGAGCTTCGGCGACGTAGCTCCGGCGAGTTGGATCAACTCGATTCAACACCCACGACGGCCTCTGAAGGCTGGAGTTGATTCCTGCTGTCACCAGGAAGATCCTTGGTTGCCTAGGATTCAGGTTTGAGGGTGGAAGAGTGATCAAGGGTCAAAGGAAGGTCGGGGGTCGTGTTTATGTGGGTTGACGGGCGGCTTCTAAGAACGAGGCAAATCGCGAGATGCAGCAACGCGATCTAGGAAAAGATCCGTAGGCGTGAATCACCATAGATCGAGGAAGAAAAGTCATCAAGGGCCTAACGCGAGAGGGTGAAAGACGCATCCTCCAAAAATCGAAGTAGCGGCCAAAAAAACACAGTTTGACAGGGGCCAGACCTCGGTCAGAGAGCTGACAGAGGTCAACCAACGGAATGATCTTGTTGATCCACATGGACCAACCAGAAATTCCTGGCAAAAAACTTTTATTAATTCAATTAAAAATAATAAATGATTTATTTAATTTTTAGTTATAAAGTAAAAAATGTTTCTTATTTTATGAAGTATTTATTATGATTTTTATTTATTTTTTAGAGGTATAAAAATAAAAGTTCCCTTTTAAGGGCTATATAGGTATATTTATCGATATATTTTAATGTTTATTTCTATTTTGTATTTTTAAATTTATTAATTTTGTTTATTATTTTATATATTTATACCTTATTTTTATACACTTAAATATATTTTATTTTATTTCTTTGATATATTTTATACAATTAAATAAATAGAAATGTAAACTTTATAGGTATATTTATAGGTATTATACCTATGTATTTCATACAAATATTTTATTTTTATGTTTTCTTGATGTTTTTATTCCACTTTTAATATATACATATATTATAAATAGTATTTACAAAATTATAAAAATATAAAATTATAAAAATAACGAAAAATAAATAAAATGAATATTTTAGTTGGTATAAGTATACAAGAGGGGTCCAAAACCTAACTTTCAAACCGCAACTCAGAAAAATATGAAACCACCTTCATTAAATATCTTATTAAAAATTATATATAATTAAAGTGATTTTGATACATTTCGAGTTTTTATTTGAGAGATACAGGTCTGGGAAGTTGGGAATCTGAAATCTTATTCAGATCATAACTTTTTATCTGTATATTCTTTTTATGTGAGATTAATTTTGTATTTTTCTATATTTAATTATCTCCAACTTTCATGTACAAAGTTTCTTTATTTGAATTATAAAAAGTGGAACTAAAAATAGATCCCAAAAATAAATAAAGAATGAATTAAAAAAAGGGATTTTTATTGGTTTATGGCCCTTATCTCCCCCTACTTTATTCCTTGTCAACCTAGTCATCGAGATGCCTAGGTCTCGGGATTTCGGGTCATAAAATATTTGCAATGTTTTATTCTTTTTCTTTTCTTTATTCTATAATTTTGGCATTAAAAATAGTATTTTATACACCATTTACACAATAAAGCATGAATGATAAAATGCCTAAATTAAGCCTATTTACACGCATTTACTAGGACTTTTAAGGCCAAAATGATAGGATAAAGATAATGAAACGGAGATTCATCATCCCCCTATACTTTCCTTGGCTAGTCCCTAGCAAACACTTATGCAATAAGTGGAGAAAAGAAAAACAAAGAAAAGAAAAGAAAGAAAATGGGTTAAGTTTAATGATCAAACTTGTCTTCACAAAATCAAAGTTTAGATCTTAAGTCGGACCTTCGAAATTTTAGTGCGAGCGAAACCTTAATGGGAATCGGATTTGAAATCCAACAGCCTTCGAAAATCCCAAAACTCTGCTCAAGTCTCCTCAATAGCCAGGTCAAAATTATTTCAACTCATACACAAACCCTTACGACTATGAATCTGACTCATATAGTGTAAGTGATAGTGTCTCTCCCCAACTAGAATGACAAAGAGACAGACTTCTCTAGTATGACAACCCAATGATTCCCCAATCCAATAACTCCTTCCTCGAGGAGCGAGGTATTCCCTTCTAAGTTCAAGTAACAACCAGCTCAAGAGGAGGGGGTGAAGAGAAGAATGGACAGTAGCCAGTGTAGCTACCTATCCTAGGATGCAAGACCAGTGTAGTCAAGTCATCCAGCTGCATGCTCACATAATTTGACTTTGATGCTCAAGCTTGATTATTTTCTATACAACATATGTACACTCCGGCAGGCATTTTATTTTATTTTTGTTCAAGCTTGTCCATTTTTTGGAGTTTTTTTGAAATACTATTCACAGCAGCATTACATAGGGAGTTTTTCCTCTTGAGCCATTAGACTATCCCTCTTTTGAAGCTTTATTGCAACCCACACTCTCCTGTCTTTAGAATTCCTCATCACTGGACAGGTTGGGGTGTACTTCCCTCCCTAGAGGAGGACAAATGTTTCCACTTGTGTGCGTCTCATACCGGCAAATCCAATCCCCTCACCACTCCAACTGAGTTGAGCCAAGTGAAAGATGCAGGTGTCCAAGTTAGGTCATTATCAACAAGAGTCGTGTGTGTGCTCTGAAATACTCTACTTAGGCAGTCAAGAATCTATTGAACCAAGTCTCACGATCCTCAAAGAATTAAGTCAACTAGACCTGAAGTACCTCAATTCCAGCTCCTATAAGGTTCCTGTTATTAGGTAGATTTAAGGTCCAATCAAGCTCCAATCTCCGGATTTTACGTAGACTTGTTCAACTATCAAACTCAATCCAAAAAAAGTTAATGCTATGCAAATGCTATGCAGAATGCAGAAACTATTTTTGTGATGTAATTTTCAAAGATTTTGAACTTTTTATGGATTTTTGAAAAGGATGATGCATATGCATTTTTCGTATTTTTCAAAAAGATTTTTCAAATATTTTTGGATTTTAGTTTTGCAAATGTTTTTGGGATTTTTGACAACAAAAAGATTTTGGTTAAAAACTTGGTTAAAATATTTACACGGGGATGTCTTTTATATATACAAGAACTAGATTTTAAGAATTTACAAGGGGTAAGTGGTCAATTTTATAAATATATATAATGAATTTTGGTATGATGTATATATTCCTCAAATTTATTTGAAAAAGGTTTTTCAAATAATTTTTGAAAACTATAGTCTAAAATAATTTTTACAAACATGTACACACATTTGAAAATCATTTTGCAAAGGTTTTTCAAACAGTATAGATAGATTTTTCAAAATATTTTTGCAACCATTTTCAAACCATTTGCAAATAATTTTTTAAACATTTTATTTCACACAAAGAAAATAAATTTTTCAAACAAAACATTTTTACAAAGTTTGAAAATATTGAACAAAATGTTTTCCAAATAGTTTTCAAAATATTTTTCAAACGGATTTTCAAACTATTTTTCAAACATTTTGTAAAAAAACATTTTCACCTGATTTATTAATCAGTAAATACAAAAAGAATTTGAAGAATAATAACATCTTTTTATTAGGTGATTTTAATAAATTTTACAGAATTATTAGCCATAATTATTGATAAAAATACAAAAATACGAGTTATGGCTAAAGTATATACTGCGTATATACGACCCCCCCTATACTTAGCCTGAGCTATGTCCTCATAGATAAGAGAGAAAAGAGGAGACATAACTCGTATTGAGTATAGACAAGTCTAGTAAATAAATGAATAAAGATACGAATGAATGGGAAGTTGACCATCCCCCTGTACTTAGGATCAAATAATCCTAAGTATAGCAGACTGTACACAAAGCAGGGAGGGTCAAGGGTGGGAATGAACAGATCGTACTCAGACTGTCTCCCCCTATACTTAGGGTAAGATATCCCTAAGGGTGTGTTTGGTTAGCGGGTTAAGGCGGGTTAAACTGGTATAGGGTAACCCGTTTTTGGATTTTGGTGTTTGGATAGAGGATTAAATTGGGGGTGGGTTAGATGTAAGTTTGTTGTGATATGATTGTATTGAAGTTTGAAAAAGTGAGTAGTTATTATGATGTGATTGTATTGAAGTTTGGAAAAGTGAGTAGAAGTGGAGTAGTTTATAATTTTTATATGATATGATGGTATAATATTTTTTTGATAGGATTGATGATGTAAAATTGATTATTTAATTTTTTTTAAAAAAGAGAAATGTGGGACCCACAAGAGAGAGAGAGGGTGTGGATTGGGGGTAAACTCCCCCTACTCCTGCATCCGAACGAGGCTTAAGTATAGACAAGAAGAGGAGACAGTGGAGAGGACTAAAGAATAGAAGAAATCAGGGTGCACATCCCCCATACTTAGGACAAAGTACGTCCTAAGTATGGAAGACTGACAAAAAGGGGCGACACCTTTTCGGTAGAAAAACTAAAAATAGAAAAGGAAAAGAAGAAAATAAGAGAAGAAATTAAGATTAAGGAAGAGCAACTCGGGATGTACAACCCCCCTACACTTAGGACAAGGTGCATCCTAAGGGTAGCTATGATGAAGGGGATGACATCTTATCAGTGGAATAGGATAGGAAAGAAGGAAAAGAAGGAAAGAAGAAAAGAAGAAAAATCATTCAAAAATGTTCTGCTCTGCTTTGTCTTCTTCTGCCACTTCGAAAATATCCGGTTCATCCTTATAGATTACTTGAATAGAGTCAACGACAGACATAAATGTATCATGTTCAAGGTAAGGCTTCAGAAGCTGTCCATTGACTACAAATGGTTGTGCGTCAGCTGACAAACTAGATATCAATACGCTTCCATTGTCACGCACATGCTTTACCATAAACGGTCCAGTCCATTTGCTCTTCAATTTACCTCGAAAGATCTTTAATTTCACATCAAACAACCACACCTTTTGACCTAGCTCGAAGGACTTGTAACGGATATGCTTGTCATGCCATGTTTTGACCTTCTCCTTGTACATCAGGCTGTTGTCGTATGCATAGTCTCTGAATTCCAATAATCTGTTCAGATCCAATTTTCGATTCTTCTCGGCTTTCTCAAAATCCAAATTACAAATGTTGATGCCCCATAAAGATTTGTGAATCAATTCAATGGGCAGATGACATGACTTGCCATACATAAGGCGGTAGGGAGACATTCCTAAGGGTGACTTGTACGCGATTCTGTAAGCCTAGAGAACTGAATCAAGCAGATGAGACTAGATCTTGCGATCCGGACGCACAAGCTTCTGTAGAATTGTTTTGATCTCCCTGTTTGAACATTCAGCTAATCCATTAGATTGTGGGTGGTAATGTGAAGCAACACGATGTTCGATGCAGAATTCTTGAGCTAGCTTCTTCACCTCTCTGTTAATGAAATGACTACCCCCGTTAGATATTAGAATATGGAGGATCCTGAACCGTGCTATGATGTGATCTCTCAAAAATCGACAAACAGTCCTACTGTCAACGGTTCGTGTGGGGATAGCCTCCACCCAGTGACTTACATAGTCGACAGTAAGCAGAATATATTCATAGCCCTAGCTGTTGGGAAATGGGCCCATAAAATCGATGCCCCATGCGTCGAAGATGTCTGATATCTGAATGAATTTCAGAGGCGTCGTGTCTCTCATTCCTACGGTTCTGCCCATCTTCTGACAGTTAGTGCAGCCTTTGACGTAATCGTATGCATCTCTGAATAGTGTAGGCCACCAGAGGCCACTCTGAAGAACTTTTGATGGCGTTCATCTGCTTGAATGATGTCCTCCGGAATTTTGATCATGGCACAAGGTGAGGACACTTGGGACTTCCTCCTGAGGAATGCACCTCCTCCAGATACAATCTGCCCCCTCACGGAATAAGTATGGATCCTCCCACTGGTAGAAATGGATTTTAGACAAGAATTTGTCTATATTCAACTTCGGCCAATCCTATGGGATTTTCTTGGTCACGAGATAATTCATAATGTTTGCATACCATGGAAGCAAGGTAACTGACAGAATTGCCTCATCTGGAAAGGTCTTTGTGATTGGTTGCAGGCTCAGCTCAGGAGACTCTGGTTCAGGAAGCCTCGATAAATGGTCGGACACCACATTCTTTACCCCAGGTTTATCTCTGATTTCAAGGTCAAATTCCTGGAGGAGAAGGATCCATCGAATAAGACGTGGTTTGGCATCCTTCTTCTACTGTAGATACTGGATGGCCGAATGGTCAGTGTAGATGATCACTTTGGATCCGAGGAGATAGGATCTGAACTTTTTCAAGGCAAAACTACTGCTAGCAGCTCCTTTTCGGTGACTGTGTAGTTTTGTTGGCTTCATCGAACGTTCAACTAGCGTAGTGAATTGCATATGGTACATTATCTTTCCTCTATCTGAGTACAGCACCAATAGCATAATCTGACGCATCGGCCAATATCTCAAAAGGTTGAGTCCAGATTGGTGGCTACAAGACAGGGGCATGAGTGATAAGTTCTTTCAGTTGATTGAAGTCAAGGAGCACACGGTCATCCACAATGAATTCATTTTCCTTGCCAAGCAACTCAGTCAAAGGTCTGGCCAATTTATTGAAATCTTTGATGAATCGTCAGTAAAAACTGACATGGCCCAAGAATGACCTGACTTGCTTGATTGTTGTAGGTGGCTCAAGTTTAGAAATCACCTCCACCTTGACTGGGTCAACCTCCATGCCATGTTTAGAAATAACGTGGCCTAGCACAATTCCTTCAATCACCATGAATTTACTCTTTTCCCACGAGAGCACCAGATTTACTTCACAGCACCTCCGTAAGACTCGGTCTAAATAATCCATACATTGATCGAATGAGTTCCTGTAGATCGAAAAATCATCCATAAAGATCTCAAGAAAGTTGCCCACCATGTCAGCAAAAACTGCTAGCATACACCTTTGAAATGTGGTTGGGGCGTTGCAAAGCCCGAACGGAATCCCTCTGAAGGCATATGTATCAAAAGGACAGGTGAACGTGGTCTTCTCTTGGTATTCAGGAGCGATAGAAACTTGATTGTACCCCGAGTATCTATCCAAGAAGTAGAAGTATTCCTTCGCAGCCAATTTCTCCAAGATCTGGTCAATGATGGGTAAAGGAAAGTGGTCCTTCTTGGTGGCGAGATTAAGTCTTTTGTAATCCACGCACAATTGACAAGAATTGGACACTCTGGTCGCGATCTCCTCTCCTTTGTCATTCTTTACAATGGTGATCCCTGATTTCTTTGGCACCACATGCAGAGGGCTCGCCCACTAGCTGTCGGAGATGGGATAAATGAATCCTGCATCGCACCATTTCTGGAACTCTTTCATAACGACCTCCTGCAGATTAGGATTGAGTCTTCTCTGAAGTTCTCGAGAGGGTTTGCAATCTTCCTCCAGGAAAATGCGATGCGAGCACAAAGATGGATCAATCCCATGGAGATCTGAAGTTCTCCAGTCTATTGCCTTGCAGTTGCGTTCAAGAACCTCCATTAGACGAGATTCATGGTCTGCGGTCAGATATTCATTGATAATGACTGGATACATGTTAGGTTCTCTCGCAAGAAAGGCATATTTCATATTAGAGGGCAAAAATTTCAACTCATGCGGACTAGGAGCTGCTTCAGAAGTGACTTCAGCTATTAATTCTGGTGGTGACTCTTTCATCTGTTTGGCGTCTGCCATGCTCTGTTCGGCTTCATCATTCGACAATTTACAGAATGCTTCAATGATCTCCTCTTCCTTGTAGAACTCTTCAATAATCTGCTCTTGATCTTGAAGGCACATCATCGCCACCTGGGTTTCCTCAAGTAAACCATCAACTATCTCATCATGACTGATATGGGGAAATTCTACTGCGGTCTCCAATCCTTCCCTGGGAGAGAGGAATTCATGGATCTCGTTGTCATCCATAAAGAGATTGATATCTTGAATTTCGGCTAAAATTTCGTAGTCTTTGGAATAATCAATCACCCTTGCACATGTCGCAGATGTTCCTTTTGGCGGTCTGGAATCAAACAAGTTTTCTATTCTGATTGTTTCACTACCAGTGCCAAAAGTAATTTCTCCAGTCCCATAATTCACCACCGTGTTTGATGTCCGTAGGAATGGTCGTCCAAGTATGATCAGGGTGAGGAGCAAGGTGCAAAGACGTCCATGTCTAGTACAACAAAGTCAGCTGGGAATTGCTTCCCTTGAACCATAACTATCATGTCTTCCAATATGCCCCTTGGCTGCTTGACTGATTTATCTGTAAACTGCAGAATCATCTTGGTGGGCTTGAGCGGTCCTAGTCCGAATTCTGTGAGTAATGAGGATGGCATCAAGTAAACAGAAGACCCATTGTCCAGCAGAGTGTTCAAACTCCTGATTGAACATCTGACAGCACACAAGAGGCGCTCCATTATCTGGCTTCTTATCCGGGAGATTGTTGATAGCATTGATTGTGGTCATTGTAAGGATGAGCTTCTCAGGCTTGCCACCTTTGTTTCTAGAGTTGTGCGGATGAGGCCTACGCTTAATCGTATATGCATCTTTCAGTCCTTTCTTCACAGCTGGCATGTACTCAAGAGCTTTCATTAAGGGCATATTCAAGACCAAATTCTGAATAATCTCAATGATGGCGGGATCGGACAAAGCATTTTTCAAATTTTTCATTTTTTGTGTTTTTTCATTGCTTCTGGGAAAGGAATATCTACATAATCCCCAACATTGTCATTCAAAATAGTGTCCATATTGTTGTTTACAGGTAGATGGCGGCAAAAAGGTACAGGATCATCTACAATGTATAGACCAAAAACTACAGGCTCGGCTTCTGGTGCTGGCTTTGGCTTCGCTGCAGGTGCAAAATTCTTAAAGGTTGATGCTGGTTCTGGGACATGTGCATTCATCTCCAATGCCAGCTGATCTCCATCGAGGCTGTTGTCATCTCTTTGTGTTTTTGTATTTTCTTCATTTTTTGTGAGTTTTCTGCAGATGGTGCTCCTCCAAAAATGTTGTGTGGCCCTCATGCTGGCTGGGCTGATGACTCCCCATTAGACACAATGTGCTTTCCCTTCGCAGTTGCTGATGGCTGCAGCGTCCTACCGCTCCAAAGAGTGACAGTGTTAGATATAAACAAATCATTTCTACCTGAATTGGACAAATCACTGCAAGCTACATGCTCCTTGCGTCGGAAGTTATTCGGATTGGCCTCGACCTGGGCTGGTATGACGGTTTTGGTAGCCGCCAGGTCATCAATCTTCTGGGTCATCTTAGCCATATTTTGGATAAGTTATTAAAGACAAGTGAGGGTTGGGTTCACCGGTACAATCTCAGATGAATCGCCCCCTTGGGGCCTTTGGTTTTGATACTGTAAAGGGGGTTGCTGTTGGTAACCTTGCGAAAAATGGTGGGGAGGAAATTGAGAGGGAACTGTGAACACTATTGGGAGGGATATGAATTGTGATATGTTGCAGCTGGTTGCTGTGGAGGGTGGCTTTGATTATGGTAGTCTGATTGTTGTTGTTGGTATCCTTGCCTCCATGGGTTTCCATATTGTTGTGGCTGCTGATTCTGAGGCTGCAAGGGCTGGAAGTTCCTACCTCCCTACTGTTGCTGGTGAGGTGGCCGATTGGCTGAGTTTTGACCCTGGGAGTGTCCCTGAGGATGGGTCAGCTGCTGTTCATGTTGCCACACACTGTTGATTTCTTGAATTTGTGGTGGGGGGGAGGAAACTACTTTGGATAGACTGGTTGCAGCTCTGTTTGATAGATAACAATCTGGTTCTGGGACTGCGGGGGCTGCTCCGGCACCTACACGTAGTAGACGTGCTGAATGGGTTGGGGTTGTAGTGTAGTCGACTGAGTTGTTTGATGTAATGAAGGCTCCTTCCTCTAAGCGGATGTCTCGGTAGTGGCAGACACAGAGTTGCACATGTTCGCATTAAGGGCTCGAACTAGCTGCTCCAGTTGTTGAGAAATCAAGTCGAGCTTCTCCAGACCCTGGATCCTCTTCTCAATGACGGATAGGTTATTGAGGTCTTGGGACCTCTTCTCAACAATGTCAACTTTTGACAAGTGGCTCTCGATAATGCTTAGTTTGGAGCTCTCGTCCTTGTCTTCAGTGTGAGTAGCCATATTCACTGGCTTGCTGATGGTGGTGGGCATTTTCATGTAAGCATGTGATGAGGATTGAGTGGCCTCACCTTCAGCCATTTCTTCAAAGACATTCCATGCCACGTCCTCATCCTTGTTAAAATGAGAGCCACCGCAAGCGGCATCAACGAGCTTTTGGCTCTCGAGTGTAAGCCCACCAAAGAAATGATATACGAGACTAGTCTTTGGAATCTCGTGGTGGGGGCACTTCTCCTGGAGATCTTAAACCTCTCCCAAACTTCAAGATGGTTTTGTGGGGTTGTTGACAGAAACTGGAGATGCAGGCATGCACCTGGTTCAAGCGACCAAGAGGGTAGAATGTGTGGAGAAATGCAGACTTAAGCTCCTCCCAAGTCATGACTACCTTCCCCAAGTGGTTGACCCAATATAAGGCCTTATCTTGGACGCTAAAAGGAAAGGCGGTCATCTTGACTACCCCCAACGGAATACCAGGGTAGTGAGCAGTGGCACAGATGCGGCCGAACTTCTTGAGATGGATATATGGTTCCTCAGTGGTGTTCCCATAGAATGTCGGAAGTAGAGACAGGAACTACGGCTTCAACTCGAAGTGGGCGTGAATTTGTGGAATTCGGATCCACTTAGTGATACGGCTCGCTCCAGGTTTGTATGTTTATTTCAAGGTTGGCTTCGACTGCGGTGGTTCTGCATCCACTCTATCAAACTCAGGTCTTCCCACAGAAAATTCGTCTCCAGCACCTCCCGGATTAAACTCTTGATCTGGCCCATCCTCTCGTCTACCATCTCTCTCGTCGGCCCTTCTCCTTAAGTCATTAAGCATATCTTGGAATGCAGTCTGGGCCAAAGCCTGATTGGTCAGTTGTTGTTGGATAGCCTGGATAGAAGCGAGCAACTGATTGTTGACCTCATTATGTGTAGTGTACTATCCTTCTCCTTGATCTGTTGGTTCGGCTGGCTGGGGCTGCAGACCATTTCCTCTGCCAGTTAGAGCCATCTCGGAATAGACTTGAACCCCGGGCTCGTGCTCAGGTTGAGAATCTGCATTATGGAGTAAACCCTGATCAGTTTCTTTCTAAACACCAACTGTTGAGATGAGTCTGGAATTAAGGTCAATCCCAGAATTTTGTGAACGGAGCATATGATATTGACTGAAATCAATTTCCATCCACAGAGGGTTAATTCTGAGACAAGAGTAACCCCGGTTTATTTGAAGGGGAAGAGCTAATTCGGGTTGCGAGTCCATCCTGAACAGTGAATTTATTGGGGAGAGGCAAGTGTTGAAAGAAGAGAGAATAGGGGAGTCCAAGGAGAAGTTTGCAAGATCTGAACTAACTTCTTGGAGATCACCCCGCCTTATTGAAGATGTTGGCGACACGGAATCGATGTGGGCATCGGCGGGATCCCAACTAAACCATCCGTGTGATGAAATCTTGAGATGGTCAAAAGGGATAGATGATGGATGAAGAGTACAAGGGTAGACAAGAAATAAAAGGAATGTAAAACAGTAGAAGGCCAACACTGAGCAACGGTCAAATGGAAGGAGAGCAAAATTGCGCAAATACGCAATGTTTTTGATCTTGACCTTAATAAGACTAATCAATCAAACCTCAAAGCAATGGATTCACCAACTCGACCTATGAAGCTGTGAAGGTTCGGCAATTATCTTTGTTGTTTTTAGATTTGAATTCAAGCAATTTATCTTGTAACGAGTCCTTAGAGCGCTACGCCTATAAGAGAGAGAGTACTGCCAGAAAAGTATCCCGTACTTGTCCTCCTCCTTTGTAACCTGTAGTTTGCACTTTTTGAGGTCCTTGTAACCCTTGCTGGATCCCTACTCAGCCAAAGAAATAGAGGGAGGAAGCCGATAGGCAAAACCAATACTTCGGAACTTGCTCGCAATGGAATCACCCGGAGTGTGCAAGAGCCTACTCGGACGCAAGATGATGAGACAAACACCCCCGTGAAGGTGTGGCCTATGCTCGATACTTCAGACAAGGTCAATGCTCTACACAATAGAGAGCATCATCGCCGACCAAGCCCTACTCGTCTACGTACGATAGAAGCACAAATACTTCAGAAATCCAGGCGATACACAAGGCAGCCATAGATTGGGTTTTGGGCTCTAATCTTTATGACGTCGCTCACCTCACTGGAAAGGAAGCCTTCCAATGCAACCTGAAAACAAATGAGGGATTTGCCCACCCCAAGGCATTGAGTCCAATTAATCAATTTTATTTAGGTCAAGTGTTTTTAGCAGTCCCTTTTTAAATTTTTTTTGTGTTATCACTTGTTTTGAGTAAATTCAATACAAGCGCCTAACATTTTGGTATTTTCTTCGATTCCTAATTGATCTAAAAACAGAGGGAGAAGATCGGAAAGCAATGCAAGGTGACACTAAGACGGAAATCTCACCTTAGTGCCTAAATGATGAATGCTCAGTTAGAAGACTTACAGTGTCTCCCAGCTCTCTCCATACGGGATGCAAAACATGAATTTGTAAACTTAAACTAAATGTTGATATGCACACGGAAATCGTCCTAAGCAGGAAATTGCTACATGTGAAGAATCAAATGCTAAGTACTCGGAATGAAGCCTAAGTTCGATCTCTGATGTCGATCGGTGCCCGCCACAACGGGTCCTGCACGCGTTGTATACGACCTCTAGCGACACGCGGCTTCAAGACTGAGTACTATAGCAATTAATTATATCTAAGTCCAAACGTAAAGACTATAGGTGCATGCAATGGTTATAAGGTGTTTGGCCTTAGATTACACGATCAAGCACACCTAAAGACTAAGGGCTCATTCCATAAAAGAAAGAAAACAAAATCGGAAAACAAAATAAAAAATACGATGAAAATGTGGCAAAACTGCAGTGAGCCCCCAAGTAAACAAACACTTGGAAATTGGGCCCGAATGTCCAAAGTCCTGTGTACATGTATTATTAAATATTTATAGATGAATAAATCTCTCACACAAAAATAAAAACCCAAACTATCCTCTCTCTCTCTCAAGAGCCTCCTGCTCTCTCCTGCCAGCTAGGGTAGAATAGACGACTCCGCTTCCCAAGGTTGTGTAGAATCACATAGGTGATCCTCCTCGGTCTGTGGTCCCTCGCAAGAAGACAAGAAAAAGATGTCAGATAGTTCACACTTAATGATCAAATAAAGAGAGATGATGATAAAAATGGTTAAGCAAGTAAAAAGACAAAGGTCTACTCTACAAGCCGATGCTCCCCGGCAACGGTGCCATTTGAAAAACGAAAAGACGGGAGTCGCTAAGTAATGGCCTGACAACTCATGCTCACTGTCGCTGAAGCGACTACTCCAATCCTCACGTTGATCAATAAGTAACCCACACGAATAATTGAGCAATTAAAAGCAGGAGTTAAAATTTATTATACCCTACTAAATTTTATACAGTGGCAAGCAAGTAGGGGTCAAACACAAAAAGTAAAGGTGTAAAGCAGGCAAGACAAAAATCAAGTACCCAATGTCCTTTCTGATACTTAGCCTAGTTGAGACCTTTTTTGTGGGTTTTTAATTTGTGTTTTTTTATTATTTAATTTTTTTGATTTTATATTTTTATGTTTGGATTTTTTAATTTTCTGATTTTATATTTTCTTTTTATATTTTTATATTATTTATATTTCCTTTTTCTTTAAATTAAAATATAAAACTATATAAGATAAATATATACAAGAGAGAAGAGAGAGAAAATAGGTAAAAATATTCAAAATACATGAAATAAAATGTTTTTATGCTTTTTATAATTTTCTAATATTTTTGTGATTTTTCTATATTTTTGCTAATTTTTTTGGTCTTTTTAAAGTTAAAAATACTGAAAACAATGAATAAATTAATTAGCTGAAATTATAATTGAGACGAAAAATACAAAATATTGTCAAAACATCTCCAAATTAATTTTAAACTATAGATAATACAATAAAGAAAATTTAGGAACAGAAATCATAATTTTTAGTTTTTTATAGATTTTATAAATTTTTATGAAGGTTTTAAGGGTTTTTCTATTTTTATGAGTTTCGTTTGATATGTTTTAGTAGTTTTTGGTCTAAAGCTAAAAGATGCAAAAACACACAAAATATATTTTTTTTAGAATTTTTCAAAAACATTTTATAATTTTTATGAGTTTTTTAATACAAACTAGGATGAAAATGCATGTTTTTTATTTTTATAAATATTAAAATGATGCAAAAATGTAAAAAAAATAAGGCGTGGTAGAGGAATGAAGCAGGAACTTATGCTAATTTTTGGGGATTTTTTCTAATTTTAGAGATGCATGAAATAAATAAAAGAAACAAAAAGAAATTACACTACTAGCAGGGGTAGTTATGTAATTATGCAAAAATATGAGGGCCAAAGTGTAAATATTATAGAAATAATACACGCAATATTCAAATTACAGGACTAAATAGAAATAGCCAAAGCTATGAGGGCTTTCCTACAAAAAGCGCCAAACCACGTGCCTGAACACGTGCGCCTAACGAGGACCAAAATGATATTTCCAAAATCCAGGGCTAACTTGCAAAATGTCCCAAAATGTAAAACTGAATAAAATAATTCCTTGACTAAACAACAATACCCAAAAACTAAGAGGGCATGTCCGCAAAAGGTCACATCTCACGTGCACCAGTCACGTGAGGTGACGTGGCCAGGACCTAAACGTAATATAACAAAGTTAAGGGGCGATCCATAAATTTTACAAAATAATTAAAACTACAGATGAAAGTTTAAATACTAATTATTAATTACAAAAATGGGCGAGGTATAATGCAAAATTACCCAAAGCCCTCGTGGATCAACGGCTGAGCCTCCTTCACTTAACACGTGTCGGTACAGGGAGGGCTGATACCCCATCGCGGATCAACGGGCCAGATTAGGTCCTCTGGCTCAGATCTGACGGCCGAAGGTAGAAGAATCGGATGGTGGCTGAAGGAACTGGGTCTTGAAGTCAATCCAACGGCGGCGGACCTCCCTGGATGAACAGGGAAGAACACCACTGCTGGCGAGCTTCAATCGACGTGGGTGTGCAACTCCGACCTCCGTACTTGTTGTGAATGGTCCCAAAACTTTCCTGGCGATGTCCTCGAACATCCGGCTGTGTCAAAATGGCAGAACGGCTGCCTGTGGCTTGTCGCACGGTCGAAGAAGGGTCACGGCCCCAGGTACATGCGCTTGGTCAAAAATCGACCCCAAATGGGGGTCTAACACCCTTCCTACCTGCAAGAGTCGTCAGAGCCAGAGAATAGCAGGTTCGAGAGGTTCTATTGGCGAGATGGAGCGGATAGTGGGGTGCGGCGGAGGTAGCTCCGGCAAGGCGGAGGAGATGGAGCTCCATGAGTCTTGCTCTTTGCAAGAGAAAGGGGAATGGAATGCGTCGGGCGGTCAGAATGTGAAAAGACGGAAGGAAGGGAGTTTGGCGAGGTGAAAGGGGGTCGGGTGCGGCCAAAGTCCACTAGTGGAACAAGAAGCTCCAACGGCTTGACTTTTTGAGATTTCAGTAATTTAGAATGGATTCAAGGATAAATATATGCAGATTACTACTACTTCGAATCTAAAGAGTAAAAGGACATGAAAAAGGGGAGAAAGAAAACTCACTTGGTACGCCGGGGGCGAGCTCCGGCGACGTAGCTCCGACGAGTTGGATCAACTCGATTCAACTCCCACGACGGCCTCCGAAGGCTGGAGTCGATTTCTGCTGTCACCAGGAAGATCCTTGGTTGCCTGGGATCCGGGTTTGAGGGTGGAAGAGTGATCAAGGGTCAAAGGAAGGTTGGGGGTCGTGTTTATGTGGGTTGACGGGCGACTCCCAAGAACGAGGTGAATCGCGAGATGCAGCAACACGATCCAGGAAAAGATCCCTGGCCGTGAATCACCATAGATCAAGGAAGAAAAGTCGTCAAGGGCCTAATGCGAGAGGGTGAAAGACTCATCCTCCAAAATCAGAGAAGTGGCCGAAAAAACCATAGTCTGACAGGGGCCAGACCTCGGTCAGAGAGTTGACCGAAGTCAACTAGCGGAATGATCTGGTTGGTCCACGTGGACCAACCAGAAAATTCCAGGCAAAAAACTTTTATTAATTTGATTAAAAACAATAAATGATTTAATTAATTTTTGTTTATAAAATAAAAAATGTTTCTTATTTTCTGAAGTATTTTATTATGATTTTTATTTATGTTTTAGAGGTATAAAAATAAAAGTTCCCTTTTAAGGGCTATATAGGTATATTTTATATATATATTTTAATGTTTTATTTTTATTTTGTATTTTAAATTTTATTAATTTTGATTATTATTTTATATATTTATAACTTATTTTTATACACTTAAATATGTTTTTATTTTATTTCCCTGATATATTTTATACAATTAAATAAATAGAAGTGTATTCTTTATAGGTATATTTATAGGTAGTATACCTATGTATTTCATACAAGTATTTTATTTTTTTTGTTTTCTTGATGTTTTTATTCCACTTCTAATATATACATATATTATAAATCATATTTACAAAATTATAAAAATTTTAAAATTATAAAAATAATGAATAATAAATAAAATAAATATTTTAATCGGTATAAGTATACAATAGGGGTCCAAAACCTAACTTTCAAACCGTAACTCAGAAAAATATGAAACCACTTCATTAAATAGCTTATTAAAAATTATATACAATTAAAGGTGATTTGATATATTTCGAGTTTTTATTTGAGAGATACAGGTCTGGGAAGTTGGGAATTTGGAATCTTATTCAGATCATAACTTTTTATCTGTATATTCTTTTTATGTGAAATTAATTTTGTATTTTTCTATATTTAATTATCTTCAACTTTCATGTACAAAGTTTCTTTATTTGAATTATAAAAAGTGGAACTAAAAGTAGGTCCCAAAAATGAATAAAGAATGAATTAAATAAAAGGGATTTTTATTGGTCTTTGGCCCTTCTCTCCCCCTACTTTATTCCTTGTCGACCTAGTCATCGAGATGCCTAGGTCTCGGGGTTTTGGATCATAAAATATTTGCAATATTTTATTCTTTTTCTTTTCTTTTATTTATTATATAATTTTGGCATTAAAGTAGTATTTTATACACCATTTACACAATAATGCATGAATGATAAAATGCCTAAATTAAGCCTATTTACACGCATTTACTAGGGTTTTTAAGGCCAAAATGATAAAATAAGGATGATGAAATGGAGATTCATCATAAGGGTTAAGCATTATTCGGGTTTCTAGGTGTAATTTATGATTATCGAGCGTTTTTGATGTATTCACAAAACTACTCAAAGTTATGGGTGTAAATATCCCTTTACTCTAATATTTGAGCTCCCTCTAAAGTTCCTACTCGTAATGGGTACAAGTACTTCATTATGTTAATTGATGATTATTTTAGAAGTACATTTGTCCATTTACTTCATGATCATGGAGAAGTTATCAGCATAGTCAAAAAGTTTTTCAATTTTCTTAAGATGCAATATGGGAAACTGATAAATAGTTCAGATCTCATAATGCTCATGAATATTTTTTTAGGGAATTGCAAGAATTGTTTAGTGCTAAAGGAATTGTTCACTATACCCCTCGGTAGAATGGTGCAGCATAGCAGAAGAACATCCATCTTCTTGAAGTTTGCATATCAATCTTATTTCAAAGAAACCTCACTAAAAGATTATGGGCTTAGATTGTTCTCACTAGCACCTTCCTTATAAATAGGATGCCATCAAGATGGTTGAATATGATTACTACGTTTTCTATTGTTCAATCCGAGAGTAAGCCATTTGCTCTTTCTTTGAAGACTTGTAGTTGTGTTTGATATTTTTATAATACGATGCTGATAAACTAGATATATGTGCAATCAAAGGTGTTTTTTGGGATATTCTCTTATTTAGAAAGGTTATAAATGCTTACATCCTAAGGATGAGAAACTAAAGATGTTTCCTTTATTGAGCATGAATGTGACTTTCATGAGCATTCCATTCAGTTGGAGAATGGAAGCAATTGTAAATGAAATGTTCAAGAACTTCTCCCGGATGCTTACGATGACTCTTTAACTTCTATTGACAACTCCATTCAAATTGATGCGGAGACAGAGGGGTGGAAGTTTTACAAAGGTTGCCAAAAAGAAGGGAGGGTAGGAAAGGATCTTCTCATTGGCATGAAAAAGCTTATATCAAGAAAGATCAGTAAGGGACTGTGATGCAAACTTGGGAAAGACAACCCAATCTCAATCGTATTCAATCACGAGATGATCCAAGTCCTTCAACTACCATTGATGATTCAAACTCTAATCTGAATAGTTACCGAGAAACGGATGTCTAATGACATTGGTGAAAATGTGGATGTTAATGTGTTGATCATCTTTAAAGGAAATTCAATCGCATAGAGACGTGGATGAAACAAGATAAAGTCCATTTCGGAATATGCAGAATGTACCAGATACCCTATCAATAGATACATTTATTCCACCCACAGCTGCAGTCGATCTAAACCTATCCTTCTCCCTAGAAAAGGAAACCAGAAAAGAATGACCGACAGAAACCCCATTCCCTGGGTCACCTATTATAACACAACAACAACAAAGCCTTTTTCCACATTAAGTATGATCGGCTACATGGATTCTTTGCCTCCAATCAGATCTATCTTACGTCATTCCCTGGCTTAGGTCCAGATAACTAATATCCCTTCAGATAGTTTCATTCCAGTACTTCTTGGGACATTCCCGCCCTCTCTTATCCTGCTCAACAATTCAAATCTCACTGAAGGTTATGGAAAAAATCTTAAACACATCACGGAAGCGTGAATATCACATCATATGTGATCCGAAGTGACTAGTCGCACTAGTTACTCGAGACAGTAGAATTTAAAATTTTTAAAGCGGTGAAACCACATGATTTCGAGAATACTTCTCGAATCCTTTCATCTAAACCACAAAGTAGATCTTGGAATACTTCTTGAAGTGTGGTTGCGATCGAAGCCTCTAAAACAAGAGACCACATGTCTCAAGTATGATCCAACGGAGGAGAGGAGACACTTACGAGGGTGTTGATGAAATGCACCCTTCTCGCAATACAAGATGTCCAAGCGACGGATCTCCTGATTTCGCCACACGAAATCCGAGGTCTTCTTCTCATACTGTAAGTACTGAGGAAGACGAAGATCCACGAGTGTTCGAAGCAGCAGCATGACGACATAGCGACGACGGTGATCCTCTATAGGTCACAAAGTGGGCGGCCATTTTAGAGAGGGGGTGTAAGATGACGAGAAAGAGAGAGATCTTGTGAATTCTATGTTGTAAAAGAAGAGCTAGGGGTGCCTCTTCTTTTATAATATTTTGGGAGACCGTGGATCTCAATCTATGGACAACACAAATCCAATGGTTGAGATTGATTTGTGTTTCTTTCAATGGTCATAATTTTGTTATAAAAACACAACAACAATTAATTTAATTTAATTTAATATATATTGAATAAAGCATCAATATAAATTAATTCAATCAAATCAATAGTCTATGAAGAATTAGGAAGGAGGCAATGCTCCTTCCAATTAAGGGTGGACGGCCACCTTGAGTCCTAAATAAAGTGTGGTCATCTACCCTCCTTGGATGGAAGGTGCACTCCTTCTTCCTTTTATATGAGATCTAGTATCTCATATAATCCTTCATTATATACAATAAATTTTATTGTATATTATTTCATGAAAATAATTCCAAATTATTTTGTGACAAATTCAGTCATGCCATTGGAAATTTGTGAAACATGTTCAAAATCCAAAGTAAAATGTAAATTGCATTTCCAATTAATTGTCCAATGTGAATCCAATTCACATCAACATTTAAATTGTAAATACTATTTACATATAGCTCTCACTAATACAATATAAATTACATTTATAATATATATGATTAATATGGATAGTACTATCCAAATTACTCATATCCAAGATAATTAAATCACATTTAATTATCTTGGATCATCATTTTCATGTATTTAAATAATATGAATCACATTAATATTATTCATGATAATTAAATCATATTTAATTATCTCTTTCTCAATGCTTGGATACACATCAAGAATAATGTGTTTCTCCATGGATAATAGGAGATAAGGACATGGCGATTGTACATTCTATGTATAGTGACTTGGATATGAGATTATATCTCAAATCCAAAATCTCGGGGATCTCTCATAGATGCTTGACAAAATCAAAGCCGTAAATCTAATCTTCTCGTTACATCTTAATCATATTCAGTCATTGTCTATTATTTGGACTAAGATTAGGTTACTTCTTGACTTAGAGGAGTCACTAAAATCCAGACATGTTTCGTCACTCCCGAAATGGAAGTATCATGGTTATATAATCGTTTATGATCACATCACCCTTGAGTAATCCTAATACATGTACATCCTGCATATTGAAAGACTTAGAATAAACTCGAAGATTTAGATCAATTTTACATTGTCTTCTTCAGGGTTTTATTATTAAGTTTCTCATTCAGTCATTAGGAGTTTGTACCGATCATATATTTTCCAAAAGCATATATTATACCTACAAATCCTTGTCATGCTTCTAAAGCAAGATGACCATGCATGGAACTTGATTGGTCTCAATACCTCATGAGTGAGCTCATGTCTTATGATTCACAAGTGAACGTGTATGATCCCTTTGAGATATCGTATTACCCATATGCACTTGTATGCACACCAGTTCGCTAGTGTATAGACATTGATTAGGACATCAACCTATCGGTCTACCAAATGTACATTACCCAGACATATAGCAATATACTTGTCTCTGGTCATAGGATGCATGCATATATCGTGACACTATACGATATAGTATTTATTTATCTCCATCTCGTTAAGTGAATTCTTTGGCCTAACTTTTCTGACACCTCTGAATCTCTATTCTTATACATATGACATGCATCAAGAGTCGGTCAGATATCAGCCTATAGATAAGGATTGACATCTCCTTCTCAGGTTGAATATCATCTATTAATGATCATTTGACAGTGTCTAATGAGTCCCTAGTCTAACTCCTTAGATAGTCATCCAAGCACCAGCCCCTATGACTCAACAATTGAATCAATAGTTATATGATCATTAAGATAACAGTGGTATATAACCCTAGTTGTACTAAGGGGCCTTATAGTACATTCATTCATTTAATCTCAGACAAAGAGTCAAATAAATCAATAACTTTTACTGATATATCAAATATTACAATAACATTTATTATAGAAATGGTTCACTTGGTGCTCACATTGCTAAGAATCTTCCATTAGCCTGCAGAACCGTTCAGTTACAATCTTTAAACCCATGCTCATTACATGCTCGTCAAAAACTTTTTGTGTCAAAGGTTTGGTAAGGGGATCAGCAACGTTGTCGGCAGAGACCACCACGCTTTTGTATCTCTTGAATGATGTGGTATTTCCTTTCCATATGCTTGCTCTTTTGATGCCATCTGGGTTCCTTCTCCTGAGCTATGGATCTCGTGTTATCTCAGAGGAGCGGGATGGGAGTATCAGAGGTAACTACACCAAGTTCCATGATGAACTTGCATAACCACACGGCTTCCTTTGTAGCATCTGATGCGGCAATGTATTCATCTTATGTTGTTGAATCGGTTGTAGTGTCCTACTTCTTGTTTCTCCAACTCACAGCACCACTGTTCATTAGGAACATAAACCATGATGTCGACTTTTGATCATTAATATCAGACTAGAAGTCAGAATCTCTGTATCCTAAGACTTGGAGATCACCATCTCCATAAACCAAGATGTAATCTTATGTCCATCCTAGATATTTAAAATTGTTCTTCATTGCATTCCAACTATTGCTCTCCATAGCAGGATTGGTAACGGTTTACCACTCCTACTACATGGTAGATATCTGGCCTTGTGCACATCATGGCATATATTAGGCTTCCAACAACTGATGTGTAGGGGCATCCAACCATGGATTTCTTATCCTTGACACTTTGAGTAATCATCCCTTTAGCTATGTGGATATTGTATCTTAAGGGAAGGAATCCCTTCTTAGAATTTTTCATATGGAAAGGTTCCAAAATCTACTTAATGTACCCATGTTGTGACAATCACAAAATCCTCTTTTTTCTATTTTTAAACAGTTTCAGACCCAAGATATAAGAGGCTTCTCCAAAATATTTCATCTCAAAGGCATGGGATAGCCAAACCTTAACACTGCTCATCTTCCCTATATCATTCTCAATGATAAGGATGTCATCTACATAAAGCACGATGAACACAATGGTGCTCCCACTAAGCTTCTTGTATACACATGATTCATCAGGATTCTGCACAAAATCGTAACTCTTTATGGTTTCGTCAAATCTGATGTTCTAGCTACGAGAAGTTTGTTTGAGCCCATAGATGGATTTCTTCAGCTTGCATACTTTGCCTTCTTCGATTATAAAGCTTTGGGGTTGCTCCATATAGATATCATCCTTGAGGTATCCATTGAGGAAAGATGTCTTGACATCCATATGCTAGATTTTATAGTCAAGATATGCAGCTATAGCAAGCAGTTCCTTGATGGACTTAAGCATAGCCACAGGAGAGAATGTCTCATCGTAGTCAATGCCTTCTCTCTGTGTGTAGCTCTTTCCTACGAGTTGTGGCTTGAAGGTCTATACCTTCCCATCAGGTCCCTTTTTTCTCTTGAAGATCCATTTACACCTGATGGGTTTTACCCCTCTAGGTGGATCCTCTAGGGTCCATACACCATTCTTATGCACGGAGTCTATTTCAGACTTCATTTCAAGCATCCATCTATCCATGTCAAGATCTGCAAGTGCTTCATCAAATGAAGCTGGATCATTGTCAGTTTCACCTGACACATGAAATATATACCTTTCAGGTGATGCAACCACCCTCAAACTCCTTCAAAGAGATACGAGTGTTACATCTTCATTTACTTCTTCAATTTCTGGTTCAGGAAGCTCAGCATCCTTAGGGGATTCAATGAGTTACTTTACTTCATGTTTATCTTGAGACTTAAGGAAGTCATCCTCAAAAAATTCTACATCTCTAGAGATGAAGACCTTCTGAGTCTTAGGGTCATAAATTTGATATCCAATACCATCCTTAACATACCCAATGAAGTATCATTCTCTAGTGCAAGATTCTAGCTTACTTGCATCCACATTCTTCGCATGGACCAAGCAACCACAAATCCTTAAGTGTCTAACACTAGGTTTGGTTCTATATCAAATCTCATAAGGAGTTTTACGTACAGATTTGCTAGGAATCTTATTTAGGATATATATTACAGTCTCTATTGCATATTCTCAGAAATTAAGAGGTAAATGTGCTTTACTCATCATCAAGCAGATCATGTCCATGATGGTCCTGTAGCATCATTCAACAACATCATTAAGCTGGGGAGTTCCAGGAGGAGTGTGGTTGGAGGCAATTCCTCTCTCTTTGAGGTATTCCTTAAATTCATCTGAGAGGTACTCACCACCTCGGTCAGACTGAATCCATTTAACTTCCTATCGATTTGGTTCTCAATCAAAGCCATGAACTCTTTGAACTTTTCAAAGGTTTTAGATTTATGACTTAATAGGAAGATAAACTCATATCGCAAATGGTCATCAATAAATGTCAAATAGTGTGTGTGTGTGTGTGTGTGTATTTCAGGTTGTGGTACTGAAGGGACCACATATGTCGATATGTATTAGGTCAAGAATACCCCTGCATCTTGTAATCTTGTTATGAAAAGGCATCCTATTCATTTTACCTCGAATACAATGTTCGCAGGTAGGCAAAGTTTGGACTTGCAGAAAATCTAAGGATCCATCATTTATGAATCTATTGATCCTATCAACAGATAATGATCAAGAAGCCCTTGATGCCAAATCATGTTGGAATGATTTCCATCCTACCTGATTCTTTTAGGGTTTTTATCAATGGTAGTAACATTAATGACATTTTCATCATTGCACAATTCATAGAGTCCACCAGAAGTTAGAATACCATTCTCAATATATTTATCCTAATGACTTATGACAAGTTTATTACATAATAGAAACGAATATCCATTTCTAACTAACTTAGATATAGATATAAGGTTCCTTCTAACATTTGTAATATAAAGACACTCTTTAAGTACTAGGAGTCTTCCACTAAATAATGATAGTTTGCAGGTCCCGATGGTGACTGCTGCAACAGTTGCATCAAATCTCATCTGTATGACTATCTCACCTTTATCAAGATTCTTAGTTTCCTAAAATACATGCAATAAATTGTATACATGAACAGAAGCCCATAATCGATGATCCAACTACCTACTTATCCTACGAGAAAATTGGTTTCAATGATGAAATTAGAATTTATGCATGTTGGGGCTTTATCTTTCTCTGCAGATTTTAGGTACACTAGGCAGTTATGCTTCCAGTGCCCCGACTTCTTGCAGTGATGATGGACATTAGCTTTTTCGATGCCATTAGTGGGGAAGCACTAGAAGATGATTCAACACCTTGACTCTTCTTCTGGGTCCGACCCTTCCGAAACCCTTACTTCCAACCACTCTTCCCTTTTACATGTGTAACCATTACACTACTAGAGGGATTCTCTTTCTTCGTTAGGTCATCTACATACTTTAATGAAGCCATGAGTTCAGCGTTAGATAATCTCATTTTATTCATGTGGTATAATACCACATAATTGGTGAAAGACTTGAGGAAACACAGCAGAATGAAGTCTAACTGCATGTATGCGTCCATCTCAGCCCCGAGAGTCTCCACCTCCAAGATTTAACCAAACATTTTGATCACATGATCTCAGACCGAAGTCCCTTCATGTATTTTGCAGTGAATTAGTTCTTTTGTGACATTATAGCATTGTGTACGATTTACATCACCGAACATCTCTTTCATATTATGCATTATATCCTGGCAAGAGTCCATATTCACATTCTACTTTTGTAGCACATTAGACAAGGATCCCAGAATATAACACTGAGCCAAAGTATAATCTTCATCATACTTGTCATTGAACTTGTTTTCTTCCGGTGTCTTAGGTTTTGCATATTTGTCCTTTAATAGCATATAAGAAATGTTGTCTGCAGAAAGGACGAGATCCAAATTACGGATCCAATCCGAGTAATTTGGTCTGATTAGCTGGTTGACCTCCAGGAGAGGGTTCATGGACTTCATTGTCTGAATTAAAAATACGCTATATTAGAACATATAAATAATTATATATTCAATATAAGAAAACTTTAATTAAGGATTTTTAATCAAATTAGGCTTGTGTTCTCAACTCTAAAAGTTCATTCCCTTAATCACTTTCAAATCAAGAGACATAATTACCACTATATCTGTAGCCAGAACTAAGATCTTCTTTTCTATCTTGTTTACATCCCAAATATGAGAAACTGTAACTCCGATAAAAAAGAAGCGAGAATTCATTCCTCCTTACAAATCCAATTTGTATTTCCCAATTTGTCTTAACACCCAGGTCCACCACTCAAAAGGCGATGTTGACTCATCGTTAATTGAACCAACCATCAACAGGATTAGAACTCGCTATGTGCAATCCAATATTTCCCCAATAATATGAGGAATTGATATTGGGGTCACTACGCATACGGTCTTACTCTTTCGAGAAGCAAAGAGCATGATCCATGTGCGCTTGTATGCAGGAGTTGTCACTTAGAACAGGTGTCTCCTACATACAATCCATGGCGATGGAACCCTTCACCTTGACGGGAGATCATGGATGTCACTTATATGATTCCTTATATCATGTTCAAATTTTAATTAATTATTATGAATCATATTCACATAATTAATTCTTCCAAGGAAAATACAACTCTATTCGTAATAGAACGTTTAATAAATCTAATTAATTTAATCACATTAAATCAATCATTAATATAATTCAATCAACCAATAAAACAGTTAGATTTTATTTAATATTACTATATAGTATACACCCCCGCAAGTGCGTATTATTTTGTATTTTAGTAATTAGAGTACAACTTGACTTATTCATATTCTTTCCTCAAAAACGGATCCGACCAATACACTCGAGTTATGCTGGGAGGGAGAATTTCATTGACATGCAAGGTGCTAATTAGTAAACCAAGCCGTCATACCCAGACTAGACATATTCACCATTCCTATTGAGAACAATATAAAATAATGTTAATGTACTTGCGGTTCTATCGATCAACTTTGGTAATCAACATTGTACTATGTAATAATCACTCGGAAATATTAGGCATCTTAAAACAATTTAAAGATCCTAAGATTTCTAAGCATATCAAGCAATCATGTTTTGCATGTAAAGATTGTCCTACAACTATTGTAGGATAAACAAGGGTTTTCATGAAACATACATTCAATAGTTAATGATGACTAATCTGTTATTTTCATATTTATTAGGCATCATAATTAATCAAGGTAAATTCATAATTAATCAAAGAGAGAGAGAGAGAGCTTGTGAATTCTATGTCGTAAAAGAAGATCTAGGGTTACCTCTTCTTTTATAATATTTTGGGAGTCCACGGATCTCAATCCATGGTCAACACAAATCAAATAGTTGGGATTGATTTGTGTTTCTTTCAATGACTGTGATTTATAAAAACACAACGACAATTAATTAAATTAAATATATATTGAAGAAATCATCAATATAAATTAATTCAATCAAATCAAAGGATTAGGAAGGAGACAATGCTCCTCCAATCAAGGGGGGACGACCACCTTGAGTCTTAAACCAAGTGTGGACATCCACCCTCCTTAGATGGAAGATGCACTCCTTCTTCCTTTTATATGAGATCTAATATCTCATATAATCCTTCATTATATACAACAACTTTTATTGTATATTATTTCACAAAAATAATTCCAAATTATTTTGTGACAATTTCAATCATGCCATTGGAAATTTGTGAATCATATTCACAACCCAAAATAAAATGTAAATTGCATTTCCAATTAATTTTCCAATATGAATCCAATTCACATCAACATTTAAATTGTAAATATTATTTACAAATAGCTCTCTCTCTAATATATTATAAATCACATTTATAATATATATGATTAATGTGGATAGTACTATCCACGTTATTCATATCCATGATAATTAATCACATTTAATTATCTCAGATCATCATTCTCGTGCATCTAAATAATATGAATGGCATTCACATTATTCATGATAATTAGATCGCATCTAATTATCCATTTCTCAATGCTTGGATACGCATTTATTAATGGAATTATTCTTGAACTCTTTCAAGAATAATGTGCTTTCTCCGTGGATACTTGGATATAAGGACAGGGCGATTGTATGTTCCACGTATAGTGACTGCGATATTGAGATCATATCTGAAATTTAGACCTCGAGAACCTCTCATAGATGTTTGATTAAATCAAAGTCGTAAATCTAATCTTCTCAGTGTATATGAATCACATTCAGATCAATGTCCAACATTTAGACTAAGATTAGGTTAATTCTCTACTGAGATGAGTCACTAAAATCCAGACTTGTTTCATCACTCCCTCGGAACCGAAGATCGCATCACCCTCGAGTATTCCTAATACCCGTACATCCTGCATATTGGAAGACTTAGAATAAACCCAAAGATTTAGATCAATTTTACATTGTCTTCTTAAATGTTTTATCATTAAGTTCCTCATTCGGTCATTGGGAGTTGGTATCGATCATATACTTTCCAAAAGCATAAATCGTACCTACAAATTCTTGTCATGCTTCCAACGCAAGATGACCATGCATGGAATTTGATTGGTCCCAATACCTCATGAGTGAGCTCATGCTTCCGATTCACAAGTGAACCTATATGATCCCTTTGAGATATCATATTACTCATATGCCCTTGTATGCACACAAGCTCGCTGGTGTATAGACCTTGATTAGGTCATCAACCTATCGGTCTGCCAAATGTACATACTCAGACATATAACGACATATCTATCTTCGGTCAGAGGATGCATGCATATATCGTGATAGTATATGACAAAGGACTTGGTTATCTAGATCTCATTAAGTCAAGTCTTTGACCTAACCTATCTTACACCTCCAAATCTCTATTCCTATGCAGAGGACCTACATCAAGAGGTCGGTCAGATATCAGCCTTTAGAGAAGGATTTCCATCTCCCTCTCAGGATGGAGATCATCTCTTAATGATCATTTGTCTATTCTGTGTCCTCAATCTAACTCCTTAGATGTTCATTCAAGCACCAACCTCTATGATTCAATAATCGAATCAACATCTGTATGATCATTAAGATGGCCATGGTACATAATCATGATTGTACTAAGGGATCTTATAATGCATTCATTCATTTAATCACAGAAAGGGAGTGAAATAAGATAATAAATTTTATTGATATATCAAATATTGCAATAACATTTATTGTGGAAATGGTTCTCTCCGGGCTCACATGGCTAACACTCACATCTTCTAACAGGTGCATCAATCGATCTCCTTTGCAAATGGCTAGACCATCTTAAGCTATTTTCTCTCATCTTATCATCTATTAGAGCAAAATTTATAAATGCTTTATTACTTTACTTTCTACTTATGTGATACCCTATAATGTGGGTGAAGCCAATGTTGATAATAAATGAGTTCGGGCTATGTACAAGAGATGGAGACCTGGGACATTGTGCATATTCCTGAGGGGTGCATCTGATTGGTTCCAAGTGGGTTACACCATAAAATACAAGCCAAATGGACAAGTAGAAATATATAAGATCATACTTATTGCAAGGGGTCTCAATCAAAAGATGATACTGACTATCCGTAGACTTTTGCTCTTGTGGTAAAAATGGATATAGTGTAATTTTTTCTCTTTTATTATTCTCATGAATTCCAAGCTTCATAAGTTAAATGTCAAAAATATTTTTCAATGGAGATCTTCTAGAAGGTCTTTACATCTATTATGCCATCTAGCTATGAGAAGATGATAAAATGCTTCAAATTGAAGAAAGTTTTACATGGACTGAAACAATCTACTAAATTCTTGTTCGAGAGGCTTAAAGTGGTGATAGTCTTAATGGGTTATCACCAGGGAAATGGTGATAACACTCTATTTGTCAAGAGGGGGAAATAAAATGACTCTTCTTTTTATTTATGTTGATGACATGATTATCACAGGGGATGAAGAGGAGGAGATAGCTTGTCTAAAAAGAGAGCTTGTTGTGGTCTTTGACTTGAAGAATGTTGTAAGTCTAAAGTACTTCCTGAGCATTGAATTGGCTAGGTCAAATGAATGTCTAGTGCTTTACCAAAGGAAATATATCCAGATCTGCTTAAAGAAACTGGAAGATTAGGATGTAAACCTGCTCCTATGCCTATTGAGGGGGGCACAAGTTGAGAATCAAAATGGAAAGAAACTTGATGGAGACTTCAAGAGCCGGTACAAGAGACTTGTGGGGAAGTTGATTTGTCTTACTCTATTCAAACTCTACATTACTTATGTTGTAAATTTGGTAAGCCAATTTATGCATGCGCCTAACGGGTATTCACATGAAGGATGTAGAGTGTATCCCTTCCTATGTACAAAATGCTCTGAAAAAACTTATCCTTACCAAAAATGCAAAGATCGAGATCACATGATACACCCATGCATATTGAGTTGGATGCACTGATATGAGGAGATCCACAATTGGATATTGCATATTCTTGGGTGGCAACCTAGATATTTGGAGAAGAAAACAATAATCAATCTGTGGTATGTCTAGTGTTGAAGCTAAATATGAGGTCATTGCTATGTGTTGCCAAGATGTTGTAGCTTAAAACTATTTTGACAAATTTCAAAATAAATCTTGAATTTCTGTGGAGCTATTTTGTGACAACAAGGTTACTATAAGTCTTTCCATCAGTCATGTCTTACAAGGTAGAACCAAGCATGTGGAGATTAATTATCACTTTATATGAGAGAGAGAGAGAGAATTAACTCTAATAAACTTGGCTTTCCATACATAAAAAGTGAAGATCAAATGATTGATGTCTTCACCTAAGGGTTTCCCATGACTAGTTTTAAGAATAATGTGGGCAAGTTGGACATGTACAATCTCTATGCTCAACTTGAAGGAGAGTTTTGAGTTGCTTGTAGTATAGATAATTGGATAATGAGGTAGGTTCCATTTACCTACTTGGTAACTATATATGTAATTTTCCACACCATGGTTTCATATAGAAAACAAATGAAGAAAAGCCCTAGTTGCTATGAGCATCGAAGATAATTTCTCCCACGATTTTTCCCTTCCAAATGTGAAGAGATTCCATCTTAGCCCCCCCCCCCATTTGTCCGGAAAATCCTCTGTTAATTGTCGTGAATTATCGTTTGAAAATAAATATGTGTCATTTCGTTATAGGAGGGTAATCATTATCAATCAAGAAACAATCACTTAATTATTTAATTCAATTAATTCGAGTGATTTTATGTTCATTTTACTTAGACAAGTCCAAGGTCGAACTCAAGAAGGTAAAGGAACAACCTAGAATTATGTCTATTAAATTTCGTGCATGATTTTTGAAGGGGGATATTTTTTCTATTTTTAATGTAATTTTTGGATGCAAATGAAAATGCAGGCCAATTTTAGGGACTAGAAAATTAATATCTATCAAATGATGTCCAAAAATTATAAAACTTGGCCAAGATGTAAATGATGATGAAATAAATTCACTATAATTTTTTTGGAATTTTTGGATGCAAAATGCATATTTTATGAATTTAATGAATGCAGATAGTGAGATTTTCAATAATTAATTCTAATAAATATTAAATATATTTATTTTCAAGAAATAAAATTATCTAAGATATATCACTAGGAATCTATCTCAGAAAAATCCTAAACCCTAAAAATATTGAATTTAATACCTATTAAAAATTAAAAACTGAAATGCACAAAATGATTTGTGTAGAGAAAAATATGCATGCAAATGCAATTCTTTTTTGGCATGATGTTAAATATAATAATTTCACTATCCATATTTTTTTGTATTTTTTGGAATTATGGTTAATTAATTATGAATTTTCAAGTTCGGAATGGATAAAATATGTAATTTTACGCAAGAATATTAATTATTAATTAACCAAAGAGCATAAAAATATCACAAGCATGCCACAATGCAGAGAATTGATTGTAAAACAAAGTGTTATTTTTAGAATAATAAAATGATGCAGAAAAGAGGTTCAAAATTACATATAAATAGAGGGGTCTGTTTGCAAAATTTCAATAAATAATAAAATAAAAATGCAGAACAGGGGGCTAAAGGGAATTACCGATCCCCAGAGGGGTATTTATGCAAAAATTCCAAGGGCTACGTTAGCACGTGCCCTTGGATGGCGAGGGCAGTTCTGGAATTAGGTGGTAGGTGGTTGGACTTCTGGTGAAATAGACGGATCTCCAGGGGCGATTTTGCAAATCTTCCCTCCCCCACACGTGCGGATCACGTGAGGGGAGGGGGCTTTCTATGGCGTACTGGAGGAAGCTCGTCCCTGTGCTGGAGTAATCTCCCTCCCTCCCTCCCTCTCTCACTCACTCTCTCTCTCTCTCTCTCTCTCTCTCTATATATATATATATATATATATATATAAGAGAAAAGGGATCTACTCCATGGAGTAGGTTAACTTACCTACTCCATTTTCTTCTTTTTCAAAATTTTTTTATTTTTTTTGAAAAATGCTTCCATGGATTTTTCATAATTATATCCCTCTAATATGTCATTCAAATTTCGTCAGAAACAAAGACTTCTACGGCCTCCATCCAGACAGTCATTTTTTAACGGTCACTTATTTGATGTATTTTTCATGTTCTGGATGGAGGCCGTAGGAGTCTCTGTTTCTGGCGAAATTTGAATGACATATTAGAGGGATATAATTATGCAAATCCATGGAAGCATTTTTCAAAAAAAATAAAAAAATTTGAAAAAAAGAAAGTGGAGTAGGTAAGTTACCTACTCCATGGAGTAAGATCTATGTGTGTGTGTGTTGCGTGTGCATGTGCGTGTGCGTGTGCGTGTGCGTATGCGTGTTTGTGTGTGTGTGTGCGTGTGCGTGTGCGTGTGTGTGTGTGGTTAGTTGACTACACATAGATGAAAGCTATATTTCAAATTCGCTAATAGTGGGTGCCTCCTTGGTCAAGGTGGATGATACACCGGTGAAGATGTCCACTATCTCTCAAAATAAGTTGGCAACTTTTCAGCTTTTACATATACTAGGAGGATACCCGCGCTTCGCGGCGGAAGAGATATTTAGTTTCTAATTAATAGATCAAATTCTTGCAAATATATTGTTTTTTTCAGAAATGTACAGGTGAAATAAGTAAAAACTGAAGTGTATAAAGACTATAGCATATTACATTTGCATACGTCATTTAATTTAAGAGTTAAATGTATATGCATCCAAACATCAGCAGAAGATTATGGTATCATTTTATTCAAGAATAAAAGGTATGCACATCTAAAAGAACAGAGAAAACGATGATGGGTATCCGAATCAATAGTAGGAAGATAATGAGTGAAAGAAAACATGCAAAAGAAAAAAATGCAAACGCATAAAGAAAGAGACAACAAAGACCACAAATATTTCAATGAAATGATGGGCATCTGGATCAATAGCAGGAAGATCATGATTGGAAAAAGCATTCAAAAGAAAAAATGCCAACTCATAAATAAATAAAGAATAATTACCACAAATATTTCAAAGAAATTGATTCTAGTTATACTGGATAACGACCCAAGAATATCAACAAAAAACTCTTGTAACATGTTACAGGCAAATACATCATTTTATTTCAATATTACAGGTATGTGCATCCAAAGATGAAATGACAATGACATATATTTGGATGAGTCGTAGGAAGATAATGGTTAGAAATGAATTACAAATAATCCCAAGTCAGAAGTAAGGGAAAACACATACAACTTTCAAAGTAAACAAATAATGTTCCAATTTTTAAACACAAAGCAAAGACCACAATGCAAACATTCAACACAGTATGATGATTTTTTTCTATGGAAATTAGCACAAAACTTCGAAATTAAGGTAAACAGTTCTCACTATATTCAAATCCCTTTCAGATCCACTAAGAACATGCCATCTATACATACAACAAAGGGTTAAATGTAATCACTAATATGACAAATATCAATTGCAATCTGAAAACAGCAAAAAGAATAAACGTAACAACTTTCTTCAATGTAACTACTAACTTTTATTCCAAGTAATTCAATATTTAATATTTTTTTACATTTTTTTAAATATTTATATTTTAATTTTATAAAAGGTCCACTAAAAATTGTAAAAAAAATATAAAATTTTGAATTACTTGGAATAGACGTGGAAACAATATAAATAAAGGGATACAATGTAACATGCAGATTCTTTAAAGTGCAACTCAATTGCAGAAATATACGAAACTAATTGTTAGTAAATGAGGAATTACATGTAATCTACTAACTAAAACCTAAATGAATGACTAACGCATACAATATTAAACAGAGTAGATAATCTTAATAAATATTATTGCACCTGTAAAAGGCCGGTGCTATCTGCAGGTCATAAAGAAACACATTAGTTTTACAATATATCTATATCAAAACTGTAAGATATCTTAGGATATTGTCCTAATTAAAAAATGTAGTAAGCGGGATATTAGAAAGTAAGATACCAGTTCTACGATAAATGAAATATTATCAAGAGATTACTGATGTAAACATATAATAATTGAATAGAGACGATTATTGAATATTTCAATATAACTATTTTATCGAATGTTTACATTATGAGACAAAAAACATCTCTACAAATTGATCATATGTATACTGGATAACATCTCAAGAACAACAACCAAAGACTATAGCATGTTACATTTGCATATACCATTTCATGTATGTTACATTTGCATGCATCATTTCATTTAAGAATCACATGTTGGCCTGTCCAAAAAAATAGAAATGACAATGATATTATGTATACTTATCTTTCTCATAGATCCATCAAATCGATCCCTCCTATATACATGATAATGTTGTTTTTATACTATGTGGACAACTATGTCCACCCGCGATAGAAAGGACCTCTCCGCTCCATTCACGTCTATAAACAATCTCGGTCCATAGTTGGAACCTTCTTGGGGGCAGCGTTAGCATCGCTACTCGACATATCGTCAAATTCCTTTGACAGCCTTCTCCTTAGGATTTCTGTCCAACTAATGTCCACTTCCATTCCCTTATGCTTCATGTTCTTGATACAAAGGGAAGCCACCGAAATGTTTAATAGAGCACATGCCACCACCGTGTGAGTGTTGAACTTTGATTGCAATTTTTAAGCATACTCAGGCCGTGTCAGTGGTGCTAACAAATATACTATTATTAACTGTTAGATCTAACACTCACCACAAGATCATCCCTGATGTAAATTTTATAGCATTATTTAATTTTTATCCAGTTTCAAAATTTGAAAATTTTATTGGTCTGAGTAAGGTATATGAATTATTGGAACTTCCTTTCTAACAGTACTACATGTTGAGAAGACAACGATACCACATTAAATGCCCAATTTTGACATGTGAGAATGGATGAACACGGACAATTGGATATTTTCTCAGACCTTGGAAAATCCTTCAGTACAATAACAATTTCGCATACATCACAGTCATAATAACAAACAAAAAATCAGAAAATATGATAAAAATCATAAGAAAAACACACCTTGCATGCCATGCATGATCCTACATTAAAGAAAGAAACTAAAATACACCATCGTTACTATAATAAAGATAATAAAAGAATTTTTTTCAACAAAAAAGGATTAACATACCTTGATAGAACCCTGAATCAAGATTCGATGTACTCGAGGAAACCCTAAAAAAGAGGGAAGAAGAGAAGCGTCACACAACCCTTATTCTCTCAAACATCAAACGCACGGTCCTTGTACCTTTAGCAAAAGGCGCTTTGAAAATTGGAAGAGGAGGCAGAATGAGGAAGCGGGAAGGCGTTTGACGGAGAAGAAAGAGCAAACCCGAATGACCGAGAAGGAAGGAGGAAGGTTTCGAGGAAAGAAAATGGAAAAGAAGATAATAAGGCAACAGCTGGTGTGCACGTGACCATTGAAGGTTAATACATGACATTAATTTGGGATGGGTAAAACGGCGGAGGGAAAAAAGCCGAAAGGGAAAAGAGACCGAAAGGGGAAAGAAAAATTTCACCCACGTAGTCACGTGTCAACCAATTTGGAATGAGTGGGAAATACTAAAACGGAGGAGGGAAAGAAACCGAAAGGGGAAAGAAAAACTTCCCACATTTAACCATGTGTCGGGCAATTGATGAAAAACTCAGGTTTATATAGAGTATATAGATGCTCCACTATTCTTTATGTATCCAGCACATACTCCACGTTTACACGGTGCGCCACCGTCCTCCCCCTAATTAACTTACAGATAGTAACGATGCTAAAAATACCGGATTTGCAACAAAATTCAAATTTTTAAAGAATCTTTCACAGTCATACCTTCAATTGTCACAACCGCAGTCCCCAATCAACAACCAACTCCACACCCAAAGCAATTCTGGCAGGTGCCACACTCTGCATTCAAGTAGTTGCACCGCTTCCTACATAGGGCAATGCTTGACAAGCAACCATTGCTGCAAAACATATACTGTTGTCTTTCTTTAGTTATGGTAACTTGAGGAAGAAGCTCAAGCTTGCAGAAGAGGCTGGTGATGGTAATGGAATCATTGTGGTAGAATGCATAATAGGGAGAAGCAAGAAGAGAGTGTGGGATTTGATTTAAAGGAGGGCACAAGGAATGTGGTGGTGGGGAATGGCTTGGGTGGCTCGAGGAAAGAACGTGATGGTTATGAGGGAGAAGGGGTCGTGAGAGAAGGTGGAAAAAAATGGATGGACGAGTAGACATGAAGGTGGCAAAAGAAAGTGATCATTTCAACGATCAAAGGAAAAAGGAGTATAAGTTGAGGAGATGAAAGAAGAGAAAGAGTGGAGGGGCTCTATATTGGGAAGGAAGAGGAGGGAGAGAAGTGCGGTGCTGGGATCACAAAAGGCATGATGGAATAGATGGAGAGGAGTTCTGGGCCAGTAGTGATGGAGATGTATTGTGGGACCAACATGTAAAAGCAACACAAGTTTGTTGGAGCACCCAAATAAATTTTTGAAAACTTGAGGTACGCGTGACATCAAAAGAATGGCGGGGTTACATATGTAATACTTCTAGTAATTTTATGCGGCTAACTGCTCCTTGGATGCCACTTTAGAGCATTCATTAATAGGCATTCGACACTCTTTACGATCAGTAAAAAAATTTATACGATACATCATTCAGCCATAAATATCAATTGAACATAATTCCTTTACAAACTCGATGTGCTTTCTGCCCAAGCAAAACATAAATGTCGCATCTCACATTTTCCAAAGTAACTTCACATGAACTACTCAAAGTGGAACTACTTGCAAGTCAGTCGGCATTCAGGATTTACCAGAAAACCTTTTAAGACCAATCAGCTTACTAAGCATGCTGCTCTACTACGGCGTGCTTGCTCCCCGGGGCATGACGCTGTTCATATATACAAGGGACCTGATATGCTGAAAATCTCCATTTTTCCCTCCAGTCCACATTAACTTGTATACATGAGAAGATGGACATCAGAAACCCCCATTTCTCTCCACTGTAAAACAAGCCACCACAATCAAATAAAGAAGGGGAAGGAAAAGAACAAAACCCCTCGATATCATATGGGGATAATGAATAACAAATAAGCACATATTGCTCCTTTTCGTCAGCCCTGAACAGCCAGCTCCTGCAAATGCTCTATGAAGACTTGCAGGCTTGCATCATCTGTGAAAATGATATCAGTGCCATCACCTGAGGTGTTTTTCTGAGTGATTGATGGGTTCAGCTTTGCAAGTAAAAACCTTGCTTGGCTCCCATATTGGTCACACTTTATAAGCTTTGGCGGCGGAATACGCTCAGCCACCAACGCTTCTGCATCCAGCTCTGGTGCCTCCAATAGCTTTCTTAGATTCTCATGATTCGGGTCCTTGTCATAGCCAAGTTTTCTCCACTGTGCTATATTTGATCCGTAATGGATAACTACATAAAAGTAAGAATCAAAGAGTAGGATAACTCCAGGTGACACTGAACTGATATCCAGAAGCACAGGGATAGGTGGGCCATCGAAGGAGTATTGAAACAGGGTTGGCTGGATCATAATTAGTGAGCCAACAACTCCTTCACGGTTCAGCATTAAGCGGAAGAATGCAGTCTCATCGGGACTGCTGTTGAAAACATCAATGAACTGTGACCTCCTCAAATAGTACATGAATTGTGGATAAAGGGAAAAATTTGATGTAAGCCTAAAGGAAGAAGGATCCTCTGGGATGTATTCCCCAAATTTGGAGCAGAAATGGATAAGCATTTTATCCAGCCATCTTATTACATCCCGGGCAAAATATTCCTCAGCTCTGTGCACTGCAAGTCTGGCCATAATAGCAGCTGCAGCTTCTTGGTCAAATCCAGCAGAAATTTCAGGGGACTTCTTCCTAACCCATCTTCTTGCTGCAGTAGTCACCCGAAGCCTTGTTCCACCATCCCCATGACGGTAGCGTGTGATGAACTGAACAAAAAACACAGGGCTTGGTTGGGCTTCCCGAATGCTTCCAACTTGGAAGAAAAAGGCAATGCATGTTTTCTTGGATAGCGTAGCCATCTTCCATGAAGTAGTTCCACCCTGACCAATTTCCTTATTGCTCACTAGATCATTCTTCTTCCTAAGTGATAAGCAAGGGCCAAGAGCCCCACATACTTTGACTTCCTTCGAGGTCACTATTTCAATTGTCGAATCGAAGTTCATGTCAAAGCGGCCATCAGCCTCAACCTTAAAGATGCGCCTGATACATTTTCTGAATTGCTCAGATGAAAATGACTCGGCAAGAACAAGATATCCACCTGAACTCTCCACTGGAAGTCTCATTTCAGCAGCTCCAACCTGATCAAGAGAACAAGCAAACAAATCAAGTACAATAGATTTGTCGCACAACCTTTGTGCTAATTGCTTGTAGAAGTTGCAAGCCTTTCTATAAAAGGGAGCTTGACCATTAATAAGATCACGATGGGTGCGGATTGCCTTGCTAAGGTCAGCCTCTACTATCATTCCAGGACCAGTTGTTGCAGGTCCAGATGTAAAAACCATGACTCGAGCTCCACAACTGGGTGCACAACTCTCTAAAACTGATACCGCCGCAGAAATAGCAACTCCAGTGGCCCTACCAGGTCTATAACCAGGTCTACAATGGGATGATGCAATTTCTTCTATCACTGTTGTAATGTTGAATTCGCATTCACTGACTGGTAAAAGAAAGCCTTGCCTTCTTACTGAAGATGAGCTACCAAATCTAAGCAGAGACATGCTAGAAATGCCCAAATGGTCAAGAATCTGAAAAACAAAATAGTGTATAATTAGATCGGGACAATATAAAAAGTACAGCTGTTAGCATAGCACGATAAAAAAAATGGTCTCATACTTTGAAAGTGATATTGGAAACATTTCATGCTCATTCTACGTATAAGTACAAAACATAATATTCTAAATAAAAAATGTCATGGGCATGCCAACACCCTTTTTGAAACTTGGCGGATGTAAGAACTCCTTTATTATTTTTTAATACATTTTTTTTGGTGGGCCTCTAATGGAGGTTCATCCCACCTTCTCCCAAAAATAAAAAATAAAAAATATCTTTGCTACACAATGGCATAATGGTCCCCACTTCTTAAACATGATGGAACCCTCAAAGTGAGTGTGGTCTAACGTGATTACTAATTGAAAATATATTTATATTTGTTGATATGCCTTGAATCGTAATACATCAATTGCAGAGATGTTCAATCCCCTCCACCAGATTTAGGGAGTGGACGTCTTCCATCCTTCAGGCTCCTTTTCTTCTTTCCACATAGCGAAGATTGATTTTTTTTTGAGAGAACGGTGGGATAGACCTCCTCTAGAGATCTAGCCAAAAAATTGTAAAATAAGAAAACATAGCGAAGATTGATAGTGCCGCCCAAGAACGTAGTGCAGTTACAAGTGAACCATGTAAATCCATGTGTTCACATCATTCCTTTTGGTGATTATTATCCACAATGATATATAAATGGTGAAGCCTTCTCCCACTATAAGTAAGGTCGGCTACATGGATTCTGGCTCAAATCCATATTGATAGATTCGACAATTTTTTACGATGGTTGCCGACTACCTGACGCAACCTTCACAATGGGGGATTTGGTTATCCACAATGATATCTGAAAAGAAAATGGTACAGGAAAAAAGCTTGGCTGAACCCCATGGCATCGTCAATACTCTACAAAAGTATAAACCCTATAAGTTAAATTGCAAGTACATGACACGCTGCACTCACATAGGATTCCGAGCAGGTTCTAGGAGCGGTAAGTTAAGCAGGAACCAAAGTTTGCAATAGACTTGTATAAGTTCCAGCTGGTGGCCTTAGGGATGGGAAAGTACCATATGATGCTTTGAATCATGTTAATGTGAGGATTAAAATTTGCTAATACAGATCAGTGAAGCAATGCATTGAAAGTTGAGAGCAAAAACTGATATCTAAGTGCATCTTATCTTTCAATTTGCTAACAGATATGCCCTTGTAAAGATGTGATTATTACAGTAACAAGCTAAAAATGCTCATGAGCAAGAAATTTACTGTTGGAGTCCCAGTAGTTTAATTGCACCCGTTGCAAGGGCTTGTGGAAACAAAACTCCACTACTTAAGTTTCTAAAAAATAAGGAAATGGGGTGTGGACTCGAGATGACTCACACAAGCGAGATCGTTAAATTATCTCGAAAAGAGTAATTACAAAGACCAGGCAGTAAAAAGTGCCCCTAGCATCACATTCTCTACATAGAAGCGCTCTCCCTCAAAAAGAACGTTTCTAAAAAGCCAAATTGCCTAAAGTACAACAAAGGGACATGAAGAACCAAATCAGGATGCAGAGATTGTTGCCCTATGGATGCCCAAAATCCGACGAATCAGTATTTACCAGCCAGTCAAAAGTAAACCCTGTCTCCTTGAAGAAACCAGAACTGTAAGTTGTAATTTATTAATGACACATAGAGAAGAATTCCCTCCTACCATGAAAAATGATGCAAGATGTGATTTGTTCTTGAAATGGCAGATCTTTCTTCTCTCTTGCTACATTTGCATATCCTTCTTTTAAAAGCACATTTGCATATCCTTATACAACTGGATATCATTAATAGGCTCTACGTGCAAATTTTCTAGCTAATTCTGTCATAACTAAATAATATAAGTTGCATCTGTTATATTATGAAAAAGAAAAAGCGGATCACTTTTTTATTTGAAGCAACAAGGAATGCTTTGACTGGAAGGAGCACCAAAAGGCCTCTGCCCTCCCTCTCTATACAAGGATGGAAGGGCAGAGCTTTTTTTTGTTTTTTCATGTTGTCAAACATATCAACCGGTGTTCCGTCTTGCAAATAGGGGATATTTTGTCTTGGCAAAATTTTGGAAATAATAACCTTATTTCCATGTCTTTCAGTTACTTTATCACCCACTTTGATTGCACGTTTGCGAAATATACATGTTGGAGTATTTGGTTGTGCGCCATATGTGTTGTAAGAGGGTAAATGGATCTCTCCGGGATCCATTTACCCCATCCCAGGGTTTAGTCTCACATCTACCAGTGGTGGGACTTGGAGGCTCTGTGGAGGCTATATAAGGAGCCTCAGACCTCCTGTATCAATTGAGAAAAAGGAATAGAATATCCGCCCCTTTGAGGGCTTCTCCCGTAGTCTCATCCCGCTCATTAGGGAGTAAAGTTCCACGTAAAATCTTCGTCTTCAAGTTTATATTTCTTTGTTCTTATGTTATGTTTATCAATTCCGCTTCCGCTTCCTATTTTCTAACATGGTATCAGAGCAGGTTCGATTTTCGAGGAATTATTTTTATTAGTTTTTATTCGAGATTCGATTACCAATTATTCTTATTGGTTCAAGTTTTGTAAGTTCTAGAGTTTCTAGTGAAACCCTAATTTCTGGGGTTCTGGTTGTTGTAATTCCTTTGGCGGTGTATTTCCATGCCCTCTGCAAGATTCGATACGCAGCAAATGCGCAACAGATGTGTAACAGAGAGAACGTGCAGAACAAAGAGAAGATCCCATCCAAGTCCCTTCCTCGCCAGCAATCAAACCCAACGCGCAGGCTCCCTCTCCTCGCCGCACCATAGAGAAGATGCCATCCCTATTCTTTCGATCTCGAAGACTTTGGGTTCCAAGTGATGCAGCAGTTCTCGGCTCCCTCTCCTCGCCGCACCATAGCCGCAAGCGGCACCGGCGGCTAGCCCTAAAGCGCCGCCTCCTTCATCAGCATCTCCGGGCGGCGCTTCTCCTCCTTGCCGCATCACCCAGGCGGAGGTCGCGCGCACCTACGTCCTCCTCTTCCCGCCTCATCATCCTGGTGGCGATCCCGCACGGCGCCAGGCGTCCCTCGCGCCCCCAGTCGATGCCGCTACCCTAGCGACGGCTACCCTTGGCGACGCTGCTGCTTGATGTATCCAGACAGGCGGTCAGCAACCTTTGGCGGCGCGTGCCCCATTAGAGGGGCGGCGGTCCTCTCCATCTCCTTTTCAAGGGCTACGACGGTGCGGGATTCCAAGTGGGAACCCTAATGACGGGAAGCGCACAGGGAGCCTAGAGGGCCGATGGCCTGTTTAAAAAATTTATTGTAAAGCCCAATTGGGCTGAGCATCTTTGGGCCCAATTGGGCCAAATTTATTTTGTTAAAAGAGAGAGAGAGAGAGAGAGAGAGAAAAGGTCGCGTACAAAAAAAATCGTACGTAATTTCAAAAAAAAAACGAAAAGCCGTAAAAAAATGATGATTGAAACAGCTTTAAAAAAATTAGAAGAAGCCAGAAAAAAATTTGAAATCGACTTTTGTGATGTTTTATTTTCTCCCCATATTTACGCATTTCTTTGTCTTCTCCCAACTTGGTCGATGTCCATGTTTTCCAACAAGTATGGGAGAAAGGGGGAGTATATGTAAAGTCACGGGCCATATTGTCAGACTTTCCAGGTTCTCCAGATTCAGAGATTCCAGAGGCCCTTCAGATTTTCCAGACTCTACAGATGATAGTTGTTCAGACTCGACATCAATTTCTGAGTATGTAGTTCAAGACGCACATGTATGCGATCTTCAGTTTTGTAGTCCCCATCATTCTTCTTGTGTTGTCAGGCTTGAGTTTTCATGTGAGCCATAGGGACTCCAGAGCAGAGGACCATTCCCTATGCCATGTGGGCAAGGGCTTTCATGTGGTGTCATACATACTCCAGAGTAGAGTATCATTCTCTGAACCAGATGGGAGAGATCCAGTTCTCCGACGAGGAGATTCTAGGCGCAGTTTCAGACTCGATGGTCAGATTCCGAGTCCTCAGTTTAACTCACTCTAGCTTGTTCGTCCTCTTCACATGCAAGTCATGAGAAGCAACGTCCTCGACAGCAGCCGACAGTTGTGCGCGTTGAGTTGATATTGTCTATAGTGTCATGTAGCGTCAGTTGAGTTTCTTTCCGTTTGTCCAAGTTGAGCATTGCATGCTCCAGCTTGAGAGGAAGTGTTGGAGTATTTGATTGTGCACCATATGTGTTGTAAGAGGGTAAATGGATCTGTCCAGGATCCATTTACCCCATCCCAGGGTTTAGTCCCACATCCACCAGTGGTGGGACTTGGAGGCTCTGTGGAGGCTATATAAGGAGCCCCAGACCTCTTGTATCAATTGAGAAAAAGGAATAGAATATCCACCCCTTTGAGGGCTTCTCCTGTGATTTCATCCCGCTCCTTAGGGAGTAGGGTTCCACGTAAAATCTTTGTCTTTCAAGTTTATATTTCTTTGTTCTTATGCTATGTTTATCAATTCTGCTTCTGCTTCCTATTTTCTAACAGTGCATACAAATTTCTGGATTATAGCTAAAAACCTCTTATTCTGTATCCATCTTACATCAATAAACCGACCCCTTCCACCTATAGGTAATTTTAGGGAAGTTTCTTTCGCATTAGATTCCTAAATGCCAAGTATGGCTCGTAATAATCTATCCTCTGAAGCATAGACTGGTTTATTCGTTGCCAGAGGCGTTAATTTACCTACTAAAATATCACACATTTCCACCCAAGCTCTCAACATCACAATTCATTTCAATCTAAATTGCGGACATCCGTCACATAAAATCTTTAATGGAGAGCAGCCAGTTTACGCCATAAGGCAATACCTATTTACTCATTGGTTCCCTAGTTGAAAGAAGATGTTTATAGAGAGCAGGGCCAGGGAAGAGCATGTGGATGACCGATAAGTAAATGGAAGGCAGGGCTCAGGTCTGAAGGCCCCAGATAATGGGTATTTTTTTCTAAAAGCCAGAGGATAGCTACTAGGGAATAGAATAATGGTAAGGACTAACGACCAGATCTTAGCAGGGTTTGAGGGTTTTGACTCAAATGCATCATGCCGAGATCCACCAATCTCATCACAAATTTCAATTGTTGCATTTAGGTTGGACCAGGGTAGGAGGTTTAGTGGGCCAGGTTGCTTCAAAATTGAGGGGGGCTTAGCCAGATCTTAGAGACACTGTAAAGGGACATTTGAGAAGGCTGCCCACAGTGGCTTCTGCTGCGTATGCCCAATGGTGTGAGGTCGCTGGAGTTGTTTTTTCAGGATGAAGTCAACAAGTTAGATAGCAAGATTGCATACATGGGAAACAGATGTGAAATTATTGCTATGTGGGAAACAGATGGGAAATTATTTCACGTGGCATGAGCCAGTATAAGTAAATCAATCATATTTGTGGAGATATTTCTAGAATTTATGTATTTTTCTGTTATGTTTATTTTCCTTGTTCCATCTTATGTAATTTACCCATAGGCTTTCTCTATATAAGAGAACTTAGGGTTATTTGGAATAAACAACTTCTTACTCTCTTTTTCCAACATGGTATCAGAGCCACCACTCTAAACCCTAGCCGCCCTCTCTTCTTCTCTCGCCGGCGCCGCCACCTTCTCTCTCTCATCTCGCCGACACCGCCGCCGCCACCTTCCTCTCGCCGACGGCCCCGCCACCCTCTCGTCGCCACCATCTAAGCCACCAGCCCCGCCACCCTCGACCAGCCGCCCCACCTTCCCCCCATCCTCTACCCCGTCCCCTCCTCTCTCACACTACCTATGGATTTGAGTGCATAGGTCTATATATGCACTCAAATCCATGGATGTTTACGTAGACATATGTTCCTTGGTCTACAAACCCTAGTTCTCCGTCTTCGGTATCAATGTCAAAAAACAAAGTCGACATGCCCTCCATAGGCGCTTTCAAAGGTCCAGCGCCCATAGTCAAGATGGATGGGACGAATTACGAGCTCTGGGCGATGCAGTTCATGAGTCTCATGAAGTCAAATGGTTAGAAGCACATTCTTACTGAAGATGAGCCGACAGAGAAGACTGGGGTTTATGCCTCATGAGAGGTTGATGATTCGTATGCCAAATTCTGGCTTTCAGAAACACTAACAATGGAGATTGCTAATGATGTACCCCATCAGCTTACTACTAAGGCAATGTGGGACATCACGATAATGTACTGTACTTTATTTTTAATCTAATGAAACTCTAAGGCGATGACCCCCTTAAGGGGGTTTACCCGTTTGTTATTCAAAAAAAAGGCAATGTGGGACATCCTTGTCGCGACATACTCGCAGATGAGAAATGAGACCAAGATTCTCCAACTACAACATGATATATTTACGGTTAAGCAGAATGGCCGCCCTCTGCATTTGTTATATACATCCTTGCGGGGAATGTTTGAGAAACTCTACAGCATCATTCCCATTACGGCGACTCCTGAGCAACAGAAGACGTTCCGAAATGCTACAACGGTGGGGGTCTTACTAGCAGCTCTTGATCCGGAATATGATGCGGCCCGCTCGCAGATCCTTGCAGACGTTACTATTCCTCCAATGGAGGAAGTGTATCGGAGGCTTAGCAGAATTACAGTCTTGTCTACTGCTACTACTCCACCCCCTTCGGCGATGGTAGCTTCTAAAGGCAGAGGAGCCTCTTCTTATTTCTGTGGTCGTGGACCTCGTGGTCAAGGTGGCTGCTTTCGTCAGCCCTGCACCTTACGGAGGATACATGCTATTCTAAGCATGGTTTTCCTGCATCGGCTCGTGTAGCCAAGCACGTTGTGTCTCCACAGCCATCTACTTCAGACCAGCGGTCAGACTCCGAGATATCATGTCTCCTGCCTCTACTGACTCTCCAGGAAGTCACTCGAACATAGCAGCTTCAGCTTCTGCTAGTACGTCAACCCTGCTAGCACATCAGGTAGTGCTTATGCCTTTACTTCCTGTCATGGTTCTGAAGTTTCAGAATGGATTATGTACTCTGGTGTGACATATCATCTTTGTCGAGACAAAGATAAACTTACATCGTACAGGGAGGTTCCGCCAGGGAGATCTGTCATGATTGCAGATGGGACCCATTCCCCCATCATTGGACAGGAGGAGATCACTTTAACACCCTCTATGCGTCTACAAAATGTCTTGCATGCTCCATATTTTTCAATGAACTTACTATCTATCAGTCAGATTACAAAGGATTGCATTGTCGTGCTATTTTTGACCCATCGTCTCTTATTTTTCAGGACATTCTTACGAGCAGGGTGATTGGTTATGGTTGTGAGCAGAATGGTCTCTATCGGTTGGTTCGAACTCTTTATGTTGGTGTCTCATCTCAGTCCAGTGGAACAGTCTCACCTTTTACTTGGCATCTACGCTTTGGTCACCTCCCTCTTCAGAAGCTGCATCATATCTTGCCCCAGATTTCACCGAATTCTTCTTTTTAGTGTGAAGCGTGTCAGTTGGGAAAGCATCACAGATCTACTTTCCCTAGGGTCAGTCTCGGAGCAGTAGCTCTCCCCTTTCGAGGTTATTACATGTTGACATTTGGGGTCCGAGTTGTATTCCTGATCACCAGGGACACAGGTTTACCTAGTCTTGGTTGATGATTTCTTTAGATTGTCATGGGTATTTTTGTTAAAGAATAAATCTGAAGCAGGGGATGTAATCAAAAATCTTATAAATGAAGTTCAGAATGTTTTTTCTTCTACTGTAAAAATTGTGCGTACGGATAATACCTTGGAGTTTTGCACGCGTACTCTTTCACAATTCTTCTTGCCTCGCGGCATTATCCAACAAACGACTTGTGCTTACACGTCTCAACAAATGGCGTTGCTGAGAGAAAACATCGTCATCTTCTTGATATCAATCGAACTTTACTTATCCAGAGTTGTGCTCCCGTGTCTTTTTGGGGTGATATTGTCCTTATGGCGTGTTATCTGGTGAATCGTATGCCATCATCTGTCTTAGGTGAGAAAGTTCCTCTTTCTGTTGTCTTTCCTGACAGGGAATTGTTCTCCCTAACTCGTCGTGTCTTTGGCTCTATTGCTTTCGTTCATCAGCTCTCTCCAGGACTTGACAAGCTCTCACATAAGGCTGTCAAGTGTGTGTTTGTTGGGCACTCTCGTACTCAAAAGGGTTACAGATGCTATGACTCTGTGAACACGAAATATTATGTCAGTGCCGATGTCACCTTCTTTGAGTCTGTGATGTATTTCTCGCCTACATGCGACAGGTTGACTTCCTCTACTACTGATGATGAGGTTTATGTGCCACCTCCTCCTCTGCGTCTGTCTGTTCCCATACCAACTCCTACTGCTCCACCACCACCACCATTACCACCACCACCTCCTCCACAACCACTAGTGCCACCTTTACCGAGATTTTATACCTGTCATTTTGTCCCTGCTCACGGAAATGGTCCTTCATCCATCACACCCCAAGTTTGTCCAGGTGATATTACTAACGATGGGGTTGAAAATGTGCAAGTGCAGGGATCTTTGCAGGAGAATAGCATACCGGCGAGTACTGCTGATGATTTTGTTGGAAAAAGTTTGTAATATATTATTCAAGGGAACCCTAGGCTCTCTTATATAGGGAGAGACCTTAAGGGTAAAGTACATAGTAGTCCAGAGAGAACAGAAAAATAACAAACAGGTACAAAGCATATAATAATTTCTATCTCTACACTCCCCCTCAAGGTGGAGCATAGATGTCTATCATGCTCAGCTTGGATGAACATCTCTGAAAAGGTCCTCTGAGCAACGGCTTGGTGAGTACGTCAGCAGTCTGATTCCCTGAGCTCACGTGAGTTGTAGATATCAATCCTCTCTGTATCAAGTCTCTAGTGTAGTGGCAATTAACTTCAATATGATTGGTTCTTTCATGAAAAGCTGGATTGTTGGCAATGAACAAGGCTGCCTGATTGTCACACTGAAGCTGCATGGGTAGAGGTACGGCTACATGTAGATCCTCTAGTACAGATTGAACCCACATCATCTCCGTGCTTGCTTGCGCCATGGCCCTATATTCGGATTCAGCACTGGACCTTGCCACAACAGTTTGTTTCTTGCTTTTCCAAGAAACCAAAGAGCTTCCAACAAAAACTGCAAATCCTGAGGTTGATTTTCTATCCTTAGGGCATCCTGCATAATCGGCATCTGCATATGCTGAGATAGACAAATCTGTGCCCTTTCGAAACAGTAACCCTGAACCTGGAGAAGACTTCAGATACCTCAGTATCATGTATATAGCATCCATATGAACTTGCCTTGGTTGCTCCATAAATTGACTCACCCTACTTACTGCAAAAGCAATATCGAGTCGAGTAATGGTAATATACAGAAGCTTACCCACCATTTCTCTATATCTCCTCTTGTCCACTTCAGCAGTGTCATCATCATACAGCTCCATGCTTGGATCCATGGGAATACTTGATGGTTTGCATCCAGCCATGCCTGTTTCAGTCAAGAAATATGTAATGTACTTCCTTTGGGTCATCACCAAACCCTGTGCATTCCTGGCAAATTCCAACCCCAGAAAGTATCTTAGGATTCCAAGATCCTTCGTGACGAACTGACGGCTTAGGAATGCTTTCGCCCTTTCTATGCCCTGAATATCATCTCCTGTAACCAGAATATCATCAACATAGACCATGATAACAACCGTACATGCCGATGACTTCTGAACAAACAACGAATGGTCTGCATTCGACCTCTTGAAACCCTGTTGTTCAATTAGATTGGAAAGCTTCTGGAACCACGCTCTTGGACTCTGTTTGAGGCCATAAATTGCCTTGTGAAGTCTACACACCATATGCTTCTCCCCCTCAGCAGTAAACCCTGGTGGTTGCTGCATGTAGACTTCCTCTTGTAGATCTCCATACAAAAAGGCATTCTTGACATCTAGTTGAGAAATACTCCAGTCACGTACCACAGCCACTGATAAGAGAATACGAAGGGTAGAATGACGAGCCACTGGAGAAAATGTATCCATATAGTCCACGCCATAGGTTTGTGTAAACCCTCGCGCAACCAACCGTGCTTTGTACCGATCTAAACTGCCATCAGCATGGTATTTAACCGTGAATACCCACTTACAGCTCACAATAGATGCATCGGGAGGAGCAATAACCAAGGACCATGTGCCACGAGACTGTAGTGCACGCATCTCATCTTCTATAGCCATTCTCCAGCAATCAATCTTCATAGCTTCCTGGTAGGTCAGTGGTATGTCCACGGAAGACAAGGCTGCAGCAAATCTCTGAAAGTTGCTTGTGAGACGATGAAAAGACACCTGTGAAGCAAAGGGATAAGATGCACGCGTCCACTTCTGCTTTCAGATAGCAATAGGAATCTCAAGATCATCTTCTGCTGTACTGGATGGTGTATTCTCCTCCTGCAATGAAGAATCCTGCACATGTACCATATCTGACCCGTCAGTAGTAATGCCATATGTACATACCTGAGGCGTGTTGGGTGCCTGACGTGTAGCCTGAGCAGGACCTGACCGACGCGTATAGAATTTTGGTAAAGGTGGAATGAGAGGTCGTGGAAGAGGTGGAGGTGGAGGTGGTGATTGATGCAGCGTGAAATGGAAATGTAGGGCCGCATTTATTTAATTTTTATCCATTAATTTTATTTACGTTTATTTTGAGTCGTCGTAAATTTAGTCAAATAAAAGAGATCGCATGTGATCTCAAAAGTAGTTAGTTTAAATTTTCAAATTAGTCAGTTAGTCGGTTAGAGTCAAATTAGGATAAATAGTTTTGAATTTGAATTGAGTTTCTATTTTTGTAATCTCATCCCTCCTATATAAAGGGATGATAGACTAGTTATGGAGTCAGTTCAGTTGAAATGAAAAATTGAGATTTTATCTTTATCTCCGTCTCTCTCTTTCTCTCCCCCACGTGGTCTTCACGATTCTCTCCTCCAAAACCCCTCGTTTTCCCGACGAGCTTCTCCTTCTCCCCTCCAATCCTTCTCCACCGAAAATTTCCACAAAATATTTATTCTACGTCGTCGCCGAATTCTTTTCTGCATCAGTGATGGTGGAGATGACGTAGTGGCAGGAACAGGAGTAGACTCTGGTGAACTCCAAGTAGGAGGTGGAGGGACATAAACATCATCGTTGGTAGTGGATGGTACCAGTCTGTCACCTGCAGGGGAAAAATACATAACAGACTCAAAGAACGTGACATCAGCACTAACAAAGTATTTCTTGTTTATGGGATCATAACACCGATAGCCCTTCTGAGTCCGTGAATAACCAACAAAGACACTTGACAGCTCTAGGAGAGAGTTTGTCAAGTCCAGGAGTCAGAAGATGAACAAATACCACAGTACCAAAGACACGAGGAGTAAGTGAGAATAATTCCTTGTCAGGAAAAATGATAGAGAGAGGAATTTTCTCACCAAGAACAGAAGACGGCATACGATTTACCAGGTAGCAAGCGGTAAGAACAGCATCCCCCCAGAAAGAAATAGGAGCACAACTCTGAATCAGTAGGGTTCGAGTAACGTCAAGAATGTGGCGATGCTTTCTTTCTGCCACACCATTCTGCTGAGATGTGTAAGCACAAGTGGTTTGATGGATAATGCCCTTTGACGAAAGAAACTGAGAGAGGGACCGTGTGCAGAATTCTAGAGCATTATCTGTACGAACATATTTGACAGTAGAAGAAAACACATTTTGCACTTCATTAATCAAATTCTTAATCACATCGCCTGCTTCAGATTTACTCTTTAAAAGGAAGACCCAAGATACATGAGAAAAATCATCCACTACCACTAGATAAAACCTGTGTCCCTGATGATCGGGTACATGACTTGGACCCCATATATCTATATGAAACAACTCGAACGGGGAGCTACTGCTCCGACTCTGACGACTAGGAAAGCTCGACCGATGATGCTTTCCCAACTGACACACTTCACAGCGAAAGGAAGAACTGGGAGAGATCTGAGGCAGAAGATGTCTCATTTTCTGGAGCGGAAGATGACCACAGCGGAGATGCCAGATGTACGGAGAAACTGGTCCGGCAGAATGAGAGGAGACGCCAGCATAAGAATTCCGGACCAGCCGATATAGACCATTCTGCTAGAGCCACAGCCAATCACCCTGCCCGTTAGTATGTCCTGAAAAATAAGAGAAGACGGGTCTCGTGATCTGACTAATAGACAACAGATTCATCAAGAACTCAGGAGCATGTAGGACATTCTGTAGATGCATAGTAGAAGATAGGAAGACCTCCCCCTGTCCAACAAGAGGGGAATGAGTACCATATGCGATCTGCACTGAGCGGCCTGGAGGAATGTCCCTGTAGGACTCAAGTCTATCTCGATCTCGGCAGAGATGATGTGTGGCACCAGAATCTATAATCCAATCAGAGATATCATGAGAAGATGTAAATGCAGTAGCTCTACCTGAGGTACTAGCAGCAGCAGAGGAACTGGCAGATGCTGTAGCAGCAACATCTGAAGGTCCACCAGAAGAATCAGTAGATGGTTGTGGCATAATATCACGTAGACGATAGTCTGCAGTAGATGCCGACTGGGGCTGAGAGTGCTCTGCTACACGTGTCGATGGTGGGAACCCATGCTTATAATAGCATATCTCCTCCGAGTGACCTGTGCGGTGACAGTATGAACACGACTGACTAAAGCGACCACCCCTACCCTGGGGTCCACGTCCACGTCCACGACCAGAAGACTGACCACCTCTCCCACGCGATACTGCCATCGCCGATGGGAGTGGAGTAGATGAGCTGGAAGAAACTTATATGCGACTGAGTCTCCTGTAAACATCCTCCACTGGAGGAATAACTGCATCGGCCAAAATCTGAGAACGGGCGACATCATATTCAGGATCTAGAGCCGCAAGTAGAACGCCCACCATGGTGGCATTCCGAAATGTCTTCCGTTGTTCAGGAGTCGCTGTGAGTGGAATAGTATTGTATAACTTCTCAAACATCCCCCTCAGGGATGTGTACAAAGAGTGAAGAGGTCTGCCGTTCTGCTTCATCGTGAATATATCATGCTGAAGCTGTAACATCTTGGTCTCATTTCGCACCTAGGAATATGTAGCAGCCAGAATATCCCACATCGCCTTGGTAGTGGGCTGATGGAGGACGTCATTGGCAATCTCCATCGTCAATGTACCTGACAACCAAACCTTTGCATACGAGTCATCAGCCTCCCACGAGGCATATATCCCTGTCTTCTCTGCTGGCTTATCCTCGGTAAGAATGTGCTTCTTACCGTTCGACTTCATGAGACTCATGAACTGCATCGTCCAGAGCTCATAATTCGACCCGTCCATCTTCACTATTGGCGCACGACCTTTGAATGCGCCTATAGAGGGCATATCAACCTTCGATTCTGACATCTTGTCGTTGGAGAAGAACTAGGGTTTGTAGACAAAGTGACGAAAGTCTACACAAACTGCATAGGATTCGAGTGCGTATGTAGACGTTACGCACCCAAATCCATACACCTTGAGGAAGAGACGGCTAGGCTCTAGGCGTCAGGAGGAACCGCCCTAGCGATGCCGCTAGAGCAAAATGCGGGCAACGGGCTAGAATACGCCGGGGCTTTAGACTGGCAAAATGGGAGCCGACGGCGGGGCTGGGTGCCGGCTGGTCTGGGGGCCGGCGGCGATGGGGGCCGGCTGCGCTGGGGGCCGGCGGCGGAAACTGGAGCCTGGTGAGGGGGGGTTCCCCGGTGATGTGGCGGCGGCAGCGGAGAGAGACGAGGAGGTGGGAGTGGGCGGCGGGTGGGGATGGGCGGCGGGTGGGGAGCCCTAGGTCTTGGGCTCTGATACCATGTTGGAAAAAGTCTGTAATATATTATTCAAGGGAACCCTAGGCTCTCTTATATAGGGAGAGACCTTAAGGGTAAAGTACATAGTAGTCCAGAGAGAACAGAAAAATATCAAACAGGTATAAAGCATATAATAATTTCTATCTCTACAGATTTGGATGTACCTATTGCCTTAAGAAAGCAGAAGCGGACTTGTGCATCCTATCTACATGCTTCACAGGTTTCATTCCATCGCATCACTAGTAACTTTCAGAGGTTTGTTGTGGCCTTATCTACCGTGGAGATACCATGGAATTATCATGACACATTTAAGGAGAGTTGTTGGCGTTCAGACATGGAGGAGGAAATGGCTGCTATGCGAGCTCGCGGTACAAGGACCTTGGTTGCTGCTCCCCCAGGAGCTTCTGTTGTCAGTTGTAAACAGGTATTTACTGTCAAAATAGCATGCAGATGGCAACATTGATCGTTACAGAGCAAGGCTAGTGGCACGTGGGTTCACTCAAACCTATGGCGTAGATTATATGGACACTTTTTCTCCAGTTGCACGTCATTCCACTCTATGTGTCTTTTCAGTTGCTGTGGTACGTGATTGGCCCTTGTTTCAGCTTGATGTTAAGAATGTCTTTTTGTATGGGGATCTGCAGGAAGTAGTCTACATGCAGCACCCTCCAGGGTTTGCTGATGAGGGGGAGTATCAGATGGTGTGTAGACTTCACAAGGCCATATATGGTCCTAAACGAAGCCCGCAGGCGTGGTTTCAGAAGCTTTCCGACCTAATTCAGAAGCAAGGGTTCAAAAAATCAAATGTTGATCATTCTTTATTTGTTCAGAAGACTCCCAGAGGTACCATAGTTATCATGGTATATGTTGATGATATACTTGGTACGGGAGATGATATGCAGGGGATAAAGATGGCAAAAGCATTTCTAGGCCATCAGTTTATGACTAAGGATCTCGGTACCCTACGATATTTTCTAGGGTTGGAATTTGCTTGAATGCGCAGGGTCTTGTGATGACCCAAAGGAAGTATATTACAGACATGCTTGTTGAGACGGGAATGATCGGTTGTCGACCCTCGACTACTCCCATGGATCCTAGCATGAAATTATATGAAGATGATACAGAGGAGGTTGACAGGAGAAGATATAGAGAGATGGTGGGAAAGCTTCTCTATATTACTATCACTAGACCTGACATCGCTCTTGCAGTAAGTCGGGTGAGTCAGTTTATGGAACAGCCTAGACAAATACATATAAATGCCATATACATGATATTGAGATATCTAAAGTCGTCTCCAGGAGCATGACTTTTATTCAGGAAAGAAACAAATATCTTTGTTTCTGCATGTGCTGATGTGGATTATGCAAGATGCCCTAAGGATCAGAAGTCTACTTCAGGTTTTGCTGTGCTTGTTGGCAGCTCTTTGGTTTCTTGGAAAAGCAAGAAACAGACAGTGGTTGCTAGATCTAGTGTTGAATCTGAGTACAGGGCCATAGTACAGGCAAGTACAGAGATGATGTGGGGTTCGAGCTGTAATATAAGATCTGCATATAGATGTACCTCTACCCATGCAATTACAATGTGACAATCAAGCAGCATTATTTATTGCTAATAATCATGTGTTTCATGAAAGAACAAACCATATTGAGGTAGATTGCCACTATACTAGAGATATAATTCAAAAGGGCTTGATTTCTACTTCCCATGTCAGTTTAGGAGAGCAGATCGCAGACATCTTTACCAAGCCATTGCTCAGAGGGCCATTCCAGAAGTGTTCTTCCAAGCTGAGCATGATTGACATATATGTTCCATCTTGAGGGGGGGAGTGGAGATATTTCTAGAATTTATGTATTTTTCTGTTATGTTTATTTTCCGTGTTCCATCTTTTCTAATTTACCCATAGGCTTTCTCTATATAAGAGAGCCTAGGGTTCTTTGGAATAAACATCTTATTCTCTTCTTCCAACAATATTCAAAGACTACTAGCGGATGATGTGGACAGGCATGCCAAGAAGGAAATGTGGAAGTTCTTATGTGATGCAGCGTGAATCGGATATATAGGGCTATATTTATTTAATTTTTTTCGATAATTAGAGTCTCATTTTATTTAATTGTGTCGTCGCGTTTTTTATTTTAAATAAAGAGATCGCGTGTGATCTCAATTAATTAGTTAGAGATTTGAATTTCGTAGTTAGTCGGTTAGAGTCAAATTAGGATAAGTTTGTTTTGAATTTAAATTTGAGTTTCTATTTTTGTAATCTCATCCCTCCTATATAAAGGGATGATAGACTATTGTTTAGACAGTTCATGTCAGGTTATATGAAAAATTGAGATTTATCTCTCTCTTGTCTCTCTCCTTCCACACGTGATCTCCGCAATTCTTTTCTCCAACATCCCTCGTTTTTCTGACGAGCATTCTCTTCTCAATCCCTCCAACTTCTTCTACCAAATAAATTCCACCGATCAAAATTATTTTCCGCCATCGCCGAATTCCCATTTGCATCATTTGGTATCAGAGCATGACCTACAGATCGTCCTCACGATCTGACGATCCGTCCAGACATTCGCGCCGACATGCGACGAAAGACCATCATTCGTCGGAGCGGAAACGACGAGCCAAAGAAGCTTACGACAAGGAGATGAGCGCAGTGTTTGACTTCCAGTCAAAATGCCGTGATTTCCAGTCCAAATGTCGAGATATGATGGCCGATTTCGAGGCTATGTGCGCCGCCCTATCAAAGTCTTCCACTACCAAAGCCGCTGTCCAGATTTCTGACGAAGAAAAACTCGCCATTGATGATGATTGGCTCGCTGTCCAGGTCATTTCAGAAGAAAAAAAACATCAATCTGCTTGCTGTCCAGGTGATTTCAGACTTGAAAACCCCTCTGAAATCGCTCATGACCCCCTCGCTGGACCTCTACACCACCCCCGTGCCCCAAACCACCAGTCCAGCCCTGCCCCTGAGCCTCTCCCAGCCCCTGCGCCCTTCCCCAACACCTTCACCGCTAACGTTCCCCCTCCTCCCTTCCACCAACACCTCCCCCGACCCACCCCCCTTCCGCCTTGTGCCGCCACCAACCCAGTTCCTTCCCTACAAGCCTTATCCGCCACCTCCTCCCCTACAGGTCTTCTCCACCACCCGCGCCACCATCCTCTCCCTCCCGACCCAACGCTGTCGCATCCTTTATCGCGCGCACTGCAAACCCGATTTCCACCAACACTTCCATTCACAGTATCGCCACCACGTAGGCACCTCGATCCAACCTACCGATTCCCCGTGCATACCGGGTGTGGTGAATTTGAGTTTCTATTTTTGTAATCTCATCCCTCCCATAAAAAGGGATGATAGACTATTGTTTTAGACAGTTCAGGTCAGGTAATATGAAAAATTAAGATTTATCTCTCTCTCTTATCTCTCTCCTTCCCCATGCGATCTCCGAGATTCTTTTCTCCAACAACCCTCGTTTTTCTGACGAGCATTCTCTTCTCAATCCCTCCAACTTCTTCTACCAAATAAATTCCACCGATCAAAATTATTTTCCGCCGTCGCCGAATCCCCATTTGCATCATTATGCGTGATTAGAGGAGCCTTGCATCAGTAAGGCATCTCAACCGCTGAAACTCTCAGACTTTAGAACATAAATCAATATACAGCATATCAACAAGATTCTACCATAAGAGGAGATCCAAAAGGCAATAGCAGATCTCAAGCAAAGAAGTAACCACGTCTATATGGCTTCCCAGTTATTCCATCACTGATGTCTGGAATCTAGTGGAGGATGAAGTCCTTGCAGTTTTAAAGTTCGTAGTAGGATTAATTACTATTATTGTTCCTTCATCAAAGGAGGTGGATCTAAGCAATGAAGTTGAAAGATTATTAACTTATTAGGAAAATCAATCTTGTTTATCATCATAGGCCTATCCCTCTATATAGAGTAGGGTAAACAAATAGTACAGGTACCCAAAAGTAATGTATGCCGTGAAAGCTCAAACTCGATGAACTCGACATGGGCTTAGCTCATCAATAACTCGATAAGTTTAATGAGTCAAGTTCTAGACACAAATTTGGCTTGGTAGGCATAATGAGTTACAGTTCGAGACGATGTTCAGCTTAACATGACAAACACACAGGAGACATGAGGAGAAGTGAGGGAGCGTGGGGGGAGGAAGGAGGGAGCGTAGACGGTGGTGGGACATCGTCATCCACCGCCGTGGTATCGGGAGAAAAAGGTTGCAAGGCAAGGAGAGGGTGCGGGGAGGGTCTTTCGGCAGCGACTTCCGCCGTTGAAGGTCCCAGTAGGAAGGGCGGTCTCTCAGTTCGCTTCGCCTTTTGGCAGAGGATGTTTCTGCTGCAGTGCGTTAGACCACTGGACAAGTCAATGCCGGGAACAAATCCGGTGTCACTTGTGTCGTGTTTTTGGTCACCGAAGCAAGCTTTGCAAGCTACGGCAGAGGAAAACAACGGGCCACATAGTGGACATCCCATACAGAAACATCTTGCTTGGGACAGATGGAGGACCTGACGCTTTGTTTGTTGCGACTTCGGATGTGATTGTCGCGACGGCCTCTGCGTTTCTCGGAGACATTGTGCTCATTGGTGTGGCCTTTGTGTTGGCGTGTGGTCTCCAACAGCATGAGATACAGAATCTTCTGAAGCTTTCACGTGAAAACCAGTCTTTCCTGAGATGGAGAGTCCTATGTGCTAGTGATGGTGAGATTGAAGCTACGCGGATGGATCATATCTAGGTTAGGGGGCTGACGTTCATTCTACGTTCACAAGAAGAGGTTAAAAGGATTTTGTCGGGGATTGCGAAGGTGGACGAGATCAAGAATAGTGGTTGTTAGGCAGGCGAGGCGACATACTTGATTCTCCGTGTTCGTGACTTCAACCCGAAGAGGTTGGTTTGGTGTGAGGTACAACCGTGCAAGCAAGTGGTTACAACATAAGTTTAGAAATCTCCTCTGTTGAGGAGAGTCTGAAGACAAGGCCGGTGATTCACACAACTGAGGTTGAGAAGAAATGCGTTGAGTGCCCAAAGCAATGGCTTATGCCGCCGGTGGAAATCGACGAAGGTGGCGGCCAAGTGAGGTTCAAATTCAAACGAGAAGAGCAGGAGGCGGCGGAATCTACTGCATTAATTAGATCCACGACGTTCAGTCGCATGCGTCTGAGATTGGGAAGGAGATCAGTGATTGATATCCTGAAAAAAGCGACGCTTGAAATCCCTGAAGTTGTGGCAGTGGTGAGTACGCACGAGACTCCTGGGCTGACAGCAAATGTCGACACAATGGACGAGGCGGTTGATAATCACATGAAGTCAAAGGGACTGATGTCGGTTGAATTACCCAATTTTCTGGCATCTAACGGTCCAAGGAAACCATGTGAAAAATGTGCCCCTCAAAATATCCAGAAGACCCTACAGGTACTCAAGAAATGTACCTCTGGTTGTTCAAGTTATGACCCATGTTTTGACCCGCTTAATGCCAACCCGTATGGAGCGGGATCTCTGGATACGAGCTTTGTAATGGATAAATCCAACAAGGGTAACCCGATATCCATTCGGGTGGCTGTCGCCTTTCGCCTGGTGGATCTGAATGGATCTTGCGGATTGCATTCAATCTCTACAACTAAACATGGATGATTGAACCCGAGATTAACGGGGGCGGAGGGTACGCCTTCGTCCTGTGAAAATAGGAGAGTGCAGTTGCCGGTGGGTTTACAAAGCCCATTGGAGGAGGGGCGGAATGCAGGACATCCGGAGTTGTGGGGGTTGCCACCTGAACAGCACTTGTCAGTAGGTGGGGCAGTGGAGCTGGCAGGAGTGCCCCTGACTAGCCCTGGGACAAAGTCTGCTTATGCACAGCAGATTGAGGAGTTGGGCCCAGATCTCATGAACGGAAGGGTCGTCTTTGCTGCTGGAGACAACACTTCTTCTAAGTTTGGGAATTGCTACTCACGAAATGAAAATAAAAGTGAAAAAGAAGGCAGAGACGGGCGAAGGTGTTGTCCTTCAAGGAACCGAAGTTTGGATCCTCATCACTCGAGAGGGAGATTGAATCGCTGGTGGGTCAATCGAGTTTCTTTGTCGTCCTGGACAGAAGCTTCGCGGAATGCATTGGGTGATACCACCGCATAAGAAGAGAGCTGAGGTGCCCAAATGAAGGTCATTTCTTGGAATGTCCGGGGTTAGGCCGACCCAAAAAAAGGTCGAGCATTAAAAATCCGATTTTTGAAGCAAATGTTGGTGTTATGCTTTTACAAGAGACGAAGATTTCGGTCGGGGGAGAGCGTGTCTGGAAGGACGTGGGGGGGACTGATTTCACTGACTTCATGGAGGTGGGGGCTCAGGGGTCGGCAGGGGGAATTCTGACAAGTTAGAAGAAGGTTGTGTTTGAGAAGTTGGGGGAACAGCGATCTATGTTCTCTCTATCTGTATACTTGAAAAGGAAACAGGATGGGTTGACTTTTACTGTCACAAATGTGTATGGTCCCACTGGAAACGTTAGGGACGCTTTGGCTGATGATCTTGAACAGGCAAACTTGAGCAGAACTGATGGTGTGTGGCTTATTGAGGGAAATTTCAACCTAACATTGATGCCCGACCACCGACTGCTTTAGGATGGTGGTCGTGATACTGGCTCAGAAGATATGGTGACCCTCATCCACAGCCTTGGGTTGACGTTAGTGGATGCAGCAGGGTGCTCCTATACATGGCGTAACTCAAGATTTAGATCCAAGCTAGATAAATTTTTTCTCTCGCCTGAAAGTGTAGACTGCATTTATCTCTCGCGCGCTTGGGCGCTTCCTAAAGCGCATTCGGATCACACTAAGATCCTTTGGTCATCTGGCGAGGAGACGAAAACCTGATTTTTCTTCAGATTTGAGTGGGCTTGGTTGTTGGAGGAGGGCTTTAAAGACGCAGTGTATGTGCGTGGAATGAATGTCAGGTTCAAGGATCTGCGATGGTGCATCTTACTACAAAGCTGGCAGATTTACGGCGCTTTCTCATAGAGTTTGGGAGAGATGTGAGGGCCAGACGTAACTGTGCAGGAGAGAGGTGCAAGAGGAGGTGGTCCGATTGGATGGCATGGATGATCAGCGTGGTCTGGAAGAGGAGGTTGAAGAAAGAGCAAGACAACTAGAAGAGATTTTGTTGGAGACAAAAAAGAGGAAGTGGGATGGCGGCAGAGATCGAGATGGAAGTGACTGAAAGAAGGAGATGCAAACACTAGATTCTTTCACGCCATGGCCTCATGGCAGAGAAGGAAGAATTTTATACATGACGTTGAAATCGAGGGAAGGGGGAGATTCTCAGGTGATTCGCAGATGGGGAGAGCGTTGCGTGGCCATTTTGTGGACGTGTGGAGGAGAAAGCAAAGGGAGGGTAGGGAGGGGGTGGAGGTGCTGACACCGAGGCAGGCAGAGAATCTTATAGCGCCTTTTTTGTTAAGGAAGTGAGGGAAGCGGTCTGGGGACATAATGCAGATGGGGCTCCGGGCCCTGATGCTTTTCTATAGGTTTTATCGTGAATTCTGGGACATGTTACAGGGGGAGGTCATGAAGATGATCGATGAATTTAGAGATGGCAACATGGGTTTTGAGAAGATCAATATGGCATTTTTCTTTCTTCTGCCTAAGAAAGAGTCGCCTACTAGGAAGGAGGACTACCGACCCATTGCTTTATCAAATGCGATCTATCTCATTGTTGTAAAGGTGTTGGCAAACAGGTGGAGAGTGGTGTTGGATTACATTATTTCTCAGGAGCAGTCTGCTTTTATGCCAAGGCATCAGATGGCTGATGGTTTGGTAATGGCTGCCAAGATGTGCCTTGAGTGGCTGAGACATGAAAAGAAGGGTATAATGTGGAAGATCAACTTCTCGAAGGCTTATGATTATGTGGATTGGTGATTTTTGTGGGCTTTTCTTCAGCGGCGTGGCTTTCCTGAGTTGTGGATCTCCTGGATGAAGAGGTATGTCACCACCTCATCTTTTTCTATGTTGGTAAATGGTAGACCGGAGAGGGGCTATTTTCAGACACAGAGGGTGGTTAGACAGGGGTGCCCCCTGGCTCCATTATTGTTTGTGATTGTGGATGACGCTTTGGCAGTAATAATCAAGAGGGCGGTAGACACCGGCTGATGCGAGGGCTTTCGATGTGGGAATATCTACATTCCTCTGTTACAGTATGCGGATGACGTAGTGCTCTTCCTAGGTGGGGATGGGGAGATGATCCACCGTGCGACACAGTTGTTGGACGTCTTTAGCAATCTCTCCGGTCTTGAGATTAACAAGCTGAAATCTGTGGTGGTGCCTTTCGGGATGTCAGACACTAAGGGTGAACGTCTTGCGGTGATGCTGGGTTGCCCGGTGGGGGTATTGTCGATCTCATACCTTGGTATGCCTTGGGTTACGGGAAAACTGAAAGGCGGATTGGGACTTGGTGATTCACCGAATGGAGCAATAGTTGGCCGGGTGGAAAGCTGTGACCCTCTCAAGGGGAGGGAAATTGATTTTGTTGAAGCATGTTCTATTTGTTATCCCTTGTTTTTCTACTTTACGAGACTGCTACATGTGGGGTGAGAAAAAAGATCGAAACCTTGATGAGAAAATTCTTCTGGTCGGATGGGAGACAACAGGGGAATGGCTTGCATTTGGTCGATTGGTAGTCCATTACTAGGTTGTTTACAGATGGTGGTTTGGGCATCCGGGATGTCAAATGCATGAATAAGGCCTTACTGGCGAAGTGGGTGGGACAGATCTGGGGTGAGTTAGATAGATTGGCACGCAGGCTCCTATGTGAGATTTATGGAGGTGAGGGGATCTACTGAGGCTGTGCGGATCCGTTTCGCGTCATCGTTGTAGGACGGGATTAGAAAGGTGTTGCTGGAGGAGTTACCGAGGTTGAAGCCAATGCTCGGAAATGGGAACACTTTTCAGTTCTGGTTGGATGACTGGAGTGGGGACGGGGCTCTTTCCACCCTATTCCCGAGACTTTTGTCATGGCTTCGACACAGAGATGTTCGATTTTGCAAGTTGGTACCTCTACGACCTGGATGCTAGAGTTTGATGTGGATTTATCTGAACAGCGTCTGGAGGAGCTCTTGAGAATGCAGTCTGAGCTTCTGGTTCCCGATGGCTTCACGCATGGCAGGGACCATTTCGTTTGGAAGGTGGGGAGATTCTCGACAAAGAAGGCATACCTTGAATTTCGAAGATCTGGGGAGGAACATGATGTTGACTTCCATCGTGATTTGATGATTATATGTAGTAGCAAGGTCTCGTGCAGAGTAAATGTGTTCCTCTGGTGCATTAGAAGAGGGCAGTTGTGCGATAAGGCCAAGAGGGGAAGGATCTTTGGTGTGCCTGACATACTTTGTGACGGATGCAGTGTGGAGGTCGAGGATTCTGACCACCTCTTCAACACTTGCTCATCCGCAGCGCAGGTGCGGAGGGATGTTGGTATGGCGTGGCTACGTGCTGGCGGGACATCGGAATTCTGGGAGTCGGTGAGGACTGTTGGGGAAAGCTCTACTGATGATTGCTCTCCACCGTTCGATGTTCTTTAGGCGATGTGGAGCCTGCGAAATGATCTCATTTTCAGGAACCAAAGATTCTATTCCGAGAATGTTGTAGCTCACTGCAAGGCACTCTGTAATTTTTTGTCCTCCAAGTGAGGTATATTTCTTCCTTTTTTATAATGCAATCACAGTGAATCCCATCTCGGGATTTCACCCCCTTTCTCATCAAAAAAAAATGAGAAACACACATGCACGCATGTGTATGTTTGTGAGGTTTAAATATATAAAATCCATGCTAATGTGAACAGAAAAATTGTCTAGTGTAGTCGACGATCTTGAAATTCAAAGGTTGTTAGTTCAAGATCCACCTCTAATATTTCATTCGGACTCTTTAGTCGCACAACAGTGGTGGAGAAAATCATATTCGGACTCTTTAGTCTAGAACATTAACGTTGGACGATGAAGTACATGCAACCCTATCGAATAAGGACCCCAAGGTTGTCTACTCTCTCAACTTAGCTCAATAAGATCATGTGTTTAAAGCTTCCATGCCTTAATTTTTCTTAAGTACAACCTAACTTCTCACTACACTCACTTGTAGCTCCCACATCACGATTCGGTATCGTCGGAAGACCAGATATACGAGGAGATATTGGAGGAATGCCCCTGAAGGTAACGACCTCCTCCTTAATTGGTTTCCATATAAAATTTTCACGACCACATGTGCTTATACAGACCCGGAACCTTATGTGCTTTCCATGGTTTCATGTGGATGGATGTTCGGTGGTAGAAATACACTCAATTATGAATGTGTATGAATGTCTTCACATTCCCCCAATGACTTCAACGTCATTAGATCGGAAGAAATAAAGAAATACGGAAATGTCTTAGAACTTGTTACTTTTTATCCCAAGAGTGATCAATCGCCCTACATGGATTAATCGCTCAAAAAGGCTATTGTTAGTCTTCAATCAAGCTTGTAAAAAAGCAACCAACTAACCTGTTTAGTCGATCTGTTTAATCTACAAGATGGGGTGACCGCTCCGACAAAGGCTACTTGGCCCTCAGTGGCCAACCAACTAAAAGACCATTTTAATCGTCTGACTAGGCCAATGAGTCGGTCATTTTTCTATGACTATTTTTTCTGCCCTTTTTAAAAGCAAACTTAATCTAAGATGCTTAATGCCCGTAATGTTCGATTGGAATACAATTATTTCTTTTAATTCATTATGATAGTATTGAAATGTACAAATTTAAATAAATATATAAGAATATATATATAATGATTTATATACTCCAAATAATAAAAATACAAAACCATCTAAAGTCAGTCCAACTATAGATTAATCATTAGTCATTGACCCGATCGATCGAGTACTGAGTATCGACTTTTGTAACCGTGGCTTCGATATTAATTGATCACATTTGATCTATCAAGACAAGTTACTATTTGAAAGTAATCAATCACTCGCACATATATAATCACCTAGAATACGACCCCTTTTCTAAAAAACCAAAAAAAAATAACAATAGCAATAGATGAGAGTGATCAATCATTCAACAAGGCTTGATCGATAACCCTCAGATTTTTGACAAGGCCATATTCGTCAAGCGATAAATCACATTTTTATGATGGTCGATTACCCGACCTCTTTATCGAAAATAGATGGATCACATGAGTAATCAAATTGATTAATTGATTAAGGTTATCAATCACCCAGGTCCGCATGCCATAAAGTGGATAGTACAATGTAAGACTTTGGAAATATTAACCTAGAAATGAAATTTATTTTCACTACTCCCTAAAAGGATTTTGAAATCAAATTAAATTTCTTATTTTCATTGGATTAAGTAAAATACATGAACATGATCCATGTTAACTATTTAGAGGCATGATAATGTGTAGGTTACATATCAAACTTCATGACTAAGGACTAGAGTTTGATTGACACTATCTTGTGGATGCATGTCCCACGGCATATAGCTTTGGCATGTAGATGTGGCTTCCACATAGGTCATTGCACAAGGATATGTTTCCCACAATGCTTTGGTAGACAAAGTTAGAGTCGCAAGGGATTATACATGCATCCTTTGATCCCAAGCTAGATACATGGAAAAGCTCGACCCTAAATTATGTATTGGATGAAGTACTATGCATTGATTGCCCTGCTTTGGTTCTTAGGGCATTTGCTCAATGGAGCCCCTTTATCGGTGGTATAATTGGTAGTCTAAACATTATACTTGGACACAAAGCTAGTGTTCGAATTGGACTTCGAATGGTTGAATCATGTAAGTTGTTCCCGTATTTGGTTCGTGAAGGAGGAGATGTCGTGATTAGGCCCTATTCCGAAGCTGCATCAAGTGTCAATAGTGGTTTGCATATCTTTGTATCATACAATGCCGTTCGATGTGAAAACAAGTAGAGACTTTATATCAAATCAGCTAAATTTGAACGAACAAATAGAAAATTTAAATCACCAATTCAAATGTTTCAAAGTGTGAGGTTTAGTGCGGCTAAGTCAAGGTTCCCTCATGAGTACATAAACATATATGAGTTAAATGGCATAGGTGCGAGAGTAGAGGTCACCCCACTTGTTCCCGTTACAACTAATGCAAGTGTTACACTAGTTGTTTACCTTTGTCACATACAATTCACTACATATTGTGGTGAAACTCAACAGGTGTAGCAGAGCAACTACAATAGAGGTGGAAATGTATTCAAGACAAGCTTATGCAGGTCACCATATAAGGTACCACTTTTGAATAGTCAGTAGTTTCCGCAATTTCTTTTCTTAGTTTTCGTTCGCATTATTCTTGTATTTCCATTTAAGAGACATGCTATTAGTGAAATCATTTTGTGATCTTCCAAATATTCCATTATTGTTGGACAATTTTACGTAGACGTCTATTTATGTTGATATTATTATATGAATGGAGATTTTTTTTCATATATTGCTCTCCTTTGATTTATGAGTGTTTTTTTAGGACCAAAAGAGGAGGTAACACGCTATGGTGCCCTCCCCAATCTATTAAAAAAGAATAAGGAAAAGAAAAAGGATACAAGCAAAGGGTCATAAAGATGACCAGGCTTCCACAAAAGCCTTGGACCGCGCCAACACATTTTCCGTATAGAATCTGCAGCCCGAGAACACCAATGTGTTTCTCTCCAACCAAATACACCACAGTAATGCCAGAGGACCTAACAGCTCCACCCGCGGTCTGCGGGGGTTAGAGCGGAACCCCGCCCAAAATGTGTCGAATGAAGACGCGTCGACCCAGTCGAGACCCAGGTCGAGCCATGAATCCGCAACGCGTTGACATTGGAAGAATAGGTGATCCACCGACTCGACGGCCACCCCGCAAAGGTAGCAGGACTCGGAATCAACCCCCAAGAATCGCGTGCAGCGGTCCCGCGTCATTACGCGTTTGCGCCTGAGGAGCCATAGAAAGAAACCGATACGCTCAGGGAGGTGAAGGCCCCATATGGAGGAGCAGTATTTAACGAGGGCCTCGGAAGGGCTTGGAGGCGGCCTCCGAATAGCCGCATAGGCCTTCTTGACCGTGAAAGGAGCGCCTCTCCACACCCAGTGGTCCCGCCCCCCGGGGCCCTCGCAACCGACCAAAGAATCGCAAAGCCGAAGGAAATCATCAAGACTTTGGTCTGAAAAATTAGCGTTGAATCTGGGCATCCAGTTCCCAACACACCACACATCAGCAACTTTAACCTCCCTGTCCGCTGCCAAGACAAATAGCCTTGGGAATCTAGAAGCGATAGACCCCTCACCGGTCCAGTTGTCGAGCCAAAATGCAAACGATAGGCCGTTGCCCAAGATGGGCTGGAACAAGTCCTGATATCGAGGCAGCAGCGAGAGAATCCCCCTCCAAAATGGGGAAGGTCGAAAGCCCGGAGTGGGCGCAAGGGCCAGGGTGCTCCGACAGAGGTAGGTCCGGCGAATCAACGTGCAGCATAAATCATCCGAGGTACCCCACACGCGGGAGATCCATTTCAGTAGCAACGCCTCGTTCATAGCATTTAGGTTACGGACACCCATCCCTCCTTCCGATTTCTGCAACGTGACTGTGTCCCAATCAACAAGATGGATGCCCCCGGCCATCAGCCCGCTCCCGCGCCATAAGAATCTCCTCATAATTTCTTCAATACGAACATGAATCCCCTTTGGCAATAAAGACGTGGACATGAAGAAGGTGGGGATGGATGCCAGTACCGCCTTTAGAAGTACCAACCTCCCCCCCCCCCCCCCCTGGAGAAGATGGAGGAACTCCATCCTGCTAATTTGCTCTCCATCTTCTCAATGATCGGAAGCCAATCCGCCATCCACGCATGACCGAAAGTAAGGGGCGTCCCGAGGTAACGAAACGGCAGATTGTCGCAGCCAACCTCCATGTCAGCAGAGCAAGAGCGTGCCTCCTCCTCGGAGTAGGCAAACGGCACCAAAATGGACTTGTCCCGATTTTGGACGAGACCTGACATTTCCCCAAACAGATCCAGCACGGCGCCAACCGTCCCAACCTCTTCCCTACCCCCCTCCACGAAAAATAATGTGTCGTCCGGATATTGTACCAAAGGGATATTAAGATCGTCCTTGGAGAAACCCAAGAACGGGCCACAGCGTTGCACCTGCACCAACATGCACGCCAACGCATCCGCCGCGATAACAAAAAGGAGCGGGGCAAGGGGGCATCCCTGCCTGACTCCCCTCTGAAGCTGATAAAGATGGTTTGTTGAATATAGAAGATCATTGGAAGTTGTGAGGTATTCCAAGCATCCCAATGGTCAACGGAATAGAACGTCGCACTTTTCTAACAAGTTAAATCTATTAAGCCATGTTAAGGTTGCATACAAGGTATGTATTAAGTTATATGGGTGATTGGACATCTTTAAGAGCAATTTAATCTCCTTGTTTAATCCACTATTGTCTAATATTGGAAGTTGTGTGGGTTGGGATATACAAGTAAAGTCCCACACTACTAGGAGTCTGTGAGAAGAATATTATCAAGGTTTGACCCATTGGATCCCATTCCAATGAGGGTTGTCATCCCATGAAGGTTTGACCCATTGGATCCCATTCCAATGAGGGTTGCCATCCCGACCATTCAGACCATTTGAACTATGGTGTTATATTTTTTATGGCATAAAATGATTTAACAAAATTCATCTCAACCATTGAAATGATTATCGATGTAAACAAATGTAAAATACAATGCGCCAAACATTTGATATGCAAAAATGATATTTACTCTATATATATCAGTTATGACCTCCTTAGATATTGCAATATCAATTATGCCCCTCCATTTTTTGAAATATCATTTGCACCCCTGACTTATTGGTGTTCTATCACTAGTTCCCTTCCGTTGGTTTAGCATCAATAAGTTGAACTTAACCATAGTTTTTTCAAATCATGTTGTGATTAAGAGGAGCATAATTGTCCAAACATCCCCCTCCCCCCATCCTCCTCTGAATTAGGCACATATGATATCTTGCACCGCTTGCTTGGGTGGCTTAAATTGGTCCAAACCAGATCTTCTCCGTCGAAGGATCTAGATCGGATGATACTGCTGCATATGAAAAGCAACAGAGAAGGTAGTACTGGATGACCTCAGATCGGTCTTATCTCCGCCAATTCTGCTCAGATCAACCTCCGATCGATTCCAAATGATTAGCCTGGACGTTCTGCATCGATCAACCATGATCTCGTCCCCTATCATGAAGTTTAGCACGATATGGAGACAGAGGGGTGGCGGACGAGGGTTTGGAGAGGGAGGGGCGAAGGAGGAGAAGGGGCGGTGGGGGAAGAGGGTGTAGGGGAGAGGGGCAGAGGAGGAGCCCTTCCCAACATCCTCCTCCGAATTAGGCACATATGATATCCCGTACCGCTTGCTTGGGTGGCTCAAATTGGTCCAAATCGGATCCCATCCGTCGAAGGATCTAGATCGGACGGATACTGATGCGCATGAAGAACTACAGAGAAGGCATAATTGGCTGGCATTGGATCTGTCTTATCTCCGCCAATTCTGCTTGGATTAACCCGGGACCAGTTCCAGATGATTGGCATGGATGTTCCGCATCGATCAAGCGCGATCTCATCTCCTATCGTAAAGTTTAGCACGATCTAGAGAGGGAGGGGCAACGGAGGAGGGCCTGGAGGGGAGGGGTAGAGGGAGGAGGAGGGGCTGGAGAGGGAGAGGCGGAGGAGGAGGGCATGGAGGGGGAGGGGCGACATAGGATGAGGGCCTGGAGGGGGAGGCGCGAAGGAAGAGGAGAGGCTGGAGAGGGAAGGATAGAGGAGGAGGGCAGAGGAGGAGTGGCTGGCGGGGGAGGGGCTGGAGAGGGAGGGTAAAGGAGGTGGTCAGAGGAGGAGGAAGGGCTAGAGAGGGAGGAGGAGGAGGGAGGAAGAGTGGAAGGAAGAAGAAGAAAATAGGAAGAAAAAGATATTTCAGCCATCCATTTTTTATCTAATTACCCTTGTGTCGCCAAAGTTAACGTCCGTTTGGGATGGGGATAGACGGCAACTAACCCGAGAGGCACAAATTGATCATTGTGGAAGAACCGAAGAAGTCGGGGGCAAAATTGATATTCGAAAAAAGGGAGGGGCATAACTGATATTCCAATATCTAAGGAGGGCACAACTAATAAAAACCCTAAAAGATGTATGTAGTTTGAAAGAAAAAGTAAGGCATGCTTGAGATCAGATATGATATATATACAAAAATTATGCTTAAGCCTTTGTATAAATGAACGAAAAACTCGTAAAATGCTTAAAAAACAATGTGGCTCTAGGGAAATTAAAAACTCCCCATTAGAAATCAAACAATATTCTAAAAAGCAAGTTATATTATATGACTTGCTGATACATACGAGCATGTTAATATGTCTTAATTAAGGTATAAATATATTGTGTCAGTAGCATACATATATCTATAACATCATAAATAAGAATCAACACAGAAATCATATGTATTCGACTAACAACACATACATATATACAAATTATACAATTATAATAAAACAATATGGAAGTTACTCCATATGTCATTAACATATATGATGATAATGGCAACTGACTAGTCATATAATATATTTACATATATTATAAACTTATAATATAACCATCAATCAGTGGCATATGTACCATTAACATCATACGTAATAAGTAACATAATAGTATATGAACCACTAGCAGATTGAGTCTGCGCTAGCTGTATGAATATACCCGCGTTAGCAGCATGTTAGTTAAAGAACGGTCGTGCCCGTGCCCTTCGCGACTGCCCTTTCATCTTTGAAGGCCGATCTTCCGGGCTCTCAGGTGAATTCCTTATATCTCTGAATCATGGTCTAAGCAGCCGTCCCCACCACTAGATAAGCTCTTTCCGCTGGGAAATTTCTTTCCTTTCTCAATATATTAGAGAAAACACAGCCTTTCCAGCTTTTTATTGATTGTTAGAATTTCTAATCTTTTTGATCAACTTCACATCAAATGAAATTCGGGTCTGAGCTATATATTTGGGGTTCTGGCTTATGTGCGAGGTTTCTAGCTCAGGGTCTGACATTATATAATCGCGCTCTGTCCTGGGGTTGGCGTCTTTTGCTCTCCCGCTTTCCCATCACCATTTTGAGCTTGACGTTGTTCCTATTTTCCCGAGCTAACATTAGATAAGGTTGTTTGTCTTCCTTGATCCCAAAAATTCTTTTTGAAAGAAAAAAGGGCCTCCACTGTATAGGTGTATGCCCAAAAAACTTCACCATTTATCACCAAAAAGTGTTACAATCCTATTGCATGTACAGTATAAAGAAACTTATGAGTTCCAGCTCTCATTCAACGCTTAGCATGCGCCACCACATTTTCACTGTAAAAACAATCCTGACGAAAAAACACTCCATTTTTAGCCAACCACAAAGCCCATAACATTGCCACGTACCCCGATCTCTTCCTATATATGCCGGTCCAATCTGTTCCAATGGTACTATAGAAACTAGAGACATTGTTGGTGCACACCGCATGATTCCCAAACAGGCTCCACGCCCCCACAGAACCCCCACAAGTGAAGAACAGGTGCTCGGCATCCTCCACGTCCACCAAACTCCTTTGACATGCTAGGTCCACCACCTGAACGAAGCACGCGGATCTGTCTGTTGTCAGCATTCTACCCCTCCAGAATAGCCAAAGGAATATCTTCATGCAAGTTGGAATCTTCCACTTCCATATCCGCATGCAGTCCGTCATGTAACCCTTTGGTCAAAGGTCATAGGACCCTTCAAGGCTTTGTAGGCCTTCCCCAACCGAAAAGGAACCACCGCGCCAGATCTAGCTGGCACGTCCATCATTGGGCCCAACCACAATCTCCAGCTCCTCAAGTAACATCATAAACTCCTCCAATCGTTGATCTGAGAGCTCAGATCTAAATTGCGGAAAAAAGTAATGCTCGTCCCAAGCCTCCACAACCGAGCAGTTTCGGTTTTCCGCCAATGCCTTTAGTCACAGGAACCTCACCTGTAGAATCCCGTCATATCTCAAAGCATCCGCCCAGAATCGAAAACATGTGTCGTCCCCAACGACGGATCTCATGAACGGACAAATCTCCTACACCACATTGCAAATGCCTCTCCAGAAATAGGAAGGTGTAAAACCTAGATCACCGAGACCATGAGAAGAAAAACCCGAACCGTAGATCCTTCGAATCAGGTTGCAGGCCAAATTGTTGCAGACACCCCAGATGTGGGCAAGCCACTTGTTGAGTAAGGCCTTATTCATCTCCTCCTGGCTACGAACTCCAAGTACCACATCCTCCGTTGTGTACGATGTCATCTTCCAATCCACCAAAGGAAATCCAGTTGATCGCCCAAATAACGATCAGAAGAAACGTCTCATGATGGTCTCTAGCCTCTTCCGCACCCCCGTCGTCATTAACCTAAAGACGACAGGAAGAGGATAGGCATCGCAAATAGAATTGAACGCAGCACCAGTCTACCACCTATGGATAAACAAACATATGTTCAACCCGCTGGTCTTTGTTCCAACTTCTCAATCACAAGTAGCCAATCGACGGCCCGCATCCTCCCTGCTACCAATGACACCCCAAGGTAATACAACGGCAGATCCCTGCACGGCGAGCGCAGAAGCCAGCACACAAGTCTATCTCTGTATCTCCCGGGCCAAACGAAATGAACTATGACTTTTCTCTATTAAGTCTCAACTCGAGTACTGCACAGAAAATGTCTAGAACCACTGACAACCCCCTACAACTGTATGCGCCACCCTCCACGAAAGCATCGTCTCATATGCATACTGGAGTATGGGAACAAAAATTGCATCCTTTGAGTATTGATGCAGCGTCGGACCCAAATAGAGGGCTGAATTTTTAGTTAATTTTAGTGGTCAATTTTACTTACGTTTATTTAAATTATCGTATCTCTAATTAAATAATTAGAGAGAGATGGAGATAAAGATCTCAATTTTTCATTAATACTTGACCTGTCCAAAAACATCGGACCCTCATCCCTTTATATAGGAGGGATGACATTACAAAAATAGAAATTAATTTAAATAGACAACCAATTATCCTAAACCGACTCTAACTAATTAACCGACCAAATTTAAAATCAAATCTACGAATAATTGTTGGAGATCACAGGCGATCTCAATTATTTAATTAGAGATACGATAATTTAAATAAACGTAAGTAAAATTGACCACTAAAATTAACTAAAAATTCGGCCCTCTATTTGGGTCCGACGCTGCATCAAGTATCCCCTACAAAACCTCCAGAAGTGGCACGATTAACTATGATTGTCAAGGCATCAATCGCAAGGACGAAAAGCAGCAGTGCCAGATGACAACCCTCACGCATCCAATGCTGCGGTTGGAAGTACCCCCCTTCGAATTCTCATTCATGAGAATAGCACATGATACTGTCATGACACCTTTTCATCCACGAAATCCATCTGTCCGAAAAGTCACGTTTGTGCAAAGCACGGCTTGAAATCTCTTGAAGGGGGCGATGGCTTCGAGAGTGGGAAGGGCGAGCGGTGGTACGACTGGAGGTGTGAGGGAAGTTGCGAGGGGAGAAGCTCCGGGCTCCAGTGCTAAGGGGGTCTGGAGATGGCGCAGGAAGGGCGGCGCTCATAGTGCAACGAGCAGGGGTGTGGTTCTCGCTGCGGGTGAGGAGGGGAGGGTTGGTCAGGGGCTCTCGGAGTTTGAAGGGGGAAGCAGTGGTGCTCGTGTGGAGAAGGGGGGATCTCGCTTTCGAGACGGGAGTCCGCAGTTCGTGGCGGCGGGTGGGGAGGTGGCTGAAGATGGGGGGGAGAGGTGGGTGCATGTCTCCCACAAAAAGCCGGAGAGGAGATGCTTCCGTTGTGGTTTGAGGGGGTATTTGGCGGCGGTTTGCGTTGCTCGGCCGCGTTGCTTTGCATGCGGAGGTTTGGGTCATAAGATGATCGATTGTGGCTCGCGTTCCCGGTCTGGAAGGGGTCAGTTAGCGTCGGGGTGCGCGGTTGTTCCGGCGGGAGTGTTTCCCTCGTTGGGGTCTTCGCACTGCTTCGGAGGTCGTTCGTTTGCTCAAGTGGTGGTTGATGGTGCGTGCCACTCCTCGGTGGCAGGCATGTCTTCGAATCGGAAGTTGTTGCTTTCGTCGGACAAGGGGTCCTGTTTTGGCGATGGGGTTGGTCCGAAGGAGTGCTCGCGGAGGTCGGCTGGCAGCCGGGCGATCATTGGTTTTTTCGAGAAGGACACCATGTCGATTGCCGAAGTGAACTGTCTTCTACGAGGGATTCTTGGCAATCAGTTCTCTGGGGACGTCTTCGCCTTAGGCCCTAGGCGCTGCTGTGTTCGGGGCCTGTCGGAGGAGCATCGTCTCCGGCTGGTTCGATGTGGTTTGGTGGGTGGAGTCGCTTGGAGGGACCTGCGCTTTGCTGACGGGGCCTGCTTGGACGTTGAGGTTTGTGTTGTTGAAGTCCGTGGCATTCCTTTCCTGTCACGATCGATTCATTATCTCCGGCGACCGCTGCGGAGGTGGGGTGAGGTTCTTGCGGTCACCGATGATGGGCTGTCCCCGGGTTCCGACCCTTTCACAACGAGGGTTCTCCTGGAGTGCAGTAAGTCCTTTTTGGATGAAGCGGTGGACCGTGTCTTCTACGAGAATTTGCAAATCGGTCGTTTCAATTGCCGGATTGAGATGTCAGTCGTTACCCCTCCGCCGCCGCCGGCGGTGGGTGTAGGGGCCTTGGTCGTGGCTTCGGAGCCGGGAAGGGGGAAGGGCATCGCTTCGATATCCGAGGAACAGGTGTCTCTGCATGGCCCCGCTTCGTGGGGCTCGTCACGCCATGATGATTTCGGGCGCCCTTTCAGTTCTATCATACGTCCTTTCAGTTCTACCCCGTGGACTCACTGCATGGATGCTTCTCTTGGTGTTTTGTCTGGTGACGTGGTGGGGAATTGCTCGGGGTTCGTGAGGGATTTCTGCGTTTGGAAAAGAGCGCCCGACCTCTCCATCCGGACTCTGCACTCGGATCTTCACGGGACTCGGCAACTGGGTGGGTCCTCTTTCGGGCCTCTTTTCGGATCGGTGATGGAGTGGCTTGTGGAGCTGGTTCCGACTAGCGCTCCTTCTGCAGCCCGGCCCACTCCTGTTCTTGAGGTGATGTTCGCGGGGGCGAATAGGGGGGGGGGGGGTCTCCCTCGCTTCATGGCTTCCCTTCATCCTCCTCGCGTGCGGAGGGGGACGGGGTTTTTCAGCAGGGTTATCCTTCCTCCCTTTCTCGGCCCCTTGTCTCACCAGATTGGCCCGAGATGCCTTTGGAGGTCTCAGAGGTTCAGGCGGACGATGCTGCGGTCGTTGGGGAGCCTGGAAGGAGATCAATGAAGAGGTACAGGAGAAGAAACAGATCGCGCTCGCGGGTGGGGGAGGTGCAGACTTGCTCGACTCTGAAAGAGGCGGTGGCGGAGCTTGCGGGCGTGATTCGATCTGTTGGGTGCGCGGAAGGTTCCTCATGAAGGTACTATCCTGGAACGTTAGGGGTTTGGGGGAGGCTGATAAGTGAAGAGCCTTGGGTGCGAGGTTTGCGGAATGGGGATGCGATGTCGTGATACTTCAGGAAACAAAGCTTCGGGATGTGGGGGAAGCCTTATGGCGGTCGTTTGGTGCGGGGAGCCTGGATGAGGTCCGTGCTCTGGACGTGGAGGGCTCGGCGGGCGGCCTTCTCATTGCGTGGAGGTCGGCGGTCTTCTCTTTCAATTCGGTCTTCAGGGGAAGTCATGTTACTACTGTGACTCTAACTAGGGTGGATAATTCCTCTCCGATTACGTTCTCTTGTGCTTATGGGCCTTGCTGCTATATTAAAAGAAAGGACCTTTGGGAGGAGCTGATTCAGATTAGTCACCGGGTCGTGGGGATCCCTTGGCTGATTGGAGGAGATTTTAATGTAACCTTGCGCTCTTCGGATAGACCCCGTTCGAGGGGGGGTCTGGATCAGGGCTCGGCGGACTTTGCTCAACTTATTGACTCTCTGGCTCTGGAGGATCTGCATGCGACTGACGTTTTATACACGTGGAGAAACTCCACCTCACGGTCTTGCATTGACAGGTTTTTGGCTTCTGACAAGCTTATGTTTGGTTTCCCTCTCTCTTTTGTTTCCTCCTGCCCTCGTCGCTTTTCGGATCACACCCCAATCTTATGGGATTCGGGTGTTTCGTCTCCCTCTAGAGGTTTTTTCAGATACGAGAAATGTTGGCTTTTGGAGGAAAACTTCAAGAACTATGTCGCGGATATTTGGGGTCAGGAGCGCGGTGGGGGGTCTGTTGTCGTGAGATTTGCGCGGAAGCTTGATCTGTTGCGGAAAAAGTTGGCTATTTTAAAAGGGAGAAGAGGGCTGCTCGGGTGGCGGCCAGAAAGGAGGCGGAGGAGATAGTGAGCTCTTTGGATGCTTTGGAGGGGATCAGGGACTAGTGAGCTCTTTGGATGCTTTGGAGGGGATCAGGGACCTCCGTGTGGAGGAGTTGGCCACCAGGTCGGCTGCCCAGGGGAGGGTGGAGCTGGAAGATCGGAAGCGTGTTGCGGAATGGTGTCAGCGGTCAAGGGTCTCGTGGTTGAGGGGGGGTGATGCTAACACGTCTTACTTCCATCGGGTGGCTAGCGGTAGGAGGCGCTCGAACCTCCTTCGCTCCATCTCGATTGATGGCAGACTGGTGGTGGGGGATGAGGACGTGGGAGGGGAGGTCGTGGATTATTTCAAGGATCTCTCCTCTAGGCGAACGCCGAGGCGATGGAGGTGGACTGGGGCTGGGGCGGAGATTCTCTCGTCGCTGTTGTGCGGTGACTTGACGAGGGAGGTGACTCTGGAAGAGGTTAAGGAGGCCGTTTGGGATCTTAACGCTAATGGGTCACCGGGACCGGACGGTTCCCGGTGGCTTTCTACAAAGATTTTTGGGAGCTGGTGGGGTGGGAGGTTTTGGAGGTCGTTGTCGAATTTTGTGAGGGTAATGCTGGCTTCGGACAAAATCAATAGGGCTCTCATTATCTTGCTGCCGAAATTCCCTCCGTCGAGCGTATTGAGGATTTCCGTCCTATTGCTATCTCGAATGGCCTTTATTTGATTGTGGCGAAGGTTTTCGCGCGTAGGTTGGCCTCGTTGCTTGATGGTATCATCTCCCCGATGCAGGTTGCGTTCATCCGTGGTCGTCAGATTGTCGATGTTACGGCTTTGGCTTCGGAGATGGTTGCGAGTTGGGCCAGGGAGGGGACTCACGGTGTGCTATGGAAAGTCGACTTTGCTAAGGCTTATGACTCCCTCGATTGGAGCATCTTGTGGTCGGTTTTGAGGGCTCGTGGTTTCCCGGAGATTTGGATCTCGTGGATGCGCCGTTGTGTCTCTACGGCCTCCTTCTCGGTTATGATCAATGGGCGCATGGTGGGTGGTCTCTTCCAGCCGCGAAAGGGTGTGTCAGCGATGCCCTCTGGCGCCCCTGCTGTTTGTGTGCAGTTGATGTGCTTGCTCGGATGACGGCTCGTGTGGTTGATAGTGGTCTCTCAATGGGCTTTTCCTGTGGCGAGAAGGTGATCCCTATTCTTCAGTACGCCGATGACACGATCGTTTTCATTGGTGGGGCGTGTGATGAGGTCAAGGCCATGGCGGCAACTCTGGAGGTTTTCAGCGAGATGTCGGGCATGTTCATAAATGCGAACAAATCTAAGGTGGTTCCATTTGGTTTGGATGTGGAGGAGGCGGCTGACTGTGGTTTGGTCCTAGGCTCGATGCCTGGCCATCTTCCTATTGATTATATGGGCATGCCTTTGGGCGGCGGGTAGGACTCGGCTGCGTGACTGGTCCAAAGTGGTGGAGAAGGTGGAGATGCGGCTGTCCGGTTGGAGCTCGGCTTTGCTTTCGAGGGGTGGTCGCCTCGTCCTCATTAAGTCGGTTCTATCTTCTATCCCCATGTATTATCTCTCCAATTGGCAGCTGCCTGCGGGGGTACGCAGGCGTATTGAGAAGTTGATGCGGAGGTTTCTGTGGGGGAGGAATGGGTTGTTTGCAAGTGGGCCGCATCTGGTAGGTTGGGAGGAAGTGACGAAGCGTAAGTGCGACGGGGGTCTTAACATTCGTCGGCTGGACCGTGTCAATGATACTCTTCTCCTGAAATGGGTGAACAGATTATGGGGTGACAACGAGGATTTCTGCTCTATCGTCTTGCGCAAGATTCACGACCTGTGCGGGACGATGCCTAGTCCGGATGGTTGTCTCGGGCCGCGGACGCCTTTCTGGCGTGGGGTGATGACGGTGGGCCAGAAATACTCTAATCTTTTTGTTGCCAGGCTTGGGGACGGGATGACCTTCAGATTCTGGACGGACAGTTGGGCTGGAGGGGTTCCTCTTGGGGAGATGTTTCCGCGGTTATTTGCTTTGACGCCTGATGTGCATGCATCTGTGGCCTCTTGTTGGTACGGGGATGATTGGTTTCCCATCCTTCATGGCAACCTTTCTGACCAAAGGGTTCGAGGAGTTGCTCAGTCTTTTCGACTATGTTGGTGGTGCGTCTAGGCCCACGAGGGGGAGGGATCACTGGGCCTGGAGGGAGGGACCCTTTCACGACGAGGAAGGCATACTTGGCGATTTCTCCCCTCTCCCAGCCGTGGGAGGATTCTTTGCTTCGTGACTGCAGCTTTGTGTGGGGCTTGAAGCTTCCGGAGAGGGTTGGTATCTTCTATGGCTATTTCGTAGGAAGAGGCTTTTAACGAGGGATCGTTGCGCTAGGATGCTCTCCTCGGTCTCGGAGGACTGTGCTCTTTGTGGCGGCGGCGTGGAATCCTTGGATCATCTTTTTTTTACCTGCCCTGTGATTTTGGGCGTTTGGGAGGCAGCGACGGCGGGTTGGATTGCTACTGCAGACTCGGCTTCTTTCTGGGAATCTATGATGTCTAACAGGGATAGGGATCGTAGTGATCTCTTGCGTCCATTGGCGTGCATTTGGGCGATCTGGCTGGGGAGGAACGAGGCTATTTTTAGGGGTCAGCAATTTTACAAAGAAAATGTTTTATCTCTTTATGCCCGTCTTGTAGTCGACTGGATGTTGGTGTAGCTCCCGCTCGGCTGTCGAGCTGGGTTCTCTGTGGACCTTTCTCTCTTTCTTGTTTTTTCCCTGTATATGTTTTTAGTTTTTTATTCCTAATAAAGAAGGGGTGAACACCACAGCATGTCTCCCCTGAAGTTTTAGACTTCAAAAAAAAGGCTTGAAATCTCGATTTCAATTTCGTTTTGGTCCCCTCCAAAATTGAATTTTGATGAAATTCGGGAAATTTCGACCGTTTCGGTGGAAATGTCGAAAATGGCTCAAAAAGCCATTTTTCAAACATTTTTTCGCAAATTAAGTTCTTCCAAGTTATTGCAACAATAAATAACTTACAAATACACATATATCACACATATCGCACATATATGTCCCTTATATCGCGCATATCGGTCATATCGATCAAATCGATGTTAATGTTGATTGTTGGATGATACATACTGGAAATTGATATCATCCAATTTAAGATCTTAAAACAACAATGATTTACAAATGCACACTTATATCACGCACATATCTCATCCTTATGCATTATATCACACCATATCGATCATATCAGACATATTGTTGAGTTGACTGATAGATACTACAAATGGAAATCAAAATAACTAAGTTAACAACACTTAGAAGACGTCTTTTGTTCATAAAAATAGATGAGAATTTTGATTCTAAAATGTAGATAATGATTAATTAAACAATGTTTTGTTCATAGAAATAATTGTTGTGGACAAAAAACTAATGAATTACATAATTAGATACAGACTTACAATAAAGATGCATCTATTTACGAAGATAAATGACGAACAAATGAAACAAACAAGCTATATCAGATATATAGAAGCTATAGAGTTGTTTCATTTCCATGACTTAAACCCAAAGGGGAGGAAGCTCCGCAAGTTGAATAATCGTCATATGTACCCCCTGTCGCACCATACCCTACCGAAACAAAATATACAAATCATTATGTGTTTTAATATTGGGAATGGGTAAATAAGTAGTAAATCAAGCTCACATAGATAATATCATTGATGTACATAGATATCGATGAAATTTCGTCAATATCAATCGAAACCCAGGAAATTTTGTACTGAAATCAATTTCAACTGAAATTGGTCGATATGTCGAAATATCATCGAAATTTCGGTCAAAATCCGGAAAATCAACATATATAGGAGTTTAGATAACAATGACCTCTTGAAACCGAAATTTCGGGGAAATTTCACGAAATTTCAATCCATGGTGCAAAGAAACCCAAATGAAGCGCCGGTCAACACAATCGTAGGCCTTCAAGAAATCCACCTTCCACAGACAGAACACCCTTAACTTTCCTCCTCCGTCAGTTCGCTACGATCTCGAGAGCCATAATCACACTGCCTATGAGTTGTCTGTCACGTAAAAAAACACTCTAAGATGGCAATATGATCTCGTTCAACATACCCCCTAAACAATTGTCCAACAACTTTTCTAGAATCAAATAAATAGCGTTGGATAGCGCAATCGGCCTACAGTCCTCAATTCTTGACGTAACATCCTTTTTGGGGAGCAAAAAAGATAATGGATCGATTGACAGGGTGAAAATCAAAGTTCCCCTCAGTGAACTCAGCCACCACCTTCATCACCTCCTCAGCAATCAGATCCTAGAATTCCCTGAAAAAAACATGAAAGCCATCTGGCTCATGGCAGTCGCCTGGATTCAACCCAAACAAGCCCTCACGAACCTCCAGCAACCTGAGCGGCCTAGTCAATGCCACCATGTCCTGGTCAGAAATGTGGCTGACCCCCTCCCCCAACCATCATGAACAACGATGTGATAGGCGCCTGCTCATGCCCTTGAAATAATCTGTCACTATCGTCGTCACCTCCCCGTCCTCCAACAAATCCAACCTCGCAAACTCATCCTACGCATGCTTTCTCCTTAGCTCCTTTTCATTGCGAGAGTCCCTCCTGAAAATCAATAACCTTTGCCACAACGCAGCCGCTTCAATGTGAATCTCACCGTTTGAGTCCTCAACTCCAAGGTCGGCCAGAAAGCTCCCACCATATCACAGAAGCCCTCCTCCAGCATTCAACACCGCTTGAAACTGAAGTAAGATGACGAAGCTCTACAACTGCAAAATCAAAACACAGTGGGGTGTAATCCAATCTTGACCTACATAGCGAAGAAGCGATAGCCAGGTTAAACATCTCCAATGCTTCTACAGAGAGTAGAAAGCGATCTATTCGCAATCGAGACGACGAGCTCCTCCAAGTACAACAGCAATTTGCCGCATCCAGAACCTCCAAAGCAAGCTCCTCCACCACCTCCGCAAAAAGGCTAGACCGGGGATCCTGCGCCCCTCTCCCACCCAGTCTATTCTCCGAATAAAGCGTGACGTTGAAGTCACCGCCTACCAACCACGCCATCTCCAAAAATATGTGCCTAACCTCCTGCAGCTCCTCCCACAACGCCGCATTCGTGGACGTCCTTGTAATACTATAAATCGAGGTAACCACAAATCACGAAAGATATGCCTTGCTCACCAAGACCACTGAGACTGAGTGCACCATGATCATCTCATCCACCCAATCAAACAAGCCCTCGATCCCTCTTGAGCTCCCAACTATGATTACCCCTCTGAAATCAATGAGATGGGAACCAGAAGTGGAGCTTCATCTTACATATTCTCACGAATCAAGTTTAGACTCCTGTAGGCACGTCACGTCAATCTTCCACGTAACCATCCACCGCTAACCGCTTCTCCGGTTGACCCAAGCTCCGCACATTCTGTGATAACTGATAAGAGCTTCATTGAGCAACTGATGGGAGAATCCCCGCCACCTTTACCCCCACTCTTCGCAACCGACAACTCAAATGACCCATATGTGTTGTTCTCTTCGTTTTCCAAAGCAGTTGTGATGCAACCTAATTAAGGGGTGACTTAATGGCAACCCTAAAACGTGAAAATTAATGGACTAAATGACGAAAACAACTAAGATGGCGTGCGATACGAAAGAAAATCAGCAACAATAGATAGCAAAATACTCGAGTTCTAGCACCGATTTCTCCACAATTTCAGGGCAAATCAAATAGTTAATGATTACTGGAAATAAATAGCGATGTTGTCGTTTAGAACCTCAATAAATCACCAAACCGAACAGCAATATAACAGACCACAACGCTAAGTTCATATGGTGGAATTATGCAGAGAAAAACGCTCATACCACACCCGCAAGGGGAAGTTTGTCACGTTTCAGATCTGGTCCTTGAAGGGAGCAGCGGCTGGGGGCGACTTCGGAGTGCAGGAGGTCCGTGGTCCAGGGGGGCAGAGGCCTAGCAAGTCGGCTGCGGCTGGCGGCGGTTGGACAGTGGATGGTGGTGGCGGGACTGCTGATGGGGCGTTGTGGCGGGGTAGCGGCGCGGTGAGGCGATATCGCGGGGGTTGGCGCACAGGGAGAGGGGCGGTGTTGGCAGGGCGCAGGAGTTCGGGGTTGGGATGGGAAGGCAGCCTGCGGAGGCGAGTCGGATCCGGGGAGGGGAGGCGCAGGGGGGGACTGGTGAGTAGCGGGAAGAGGAGGAGGGCCTGGGGGAAGGCGGCGAGAGGGAGAGGGAGGAGAGGGGAGGGAGGCGGCAGCAGGGGAAGAGGTGGCGGGCGGCGTCGGGATGACAGGGGGGTCGCTGGGAGGTGCTGGTGGGGAAGGGGAGTAGGGGAGAGGGGGGGCGTGCGTGGGGAGGGCTGGCGAGAGGGGAGGGCGACGAATGGTTGGCGGAGGAGGCGGGTTCGGCGAGGGGGAGAGGCGGTGGCGTGAAGAGGGGAGGGGGGTTTAGGGTTCGGATGGGGGAGAACGCGCGGGGGTAGGGGAAAAGGGGCCGAGGGATTAGAGAGGGAGAGAGAGAGATAAGTGATGGGGGAAAATAAACTTTCATTCAAACTTAATCCCCAAGCCTAATCCAAGGGGTGCCTTTTATAGAGGCTAATTCCCCCCAATTAAGCAACAACTTTTCAAAAATAGAAAAATAAAGAAAACAGAAAAGAAAGGATAATAAGGCCTTGTATAATGAGCCTTTTACATAAAATAAAATAAATAAAACAAATGATCGAAAAGTGATCATGTAAGATCATGCTGCATCAACTCCCCCCTGCTGAAAAGAATCTCGCTCCGTCGAGATGGCATCGTGGAGGTTCTGAAGTATATCGAGGCGGAGTTGTTGGAGTTCATCTTCGTCAATCCAGGTGCAATCTGTAAGAGGTTGTCCCTTCCATTTGACTAGATATCGTCGGAAGAGACCACGCCTAGTCGTCATATCTCGGATGTCTGCAATATCTTCAATCTGATCGACATCAGTCGCGGCTGGAGGTTGGCGCGTGTCATCAGCGGGAACTGCTGGCGTGGTGGCATCTGTCTGTTCATCTCCATGATATAAGAAGAGATCTGATACATTAAATACTGACGATGTCTGGACGTCTGGCGGCAGGTCGAGTAAGTAAGCATTGGGCTCAATCTTCTTGAGGACTCGGAATGGACCAATCTTTCGTTCACTCAATTTTTGGTGGACTCTCAAAGGAAACCTCTCTTTTTTTAGGTGGACCATCACTAATTCTCCAACTCTGAACTCGCTCTCTCTGCGATGGAGGTTGGCTTGGGCTTGTCGCCCTCCTGAGGTGCAGGTGGTTCGGAAGATGTTGCGTCGCAGCCAACTATCAGTGTCATTGACAGCAGGTGTGAGCAGGATGTTTGTGGGTGCGCTGTCAGGAGCGATAAAGTTCTCATGTTCAATTACCAAGAAATGTCCGGATACGTCTCCATCCACTCCTAGAGGCTCATAGTCGTCGGTTCCCACGGTGTCAGCAGTCAAAGCGGTCGGATCCTCTTCAGGTGATTCCTGCTGGTCAGGGTCAGGGTCTTTACGGTCATCGATGGTGCATAAATGGACAGGTCTATCCTTAGGGTTTGGGCACTCTGCTGCTCGATGTCCCTTTTGGTAACATCGGAAACAAGTATCAGGTCCTATAACAGGTCGACTTCCCAAGATGCCCGGTCCGGGGTTTACAGTAGGTGTTCGGGCGACGGCAGGAGTTGATGGTTTTGTTTGGGATTTACCCGTAGGAATCGATGGGGACACTAATGGTTTGGAGGTCGCCATTGGGGTACTGATGCGTGGGACGGAGTTCACTGAAAAGGACATCCTCCTTGTTTGGGCCTTAGCAAGCTTAGACTCAGCCCGTTCAGCCTGCTTGTAAGCTTCGCCGATGTCTTGACAGTTGTGGAGGTAGAGTTCATCCTGAATAACGGGGCGGAGTCCTTGCATGTAGCGGGTGACCTCCTGGACAGAGGTCTCCTGCAATCGGTTGCGGTGAACGAGGGATTGGAACCCTTCGGTGTATTCCCTTACGCTCATGGTGCCTTGTTTCCATGATTGCAGTCGCGCGTACAAATCTCGTTTGTAATCTTCAGGCACGAACTTGGTCTTCAATTTAGCTTTCATTTTGCTCCAACTGCGGATTTTACCTTTTCCTTTTCGTTTGCGTTCAGACTGCAAACGGTCCCACTATAGCAGAGCATGTCCCTTTAATTTGATTGTGACGAATTGAACTTTTCGTTCGCTAGGCATAGACTTCCACACAAAGAAGTGTTCAACGGCTTGGAGACAATCGAAAAAGACATCAGGGTCTCGTCCTCCGTCAAATTCTGGAACATCGAGGCGGATGCCTCGATCCCATCCGTCATCGGACCTAGGACCAGGTCGTGGCGGGAATTGATATCCACCAGTAGGTTGTGAGGTATATCCAGAGGTGTGCGAATCTTGAATCTGGGGAGTGAAAGGGGTGTCATCTCTTGGTCCTTCTTCTTCACTTTCTTGTGAGTGATAGTCGCTAACATGTCTGTCGGAAGTAGAAGGGCTAGAGTCACGGGAAGTGTTACTCCATGAGTGTGGTCTCCGGCTAGTACGCCGGCCTTTGTTTGGCGTCTCATTGCTATGATTTTTCTCTAGCATTTAACAATTGAGGGTGGCAATTTGCCCGCTCAGACGTTCGAGCATCCAATCCATTTTAGCATCCAAGGATTCTAACGTTAGCTCAGGGTGTGGGGTGTAGGCGGCTTTAGAGGAGTTAGGTTTGTCGGCCATGGGAATCCTAGGTTTTATGCTCTCTTTTGTTTTGGGATTTTTTTTTGTTTTCTTGTTTTGTATTTTTTTTATGCAATGAAACAAATGGAATGCAGGCGAGATGCAGGAACGCTAGGCTATGATACCAATTTGATGCAACCTAATTAAGGGGTGACTTAATGGCAACACTAAAACGTGAAAACTAATGGACTAAATGACGAAAACAACTAAGATGATGTGCGATACGAAAGAAAATCAGCAACAATAGATAGCAAAATATACTCGAGTTCCAGCACCGGTTTCTCCACAATTTCAGGGTAAATCAAATAGTTTATGATTACTGGAAATAAATAGCGATGTTGCCATTTAGAACCTCAATAAATAACCAAACCGAACAGCAATATAACATGCCACAACGCTAAGTTCATATGGTGGAATAATATGCAGAGAAAAACGCTCATACCACACCCGCAAGGGGAAGTTTGGCACGTTTCAGATCTGGTCCTTGAAGGGAGCAGCGGCTGGGGGCGACTTCGACAGTGCAGGAGGTTCGTGGTCCAGGGGGGCGGAGGCCTAGCGAGTCGACTGCGGCTGGCGGCGGTTAGACAATGGATGGTGGTGGCGGGACTGCTGATGGGGGCGTTGCGTCGGCGCGGTGAGGCGATATCGCAGGGGTTGGCGCACGGGGAGAGGGGGCGGTGTTGGCAGGGCGCGGGAGTTCGGGGTTGGGATGGGAAGGCAGCCCGCGGAGGCAAGTCATATCCGGGGGGGGGGGGGGGGGGGGCTGGTGAGTAGCGGGAAGAGGAGGAGGGCCCAGGGAAAGGCGGCGAGAGGGAGAGGGGAGGGAGGCGGCGGCAGGGGAAGAGGTGGCGGATGGCGTCGGGCTGACAGGGGGGTCGTTGGGAGGCGCTGGTGGGGAAGGGGAGTAGGGGAGAGGGGGGCGGCATGCGTGGGGAGGGCTAGCGAGAGGGGAGGGCGGCGAATGGTTGGCGGAGGAGGCGGGTTCGGCGAGGGGGAGAGGCGGTGGCGTGAAGAGGGGAGGGGGGTTTAGGGTTCGGATGGGGGAGAACGCGCGGGGGTAGGGGAAAAGGGGCCGAGGGATTAGAGAGGGAGAGAGAGAGATAAGTGATGGGGGAAAATAAACTTTCATTCAAACTTAATCCCCAACCCTAATCCAAGGGGTGCCTTTTATAGAGGCTAATTCCCCCCAATTAAGCAACAACTTTTCAAAAATAGAAAAATAAAGAAAACAGAAAAGAAAGGATAATAAGGTCTTGTATAATGAGCCTTTTACATAAAATAAAATAAATAAAATAAATAAAACAAATGATCGAAAAGTGATCATGTAAGATCATGCTGCATCAAATTGTGTCTGCCAGCCTCACTTCCCCCATCCTCACAGAATACATGCATGATGCATCCCCGCTCCTTCACCCTCTTCCTGATCCATGAGATGCCCCTCCTCCAGTCCTCCTGCCCCAACAGCATGCCCCTCCTCCAAGAGATGCCCTTCTCCAGTTCTTCATTAATAAGTAACATATTAATGAAGCAATAAGCTTAGATGCCCATCCAGACAATCAATTACCACCTTGCCCATTCACCTCATTACCTCCGGCAATGTCCACTCGGTAGCTTTGCAAAAACCTTCATATCAGTGGGCTCTCTGCATATTACAGAGGAATGCGAGTTGATTGACAAGTTGAGTGCCCGACTTTATAGAGGTGTTATGGCAGCATTCACTAGGGATATACACTTATTTTATTACAGATAGGATGGAAAATGGATAAAGATGCAAAATTCTTCTGATAATTTGAGGGCTAGTCAGGTAAGGATGAGCTGCGAGAGGTTCCCTCGTTTCGTTATCTCTGCATCTTAAACAGACGGAATACGGGAATAGTAGCTCTAATTGATGGATCTACTACAGGGCTTCTTAGTCGAGTCTCCGGGCATCCATGTTTGCCTTTGTGAGGAAGGGAGTTTCAGTGCCTTTCAGCAAATAGCTTTTGCAAGTCCCTGTCAGATAATCAATTGCCTAGTAAGGAGCATGATGTCCTACTAAAAAGGCCTACCAAGGAGCATGATGTCCAAGTCCATCAATGCTTCTTAAATTACCAGCCTGCATGTACAACAGTACATTGTTGAAAAAGATTTTCTTGAGCAATCAGAACTCCATGAACAAACAAACAACGTATATACTAATGGAAGCCCCGCAATCACCATTCTCAACAAGGTCCAACGTAGATGAGTATACTGATATGTGGACATCAGACAAGGCCATCTGAGAGATGTACCAGACTAGGTCATAGGGGCCAACGAAAATGAAGCAATCGCTAGAGTTATGGGGTTCTCGTAAGGATCCTCGATTAGGAAAATGGATGGAAAAAAGAAAATGCCATTAATAGGGACATCTTAGGCAGTACGTTTGGTGTTCATCTACTGCACTATAATTTATCGGTTTCGCGAGATCTCATCATATGACCATGGGTTGATGCACCAACGATGAAATTGACACGAAACATTCCTCGAAAACACGATATGAAATAAAAGGAGGCACAACCAATTGAAATACTGACCTTATCGGGGGCCAGCTCCCGTTCGCCGTGCAACACGATGGCGCGCGAGCAATCCACGAATCCAAGGTCGTGCACGAGGACCATCTCCCCGAAGGACACCAGTCCTACGAACGAGTTCTCCGGCAGCTGGGCCAGCACGTGCAGCACCTCGCTCTTGAGCGCGCGGAGCTCCCCGCCTTCCACGGGTGTGGCCGAGTCGAGAACGAAGACGAAGGCGGGGCCTGTGGGGCCCGTGTCCATCCCAGAGAGGGACGAGGACGAGAAGGAGCGACCGGAGGACGGAGTGGAGGGCTGGAACGCCGCAGGCGCGTGGTGGGGGGTGCGGTGGGAGAGAGCGTACTCGACGGTGCTGTAGGTGGGGAAGAGCTCGGCGGGTAGGTTGCTGTCGTGGAAGGCGATTGAGGCGTAGGAACGAGGGAAGGGGTTCTTGGAGTGGCAGAGAGGGCAGTGCCAGAGAGAGGAAGGTTGGTCGACGCGGGCGTAAGGGTTGAGGGCCGCCCGGCACGAGGCGCACCGGAGGGGCTCGTAGGGGAGGACGGGGATGTCCGGGAGAGGCATCAGTGGCGTGCACATCACGCTCAGCGGTACCACCAGGTCCGACTCCGCCCACGAGTTCCAGGCCCACCGGAGACCCTCCACTGCCTCCAGTTCCGCAAAGTCCATTCCCCCCGCCAAGATCGACGGAATCGATCGACCTTCTTCCCCCAGGAATCGAGAAGATGCTCTTCTTTTGGTTCGTATCGTTCTAGTAGCAGTGTTTCTCTAGGGTTTGGAAGCTGATCATCCAGGGAATCGTCTTGCTTTTCCAAAATGTAGGATCACGAAATATTTTTGTTCTGTTGTTTCTCCCACAGGGAAGGCGTTTGCTCATTGATCTTGCAGAGGATTAATTTCCACCGTGGTATATTTCAACCCATCAACAAAATATAACCATCGGGGCGAATGAATTTGTCGACCGTCAACCACATGCTGCGGAGGGATGTGTAACAATTTGATGATCAAATAGATTACGGGATTATCAACAGATATGTTTAGAGTTTTCCGATTAGCACATTGCCAGTAAACAAAGAAAGTGTAACAATTTGATTTAACCCCTTTGGATTAAAAAGTCACTTTGAAAATCATCAGTATTACTAATCAGCCATTTATATCAACTTTATATTTTCTTTATTAACAAATGCTTAATGATCTTATAAAGGACAATTATACATCCTAACATTTTTCAAATGATCTAAATACTTAACTCCACCTAAATGAGCTTGAGCATTGTCAATCGTATATGTAAGCTCATGCATGGGCTCGTATTGTAAATAACACAAGCATTCGATTAAATGACTTCTGATTATCAACCACATGGTATATGACGTGAACTTAATAGACCTCAAGTTTATCAAATAAGTTTCAAGATTATCATCATATATGTAAAAGGTCGCGCAGTATGCAAGTGGCTCTTGCAAAAAAAAGTAACAATTCAATCTCTAACCCTGCTGATTTTGATCTTGTAAAATCATTGGTGTTATAGATAGGTCATTTACGTCAACTTTCTAATTTCTTCATTAATAAACTTAATGCAATTGTTTTACTTATTTGATAGGAATGCATCTTTATTGCATTAAAAAAGGAATCAATGTCTTTACTCCATGCACATGTTTTTGATATTATCATATTTGATTTTTATTCTTGATGGAGAGAGGAGAAAACATAGGTTAACGTCAAGTTTTGCTTAATTGCTTGCAATGTTGCAACTAAAGATTTAGTTACATGCTTCAAAATCATAATAACATGTTATTGGGATTGCAGATTTGGTGGGAGTAAACCTTGGAAATACTACATGTGCTAGCTAAGTTATAGAATTGGTGAAGTGATTACATCAAGTTGGCTTCGTGATTTGCTCTTATAATATGCAGAGACTATAGAAGATACAATTTGTCAAATGGTGTTAATCGTTCATGTACTATTTGCTAGTTAGCATTTTTTTACTAGTCTTATATTGGTTTCTACAAAATATATGTGTACTATTTAATAGTATGATTATTTACATTTAAGCCCCTCTTAGTTGTTGTAATATCGATTATGCCCTCACTTTTTATAACATTAATTGTGCCACTATCTTCCTGTGGATTTATCACTTGTGAAGGATACAATTTGCTAAATGATGTTAATAATGCATGTACTATTTGCTAATATTAGCATTTTTTTACTAATCTTGCATTTTTTACAAAATGGATGTATATTATTTACAAGAAGAGTTTTTACATTTATGCATCTTTTAGATGTTGCAATATTAGGTATGGCATTCCCTTCTTTGGAATGCTAGTTGTGTCCTATCTTCTTCTAGTTGTATCAATTGTGCCCCTCAGATTAGTTGTCATTCATCCCCTTCCAAAACAAACATTAACTTTTAGACACAAGGATAATTAGAATTAAATACCTATGATGGATGCGTCACTTAATGTCAGTTCGGAAATTGCGATACCACTAAGGAGGGTGAATAGTGGTTCGAGTCAGTTTTATATTTTTTACGGAATATTTAGCAAACACATACGGAATCAATCAAGCAATCCACTTTGCATAATATTTTAGCATGGAAATCCACCTGGGTAAAACTCATGACCAGAGTCTTCCTGATTTAGGATTTCTTGATTAGCCGAGCTAATCGACCGCTTCACTGAAGAATGAGATATTTACGCAAATCTTTCAACCATTTACAAAGTTAATGCTTCACAAAGTTGGATCAACAACTAAGATCAATACTACATATCAAACACGGTAGCCCAAGTAGAAGAACATATGAACTTTGATTTTCTTCATACTTCCTTGGATATCTTACGTCCAAGATCTTTGCTGCAACTTAGGATCCCAAAGTCTTGTAGAAAGATGTTAACTGCAAACAAAGAGATAGATCGATAAATTTTTCCAGAGGGTATTATCTTCATATATATCAATAAATAATTCTCCAATCAAGAATAACGTTATCTAGAGATAAATCAGCAGATATAAATTGCACTAAGATTCACAAATAGTAGGTCATCAACTATGTCACAGATATAACGCAGACGAACAATCAATACTAGACAAATAATAAATCTCACCCTGTTTAAATGGCTGTCAAAAGCATTTTGAGTCCAATCAGAAGAACATGAGAGAAGGAGAGCGAGCAAACTCTACTGAACTAAAAAAAACTTTGATACAACTTTCAATCAAAATATTCTTCTCAAAAGATTGACTGAATCTATGAACATGAGAAAGAAAATCGAAGAAATCTCTTAGAAAGAGCTTCTCGCTTTCATGAAGAATGTAGAAGTGCTTACTCGAGTTGTATGTCTTCCAACAAAGGGTGTGGAGCCCCTTATATAAGCATCCATGAGAATATGGTCATTTGAAATAAAACTGGTAAGAAATAAAAGGTGATTTCCTGATATGATCGATCATGACAATAAGTATGATCGATCAACTACAAATGATCAACTAGGTCAAAGTATATGATCGATTAGTTGGTGACCGTTAGAAGGGAATTCAAAATATGATTGATAATATTGACCATCCCAAATTACCCGAAATTGATAGTGTAAAGTTATTGTGGTTGGGTAATTAGATATCAATAAAAAATCACTTAAAAGAGGGATAAGCGATTCAAGTTCAAGTGATGTAATTTTTTACTTGGGCAATGCCAATGGTCAAATACAAGGAAGCAAATGTGGCTTAAGCTTAATTCAGAACACTTAATGTACAATTTTTAAGGGAAAATATTTTTTAGCATTTTTAGTGCAAAAGAAAGATGCAAATATGATGAATTTGCGATTCATCATATTAGTCATCATTCATTGTCCTCCTTATTTAAACTACTCAACAAAATCTGTACTTAATTAGCTAAAATAGCATCTGACAGTGCACATAATTAACCCTAATTGAGTATATATATTGTACATATTTTCTGTTCCTTTTTATCTTGATTTCTTTTATGCAAAAATGCTAAAAAAGAGAATAAAAGCAATTAAAAATCAAGAATTTTATTTCTTAAAAATGCTTCTAAAAATATTTCTCCTTTTATTTGACCTATATTGTGTTTTTCATATACATGAAACTTGTAGATCTAATCATGATCTACAACTTTATGTTCTGAGTTTTTTAGTTTCGCTTATATATATGTTTTGTATTTTTCTTTATTTTTCATTTCTCTTTTTTTCCATTGGCCACGTCGCGCTCCCTGGAGCTGCCACGCGACCCTCCTCCTCGCGCACCACCCGCTTCCCCTTCCAAGCGTCTGATCTTCGATCCCATATCAAATCTGGGAGGTCTACTTCCGCTCTCACCCCAACAGTTGGATCGCGAGATCCAACGACCACGCCCTCTTCTTCTTCCTCAAGCCACCTTCTCTCTCCCACGATTCCAACGCCAACCACTACGCCCCCTTCCCATTTTCCCCATGCCTTGACACGTATCCTCCCCTCTCTCCTCATCCTCGATTAACCACGACCTCGTGAACCTACGTTCACCACCACCTGGAGCCACACCTCCCTCTCCTCAAATACTCACCCTCCAGTCGAATTTAGGTTCATCTGTCTGTACATGAGGGTCCTTCGAGCATCATCCTCCATCTTTGTGGCAGGAAGAGAGTATGAGATAGTGCCACGAAAAGTCTATTTCATCCGACGTGATTCTCATCTTCTCAGGTGAGTCGCAACCTTACTAGCTCGAGCTTCAAGCTGGTGACCTTCAGCTCATGAAGCGAAGACCAGAGCATCAACTCCAACCTCCAGGTCCGTCCAACGCCCCTCCAGTTCTCCTATGTGTGTTCATCTTCTCCATCAGGTACCCTTTATCCTTAGCTTTGTTTATTTTATTCGTGTTGTTTCTCTATTTTCTTCTCGCACACACAATCATCGCCACCTTATTCTGATCACCGCACTAGCTCTGCCTCACTTCTAACACCCTTGAGCATACATTGTCTCCCCTTCACCGCTTCTCCGCCATCGTGACCATGCCACTACACCTCCAGTCTTGCACGGGCTGGAACCCATTTAGGGATCTCTTCCTTCACACTCTGATGAGCCCCCGCTCCGCCTCACGACCACCCCATTCGAATCACATGTGCTTAGGCTTTCTCCTCTAACACATGTAGGAACTCCAATTCACTTGATTGGCCAGAATCGATAGCCCTTCTTCAACCTCATCCTTCACCGTCGAGACACCTTCCTTGACGGAGTGCTCCAGGCCTTCTCCGAGCTCAGCTATCCAATCATCATCTTCACAAGGAGGTCAGCTATCTCCTCCGATCTTTAGAGACTCTAGCATCGAGGGGAGGAGCATCGAGGGCTTTACCGGAGCTCCGCCTGAGCACAACCATCTGCAGAGGAAAGTGAAGAACTAGTGTTATAGGCATTATTGAATCTAGATGCCTCGATCAGATCTGACGGCCATCATTATCTTCTACACCTCGAGCCGAAGCGTCGTATCGACTCCAACCTCGGTGACCCGAACCCGAGCCGAGCCGCACCCATGTGCTATGTCTGCACTGAGCCTTTCACCGAAGCTACAGTGCCCCACATGTTTTGAGCACATGACCTAGGATTCTTACACCAAGACCCTTGTTGCATCACGGAATTCCAAGTCGATCCTCCGCGCGCGTGCACAACACGTGCTCCTGGAAAAATTATAAACCCCCGCTGCGTATGTTTTGTTTTATATACATCCCTCTACGCTTTGTAAAAATTGCACGCTTGCCCAGGAAGCTTTTATTTATTGCTATTTAGCCCATGGTTGGACCTATTTGAATTAAAAATCTTATGTTTTATTTCATTAAGGCCTATGTATTGAATTGTCAATATCTTGAGCACCCTTTATCCATATTACATGAAATTGATCTTGTTTTAACGTTGATTAAATTCTCTTTAATGTGAAATAGTTAGTTGCTACATTTTAACCATTGTGTGTGAACTAAAAATCAAAGAACGTAGGTTATGTAGAGTGATTAATTTCTTGTCTTAATTGGCTTGATAAATGGACTAAATGCACCACTTTGCTCCCTGATTTAGTTGATTATTAATTAAATATCTAGGAACTGAAATTGAAATTTATTTAACATTTCTTTCCTAATTATAGGTGCATAATGGAGATTTATTGATCATTCATTGAAAATATGCATTGAAATGTGATGCATTTGTTGACCTAGGACAATCTTTGATTTTAACATTGATGTAAAACTTGGATTTAGGGATGTAGAGAATCTTGTTGATTGGGGCTTTCAGGAGCTTAATTGGATTGGATTGAAAACCATTAGAGACTTAGGTCCATTTGTGTGTTTGGTTTTGCAATAGCATTCTGTAGCATCCTTTAACTTACATGGAAAATCCTAAAAACATCATGCATGCATACATCTTGTTTTGCATCAGGTTTGACCCAGATAGCCGCTTAGAGTAGCTTGATCACAATCATTAGGTATTAATTAAATCACATAATCCACTGCGTCCCTGAGTTCGACCTCGAACTTGCCCGAGATATAGATTAAATCCGAGACACACCTCGCAGAGATCCTTCTCTTGGTTCTGATACATTCATTGTGTCGTGCTACAACGAGTACGTTAAAAAAACACAATTAGTGGATGATTGTTGGCACGAGATCTTCGAGGATCGGTTATTGATGATACGAAATCGTTGTTATCCCCAAAAAATCCCGGATCAAACAAACATTTTTTTCATTTCTCTTGCTGCAAAATAATTACAAAAAATAATGTGGAGCAAGAGAAATGTTTTTGCTACTTATTTACCTGTATAACGGACAGGATCAAACTCAGGGAGGCTACAATTCCCAAGGGTTATTCAATTAATCGACGAAAAATCATGTAAGAGAAAGAGTAGGAATCTCAAAGGCAAACTATCCTCTGTTTTTGTGGAATTTTCTCTTTTAATTTTTTTATTTTTTTATTTTTATTTTTTAAATGATCTGATTTTCAGTTTTTTATTTATTTTTATTTTTGCAATTTTTTAATTTCAAATAAAGAACAATATGCACAAGATAAGAAAGGCGCACACCAAACTCTTTCTGTATTTTTCAATTATATCAAAAATGCTCAGAAAAATCCAGAGATTTTTTTTATTTTAAAGGATTTGAAATGTTTTTGGGAATTTTTGTAGAATTCTCAGATGTTTTTGTATTTTTCTAAAAATCAAACAGTGGCAAAAATGATAAATAGTGCACAACCTGGAGTAATTTACAATTTAAAAATATTTTAAATGCCCAAAACTCCTGGCAATTATTTTTATGCTAAAATAGAGATTAACATATGCAGACAGGAAGAGAAATCATGATTTTTGGATTTTTGTAGAATTTTCTATGATTTTCATAAGATTTTTAGTATTTTTCAATTTTTTGGGTTTTAAAAAAAATTAATGCACAAAATTTGGACTGGAATTACAAGACAATAAAATAAAACTAATCTATTTTTTTAGAAATTTTGGAATAATATTCGAATTTTTATGAAATTTTGAATTTTAGGAAGAGAAAAGACATTGTTTTTATTTTTTAATAATAAAAAATGATTATAAAATGCAATGAAAAATTTATACTAGAGAGATACGCACATCAGAAGCATAGCATGATTTTTGGGAGATTTATTGATCAAAGAAAACATTTATTTCAATAAGAAAAGCAAGCAAAATAAAGGTCTGGAAGTCATGGACTAAACTGCAAATATTCAAAGTTCTTGCATGAAAAATCAATGAGAAATAAAGAGAGGTACAGCAATACCAATTACCCAGTTGAAACGTGCCACGCACATGCTTGAGTTGGAGTAGGGGCTTTTTCAAAATTTCAGAAACCTTCAGGGGTAGAGTTGAAAATTTTCCCAATTTTTTTATTCAATACCCTAGGGTTTCTTTCGTTCATTGTTCGTTCTTCAGTGATGGGAGCCAAGAGTTACGCCGCCGTTCTTCTTCAAGATGGAGGCAAAGAGGGGCATGCCGCCGCTACTGTGATCGGCATTAGGAGAAGCACTGCGGCGGTGATGATCAGCAAGGCGACGGTGATGATTGGCAGAGCGGTAGTGATATGCTACGGCGATGCGGTTGTGGCCGCTGCGCGGTGGCGTTGAATGGCAGAGCGGCTTGGGCGAAGGTGGCATGCGAGCAGCAGGGTCGCAGGTGGAGGGGTGACGCTACGTGAAGGAGGAACGCCCGTGCGGTGGTCTGTCGTCGATGGCCGGTGGTTTAGCGCGGGGCGGAGATGCCACGCTGAAGGGCAGTAGTCACGCCAGCGGCTGGTTGCGTGTGACCATGGAGGCTTTCTTCAGGCGGCGAAGATCGAAGTCGCGGCTGATGGTGACGGCGGTTGCTTCAGCGGAGGCGCGGTGCGCTTGGAAGGGCGGTAGCGGCAGCGGAGGGCCCGTCACTAGCGTCTGGCGCATCGAGTTTTGTTTTATTTGCAAATGTAAACAGAGATTAAAAAATTAATTTTTTTAAGAAACAAAATTGTAAATAATTAGTCTTTTTGAATTTTTAATTTTTTTTATTTTTTAGGCGATCCTGCAAAACAAATGTTAGAAAGAAGGAAAAAAATATTTTTTTGTTTTTAATTAATGTTATTTATTTATCAACAACTTAGGATGCAAGCATGATGACTCGATCCTAAAATCACGTGGAAGATGTGAATGCTTGTGGTTCCGAGGGGAATGGCGGGTGGAACCGGATCTCCGACCACCGTGTGTGGTCGGAGGTGGGAGATCATGCGAGGTAGAAAAGAATGCGTAGAGATCAAGAAAGTGAGATGAAAAAATCGAGTTGGTGGCGGATCAAATCGTGATGAATTTTAGTATCTAAATAAAAACTGATGCCAAAATAAAGATGCGAAAAACTAAACTAAGGTTAATCTAGATGAAAAATAAGAGAAAATGTGGATCTCACCTTAGGAGCGGAAAATACCTTGATCACCTCGACGAAGGCCGACTCACTATCACCGGACGGCTCGGAGGCTAGGCACCCTTCTGCGACAAGAAGACTCTCGGAGATCGGGCTCCTCTCACCAAAGATTGATCAAGTTGAAAAGAGGGACGAGGAGCCATATTAATAGAAAAGATAGGAATTGAAATTTGAATTTTTCAATTTTTGGATGAAGATAAGAGATAAGAGAGAGAGAGAGAGAATTGAAATGAGATAAAGTAACAAGATAAGTGTTAAAAAATATTTACAATTAACTTTTTTTTGTATTTTCGTTACTTTATTTATTTGAAAAATAATGTTAATTTTTTTGTGGTAGTTAGTTAAGAAAATTAACTATATACATGTGTTATATACATATATTACATTATATACATGGGTAAATAAGCAAATTAGTTTTTTTATTTAAAAATTTTATTTTTTTTACAAAATACGATATGTTAGGTGAAATTGTACAAACCACCCGAGAAAACCAACTTTTCACTCGTAACTCCAAAAATTATGAAATCACATCCATTTTAAGATAATTAGAATACAATGGAAGTGAGTTTGGTTCAATTTGAGTTCATATGGAGCCAGAATTGGTCTTTCAATTATCGCTTAGTGGCTTTTTCTAAGTGTGGTTGCTTTTATTCTATACATGATTTGATTGTGCAATTATTTTTATTATTTAGGACACATTTTTATTTACAACTTCTGTTTTGAAAATTATTTTGTTTGAGGTCAATTTATGTACAAATTAAATAGTGTAAGTATATAAATATACACACCACACAATTTTTTGGATTTTTTGATTAAGGGCCCTATCTCCCCCTACTTTATTCCCGGTCGATCAGGTCAAGTCTTGACCTTCTCTCGTGGTCCGGGCCAGCCTGTATCTATTACATATATACAGTCTTCCCTTTTTCATTTATTTTTTCCTTTCTTTCTTTATTTATTTTAGCTTAAAATGGTAAGAAGTGTACAAATTTACACACAGATGCAAGTTAGTAAGGATATGGAGTTAGTGTTATATACATGTGTTTTATAAGGGATGTTGAGATAAAATAAATGAATAAAGATGATGAAATACAGATTCATCAATGATCAGATGGCACCGTTGTGGGGGACACAACTTGATTAGGATTTTTTATTAGGCTTGATTTCAGTGATTAGGTGAATTTTGAGCTATTCAAGTTGAGTCGTGTTTGTTTGAGTGTTTTTTTGTTATTTTTGTTTTAAATTATTTCTTATCTTGTTGGCTAAATATCTATTGAGCTATCTGACCATATTTGATTTGACCAAGGCCCATGGAGCGACTCATGAGGAGTTATGCGGAGGTTCGAGCTTTGAGCCCGGGCTGAAGAGGGTTGAGCTGGTCATTTTGGATACACAGCCAATTAGATAATTAGTTCATTAGCTTCATTTTGAGACATTATGTTTTTAATAATTTAGGTAATTTCCATTCCAGTGGTTCTTGTTTGAGAGCTCGCGTTTGTAAAAAGAGACTTGACATTTTTTTCTTCGTGTGTTGTTGTGTCAAGAGTGGTTCTCGACTTGAGTGGCGAAATTAGGATAGACACACTGTAGTGTACTTTAAATTTGTTTGTGTCATTCATAATTTAGACCATAAATATCTTAAAGATTCACCATCTTAAATATCAATATAACGAGATGCACGTAAACACGTACTACTTAGCCATATTGAAATCAACTTCTTCCATGCTAATGGTATCTTGTTTAGATGTGATTTTTCTCGATCTGCATGCATTTAGTGTAAATTTAAAAATTCAGTTATGCATAACACATGGAGAGTGCAGGGAGTCACTGTAAGTACACCTTCTTTTGAGCATGCATAATAAGTTTCTCGTTTGCATTCTAATTTTCGATTTCCTCCCTTGTTTTACAACTTAGGATTAAAAAGGAAATTGGAATTAAACTTTAGATGTACATTGTTTTTCTCACATTTAATTTTTAAGTGACAACCAAAACTCTAAAATTGAGACTGAATTGAGCATATCGATTAAACAAAAACCGGAATAAAAAGAACCTTGTTTTACAGGTGCATAAATCCCTCCTTGGACACATGCACTTATTTCCAGATAGAGTGGGTAAGGACGTAACCCCTGAGGATTAGACCAAAAATTCCCTGGACTTGTACCCTAAGCGCTTGGACTCACTCTTAGGGCCCTTTTATTGCTGCAAGCACTTGCCTCCGACCATCAGAAGAAGTAGTCACGTATTAAATGGTGCGGTTCGCCATTCGAACACATAACTACCTTAGGGAGACTACACCTGTGAGTAACGTACTCAAATATTATTTTACCACCAATTAAAACTGACAAAATAATTTGATCGAACCTTAACGACACTCACATGTTGAGTTGGTGAACTTTCCAAAGGGTTTGCAGTTGCTATTGTATTATGTGAGTTTATTAGCGCATGTAAATGCACCGTAGAATTAGTGCCTCATTGAATTCAGTGTTCTAAATAATTCTTTTTGATATCAAAGTATGACTAATTGGGGGGGATATTTGTTCGGACTTTGCGAATCTCTCGTTGAACCCTCGAAGCAGTGCGTATTCAAAGGTCAATTCACAACCTCGACCGGCATGGGCTCATGACCCTCTTGAGTCCAGGATTTCTCACTCTCAGAATGGTCACGTACTGACCACTCCCTTTCTCTCCTCCCACCTCACCGAGGAAGACCTTCGCTTCGATGAGACTGCTTTGATTTCGGAATCCTTTTCTCATCAAGACCACGTGGTTGATGAAGGTCCCAAAGAAGATTCAGTGAAAATGCCTCCAAAGAGAAACACGGAAGAGGAATATCAACGTGAGGATCTTATACATATGGTACTAACCAGATTAGCTGCATCTAAGCAACAACATGCATTACTCAGAGCTCAGTTAGGACAGCTCAAAGTTGGGATCAAACTCCCAATAGATGCAGTGTACAACCCCGGACAATACAGACTTTGGATTTATTTGAGTCCAATAGAATCCGAAGTAGATTTTGAGTTGAAGCTGCACTTTCTAAACTTATTATCATAATGGGAATGCTTTTGAGGAGCCATAGGCATTCCTAAGGGACTTCGAGCTCGTCTGTGCAACCTTAGACATCTCAGGGTTAGTGATGAATCTATGATTCATCATCTCAATATATTAATCTTAGCTAAATCCCTGAGTCAAATATCAAATAAATATCTATAAAATCAACAAATTAATAAAATGAATCTTGTAAATAAAATACATTAATTATTGTATATTTTATTGTACAAAATAAACTAATAATAAAAAACCGTAAAATAAAGGAGTTATTCACTTGTAAATAGCCAAAAATTCATGTATTTTTAAAAATTCTATATCAACTCTTTCTCGTTTAATTCTTTCTCTAACTTGTATATATAAATATAAATATATATATATATATATATATACAAAAATACAAAATAATTCCCACCATCAACAAATATTCCTATATCTCAAAGAGAAAAGGCCGTAAAGTCCAACTTGCCAACCATATTTCCGCTCCGTATGAACTCCAAATTTATCAAACTCACTTTTAAAGTTCAAGTTAGAAAATTATTTATCCAATGAAAGTGGTTTCATTAAAATCAGAGCTCGTTTGCAGAATATTGGTTTTGAGATCTAGTTGAATATTGTATATACTGTAAATTTTGTTCTTTTCTATTTATATTTACTTTTTTTCAATTATAAAAAATCCAAAAAAATATTTTCATGTTTTTTATTTCTAGTATTTTATTGTATTTTTATTTTGTAAATATCTTTTAACTAAAAAACAAAAAAATCTAACTAGAAAACCAAAAAATCGTGTACTTATTGTTTGTTTTATTTTGTTGACTTAGTTTTGTAATATAGTTTGTAATTTCTCCATTCTCTTTTATTTTATATTTATTTTTATTTTCTCTTTTTAGTAGCCTACTTTTATTTTATTTTATTTTTTCCATTCTCTACACTAGCCTCCCATTCTCCCCTCATCTTCCACTACTCCTCCAACCTCCACCCCATTTCTTTTATAACTTCCTTCTCCATTTTATTCCCTTCTCCTCCTTCATTCGCCTTTATCTACCATTCTTATAGATAAGGAGAAAGCTCACCGAGGTAAATTGGTGATAGCGCTCTACCACGATATGAAGCGACGACTTCCTTAAGGCGATATCCGCGGCGATCACCGCCCCCACATAGCGAGCTCTCGTCAAGCTCGCCTAGCTTCAAAGGACTCCACCATCCTTCTCGAGGCTACTACAGGAATGCATCATAGATCCTTCGCATATGGGCAAAATCACCACATGTAAGTTATCCCTCTCCTTTTCCTTATTTATTTATTTAACATTTTTTCTCATTGTTCTACACTTCAATCATTCATAATCATCAACATCACAAGCATCACATAAACCATAACACCGTTCCCACTTTTTGATTCTTGTTAGAGAAAAAATAAAATCAAAAAAATTCAAAAAAAAACTCTGGCTGACCTCCATCTTCATCGACCAGCTGCACCGGCCTCCTCCCTCACCATGCATCGCCTACGCGTGGTTGCACCACCTGGACGACCTCCAGCACCTTCGCCCACCCCTTGTATGACTGCACCACCATCTCACCCCCTGGCCATCACGTGCTTCCGCTGCACCCCAGCAGTGACCGCACCGCCCTCTAGCCTTCACACACGGTGGTGCATCACTGCCCCATCTCCAACACGTGGCCACCGCACGTGGCCCCACAAGCTCCAGTCGTCCGTCGCCTCTCTTGCATGCGGCCACCGCCGTTGTGCGTCGCCTCAGCCCCCCAGCGAGCCTCCAACACCCACACGCCCCGGTCGTGCACCCCCGTGCCCCTGGCTGCAACGCTCCACCTTCGAAGCAGAGCAGCTGCCTCGCGCGGATGTTGCTCCACTGCAGCCACGTCCACAAGCCACATAGCAGCAACCATGGCCAAGCACCTTGACCACATCTCGGGCATCCCACCACCGTGCCCGGCACGCGGCTGTCCGATGTCTCCACATCCTCAAACACACCCCCACGCTCTCCCACGTGCCCTAGCCGCGGCCTGCCGCTGCTTCAGACCACCAACTCTCCCTCGCACGTGCCCTAGATGCGTGGGAGAAGTGGGTTCCATTTTTGGAACCCACATTTTCCATGAAGGAGGGCTTACTCCTATTTGGGAAATTTTCAATAAATCTCCTAGAGGTACAGGATATTGAAGAAGTACCCTTAGGCACTACTTTATTTTGTTAAGTTTTTATTTTCTATATTGCAAAGACACCCCTACCTTTGATTTGTAATTTAAACCTCTATTTTACATCATTTTTAAAATCAAAAAATTACATTTTGTTGTTCAGCTAATTTTACATCACCTGGTTGTTTAATTGAATTTCTATGATCCTTTATGACTTTATTAAAAAAATCAGAGTGTGATTTTTTTTTAAATTTTACTCATTTATTCTCTGAAATTCACATGCATTAATTCCTTGTCAAAATTTATTTAAAAAATCAGAAATGATTTATCTTATTAAGATTTTATTTCTTTCCAAATGTCATGTAAAATGGATGTGTCTTGTGCCTAAAATAAATTATAGAGTGATTATGTAATTGATTTTTAATTAAATCTGAATACATTATTTTTATGAAATTTCAAGTCTCTTAGATCGCTCATTGAAATATTTATTCAAGATAAATTAGTTTTTGGGTAATTTGATTTCGTGATTTATTAGAAATTAATTAGTCATAGTCTCTCTATTTTACTTAAAAAATTCATAAAAAATCATATATTGTCAGAAAAATCAATAAAATAGCTTAGATTCATTTCATCATATTTGAGTTCCCGTTCAAATTTCATAATTTTTGCATATTATTTGTTCAGGAAATTTCGTAAAAATCCCTAAAAAGATTGTACTTTTCATTGTTCCCTTTAAAACTCAAAAATTATAAAAAAAAGACACATTTAGCATTCATCATGGGATTATATTTCTAAGAAAAATACATTTTGACTAAATTGGATTAATTTTGCATTGAAATTTAATTTGACTAAGTTGTTTGATTTCTTGAGAACCCAATTCAATCGCAAATTTGCATTTGCATTCTTATTGCATAAAAAATACCAAAAAATATTTCTCTGAAAACTATGCATTGATTGATCTAATTTGCATCCTAAGTTGTTCATTTGCCTCTTTGAGTTGACCCTGGGGCTTGCCCAGGTTAAAAATACATAAAACCACATTTGCTTGCTTCATAAATAATTCATTCGTGTGGTTATTTTTTATTGATCCTGATTGCCTGACTACAAAACAACACGACACATAACTTAGAGTGATTCTTGGATTATCAATCCTGATTTATATCAGGCTCACAACCCTTCCATTTGCCTTGGGTGGCAAAGCCGACTACTAGGTAAAGAACCTTGGAGTCACGGTCATGACATATGCCTAGTTCAAGGACCATTTTCTGAAGCAGATCTACCCCTTGAGTAGGACTAACATGATGAGAACACACATCACTAGCATTTCCCAGCTACCCCATGAAGCCTTCTGTGACTGGGAAAGGTACAAGGACATCCTATAGAATTATTCGTGTCATGGTCTAGATGACAACATCTTGGTCCAGTCGTTCTTCACTGGTCTCAACCCTGAGATGCAGGGTTTATTGAGCACTGCATGTGGAGGCATCTATACATCGTGTGGATCAGATACCATCTGGAAGGTATTTGAGCAGATGTCTAAGACCAGTCGCTCACAGATCGCCAGCATGGCATACACAGAGTCCCCTAGTTCACTCTTACCTAGAGTGGGGATGATAACTGAAGTCGGTCTCTCTCAGGACGTGATCCCCGGTGTGGGGCTTCTTGCAAACAAGCTTACAGTAGTTGAGAGGATAGACCGAAGGATTGATGACTAATATAGGAGCATCTCCAAGATACCAAGACAGATGGAGGAGTTGACTGAGAAGGTATCTAAGATAAAGATACCCGTCGTGGCTGCATCCGTTGCCCCCATGTAGCGATTTTACCACGTTCAGGAGCAGATAGTGTCAGGGCAACCCTAGCCGTAGGATCAGGACCAGTCCTATGCTTGTTCTTTCCAGCAGCCACGTCCATCAGCAGAGACAATTCAGGAGGAGCCTTTACCGGTTTGGGAGGTGAATGGAGTATGATATACTCATGACCCTACCAGACAAGGAAGTACGGGGGACCGACAGGCTTACTAGCACCCCTGACCTTTTACAACACCACATTCACCTCCGCACCACATCCTTCATAGAAAAGCTCTAGATTCCAGCCACCCCAACAGTAGTGGTAGTAGTACCAGCAGTATGGCCAGCAGTGCCATTACTAGGCGGGCCAACATGGCCCACAGTTTCAACAGATACCCTAGCACTAGCATTAGCAGAGGCAGTGCCCCAGCCAACAAGGCTAGTCCTCCCATTTTTCTTCCCTGTCTTATCACCTTCCTTCTTTGTCTGCTCCCTTGGACATAGAGCAGCAGATACTCGACGACATCTGTTCCTACAAGAACGAAATTTACAACTTACGGGTGGATTTCAACCGCTCGTTTAGATGGAGAGACGAGCAGTCTGCACCCTCTACCTTGATATCAGCCCAAGTTCAGGCTTACCCTAATAGCCAAACCGATCTGGTTCTCAGTAGTACTTTTGGTCAGTTATACCATTCAACATCTTTTAGATATGAACATGAGATTCTTTCATGTAGAGAATCTAATCATATGTCACTCAGGAGCGAAAGGACCGTGACCGAACCTGACTGGGCAAGGGACACGACAAGGAGCATCTTTAGAGCTCTACCTAAGGAGTCTTCAAAGGATGAGGAGGATAGGCTGCATATAGAGGAGTCCCATCAGCACCATTCAAGGATTCCCGCTTGGGGAGTGATGAACCAATGAGATGCCCTATTTAATTTAAACGTGTGTCCTTATTGTTGTAGTCGAGCAATCAGGATCGATAAAAAATTAACCGCACGAATCGATGAATCGATGAATTAAATAATGCGCTGTTGGATGTATTTTTAACCTGGGAAAACCCAAGGTCGACTCAAGGAGGAAAAGGAACAATTTCGGATCAAGTTAGGCGAATTAGCTCAAGGTTTTCCCAGCGAGATTTTCTTTTGTATTTTTTTATGCGATAAAAACGCAAATGCACAAATACGATTGAACTAGGTTATTAAGAAAATAACACAACTTAGCCAAATTAATTTTAATATTAAATTAATCCAAATTGGCCAAGTTATATTTTTTCCTAGAAACCTAATCCAATGATGAATGCAAAATGTATTTTTTTGGAATTTTTGGATTTAAAATGCACAAATAAAAAATGCAATCTTTTTATGGGTTTTTATGCAATTTTCATACAAACAGAATGGAAAAATTATGAAAAATTTACTGGAAGTTAAATATGATGAAATAAAGCTACACTATTTTTTTGGAATTTCTGACAATATATGATTTTTATGTTTTTTTAAGGAAAACAGAGATATTGTGAGTATTTTATTTTTAATAAATCCATAAAATCAAATTATCAAAAGAGCGATTTATCTCAAATAGATATCTAAATGATCTATCTAGGAGATTTGAAATTTTGTAAAATTGGTATTTATAGATTTAATTAAAAATCAATTATAGAAAACACTCTATAATTTATTTATGCACAAGATAACTTCAATTTAGGTGAAATTTGGAAAGTAATTAAAGCAACTAAGAAGCATCATCTACAATTTTTTCACAATTTTTGGAGCAATATTTAAGTATGTGCGAATTTCAGAGCTTAAATGGGCAAAATAACACTGAATTTCAAACTCTGATTTTTAATAAATTATCCAATGTTAACAAAAATTCAAACAAATATTCAAAAGATAAAGATTTTTATGCTCTACAAAATGTTATTTTGTTGATTAAAAAATGATGCAAAACAAATACTCGAATTCGAGCACAAATATAGGGATGTCTTTGCAATATATGAAATGGAAACAATTGTACCTAAGGGCACTTTTGCAATTACGGAAACTCAAGGGGTAACTATGCAATATTTTCAAAAAATATAATAAAATGAAAAGGTTGAATGGATCTTCGATAGTCTATGGCATGCCCAGGGAGTGGGTGTGCGATGGTGAGGGGCCGACGGCGAGAGGCGGAGGGTGGCATGCACCGTGAGTCTGATGATGCACGGGCAGCACCCATGGAGTCGCGCGGGCGACGTCGCTGCTGTGTGGAGGCTGGAGGGAGGGGCGCATCGCTGGCAAGGCAAGGGGGCATGAGCGGGTTGGTCGCGATGTTGGAGGGCCATGCGGCCGCAGGGCGGGGGCGGCGCGAGGAGGCGACAACAGCGGGGTTGGCGGTGGCCTCTCGCGCAACTCGTGGATGCGACGGAGCAGGAGCGCGGGTGAGTGTGGATGCACGCAGACGAATGCGCAGGTGTCGATCGAGGGGCGTGCCCACATGGGTCACGCACGGTGTGTGCTGGCGCATGTGGCGCAGGAGCACGCGCTGGGTTCCGACGGAGGGCGCGACGGCGCAAGGAAGCACGTGGGGCAGCTGCTGGGGCGCAACCGCGCGGAGTGGTTCTCGATCTGGAGGCCATGCGTGGGGGCTGTGTAGAGCCGCGTATGCGGTGCGCAGGAGGCACGCGACCGGGGGCTGCTTCGCAGGATGGCAGGTGTACATACTTGCGGCGGAAGGAGTAGGGTGGTAGTGGTGGTCAGCCTGCTCGAGGAGAAGGGGCTGGTGGGCGGCACGAGGCAGATGGCTGCCCATGATGGTGCACGTGGGCGGTGGCACGCTGCAGAAGGGCGACCTGCAATTTTTTATTTTTTTTTAAATTTTTATTTTTTTGTTGTCAAGAAATAAAAATGCAGAATGAAGAGGGGGTGGTAATGTTGTATGATGTTTATGATTTAGATGTGGTAAAAAATGAAGATGATCAAGGCAATAAAAAAAATAATGTTCGATAATAAAAAATAAAAAAAATGACAAAGTGAAGATAGATGAATTGCCGGTGGTTCTCCAAATTTTGGAGGAGTTATGCTGCAACTCCAGTCGTCGCCTCGAGCGGTGTGGCTGATGCACCGCAAAGCTGAGCAAGTCTGATTGGAAGCTTGCGACACGACAATGTGGTGCTGCGGATCTCACCTGAAAGGTTGTCATCGCTCAACTTGTCTCCTTCATCTACCACCTATAAGTTAAAGGGGCTCGACCTCTCTTCTCTCAAATTGGCGGATGAAGATGAATGAAGGGGATGATGGAAATAAAAAGAGGAGGAGGAGGAAGTTGGAAAAGAAGTGGAGAAAGTGGAGTGGTGGAGAAAGTGGTGACTTGGGTGAGAAATTGGAGTAGAGAAGAAGTAAAAGGAGAAGAAAAATAAATAAAAAAATAAAGTAATATAAGTAGGCTACTAAAAATAATGAAGAAAAAATAAAGGTAGAAAAAAAATAAAAAATGTAAAAAATTAATTAAAATAAAGAATTAAAATAATAATATATAAAATAATAATATAAAATAAAATAAAATATGAAAATAATAAAAAATTGGAGCAACACATGGCGGCTCTAGGAGCTGCCACGTGTCGCACCTAGAAAAATAAAAAATTAATTGTAAAAAAATTATAAAGAAATAACAAAAGGGGTCAAATCAAAAAGTGGTCAATATAAAAGTTGTTCGTCTCGACGAGAATGAAGGATCAAAAATCAAAAGAAGTCATCTGTACAAAAAGTATTTTTGTATGGCATCTTATTGGTATAAAATACTGCGTTTTTGTCTTTTGCATTTTTTGTCATTTTTGAATTATATAAAAATCAAAATAAAATTAGAAAAAAATATAAAAGAGATATTTACAACTTAATTTATTTTTTGAATTTTTAATAATTAAGAAATTAAAAAGATAAAATGAAGGGCAGTTTAGTCAATATGTACAATATACAATAGGGGCCCAAAACCCAAGTTTCACATACGATCTCTGGTTTTCATGAAATTAGTCTTATTTTGAAGGTATTTGAATGTATATTACTTTAAAAGTGAGTAAACTTAAATCATACATTATATGAGAGGGATATGTGCATTTTAAGGTTCATAGTCTCAAACTGTAATTTGGGTTTTATTGGACAATTTTACAAGTTAGTAATTTTTTTTTATATTTTTCCTTTATTAGTGTTAGTAATATATACACAATAGAGTTGGTTTTATTAGATTTGGAGTTAGTATAAAATAAATATAAATATGGTATTTTAGCTAATACACATGTGAATATTTACAAATGAATTTGGGCTTCTTATTTATGCAAATATGAATACTAAAATGCAGATATTATTTACAAATGCATGAATGCTAATTATGCAATATAAACAATGAAATGCAGTTAATTACTCAGGAACGAAGCTCTATTTTCAACTTTTAGAGTGATAAATCACAGATTCATCAACCCCTTATACTTAAACCTTGCTCGTCCCCGAGCAACTAAAAATGAAATGCAAAAGTGAAATGATTTTTGTTTCCATACCAATGTCATGAATAAAAGGTGAAAATGAAGCTTGACTCGACCTTTGGATTAATAATGTGGTGGAACCTTATTGGGATCTGAATTTAAGACCTAACAACCTTTGAGTTCCACAAGTCTTCTATTCAAATTGCCTCAACAGTCAGGTCATAACAGATCCTCATACGCAAAACTGATGACTTGGGATCTTACTTGTACTGTGTAAGTGAAATATAGCTCTCCACATCAGAAATGGCAAAGAACCGGCCTCCTCTAACATGGTAACTCTAATTCCCTGGTCTAGCAACTCTTTCCACGAGGAGCGGGGTATTCCCTTCTAAGTTTAAGTGCAACCAGTTCAAGAAGAGGGGGTGGAGAGAAGAATGGATGGCAGCCAGTGTAGCTACCTATCCTCGGATGCTTGACCAGTGTAGCCAAGTCATCCAGCTGCAAGCTTTGAAGCTCTTCTTATTTTTCTAGACTTGTATATATACTCCAGCATACATTTTACTTTTCAATCAGGCATGTCCTCTTTTGGAGACTCTGCATTTTTTCTTTCTTTCTTTTTCCTTTTTTTGACATATATACAAGGTGCAGCATGTGCACCAAGAGTTTTTCTTCTTGAGCCAGTAGACTATCCCTCTTTTGAAGTACTATTGCAACCCACAGCATCCCGTCGTTAGACGTCGATGCCACTAGACTAGGTTGGGATGCAATACCCTCCCTAGAGGAGGACGGATGTTTTCACCTGTGTGCTACTCCAAGCCAAAAGATTCTACCTCCTTACCACCTCATCAATGAAGAGCTACGTGCATGGTGCTTGTCCAAGTTAGGTCACTGTCTAAAAGAATCGTGCGTGTGTACGAAATATTCTACTTAGACCAATCAAGATGACATGTGAACATAGACTTGCGGACTCAGAGAATTAAGTCACTCGACCTGAAAAATCTTAACTCCAGTTCCTATAAAGTTCCTCTGAAATTAGGTAGATTAAGGTCAAATCAAATCCACCCTCGACATCTATTCATAACTTGGTTCAGAACCCACAAACTTTTCACATTCTATATGCTAATATGCAGATGAGATGTAGATGACATGCTATGTCGATGAATGAAGTGCAATACACATTTTTTTGAATGCAATGATGATATGCAAGAGTAAATAAGAAGCCTATTTTTTTTATTTTTTTTATTTTTTGTTAGACGTCCTATTTTAATACCAATTTTACAAGAATTTTATAAGTATTATACAAGTTATACAATATACATATTATACAAGTATACATGCATTTTACAAAAAAAATCAATTTTTACCCACCCCGTAATTAGTGTATAATATATACAAAAATACACGAAAGCACGAGCTATGGGTAAAGTATATTTGTAATATATACACGCCCCCTATACTTAGCGTGTGCTATGTCCTCAGAGCACGAGAAGCAAGAAAAAATACATAGCTCCTGCTAAGCGTAGGAGAGCTAAAATAACAACAATTATAGAAGTCACTCCGCCCCCTATACTTAGGCTTTGTCAGCCTAAGTATAGAAGAAGATCAAAATAGGGCAGGCGGGGGTAAGAGGGGAAGTGGATGAGTAACTATACAGAGAAGGCATCGGACCCCCTATACTTAGGCTCTAGTCTGCTTAAGTCTAGGACAAGAATGAGTGTGAGAACCGATGAGATCTAGAGAATATACAGAGAATGGTGAAGAGACTCGGGCCACTCTCTCCCTTTACTTAGGATCTGGTCATCCTAAGTATAGCCATAAAATAAAACGATATGGAGCCTGGGCGAGTGATTCGAATCACTGGGAGGGAGGGAAAGAAAATATATACAAGGAGGAGTGAGAATATACAAGGATCAAGAACAAACCTTCTTGCAGGAGCGAGGTGGTGGATAATATACATATGTGTCACTGTCGAAATCGTCCTCAGATGAATAATAGTGAGGTGTAGGGATCGTCCAACGAGGGTCGACACACAACTGCTTGCTCAGATATGGCTTAAGAACAACCGAACTGAGCTCGCTCATATAAATCACCTCATCCGTACCCGATGAGGATTCCTCCAAAATTCCTTCTCCAGAATGTTGAGGAAACTTTCTTAGTCGGTTTTCTAGAACCTGAATCATTAAGAGGGGGTGGAGAGCGACACACCTTGAGGGGTTCAGGGGAACACCTCGAGGAATCAATTCTCGACTTCCTCTCACCGGATAACCGACTAGAGGAAGGAGCAACCATGGTTTTGGGTGGGGTTAATTTAGTCCTGGTTGTCTGCTTTGAAGGTTCGGGATGTGGTGTGGTGCTGACCATGGGTTCCTCATCAGACGAGTCACCATATAGATTATAATATTCTTGAACGGTCCGCGCACGTCTCTAGAAGGTGATAGTGATCTCAGTTGGCTTGGCATTATTAATCGCGGATGTCGGATCGTCAAAATGGTCAAGGCAATCAGCAAAAGTCGTGTCCGACTCAATGATAACTTCAGGTCATGAGTCATCCTTAGAAGTTGTCATGGTGGTGGTGCAAGCAGTTGGTGAAGTGGAGGTGTGGGGAGTCTCTGAACCAACGGTCGTCTGGACAGTCGGTAACTCAGGTGTAGTAGAGAGACAAGACTCATCCATCTCTCGGTGGTAACGACTGTCTATGGATATGCGGGTCACCTTAGAGTAAAGTGTATCAAAGAATGGGTGAGGTCGGAGCGCTCCCAATACTGTAAAATTGATCTCCTGAGTCTCGTAATCTATAGTGTCCTTAGTTGAGGCTAAGAACGACTTCCCGAGAATAATAGGAGACTGGGTAAACTCTCCTCGATGCTCAATGTCAATGACCATGAAGTCTACCTGGAGTAGAGCACCTTGGAAAGTAATGATGACTGAAATGGTCCTCTCGCCTATTTTATGGATCGATCAGACAACTGAACGATCACTCTAGACTTCCTAAGTGATCCGAGTATGAGCTTGTAAAACACGAAGGTTGGGAGGATATTTATTGATGAGTCATCATCAATTCTCGCATGGGTAAAAATGGTGTCTTTGATTTCACACTCAACTCGGGGCAACCGCTTCACTCCGCGGCTCTTGGTCTTTCTCCCCATCATCAAGGAAGTGGCCATAGACACTATGTGTCTTTTAATCCTTGTTCTCTTATTACCCAAACTCTTAGGCATCAATTTACTTCTCACAAATCGTTTGAGGTCGGGGAAGTGATCTATGGCCTTTATTAAGTGAAGATTAAAAATCAATTCCTATCGAGTGCTTCCCTAAAGGCAATATCCAATTTTTTAGGTCATTTTCATTTCTATTTTTATGAGATTTTCTGGTTTTTCAATTTTTTGTGTGTTTTTAATGGACGAATGGTCATACTCTAGATTGGAGGGTAAGTGGATAGTAGAAGAGGAAGGTAGAATAGACTCCAGTTGCACAAAGTATGTGTTTTTACTTGTGTTTGATTGGTCTTCAACATCAAATCCACTTATTTCCTTTTCCACTTTCATTCCCAAGCTGGCAGAAATTGAGTGCAATATTTCAGTGACATCTCTCAACTTGTTACCAAATGATTCATTTTTTTCAATAAGTCTAGAAATGTCATCCTCCAAAAAAAAATCTCATGACGAATCATGGGAGGGTTCTCTCAATTGGAGGATACTGCTGAGATATTGGGGTCTCATACTCAATATACCTAGACTCTGACATGTAATGTTGAGTCGAGTATGGACCATCTGAATGACAGATATTGGTCGGAGCCTCATATGATGGAGTCAATAAAGAGGGGGTTCCTAGATTGAATCCATGAGTCCAATCATGTGAATGTATAAGCTCTCCAAATGTGATATGAAGGCTGGTCAATGTAGGCTTGATTACTAGGGTCAATCAAGTCAGAAAGATCATTAGGTGCATGCCTCTCCATTCGGTATATTCTATCAATCAAGTAATTCTGCCAGTCATCTGTCTTAGAAGTAGCTTGCTCATCGTTTGGTTCATTGATTCCAGCAAGCTCTCGAGAATATGGACAGTCAACCCAAGATGGAATTGGATCCGAAGTGTTAGAATAAGGAGTATGTGAGAAATGCGAAGAAGTGGATAAGTCAATCGAAGTTCTGACTTCATAGTCGGTTCGAGGTGGAACCGACCACGGGCAAGTGTCTCACGTGGATGGCAGATGATACATGAAAGAAGGAGAAGGTGAAGATGAACGGTATATGGTCGAGGAGGAATGACTAGAGACCTCAGGGTATGGGAACCAATATCTCGACATCTTGAAGAGGAAAGGATTGATGTACGTGGATCGAGGTGGAAACCATGAAAGTACACAGGATAACGCACACAAACAAACACAAAACAAATGCAAGAGAAAACCCAAATTTCACACTCAATACAATGAAGGACCCAAAGCTGGGTCTGATTAATCTGGTTGATTTTAAGTGTGATTTTCACGCAAGAAAGGATTACGTGGCCTAAAGGGAAGTCGGCTCAATGCCGGATGCATCTCACATGTTTAACCTATCGCCTAAGATACTAACACCCTTCCTCTCTTCGCTCCTATCACTAGCCGATGAAGTTCAAGGACCTGCCCCTGTCTACCTACCGAAGTAGGTGGAGGCTGACAAGGCTTATAACTTCACCCCCAGGGGGTTACTAGCAACTTGTCACGGTGCACCGCTATTTCACCCCTATCTACCTACCGAGGCAGGTGGAGGCTAATTGGTGCTGGTTAGTTGAAGCTCGAGTAGTTCAGCCTGTGATATTTGCTAGGATCGGGGTACGTGATATGGAAGGCGGGGATTTTGGCTCTATCTTAGGGTGTGCACACATACTCTGTACCCTCACTCAGCCTAAAATCAAGGTCAGGGATATTCTCCCGCAAACAGAATTTCCAATTTTATGTTGATTTTTTTGGTTAATTCGTTTAGCAGTCCCGATTTTAAGTTAGATGACCACTTGATTAGTCCAACACACAAGGCACACTAATCATCTAGTCCTAATTTCCTTTAATCCTGGGTTATAAAACCAAGGGGAAAGGAGCCGAGAAAAGCCGATGAATGATAAAACGATGATGCATGCCAAGTTTAGAAGACTTACAGTGATCCTCGTGCTCTACATGCAAAATGCAAAACAAAATTGAAGTTTTATACTAAATGAATGCAATCAATGAAAAACTGCTCCTAGACAAGCAGTTCTACTAGCGAGTGAAGAACAAATTTAAATTTGGCTAAGTTCTGCGGTCTAAGTGCGTCTTTTAATGGCGAAGTGTGGTCCTAGATATTACGAGCACAAACAGACCTAAGAAAGATCTAAGAGCCGCGAGTGCATGTTCTATCCTACGTCAAGCAACCACACAACACAGAGAGTCTTTTTTATGACTTAGTTACACACGTGAGAATCCAAACTGGAACCGCTTTAGATATGCAATTATTACAAGTTAATGAAAATTAAAATATCTCTTCAAAGATCTCCTAGGCGTCTCAACATCCAACTTGATCCACGAATCGTCAGCCTCCGATGCACTTCGAGATGCGTCGACTTCGAGAAAGCTGCTCCAAGTCCACCAGGCTCTCACACAAAAAGATGGAATTTTATGTCAGAGAGAGACAGAAAGAGAAAAAAAATTAAGCCGAGAAATAATTGGAAAAATGGAATAATTACAAATGGGTTCGGGGGTCAGACTACCCGAATGAATGGAAAACCAAAACCTAATTTTCTCAAGTGATCTTAAGACGTTTGCCTCCCCATTTAATTTAAATGCGTGTCATTATTGTTGTAGTCGGGCAATCAGAATCGATCAAAAAATAACCGCACGAATCGATGAATTATGTAATGCACGGTTGAATGTATTTTTAACCTGGGGAAGCCCCATGGTCGACTCAAGGAGGCAAAGGAACATCTCCGGATCAAGTTAGGCGAATTAGCTCAACGTTCTCCAAGCGGGTTTTTTTTTGTATTTTTTATGCGATAAAAATATAAATGCACAAATATGATTGAACTAGGTTATTGAGAAAATAACACAACTTAGCCAAATTAATCTTAATATTAAATTAATCTAAATTGGCCAAGTTACATATTTCCTAGTAACCTAATCCAATGATGAATGCAAAATGTATTTTTTGGATTTAAGATGCACAAATGAAAAATGCAAACTTTTATGGGTTTTTATGCAATTTTTTGTGCAAACATAATGCAAAAGTTATAAAAAATTACTAGAAGTTAAATATGATGAAATGAAGCTATACTATTTTTTGGAATTTTCTGACAATATATGATTTTTTATGGTTTTTTAAGGAAAACATAGTGACTGTGAGTATTTTTTTTTAATAAATCCACAAAATCAAATTATCAAAATAGTAATTTATCACAAATAGATATTTAAATGATCAATCCGGGAGATTTAAAATTTTAGAAAAAAATATTATTATGGATTTAATTAAAATTAATTATAGAAATCACACTATAATTTATTTTATGCAAAGTCAATCCCAATTTAGATGAAATTTGGATAGTAATTAATGCGAATAAAAATCATCATCTACAATTTTTTTCACAATTTTTGGAGCAATATTTAAGTATGTGCCAATTTCAGAGCTTAAATGGGCAAACTAACACTGAATTTCAAACTCTGATTTTTAATAAATTATCCAATGCTAACAAAAAATCAAATAAATATCCAGAAGATAAAGATTTAAATGCTCTACAAAATGCTATTTTTTATTAGAAAATGATACAAAACATATATCCAAATTCGAGCACAAATATATGGGTGTCTTTGCAATATAGGAAATAGAAACAACTGTGCCTAAGGGCACTTTTGTAATTACGAAAACTCAAGGGGTAACTATGCAATATTTTCAAAAAATATAATAAAATGAAATGGTAGAATGGACCTTCGATAGTCTAGGGCACGTCCAGGGAGTGGGCTTGCGGTGGTGAGGGGCCGGCGGCGAGAGGCGGAGGGCGGTGGGTGTCGCGAGTCTGATGCTGCAGGGGCGGCGCCGCTACTGCGTGGAGGCTGGAGGGAGGGGTGCATCGGTGGCGGGGTGAGGGGGTGGGCGCGGGGTGGCCGCGACACTGAAGGGCCACATGGCCGCAGGGCGCGGGTGGCGCAAGGAGGCGACAACAGCTGGGTTGGCAGCGGCCGCTCGCATGGCTCGTGGATACGGCGGAGCAGGGGCGCGAGTGAGCGCCGTTGCACGCGAACGAAGGCGCATGTGTCGGTCAAGGGGCACAGCCGCATGGGTCGCGCATGGCGCACGCGCGTTGGCGCGTGCGACACAAGAACACGTGCTGGGTTTCGGCAGAGGGCGCGACATGAGGATGCATGCGGGGCAGCTACTGGGGCTCAACCACGTTGAGTGGTTCTCGATCTTGAGGCCGTACGCAGGGTCTACGCGGTGCCGCTATTGCGACACGCAGGAGGCATGCGATCGAGGGCAGTTGAATGGAGGGCAGGTGTGTAGACTTGTGGCAGAAGGAGGAGCAGGGTGGCGGTGGTGGTCAACCTGCTCGAGGAGGAAAGGCAGGTAGGTGGCGCGAGGCGGATGGCCGCCCGTAGTGGTGCATGTGGGCGGAGGCACGCTGCAGGAGGGCGACCTGCAATTTTTTATATTTTTGTTTTTATTTATTTTTTTTAATTTTTTTATTGTCAGGAAATAAAAATGCAGAATGAAGAGGGGGTGGTGATGTTGTATGATATTTATGATTTGGATGTGGTAAAAAATGAAGATGAAGACAATAAAAAAATAATGTTAGATAATAAAAAAAAAAGACAAAGTGAAGATAAATTATTTACCTGTGGTTCGCCAGATTTTGGGGGAGCTATGCTGCAACTCCAGTCGTCGCCTCGAGTGGTGTTGAGGATGCGCTGCGAAGCTGAGCAAGTCTGATTGGAAGCTTGCGACACAACAACTTGGTGCCACGAATCTCGCCTGAAAGGTTGTCGTCGCTCAACTTGTCTCCTTCTGCTGTCACCTGGAGGTTAAAGGGGCTCGACCTCTCTTCTCTCGAATCGGCGGATGAAGATGAATGAAGGGGATGATGTAAATAAAAAGAGGAGGAGGAGGAAGTTGGAAAAGAGGTGGAGAAAATGGAGTGGTGGAGAAAGTGGTGAGTTGGATGACAAGTTGGAGTAGAGAAGAAGTAAAAGAAGGAAAATAAATAAAAAATAAAGTAATATAAGTAGGCTACTGAAAATAATGAAGAGAAAATAAAGGTAGAAAAAATAAAAATAAAAATAAATAAATAAATAAAATAATAATAATAATAATTAGAATAAAAATAAAAATGAAATAAAATAAATTCCGAAAATAATAAAAAATTGGAGTGACACGTGGCGGCTCCATGAGCGGCCACATGTCGTAACTAGAAAAATAAAAAAACTAAATGGAAAAAATTAAACGAAATAACAAAAGAGGTCAAATCAAAAAGTGGTCAACTTGAAAATTGTTTGTCTCGACGAGATCTACAACTTCCGTGAAGGATCGAAAATCAAAGGAAGTCATCTGTATAAAAAGTAGTTTTGTGTGGTATCTTATAGGTATCAAATACCGCATTTTTGTCTTTTGAATTTTTTTTGTTATTTTTAAATAAGATAAAAATCAAAATAAAATTAGAAAAAATATAAAATAGATATTTACTACTTAATTTATCTTTTGGATTTCTAATAATTGAGAAAATAAAAACATAAAATGAAGGGCAGTTTAGTCAATATGTACAATATACAATAGGGGCCTAAAACCCAAGTTTCACATACGATCTCTGATTTTCATGAAGTTAGTCTTATTTTGAACGTATTTGAATGTATATTAATTTAAAAGTGAGTAGACTTAAATCGGACATTATATGAGAGAGATATGCACATTTTGAGGTTCATAGTCTCAAACTTGAATTTGAGTTTTATTGGACAATTTTACAAGTTATATTTTTTTTGATATTTTTCCTTCATTAGTGTTAGTAATATATACACTATAGAGTTGGTTTTATTAGATTTGGAATTAGTATAAAATAAGTATAAATATGGTATTTTAGCTAATATATAGGTGGATATTTACAAGTGAATTTGGGCTTCTTATTTATGCAAATATGAATGCTAAAATGCAGATATTATTTACATATGTGTGAATGCTAATTATGCAATATAAACAATGAAATGCATTTAATTACTCAGGAACGAAGCTCCATTTTCCACTTTTAGAGTAATGAATCACAGATTCACCAGGGAGCCAAGAAGAAAAGGAGAACATGAATGCAACATCAACGACATAGCGATACCTCAGATTCTATGGATGATTTTGCACCTCCGATTGTGACGGATACCACTACAACTTCTATTACACAACCTATAGTAGATAGTTTTGATTTTGATCTCGTGTTGCTTCAAAAAGATTTATGTATGAAGAACTCTGTTTCAGTTAATGCAAATAATGATATTTCAGTTCATGATTCAGATTCTTCGACCTCTGTTTCCCTTGCTTCAATCCCTTTCCCTCGTGATTTTACGACAAGAATGCGCATCAAAAAGATTCAGAAAGATGACCCCGACATGGCACAGTTTTTTTAAGAAAATATCACATTTAAGGTGCCATGTGATGAGTATGTGGCTAACTATCCTGCATTCAAAAAATACCTTAAGGTGTGATGCACACCTATAGGGTTAGCAGAAATAATTCGAACCAATATGCGAAGACTCACGTCTTGTCAGTCGACACATCATATTGTCTTAAGAATCAACAACTACCAAGGAAAAAGAGAGACATGGGTGCTCACTACATGGAGAGCCGTATTGACGACATTATGTTTGCATGTACACAATTAGATAACGGTTCTTCAATCAATCTTCTTCCCTTATCATTATATCAGAAATTGGAGTTGGGAACACTTTGAAAATCAAGAGCTTTACTCCAATTCGTAGACTGTTCAATTATAATGTTGGGAGAATGTGTAAAAGCGTTAGTAGAAATATTATACAGACAATTGTTGATTGATTAAGAATATAATAAAATATACAAATGCTAACCATCATATGTGTGAAGTACGTTAAGTATTTAGATTCCTCTGGGATGTTCATATAGAGAACTTTAAATATTTATATCATGATTTGTTGCAATGATTTTGTAAGCAACGTGAGCCCAAGGCGAACCATTCCTACAATAAATGTTATTGTAATGTTTGATATATAATTAAAAATATTGGTTTATTTTCACTCATTGTCTGAGATTAAATGAATGAATACACTAAAATGCCCTTAGTACAATTAAGGTTATGTAACATGGCCATCTTGATGATCATGCAGTTGTTGATTCAATTGTTGAATCATAGAGGCCGGTGCTTGGATGAATATCTAAAGAGTTAGATTGAGTACTCATCAAGCACCATCAAATGATTATTAAGAGATGATCTCCAGTCTGAGTAGGAGATGACAATCCTTTCTCACTTGGCTGATATCTAACTAACCTATTGATGTAGTCCCTCTACATAGGAATAGATTTTCAGAGGTATCAGATAGGTCAAAAAGTTGATGTAGCGACATCGAGATAACCAAGTTCTATGTCGTATATTGTCATGGCATAGGCATGCTTCCTCTGACCAGAGACAGATGTAATATTATATGTCTAAGTATGTATATTCGGCGGACTGATTGGTTGATGGCCTAGTCAAGCTCTATACACTGGCGAGCAGGTATGCATACAAGGACATATGAGTAATACGATCTCTCAAAGGGATCATAGATGTTCACTTGTGAATCGGAAGACATAAGCTCACTCATAAGGTATTGGGACCGATCAAATTCCATGCATGATCATCTTACTTTGGAAGCATATGATATATACTTTTGGAAAGCTTGTGATCGATACAAACTCCCAATGACCAAATGAGAAACTTAATGATAAAACCCTAAAGATGACAGTGTAAATTGATCTATATATTTGGGTTTATTCTAGGTCTTCTAGTATGCAGGATGTACATGTATTAGGAATACCTGAGGGTGAAGTGATCATTAACGATTGTATAACCATGATGCTTCCATTCCGAGGGAGTGATGAAACATGTCTAGATTTTAGTGACTCCTCTTATCTGAGAAGTGATCTGATCTTGGTCCAAATGTTGGACAATGATCTGAATGAGATTTAGATGCAATAAGAAGGTTATATCTACGGTCTTGATTTAATCATGCATCTGTGAGAGCTAGAGTTCCCCGAGATCTGGATTTGAGATGTGATCTCAATATCCAAGTCATTATATGTGGAGCGTACAATCACCATGTCCTTATCTTCAGGTATCCGCGAAGAAAGCACATTATTCTGGAAAGAGTTCAAGAATAATTCCATTCTTGAATTATATATCTGAGCATTGAGATATTAATAATTAAATGTGATTTAATTATCATGAATAATGTGAATATGATTCATATTATTTAAATACATGAAAATGATGATCCAAGATATTTAAATGTGATTCAATTATCAAGGATATAAATTATATGGATAGTACTATCCATATTATTTATTTTTATATATATTATGAATGTGATTTATAATATTTTAGAGAGAGCTTATTGTAAATAGTATCTTCAATTAATTCTTGATATGAATTGGATTCACATTGAAAATTAATTGGAAATACAATTTACATTTTATTTTGGGTTGTGAATATGATTGACAAGTTAATGGCATGATTGCAATATTTACAAAATTAATTTGGAATTATTTTTGTGAATTAATCTACAACAAAAGTTGTTGTAAATATATAAAGGATTAGAGGAGCTAACACCATCCATTTATTGGATGGTGGACGATGACCCTTTGATTTGTTCTCAAGGGTGGTCGTCCCCCCATTTTAGGAAGGTGAGTGGCCTCCTTCCTAATCCTTCCATGCTAATTGATTTAGTTTAAATTAAATTATGTTAATTATTTAATATATATTTAATTTAATTTAAATTAATTATTATTGTATTTTTACAACAAAATCATGGCCATCGAATAGAAACACAATCAATCTCAACCATTGATTTTGTGTATCCCATAGATTGGAATCCATGGACTCCCAAAATACTATAAAAGAAGAGGCAACCCTAGCTCTTCTTTTACACACAACAATTGAATCATCTCTGTCTCTCTCTCTCTCTCATTCTCATACTACATGCCTCATTTCTCTCTCATAGTGACTGTCTACCTTGTTCCCTAGAGAGAATCGCCATCGTCGCCACACCGTCTCGTCGCCGCTTCGACCGCTCGTGGATTTCCATCTCCGTCGGTATGCATCGCTCGTGAAGAATACATCGGATCTTGTGTGACGAGATTAGGAGATTCCTCGCTTGGATCATCAACTTGGATTGCGAGGAGTACACATCATCATCGCACTCGCAAGCGTCTCCTCCGACGGATCAGACTTGAGACAGGAGGTCTCTTGCTTTAGAGACTTGATCGCAACCACGCTTCAAGAGGTAATCCTACATCTTAATTGTGGTTAGATGAAATAATCTGAGAAAGATTCTTTGATCATGTGGTTTATCACTTTAAATTTTCCGCTGCACCGAGCAACTAGTGTGACTAGTCACTCCAGTCGCATACGATGTGATCATCATGCTTCCGTGATGTGCTTAAGGATCTCTCCATATAATTCAAGTGGTATCATAGCCTTGGTTGAGGTATTGTATATGATCTGAAATCCTAGGCGATCGAGGTTCAAGTTTCGGATGCACGAGAATTATTATTTTTGCATTGGATGCAAGTTTCGAATTGATTTTATGCTTAATTGACAACCTACTATTTCTGCATTGTTTGGATGTGTTTTTTATTAATAAAATGTATTTCGAATATGTAAATATGTCTAAAAAATAGTACATATAATTGGTACCAAAAGTGCATGAAAATAACTCGAAGAGTTCCCGTTATGAAAGATGTTTTTCATGAAATAACAGATATGTAAGAAAATTATTTTTACTTACTGTTTTCTTATAATGAATTATGAAATAAACACTTGGATTAGGTAGAGAATCAAATCAGCAAACCGCTTAAATTTATTTTAAGCAATTCGGAATCCGTTTGCCTTAGATATTCCATATTTAGTGGAGATGGGTCAGAAGATGATTAGATCATCAAACCTTTTTACTTAATGTGTTTATAATTTGAATAGTAATCATCAAAATTATGAATTTGCCTTGATTAAATATGATGTCTAATAATATGAAAATAAGTGATTAATCATTATAGGTCATTGAATGAATGTTTCATGAAAACCCTATTTTATCCTAGATAGTTGTAGGACAATCTATATATGCAAAACATTGTTACTTGAGTAGGATTGGGGATTTGTTTAGCAAATATTCTCATAATATTAATCAAAATGGTTTTGATAAATATTATATGGTATAACTTAGGTTGAAAGATCGAATATCATCTTAAATACAAAATGATCAAATCACATTATCCTGACTTGAGGCGGATAAGGTGTCATGACCCCAATTACGGGCCGTCAGATCCTCCCATATCTGGATCTGCTACTCAGCAATAATTTATTCAACAATTACGACTAATATTCAGAAACATGCAGCAATAAAAAATACTCAGAAGGAAGTATTTCAACACTTTTCCATTCACAAAATAATTTTTTCATGATACATTCTCCAACTATAACCATTTACATGTACATCAGCTGGAAGGAAACATACAAAAAATAACTAACTACCTTACAAAGTAAAGCTACTATGGCTGGCTGGATGACTATGTTAGTTGGTTGGATTATTAGTCCTTATGCTGGCTCACTGACACTAGTTGGATTTTCCATAAATCATAGGATAATAATTAGCGAGTGCTAAGCAACGAAGAAGAGAAAAGCAAACAAATGTGTATTTTTTTAAAACTTGTTGTCACAAAAAGATTCATCCATTCTCATTAGTTTAATCATATTCCTTTCTATTCCACGTCAGGGATTAGTCCAGGGAATTACATCAACACTATATGGACTCCGAAGCTGTGGACACTTCAGGATTAGAGATTGTGTTGATCTGATGATCTTATGCCGCCGCACGTCGCCTCAACCAATCCTCTAATACTACCATGAAAATTTCCTTTTCTTTTATCATTCAGGGTCTCAAACCCTTAGCCTGGCAAACAAAGAAGCACATCGTCCTCGAGGAATCGACAGTTTAAAACCTCAAGATACATTTAATCACATAAACCGGCGGCTTTAAGAACATGTTATCGTAACCCAGCCACTATCAAACCACCCATGCCTCCACATAGCACGACGACATCTTCCGTCGTTCAACCCAAATATATTGGCACCGGTACCACACCTTGCAAATCATTCATTTTGTACGTACTTATCAAAACAAGGCAACCATGTACCACCAATGTAGGGTCACACCAATACGGGTTCCTTCCGACAAACCTACAGGTTGCATGTCCAACCTATAGTTCTACTCCCAGTCATTTCTTAACGTAACACACGATCCTTTTCATGATCCAACTTAATACACATCAATTCCCATGATGTAATTCTTTCGTTAATTCATCGATTTGCATAATCATCAACATTGAGTATAGCCTCACATAAATTCATATATTTATATACTCATATTTATCATTTTAACTTCCAAACCCTAACTTTCCAAGCCACTGCATCAATTCAATGCTTAGACCTTATTTTAGTTGAAATCATAAAGCAACCTTTCATATTTTCTCAAAAAATAGCCAAATTAGGGTTCTTCCTAGCGAAGAGCATAAAATCAAGAATCTCAACGATCTCATATGAAAACCCAACAACAAAAGGAATGATTTCGTTACCTAATCGAGCTCTCTCTCATATATGCAGTGCTTTATCGTGATTCTTTTTCAAAAAGGATGATTTATAGCTCATGAAACGATCGAATTTCATTTTCGTATCAAAAATGCTAAGAACGCGCCAAGAACATGAAGAATGAAGGAAGAACACGAAGAACATGAAGAACACACTAAGAAGGTGAAGAACATATTTTTCTCTTAACATTTCAGCAGAGCTTCCCCTTAAACGGGGTGATATTTTTAGGAAAATTCTGGCAGAGTTTCCCCTTATATCTGGACATATTTTTATAAAAACTTCGACAGAGTTTCCCATTATATTTGTACACATTTCTATAAAATTTTCGGTAGAGTTTCCCCTTATATCAGGACATATTTAAAAAAAAGGAAAGAATTTCCTCTATAAAACCACCAAGAGGGAAACAACAACGAATATAAAAGAATATGATCAAACTGCAAGAGATAACTAATAGGTAGACACCACACATCTTAGGTGAGTGAAGGTGTGACGAATCACAGGGTTCACTGACGTGCATAGCCGCCTGCACCTAAGTAGGGTGTTACAAAGATTTCTCATTGAACCACAACAGAAAACGAATCGGAAAGAAGGACGAATAAAAAACAAAGCTAGAAGAAGATAAATCGAAAACCCTATCTCAAGTTCGAGCATACTTACAAAACCAACTGGGAGAGGATCGTACCTTCCTCCTCCTCGTTCTCGCGGTAGCGCTTCGCTAGCGCTCCTTCCTCGCCTCCCACTCCTCCTCCCGACCTCTCAACCCTAGCCCTTGGGGTTGTGGTAGTGGAAATTGTAGAGAATGAATGGGTAGGGGGGCTATTTATAGTCTTTAGAAAATCGCTAATCATGGTTAGAAAACCATGGTTTAGACCTTAACCGTGATTAGCAGCCCATGGTTTTGGCCAAAATTTATCTGGAACTTTTTTTAAGCCTGGTTTTCGCAGCCCAGGTAGCTGCCTTTATTCCATCAAAAACAAAAAGTGCAAACGGAGCCCTTCAAGGGGATATAGGATTAAAAGTGAACAAAAAAGCCACATATGGCTATTAAAGTTCGGACAAAAAGGAAAATAGAAGGAATACATGAACATTATTCTTCTAGCCTTTTTCACTTAAGAGGTCTGCATCTCTGTAGTAGTTTAATTCTTCTCCAAGCAGCCAACCATTCTGGTTCACGGAGTATTAAAAAGGAATTTAGAGGGTTCTGAACATGCACCCTCCAATAGAGGGTATAGAGTCTAACAATAATCCTTCCATCAGCATCCAGGAAACAAGAATAAAGCAGTACAATGGCATCCATAAGGTCCTTAAGAATTTCCTTTATCGCAATAGGACACCAGTCCCTCAGGTCTACCTCAGTGACAATTTCAAAAAAGGAATCGATACTTTTTATCACAGGTAGGCCACCAATCGAAAAATGAAAATCTTCATAAGTTTTAAGACCTGGTTCAACCAAATCAATTCCCAGAGAAGAACCTTGAATCTGAGATGATTCGCATAGTAGTCTGTAATTCTGCACATCCTTAAGATCGATAAAGGGGCCTCCTTTGATAAAATTGCAACCGTTGCTCCTATCAAAGGTAAGGGAAATCTTCCAGCAGATCTGATAATAAACCGTAGATTTCAAAAATTTCTTGATAGCAAAATCAACAAAGTGCCATGCTGCCTGTGCAACCGCGTACTCAGAGCATAAAAAAGAAACTTCTTCCCATTCATATTCAATGTCCTCTACTAGATCAACATTCCATTTCTCCAGAAGATCAAAGAAGCGGCCCACCAAGAGAGGAAGCCCATAAGATCTTAAATGTTTGTCCGTCCATACTTTCAATCTCGAATCAAAAGTTTTAACAGCTACTTTGCAAAGGATTTCCATAACCTCGAGAAATTCCAGTTGGGAGTAAACACTTATTCTGAATCTAGAAGAGAACTCCTTAAAGAGGGAAAGAAATACCAGGAACCCTCTTTCAGCTTCAATGATTTTCAGCGACAATTCATCAAACACCTTTTGTGCACTGTTCCTGGGAGCCATCTTTTGATCCATATTCGATGAATGAGCTTTAAGGAGGAAGAGAAGAGTAGATCTACTTAAATCCTTGATCTTCCAACCAGAACCTTTGATCTCTCTTAAAAACAGAAAATTAGAAGCCATTTGGGTAGCTACATCCGCCAATATAACATCTTTCCAGCAGTGGCAGGGATTTATAGTCCCATACACCTCGGAAAGGCGCGAAGCTGTCATTTCATTCAGATTCCTGCTATATATAAACCCTGGAGCTCGGAAATTTGAGAATTTGGTAAAACAAAAACAAGATAATTTGAGAACAAGGAGTGAAACATTTGAGAGTGGAGATTTAGCTTCTGTGTACACATCCAACTGGATGTGTGCATTTTCACCGATAATCGCCAAGGAGCTTGTCCAGACATTGAGAAGGATAGTAAAATATTACCTGCTATCAAAAAAATTCTTTCGAATTTTCTCCTTAGCTTTCCTACTATTTGGTGTTCTTTTTTTCACTGATTCCGCAAGCTTCCTTTTAGCAAAATCCACATATTTTGAAGAGTTTTCACCTTTTTGAGGTTTGCTTGTAGCTGTACTAGGCTCTATAACCTTTTTCCCTTTATCAGCTGAGTCCTTAAAAGGGCACATAGGTTCCTGTGAAGAAGTTTGAGCAATATCCTCATTCAGATATTTAGAAGTCAATTCTCTCTCTATATTTTCGACATTATTGAGAGCATCCAAGGAGTTTGCTGTAGAAATAGGAGCTTCTATTATCTTGCTTTTCTTCAATTATCTTGCTTTAACTTAGGGCTTAAGTTAAAACTATCCAGAAGACTCTAGATTCTCTAATGACGCTTAATTAGCACTAATCGTGATTAACTTTTACTAATAGTGATTTAACCTTCACGGCTTGCGCTTAACTTTTACTAACCAATGAATAGTGTTCGCTAATGATCATTAACGATCCTCAATCCATCATTAGTTTCTTTAATCGTATTTAATTAGTCTTAATGACGGTCATTAAGATTTAATGACGTCTTAAACCTCCTTGCTTCTCTTTCTTTCGAAAATCATAACAATCGAAACGAAGTCCGATTAAAATGAAATAAATTCCATTGGTTTCCTCTTAACAAGCCGGATCTTATGATATAGGATTCGAGAGATGGCCAAGTTCAAGGCTTTACAATTATGACAACCTTAAAGGAAGTATCGTCCTCGAGACTTACAGTGTAGGCATAACAACCTTAAAGAGGATTGAAACCATAACAACCTTAAAGAGAATGAAAGTTATTTCATTTTTTTAATGAAGGTACACACAATACATGGTGTTATCACTTAAACAAGTAGGGGTATTTTTCTCTAATTTCTACCTCAATTCCCATGTGGCTTCTTCAAACTCTTGGTTGCGCCACAACACTTTAACTAGAGATACCTCTATATTTCTCAACTTCTTGATATCCCTGTCTAGTATTCGCACAGGTATTTCTAGGTATGTCAAGTTTGTCTCAACATGTAGATCATCATAGCTTATCTTATGCTCAGGATCCTTAATATACTTTCTCAGATTTGACACTTGAAAAACATCATGTATTACCGAAAGATGTGGAGGAAGTGCAAGTCTATATGTGAATTTCCCAATCCATTGAATAATTTCTAAGGGACCTATGAACCTGGGTGCCAACATCCCACGCAAGCCAAACCTCTGAACTCCCTTCATAGGTGATAATTTTAGGAATATAAAATCACCTACCTCAAACTCAAGGTTCTTCTCCTGGTACCACTATAGCTTTTCTGATGACTCTGAGCAGTTATTAGTCTTTTCTGAGCAAGCTCTACAACTTCTCGTGTCTCCTGGAGTCTATCTGAGTCGTAAAGGTTCTTTATCCCGACCTCTTGCCAACACAAAGGAGTAGTACACCTTCGTCCATAAAGTGCTTCAAATGGTGCCATGCCAGTACTTGTATGGTAACTATTGTTGTAGGTGAATTCGGCAAGAGGCAAATGTTTCACCCATGATTCTTTCCATTCTAAGTCACATGCTCGTAGCATATCCTCTAAAGTTTGAACCGTACATTCTGATTGACCATCTATAAGTGGATGATATGATGTGCTCAAGTATAGTTGTGTGCCTAAGGCTTTCATGAAGTTCTCCCAATAGTGTGAGGCAAATCGTGAATCTCGATCGGAAACTACATCCTTTGAGATGCCATGGAGACGAATCACATGCGTAATGTATAACTCAACAAGCTGGTCTGAAGTGAAAGATAATCTTATTGGAACAGAGTGTGCTACCTTGGTCAAAAGATCTATTATAACCTAGACATTATCTTTACCACCAGTTGTCTGAGGTAAGCCAGAACGAAGTCCATGGAAATGCTTTTCCATTTCCATCCAGATATAGGTAGGGGTTGCAACAATCTTGGTGGCTTTTGGTGTAAAGCCTTTACCTGCTGGCAGGTAAAACATGAATTCACAAACTCAACAACATATTTATTCATTCCCGGCCACCAAAAGTATGAATGAAGATCCTTATACATCTTCCTAATTCCTGGATGACTAAATAATCTAGAGCAACGCTCTTCATGTAAGATGTCTTTCTCAGTTCAGGTGTGCTTGGTACACAAACTCTGTGATGGTTTTATAGTAACCCATCTTGTATCTGGAATCCCTCTATCTCATTCTTTTCAAGTTATTGTCTCAAGTCATTGTGGACTGGATCATCCTCCTGTCCTTTCTTTATTCTATCCCAAATCTTTGGTTTGTATCGGTGAGGAATAATTATAGTATTGGCACTACTATAAAATGGTTTCCATTCACTCAATGTTGATAGTAAACCCGAGAAGTGGATAGCACTCACCAACTTAGATGAATAAGTTCTTCCGCTAAGGGCATTTGCTACGACGTTCCCCTTACCAGGGTGGTAGGAGATGGTGCAATCACAGTCCTCCAACAACTCTAGCCACCGTCTCTATCTCATATTGAGATCCTTCTGATCAAACAAATATTTCCAGCTTTTATGATCAGTGAAGATTTCAAAAGTAGTACCATAGAGGTAGTGTCTCCATATCTTTAAAGTGAAAACTACGACAGCTAATTGAAGGTCATGTGTCGAGTAGTTCATCTCATGTCTCCTAAGATGTCATGATGCATACACATCTAGCTTACCATGTTGCATAAGAACTGCCCAAGTCCTTCTTTAGAATCGTCAGTGTACACTGTAAACCCTTCACTCCCAGAGGGAAGGATAGGTGCAGATATTAGGCATCCTTTCAGTGTCTGAAAACTAGCTTCGCATGTGTCAGACCATATGAATGTGACTTCGTTCTGAGTCAGCCTAGTCCTTGGCAATGCTATTCGTGAAAAGCCCTTTACAAATCTTCTATAATACCCAGCTAAACCTAGAAAAGATCGTATTTCTGTGACAGTCTTCGTGCATTCCCAACTCATCACCGCACTAACCTTTGTAGGATCAACTGATATACCTTCTGCAGAAATAACATGGTCTAAGAAGGATACTTCGGACAACCAGAAGTCACATTTGCTATATTTAGCATACAGTTTGTTCTTCCTTAATATTTCAAGTGCTTGTCGGAGATGTTGTTCATGTTGGTACTTATCCTTGGAGTAAATAAGCACGTCGTCAATAAAAACTACTACAAAATGATCTCATAACTCCCTGAATACTCTATTCGTGAGATCCATGAAAGTTGCTGGGGCATTTATTAGTCCAAAAGGCATAACTAAAAATTCATAATGTCCATATCTAGTACGAAAGGCTGTCTTGGGGATATCTGCATCTTTAATCTTCAACTGATGGTATCCAGGTCTTAAGCCAATCTTGGAATATACAGTTGAACCCTGCAGCTGGTCAAAGAGATCATCTATTCTTGGTAGAGGATACTTGTTCTTTATTGTTTTCCTGTTTAGTTGTCTATAGTCTATGCACAACCGCTTTGACCCATCCATTTTCCTCACAAACAGGACTGGTGCACCCCACGGTGAAGTACTATGACGAATGAATCCTTTATCTAACAATTTCTGTAACTGTACTTTTATCTCTCACAACTCAACTGGTGCCATCGTATGTAGAGGGATAGAGATAGGCTGAGTATCAGGTGTGAGAGAGATTTCAAATTCAATCTCTAGCTCAGGTGGTAACCCAGGTAATTCTTCTGGAAATATATCCGGAAACTCGCATACCATAGGTGCATCTTCTATCATTCTATCTGACCATGATGTAGTGGATACATAAGCTAAATAGCCTCGGCACCCTTGCTCTAGAAACGGTTGTGCCTTCAGAGTAGAGATGTATTTGACATTATCATTGGATGTCTTTCCAATGAACTGGAACTCTATAGAGTTAAAAAGGTGAAAAATTATTGTCTTCTGAAAACAATCAAGGCATGCATGATGCCTTTCTAGCCAGTCCATCCCCAAGATGAGATCAAAGTCCTCCATGGTTTTGGCCAAAACTTATATGAAACTTAGGGCTTAAGTTAGAACTATCCAGAAGACTCTAGATTTGCTAATGATGCTTAATTAGCGCTAATCATGATTAACTTTTACTAATCGTGATTTAACCTTTACGGCTTACGCTTAACATTTGCTAACCATTGATTAGTGTTCGTTAATAGTCATTAACGATCCTCAATCCATCACTAGTTTTTTTAATCGTATTTAATTAGACTTAATGATGGTCATTTAGAGTTAATGATATTTTAAACCTCCTTACTTCTCTTTCTTTCGAAAATCATAACAAATCGAAATGAAGTCTGATTCAAATGAAACAAATTCAGTTTGTTTCCTCTTGATGAGTCTTATGAAATATGATCTGAGAAATGGCCAAGTTTAAGGTTTTACATATGGTGTCTAGTCGGGGATCGTCGGGTAGCAGGTTGCTCCGTGAGCAGTCTGTCCCACATCCTCTATGTATGGTCATGACAGCGGGTAAGGAAAGGATAATGTGATAAGAGATTATGGTGTTTTTTCTTATTATTAAAATTTAAATAATATGTATTTTGAAATTATACCATCCTTTCAAGTAATAATCAAGATTGTTGGTTGGTTGATTAAATTTGATTGATAACTGATTCAATATGATTAAATTAATGATATCAAATTCAAAATACTCTATTATAAATAGAGTAGGATTTTCCTTAGAAGAATTAATTATGTGAATATGATTTATAATAATTAATTAAAATTTGAACATGAAATGAAGGATCACATAAGTGACATCCATGGTCTCCTGTCAAGGAAAAGGGTTCCGTCACCGTGGATTGTATGTAGGAGACACATGTCCGAAGTGTCAGCTCCTACATTCAAGTGCACATGGATCAGGCTCTTTGCTTCTCGAAAGAGTAAGATCGTATGCATAGTGATCCCAATATCGGTTCCTCATATTATTGGGGCGATATTGGATTGTGCATATCTAGTTCTAATCCTATTGGCAGTTGGTTCAAATTAATAACGGGTCAACATCGCCTTAGAGGTGGTGGGCTCGGGTGATAAAGATCGAATTGGGAAATGCAAATTGGACTTGCAAGGTGGAATGCGTTCCTATTTCTTTTTACCCGAGTTATAGTTTCTCATATTATTGGGATTAACTAAGGTAGAAAAGGAGATCCCAGTTCTTGTTAGGGATATAGCGATAAGTATATCTCTTACTTTGAAAGTAATTAAGGGAATGAACTTATAAAGTTGAAAAGGTAAGACTGATAAAAATCTTTAATCAAAGAATTTAATTTTGAATATATAATTACTTATATGCTCTAATATAGTGCATTCTTAATTCATACAATGAACTTCATGAACCCACTAGTAGGCTTCTGGAGGTCAATCAATTGACCGGACCAAATTACTTGGATTGGATCTATAATGTGTATCTTGTTATCTCTACGGATCGCACCTCTTACATGCTATCCAAGAACAAGTACACAAACCCTAAGACACCAGAAGAATTAAAGTTTAATGAAAAATATGATGAAGATCATACATTGGCCAATGTTATATTCTGGGATCTCTCTCCAATGTGCTTCAGAAGCAACATATGGAGATGGAGACTTGTCAGGATATAATGTTGAATCTAAAGGAGATGTTCAGTATGTCAACCACACTCAGGGTTATAACGTTATGAAAGATCTTATTCACTACAAAATGTTGGAAGGGACTTCAGTTAGGGAACACATACTAAAAGCGTTGGATACCTCTCGGAACTAGAAACTCTCGGGCTGACATGGATGCAGATATGCTGTCCGAGTTAATTCTGCTATCGCTCCCTAAGTCTTGTAATAACTTTGTGGTGTCATTCCACATGAACAAGGTGAATTGGTCTAACATTGAGTTATTGGCTTCATTAATGTCAGTAGAAGGTGTAGTGAAGAAAGATAATCCCTCTGGCAGTGCAATGGTTGCACAGGTCAAAGAGAAGAGCGATCGAAAGCAAGGATCTCAGAAGGGCCCGTCCATAAAAGAAAGAAGTAGAGTCAAGGTGTTGACTCATCTTCTATTGCTTCCACACTGATGACATCAAAGAAGACCGATGTGTGTCAACACTGCAAGAAGCCAAGGCTCTGGAAGCGTAACTGCCTAGATTACCTGAAGTCTGCTGACAAAGTTAAGCCCAACATGTATGAATTCTACTTTCATCATTGAAACCAATTTTCTCGTAGGATGAGAAGGTAGTTGGGTCATCGATTTTGGTACTTTCTGTTCATGTATGCAATTTATTGCATCTATTTCAGAAAACTAAGAGTCTTGATGAAGGAGAGATAGTCATCCAGATGGGATCTGATGCAACCGTTGCAGCAGTCGTCATGGACCTGCAGACTATCATTATATTGTGGAAGAGTCCTAGTACTTAAAGAATATCTTTATGTTCCAGATGTCAAAAGGAACATGATATATGTATCTAAATTAGTTAGAAGTGGATATTCATTTCTACTATGTAATAAACTTGTCATAAGTTGTTATGATAAATATATTGTGGATGGTGTTCTGACTTCTAGTGGACTCTATGAATTGTGCATTGATGAAAATGCCATGAATGTTACTACCACTAATAAAAATCCTAAAAAACCAGGGAGGATAGATATCATGTAACTGTTGATTGGATCAATGGATTGGTGAATGATGGACCCTTAGATTTTCTACAGGTCCAATATTTGCCTGCATGTGAGCATTGTATTTGAGATAAAATGACTAGAACGCCTTTCCATAACAAGGTTATAAGATGCGAGGATATTCTTGACCTAATACATACTGATGTATGTGAGCCATTCAGTGCCGCGACCCGAAATGGATATCGATGTTATTTGACATTTATTGATGACCATTCACGATAGGGGTTTATCTTCCTATTACATCATAAATCTAAAATCTTTGAGAAGTTCAAAGAGTTCATGGCTTAGATTTAGAACCAAACCGATAGGAAGATAAATTGGATTTGATCTGACCGAGGTGGCAAGTACCTTTCAAATGAATTCATGGAATACCTTAAAGAGAAAGGAATCATCTCAAATATCACTCCTATGGAACTCCCCAACTTAATGGTGTTGTTGAAAGATGCATTGGTACAATCATGGACATGGTCTGTTCAATGATGTGTAAAGAAAAATTACCTCTTAGTTTCTGGGGATATGCATTAGAGACTACAATATATATCTTGAATAAGATTCCTAGCAAGTCCACATCTAAGACTCCTCATGAGCTTTGGTATGGAGCCAAACTCAGTGCTAATCACTTAAGGATTGGGGTTGCTTGGTCCATGTGAAGAACATGGATGCAAGTAAGCTAGAATCTCGCACTCGTGAGTGCTACTTCATTGGGTATGTTAAGGATGGTATTGGATATCAACTTTATGACCCTGAGACTTAGAAGTTCTTCATCTCTAGAGATGCAAAATTTATGGAGGATGGCTTCCTTAAGAGTCAAGACACAAAAGAAGTAAAGGAACTCACTGAATCTCCTGAGGATAGCGAGTTTCCTGAACCACAAACTGAGGAAGTGAATGAAAATGTAACACCCATACCTCTTCGATGGAGTTCGTAGGTGGTTGCACCACCTGAAAGGTACGGATTCCATGTGTCAGGTGAAACTAACAATGATCCAGCCATTTGATGAAGCACTCACGGATCATGACATGGATAGGTGGATGCTAGCAATGAAGTCTGAAATAGACTCCATGCATAAAAATTGTGGATGGACCCTAGAGGGGTAAAACCCATTGGGTGTAAATGGATCTTCAAGAGAAAGAGGGGACCTGATGGGAAAGTAGAAACTTTCAAAGCACGGCTCGTAGCCAAGGGCTACACACAGAGAGAAGGCATCGACTATGATGAGACATTCTCTCCCATGGCTATGCTTAAGTCCATCAGGGCACTGCTAGCTATAACTGCATATCTTGATTATGACATCTGGCAGATGGATGTCAAGACAACTTTCCTCAATGGGTACCTCGAAGAGGATATCTACATGGATCAGCCCCAGGGCTTCATAACTGAGGAAGGCAAAGTATGCAAGCTGGCGAAATCCATTTATGGGCTCAAACAAGCTTCTGGTGGCTAGAACATCAGATTTGATGAAATCATAAAATGTTATGATTTTGTGCACAATTCCGATGAACCTTGTGTATACAAGAAGCTCAATGGGAGCGCCACTGTGTTTATTGTACTTTATGTAGATGATATCCTTAACATTGGGAATGATAAATGAATGATGACTATTGTTAAGATTTAGCTATCCCATACCTTCAAGATGAAAGATCTTGGAGAGGCCTCTTACATCTTGGGTCTGAAGCTGTTCGGAAACAGAGAAAAGAGGATATTGGGATTATCATAACATGGGTACATTAAGTAGATCTTGGAACGTTTCCATATGGAGAACTCGAAGAAAGGTTTCCTTCCCTTAAGACATGGTATCCACTTGTCTAAAGGGATGTCTCCTCAAAATGTTGAGGAAAAAGAAAGCCATGGTTGGATGCCCCTATGCATCAGTTGGAGGAAGCTTAATGTATGCCATGATGTGCACAAAACCAGATATCTACCATGTAGTGGGAGTGGTAAGCCACTACCATTCCTGCTATGTAGAACAACACTGGAATGCAGTGAAGAACGTCTTCAAGTATCTAAGATGAACATAAGATTACATCTTAGTCAGTGGAGATGGTGATCTCCAAGTCTTGGGATACACAGATTCTGACTTCCAGACTGATATTGATGATCAAAAGTCGATATCAGGGTATGTGTTCCTGTTGAAGAGCGGTGTTGTGAGCCGAAGAAGCAAGAAGTATGACACTACAACCGATTCAATAGCAGAAGCTGAATACATTGCTGCATCGGATGTTGTAAAGGAGGCGGTGTGGTTTCACAAGTTCATCTAGGAGCTTAGCGTAGTTTCCTCTGATATTCCCATCTCGCTACTCTGCGATAACACAGGAGCCATAGCTCAGGTGAAGGAACCCAGATGGCATCAAAAGAGCAAGCACATGGAAAGGAAATACCACATCATTCAGGAGAGTCAAAAGCGTGGTGGCATCATCATTAACTTGGTGGCCTCTGCCAACAACGTTGCTGATTCGCTTACCAAACCTTTGACACCAAAGGGTTTTGACCAACATGTAATGAGAATGGGTTTAAGGATTGTACTTGAATGGTTCTGAGGGCTAGTGGGAGATTGTTAGAATTGTGAGCCCGAGGCGAACCATTCCTACAATAAATGTTATTGTAATATTTGATATATCATTAAAAGTTATTAGTTTATTTTCACTCATTGTCTGAGATTAAATGAATGAATGCACTAAAAGGGATCTTATTACAATTAAGGTTATGTAACATGGCCATCTTGATGGTCATACAATTGTTGATTCAATTGTTAAATCATAGAGGCTGGTGCCTGGATGAATATCTAAAGAGTTAGATTGAGGACTCATCAAGCACCATCAAATGATTGTTAAGAGATGATCTCCATGAGATGACAATCCATTTTCCTTTGGCTGATATCTAACCGACCTCTTGATGCGTGTCCTCTGTATAGGAATAGAGATTTGGAGGTGTCGGATAAGTTAGGTCAAAGAGTTGACTTAGTGAGATCGAGGTAACCAAGTCCTATGTCGTATACTGTCATGACATATGCATGCATCCTCTGACCAGAGACAGATGTATTACTATATGTCTAAGTATGTATATTTGGTAGACCAATAGGTTAATGACATAATCAAGGTCTATACACTAGCGAGATGACATGCATATGATAAATCCCAGATTTATCATCAATAATCATCATTATTATCTCTCTTGCTTAGGTTAATCACAACATTCATTGGCTCTCTCTTCAAACCATCAAGATAGTCAAGCGACAAATTGTGAATCTCATCAGCTATGCATCAGGCTAAAGGCTTCTTCAAACCATCGATTCTCTCTTCCACTATCTCGGTAATATTTTTCATATAATCTCACTTTTATCGTTGTGCTCCGCATTTTCTAGGGCTATAACATCGATTATTCTCTCATTTGAATTATTGGACACACTTGCACTTGATTAACCACCCACGCGTACGTCTCTAGTTAATCTGAGCGCTTCTCCATATCTGTGATCATCTCATTTCATCTTCTTCTTATATTTGAAGAAGAACCCACTAGGTCTCATATCCTTCATCATGAAGAGCCTTCATTTCACTTTCCTTTCCATCCTAATAGATTCGCCTAGTGCTTCGGCTATGTTGCTAACTCTTGCAAGCACTTGGAGACTTCAATGATCGGAAGCACCAGACCGTCTCTAATTTGGAATTTCATTGCCAAAGAAGCTTCATCAAATCATAGATTCGTATACCTTCTGAGCTTCCTTAGGGCAGATTCTTCTTTGCCATCCTCTAAGCATCGAACCAGGAGTTGTTGAGCTCACACAGACTAGTGGAAGAGCTTTTCAGCTTTAGTCTGAGCTCTGCCCGAGTGCCGCCTTGCGCGAAGGAGCAGAAGAACGAAAGAAAAGCAGTTACATTGGACCCTTTCTATTGGGCATGATTGTTGAGCTGGAGATCTTTAGGGTTTTTAAATTATTGGAAATAAATGTGCAAGTGTCGTTGCAACCCAAAGAATCCCTCAACAAAAAATTATTTTTTCTCAAACTAAATTAATTACAAAAATGCAGCAAAAGAATTTTTGCTAGTTAATTAACCTGTATATCAACAAGATCGAACTCAGGAAGGCTAAAATTGCCGAGGGTTATTATAATAATCGAAAAAAATCAACTAGTAGAAAAACAAATCTTAAATGCCAACTATCCTGATTATTGTAGGATTTTTTATTTTTTATTTTATTTTTATTTTTTTATTATTAATTTTTTATTGATATCTAGTTTTGGAAAATTTTTAATTTTCAAAATAATTGTTTTTTAAAGAAAATTTATACACAAAAGGAATACAATATTTTGGATTTTTTCAAATATAATAAAATTGTCCAGAAAAGTCAAATAAAAATATTTTTATGTTTTAATGAATTTTCTACCGTTATTGTAATTTTCAGAGATTACTAGATTTTTTAGGATTTTAAAAATAAATAAAAATAGGGAAATAAACAAATAGTGAACAGACAGGACTATTTTGCAATTTAAAAATATAAAATAAACTCAAAATTTTCTGAATTTATTTTTCCTCTACACTATAATGAATAATCTAAAAATAGTAAGAATAATGACTATTTTCGGATTTTTCTACAATTTTCTGTGTTTTTTTAAGATTTTTATTATTTTACATTTTTTGGGTTTAAAAATAGTTAATACGTGAAATTTGGATAGAAAATTAAATACACAAAAAAACTATTCTTTTTTTAGATTTTTTACGTAATATTTGAACTTTTATGATTTTTTAATTACGAATAGTAAAAAATGCAATGTCTTTTTTTAATAATATAAATAAAAATAAAATGCAATGAAATTTTTATACATTGAAGAGGAACACAACAGGAATATAATAAAGTTTTATAAAATTTATTTATCACAAATTCTATTTATTTTAATAAGGAAAAGCATGCAAAATAAATATCTAGAGTATAAGGACTGAAATGCAAATTTTTATTGTTTTTGAATTTAAATGTAACATGAAATAAAAGCAAGGTGAAAAATGCTAATTACTGTATGTACTGCGCGTGCTTGAACTGGAGGCAGGGTCCTTATTACAATTTTAAGAAACTTCAGTGACTGAAATGTAATTTCCCCTAAATTAGGGCTTGAAGCGGATGACTTTGGGGTAGAAGTTGTAATTTTTCCCAATATAGTGTTCTGAAGTGGGCCTTCTTCGTTTCCACACCCAAACTAAAGGGGAAGGGGGCACGTCGCCTCCTTGGTCTTCTCGCAAGCAGGAGGTGGACTTCTCCTTCGTGCGGGGGCACGGGTGGAACACCTGGCGACGTGGTGGCGTGTCAGTGAATGAACTCACGCGGGGGCGCGAAAGGTGTAGGGCTCTGCTGCGTTGGGCGAACGACATTGGTAGTGGTAGTCGGTGGTTGATGTGTTGGCTGCGGATGGCAGCTACTACAAACGACAGTGGCGGCTCGCACGAGGTATGTTGATGGATCTGCGGTGATGCATGCTGGCGGACTCTGCAGGAGGATGGAGGTGCTACGGATTCAAATTTGAGCGGGGCGCGGTGGTCAACTTAGGCGCGTGGTGAGTGGCAGATGAGTAGCCCGCACAGAGAAGGGCTGGCCGTTGCGAGCAACAGTGGAGCTCGCGCTAGATGGTGAAGGTTGTCAGGGCTCCAGTCAATGGGGCGACACATTCCCCTAGCTCTGTAGAGGCCCAGGCGGTTCTTGTGTAGATGATTGGCAGACGGTGGAGATGACGTTGGGCGGAGTTGGCGGAGGAGGCCCTCCCGCGTAGGAGGGCGGTCGGCGGAGAATGGGCGGTGGCGGAGGGAGTGCTGCTGCCACCAACTTTTTTTTAATATTTTTTAAACAACAACTATGATAGTTTTTTATTTATATTTTTGAAATCTTGTACCTTAAATAAATAAAAACAACACCGATTTGAGTACGACGGCTCAGTCAAAAATTATTGCACTAAATATGTGAATGGAAAAGCAGATCCGATGAGGTGGACGGATGGATCTAGATCTCCGGCCACCGTACATGGCTGGAGGTGAGTGGTCACGTGAGGTAAAATGTGAACATGGATAGATATAGAAAATGAGGTAAGAAATCGTATCAGATCGGGCGATTAGAACAATGAACTATGATTAAAAACTACGACTAAAATTGAAAATTGACAAAGAAATTAAAAACGCAAAAAATAAACTACGATTAACCTAGATGAAAAATGAGAAATAAAAATGGATCTCATCGAATAGGAGCGGATAACACTGTAATGACCTCGAAGAGGACCGACTCGTTAGTACCAGACGGCTCGAAAGCTAGGCACCTCTCTACAACAAGAATGCTCTTGGAGAATAGGCTCCTCTCACCAAACGCTTGATCACCAAATAATGAAGGAGGAGGAGACCCATTAAAAAGAAGAAGAAATAAAAAAGGAAGACATGTACAAAAAGGAAGATATTTAGTGGTTGTTTAAATAAAATAAATAAATAAATAAATAAATAAATAAATAATGAAATTTGGAATTAAATAAACTAATAAAAACAAAATAATGTGAAGAATTAATTAGCCACCTTAATGGTGGCTATTGAAGGCATATATTCAAATTATATACAAAAGGCATGTTTCCAAATTAATTTAAATAAATATATTATATTATATTTTCGAATTTAGATTAATTTAATTAAGTAATGTTAGATATTATTTTTTGATGGTTTTTTATAAAGTGGTTAATTACATACATATCATATATACATAAGGTACATTATACACATGTATAAATAAGGAAATGATTTTTTTAAATTTTTTAATAAATTTTTTTATTAACTTTAAACTACCGTGAATAATATTTAAAATTATAAAAAATATAATGTATGCAAAAATTAAAAACAATAAATACAGTAAATAAATGGCCAAGTTGTAAAAACCACCCTAGAAAACCGCTTTTTCAACATAACTCCAAAAATTATGAAATCATTTTAAAGATAATTTGATTTAGAATTAGATGGAAGTGAGTTTGATTCAATTTGACTTCATATGGATCTGTAATTGGTCTTTCATTTATCGCTTTACGGTTTTTTTCGAGTGTGGTTACTTTTATCTGTACATGATTTTATTTTACAGGTATTTTTATTGTTTAGGAAACATTTTTATTTACAACTTTTGTTTAGAAAATTATTTAATTTGAGGTCAATTTATGGACAAATAAAATGGTATAAGTTTTATACAAATATACACAGAATAAATTAAAAGTATTGACAAAGCATTTTTTTGGATTTTATTATTAGAGACCCTACCCCTACTTTATTCCTAATCGATCAGGTCAAGTCTTGACCTTCTCTCGGGGTTAGGTTCAACCTGTATCTATTGCATATATATAGTCTTTTATTTTCTTATTTTTCCTTTATTTCTTTCTTTATTTATTTTTGGTTAAATTAGTAATGTACAATATTTACACACAGATGCATGTTAGTAAGAGTATGGATTTAATAATATATACATGTGTTTTATAAGGGATTTTAAGATAAAATAAATGAATAAAGATGATGAAATGCAGATTCATCATCCCCCTATGTTTTACCTTTGCTAATCCCTTAGCAAACACTTATTTGAAAGAATAAGTGAATAAAGAAAAAGAAAGGAAAAATAAAGAAATTAGGATAACATTGAGTATTAAACTTGTCTTCATAAAGTTATAGTATGGAGCTATGTCAGACCTTTGGATTATCAGTGTGGCGGAATCTTAATGGAAAATGGATTTAAAACCTAATAGTCCTTAAGTTCCATAAGACTCCTATTCAGGTCTCCTCAACGGTCAGGACTGAACAAGTCTACATACACAAATTCTTATGACTATGAATCTTTACTTGTATGGTGTAAGTGAAATATATCTCCTCATCTCAAAAATAGCAAAGAAACAGTCTCTCTTAACAAGGTAACTCTAGCCCCCCGGTCTAGTAACTCTTTCCTTGAGGAGCGGGGATATTCTCTTCTAAGTTCAAGTACAACCAGCTCAAGAAGAGGAGATGGAGAAAAGAATGGACGGTAACCAGTGTAGCTACCTATCCTTGGATGCATGATCAATGTAGTCAAGTCATCCAGCTGCAAGCTTACAAAAATTTGGACTAATCATGATGACATGTGAACATAATCTTATGGACTCGAAGAATTAAGTTGCTAGGACCTAAAAAGTCTTAATTCCATTTCTTATAAAGCTCCTCTGAAATTAAGAGGATTAAGGTCCAACTAAGCTCCATTCTTCAATATTATTCAAGACTTAGTTTAAATGTCCATATTATCCTAAAAAAAAGTACATGCAAATGCAAGAAATATATACAAAGCAAAAAAAGAAAGCAAAATCTTTTTGTGAAACAATTTTCTAATTTTGAACTTTTTATTGATTTTTGAAAGAAACGACGCACATGCATTTTTTGGAATTTTAATTATGCAAATTTTTGTAGACTATTGGTTTTGTAATTTTTACGGATTTTTTAATAAGGGTTAGGGTTAGTAAATAAGATACACATATTTACACGGAAGTGAGTCAATTATTTACAAGAATTTGGTGAAAGAATTTACAACTTGAGTGTTAGTAATTTATATAGGTATATATATACGGTTGGGAAAGAATTTTATGGGTGATGCATATATTCCTCAAACTTATGTGAACATAATTTTACAAATACTTTGAAAACAATAGTCCAAAATAATTTTTTTTTTCAAATAATTGAAAACTCTTTTTCAAGCATTTTTCAAACAATTTTCAAACAGTATATATAGATTTTTTTTCAAAATATGTTTTTGATAAATTTAAAAACATTCGCAAATAGTTTTACAAAATAATTTTATTTCACACAAAGAAAAGAAATTTTTACAAACTAAAATATTTTTACAAAGGTCGAAATAATTCTCTAAATATTTTTCAAATAGTTTTCAAAAGATTCTTCAAATAGATTTTCAAACTACTTTCAAAATATTTTAACCTGACTTATTAATCAATGTATACAAAGAGAAAGTTGAGAAAATATATGCATCTTTTTATTAGTTGATTTTATTGAATTTTACATGTATTTATACATTATTTTAGCCATATTAAAAATATGAAAGTATGAATTATGGATAAAGTATATATATAATATATACGACACCCCCTATACTTAGCTCGAACTATGTCCTCATAGTGATCAGAGAGCAGCAAATGAAGACATAATTCGTGCTAAGTATAGAAAAGTGAAAAGACACCTATGCTACAACGATTCAAAGAATACGAGATGAATAGAAGTCGATAATCCCCCCTATACTTAGGATCAATAATCCTAAGTATAAAAGACTGTACAAATGGGAAGCACCGAGGAGAAAATGTACGGACTCAACGGCTCGACTTGTCCCCTATACTTTGGGAAGAATAGCCCTAAGTATAGAATATTAACAAGTTGGGGGACAAGTGAGAGATCAGAAGAATAGAAACACCAAAGAGATGATATGAACAACACAAATCATTCCCCCTCCCCCATACTTAGGATAAAGCACATCCTAAGTATAGATATATACACACGGAAAGGGGCGAATGATAAAATAGAAGAAGAAAAATGAAATGAAAGCATATACAAGAAGATGGATGCACAAAGGATCAAGAAGGTAGAAAGCGAACCTTCTTGCAGGACCACTGAGGCATGGATCTGATGAGGTGTAGGTTGATATCGAGGTCATCAGATGACACAAACCGACCAGGATCGGACTGGTGAAGATCCTCAGCAATCCTAAGGTGAGAAGGCATGGATGGGTCAGTGGAAGAAGTGTGGCTAGGTCTGGCCTGTGAAGTCTAACAAATATCAAGTGAAAAGTCTCGAACTCATCATCGGAAGAAGTAAGGTCAAGTCCAACCTGTCGAGTCTCAACCGGATCATCAACCTCATCAAAAGGCCCGAATTCCTTTATAAAAGCAATAAAATCAAATTTGGCCTTATCGGTCTCATCTAAATCAAGGTGAAAAGAAACAGACTCATCAAGAAAGTAGTCAAATCATGTCTGTCATGTCTAGTCTTAGAGTCTGCCTTCTGCTCTAGGGTCTCTATTGTGTAAATCCATCGGATGTCATCAATGCATTATCACATACTAGAAGGGGAACTCCAAGGTCTATGCTTTTCGAGTATTTCCTCCTTGAAGAGGAATTCTTGGGTCTCGGTATCATCCAACATATAACAAAAATCTTTGATAGTATCATCAAGGTCAAAGTCCTTGGGGTTGGCTAACACGGGCAGGCTCTCATGGGATGCATGTCTTTGGTCACTAATGGGTGGTAGTGATCAAAACATCACTCCCTACCTCAGAACGGAAGCGAATCTCTCCTGATACATAATTAATAACGGCTCTCGCAGAGGCAAGGAATGGTTGTCCCAAGATGATTGGAGGGTGCTCCACAAGGGTGGTGGTATCCATGGGCAATACCACAAAATTAGAAGTGAAGTCCATGCCCTGGATAAGAATGACAGTGTTTTCTATAATACCCTTCGACCTCTTGATAAATCCATCAACAAATTAAACTATCATCCTGGTTTTCTTGAGAGGGTCCAAGACGAAGAGACTGTACCATAGAGAAGGGTATTATATTGATTGAAGCATCGTCATCAAGGAGAGTGTTGTCACAAGAATATCCAGAGATGGAGCAACTCACAAGAGGTGTGTCAATGTTCCCTTTATTAGAATGTGGACGGTGAGAGATGGCTTGGGCAGTGGCCAGGGTCAAGATGTGTCACTCAAATCTGCTCCTTCACTTTATCTTCCTAGATGTAGGAGCAGATAGTAGAGTCATGACCTGGCAAAGTGGGGCCTTAATGATCTCATGAATGCATGCCACCACTTCTGGTTCAGTCAATATTTTATGAATTTTTCGATCTCCTCCATGTAAGGGAGAAGATCGAATCATCATCTACACAAGGATGACCAAGAGCAATCTCTACAGTGGCATCCTTGGGGTCAAAGGTGGGACATGATGTGAATGGATGTGTGGGTAAATGATTGGGCATTTGGGACCTCTCCTCATACTCTGAATCGATAATGTGTCTCCCGAAATCTTTTTTTATTTTTAAATTTTTCTTATTTTTTGTATATTTGGTGATTGCAAGCTCCAATAAGAATCCTCGAGTAAACCCATATCATCAAATGGTGGAGTATCATGATCGCTCTTATTTATACTAGTGAGGTCATCAATCCTCTATCTCATATGCTCTATCATCTGGGTCATGTGCTCAAGGGTGGACTCCATAAAAGGGACTCCAACAGATCAGTCTCGGGTGGGTGAGATGGACGGAAATGTGAGAATGGTGGTGGATAAAAATCCGAGGTCTGATACTGTAGCTGAGGCATATATGTACAAAAGTCAGGAGCAAAATCCTCCTGGAAAAATGGAGGTGAACCAGCTGGAGGGTACGAGGGTTCCATGAAGGTCGGATAAAAACCACTCCAGTAGGCCATCTCCGAAACAAAAAAATGATTAGAAGAGCATGATGGTCAAGTCAAAAGACATGAAGAAAAAGGACAGATGTGCAGAAGGATCTAGTATGCACACAAGCAATCACAAACAATATACACAAAGCAAAACACACCCCTCAATTCACCTACTCAACTCGATGAAAACCGTGAAAGCTCGGTCTCTTAATCTTGTATGTTTTAGAGTTAGGTGAGAATCACAAAAATTGTACAAACAATTAGGTTGGCTTATGGTATTTGGGCACTAACCTTAGTGTGTACATGAGCAATTTAAAACGAATACAGTGAGGGGATTACTCGCCCCAAGACAAATATTTTTCTTTTTGATGGTCAAGTAATTTTAGCAGTCCCAATTCTTATTTGTTGTCACTTTTTTGTACTTTTAATAAGAATGCACGAATCCTATCGGGGAGTCAATTCCTTTAGCAACCTAGGTTATCAAAATCAGAGGGAGAGAGTCGGAAAAGAATGCGAGGCAAAATCAATGAGGCATGCTAATACGTAAATGCTCACCAAGCCTCCAACTCTCTACATGCAAGGATGCTAAGCAGAATTGAAACCTTTCTATATGCAAATGCAAGCCGATGAAATTGCCCTAGGTACAGAAATTGCTATTAGCGTGAAGCACAAATGCTAATCACTCAAAAATGGAATCCAAAAGTTCGGACTTGGGGAACTCTTTGGTGCTCACTACAATAAGTCCTGCAAGCGTTGTGTAGAGTCCCTCTCGATGCTTGATTCCAAGTCTAAATGAGAAGCAATTCAAAATTTGACGAAGCCAAAATGAGAACTATAGGTATAGGAAGATATAATTAAGTGTTTGGCCTTAATATATCATCAACCAAATCCTACAACTAGGGCTCAATCACACAAAATAAAGAAAACAAAATCGGGAAACAAATGAAAAAAGGCAAAAAATGCGACAAAACCGACGAGGTCCCCCAAGTGCACCGATACTTGGCGAAACAGACCCCTCAAACAAGGTATATAATGTCCTTTTACAAGAGTTCAAATGCTAGAAATAATTAAATGAAAGTCTATGTGATTTTTTTTAAAAAATGCCTGGTCTCCTTTAAATCTTCTTCTCCTCCTCTTACGCTCTCTTGTGGCTCGGTGAAGAATCAAGCTGCCTCCGCTTCGCCTGGACGCATTAATGCTCCTAAGATTGACTCCCTCGCTCGTCGGGCCATCGTAAGAAAAAGGAAATGAAGAATGTGTAAGAGACACACTATAAAAATATGTGCAGGAAAAATAAATTAGATACAATGAATATGAACAATGAAAGAATGCAGAAAAATATAAACAAAAATTATAACTAAGAATAGTAGGTCAAATGAAAAACCTAACTACCCATGTCGTGGCTCCTCGACAATGAAACCAATTTGTTGAGCTGGAGATCTTTTAGGTTTTTTATTTATTGGAAATAAAGGTGCAAGAGTTGTTGCAACCCAAAGAATCCCTCAACAAAAAAATATTTTTTCTCAAACTAAATTAATTACAAAAATGTAGAAAGAGAAATTTTGCTATTTAATTCCCTATATAGCAACATGATCGAACTCAGGGAGGCTACAATTCTCAAGGGTTATTCTAATAATAAAAAACTAATAGAAAAATGAATCTCAAATGCCAACTATCTTGGTTTTTGTAGATTTTTTTATTTTTTTTATTTTTTATTTTTATTGGTTTTTAGTTTTGCAAATTTTTAATTTTCAAAATAATTAATATTTAAAGAAGAGTTATACATAAAAGGAATACAACTTTTTGGATTTTTCAAATATAACAAAATTGTCTAGAAAAGTCAAATAAAAATATTTTTGTATTCATAAAAATAGGGAAATAAGCAAACAATGAATAGACATGACTATTTTGCAATTTAAAAATATAAAATAAACTCAAAAGTTACTGAATTTATTTTTCCTAAAACTATAATGAATTATCTACAAACAGGAAGTGGAATGACTATTTTTGGATTTTTTAATAATTTTCTATGATTTTTTATATATTTTTAGTATTTACAATTTTTTGGATTTTAAAAATAGTTATGCGTGAAATTTATACAGAAAATTAAATACACAAAAAGAAACTTTTCTATTTTTTAAAAATTACAATATTTGTATTTTTATGTTTTTTTAATTACAAACATTAAAAAAATGCACCATTTTTATTGTTTAATAATATCAACTAAAAATAAAATGCAATGACATTTTTATACAATGAAAAGGAACTCGTTTAGAATAATTTTTTTTTTGCAGAATTTATTTATAAAAATGCTATGTATTTTAATAAGAAAAAGCATGCAAAATAAATATATGGAGTACATGGACTGAAATGTAAATTTTTATTATTTTTGAATTGAAATGTAACAGAAAAAACAAGGTAAAAAATGCAAATTACCTAGATAAGTGTGCACACTGTATGTGCTTGAACTGGAGGCTGGGTCCTTATTACAAATTTCAGAAACTTTAGTAGCTGGAGTGTAATTTCCCTGAAATTAGGGCTTGAAGCGGAGGAATTTGGGGGTGAAGTTGTAATTTTGCCAAAAATAGGATTCTGAAGTGGGGTTTATTCGTTTCCACACCCAATCAAAAGGGGAAGAGGGCACATTGCCTCCTTCGTCTTCTCGCAAGCATGTGGTGGACTTCTCCTTCATGTGGCTACGCGGGTGGAGCTCCTAGCGGTGTTGTGGCGTGTCGATGGATGAACTCACGTGGGGACACATAAGGTGTAGGGCTCTGCTGCATTGGACGAGCGACGTTGGTAGTGGCGATCGGTGGTAGGCGTGTTGACTGCGGATGACGGCTACTCCAGACGACATTAGCGACATGCGAGGCGGGTTGATGGATCTGCGATGGTGTGCATTGGTGGACTCTGCAGGAGATTGACGGTGCTGCAGATTCGAAGTCGAGCAAGGTGCGGGTTAGGCGTGCGGTGATCGGCGGATGAGTGGCCCGCACGGAGAAGGGGATGATGTTGCCAGCGGTGGTGGAGCTCGTGCGGGATGGGGAAGGTTGTCGGGGCTCCAGTATGTGGGGCGACACACGCCCCTAGTTCCGCAGAGGCCCGTGCAGTTCTTGCGCAGGTGATTGGCAGACGGTGGAGGCGACATCGGGTAGAGCTAGCAGAGGAGGCCTCCCGCGTACGAGGGTGGTCGGCGGAGAATGGGCGGCGGTGGTAGGAGTGCTGTCGCCCCCAACTTTTTATTTTTTAATATTTTTAAAACAACAGTTGTAATAATTATATATATTTGAAATCCTATATCTGAAATAAATAAAAACAATTCCGACTCGAGCACGACGGCTCGATCAAAAATTATTGGACAAAATATGTGATTAAAAAAGCAGATCCGACAAGATGGACGGATGGATCCAGATCTCCAACCATCGTGCGTCACCGAAGGTGAGTGGTTGTGTGAGGTAGAATGTGAATGTGGATAGATAAAGAAAATGATATGAAATATCGGATCGGATCGGGCAATTAGAACAATGAACTACAATTAAAGACTACGATCTAAAATTGAAAATTGACAACGAAATTAAAAACGTAAAAATTAAACTATGATTAAACTAGATGAAAAATGAGAAATAAAAATGGATCTCACCGAATGGGAGTGGATAACAACGTAATGGCCTCGACGAGGACTGACTCGTTGTCATCGGACGACTCAGAAGCTGGGCACCTTTGTACAACAAGAATTCTCTTGGAGAATTGGCTCCTCTCACAAAAGATTGATCACCGAATAATGGAGGAGAGGAGACCCATTAAAAAGAAGAAGAAAATAAAAAGGAAGATATGTACAAAAAGGTAGGTATTTTTTGGTTGTTTAAATAAATAAAATAAAATAATTAATTAAAAATGAAATTTGGAAATTAATAATTAATAAAAATAATTATTATTAAGAATTAATTAGCCACCTTAATGGTTGTTATCTAAGGCATATATTCAAATTTTATACAGAAGGAATGTTTTCAAATTAATTTAAATAAATATTAAAATATACTTTCGAAATTAGATTAATTTAATTAATAATGTTAGATATTACTTTTTGGTGGTTTTTATATAAAGTGGTTAACTACATATCATATATATAAGGTACATTATACACATGTACAAATAGGGAAATATTTTTTAAACAAATTAAATAAAATTTTTTGTTCACTTTAAATTACTGCGAACAATATTTACAGTTATAAAAATATAACGTATACAAAAATAAAAAAATAAATATAGTAAATAAATAGTCAAATTGTAAAAACCACCCCAGTAAAGTGACTTTTCAACTGTAACTCCAAAAATTATGAAACCACTACCATTTTAAAGATAACTTGATTCAGAATACAGTGGACGTGAGTTCGATTCAATTTGAGTACATATGGAGCCGGAATTAGTCTTTCAATTATTGCTTTACGGCTTTTTCTGAGTGTGGTTATTTTTATTCTATACATGATTTTATTTTACAAGTATTTTTATTATTTAGGAAACATTTTTATTTACAAGTATTTTTAGAAAATTATTTAATTTAAGGTCTATTTATAGACAAATAAAATAGTATAAGTTTTATACAAATATGCACTGAATAAATTAAAAGTATTTACAAAACATTTTTTTGGATTTTCTGATTAAAGACCTTATCTCCCCCTACTTTATTCCTTATCGATCAGGTCAAGTCTTGACCTTCTCTCAAGGTTCGGGTCAGCCTGTATCTATTGCATATATAAAGCCTTTTATTTTCTTTATTTTTCCTTTATTTCTTTCTTTATTTATTTTAGGTTAAAATAGTAATAAATGTATAATATTTACACACAAATGCAAGTTAGTAAGAGTATGGATTTAGTAAATTCTTGTGATTAACTCCAGCTGTTCGTTGGTTACTAATTGTATTGTTAGTGATTTTATCTCATCGTTTTTGCATTGTTGTTTTCATATAAACTAAATGCATAAAAAATTGTGTTAAAATCATCTCTTTTGTGAATCGTATTAAAATCATCTCTTTTGTGAATCGTACATTTGCTCGAGATAATTAACCTATTAATTGCCAATTAAAATATTTGACAATTAGATTTCATCACTTGATTTCTCCCATCCTTGTGTTCAACCTTGAACTTCCCAGGTTATAAATTAAAGCCGAATCCTCCTCGCGGAGATTATTCATTCGGTTATGTACGTTATGCTAAGTGTTCGTGCTACAACGAGCCCATATTATCTTATGCATTTAGCGCTTCATTAGATGGTGCCATTGCCAGGGACGCGACACATTTTGTCATCATTTTTAGGGTCAAACACTTGTTTAGTGATTTTAAGATTTATTATTGTTGAGCTTGTTTTTCTTTGATTGCGTCTTGTATGTTTTTTTATTTTTCCTTAATTAATCATTTTAATCTCTTTAGAATTTTTCTAATAAATTTCTTGTTTTGTGGAAGGCCTATGGAGCCGACAAATCTAGAAGAACCACAGAGGTGAGGAACTTGGAGTTACTTGCTGGAGAGCTAATAAGCACTTTATTTATTAGAGAGATTATTTAGCTTAATTGAGTCCATTTTGTCATGTTATAATTATTTGTAACGTAATCGGCTATTTACATCAGTTCTTGATTGAGATCTCGCGTATGTAACGAAGGCTTGTGGACTTTGTTATTTTTATGTGGCAGTTGCGTCGAGAGTGGTTCTCAACTTGATTGACGTTTTAGAAGCAAGCACTACACCAAATTAGACATATTATAGGTCCTTTTTGCTTGATCAATTTCGTAAAATTAGGACACTCACCACAATCTCATAGGATTCACAATTGCAAAATTCTTAAGAGATTCATAGACGCACGTAGCATACGTTCTACTTCATCAGATAAATTGATTTCTTCATCGCTAATACAACTACTATTTAGGTGTGGCTTTTTCGACTTGCATCATATGGCTAGATTTAGAAATTTAGTTATGCATCTATATGGAGAGTGTTGGGAAGCGATGTAAGTATCTCTAACGACTACATGCATCATTGATTTCCGATTGCATTTCATTTTTCGCTTTCTCCCTAAGTTTTACCAACTTAAGGAAAAAGGAAAAGGGGTTGTACATTAGGTGATGTCTATGGTCACTTAAATTCAAGCGATAACCAAAGCTCTTAAAATTGGGACTGAGTTATTGCAAGTTGACCAAATTAAATTGGAGTAAAAGCAACTTTGTTTTACGGATGCAAAAAGCCCTCATTGTTTGATTTACTTGCAAAGTGAGAAAGAGAGAGAGATGACACTAGGATAGAGTCATGTTAGGATTTTTCATATAGACTACTGGTTCTACAAAAATGATTAGCTACTTCTCAATGAGTAAATACGGATAGTCGGTAAACATTCTGGATTTCCTTGGCAGAGTGGGTGGTTTAGAGGACACTGTGTAGGGATCCATCCTCAAGTAACGGGTAGCCGTATTTTTACGGTTCATACTTACTCCCATACTGACTGAAAGTATGTGCAACTAGTCATAAGAATCATGCCAGTCTATAGAAAAATCAGGCATCTAATAACTCGTTAAAAATTTTTCAAGATTTGCATTTATCACTTATAAAATTGACAAGATAATAAGGCCATCATCTCCGGCCTTCGATTTTGAGTTGGTGAATTAATTCAAAGGGTTTGTATTGATTGTTTTGCGTGAGTAACTCCATACATTCACGTGCCTAGTAGAACTAGATCTTTTGTGTTGAGCATGCTCCAATTCCCTATCTCTTGACATTTGAAGATGGATAATTGGTCGAATATTTGGTCGTATTTTATGAGCTTGTAGTTGAACCGTCCAAATATCATGTATTCACCGGTCCAGTCCCCTTCTTCTTCTTCTTCTTCTTCTTCATCTGGACCATCTCGGTTTGGAAACAGACCTTTTTCTGAACCGGTGTATCATGATTCCCTCATTGGTGGTAGTTACATATCAACCAACCCCTTTTATTCTGTACTCACCGAGGAAGAACATTGCCTTGGTGAGATCGATTCGATTTCGTTATCTTCATCTAGATCTCACTTCGACCCTTTGTTTGATGAATGTAACAGGGATTTATTAGAGATGCAACCTAAAAAGCAAAATGAAGAGGAGGAAGAACGAGAGGATCCAATGCATGCAATATTGGCAGGTTGGCAGAGTCCGAGTATAATCAAGCACTTATGCGAGCTCAACTTGGTCAATTACAGTTGGGTAGAGATGCACAAATGGACACAACATACAATCCTGGGCAATATCATATGGCTAATTGGTTAAGCCCAGCTTAACCTGAAGTTGAATATGAATTGAAGTCGGGAATGCACATGAGGAACCTTATCCATTCCTTAGGGACTTTGAGTTGGTATGTACTAACCTTAGGCATCCTTGGGTTAGCCAAGACTACTTTAGGCTCAAAGCCCTCCCTTTTGCCATAACATATAAGGCAGATTATTTGATGAAGAACCTCGAGGTAGTTGTAACTACCTTTGTGCAGTTTAAGGACCTCTTCCTGAAGAAGTTCTACCCTTTGAGTAGAGCTAACTTGATGCATTCACTTATCATGAGTTTCTCCCAACTTCCCAATGAAACCTTTTGTGATACATGGGAGAGATTCAAAGATCTTTTAAAGAAGTGTCCTCGTCATGTATTAGAGCCTATCATCCTAGTTCAATCTGTTTATTGCGGTCTACGCCCTGAGGTGCAGGTTTTGGTTAGTGCTGCTTGTGGAGGCAGTTATACTTCAAGAGGAGCTGGCACTGTCTAGAAGGTGTTCGAGCGGATGACTGAGACGAGTAGAGCACATACCACAAGTAGAGCTCAACTAGAGACCCCCATTCCATTTATATCTAGTGGGGGAGTGAAGGCTACAGTGGATCCTTTCGACATGGGCCTTATAGCAGATAAACTCACAGTGGTTGAGAGGATCGATAGGCGTGTGGATCAGTTGGACATAAACTTATACAAATTACCTAAGCAGAAGACGGAGCTTTCTGAGAAGGAATTCGATATGAGGGTACATGTCATGACTGCATTTGTTGCTCTAGTTTATCGTGTTCATCATATTCATGCGCTGCAAATATCAGGACCACCCCAACCATGGGTAGAGGACCATCCTCTAGCTCATTCTTTCTAGCAGCAACCACCGTTTGTGGAGACAGTCATTGAGGAGCCTTCCCAAGTGTGGGAGGTAAATGGTGTGTGGTACACAAAGGACCCTGCCAGGTAGGAGAGTTATAGGGACCGTTTCTCATACCAGTGCCTCCTAACTTTCTACAACACATCATTTACTCCTACACCTCTTCCAGCACTCCAAAGCTCTGGAGTCGTTCCTTACCAGGCTATAAGACAACATCAGTAACCGTACGGGGGTCAAAAGACATACCAGTGGGGCCAGCAGGGCCCGCAAGTTCAGTAGCATACCCAACAGCAGCATCATTCTTATGGCCATCAGAGCCATTCTTCCGTTCATCTTTTCCTTCATCTTCTTCACAGCCACAACATTCATCTTCAGTTCCTGTAGATTTTTAGCAACTGATTTTAGAGGAGTTACGTTCCTATAGGAACAAAGTACGAGATTTGAGGGTCGACCTAAACTGTCTATCCCATTTACATGATGAGTGCACTGCCCTACTACATCCATTCCCGCCCAGCTTCAGGCTAATCCCAATAGCCTGAATAGATCTCAACAACATCATCAGTTAGATCAGGTATACTACTCAGATTCTCACCAATCTGGGCACGAGATCTTTCTATTTATTGTGTTAACCATATGTCTCTCAGGAGCAGACGAACTGTGGTCGTACTTGATCGGGCTAGGGACATGGAGAGGCCCGACTCTGAGGCTCATCCTGAGGAGACTTTAGAGGATGATGACGCCATGCATCTTCAAAAAGATCATCATAGAGCAGAGACTTTCAAGAGGAGATCAAGGAGGAGGAGGAGAGTAGAGCACCACACATCTGATTTAGAGTCTACAGAGGAACTTGTACCTTCGGATGAGGAGAATGCACATTCAATAGGCATTCCCCATACTATAGTAGATGATTCAGTTGCTATTCCCGTTGTAAAAGATTCATGTGTGAAAAACTCGGTTTCTAAGAATAATAAAGTGCATGTTTCTATTTATGATTCTGATTCTTCACATCATTCTTTGCCTATCCCGTTCTCCTATGCTATTACGGCAAGAAAGCACATCATAAAAAAGATTCAAAAAGATGATCCTGATGTGGCATGATTTTGTAGAGATAACATCATGGTTAAGGTGCCATTTGATGAGTATGTGGCTAGTCATCCTACATTACAGAAGTACTTGAAAGTGTGATGCACACCTAATAGAGTTAGCAGGAAGAAATCGAAGAGTTACATTAAGACCCATGTTCTATTGGTTGCCACTACCTTTTTGTCTCAAGAACCAGAATTTAGCACGGAAGAAGAGAGATTTAGGTGCACATTATTTGGTGAGTCATATCGATGACATAGCATTTTCACACACTCTCCTAGATGATGGTTTTTCGATCAACTTGTTACCCTTTGCCTTATATGAGAAATTGAAACTAGGACCTTTACGTTGATCTAGTGCGTTACTTCACTTTGTTGATAAATCAATGAAAAAGGTTAAGGGTTAGGTCAAGAATGTAATTATCTCAATTGAGGGACAAGACTACAAGGTGGACTTCACTGTCCTTGACATGGGTATTCCCAATCATTGGAGAGGGTCACAAATTATCCTTGGGTGACCCTTCCTTAGGACCGCTGGAGCTTCATTCAATTATCAGACAAGGATGATCAAGTTCCGTTCTCTAGGTGGAGAAGTGGAACTGCAGATGAAGCAAACGAAATGGCAGTGACCTGATTCGGAATATAACACAAAATTCTCTTCCTTCTCAAAGGCGGATTGAGATGTAGTTAGCACAGTTGGGATTTGGGCTCAAAACCCAACAATACATAGTGAGACCCTCTCATCTGGAGTGGAAAGTGTACACATAGCAGTTGTTGATACGTTGCCAGAGTTTTTGAGTTATGCAATTCCCTATCCCCTTGATGACTTAGAGGATCCTTTGGACCTGTATGTTCCTTCCTTTTTGGAACAATCACGGAAATTAGATGATGAGTCAGACGCTGCTTTGGTCGAATTACCGTGTTTCTTTGGCGATTCAGCTCCCTATTCTTCAGTTAAGTCGGTGGACAACATTAAAAATGATTCATCTCCACTATGCAGCATAATTTCAGATTCAGTGGTAGTTCAACATGATGTACCCGATGATTCATCCTTGTCAGAGTTGAAGCCACTACCTCCTAGACTTAAGTATTCCTTCCTTAAGGGACCCAAGAATAAGTTTCCTATCATAATTAGTTCTAGGTTGACTGCAGATCAGGAGACTAGGTTGTTAGAGGTATTAGAGAAGAACCGTAAGGCCATAGGATGGACGGTGTCGGATCTCGTGGGTATAAACCTCACACTTTGTTCCTACCTCATTTTTTGTTGAGGATGATTCTAGACCTTCTCGTGAGTTCCAGAGGAGACAATCCAAATTTACAGGAAGTAGTTAATAAAGAGATAAAAAAATGTTGTGGAGCGGGTTTTATCTACCCAATCTCTGACTCCGAATGGGTGGCGCCCTTACATGTTGTCCCGAAGAAGTCAGGAATTTAGATGATCACCAATGAGGAGGGAGTTGAGATTGCGACATGAATACCCACGTAGTGGAGCGTCTGTGTCGATTACATGTGCCTAAATGATGTGACCAAGAAAGATCACTTTCCTCTACCTTTTATTCATCAGATGACGTCATTGCCTTTTATTCACTTTCCCCTACCTTTATTTGATCATATTGGAGAGACTAGCATGGAAAGAGTTCTTTTGTTTTCTTGGCAGGTACTCCAGCTACAATCAAGTAGACATCACCCTTGAGGACCAGGAAAAGACAACTTTTACATGTCCCTTCGGCACATACGCATTTAGGCGCATGCCTTTTGGGCTATGCAATGCCTCAGGTACTTTTCAGAGGTGCATAATTGTCGTGTTTGTCGAAATGGTTGGGGATAGCTTGGAGGTCTTCATGGATGATTCTCGGTCCACGGTGATTCATTTGACTCTTGTTTGGTGCATTTGGACTGAGTTCTTCAAAGGTGTAGAAGGGTGAATCTAGTACTCTCATGGGAAAAAAAGTCATTTCATGGTTAAGGATGGTATTGTGTCGGGGAATGTAATCTCCAAGAAGGGAATCGAGGTTAATCTTGGCAAGGTGGACGCGATCAAGAAACTTGATCCACCAACTGACATCAAGTCAGCGAGGTCATTTCTGGGGCATGTTGGATTTTATAGACGATTTATTCAGGATTTTTCTAAGATTGCCCGCCCACTGATCGAGCTCTTAGGAAAGGACACTGAGTTCTTTGTAGATCACAAGTGTCTTGAGGCCTTTGAGCTCCTTAAGAAAAAGATTTGCACCTCGCTGAAGAGCTCAAATTTACCCTTGTTAATTTTGTTAAATTAATGATGATTTGTTCATTGCAACCAGACAATTTCGGATTAATAAAAACCACTAGATCGATTAATTATCCAATTAAGGTGAGCGGTCAATTTTTTTATTTGGGCAAGCCCAAGGTCGAACTCAAGGAGGCCACTATCTCCTTAGGTAGATTTATAGTCGATCTAGAGGTTAGGTTTCCATTGCGGCATTTTTTTGGTATTTTTAAATGCAAATAATGAGTGGCATGCAATTTTGACACATGGACTAAAATGAAATTTATGATCAAATTAAGTCCAAAAATCCTCAAACTTGGCCAGAATGTGGAATATGATGAAATTAAATATTGTCATTTTTTTTGAATTTTTGGATGCAATATGAATTAATTATGAATAAAATATATAGATTAAGTGGTTTTGAGTTAATTAATTTTAATAAATAGCAAAACTAATTATTTTTAGGAAAGAAAATTATCCTAGACGTATCTAATGGTGATCTATCCAGGAAAATTATAAACCCTAAAAATGTTGAGTTTACAGCCTATTAAAAATCAATTAGTGAAATCACTATTCAATTTATCCTGACCTCAATATGTGTGTAAATGACATGAAAATTGGGTACAATGTAAAACACCTAAAATCTACCTATTATGAATGTTTGGGAATTTTTGGAAACAACGATTAATTTAACACGAATTAATGAAGACTTAGTGGGCGAAATCTATTAATTTCCACAAAGATATTTATATTAAATAACTCGAAGCTCATAAAAATGCATTCAAGATTTACAATGATAGAGCATGAATTGTTTTACAATAAAATTATTTTAAAATGCTGAAAAAGGCTAATTGAATATTCAAATTAATGGGGGTATAAATGCAAAACGAGAAATTAAAAGTAAAATAAAAAAATAGCGCATGAGGGCACTTCATTAATTGTCGAATCTCGTAAAGACGTTTCTGCAAATTTCCCATACCGGAGGCTACGTTGCATGTGATTCAGGAGGAGGGCCTTCCTGTGATTGTTGATCCTGCAGAGGGTACGGGCACAACTTATCCTTCACCTCATGTATCGCGAACGTGAGTGGGGGTTTTGGGGCCACAACACAATATGCCGGACGAATTGGGGCTTGCGCGCAAATTTCCCACCCCCACATGCTGGGCACGTGCAAGGGGAAAAGGTGGCTCAAAGGGGGAAGCACACCACCCAAGGCGAGACGAGGGTGAAATCTCTGAGGTCAGTGGCGAACCACGAATATGGCAAAAGCATGCGGAGCCTGGACCTCAGGCAACACACGTCCAAGGTCTAAGGAGGGGGCGTGGAGCTTGAGACGGCTAGAGCAAGGTTGGTGTCAGTCGTCAATGGTCAACGAGCGGGTGGTGCAGCTGTTGGAAGGCGATCGTTGATGTCGAGGGGACTAGGAAAAGCTGTGTGCATCGTGGCATGAGCATGCACGACCCAAGGTGGAAGGACGCGAGGGATGCGTGGGGTAGCGAATGCGGCGATTGATGGTGATGACTCATGTCAACGGAGGGGTGTCGGGGGTGAATGGATGAAGTCAACGGCACGACTAGGGTGAATGGCTAAAAGTCGCGTTGAGGGTAGATGGCAAGGCGGAGGTCCCGGGTTCGATGATGATCCAATGGGATGGCGGTGTCGGAGATGGGGATGAGGGCGAGAGGAGTTTGAACTGTGGAATCGAAGAAATAGATGAGAGGATAGAGAGGAGAAGTGAGAAAGAGGATACCAGTAGATGGAGTCAATTAGCCTTGGATTGGAGGAGTAGCACATTCGATTATCGCTCGACGCCTCGGAAGAGGGAAGAGCTTGGCAACACAACGAATTGGGCTGCAACAAGGCTTGTCGGAGCTTGGATCACACCTGGAGTGTGGTAGGATCATCGCTCCACTTTGGGGCACCTCAGCTATCATCTGCGGTGGGTAGGGGCTCGTTCCTAGTCCGTGAAATGGCAGATGCATTGGCGACGGGGATGCAGGTTGGCTTTTAATGATGGTTGCGAGACAATTACAGGGGAGGTGGCCGACGTGGTCTTGCTGGTGATGGTTGGTAGAAAGAGTGGGAAGAGAGGCGCGAGACATGCATGGTGCATGGGAGAACGGGAGAGAAATGTGGGGGAGAGGGATGATGTTGCAGGCAATTACGCAACCGCCCGCAAGAGGCGTGAGGTCTATGAGGAGATGGGCTGAGATATAGATGGAGGTGGTGCATGCGGCTGGGGTTTTGCGAGGGTAGTTAGAGAGAGAGTGAGGGAAATGCAGGGAGATAGAGAGAGATGAAGGCGACCACGTGAGGGAGAGGGCGCGGGTTGCATGGCCAGCATGAGAGGAGAGAGAGCGTGAGAGGGAAGAGAAAGAAAGGGAGAAAGATGGAGGGGAGAGGGGTAGTGAGGTGGCCACGTGGCACGCAGGGTGTTGCCATGTGGCAGTCATAATAATAAAAATAAAATAAATAATGATAAATAATAATAAATATAAATAAATAAAATAAGATAAAATCAAATAAATGAATTAAAATAATTAAAATAAATAATAATAATAAATAATAAATAAAAAATTAAATAATAATGTAATAAAATAAATAATTATAAGAAAAATGGGGGTGACATGTAGCGGCTATAGGAGCTACCACGTGTCACTCTCAGAAAAATAAAAAATTAAATTGAAAGAAAAATAAAAAAGAAATAACAAAAAGGGTCAAATCAAAAAGTGGTCAACATGAAAGTTGCTCGTCTCGAAGAGATCTACAACTTTTGTAAAGGATTAGATATCAGAAGAAGTGATCTGTACAAAAAGTAATTTTGGGTGTACCTTATAGGTATAAAATACTGTATTTTTATCTTTTGCAGATTTTTTGGCATTTTTAAAAGTAAGATAAAAATCAATAAAAATATAAAATAAATATTTACAACTTAATCTAATTTTTTTACTTTTAATAATTAAGAAAAAAACGATAAAATAAAGGGGTAATTTGGTCAATATGTACAATATATAATAGGGGCCCGAAACCCAAGCATCACATACTGACTCCGATTCTTTTGAACTTGGTCTTGTTTTGAAGATAATTGAGCGTGCATTAATTCAAATGTTAGTAGAGGTGTACAAAAGACTGTATGGGAGAGATATTCATGTTTTAAGGTTCTTAGTCTCAAACTAGGGTTTGGGTTTTATTGGTCAATTTTATAAGTTAGTATTTTGATATTTTTCCTTTATTAGTGTTAGTAATATACACACTATAGAGTTGATTTCATTCAATCTTGAGTTAGATAAAAAAATAAATAAAAATAGGAAAATAAGGTGAATATACATGTGATATTTACAAGTGAATTTGGCTTCTTATTTAATGCAAATATGCATGCTAAAATGCAGACATTAATTCTAAATGTATGAATAAGAATAAAGCAAAACAAATAGAGATATGCAGCTAATTGCTCAGGAAAGAAGCTCTATTTTCAACTTTTAGACTGATGAATCACATATTCATTACTTGTCTATCTTGCAGGCTCCTGATTGGTCTCTTCCCTTCGAGATCATGACTGATGCTTCGGATTTTGCTATAAGAGACATATTAGGGCAAAGGTGAGATCGATTTCTATTTGTTATTCACTATGCAAGCAAAGTTTTGGATACAACATAGAGGAATTATACAGTGACTGAGAAAGAAATGCTTGCCGTAGTTTGGGCTTTAGAGAAGTTTAGGTCTTCGATTCTTGCCTTAAAAGTGACAGTTTATACCGATCATTCAGCCATTAGGCATCGCATAGAAAAGAAGGACACAAAGGTGCATCTTCTTAGGTGTATATTGTTACTCCAAGAGTTTGATTTGGAGATTAAGGATAAACCTGGAGTAAAAAATGTAGTGGTTGATCATCTTTCAAGGATTGAATCAAAGGATTCCCCTGATATTGAGCCTATTAGAGAGACCTTCCAATGAGTATATTTGTATTGTATATTCACTTCCATGGTATGCCAACATGGAGAACTTCCTTGTCTCCCCTTGTCTCCAAGCAAGTTCCCCATGGTTGGACAAGGAACAGTATAGACCCGCTCAAGTCGGATTCGAGGAAATACCATTGAGAATATCCATTCCTTTTCTTTGAAAGATCGAATTGTATCTGAAGAAGGTGTATTTCGCAGGAGGAATATCAGAGTGTCCTCACATGTTGTCATTCACTTGAGGCTGGAGGACACCATTCATGAAAGAGAACCGCTTACAAGGTGTTATAATGTGATTTCTTTTGGCCGACCATGTTTAGAGATGCTACTGATTTTGTATGGTCGTGCCCTGCTTGCCAGAGGATGGCAAGGATTGTTGGTTCTAGAGATGAGATGCCCATGCCTGTGATTTTTTGTGATGTTTTTGATGCTTGGGGCATAGATTTCATGGGTCACTTTCCTAATAGCTAAGGTTTTGAGTACATCTTGTTAGCGATAGATTACTTGTCAAGATGGGTGTAGGTTATTCCAACCCGAGCCGCAGATAATAAGATTGTTTGCAAGTTCATAAGGGATCATATCATTTCACGGTTCAGGGTACCTAAAGTGTTGATATCTTATGGGGATAGCCATATTGTGAATGGAATGATGACATCTTTATCAAAGAACTATAGATTTGAGCATAAAATAACTAGTTCTTACCACCTACAGTCAAACGGCTTGGCAGAGGTCTCAAATAGAGAGGTGAAGGGCATTCTTCAAAAGTTTGTCCGTACAGATAGGAAGAACTGGCCACGATTGTTGGACCAAGTTCTGTGGGCTTATAGAACAACCTACAAGACACCTCTTGGTACTTCATCTTTTAGGATGGTTTATGGCAAGCCATGTCATTTGCCCGCTGAGTTAGTGCACAAATCTGAATGGACAATAAAGAAGATAAACTGGAACTGTCACTTAGGGATGTTATGTGGAGACCTCAACTTAAATGAACTAGTGGAAATCCACAACTGAGCATGTGACAACAACATGATCTATAAAGACAAAGTTAAGAAGTGGCATGATGCACATATTAGATGCAAAACTTTTGTCCCGGGATAGAAGATATGGTTGTTTAATGCAAAGTTAAAGATTTTCCATGGAAAACTCAAATCAAAGTGGACGGGTCTTTCATTGTTAAGGAAGTACATGAGAATGGTAGTGTAGAGATTTTAGAGCTTTCAGAGAATGCACCTTCATTTCTGGTTAACAGGAAGTTACTTAAACACTTTGTAGAATCTAATGTAAGGTTAACTCCCGTTGAGATGATTGACTTCATGCCTATTGATTCTGGTCTAAAAAAAATGAGACTATGGAAGTAAATATTCTCGCATTTATTGCTACTACACTCTTTATTCTAGTTCCTACTGCCTTTTTACTTATCATCTACGTAAAAACAGTCAGCCAAAATGATTAATCAAAATGATTAATTGGACTGAAACTCATTAGTTCTTATCAATGATTGAAGAAATAAAAGAGATTCAAATCCCGAGTCTTCTTAGAGAAGGCATTATTATCATGATAGATTCACTTCGAAAGATTCAGTATCCAAAGATTCATCTTTATTCCGACTCTATTTTTTGTAAATTCCTTTCAATTATTATTCTTTGTCCTACTTACAATTAGGCGATTCTCAGCCTAAGTATAGGGGGAATTGATCCAGACTTTCCCCTTTGCTCAGGTATCTTCTATGTACTTTTCTCTATTTTTCTACTTAGGTTGTTCAAAACCTAAGTATAGGGTGGGACCATCCTTGTATGTTCCATATGACCCATTCTTTCTCATTCTTACACTTAGATTATTCTTGACTCGGTTCTTGTGGATTATTCTATGCTTAGTTGAGCTATGGCTTCATATTACTTTGTGCTGTGAGGACATAACAAAAGCTAAGTATAGGGGGTCTACCATATATATTATATATTACAATATGCTTTAGCCATAGCTCATAATTTTTTAAATTTCTTTTCAAACTAGTGGGGCTATGGGTATCGTATTGCATTTTTGAACTGAGTTTTATACAAAATATTTTGAAAAAGGATTTTGAAAATGATATATTTGACATGGTTTTTCAAAAATATTTTACATGGTTGCTTTACATGATTTGCAAAAATTACAACTTGACATGTTTTGAAAAATCATTTGTAAAATATTTTAAAAACTTGTGTATATTTATGTGACAGTGTTTGCAGAAAGTTTTCAAAAATCGTTTCAAAGTTAAGGATGCAAATGAGTTTAATTAACTTAATTCAAAAGTTCAATTAATAAAATGGAAAAATAAAATTTCACTAAAACTGTTGTGTCTCTTCGGTATCCTTTGGTGTTTTAAGTTTCTAAGAGGTTGCGACGTTCACTAAACTGTTTTGTTTATATTATTCATAAGGTTATCTTGCCTAAGAGTCTTTCAAAGTCATACATGGAGGAAAGTCTAGATTTCAACTCTACATTTTGGAAGATCAAATTGATAAGAAGTTCACTGAAAAGAGTTATGTCGGTTGACGAGGATAATTTATTGATAGAAGAATTAGATATGGAGGTGCCCTTGCATTTTCTTGGGGATGTTCAGTCCTTTGACCCCCATCTTTCTTGTAAGTTGGGTCATCCTTCTGTGTTTAGTTTTTCTATTCTAAGAAAAATCTAAAAGTCTTTTGCATGATTTCAAGGTTTGATTCGTCTTCCAGTGATTATTAAGAATTTTAAGGCTTCCCATGTTGATATGGATATTACTTTTGAGGAAGAACGACATCATGCTAGAAGATTGAAATTCCACGTCGATGAAGATCTTTCTTATTCAAATTTCGAAGTATTCTCTGTTCGAAGGAAACAATTGAAACATAAGGCAACCTGTGATTTTAAACCTCAAAGAGTCAATATTGATTTGTAAGAAGCTGGAGTTTGTGGTGTTGTGTTGGGTATCCCAATGTGTCTGTGTGTTCTCTCTATTGTTTTGACAAGGGTGTCCAGGTTGTTGTTTTTGTTTTAATAAAATTAATAATTCATTAATTCTTTTATAAATAATTAACTTGCTAACTTTTTAATTAGTGTAATTCTCTAACATTTTCACTATGCACTCAAGGCTTGAGATGATCTTTAACACTGGGTTTAAGGAGTCCCTAGACTTAGAGTTATCATATCTTAATCATTAGGGTCTTAAAATAAAAAATTCATACTTCCCTAGCTAGAGGATATGCATGTTATATTCCATGCATAATCTCCATTGAAAGAATTTGACTATCACTCACATGCAAGACTGCATCCATGATTGAGATGAGTCATGGTATCACTAAGGAGACTAGGATTTAAAACTTGCATTGGGACTTGATCTATATGATGCTTGAGGATGGTATAAGATTAATGATGGCTTCATGAAACCTGAGTGTCAACATCTTAGCCAGTATGGGACATGTTCTCATGCTATCTCTTAACTTTGATCTAAAGTGCCAAGGTGTAATAACATTAATCTAACAAGTTGATCAGTGTGCACCAATCCTCGGTAAATGCAATGGAGCTAGCCAAAAAGAAGGGAAGTTCCCTCAAATAAAAAAATGAAAAGGGAAAAGAAAAGCTCATTCCATTACAAAGTTACATCATATGAGCTATTATATTCAAGGCAAGCGCTCCCAAGCTTTAAGTGTCCACTTGGACCAAATCATTAGGCTTTTATGAGTCGGGCTAGTACCACAAAAAGGGCTCTGCATCATTAGCGCTACAAGTCTAGGTGCTGGTATATTAGATACCTTAAAAAGACATACTTTGGTGTACTCTCAGGAAAACAAGTACATACAACTCAAATTTCTTTTTGGTGGATACACTGTGGCAAAATAAAATAAAAAATGTGTTGAGTATTGGCACTTGAGAGAATCGTGTTCCAATGAGAGGAAGTGAAAATAAGTATACAATCCTATATCCTCCATGATATGGCATTCCATCTATCCCTTTGAAGTCTGACAAACTAAAGAGATAGTGGACTGAAGCAAGACTATATTTATTCCTTGGTGTTGAGGGTTGGGTCCTTAGAATAGCCTCTGAGATTGGAATTTTTGGTGATATCTTGACTCTACTCTCTTGATTGCAGTCTATATTAAGTCATACTTCTTATATTTATGTATACATTGAGAGTTTGACAATTATAGGAGTTGAATTCCTTTTGATTAATACTTGGATCAACTTAGAGTTTAAGGATTCCTAAAACCTAATGTTCTAGTTTAAATCAAGCCTTGTATATTCACTTACACTTGTCAGGGAACTCACTAATTAAACTAACTCTCAAACAAATTCTTTATTAGCTCGAGGACGAACTTAGCTTAAGTATAGGGGGTGATAATCCCAGATTTATCATCATTAATCATCATTGTTATCTCTCTTTCTTAGGTTAATCACAAGATTCATTGACTAATTATTACTAATTGCTATTTTATGTGTTGTACATAATTGACGCTATTTACTATATATTATTTAACCTTATTATTGTGTTATTATTTTATGTATTTATTCCTCATTGAAAATATCAATAAAAATTAGATTAATATTGTATATAAATAAATTAACATAAAACAAAAAAAATCCAAAAAAATAAAAGAAGAATCAAAAGAAATTGTTTTATATTGTTTTAATTAGTATTTAATTTTTATCTATGTTTAGATGATCTCTGATCTCTTTGACATCTACATAAAATTGTAGATCTCATCGAGATCTACAACTTTCATGTTAAAGACTTTTTCTGATTTTCATCCTAACTACTTCTTTTGGATTTATCTTTTATTTTCTGATTTATCTTCATTCTTATTGGACCATGCGGCTCTCCTAAAGCACTCCAAGTGGCCAGCTCCCTTTAGGCCATCCGCCTTTAGTCCCAGCCATGTAATTTGTTTTATCAACCAGATCCTTGCCGTACATAGGTGCCTAAGTTTTGACCTTATGATGGTCATCACCTAGATCAGATCCCAGCCGCCCAACAATGCCTTCTCAGGAGCAGTTGGACCATTTGATCCAACAGTATCTAGATCTCCTTCAACCTCAGCCCCCTCTTCTAAGCAACACATTGAAGGATATGGGGAAAATCCTCAAGCGCATCACGAAAGCGTGAGGATCGCATCGTATGTGATCGGGAGCAACTAGTCGCACTAGTTGCTCGATGCAGCGGAAATTAAAAAAATTCTATGTGATGAAACCACATGATCCAAGAACACTTCTCGGATCGTTCCGTCGAAATCACAAACAAGTAATAGGATTACCTCTTGAAGCGTGGTTGCGATCAAGTCTCTAAATAAAGAGACCTCCTGTCTCAAGTCCAATCCGACGGAGGAGATGCTTGCGAGCGCGTGGATGAGACGCGTGCTTCTCGCAATTCATGTTGATGATCCAAGCGATGGATCTCCTGATCTTGATAGACGAGATACGACGTCTTCTTCACGAGCAAGTCACGTCGAAGCAGACGGAGATCCACGAGCAAACGACCGGGCATCATAATGACGCTGCGATGATGGAGGATCTCTCTAGGGAATCCATGGTGGATGGCCACATGAGAGATAGAGAGAGTGGGCATGTAGAGAGAAGAGAGAGAGAGAGAGAATTCATTATTGTATGTATTGAAGAGCAAGGGGTACCTCTTCTTATATAGGGTTTTGGGAGTCCATGGATCCCAATCCATGGACAACACACAATCAATGGTTGAGATTGATTTGTGTTTCTTTCAATGGATAAGATGTTGTTGTAAAAACACAACAACTAATGATTTAATTTAAATTAATTTTCATTGATAAATCAACAAAATTAATTTCAAATTAAATCATCTTTGATAAGAGAAAAGATAATGAAGAGAATAAACCAATCTCCTCAAAAGAGGGGACAGCTATTCTTCTCCTCATAGAGAGTTGTAGCCGTCCACTTCTCTTTGGTGGACTTGGTCCATCTCTTCTAATTATCATGAGATCTCATTATCTCATGATATATATCATCAACTCTTGTCGACAATATTTTCACCAAAAAAATAATTCTAAATTATCTTATGGAAAATATCAACCATGCCATTGAAATTATGTGAATCTCATTCACAACTCAAAAACTAAATATAATTATATTTTCAATTAATCATTCAATGTGAATCCAATTTATATTAACAATTAATCAACAAATATAAATCATAATATGCTCTCTTTAATATGTTATAAATCACATTTATAATGTATATGATTAATATGGATAGTGCTATCCACATTATTCATATCCATGATAATTAAATCACATTTATTCATCTTGGATCTTTATTCTTATGTGCCCAAATAACATGAATCACATTCACATTATTCACATCTTTGATAATTAAATCATATTTAATTATCTTAGATATCTCTCCTTATAATATGAATCAAATTCATATTATCTATGATAATTAAATCACATTTAATTATCAATTTTCTTGATACTTTGATACATATATCAACAATGAAATTATCCCTGAACTCTTTCAAGGATAATGTGCTTTCTCCGGAGATACTTGGATATAAGGACATGGCGATTGTATTGTTCCACGTATAGTGACTTGGACATTGAGATCAAATCTCAAATCCAGATCTTGCAGACCTCCCATAGATGCTTGATTAAATCAAGACCACAAATCTAATCTTCTCATTGCATCTGAATCTCATTCAGATCAATGTCCAACATTTGGACTAAGATCAGATTACTTCTCTATTGAGAGGAGTCACTAAAATTCAGACCCGTTTCATCACTCCCTATGAATGGAAGCGTCATGGTTATACAATCGTTTATGATCACATCACCCTCATGTATTCCCAATACCTGTACATCCTGCATACTGGAAGACTCAGAATAAACCTGAAGTATTAGATCAACTTTATATTGTCTACTTCAGGGTTTTATCAGTAAGTTTCTCATTTGATCATGGGGATTTGGTATCGATCATATACTTTCCAAAAGAATATATCATACCTAGGTCTTGATCATATAATTTCCAAAAGTATATTTCAAACCTACAAATTCAGTCAAGCTTCCAAAGCGAGACGACCATGCACGGAATTTGATTCTTCCCAATATCTCATGAGTGAGCTCATGTCTTCCGGTTCAGTAACTGAACCTGCATGATCCCATTGAGAGATCGTATTACTCATATGCCCTTACATGCACATCAGCGCGCTAGTGTATAGACCTTGATTAGGTCATCAACCTATTGGTCTACCAAATGTACATACTCAGGCATATAGTAATACATCTGTTTTCGGTCAGAAGATGCGTGCCTGTATCATGACAGCATATGATATAGGACTTTAGTTATCTCGATCTCGTTAAGTCAACTCTTTGACCTAACTAATCTGACACCTCCGAATCTCTATTCCTATGCAGAGGACCTGCATCAAGAGGTCGGTCAGATATTAGCCTATGTGAGAAAGGATTGCCATCTCCTACTCAGGTTGGAGATCACATCTTAACAATCATTTGACGGTGCTTGATGAGTCCTCAATCTAATCCTTTAGATATTCATCCAAGTACCAGACTCTATGATTAAATTATTGAATCAACAGCTGTATGATTATTAAGATGGCCATGGTACATAACCCTAATTGTACTAAGGGACCTATTATGCAAATTATTTTTTCTTCATTTCAGATCAGGGAATGATATTTGCAATAACATTTATTGCATAATGGCTCGCTGTGGGCTTGCATGTCCAACTCGCATCTCTTCACAAATTCTCAACTTCTCCATTTTTTCACAACCACCTGTGTCAACCACTTCCCCAACTTCCATCACCCTAAGCTCCACCTTCTTATCTTGATCCTCTCCAATCATCTAGAACTACCTAAATTCTTCTCTCCTAGTCGGTGGTAATGGTGGTTGAAATCACCACATTTCTTCGCCAAACCTCCAAACTTTTGTCCCCTTAAAACCTCAATTCCAACCATTTGCAACCGCATCTGCCACTTGCGGGAGCTATCCTCGAGCCCTTCCATCCTTACGGTGACAGAGAGAGGGAGTGAAATAAAGCGAAGATAGAAGGCAACTCCAACGAGATCCTTGGGTAAAGAAACTAAGTTGCAGTGTTAGAAGCACCTGCTTGAGCTTCAATCCTTAACTCGGATTGTCAAGCGATGACTTGTGAAGCTCTTCAGCTTCGCATTAGGCTAGAGACTTCTTCAAACCATCGATTCTTACTTCCATTATCCTGGTAATATTTTTCATCTAATCTCAATTTTATCATCGTGTTCCGCATTTTCTAGGGCTATAACATCGATTATTCTCTCATTTGAATCGTTGGACACACTAAACAACTGCCCACGCATATGTCTCCAGTTTATCTGAGCGCTTCTCCATATCTATGATCATCTCATTTCATCTTCTTATTATATTTGAAGAAGAACCCACTAGGGCTTATATCCTTCATCACGAAGAGCCTTCATTTCACTTCCCTTTCCATCCTAATACATTCGTCTAGTGCTTCGGCTATGTTGCTAACTCTTGCAGGCACTTGGAGACTTCAATGATCGGAAGCACCAGGCTGTCTTCGATTTGGAATTTCATTGCCAAAGAAGCTTCATCGAATCGCAGATTCAAATACCTTCTGAGCTTCCTTAGGGCATATTCTTATTCGTCAGCCTCTAAGCATTGAACCAAGAGTTGTTGAGCTCAGACGCACTTGTGGAAGAGCTTTTCAGCCTTAGTCTGAGTTCTGCCCAAGCATAGCCTTGCGTTGAGGAACATAAGAATGGAAGAAAATCAGTTACCATTGGATCCCTTCTATTGGACATGATCCAACGGTTGTAGTCAAGCCACGTCGAAACCCCAAGGCAACGGTTCAAACATGAGGTTCGGTATCCGAGCCCGAGTACGAGCCTCGCACAAAGCACCAGAATCAGACACATGGTCCGCGCCTATATTACTGATCCTAGCCGAGTCACGTGACTTACGCACATGACGGGAAATTAGCAGCGACATCCCCAACTTCTTAGTATTTGCAGATAAGTCCTCCCGCACTATGTAAATTACATATTATCCCTTCGAGTTGTATTATTGGCATTTTAGTTCCTATTTGTCCTGTTTTGTAGTAAAACTTGGAGTTTTTCTTGTAAAAATACCCATGGATTGATTGTTGAATATCTTTTTATCTATAGATCCAATTAAAGTAATTTTGGTTTCATTTGAACGTTTTTTTGTTGCTCTTTCATTTGGCATGCTTTATTGTTATTTTTGCATTAAAAATTACGTGTAAATCATTTCTTCTTCCACGAGCTTTATTAGATTTTTAAATGAAGTTGAAAATAAAATCTTAGTGAACAATTGAACATGTTATTTCTCTCGATTCTTAATGATTAAATATTAGTTATATTTAATCATCATTACTAAGTTAATAAATGGTTTGATTGCTTACTGAAATAATTTAAGCATTATAGTGAAATTGGAATTCAAAATTATGCTTAATTTCTTTAGAGACTATCTATCGCTTAAAGAAATCATTAAATTAGTTTATATGACTTAATTTATATTTATTAAATAAATAAATTCTTGTGATTAACTCAAGTTGTTTGCTGTGTTACTAATTCTATTGTGGGTGATTCTATCTCATCGTTTTTGCATTGTTGTTTTCATATAAACTAAGTGCACAAAAAATTGTGTTAAAAATCATCTCTTTTGTGAATCGTGCATTTGCTCAAGATAATTAACCTATTAATTTCAAATTAAAATATTTGACAATCAGATTTCATTACTTGATTACTCGCATCCTTGTGTTCAACCCTGGACTTCCCAGGTAATAAACTAAAGCTGAATCCTCCTCACGGAGATTATTCATTCGGTTCTATATGACATGCTAAGTGATCGTGCTAAAATGAACCACATTATCTTTTGCATTTAGCGCTTCATCCACATACAAGGACATATGAGTAATACGATCTCTCAAAGGGATCATATAGGTTCACTTGTGAATCGGAAGACATGAGCTCACTCATGAGGTATTTGGACCGATCAAATTCCATGCATGGTCATCTTGCTTTGGAAGCTGACAAGAATTTGTAGGTATGATATATGATTTTGGAAAGTGTATGATCGATACCAACTCCCAATGACCAAATGAGAAACTTAATGATAAAACCCTGAAGAAGACAATCTAAAAATGATTAAAATCTCTGGCTTTATTATAGGAATTCCAGTATGAAGGATGTACGTGTATTAGGAATACCTGAGGGGGATGTGATCATTAATGATTGTATGCCCATGACGCTTCCATTCCGAGGGAGTGATGAAATAGCTATGGATTTTAATGACTCCTCTTATTAGAGAAGTCATCTAATCTTAGTCAAAATGTTGGACATTGATCTGAATAAGATTCAGATGCAATGAGAATATTAGATCTACGGTCTTGTTTTAATCAAGCATCTATGAGGGGTCCCCGAGATATGGAATTAAGACATGATCTCAATATCCAAGTCGCTATACGTGGAACATACAATCACCCTATCCTTACCTCTAAGTATCCACGGAGAAAGCGCATTGTTCTTGAAAAAGTTCAAGAGTAATTCCATTGTTGAATTATGTATCTGAGCATTGAGATATTGATAATTAAATATGATTTAATTATCATGAATAATGTGATTACGATTCATATTATTTCAATACATGAGAATGATGATCCAAGATAATTAAATGTGATTTAATTATCAAGGATATAAATTATGTGGGTAGTACTATTCATATTATATATATGCTATAAATTTGATTTATAATATATTAGAGAGAGCTTATTGTAAATAGTGTCTTCAAATTAATTGTTGATGTGAATTGAATTCACATTGGAAATTAATTGAAAATACAATTTACATTTTATTTTGAGTTGTGAGTATGATTCATAATTATTTAATAACATGAATGCAATTTTCACAAAATTAATTTGGAATTATTTTTTTGAATTAATTTACAACAAAAGTTATTGTAAATATATACGAATGATTGGAGGAGCCAACATCCTCCATTTAATGGATGGTGGATGGCCACCAGTTGACTTGTTCTCTCAGGTGGTCGTCCCTCCCTTTTTAGAAAGGTGGGTGGCCTCCTTCCTAATCCTTCTATGCTAATTAATTTAGTTCAAATTAAATTATATTGATTATTCACTATATATTTAATTTAATATAAATTAATAGTTGTCGTATTTTTACAATAAAATCTTGGCCATTGAATAGAAACACAAATCAATCTCAACCATTGATTTTGTGTATCACATGGATTGGAATCCAAAGACTTCCAAAATACTATAAAAGAAGAGGCAACCCTAGCTCTTCTTTTACACACAATAATTGAATCATATCTCTCTCTCATTCTCTCACTTGCATACTACAAGCCCTATCTCTCTATCTCACAGTGGCCATCTACCCTGTGCCTTAGAGAGAACCGTCATCACCGCCATGCCATCGTGTCGTTGCTTCGACCGCTCGTGGATCTCCATCTCCTTCGGTGTGCATCACTCGTGAAGAAGACATCATATCTTGTGTGATGAGATCAGGAGATTCGTCACTTGGATCATCAACTTGGATTGCGAGGAGTACGCGTCTCATAAACGCGCTCGCAAGCGTCTCCTTCGTCGGATCGGACTTGAGACAAGAGGTGTCTTGCTTTATAGACTTGATCGCAACCACACTTCAAGAGATAATCCTACATCTTACTTGTGGTTAGATGAAACGATCCGAGAAGTGTTCTTTGATCATGTGATTTCATCACTTTGAAAAATTTTAAATGTCGTTGCACCGAGCAATTAGTGCGATTAGTCGCTCCGATCGCATACGATGCGATCATCACGCTTCCATGATGCGCTTAAGGATCTCTCCATATCCTTCAGATTCAACATTCTTCTCCAACCAAACAAAGAACATGTAAATCCGACAGCCTTGCATCGCAACAAGAAACAACTAGAAGCTATAATAATATAAATATTGGTTTTGTGGAAAGTAAAATCATTGCGACTGCATTCAAAAGAGAAGCAATATCAATCTAAGCGAGTATTGGGAGTTGAATTTCATCATAAAGGGAACTGCATTTTTACAATGCTACATAAAATGAAATGCACTAAGTTTTGTAAATATTTTTGAAATAAAAACATGATCAACATATTAAAGGTAATGAAATAGGGTAAAAAGATCTTTCATATGCTAGAAGATGATTAGGAAATCATTTTCATAAATGACAAATTATTAAAATGAATATAAAATTAATAATCATACAAAATAAATGACACCCCACTTAAATTTCTTAAACAAGCTTTGAACTGAGATGATATTGAAAACAAAAATGGGAGCACCTTCCATTAAATATGATCAAATTATTAAATTAATGGTTTAAATTTGAAAGCCAAAATGAGTACAATATTAATAAACATAAAGAGAAAAGGAATGTAGCAATTCTTTATTACAAAGTTCAACAAAACATAGTGCAACAATTTTAATTACAAAGGACTGTAAGAAAATGCTTTTGATTGTTCTTTGTAGGCATGTTCTGCTACACTTCACATTGGACTGAAAATAAGCAGAACTTTGTTGACTTGATAGAGTAATTTGTTGTATCATTGATAATCCAATGATCTATGGATAAAATAGAGTAATTTTAAGGAGAAAAGAGTACCTTTCAAGAATAAGTTTGGTATTGGATGTGTGAGGCGCATAATGAACCTTAAGCATGTTGATGTTCAGAACTGAACGAAGAATCACTGAAATAAAGTTGTACCATTAGAAGATTTAAAAATATAAAAAAATAATGATTATCAACAAGAGAAAAGAGCATATGAAAAAATAGGAAAGACTTTTTTTAAGAACTTAGAAGCAAAAGACACCTGCCAGAATTTACTGGATTATTTGATTGGCAGTTATGAGAATCATGTCCAACATTGAATTTGAGGCACGATTTGCATCATCTGCCTTTGTTCTTCTTGAGTTCAGAAGCGGGTCTCTGCCTATTGTCACTTCCCTTTGGTCTGTCACCACGTCCATTTCCTTTGGTTCTAGCTGTGTTTGGTTCGCAGATGATTAATCGATTAGCATCAGATTAGGGCTGAGAAGCATCACAGTTATCCTTGCGCACTAAGAATTCATTCTTTAGATGCCAGCAACAAGTCTTTGAAGTTTTCTTTGTGTGACTGAATAAATGGATGAATCGCCAACAGAATCAGAACAAGTTCAGAACATAATTTCTTCAATTCCGCAGCTCTTTCTTGTTGTTCATTCCTGTTGTATAAAGTTTAATTTTCATAATTTATGATTTCTAGTTCACTGATGCAAAATGCATTCATTATCTAGAAGTTTAATGTTACGTGTCTTGATTACAACAAACATATGACTGCAAGGATGCCTGCCGTACTCCATTTTCCACAATGAAAGACATTTTTTGAATCATTATAGAAAGTAAATTTCTTCTGCAAATGTATTTTAGCAATTTAAATAAAAAATAAATAGTCTTTTCATGTCATACTTCGGATACAGAAACAATCAATTCCGTGCATTTGCGAAACTTTTTATGAAGAACATAAAATTTTGACTTTGAGAAAGTGCCCCACAACAGACCAACTATCCTCCACTCCATTTTTAGTATTGGTCTCGTATTGTTTGCATCATTATCCAGATCATTGACATGCTCCTCAGTCTTTGAAGGTCTGATTGGAACCTGTGAATACCTGAAAGTATTCTGTAAGGAGGTGAGCATCCATGCCATCTTTTCTTTTTTTTATCGGATCTATTGGGATTGTATATATCGTGAACTACATAATCAACCTAGTTGTTGGTGAAGCATCTGTTATCAAGAAATACTCATTTTTTTGAGATTGATATATTAACATTAGTCATTGATTTGACAAGCCTTCTAGTAGCCCTTGAGAATCTATTATTATGCCTCAAATATTGACATTTAAAAGGGGACACAGAAGTGTGGTTGTGATCTTTTTATGAACTTAACAACAACCCAATTGTGGTGTTCACGTCTGAATCGAATACAAAGCATTGCCTTGCATCATATTCGAACTATGCCAACTCTCCTTTCTTCCTTATAAAATACATGCTCCTCGCTAGAATCTTCGTGAAATGAAGTAGGCTAATCTGAAAGGGTCTTTGATGTAAATAAACCTTCTTTACCACAAATAAATATTTTAAAAATGACAATCTTTTCATTTTTATCTCCATTAAAATGTGTCGTATACTGCCTTTTCTAACAATAAACCCTAATTTGGTTGCATAAGATTCGTAGAAGTGGTGGGCTTGGTCAATGGAGTCAGATGTCATTCCCGCGTTCGGAGTAAGTGATTCAGAATTTATGGAGATTTCTTAGGAATTCTGTAGTTGATTGTAAATGATATGAACTAGAAGTATTAATTTTGAACATATATGTTCTTATAGTGGGTAGGGATAAAATCAAGATATAATTTAATCAAACAATAAAAATTATATGAACATATAGTTTAAATATGTATGCTATTATTGCTGTGTCAATAAATTGAAACTAAGAAAAGAAAATTCTATCTGAAAGATCATTTTTATAAATAGTTGCATATACACTCAAAATTAATTGTTACTGATTATGGAACTTCTATCAACTATATTTGGACAATAAACTAGCTATTTGTATGATAAAAAATTATTGTTACCATATGTTACTTATTGTAAACCTGCATGTAAAGCTTATGTGAAGGAAAGATGTATAGCGCAATGAAAATGGAATAATAACAAAATATAGATTAAATGTGATAGTCAAGTTTGAAACAAGAAGGGTTATTTATGCTTGATGATTATTTCTTTTATAAATGAAATAATGAGAATTGGAAAGTATGAACTGAACTTAATACGTACCTAATCCAAATTAAATGTATAACTACATTTGTATTCCTAGACCATTATTTGCAATTATGTTGACTTATTTTTTAACGTTTATCGCTGGAATGTGTGGAATTTGAAGATCTTGTCCAATATCAATGTAATATTAGAAATAAACTGATAATTGTTTTACTAATCGATTTTTTTGTAAATAACTTATGGAATATTTGCAATATCTTAGATCATTTTTTTCATTATGATGACATATTTTGTAACATTTAACGGTAGAATGCACATAGAATTGGGAGACCTTGCCTAATATCATTACAACATTAGAAATAACCTGATAATTGTAGTCCTAATCTTCTTTTGTAATAAATTGGAAATATTTCTAACATCATATGCCATTATTTGTAATTATGTTCACAAATTTTGTATCATTTAACACTGGAGTGTACGTGAAATTGGGAGCCCTTACCTAATATCGGTACAATATATGAAATAACTTGCTAGTTGTAGTCCTAATCCATTTTTGCAAACAACTTAGAAATATTTGTAATATCATAGACCATTATTTGTAATTATGTTCACATAGTTTGTAACATTTAACAGTGGAGTGTACATGGAATTGGGAGACCTTGCCCAATTTAAAAGAAAAAAACCATGATAATTATAGTCCTATTCCACTTTTTGCAATAACTTAGAAATATTGTAAGATGAAAGGCTGGAGGACAATTTAAGAAAGTACCTTCAAAGTTAACATCTTCATCCAGACCTTGTGAAATATTGGGGAATATAAATCATCCTAAAAAATTCAAAACCTTGATGAGATCACAACAAATTTCACCAAAAGTATATAATATTTTATAGTATCTACAAACTGATTAATTTACAAACTCAAAAATGACTCAATTTATGATAGCTGAATTATAAAGATGAACTGATTAATTTGAAAATGCTAAACAAACACATCTTAGAAATATGTACCATAATGATGAACAAGAAACATGAAAAACATGAACTCTACGGTGGTTGAGAAAGGATTGGACAAGGAAATATGTAACTGGATGCATAAAAAGCACGAAGAAATATGTACATGGATGCATAAAAGCTCAGAATTTTGTCTTGAGCATTGATCGTAAGAATCTAATGGCAAAGGGAGAAGAGATTCGGGTTCCATGGCGAAAAAAGAAATGTATCTAAGGGCATCCAAGAACGAGATAGAGAGAGATCTATTCAATTACATAAATGGAAACAATAAGACTAATACCATATTTTAAGGAAGTTGCGTAACAAACATGGAAATATATCAATTATACCTACATTGGTCTCACCGGATGGTGGTTTAACTGCGATTAGTTGTTCTATAACACACCCTAAGATGTTCAGCTGGCAATCCAGGAGCGAGGCTCACAATGGCGAGTTCCAATCTCAATTTATTTTTTCCTACATATATGGGTCAAATGAGGCTACCCCATGTGAGGTAATCAATTTAGATACTCACACCTTTTTTTAAAAAAAATTTATGGATTTTTTTATTGATACGTGGGATAATTAAGTTAAAGTAATAAGAGTAATAGTGTTTCAAATTTTACGAAAAACAAACATTTCCAATCACCCATCTGGAAAGCAACATTTTTCAAGAATTCTGAGATTGTTATATTTTGATTGCATTTATATATCGGATAAGAGTAGCGGATTTAGTTGAATTTTGAATAAGAATATGATATTACTATGTGATCTAAATTCCCTTTAACTGCCATTAAAAAATATCAAACAAAAAACTTAAAAAAGAAGCGTGGATGTAGTCAACTTAACCACCCCACATGGGATAGCTCTGCATTTTCCTACACACATATGTTGGCTAATATCCAACCATATAGGAATAACAATGATAACATCGTACAAGCACGAACATCATGCATATACATAGATAATTTTAATGTGAATAGGCATCAAAACTTATTGTTATAGGAACAATATGTATGGTAAATTAGAAATCATACCTAAGACATCTGGAGGCAACATCCACAATTATATTAACGGCATCATGACTTTTAATATCATAACATGGTGATTTTTGCAATTCATGCATTAATATTTAAGACATAAGATATGATAGTAGCAAGTATAATGCTCAAGTTTACATGTGTGTCAAACCCATAGTTCATCCCCTCATATATCAGTATGCCTAATTTATAATGGAATATGAGGATTCTCTAGGAAACATGAAGTGGCCTTTAACCGATACTAGTTATATAACCATACATGTTTCTTTTTACTATTACATTGTAAATAACTGAATGGATATACAATGTGTTTTGGTTTTACGTAAGTTTATATTGCTTTATTAGTATTCAACACTAAGTTTGAATTTTTAATAAATATACATGTATTAGGTTAAAAAAATCAAGAGGACAATATAGAAGTGCAAAATTATTGAGCGAGTTTATTACAACAAAAAATAAAAAATAACTAAAAGAGATAATTTTATTATACTATGTATCCAAATATGTGGAGAGAGAAGGATAGAGAGAGGGAGGAGAGATGGTTTCACCTTCAATTATTTCAAGAGACACAGAGAGAGAGCACTGAACATGGTTTTAAAAATTGAACCAAACCAACGGGTTCAACTGGTTAGACCTGGAACCAAAGGACAGATGGCCCAGCCAACTCGCTTCTACTTAGAAGATAAAAACCAATCGAAATCAGGTTAGATCGTTTGATCCAGTTGAACTAATTGAACTAAACCATTGATTAAACTATACATTTCTTGACAAAAAAATCTTATCTTTAATGAAATAAAAATTCTTAACCAGTGACAGAGAGGCCCCCCCCACCCCCCGCTCCCAACCAAAATTCATATATGTGTTTAGCATACAGTATTATATATAATCTAAATACACTATTTAATAATTAAAATTTACATGTTATGTATAATAGCCCCCTACATCTTAACAAAAAATCAATATATATATATATATATATATATATATATAATCTGATTACAATAATTAACAATTAACATTACATGATATGCATTAGTTGGATACTGATACATCCATATATATCCATCATCGTACTTGTTTACAAAACCGTCACAGATATGTAGTTTTTATTTTAGCATATATGGTATAGATAACGGTTTTTCTTTTTATTTTCTTTGCATATACAGATATGGATTTGGATACCTCTTTCATTTTTTTAGGATCTTAAAACTGATATAGTTATATAATTTTCGTGTATACATGTATGGATACATATAAATATTTGTATCTGCATGTTAGCAACCCTATTTTTATCCACTTCGATTTTAAAATAGATATGCAGATAGTATAACAAATACGATAAGGGATCGGTACACATATCTATATCTGTCTGCATCCCTAAAAGTAAAAATTATTGTACAGTGTTACCTGTTTGAATGTTTTAAATCTAATGGTATTACTTAATATTACATTAATAAATATGTATCTCAGTGATATGAAGAGTTTTGTAGGGACATGTTTGTCAATACGATGTTTATAGATATTAATTATATCCGATTATAAGTTTATATGGGTATTTTTGTAAAAACACCTTCCCAATATTACTTTCAATCAATTACGAAATTATGGGAAGCTCGCCTCATAGATTGAATTTGTTCCACGCATCGAATCTCATAAATTGAAACTTCCATTAATGTTCTACATATCCTCCAAATTTCATTCAAATCTATTGTCATTTCCCATTTTATCTTAGTGATTAAAAGTCTAATCAATATTTAAGCAACTTAAATCGCATTTAAAAGAGAATTAGACTTTATGCTATTGATATAAAATAGCAAATGACCTTGGATTTGAGCGAAATTCGAAGGATATGTATAACATTATTCGAATATTCAATCTATAAGGTTGGATTTTAAGAAACAAATTTGAAAACAAAGTTAAAACGCCTCTTTTGTAACTCACATTACAACAAAGGAACCCTTGCCCAAATACTAACAATTAAAATAACAAGATAAATTAGATAAATAAAATCTAAATAATTTGCCCCCCAAGAAGAATTTTCTGGCTTCGTTCATGTTCTTAACTATTCATAATACTGTTCCATTATAACAGAAATTTTCTCCTTCCATGCATGTCTATGGCCCGATATCGCCTCTCATTTCCTCCCTTACGAGCATTGTCTATCCCTTCCTCCCTTACTAGCATGGCCTCTCTATTCCCACTTTATGCATGAGGATGCCATTTTCTTTTAGAATCAGACCAAGTCATTGCTGATATTCTCATTGAAGCATTCACTTTGTATTTTAAGAAAGGGGGCTCGAAAACACATTTATTCTAAATCGGAATGAAAAATGCATGGGAGTACCAATGTCTACCATGCACTTGATTATACAAATGATAATGTTAGGTAAAAACAAGTCATTTGTGGATATTCACAGTGAATACATGTGGATCCGATATAGTGACTTTTTCGCTCCACAAGGATCAAGATCTAATCAATGTTCATTTTTCTATTGAACATTAATAGATGTCCAACCCCTCAATTACTAATGATCGAGTGGGACGTAAATTATTAGTTCAAACCACTTTCTAACAATAGCAAACAATGCCTTACCATAAAGAAGAAGTTGTCAAAGCAAGATTATGAGAAGCAGTAAATTAATACTTGTCGTTAGTTAGAGTTTAAATAATTTTAACTTGTTAGTTTTAGACATCACATATATGTATTTATATGAAATCGAAAAATGTACTTATTATGTCTTTTCGACTTTTTCTATTAATAATATACACCTAACTTTTTTGCAATTACCCTTATGCCCTGATGAATCTCATATTAATCATGCTAAAATATAATTATTAATCTCCAAGCGTAAACAATTCAATAAAAATCACTAAGAATTCATTATTCTTAACTTGTATTATATTGTAAATAAACTGTGTATATTTAACCTATAAATAACTATAATTAATTAACTATATTTATTGTACTTTATTAACTAACCTTCTCCTAGTTTTCTAATTTATTAAATCCCATAACAGTTAGATCAATTATTGTCTATATTTGTTTTGGCCTTTAAAAGAGATAAAAATAAAAAATCTCAAAACACAAAAAAATGGTTTTTACCCATTAAAAATAATCTCAAAAAATTCGTATTTGTATAAATGACCTCTTTTGACTTTTTGTCCAACATAAAACTTGCAGATCTCATCGAGATATACAACTCTCATGTTTTGACTTTTTCCTTATTTTGCTTCCTTTTATTTCTTTTAGAATTTTCTATGTTTTTGTATTTTCGAATTTTCTGGAGCGGCCACGTGGTGCCCTATGGGTCACCCACGTGGCTTGCTCCTCCTCTCGCCACCCGACCGTCTTATGGGTTGTTAGATCATCGCTAACCCGCCTCCATCCTGGCCATTGGTTCCCTCTTGATTCTTGGTCGTCTGATCATCCTCTGGCGTCCCATCAGAACCCTTCGCAAACGCCTTCCCCATGGTCGTTGGATGGCTATGCCATCCAATGGCTGACTTCTCGCCATGTCGCCCCTTCACCCCAGCCACTCGATCTAGTTGCATCTAACTGCCATCAATCATCCACATCACCTGCTTCATCTTCACCATTGGATCGGACTCTAACCCCCATCTAGACCGTTCGCCCCCACACCTTTACCCTCGCCTCTGGATCAAATCTTCGGATCTAAGCCTATATGTTCACCTGCATGCTAATCCGAACTGTTGGATAATGAGATCCAACGGTCCTTGCTTCGTCCCATACTTCTAGCATGCCCGCTCCCAGGCATTATGCCTCGCAACTCCTCCGCTCCCTTTCTTTTTTTGGCCATTGCTCCAATCACATCTCCGCCCCATAATGACCGCTCTTCATAGTCGTTACCTCCGTCTTCTTCGCATAACCCCAACACCCCTCCATTACTCCTCCTCATCTCCAGCAGCCGTTGCAAATCACCCCCGTCACCACCTGTAACCCCCACCTTCTCCGCCTACAAAACCTCCCATCCGTCCACCAATCTGAGCCTAAGCCCTAGCCTTCCTCCACCTCCCTGTGATAGACGGAGATCGGATGAAGGCCATAATGGCACCTCCGTGCTTTGGTGTCAACCCATGGTGCTCCACAGTGTTGCAACGCCTCCGACACCGCAGAGCCCCATGCTCAGGCAGACATGTTGAGGGAAGACCCGAGGTTCCTTGGACCTCAGCCCAGGCCACTCTGATCGCCTTCTTCCTCCTCGAATCCTCCATGTCTACTTCGTGACTATTCTTTGTGTTTTATCCACTTTAATTCGATACATACACGCACCCATTCTTCCACATGACCCTCCTACAAGATCCGCCATACCACCCTCATCCTTGCCGACTCTTCAACGCATCCTTTTCCCTTCTCCACAGCCTGTTCACCTCTCCCACATTTCCTTCTTCACCTCACCAGAGAAGGAGCACATGTCCCCCGCTCCTCCACCTCCACGGGACTCCACTCCATTGAAATAATGATTTTGCAGAGGGTCATACGGTGTGAGACCGCATTCGATGTGTCGACTGATCCAAAAAATCACTAAATCCAACCATTAATCCACAATGATGATCAAGCACTAAAAATTAATGCTGAGTTAAATCTTATTAGAACTCCACAACAAAGATGTGTATAGGTAGAAATATGTGTAGTGGTCAAACACAGGGAGCAAACTAGATAGATCTGGTAAGCGAATGCAAAATCTGATTGTGAAGTATTTATCTATATGTTCTTTTTATGGGTTTTTAATTTTTATATTTCTTATATTTTATTTTTTTGTTTTATATTTTTTGTATTTTGATTTTAAATTTTCTATTTTATATTTTCTTTTTATATTTTTATATTACATTTCTTTTTATAAATACAATATAGCTAAATATAAGAGTATATATACAATATAGGATATTATAGATATAAATAATAATAATAATCAAACTAAAATAAATAAAATAATTTTTGTTCTTAATAGTTTTTTACTGTTTTTTGTGTTTTTTTAGGATTTTTACTAATTTTTAAATAATTTTAATCAAAAATACCCTAAAATAGGGTTTAATTAAATAGCTGAATTTGAAATAGAGATGAAAAATAGCAAACCATATCAAAAGTTCTCCAAATTAATTTTAATATAATAATAGTAATATTGACAATAACAATATAGAAAATAAGATTTTTGGATTTTATAGTAATTTTATAGATTTTTATAAAGGTTTTTAGTGTTTTTTAATTTTTAGGAGTTTTCTTTTATAATTTTTAGTGATTTTTGGTCTGAAGGTTAAAAATACATAAATAAGCAAAATATATTTTTGGGATTTTTTAAAAATGTTTTTATATTTTTTATGTATTTTCTGCTATAGACAAGGATAAAAAGGGCTCTTTTTATTTTTAATAAATAATAAAAAAGTCCTAAAATTGTAACTAAAATATGTGCGTGAAAGTGTGTGCAATCAGGAACGTACTCGTATTTTTTTGGGAATTTTTGGAGTATTATTGTTGTTTTAAATAAATAGAAACAACAAAGAGAAAATGCATTACTAGGGGCTTTTATGCAAAGAAAGTAAGTACAAGGGCCATATATAATTTCACCAAAAAATTATAACGTCTATTTCAAAATAACTGACTAAATAATAATAAACCAAACCCACGAAGGAGTGGTTGCAAAAATCACAGAGTTTGTCGGTTGACTCAACACAAGACTAAAAGCAAATAAAAGAAAGTGTGAGGCTCTAATTGTAAATATTACAAAAAGTTTTAACTACTTATAATAATTACATGACTAATAGTAAAAATGTAAAAACGTGGGGGTACAGATGATATTCACCCCCACTAGCGGCCAATCAAATGGTCAAAGGCTGCTCACTTGATATGTGGCGCGCCTGTAATGTGTGATGCCCCTTCGTGGTGAAAGGCAGTGATTAGATCCCCCAGCTGGATCGAACGGGTGATGGCTAGTGAGATCGGACGGCGGTTGCACGTCGGAAGAACAAGGCAAGATCCAAAGGTGATCGGGGGCAGTGGATGAACTGGGAAGAGGTCGCGCCTGAGCGAGCTTCCTCCGGCCAAATCAGCCTCCTCTGTCATGCTTTGACACTCCAAAATGGCCTAATAGCTTCCTGGCATGGTCCTCCAATGGATGGGGGTGTCAAAAAGGGCAGAGGAACACCGGAGCGCCACCATGAGGTCGAAGAAGATCCGGCACTCCAGGTACCTACAAGGATGCCAAAATCACCCCCTGACGGAATATGAAGCCACCAGGTCATGCAAGAAGGGTCAATACAATAACAAATAGGATCTTAGGGCTTTTGTGGTGGTGGAATGGAGTAAGTTGGCTCGGGCAGAGCTCCTTGACGGATGGCGGAGGAAGAAGAGCTAAAGTCCATATCCACGATGGATCTGGAGGAACGGAGGTGCCTGGAGTGTGGTGAAGCACTGGGGAAACGAAGTGAGGTGGTAGAGGGGCGGTGAAACAGTCGAAAACAAGGGAAAAGAGTTCGCCGGAGCTCAGCTCCGATGTACTACGAAGAGCTATTTTACGACTAATGTAAGTGATTAAGTGTTAAGATACGACTAGGAATCAAATGAAGGAACGAAAACTAAATTTAAAAGCAATAAAAATGGAAAAATTGAACTCAAGTGGTGCACATCCACGAGATGGGACCGCCCGAAGCAGAGTTTCGGCGATGGTTGGAATCTGCCTCCGCGTCGCTCCTTCGCGCCTCTAATCGGCGAGGCGAGACCGTTGTCACCTCGCTTGAGCCTCAACACACAAAGAAGAGAGGGAATACTGGGCCAAAGGGGTTCAAAAGAGAGAGGAAGTCAGATGGGGGGTTTTGTACATGTGACCAAGGCATGGGGAAGATTGAGGGATGCAACTCGATTCAGTGGGACACGCCACGAGATAAGCACCTGAAGTGCATGAGCATGGATCGAGGAAATTTTGCAGAAGGAATCAAGGTGGATTAGTGAAAGGAACGACGGGGAAAATGTCAAGAAACAGGGCTAGGTTCTAGGTCTGACAACCTAGATACCTCGGTCAGAGAGTTGACCGAGGTCAACGTGCAAGGAAATCTGGTTGGTCCACGTGGACCAACCAGAAAAAACCCTGCCAAAACTAATTAAAACATCGATAAAAATAATAAATGATTTTTATTAATTTTAGGTTATAAAATAGAAAAAAGTTTATTATTTTCTTAATTATTTCATTAAGATTTTTATTTATTTATTTACAGGTATACAATTACAAATTGGTTTTTAGGGTTAAAATATAGGTATATTTATCTATATTTGGTGTTTTTATTTTAATTTTGTATTTTTTGATTTTATTATTTTAATTTATTGATTTATAAAAGTGAACTTATTTTTATATACTTAAATTTATTTTTATTATATTTTTCTGATGTATTATATACACTTAAATAAATAGGTGTATTATTTTTATAGGTATAGTTATAGGTATTTCATCTATATATTTTCTTTACATATTTTATTTTGATGTTTTCTTTACTGTTTTATTCTAGTTTAATATATAAATATATTATAAATAATATTTAAAGTATTATAAAAAAATAAAATTATAAAAATGATAAAGAATAAATAAAACAAATATTTTAATCGGGTATATTATACAATAGGGGTCCAAAAACTAAGTTTCACACCTTAACTCCAAAAAAATATGAAACCACCTTCATAAATATCTTATTAAAAGTTATATATAATTAAAGGTGATTTTGGTATATTTTGAGTTTTTATTTGAGAGATATGGGTCTAGGAATTTGGAATTTTGGAATCTTATTTAGAGTATATCTTTTATTCTGTATATTATTTTTGTATGAAGTGAATTTTATATTTTTTATATTTTATTATCTACAAATTTCATGTACAAAAGTTTCTTTATTTGAGGTACAAAAAGTAGAAAATAAAATAGGTTCCAAAAATGAATAGATAAATAATAAATAAATGGTATTTATATTGTATAATTGGCCCTTATCTCCCCCTACTTTATTCCTTGTCGACCTAGTCATCAATATGCCTAGGTCTTGGGGATTAGAGTCATAAAATATCTTAAATATTTTATTCTTTTACTTTTCCTTTCTTTTCTTTATTCTATAATTTTGGCATTAAAAATAGTATTTTATTCGCATTTGTACAATAATGCATGGATGTTAATTTATGCAAATTAAGGGGTATTTATATGCATTTACTAGGATTTTTAAGGCAAAAATGATAGAATAAAGGTGATGAAATGGATATTTATCATTCACCTCACCTCATTCGCACGCATCTACACCGCTTCGGCTATATTCTAACTCTGTAGGAACCTCAATGATCGGAGTCTTCACCACCTCGTCGATCTCCAACATAGTAGTCGTTGACGCTTCATCGGGAGCCGTCTCCAATTACCCTCACGACTTCGCCTCCAATCATCTACCTTCGCTAGGCGGCCATGGTGCTTCGACCACCTTCTACAGTAATGGAGGAGCTTGGAGGAGCTTTGGCTGACTCGTCAGAGCTCCAACTACGCCATTGTTCCTTCGGCAGAGATGAAGAGCATGTGTTGTTGGATGGCGCCTCTCGGTGTCCATCCAATGGCCTAGGTGGATCCACAAAAGCACGCCGGACCTGCAGACTAGCAAACACAAAAAAAGAGCTCGTTTCTAAAATGGGTCGGGTTCGAGCTGAGTAGAGCCCGACCCGAACCCCGGCTCAAAAACCTGGTCTGAAACCTGGCTCGAAACTCATCCCAAACCTATATAATATAATATATTGTTGGACATGCGAGCCCACGACGAGCCATTATGCAATAAATGTTATTGCGAATATCATTCCCTGATCTGAAATAAAGAATAAATAATTTGCATAATAGGTCCTTCTGTACAATTAGGGTTATGTACCATGGCCATCTTGATAGTCATATAGCTGTTGATTCATAGGTGACTCATAGAGGATGGTGCTTGGATGAATATCTAATGGGTTAGATAGAGGACTCATCAAGCACCGTCAAATGATTATTAAGAGATGATCTCCAGCCTGAGTAGGAGATAACAATCCTTTTTCACATGGGTTGATATCTGACCGACCTCTTGATGCATGTCCTCTGTAAGGGAATAGTGATTCGGAGGTGTCAGATTAGTTAAGTCAATGGTTTGACTTAGCGAGATCGAGATAACCTAAGTCCTATGTTGAATACTGTCACATCTTAGGCACACATCCTCTGACCAGAGACATATGTGTTACTATATGTCTGAGTATGTACATTTGGCAGACATTAGGTTGATGACCTAATCAAGGTCTATACACCAGCAAGCTGGGGTCCATATGAGGGCATATGAGTAATACGATCTGTCAAAGGGATCATACAGGTTCACTTATGAACCGAAAGACATGAGCTCACTCATGAGGTATTTGGACAGATCAAATTCCATGCATGGTCGTCGTGCTTTGGAAGCATGACAAGAATTTGAAGGTATGACATATGCCTTGGGAAAGCATATGATCGATACCAAATCCAAATGACCAAGATTGAGAAACTTAGTGATCAAACCTTGAAGAAGACAGTGTAAAATTGATCTTCATCTTCATGTTGATCATTGGACTTCCAGTATGCAGGATGTACAAGTATTGGGAATACCTGAGGGTGATGTGATCATAAACGATTGTATAACATGACGCTTCCAGTCCGTGGGAGTGATGAAACAAGACTGGAATTTAGTGACTCCTCTCAGTAGAGAAGTAACTTGATCTTGGTCCAAGTGTTGGACATTGATCTGAATGTGATTCAGATGCAATGAGAAGATTAAGTATACAGACTTGATTTAATCAAGCATCTGTGGGAGGTCTGTTAGATCTGTATTTGAGATGAGATCTCAACATCCAAGTCACTATACGTGGAACAATACAATCGCCATGTCCTTATCTCCAAGTATCAGCGGAGAATGCACATTATTCTTGAAGGAGTACAAGAATAATTCCTATGACGAATTTAGTATCCAAGCAAGAAGGTCTTGATGATTAAATAAGATTTAATTATAAAGTACAATATGAATGAGATTCATATTGTGAGAATGATTATCCAATATAATTAAATGAGATTTAATTATCAAGGATAAGCAGATCGTGGATAGTGATATCCACAATATCTGTGTATATTATAGATGGGATTTATAATATATCAGAGAGAGAGAAATATTGTAAATAGCATTTGTCAATTATTAATGTGGATTGGATCTACATTAGTTAATTAATTGGAAATGCAATTTACAAATTAGTTTGGGATGTGAATATGATTCACATATTTTTCAATGGCATGATTGAAATATTAACAAATTAATTTGGAATTAATTTGGTGGATATTATTGCAATAAACGTTATTGTAATTTATTAAGAAATAATGAGATAAAATAAAAAGAGACAAAAATACCATCAAATAAGAGGTGGCGTCACCTATGACTAAGTCATAGGTGACGCCCCCTAAAATTTAGGGTGGTTTGTTGTCTCTCCTTTTTTGTTATCATATTATCTCTTAATAATTAATTTATGTTAATTAAATTGTGTTGATAATAATTCAACATATATTTAATTTAATATAAATTAATGTTGTTGGTTTTTAACCAACAACAATCATGGCCGTTGATTGGCACTTGGATAACAATAGCCGTTGGATCCATATGAGCCATGGATTGAGATCCATTGGATCCCAAACTAATACATAAGGAGGGCAACCCTAGCCCTTGAAACTACACCAAGTAGACGCCTATTCTACTTCTCTCTCTCCCTCTCATTCTCGTCCTCTCTCTCTCTCTCCTTATCTACAAGGTGGCCAACCATCTTTGTTGAGAAAGAGAGAAGTTCTCACCTTCGCCATCGACTACTCGAGGATCTCCTTCTTCTTTGGGTCTGCTTGCTCTAGAGGAAGAAGATGGATTTCGTTTGACGAAATCGGGAGATTTGAGGCTTGGATCTTCGTCGAGGATTGTGGGAGTCACGCGTCTCATCATTACGCCCGCAAGTGCTGTCTCCGTGGATCGGACTTGAGACAGGAGGAGCTCTTGTTTTGGAGATCTCGTGATCGCAACCACGCTTCAAGAGGTATTCCTAATACTTTGTGTTTTGATGAAACGATCCAAGAATTGTTCTTGTGATCATGTGATTTCATCATATGATTTAAAATTTTTTAAATTCCGCTGCACCTTGCGACTAGTGCGACTAATCGCCCCGATCGCATCTCATGCGATCGTCACGCTTACGTGATGCGCTTGAGGATTCTCAATATCCTTCAAGTGGTATCAGAACCTTAGGTCGAAAAGGGTTTCGGATATGATCCATGAACCAAGGACGACTTGGGTTTGAAAGAGTCGCAAAAGTTTCAACGCATTTGAATTTTTGCACCTCTGTATAATTGATTTTTTCGGCACTATTTAAATTGTTTAAATACAAAATATTCAATTGTATTTTGTTCCCCATTAAACAAGGAAACCATAGGATCTGAGTTTACTAAATTTGGATTTAATTTGATCAAGATATAGTCTTTTCAATAAGCATGTAGTCACTGTTACGGGAACAGCAAAACTGAACGTGATTAATTTGTTAATTACGATTTTGACATGCCTCGAAATGCGTGAATTATCACTTGAATTCTGTTTTAAATCAAGTTAGCAATATTAGGAAACTGATTTTGCGAATTTTGAATTTAAATCGATCAAGATAAGTTAATTTTAGTGATTAGGGGTCACTGCTGGAAATTGACAAAACTTGATCTTGAACCTTGTGATAGCCATTCAAACATGTTGATGAAAATTAATTGTTAATTTTCTGAAATTGATTATTGATAAATATTTGTGAAATGTTTAAAGATGATAATCAATTCCTTGAATGACATCCCACTAACCATAATGATAATATAGTTGATCTTGATCATTGGTTAATTTGAAATCATCAACAAACATTGTTTGCATACAAAATCCTAGGTCATCCTACAATAGTTGTAGGACAACTTTTACATGTAAAACCCTCTTGCTTGAATAGGATTGGGGATTTTTTAGCAAATCTCCTTATAATATAATCAAAATTGTTTTGATTTATATTATATGGTATAATTTCTGTTGAAAGACCGATGAGCATCTCAAAGTACATGATGATCTATCTGGCATTATCCTTCCCTGAGGTGGATATGGTGTCTAGTCGGAGAGCATTGGGGTAGCAGGTTGCAACGTATGTGGTCCGTCCCACTCTTGCCGGTACCGGCCATGACAGCGGGTAGGGACTCGATAATGCTGGAGAAATCAAAGTGTATTTTTCTAATTATTAAAATTTGAAATGATACGTACTTTGAGATTATACCTACTATTCAAGTAAAAATTCAAAGTTTATTGATTGAAAATTGGATTGATAATTAATTTAATGTGATTAAATGAATTATATCCTATTAAAACACTCTATTATGAGTATATGTGTATTTCCCTTGGAAGAATTAATTATGTGAATATGATTCACGATAATTAATTACAATTTGAATATGAGGTGGAGGATCACATAAGTGACATCCATGGTCTCCCGTCAAGGTAAATAATTTCGTCACCAAAAGCTATATATAGGATATGCCTGTCCGAAGTAACAGATCCTATATACAATTATTTGGATCGGGTTCTTTGCTTCTCGAAAGAGTAAGGCCGTATACGTAGTGACCCCAATATCGAGTCCTCATATTATTGGGGTGATATTGGATTGCGTATAGCAAGTATTAAGCCTGTTGACGGTTGGTTCAATTAGCAACGTGTCAACATCATCTTAAGGGTGATGGGCCCGGGTGTTAAAGACCGAATTGGGAAATGCAAATTGGACTTGCAAGGCGGAATGTGTTCCCGCTTCTTTTTATTGGGGTCACAGGTTCTCATATTATTGGGATGTGACAAAGATAGGAAAGGAGATCCCAGATCTTGCTAGAGATATAATGGTAAGAATATCTCTTACATTGAAAGTGATTAAGGGAATGAACTTTCATTGTTGATAAGGCAATACAACTTTGATATAAAAATTCCTAAATCAAAGTAAAATATGTATATATAATATATATACCCTTATGCAAATTTCTTATTTCAGATAATCCTTCATTAAACCCACTCAATGTTATACTCAATAATAACCAGTAAAATATCATGTATTGGACTCATGATCCAGATATTATACTTGCAATTGCACACATAATGTATGTGGTTGCAATGTGCAAGTTTCCTCAACATAATGAGGAATGACAATTAAACAAGACAATAATACATCATCTTAGGATTTGTATGTCTATATAGTCTTGATTTTTCATCGAGTGTACTTTGGAAGTGACATGTCGATGTTGATCGCAATTGTCAAATAATCCTTATAAAATCCAAGAAGATGTTCTGGCATACATATGTGCTCTAGACATTTAATCATGAATGACATGGTTCACTGCATTATGCAGAATGGTGGCTCGAAAGAGATGATGTATTCAAAATATTTGAATACCTACCTGAACTAATGCTTTAGGAGTCTAGATGGATGTAGACATGATGAGTGTCATCATTCTACTGTCTATACTCTAGTCATTCATGAAGCTTTATAATATTCATATTGTATGAATTTAATGAAGCATGTATAAATGTTGAAATGCTCTTACATTGAATTCTTTTGAATTTAACATAAGAGATCCTTAGTCTTAAGCAATGGTTGTTTATAGATAAAGGGAGCACAGTGGAAGCATGGGTCAGACCGAAGATGAGAAGGATAGTCAAAGAGTTGATCATACTTCTATGGCTTCCATATGACATCTAGTGAGTTGGATGAATGCCTATACTGCAATAAGTTGATGTGTTGATAGTATGACTATCAAGTCTGTTTAGAATCCTTAGAGAAGGACCCAGATAGTGCATCGTAATAATCTATATCTGCATTTGATCATTGAAATTGACTTGCTTATTTGATAAGATAAAGTCTAATAATTGTATCTCAATCTTCTAACAACACTTGCAATGTGTTGCACATGTTTTAGAAGACTGAAAAAATTTGATCTTAAGGTTTATAGTTATCCACGTGGATATTGATGCAATTGTTGCAACAATATCTGTTGGATTGGTAGACTTCTTAATTTCAGTGGGAGAGCCATAGTCTTAGAGAATGTCTCTATGACCTAGATATTAGAATACACTCATTATTTGTTTCTAAATATTGGAAATAAACATGAATTCTGGAATAAACCTATCATAAAGAGTTATGATGGATATATTTCAGATAGTAATGTAGCATCTGGTGGACTCTACTAAATTAGAAATTTAATGAATGGTTCACTAAAATTTCTAATACTGAAAGTTAAACCTTATAAGATCAATAGGAGGATAAAGATCATTTGACAATGATTTAGCATCAAGTTTTGGACATATGCATGTTGATTTGATCAATAGACAAGTAAGAGATGAAACTTTGGAATGTCTAAAATTTCGAATCTTACATACTTATGAATATTGTATTCAAAGTAAAATGTCCAATACACCCTTCTTTTGGGAAAGGTGTAAGATGTCAATGTATTCAAGATCTCATACATATTAATGTATGTGGATCATCTATATCATAATAAACATTGTGGATATGTGATATCTATTGATGATTATGTATGATATGAGATTTCTTCTCTTCACCAAAGAAAATTTTGAAATGTTCGAAGATTTCACAATTTTGGTTTAGAACCAAAGTTTGAAGGAAGATTAAATGAATTTGATCTAACCAAGGTAGCAAGTACCTATTAGATGAATTCATGGTATACCTTATGGAGAAAGGAATATCATTCCTATCTCACTCCTCCTAGTAAACCTTAACTCAATAGAGTTCTAGGAAGATACAATTGGATCATGTGTGACATGATTTGATCAATGATGAATTTTGCATAATTACCTATTAGTTTCCAGGTATATATATGTACTAGAGACTACACTATATATCCTTAATAAGATTCCATGCAAGTAAGCTGGAATTAAGCACTAGAGAGTGCTACTTCATTAGGAAAAAGGATGGTATTAGATACCTACTTTATGATCTTGAGATTCTTAAAAGATCTCATCTCTGAGAATGTGATTCTTAGGGATTGAGACTCTTGAGAATCAAGACAAAAATGAAGTGTAGGAACTCGTTTGATCTTGAGAAGATAATGAGGCTCCTGAAATCGGAAACTAAAAGGGACAATTAAAGATGAAACACTAATACCTCTTCAAATGAGTTTGAAGATGTATTCCATGTGTCAGTTAAGTCTGACAATGATCGGACTTCATGTGATGAAGCTCCTGAGGATCATGACATGGAAAGATGGATGTTAGCAATAAAGGTCTAAGGTAGACTTCATATACAAGTGTTGTATATGGACCCTTGAGGATCCACCTATAAGGGTTAGACCCATTAAGGTGTAAATGGATCTTCAAGAGAAAGAGGGAACCTGATGAGAAGGTAGAGACCTTCAAAGCTCGGTTCGTAGCCATGAGCTACATACTGGAAGAAAAGACATTGCTTGCGATGAGACTTGCTCTTCAGTAACCATGCTTAAACCCATCGGATTATTGCTAACTGTAGCTTCACAACTTGGCTTTGACATCTTCGAGATGAAAGTCAAAATTGCATTCCTCTATGAATGCCTCTCTGAGGTTATTCACATGAAGTAGCCCCAGGGCTTCATGATTGGGGAAAGCAAGGTGTGAAAGCTAAAGAAATCCATCTATGGACTCAAATAAGCTTCTTGTTGTTAGAACATACGATCTGATGAAATTATAAATGTTATAATTTCAGATATAATATTGGTGTACCATGTGAAGCTTAAAGGGAGTGCCATTGTGTTCATCATGCTAAATGTAGATAATATCCTAATCATTTGGAATGATATAAGGATGATAATAAGTGTTTTGTGATCTGGCTATTCCATACCTTGAGATATGATCTCAAAGATGCCTCTTAGATCTTAGTTCTGAAGGTGTTCAGAAGCAAAGAAAAGAGGGTATTGGGACTGTCACATTTGTAGTACATCTTGGACATGTTCCATTTTATGGAAATTCCAAGAAAGGCTTTATTACCTTAAGATTTGGTACTGACCTATCTAAAGGGATAGCACCTCAAAGAGTTGAGGATGTGAATGCTAAAACTGGTTGCCCTTTTGTGCATCAGTTACGAAAAGCTGAAAGTATGCTAGATGTGTACGAAAGCCAGATGTCTTCCATGCAGTGGGAGTAGTAAACTGTTACTAATCCTACTATGGAGATAGAACACTTGATTGCAGTAATAACAATATCTTCGAAGATGACAAGGCTTTAGAGATAGTGATCTCTAAGTCTTATCTTCAAGAAATTAAGACTTTTAGATGGAGATCTAAAAGGTCTTAACTGCGAATACCTTAGGAGATAGAGATCTCAAGGGATAAGGGTATTCTGATAAGGATAATAGAAATTACATACTGGTTATAATAATAATTTTTGAGTTGTAGTGTCAAGGACACTATGACTGACAGGATTGAGTATTGGTTGCATTAGATGCAACATTCGCATTAGATGCGAGCACTGTTACTGGGGATATGCAAGTGTCGTAAAAGGACTTGGCGTAGTCTCGCGGAAACAGAGTGACTGATCAGCTTACCTACCTATTTTCTAAATAGCCTATGATTGCCACATGAGTGTGGGTTTAAATGATTAGCACATTAATGGCTCTTTGGGCTAGTGGGAGATTGTTGGACATGCGAGCTCACGGCGAGCCATTATGCAATAAATGTTAGTGCGAATATCATTCCTTGATCTGAAATGAAGAATCAATAATTTGCATAATAGGTCCTTCTGTACAATTAGGGTTATGTACCATGGCCATCTTGATAGTCATATAGTTGTTGATTCATTAGATGAATCATAAAGCCTAGAGCTTGGATGATATCTAATGGGTTAGATAGAGGACTCATCAAGCACCGTCAAATGATTATTAAGAGATGATCTCCAGCCTGAGTAGGAGATGGCAATCCTTTCTCACATGGAATGATATATGACTGACCTCTTGGTGCAGGTCCTCTGCATGGGAATAGTGATTCAGAGGTGTTAGATTAGTTAAGTCAATGGGTTGACTTAGCGAGATCGAGATAACCTAAGTCCTATGTTGAATACTGTCACAGCATAGGCACACATCCTCTGACCAGAGACAGATGTGTTACTATATGTCTGAGTATGTACATTTGGCATACCATTAGGTTGATGACCTAATCAAGGTCTATACACCGGCGAGCTGGTGTGCATATGAGGGCATATGAGTAATACGATCTCTCAAAGGGATCATACATGTTCACTTATGAACCAGAAGACATGAGCTCACTCATGAGGTATTGGGACCGATCAAATTCCATGCATGGCCGTCGTGCTTTGGAAGCATGACAAGAATTTGAAGGTATGATAGATGCTTTGGGAAAGCATATGATCGATACCAAATCCAAATGACCAAGATTGAGAAACTTGGTGATCAAATCCTGAAGAAGACAGTGTAAAATTGATATTCATCTTCAGGTTGATCATTGGTCTTCCAATATGCAGGATGTGCAGGTATTGGGAATATTTGAGGGTGATGTGATCATAAAAGATTGTATAACCATGGCGCTTCCAGTCCGAGGTTGTGATGAAACATGTCTGGATTTTAGTGACTCCTCTCAGTAGAGAAGTAACTTGATCTTAGTCCAAGTGTTGGACATTGATCTGAATGTGATTCAGATGCAATGAGAAGATTAAGTATACGGACTTGATTTAATCAAGCATCTGTAGGAGGTCCGTTAGATTTGGATTTGAGATGAGATCTCAACATCCAAGTCACTATATGTGGAACAATACAATCGCCCTGTCCTTATCTCTAAGTATCTGCGGAGAAGGCACGTTATTCTTGAAGGAGTTCAAGAATAATTCCTATGATGAATTTAGTATCCTAGCAAGAAGGTATTGATGATTAAATGAGATTTAATTATCAAGTACAATATGAATGAGATTCATATTGTGAGAATGATTATCCAAGATAATTAAATGAGATTTGATTATCAAGGATAAGCAGATCGTGGATAGTGATATCCAGAATATATGTGTATATTATAAATGGATTTATAATATATCAGAGAGAGAGAGAGAGAAATATTGTAAATAGCATTTGTTAATTATTAATGTGGATTGGATCCACATTAGTTAATTAATTGAAAATGCAATTTACAAATTAGTTTGGGATGTGAATATGATTCACATATTTTTCAATGGCATGATTGAAATATTCACAAATTAATTTGGAATTAATTTGGTGGATATTATTGCAATAAAAGTTATTGCAATTTATTAAGAAATAATGAGATAAAATAAAAGGAGACAAAAATACCACCAAATAAGAGGTGGCGTCACCTATGACTTAGTCATAGGTGACGCCCCCTAAAATTTAGGGTGGTTTGTTGTCTCTCCTTTTTTGTTATCATATTATCTCTTAATAATTAATTTATGTTAATTAAATTGTGTTGATAATAATTCAACATATATTTAATTTAATATAAATTAATGTTGTTGGTTTTTAACCAACAACAATCATGGCCGTTGATTGGCACTTGGATAACAACAGTCGTTGGATCCATATGAGCCATGGATTGAGATCCATTGGATCCCAAACTAATATAGAAGGAGGGCAACCCTAGACCTTGAAACTACACCAAGTAGACGCCTACTCTACTTCTCTCTCTCCCTCTCATTCTCGTCCTCTCTCTCTCCCCCTCTACAAGGTGGCCGACCATCTTTGTTGAGAAAGAGAGAAGTTCTCGCCTTCGCCATCGACTACTCGAGGATCTCCTTCTTCTTTGGGGCTACTTGCTCTAGAGGAAGACGACGGATTTCGTTGGACGAAATTAGGAGATTCGAGGCTTGGATCTTCATCGAGGATTGCGGGAGTCACGCGTCTCATCATCGCGCCCGCAAGTGCTGTCTCCGTGGATCGGACTTGAGACAGGAGGATCTCTTGCTTTAGAGATCTCGTGATCGTAACCACGCTTCGAGAGGTATTCCTAATTCTTTGTGGTTTGATGATACGATCTAAGAATTGTTCTTGTGATCATGTGGTTTCATCATATGATTTAAAATTTTTTGAATTCCGTTGCACCTTGCAACTAGTGCGACTAGTCGCCCTGATCGCATGAGATGCGATCGTCACGCTTCCGTGATGCGCTTAAGAATTCTCAATATCCTTCATATATAATATACTACAATAATAACCCTAATCCCTCATGTCCTACCCCAGCCCAACCCCCCTCAAACCCTATCTCCACTCTCCAATGATATTGCCATACACCAACATTTCAAAGTTTTGAAAAAAAATAAAATGTATATAAAAAATCAAACATTTCAAAGTTTTTTTATCAAAATTCCATAGGGATGTCAAAATTCTTAGATTTATCACAAGTTTTATTAAAAAATGTTTTTAAAAAGACATTTCCATATCATTCGTTGAATTAAGCATTTTCAAAAAAATCAAAAGTTTTTAAAGGGAAAAAAGTTACCTGGCCTGCACGGCCCGAACCTGACTCGTTTAACTTCGGGCCGGGTTCGGGTTCGGGCTGGCCCATCTAGGTTTTTTCGGGTCACGACCTAGCCTGAAACCTGAAAAAATAAACGGGCTCGGGTTCGGGCCGATGCCCAGCCCGGCCCGCCCGGCCCAATAACCAACCCTAGCAGGAACCACCCTAGGGTTTCTCTGAATTACATCCAGGTCCAGGCGCGCGTGCCTCACGTGCGTGGCTAGATAAATAACAGTAAAGCCCCATTGATTTTTTATAATTACAAAATGGTCCCCGCACTCCATGAAAATTTGCATAAGGCCCCTCCGGGTTTTGCAATTTGCAAATGGGTCCTTCCAGGGGCTTGTTTGCAATATTATTCGTTATTTTCTCATGCATTTTTATTGTAGTTATGCCCTCGCACTGTTCATATCTTGAGCATATTAAGTCTAAATTGAGTGATTTCAGTTTCATTTTGATGCTCTATTCATTATCTTCTTAAAGGCATGACTTTTCTTTATTTGACACTTAATTTATGGAGCCAATAGTATCCCCTGTGCATCGATTTTTATGCCATCATTCATCTCAAATGCTAGATTTGACACTGAAATCTATCCTTAATTGATTGCTCATAGATGTGATTAAATTAAGGCACATTTATATATTTTGACTTGCATACATTTATCTGCATCCATTTAATTTAGTGCAAGCATGGCATCCCATATTTTTAACTTGCATAAAATCAAATAAAACTTGCATCATTTTATTATGATCGTGCATCATTGTATCCGCATTATGTTGCATATGCATGAAGATCTAGAGCTAGAAAATAAAAACACATTAATTAAACAATGAAATTTGATTAATAGACAAAGAGGCTCGTGTCCTTGTGTTCGACCTTGGTATGCTTGCCAAGTAAGTTAATTTCCACATATTCGAAATGTGGTCTTTACTGAACCATTTTCACCACCTATACAACGATAAAAGACAATAATTAAAGTGGTAAAAATGCGGTTCATCAAATGGCGTCGTTGCCGGGACACGGCTCACCTTTATCATTTTGTCAAATTTTGTTGAAATGTTTTTGACGTGAATATTTTCAAAACTTTCAGATCTTCTCATCATGTTGTTTTTGTACATTTTTGTTGATTATTTTCTTGATATTTTTCTAACATTGTTCTATTGTGGCAGGGCCCATGGATATCGAGGACACTTGATCTATATGGAGGCGTGTAGTTTGGAGCTCCCGCTACAAGGATCCACAAAAGAAAATCTAGAGAGATTCAAGGAACATTAGTTAGCTCTTCATTCAAGCATTTTCTTGTAAAAAATTTGTATCATGTGCACTTCTAGCGTCTCTCGTTCGAGGGCTCGCGTGTGTAAAAAAAGGAAAAAAAGGGGAAAAATCACTAGATGATCTACCCCCCTCACGCACACAAACACATGCATTTTGTATATCCACTCACCCCCTCCACCCCGCACCATCTCTGTATAAATACCCACACACACACACATCGCCCCTACGCATCCACACAATGTACACCCCCTCCCACATCTGAATCTGTAAAAATTCACCAGACTCAACCCCTCCCATCTCCTTTAGATTCTTCTATATTGATTCAACCCCTAACCCTAACAACCTCGATCCCCCCAGTCCAAATTTCGAATCCAATACTTAGGCTAGTTTTAGTCTAAGTATGGGGGGGGACCCGACTCATTCATTCTTCCCTCTATCTGCCCTCTTATACTTAGGTCATTTTTGACCTAAGTATGGGGGGGGCTCTGATTAGTTCTGCTATAATACCTTGTATTTAACCAGATTTATGGCTTCATATCACTTGTGCTATGAGGACATAACAAAAGTTAAGTATAAGGGGTATACCGTATATTATTGTATATATACTTTAGCCATAGCTCGTATTTTAAATTTTTTGAAAATTTTTTGGGCTTGGTTTAAGTTGACATGTGAACTGATTTTTGTAAAAATTCTTGTAAAAATCTTTTTAAAATTGAGGGACCTTAACTTTTTGTAAATAAAATTGACCTTTTTCAAAAACTCGATAAAAATCTGAAAAATTAAAAATTTTCTTTGGTAAAGACTCTGACTACTAGGCTTAAAATGAGTAGCTACTCTTCAGTGAGGGAACTTCAATCTCCCTTAGCAGAGTCGGTGGTTTAGAGGACACTGTCTATGGCTCTGTCCTCAAGTAACACGGGTCCGTCTAACAGTCTGTACTTACACCCATACTGGATGGAACTAGATGCAACTATTCATATGAGCTTGATCCAGTCATTGTCTCACAAAGGAATTTAAAAAAATGTAAAATTAAAATTTTAAAAATTGCAAAAACTCTAGAGTTGATGTATTCCTGACACATTCACTATCACTCAAGGCCTAAGGATTTTGAGAACACTTGATTTCTGAGATCTTGAGAGTCTGAGTTAGCCAGCCTTAGTCATTAGGGTGTTGAACTTAATAATCCACACTTCTCTAGTTTGAAAATTTGAGCGTTATATTGCACTCTTCATCTCTACCTTTTAAAGAATATGATCAGCACAACACATTCACATCTACATGATTGATGAGATGAGTTGAGTTATCACCTGAGGAACTAGGACTGGTGATTTGAGTCTAGACCCGATCTAATGTTTCTCAAGGATGGGATAAAGTTAATGAAGGCTTCAAGAAACTTGAGTGTCAGCAAAAACCTAGCCAGTATGTGAACAAGTTTGCATGATATCATTTAATATCTAGCTATGTACCAGGGTGTGATGAAACTAAATAATTATTGATCAGTGTGCACCAATTCTTGGTAAAAGCAGTGGAGCTAGCCAAAAAAATAAAAGATAGAAATATATCAAGAAAAAACTATATCCTTCAAAGTCAAATTCAAAAGAGCTTCCACCAAAGGTGAGCGCTCCCAACCATTTCAAAGTGTCCACATGGACCAAATGCTATTAGGACCAAGGAGTCGGGCTAGCACCATAAAAGGGCTCTACATCGTATAGTGATACAAGTCTGGATGTCGAAGGTATGTTAGATACTCAAAACAGACATAACCCGGTGTACTCCTAGAAAAACAAGTGCAGACAACTCCGAATTCTCTTGACGGACACATTGATCAACAATAAAAATATACATGTGTTGAATAATAAGGCACTCGAGAGGCCCTTGTTCAAATGTGAGGGAGAGAAAAATTGACACAATCCTATGCCCTCCATCATCTAGTCATCCATCTAAACATTCAAGTCTTATAAACTAATGAGACGGTTGATTGAAGCAAGAATAGACTTATTTCCTAGTATTGAGGATTAGTTCTAGAGGGGAGTCTCCTGGACTGGAACTTTGGGTGATGTCTCAACTCGACTCTCATGATTGCAGTACACTAAATTTCATATCCATATATTTTATGTACAAACAGAGAGTCAGATAATTAGAAAAGTTGGATTCCTTTTTACTAGAGCATCGTAGAGCTCAGAACTTTAGGATCACTCAAATTAAGGGTCTTCAAAGAATTGAGCCTTGAAATTTTCACATGCACTGTCAGGAATTAATCTGACTCCTTCATTCTTTAGATGCTCGAGGACGAGCATAGTTTAAGTATATGGGTATGATAAATCTCGGATTAATCATGCCAAAATCCAATTATTAATCTCCAAGCTTAAATAATTCAATAAAAATCACTAATAATCCATTGTTCTTTACTAGTATTATATTATATATAAACCGTGTATATTTAACCTATAAATAACTCTAATTAATAAACTATATTTATTGTATTTTATTAACTAACCTTTTCCTTGTTTTTCTATTTTATTAAATCCCATAATAGATAAATTAATGTCTATATTTGTTTTGGCCTTTAAAAGAAATAAAAAATACAAAAAAATCTCAAAACAGAAAAGCGGTGTTTTTAACCCATTAAAATACTCCCGAAATTTCATCTTTGTATAAAATGACCTCTTTTGACTTTTTGTCCAACATGAAACTTATAGATCTCATAGAGATCTATAACTTTTATGTTTTAACTTTTTCCTAATTTTGCTTTCTTTTATTTCTTTTAGAATTTTCTTTGTTTTTGTATTTTCAAATTTTCTGGAGCGGCCATGTGGTGCCCTATAGGTCGCCCACGTGGCCTGCTCCTCCTCTCGACACCCGACCATCTTCTGGGCCGTTAGATCATTGCTAAGACGCCTCCATCCTGGCCGTTGGTCCCTACTTGATTGTTGGTCGTCTGATCACTCTCTGGCTTCCCATCAGAACCCTTCGCACCCACCTTCCCCTCAATTGTTGCCCCTTCACCCCAGCTACTCGATCTAGTTGCACCTAACAACTAACAACCGTTGGATGGGACAATAACCCCCATATAGACCATTCGCACCCGCCTTTACCCTCACAACTGGATCAAATCCTCGGATCTGAGCCTAGTCGTTTGCCTGCTCGCTAATCAGGAACGTTAGATCACTAGATCCAACGATCCCTGCTTCATCCCCTACCTCCAGCGCGTCCGCTCCCAGGCGTTACGCCCCGCAACTCCTCTGCTCTCTTTCTTTTTTTGGCCATTGCTCCGATCACCACTCCGCCCCCTAACGGTCGCTCTCCATAGTCGTTACCTCCTTCTTCTTCGCGTAACCACCAACACCCATGCATCACTCCTCCTCATATCTAACAGCCGTTGCAAATCACGCTCATCGCCACCTGTAACCCCCACCTTCTCCACCTACAAAAACCCCCCTCCGCCTCCTTCTACTATTATTCACCAATCCGAGCCTAAGTCCTAGCCCTCCTCCACCCCCCCCCCCCCTGTGATAGACGGAGGTCGGAGGAGGGCCATAATGGTGCCTCCGTGCTCTGGTGTCAACCTATGGTGCTCCACCGTGTCTTGGTGCCTCAGGCACTGCAGAGCCCCATGCTCAGGCCGAGCATGTTGAACGAAGAACCGAGGATCCTTGGACCTCAGCCCAGGCTGCTTCGATCGCCTTCTTCCTCCTCGAATCCTCCAGGTCTACTTCTTGACTTTTCTTTATGTTTTCTCCACTTTAATTCTATACACACACGTTCCCATTCCCCTACACGACCCTCCTAAAAGCTCCATCATACCACCCTCACCCTCGTCGCCTCCTCAACACATCATTTTCCCTTCCCCGCAGCTTGTTCACCTCCGCCACATCTCCTTTTTCACCTCGCCGGAGAAGGAGCACCAGTCCCCCGCTCCTCCACCTCACGGGACTCCACTCCACCTCACCTCATTCGTACGCATCTACACCGCTTCGACTATCATCTAACTTCACAGGAACCTCAATAATCAGGGTCTTCACTGCCTCACCGATCTCCAACATAGTAGTCGGTGACGCTTCATCGGGAGCCATCTCCAATTACCCTCGCGACTTCTCCTCCGTCAGTCGCCTTCACTAGACAGCCACGGTGCTTCGGCCACCTTCTACGGTCATGGAGAAGCTCGGAGGAGCTCCGGCAGACCTTCTAGAGCTCGAACTACGCCATCGTTCCTCCGACAGAGATGAAGAGAAGGTGTCATTGGATGGTGCCTCTTGGCGGCCATCCAATGGCCTAAATGGAGCCACGTAAGCACGCCAGACCTGTAGGCTAGCAGACACTTAGCTAGACATCAAGCTAGACACCGAAGCCCCCTGGGGACGCCACGTGTCCCCTAAAGCTACAACTCGACCGAGCCTGCCCCCTCGCGTGCCATGCAAGGGAGGGGCTGGGGTATTTGTATAAACCACCCCGGGGGTTCTCTGAATTACATCCAGGTCCAGGCATGCGTACCTTACGTGCGCCTGAACAAATTACAATAAATCCCATGATGAATATGTGATTCACCACTCCAAAAGTTGAAAATAGAGCTTTGTTCCCGAGTAATTAGCTGCATTTCATCACTTGTATTGCATAATTAGCATTCATGCATGTGTAAATAATATCTGTATTTTAGCATTAATATTTGCATTAAATAAGGAGCCAAATTCACTTGTAAATTTTCACATGTATATTAGCTAAAATACCATATTTGTATGTATTTTATACTAACTCCAATAAAATCAATTCTGTAGGGAATATATTACTAACAATAATAAAGGGAAAATATCAAAAAAATACAAACTTGTAAAATAGACCAATAAAACCCAAATCCAAGTTTGAGACTATGAACTTTAAAATGCACATATCTCTCACATACAATGTCCGATTTGGGTCTATATACTTTTAAAGTAATATACATTCAAAGACCTTCAAAACAAGACTAATTTGATAAAAATCAGAGATCGTATGTGAAACTTGGGTTTTGGGCCCCTGTTGTATATTGTACATATTGGCCAAACTACCCTTTTATTTCTCTTTGTATTTTCTTAATTATTAAAAATCCAACAAAATTAGATTAAGTTGTAAATATTTCTTACAAATTTTTCTAACTTTATTTTGATTTTTATCTTATTTAAAAATGATTAAAAAAATCTGCAAAACACCAACTACGGTATTTTATACCTATAAGATACCACTCAAAAATACACTTTGTACATATGACTTCTTTTTATTTTTGGTCCTTCATGAAAGTTGTAAATCTCGTCGAGATGAGCAACTTTCGTGTTGACCACTTTTTGAGTTGATCCCTTTTTTATTTCCTTTTCATTTTCTTTACATTTAATTTTTGATTTTTCTAGGTGCGACACGTGGCAGCTCCTGGAGCTGCCATGTGCCACCCTAATTTTTTATTAATTTGTTAATTTTGCATTTTATTTTATTTTATTTATTTTGTTTTATTATTTTTTTATTATTTTTTATTTTAACTAATTATTTTTATTTATTTGATTATTTTCTTTTATACATTTTCCCTTAATTTTTTGTAGCCTACTTATTTTACTTTACTTATTTTATTTTATTTTATTTTCCCGTTTACTTCTTCTTTACTTGTTCCCCACTCCAAGTCTTCCCCCCTCCTCCATTTTCACCACTTCTTTTCTAACTTCCTCATCCTCCTTTTTTTATTCCCCTCACCCCCTTCATTCATCTTCATCCACCATAATCGAGAGAGAAAGGGAACCACCAGCTCAGCCTGCTCGACGGTGATAGCAACCGAGTAAGTCTTCGATGCGATGACGGTTTCCATCATATTTGGCGATGAATGCAGAATGTATTTTTTGAATTTTTGGATCTAAAATGCAATAGTTAAAAATGCAAACCTTTTTTGGGTTTTTATGCAATTTTTCATGCAAATTGAATGTTAAAATTATGAAAATTTTAGTGAAAGTGAAATATGATGAAATAAAGTTACAATATTTTTTTTGACTTTTTTGACAATATATGATTTTTTTTATTGAAAACAGAGTGACTGTGAGTATTTAATTTCTAAAAATCTACGGAATCAAATTGTCTAGAGAAAGAATTATCTCAATTAGATATTTTAATGAGAAACATAGGAGACTTGAAATTTCACAAAAATAATATTCACAGTTTTAATTAAAAATCAATCACATAAATCACTCAACAATTTATTTCAAGTAAAAGACAACTCTAATTTAGATAAATTTGGAAAGAAACTAAAGCACAACTAGAGGCATTATATGGATTTTGTGCACATTTTTGAAGCAATATTTAAGTATATGCAAATTTCAGAGCATAAATGGGTAAAATATCACTGAATTTCAAACTCTGATTTTTAATAAATTATCCAATGCTCACAAAAATCTAAATTAAAAGCCAAAATATACAGAATTAATTTCTAAACGAAATGCTACTTTGTATTAAGAAATGATGCGAAGTTGTTTTCCTAATTAGAACATAAATGCAGAGGTATCTTTGCAATACAGAAATAAAAACTGAATGAACTATATTGTGCTTGAGGGTACTTTTGCAAATTAAGAAAACATGAGGACTCAATATGCAATTTTCTCAAAACAAAAAATAAAAAAATAAATAGATATGGAGAACGATGTTAGGGCACGCACGAGGCGGGGAATCGTGGAGTGCGGGGCGCGCGGGCAGCGCGGCAGCACCGACGGAGGAGGGCAGCATCGAATGGGGATGTGCACCCCCTGGCGGCGGCTACTGCTGTGAGGGCGCGGCTGCGGGCATCGCACTACGCATGCGCGCAGAGTGGCTCTCGATTTCGAGAGATGCGACTGGTGGCAGGAGGGAGGAGGGCAGGCGGCTAGAGGCGTGGAGCCGCGTGGGTGTAACTGGACCGACGATGACTCGCGGAGACGCAACCGCTGGTGCACTGCGCGTGAGCACGGCTAGCGTAGGGGTGGACGTCGAGCAGATGAAGGGGGTATTGGCGCAACCCGGCGATGGATGGCAGCTGCATGGAGGGAGCGCCTCCAAGGGGGCAGCACGTGTGGGGTGCCAGCACGACCAGGCGATGGATGGCGGCCGCATGGAGGGGAGGATCTAGGGGTCGCGGAGCTGCGGCTCACTGAAGCGGGTAGGCGTCCACGGGCCGGAGGGGACAACGGCCAGGGACGGAGGCTGGGGCGGTTCAGGATGATGCAGACATGCACTGTTGTGGCCAACGGTCAGGAGGTGGCCGGCCGTGGGGCGGCGACCTGCGGCCGAGGCTAGCAGATGGAGGGCGAACGGACTGAAGAGCGTGCAGCCGTCGGTCCATGGCGGTGAAACCTGGCTATGCATCGGTGAAGGAACAACTGAGGAGGGCTCGCATGCTGCATCTTTTTTTATGTAACCATTTTTTTGCATTTTTTAAACAGAAAAAAATGGAATGAATGGTGGAGAAGGGAAATGATGATGTGGTGGTAATGATGTGTGATGTAGAATTTGATGTGGTATGAGGTGATGGATCAAGATGGTTTGAGGGAATAATTGAATATGATTAAAGAACACACAAATAAAATGTTAGATAAATAAAATAACAAGAAGGAGAGGATTACTTATCTATGATTCGCCAGGTTTTGGAGGAGCTATGGTGTGTGGCCTCCGTCATGGCCTCGATCCGACTCGGTGAAAATCGGAGAAGCTATACAACTTGGATGCGGCTGCGACGAGGTCGATCTCTCTACCTCTGATTCAGGAAAAATAAACTTTGGCTAAATGGATTAATTTTACATTAAAATTAAATTTGGCTAAGTTGCTTATTTTCTTAGTAACCTAGTTCATCCGCATTTTTCGCATTGGTATTTTTATTGCATAAAAAATTACAAAAAAATCCTGCTTGAAAAACCTTGAGCTAATTCATCTAATATGATCTGAAATTGTTCCTTTGCCTCCTTAAGTCGACCCTTGGGCTTGCCCTGGTTAAAAATACATCAAACCGTACATTAATTGATTAATTGGTTCATAGATTCATGTGGTTATTTTTTGATCGATCCTGATTGCCCGACTACAACAAAAACGACACACATCTTAATTAACACGAGCGATCCAGCAGTCAATCAAATGGCACCGTTGCCTGGAGGTAAACGGCTTAGGGTCATTTTAGAAAATTAGATTGCAAACATGTTATGCAATACCAGCTCCAAATTTTCGTAATTTTTGCTCTTTCTAGCAATAGCAAATGCCTTAGAATAATCATTATATCAAATTAAATTGTTCATCACTCACTAATAGAACTTCCTGTCTAGGACGGTTTTCTCATTTGCATTTCATATAGTGTAAAATTTCAATTCAGTATTGCATCCCTCATTGTAGAGAGCTGGAGGCACTGTAAGTCTTCCTACTCAAGCATTCATCTTCATTTTTTCAATCGCATCAGCGTTTTCCGATTCCCTCTCTCAGTTTTTCTAACTTATGATAAAGGAATTGGGACTGGACGGTAGATGTGATTGCTTGTGTGGATTAACAACAATGACAACTAATCTCTAAAATCAGGACTGCTAAATTGAATTGGACCAAAAAATTGACTAAAATTAGCATTTGTTTGCAGGAGAGCAACCCCGTCATTGTCTGATCTACTTGCAAGTGAGAGAGAGAGAGAGACGACACTAAGATAGAGCCCAAGCCAGGATTTTCTTACAGACTACTGGTTCTTTCTTTTTAGGCGATTAGCTACTTTTGCACCATATGATGTTTCGGACTTGATTGTCATTAGTGATCAAGTACGCATTAACCAGCCCTCACACCGCTCATTCAGAGAGCCCACACCTATATGGGATTGGACTCATGAACAAATCTACAAGCCCCTTATATATCTAATCCACATGAGGCTTCGACCAAAATCTTCAATTCGGATGGTCTATACTCAAATCGGAATTACATGCCCGTATCTACGTATGTTGAGTATGAGACCCCAAGATCTCAACAGTATCCTCCAACTGAACAGACTTCTCCCATGATTTGTCATGAGAACATTTTGGAGGATGACATTTCTAGACTTATTGAGAAAAATGAATCATTTGGTAACAAGTTAAGAGATGCCACTCAAATATTGCACACAATTTCTGCCAGCTTGGGTATGAAAGTGGAAAAAGAAACAAGTGGATTTGATGTTGAAAATCGAGCGGACATTAGGGAACCCACACACTCTGTACAGATGGAGTCCATTCTACCTCCCTCTTCTACTAACCACTTACCCTCCAATCCAAAGTCTGACCATTCGTCCGTCAAAATACCAAAAAATTGAAAATATCAAAAAGACCCAAAAAATTGAAAAATTAAAAAATCTCATAAAAATAGAAAATGAAAAAGACCTAAATAATTGGATCCTACCCTAAGGGAAGCACTCGATGAAGATTGATTTTTAATCTTCCTTTAATAAAGGCCATAGACCACTTCTCCGACCTCAAGAGATTTGTAAGGAGTAAATTGATGTTTAAGAGGTCAGGAAATAAGAGGACAAGGACTGAGAGACACATAGTGTCTATGGCCACCTCCTTGGTGATGGGGAGAAAGACCAAGAGTCATAGAGTGAAGCGGTTGCCTAGGGTTGAATGTGAAATCAAAGATACTACCTTTACCCATGTAAGAATCGACGATGACTCACCGATAAATATCCTCCCGACCTTTGTGTTTGACAAGCTCAAACTCAGGCCAAACAGATAGTCGAGAGAGGTCGTTCAGCTAGATGATCGATCTATCAAATGGTCGAGAGGAACCATTTCAGTCATCAATACTTTCCAAGGTACTCTACTCTAGATAGACTTCATGGTCATTGACATTGAGCACCGAGGAGAGTTTACCAGTCCCATTATTCTTGGGAAGCCGTTCTTAGCCTTGGGGGCGACTATAGATTGCGAGACTCGAGAAATCGATTTTACAGCATTGGGATCACTTCGACCTCACCCATTCTTTGGCACACTCTACTCCAAGGTGACCCACATAAAGCTGATGATAGTCGTAACCATCGAGAGGTAGATGAGTCCCATCTCGCTGCTACATCTGAGATACCGACTATCGAGCCAACCGTTGGTTTAGAGACTCCCCACACATCCATGATTCCCGCTGCTTGCATCACCACCACTGTGTCAGCTTCAATAAAAGACTCACAGCCTGAAGCTGTCATTGAGTCGAACACGATTTTTGCTGATTGTCTTGACTGTTTCGATGATCCGACATCTGTAACTAATAATGCCATAGCAACTGAGATCACTAGCACCTTCCTGAGATGTGTGCTGACCCTTCAGGAATATGATAATCTATATGGTGACTCATTTGATGAGTAACCCATGGTCAGCACCGCACTACATCTAAGACCTTCAAAAGAGACAACCAAGACTGAATTGAACCCACCCAAAAACACGGTTGCTCCCTCCTGGAGCCGGTTATCTAGTGAGAGAAAGTCGAGAATTGATTCCTCGAGGTGTTCCCCCGAACCCCTCAAGGCGTGTCACTCTCCTCTCTCTCTCAATGATTCAGGTTCTAGAAAACCGACTAGGAAAGTTTCTTTCAACATACGAGAGAAGGAATTTTCAGAGGAATCCTCATCGGTTCCTGATGAGGTGATTTATATTAGTGAGTTCAGTTCGGTTGTTCTTAAGCCATATCCGAGCAAGCAGTCGTGTGTCGACCCTTGTTGGATGATCCCTACACCTCACTATTATTCATCTGAGGACGATTCTGACAAAGACACATATGTATATTATCCACCTCCTCGCTCCCGCAAGAAGGTTCGTCACAAACCTTCTTGATCCTTGTATATTCTCACTCCTCATTGTATATATTTTCTTTCCCACCCTCCCTAGTGATTCGAATCACTCACCCTGACTCCATATCATTTCATTTTATGGCTATACTTAGGATGATCAGATCCTAAGTATAGGGGGAGAGTGACCCAAGTCTCTTCATCATTCTCTGTACATTCTCCAGATCTCGTCGGTTCTCACACTCAATCCCGTCCTACATTTAGGTTGACCAAAGCCTATGTATAGGGGGAATCGATGCCCATCATGTATATATACTCATATATTTCCCCTCTTAACCCCGTTTGCCCCATTTTTTATCTTCTTCTACACTTAGGCTACCAGAGCCAACGTATAGGGGGGCAGAGCGACTTCTATACTTTTTGTTATTTTAGGTCTCCTACGCTTAGCACGAGCTATGCCTTTTTCCTTGCTTCTCATGCTCTGAGGACATAGCACACGCTAAGTATATGGGGCGGATATATATATATATATATATATATATTACATATATACTTTACCCATAGCTCGTACTTTCGTGTATTTTTGTATACATTATGGAATAATTATGGGGTGGGTAAAAATTGAAAAAAAATGTAAAATACATGTATACTTTTATAATTTGTATATTTTATAATACTTGTATAATTTGTATAATACTTATAAAATTCTTGTAAAATTTGTTGTAAAATTGGAGGTATACCGAAAAAATAAAAAAAGAGAGAGGCTTCTTATTTACTCTGCATATCATCCTTGCATTCAAAATTTTTATAGTGTCTTGCATCTCTATAGCATGTCATCTGCATTTCATCTACGTATCTAGCATATGCAAAGTGAAAAGTTAGTGGGTTCTGGATCAAGTTATGAATAGATGTCGAGGGTGGATTTGATTTGACCTTAGTCTATCTAATTTCAGAGGAACTTTATAGGAACCAGAGTCAAGTATTTTTAGGTCGAGTGACTTAATTCTCTAAGTCCGCAAGTCTATGTTCACATGTCATCTTGATTGGTCTAAGTAGAATGTTTCATACACATGCACGATTCTTTTAGATAGTGACCTAACTTGGACAAGTACCATGCACATAGCTTTTCATTGATGAGGTGGTAAGGAGGAAGAATCCTTTGGCTTGGAGTAGCACATTAGTGGAAACAGTCATCCTCCTCTAGGGAGGGTAGTGCATCCCAACCTTGTCTAGTGGTGTCGACGTTCTAGTGGTGTCGACGTCTAACGACGGGATGTTGTGGGTTGTGATAATGCTTTGAAAGAGGGATAGTCTATTGGCTCAAGAAGAAAAACTCTCGATGTACATGCTGCATCTTGTATATATGTCAAAAAAAGAATAAAAGAAAGAAAGAAAATGCAGAGTCTCCAAAAGTGGACATGTCTGATTAAAAAGTAAAATATCTGCCGGAGTGTATATACAAGTCTAGAAAAATAAGAAGAGCTTCAAAGCTTGCAGCTGGATGACTTGGATACACTGATCAAGCATCCCAGGATAGGTAGCTACACTGGCTGCCATCCATTCTTCTCTCCACCCCCTCTTATTGAGCTGGTCGCACTTGAACTTAGAAGGGAATACCCCGTTCCTCGAGGAAAGTGTTGCTAGACCAAGGAATTAGACTTACCTTGTTAGAGGAGGTTGATTCTTTGCCATCAGAATTTGCGTATGAGGGTCTGTTCTGACCTGACTGTTGATGGGATTTGAATAGAAGACTTGTGGAACTTAAAGTTTGTTAGGTCTTAAATTCATATCCCAGTAAGGTTCCACTACATTATTAATACAAAGTTTGAGTCATGCTCCATTTTCACCTTTTGTTCATGACCTTGGTATGGAACCCAAAATCCATTCACTCTTGCATTTCATTTTAGTTGATCGGGGATGTGCAAGGTTTAGGTATAGGGGGTTGATGAATTTGTGATTCATCACTCTAAAAGTTGAAAATAGAGCTTTGTTCTCAAGTAATTAGCTGCATTTCATCACTTATATTGCATAATTAGCATTCATGCATGTGTAAATAATACCTGTATTTTAGCATTCATATTTGCATTAAATAAGGAGCCAAATTCACTTGTAAATATTCACATATATATTAGCTAAAATTGCATATTTGTATTTAGTTTATATTAACTCCAATAAAATCAACTCTATAGTGTATATATTACTAACACTGATAAAGGAACAATATCAAAAAAATACTAACTTGTAAAACTGACCAATAAAACCCAAATCCTAGTTTGTGACTATGAACCTTAAAATGCACATATCTCTCTCATACAGTGTCTGGTTTAGGTCTACTCACTTTTAAAGTAATATACATTTAAAGAAAACAAGACTAATTTCATAAAAATCAGAGATCGTATGTGAAACTTGGGTTTTGAGCCCCTATCGTATACTGTACATATTGACCAAACTACCCTTCTATTTTCTCTTTGTATTTTCTTAATTATTAAAAATCCAAATAGATTAAGCGGTAAATATTTCTTTCATATTTTCTCTTACTTTATTATGATTTTTCTCTTATTTAAAAACGATAAAAAAATCCGCAAAACACAAAATACGGTTTTTATACCTATAAGATACCACTCAAAAATACACTTTGTACATATGGCATCTTTTGATTTTTGTTCCTTCACAAAAGTTGTAGATCTCAATGAGACGAGCAACATTCGTGTTGATTACTTTTTGATTTGACCCCTTTTCTTATTTCTTTTTGATTTTCTTTACATTTATTTTTTTTATTTTTCTAGGCACAACACGTGGCGACCCATTTTTATTAATTTTTTGTTTCATATTTTATTTTATTTTATTTATTATTTTAATTATTTATTTTTATTTATTTATTTATTTTCTTTTATTTATTTTCCCTTTATTATTTTTAGCCTACTTATTTTATTTCATTTCCCTTTACTTCTTCTTTACTTGTTCCCCGCTCCATGTCTCCACCACTCCTCCATTTTCATCACTTATTTTCTAACTTCCTCATCCTCCTCTTTTTATTCCCCTCACCCCTTCATTCATCTTCATCTGTCATAATCGAGAGAAAGGGAACCACCAGCTCAGCCTGCTCGATGGTGACATCAACCGAGTAAGTCTTCGACGCGACAATGGTTTCCATCGTATTTGGCAAGATCCGAGGTAGAGAGATCGACCTCGTCGCAACCGCATCCAGGCTGCATAGCTTCTCCGATTTTTCGCCGAGTCGGATCGAGGGCACGACGGAGGCCGCTCACCATAGCACCCCCAAAACTCGGTGAATCACAAGTAAGTAATCATCTCCTTCTCATTGTTATTTTATTTATCTAACATTTGTGTGTGTGTTCTTTAATCATATTCAATTATTCCTTTAAACCATCTTGATCCATCACCTTATTACCACATCAAATTCTACATCACACATCATTAACACCACCTCATCATTTCCCTTCACCACCATTCACTTCATTTTTTTATTTCTATTTAAAAAAATTGCAAAAAAAAATGTTACATCAAAAAAAAGGAAAAAAAGCTACATCCTGTAAGCCCTCCTCGATTGTTCCTTCACCGACGCACAGCCAGGTTTCACTGTCGTGGACCTGCAGTTGCGCGTTCTTCAGTCCGGCCACCCTTCATCTATTGGCCTCAGCTGCAGGTCGCTGCCCCACAGTCGTCCACCTCCCGGCCAGTGGCCACAACAGCAAACACCCGCATCATCCTACACCGCTCCAGCCTCAGTCCATGGTCGTTGTTCCCTCCAACCCGTGGATGCCTACTCGCTCCAGCGAGTCGCAGCTCCACGACCCCTAGCTCCTCCCCTCCGCACGGCTGCCATCCATCGCCTGGTCATGTCGGCACTCCACATGCGTCGCCCCCTGGAGCCACCGCACACGGCACTCCCTCTGTGTGGCTGCCATCCATCTTCGGGTCGCGCCAGCACCCCCCTCGACCGCTCGGTGTCCACCCCTCCGCTAGTCGTGCTCACGCATGATGAACCAGCGGCTACGCCTCCGCGGGTCATCGCCGGTCCAGCCGCACTCGTGTAGCCCCGTGCCTCTAGCCGCCTTCCCTCCGCCCTCCTTCCACCAGCCACAGCTCTCCAGATTGAGAGCCACTCCGCACGCCTACGCAGTGCACCGCCAGCAGCGACGCCCTTAAAGCAGTAGCCGCCGACATGCGATGTGCGTCCCCCTCCGACTCTGCCCTCCTCCGCCAACGTCGTCGCGCTGCCCGTGTGCCCCACACTCCACGATTCCCTGCCTATTTCATGTCCTAGCATCGTTCTCCATGCCTATTTATTTTTTTATTTTTTTTATTTTTTGTTTTGAGAAAATTGCATATTGAGTCCTTATGTTCTTAATTTGCAAAAGTGTCCTTAAGCACAATACAGTTCATTCAATTTATATTTCTGTATTGCAAAGATACCCCTGCATTTATGTTCAAATTTGGACAACAATTTCACATCATTTTTTAATACAAAAGTAGCATTTCGTTTAGAAATTAGATCTGTACATTTTGTCTATTTATTTAGATTTTTGTGAGCATTGGATAATTTATGAAAAATCAGAGGTTGAAATTCAGTGATATTTTACCCATTTATGCTCTGAAATTCGCATATACTTAAATATTGCTCCAAAAATTATATGAAAATTCCATATTATGCCTCTAATTGTGCTTTAATTTCTATCTAAATTTCATCTAATTTGGAGTTGTCTTCTGCATGAAATAAATTGTTGAGTGATTTATGTGATTGATTATTAATTAAAACCACGAATATTATTTTTGTGAAATTTTAAGTCTCCTGTGTTTCTCATTAAAATATGTAATTGAGATAATTCTTTCTCTGGATAATTTGATTCCGTAGATTTATTAGAAATTAAATACTCACAATCACTATGTTTTAAGTAAAAAACTCATAAAAAATCATATATTGCCACAAATTCCAAAAAAATAGTGTATCTTTATTTCATCATATTTCACTTTCAGTAAAATTTTCATAAATTTTACATTCTGTTTGCACGAAAAATTGCATTAAACCCAAAAAAGTTTGCATTTTTTATTATTGCATTCTAAATCCAAAAATTCCAAAAAAAATACATTTTGCATTTATCGTTGGATTAGGTTTTCAGGAAAAATACAACTTGGCTAATTTGGATTAGTTTCACATTAAAATTAAATTTGGCTAAGTTGCTTATTTTCTTAATAACCTAGTTCATCCAGACTTGTGCATTGGCATTTTTATTGCAAAAAAAATTACAAAAAATCCCGCTTGGAAAACCTTGAGCTGATTCATCTAATCTGATCCGAAGTTGTTCCATTGCCTCATTGAGTCGACCCTAGGGCTTGCCCAGGTTAAAAATACATCAAACCGCACATTAATTAATTAATTAGTTCATCGATTCATGCGGTGATTTTTTAATCGATCTTGATTGCCCGACTACAACAAAAACGACACACATCTTATTAACAAGGGCGATCTAGCGGTCAATCAGCCCCATCGATTTTTCATAATTACAAAATGGTCCCCATACTTCAGGAAAATTTACATAAGGGCCCCTTCAAGTTTTGCAATTTGCAAATGGGTCCTTTTAGGGGCTTGTTTGTAATATTTATCTTTATTTTCTCATGCATTTTTATTACAATTATGCCCTCGCACTATTTCTTTCATAGCTTGAGCATATTAAGTTCAAATTGAGTGATTTCAGTTTCATTTTGATGCTCTATTCATTATCATTTTAATGGCATGACTAATTTCTTGATTTGACACTTAATTTATGGAGCCAATTTTTGATCATCTATAGTGTCCCCTACGCATTGATTTTAATGCCATCATTCATCTTTAATGCAAGATTTTACACTAAAATCTATCCTTAATTGATTTCTCATAGATGCGATTAAATTAGAGTACATTTGTATATTTTGTCTTGCATACATTTATCTGTATCCATTTAATTTATTGCATGCATGACATCCCATCTTTTTAACTTGCATACAATCAAATAAAAATTGCATCATTTTATTCTGATCATGCATCATTGCATCTGCATGATTTTGCATATGCATGAAGATCTAGATCCAAAAAATAATCATACATTAATTAAATTATGGAAATTGACGAATAGAAGAAGAGTCTCGTGTCCCTGAGTTTGACCTTGGTATGCTTGTCAAGTAAATTAATTTCCACATATTCGAAAATGTGGTCTTTTCCGAACCATTTTCACCACCTATACTACGATGAAAGACAATTAAGGTGGTGAAAATGCGGTTCAACATGCCCCTGTATTTAAAAAAAATCACAATATTGTCCTTATGTTGGTACCATATAGGATCACAAGTGTACTAATAAAACTATTATGAATTATATAAATGAAAGTACCAGCACATATATAATTGTTAAAAAAATTGGAGTATGAATGTTGGAAATATTTGGAAGGGCAAAATTAAAATCCAAATATATAATATAGCATATTTATTATATTTATATGAAATACCAATTTAACTTGGCTGAACCTGACTGGACAATATAAACCAAATCAACAACACAACAATATAGTCTTTTTTCAATTTTTGTGAACTCATAAGGTCATAATCGGTTTGATTAGTTGATCACATTGGATCGACCACAAAAACCCAAAATGGTACATTATTGGTTTGATGTTTGTTTCGATTTTAAAACCTTGTATCAAGAAAAAAGACTAAAGAGAAAATGAAAGAGCTTGACAATTGTCAACACACCTATTATCCATCCGGGAGCTAACTTTTTTTGCAATTACCTTTATGCCCCTATATTTTTAAAAAATCACAATACTGTCCTTATGCTGGTACCATATAGGACCACATGTGTACTAATAAAACTGTTATGAATTTTGTAAAAATATACCATCACATATATAATTGTTAAAAAAATGGAGTATAAATGTTGTTAGAAAGCCTTGTAAGAGCACAACCAAATATATAATATAGCATATTTATATTTATTTATATGAAATACCAGTCTAACTCGGCTGAATCTGGTTGAACAATATAAACCAAATCAACAACGCAACAATATGGTCTTTTTTCAATTTTTTGAACTCATAAGTTCATACTCGGTTCGATTAGTCAGTCTCATTGAATCGACCAAAAAAATCCATAATGGTACGTTATCGGTTTGATGTCTGTTTCGATTTTTAAAACCTTGTAGCAAGAGAAATGACTAAAGTGTGAAAGAGGTTGACAATTGTCAACATACCAATTACACTCAGTATATAAATAAGAGAAGATCGAAAGAAAAGGCATTGAAAGAGAAAGGATTGTGTGCATTCATGAATGAGAGAGAGGGAGATCATGTGTACTAAATGTTGAGAGAGATGGAAGGGGACCAAACATTTTTTGCAATTACCTTTATGCCCCTATATTTTAAAAAATTACAATATTGTCCTTATGCTGGTACCATATAGGACCCCAAGTGCACTAATAAAACTAATATGAATTTTAATAAAAAAATACCAGCACATATATAATTATTAAAAAATTGGAGTATAAATATTGTTGGAAAGCCTTGGAAGAGCACAATTAAAATCCAAATATATAATATAGTTTTATTTATATTTATTTATATGAAATACCAATCTAACTTGGCTGAACCTGGTTGGACAATATAAACCAAACCAATGACACAACAATATAGCCTTTTTTTAATTTTTGTGAACTCATAAGGTCATAATCAGTTCGATTAGTTGGTCTCATTGGTTCGACCACAAAAACCAAAAATGGTACATTGTGGGTTTGATGTCTGATTCGATTTTTAAAATCTTGTATCAAGAGAAATGACTAAAGAGAAGATGAAAGAGCTTGACACTTGTCAACATACCCATTATACTCAGTAACAAAATAATAGAAGAGAGAAAGAAAATGCGTAGAAAGAGAAAGGATTATGGTGCGCATTCGGGAATGAGAGAGAGGGAGATCGTCTCTAATAAATGTTGAGAGAGATGGAAGGGGACCTAACTTTTTCTACAATTACTTTTATGCCCGTATATTTAAAAAAATCACAATATTGTCCTTATGCTAGTACCATATAGGACCACAAGTGCATTTATAAAACTATTATGAATTTTGTAAAAAAATACCAGCACATATATGATTGTTAAAAAATGGAGTATAAATGTTGTTGAAAAGCCTTGGAAGAGCACAATTAAAATCCAAATATATAATATATCATTATTTGTATTTATCTATATGAAATACCCATCTAACTCGGTTGAACCTGGTTGGACAATATAAACCAAACCAACAACACAACAATATAGCCTTTTTCAATTTTTGTGAACTCATAAGGTCATAATCGGATCGATTAGTTGGTCGCATTGGTTCGACCACACAAATAAAAAATGGTACGTTATGAATTTGATGTCTGATTCGATTTTTAAAATCTTGTATCAAGAGAAATGACTAAAGAGAAAATGAAAGAGCTTGACACTTGTCAACATACCCATTATACTCAGTAACAAAATTAGAGAAGAGCGAAAGAAAAGGCATAGAAATAAAAAGGATTGTGGTGTGCATTCGGGAATGAGAGAGGGAGATCGTGTGTACTAAATGTTGAGAGAGATGGAAGGGGATCTAACTTTTTCTGCAATTACCCTTATGCTCCTATATTTAAAAAAATCACAATATTGTCCTTATGCTAGTACCATATAGGACCACAAGTGCATTAATAAAACTATTATGAATTTTGCAAAAAATACCAGCACATATATACTTGTTAAAAAAATGGAGTATAATTGTTGTTGAAAAGCCTTGGAAGAGCACAATTAAAATCCAAATATATAATATAGCACTATTTATATTTATTTATATGAAATACTAGTCTAACTCGGTTGAACCTAGCTGGACAATATCAACCAAACCAACAACACAACAATAGCCTTTTTTAATTTTTGTGAACTTATAAGGTCATAATCGGTTCGATTGGTTGGTCTCATTGGTTCGACCACAAAAACTCAAAATGATACATTATCGATTTGATGTATGATTTGATTTTTAAAACCTTTTATCAAGAGAAATGACTAAAGAGAAGATGAAAGAGCTTGACAATTGTAACATACCTATTACACTCAGTAAAGAAATAAGAGAAGAGCCAAAAGAAAAGGCATTGAAAGAGAAAGGATTGTGGCGTGCATTCGGGAATGAAAGAGAGGGAGATCATGTGTACTAAATGTTGAGAGAGAGAGGAGGCAGCCACATGTCCAAGGGGGAGAAAAAGTTAGGTCAAAACTATTCTTTAAAAGATGTTATAAATATTCACTTATATATTGATATGAGGTTCTCAACTGCGAATCTCCACTTTTCCTTGAGGCACTGGTAAATCCCAAGACATGCATGATTATACCAGATTAAGATAGAGTGGAGTTGGTTGTACCTACAACTCCTTATGCACTCAAAATATCTCCCACTCCTCTAGTAAGAATAATCTAATCACTTACCTCCTCAAAGTGCATATTTAGTTAATTTGCATAACATTTAAACATGCAAAAACAATCCAGATTTTGATTTTGCTTGTTCTTTAATTTTTTGGAAAGCTCTTGATAATTCACTTATAATGAGCGCAACAACGAATGATCTTATGTGTAAATAAGAGGTATAAACTTATTTCCATGGTTACAAACCAGGAATCTATCATATGAGAGTATATACAAACTTTCAATATAAATTTTTTTGAACATCAACTTTCTATCCAGAAAATAAATCAATAATTATATAGATATATAAATCTATCTATATAGGTGATTGCAAACATGTTATGCAATACCAGCTCTGAATTTTCATAATTTTTGCTCTTTCTAGCAATAGCAAATGCCTTAGAACAATCATTGTATCAAATTAAATTGTTCATCACTCGCTAATAGAACTTCCTGTCTAGGACGGTTTTCTCATTTGCATTTCAGATAGTTTAAAATTTCAATTCAGTGTTGCATCCTTCATTGTAGAGAGCTGGAGGCACTGTAAGTCTTCTTACTCAAGCATTCATCATCGTTTTTTCGATCGCATCTGCTTTTTCCGATTCCCTCTCTCGGTTTTTCTAACTTATGATAAAGGAATTGGGACTGGACGGTAGATGTGATTGCTTGTGTGGATTAACAACAATGACAACTAATCTCTAAAATCAGGATTGCTAAATTGAATTGGACCAAAAAATTTGACTAAAATTAACATTTGTTTGCAGGAGAGCAACCCCGTCATTGTCTGATCTACTTGCAAGTGAGAGAGAGAGAGACGACACTAAGATAGAGCCCAAGCTAGGATTTTCTTGCAGACTACTGGTTCTTTCTTTTTAGATGATTAGCTACTTTTCAGTGAGGATCTATGGGTAGTCGGTAACTGTCCGGATTTTCCTTAGCAGAGTGGGACTCCTTAGTCCTCAAGTAACAGGTAGTCGTATTTATACGGTCCGTACTTACTCCTATACTTGCTGAAAGTAGGACCAACTAGTCATAAGAACCGGGCCAGTCGTAGGGAAGTACATGCACCTAACAGCTCGTTAACTCTTTCAAAGATTGTTTTATCACCAACTAAAATTGACAAGATAATTTGGCCAGACCTTTACGGCACTCACGTGTTGAGATGGTGAACTTGGGATTTGCTCTTGCATTTGTGATGTATATGTCTGTGTGTGTTATCTTGTGTACTTGCACGTTTTCTACCTCGATTCGCTTATAGTCATCCATTTCTCTTTAAGATGTCGGGATATTGGTCATCATATCCAGGTCACACCTCTTCGACCATAATCCGATCATCTTCACCTTCTTATTCCTCCTCATACCCCCATCCAGACCTTGAAGTCAGAACTTCGATTGCCTTCCCCAATACTTCGTATTTCTCACCTACCCCACATTCTCACACCCCAAATCTCTACCATCTTGGGCTAATTGTTCTTATTCTCGAGAGCTTGCTGGAATCAACGAACTGTTCGAAGAGCAAGCGATTGCTGAGACAAATGACTGATAGAATTACCTATCCCCACACCCCTCATTGACCCTCATATAAATGTTGGGACAGGTCCACAAATTACAAATATACATCCTGACTGAACCTTAGGGTATCATATGGTCGACCAAACACACCTCATGGAGAGGATTGCACCATATGATATTTCGGACTTGATTGTCCTTAGTGATCAAGTACGTATTAACCAGCCCTCACACTGCTCATTCAGAGAGCCCACACCTATATGGGATTGGACTCGTGAACAAATCTACAAGCCCCTTATATATCTAATCCACATGAGGCTTCGACTAATATCTTCAATTCGAATGGTCTATACTCAAATCAGAATTACATGCCCGTGTCTATGTATGTTGAGTATAAGACCCCAAGATCTCAACAGTATCCTCCAACTGAACAGACTTCTCCCATGATTTGTCATGAGAATATTTTGGAGGATGACATATCTAGACTTATTGGGAAAAACGAATCATTTGGTAACAAGTTAAGAGATGCCACTCAAATATTGCACTCAATTTCTGCCAGCTTGGGTATGAAAGTGGAAAAAGAAACAAGTGGATTTGATGTTGAAAATCGAGCGGGCATTAGGGAATCCACACACTCTGTACAGATGGAGTCCATTCGACCTCCCTCTTCTACTAATCACTTACCCTCCAATCCAAAGTCTGACCATTCGTCCGTCAAAACACCAAAAAATTGAAAATCTCAAAAAGACCAAAAAAATTAAAAATCAGATAATCTCATAAAAATAGAAAATGAAAAAGACCTAAAAAATTGGATCCTACCATAAGGGAAGCACTCGATGAAGATTGATTTTTAATCTTCCCTTAATAAAGGCCGTAGACCACTTCTCCGACCTCAAGAGATTTGTAAGGAGTAAATTGATGCCTAAGAGGTCAGGAAATTAGAGGACAAGGACTGAGAGACACATAGTGTCTATGGCCACCTCGTTGGTGATGGGGAGAAAGACCCATAGTCGCAGAGTGAATCGGTTGCCTAGGGTTGAATGTGAAATCAAAGATACTACCTTTACCCATGTAAGAATCTATGATGACTCACCGATAAATATCCTCCCGACCTCTGTGTTTGACAAGCTCAAACTCAGGCCAATCAGAAAGTCGAGAGAGATCATTCAGCTAGCTGATCGATCTATCAAATGGTCGAGAGGAATCATTTCAGTCATCATTACTTTCCAAGGTGATGTACTCCAGGTAGACTTCACGGTCATTGACATTGAGCACCTATGAGAGTTTACAAGTCCCATTATTCCCGGGAAGTCGTTCTTAGCCTTGGGGGCGACTATAGATTGCGAGACTCGAGAAATCGATTTTACAGCATTGGGAGCACTTCGACCTCACCCATTCTTTGACACACTCTACTCCAAGGTGACCCACAAAGCTGCTGACAGTCGTAACCATCGAGACGTGGATGAGTCCCACCTCTCTGCTACACCTGAGATACTGACTATCGAGCCAACCGTTGGTTTAGAGAATCCCCACATATCCATGACTCCCGCTGCTTGCATCATCACCACTGTGTCAGCTTCAATAAAAGACTCACAACTCAAAGCTGTCATTGAGTCGGACACAATTTTTGCTGATTGTCTTGACTGTTTTGATGATCCGACATTTGTAACTAATAATTTCATGCCAACTGAGATCACTAGCACCTTCCCGAGACGTGCGCTGACCCTTCAGGAATATTATAATCTATATGGTGACTCGTCTGATGAGGAACCCATGGTCAGCACCGCACTACATCCCAGACCTTCAAAGGAGACAACCAAGACTGAATTGACCCCACCAGAAAACACGGTTGCTCCCTCCTCTAGCTGGTTATCTAGTGAGAGGAAGTCGAGAATTGATTCCTCGAGGTGTTCCCCCGAACCCCTCAAGGCATGTCACTCTCCTCTCCCTCTCAATGATTCAGGTTCTAGAAAACCGACTAGGAAAGTTTCATTCAACATACCCGAGAAGGAAGTTTCAGAGGAATCCTCATTGGTTCCAGATGAGGTGATTTATATGAGTGAGCTCAGTTCGGTTGTTCTTAAACCATATCCGAGCAAGCAGCCGTGTGTCGACCCTCGTTGGATGATCCCTACACCTCACTATTATTCATCTGAGGATGATTCCGATAAAGATACATATGTATATTATCCACCTCCTCGCTCTCGCAAGAAGGTTCGTCACAAACCTTCTTGATCCTTGTATATTCTCACTCCTCATTGTATATATTTTCTTTTCCACCCTCCCTACTGATTCGAATCACTCTCCCTGACTCCATATCATTTCATTTTATGGCTATACTTAGGATGACCAGATCCTAAGTATAGGGGGAGAGTGACCCGAGTCTCTTCATCATTCTCTGTACATTCTCCAGATCTCGTCGGTTCTCACACTCAATCATGTCCTACACTTAGGCAGATCAGAGCTTAAGTATAGGGTGAACCGATACCCATCATGTATATATACTCATCCATTTTCCCTCTTAACCTCGTCCGCCCAATTTTTCTATCTTCTTCTACACTTAGGCTAATAGAGCCTACGTATAGGGGGCAGAGAGACTTCTATACTTTTTGTCATTTTAGTTCTCCTACGCTTAGCACGAGCTATGTCTTTTTCCTCGCGTCTCGTGCTCTGAGGATATAGCACACGCTAAGTATAGGGGGCTTATATACATTACATATATACTTTACCCATAGCTCGCACTTTCGCGTATTTTTGTATACATCATGAAATAATTACGGGGTGGATAAAAAATGAAAAAAAATTGTAAAATACATGTATACTTGTATTATTTGTATATTGTATAATACTTGTATAATTTGTATAAAACTTATAAAATTCTTGTAAAATTTGTTGTAAAATAGGAGGTATAACAAAAAAACAAAAAAAAAGAGGCTTCTTATTTACTCTGCATATCATCCTTGCATTCAAAAATTTTATAGTGTCTTGCATCTCTATAGCATGTCATCTGCATCTCATCTGCGTATCTAGCATATGCAAAGTGAAAAGTTAGAGGGTTATGAATCAAGTTATGAATAGATGTCGAGGGTGGATTTGATTTGACCTTAGTCTATCTAATTTCAGAGGAACCTTATAGGAACCAGAGTTAAGATTTTTTAGGTTGAGTGACTTGATTCTCTGATTCCGCAAGTCTATGTTCACATGTCATCTTGATTGGTCTAAGTAGAATGTTTCATACACACGCACGATTCTTTTAGATAATGACCTAACTTGGACAAGCACCATGCACATAGCTTTTCATTGATGAGGTGGTAAGGAGGTAGAATGTAACGGATTATTTTTTCAGATATTAAAAAAAAGAGACCACAACAAAATCCCCACATTATCTTTGATAAGATAATCAAATAACAAGATTAATATTAACAAAAAAAGAGATGATAAATTAGCAACAACCTTATCTAGTTGTCACTATTATCCATTAATTAAATCCAATTTATTATTGCTAATTATCTCTTGGATTGAGCCTATAAATACATGAGACTCCATAATCTCCTCATCTTCTCATAAAATGTGAGAGATATCTCTAGAGAGAGATAGAGAGAGAGGCCGTCGATGATATTTTCTTCACGCCGTTCTTGAATCCGGCAACGTCAACTTTCTTCGTCGACATAGAAGTCTTGATCTGATGAAATAGGCAGAGCAACGATGTGGTCGACAAAGGTTTGGATAGGAAGAATCATTGAGGGCGGACTTCTTGTCCATCAAGGTATGTGTCGATCACATAGGATCGTTAAATGACATTTTGATTTTGATCCTTGGTTTAGAGTTATGACTTATATATGTATGTGTCGAACCCCAGGGATCCGTATTATTCAATGGCTTTACATGTAAGAATAATCCGAAGCCTTGACAACATGATCGTCAACATAATTCCACGATGCCATGGTTTTTGAATTAATCGTAGGTGGGGTTGTTGGCATCTCGATTTTCATGCGCATAAATCCTTATTGAAGTTATTGATTCCCATAATTGCTTGCTTATAGGAACGTATTCCAAATTGGTCATTACTGTGATTTCACGATTTAATGAAGTGCTTAGAAATCTTCCCTTTTTCGTTAATGACACAAGCGCGAAGTAACTATGCATTTTTAACGGAAACAACCAGGTAAATTGTGCTTCTTTTTCATCAACCGTGGTTTACAATAATTTTTAAATATATTAAATTATTGGATAAATACCTCCATAGGATGATATGGATGCAACTTGCATATTTATATCGTCCGAACCATATACCATCTATTCGTTTGTTTTCTATATTTTCTTCCTGACTTTCGACACACGAGATCTCTTTTACGGTGTTATCACAAGTGAGGGTATTGATTCATCATCAATTAGGGACTCATGTCGATCATAGTCTGAAATGAAATTATAAAGTTGTTTTGAGTTGAAAGGAGAACCTTCCCACTTACCCAACCTTAAGTTTAACTTTTCCTTGCATAGGTTCAAACAGCTTCCTTGTACAGATTTAAATTTGGGGATAATTTTTATTATTAATTCCTTTGATATTATTTTTAAAATAGGTGGAGAATTGATTGAGGTAACTCTTGAAAATACCATATAGAATGATATTTGATGTTGCATAAAGATGCACAGATACTAACCGTTATGTATTGCAACTCATTATTAGCATGTTATACGAGATATGAAAATTAATTGCGGGCACTATCTTGTGACATTATAGTTTATTTGACAATACTACTGCATATCATATTTTAGAATGCAAGTACCTTCTTTCGCATTATATTGTTATGAACAAGGTACTCAAAAGTGATAATTGAAGATATGAAATCATTAAGGTTAATATTAAATTTTGGCACCGACTCGAACTAAGGGGTCGTAAGGGCCTAAAGCGCCAACGCCTTCCGAGGGCATGAGGCAAAAGATAAGTCCTCTACAGTTGTAGCTGCACTGTCATGTTATGTATAATGAACCGCTTGTGCCGGTGGTAAACCACCAAAGCCATCAAAGCTGCCTAAGAAGTAACAATCAAGACCACTCTAAATATGAAAAATGTCATGAGCATATGTGCAATTTATGTTAATATTATGTGTATATATGCATATATGTTATTGTTATGGACTTATGTGTAAGTTCCGTTAAAGTTAAGTGCACGTATGCAATTTATGTTGATGTTATCGGCATATACACAATTTATGTTAACGGTATGTGCGTATGTGCCATTTATGGAAATTTTAATGGTACATGTGCAATTATGTTATTGTTAAGTGCATAGGTGCAATTTATGTGAATATTATGGGCATACATGCAAATATGGTAAAACTTACGGCTACATTTGCAAATATGTTATGTGATTCATGGTTATGAAGGGAATTAGTTATATGCATTAAATATGTTGATTTATAATCATATGATAATGGCTTTTGTGACTTCTTCTCTATGCTAGCCGGCTTGACCCTAACTCGGCACATACTGGGCGTTATGCTCATAACATGTATTGTTAATCTTTTTCAGGAGAATGTGAAGATTAGATCATTAACGGTTTAAGGGAGACGACACAGTCTTCATAGAGTAGGATCGATATGGAACTACTGCGGGTTTGCTTTGGAAAGACATCTTTTATGCCCACTGGAATAAGGAAATCGCGGATACAATTTCATTTAGTTTATTTATCCTTTCTTTTAATTAAGGAACTCTTCGAATTGTGACCTTATTATGATTATGGAAAAGTTTTTTTTAGTTGGTTCTTTACTGCTCTTTTAATGCTATGATCAATTCTATGAGTAATGTTCCCGAGATGTCCGCTGATTCTCGCTTCTGCGTCATTCTCGGACGATCGGGTTCGTTACAAGTGGTATCAGAGCAGGAGTTCCTCTGGGCATAAGATATCCAACCAAATCAAACTTAGATCCACTAGTTTTAGAAAATATAGGCTTTTGACCGTAAATTTCACATGTCATCATTTCAGATGACCCCTTGTCGTGGGAATGAGGTGAACGGAGATCGTGACTCTTCATCTACCCAGGATATGGCTAGGGACATGCAACATCAAATGTTGGAATTGATGACCAAGATGGCTCAGCAGCAAAAGCATCAAAGGCATGGTTCTAGTGGACTGACACTGAAGACTTTCATTCAGCATGATCCACCAATCTTTAAGGAGAACCTGAGCCAGATAAAGCTGAGCATTGGTTGAGGGAAATGGAATTTGCATATGATGATCTCTTCTGACCTGATTGTTGAGGCGATTTGAATAGAAGACTTGTGTAACTTAAAGGTTGTTAGGTATTAAATTAAGATCCCAATAAGGTTTCACCACATTATTAATCCAAAGTTTGAGTCAGGCACCATTTTCACATTTTGTTCATGACCTTGGTATGGAAACCAAAATCATTTCACTCTTGCATTTCATTTTAGTTGATCAGGGATGTGCAAGGTTTAAGTATAGGGGGTTGATGAATTTGTGATTCATCACTCTAAAAGTTGAAAATAAAGCTTTGTTCCCAAGTAATTAGCTGCATTTCATCATTTCTATTGCATAATTAGCATTCATGCAAGTGTAAATAATATATGTATTTTAGCATTCATATTTGCATTAAATAAGGAGCCAAATTCACTTGTAAATATTCACATGTATATTAGCTAAAATACCATATTTGTATTTATTTTATATTAACTCCAATAAAATCAACTCTATAATGTATATAATACTAACACTAATAAAGGGAAAATATCAAAAAAAATACTAACTTGTAAAACTGACCAATAAAACCCAAATACTAGTTTGAGACTATGAACCTTAAAATGCACATATCTCTTTCATACAATGTCTGATTTAGGTCTACTCAGTTTTAAAGTAATATACATTTAAAGAAAACAAGACTAATTTCATAAAAATCAGAGATCGTATGTGAAACTTGGGTTTTGGGCCCCTATTGTATATTGTACATATTGACCAAACTACCCTTCTATTTTCTCTTTGTATTTTCTTAATTATTAAAAATCCAAAAAAATAGATTAAGCTGTAAATATTTCTTTCATATTTTCTCTTACTTTATTTTGATTTTTCTCTTATTTAAAAATTATAAAAAAATTTGCAAAACACAAAATAAAGTTTTTATACCTATAAGATAGCACTCAAAAATGCACTTTGTATATATGGCATCTTTTGATTTTTGTTGCTTCAAAAAGTTGTAGATCTCATCGAGACGAACAACTTTCGTGTTGACCACTTTTTGATTTGACCCCTTTTGTTATTTCTTTTTTATTTTCTTTACATTTAATTTTTTTATTTTTTAGGCGCGACATGTGGCGACCCCCTTTTTATTAATTTTTAATTTCATATATTTTTATTTTATTTATTATTTTATTTATTTATTTTCTTTTATTTATTTTCCTTTTATTATTTTTAGCCTACTTATTTTACTTATTTTATTTTATTTTCCCTTTACTTCTTCTTTACTTGTTCCCCACTTCAAGTCTCCACCACTCCTCCATTTTCATCACTTCTTTTCTAACTTCCTCATCCTCCTCTTTTTATTCCCCTCACCCCTTCATTCATCTTCATCAGTCATGATCGAGAGAGAAAGGGAACCACCAACCCAGCCTGCTCGATGGTGACATCGCCCAAGTAAGTCTTCGACGCGATGATGGTTTCCATCGTATTTGGCGAGATCCGAGGTAGAGAGATCGACCTCGTCTCAACCGCATCCAAGCTGCATAGCTTCTCCGATTTTTCGTCGAGTCGGATCGAGGCCACGACGGAGGCCTCACCATAGCACCTCCAAAACCCAGCGAATCACAAGTAATCCTCTCCTTCTCCTTGTTATTTTATTTATCTACAATTTGTTTTGTGTTCTTTAATCATATTTAATTATTCCTTTAAACCATCTTGATCCATCACCTTATTACCACATCAAATTCTACATCACACATTATTACCACCACCTCATTATTTCCCTTCACCACCATTCACTTCATTTTTTTATTTCTGTTTAAAAAAATTGTTACATCAAAAAAAGGAAAAAAAGCTACATCCTGGGAGCCCTCCTCAATCGTTCCTTCACCGACGCACAGCCTGGTTTCACTGTCGTGGACCTGCGGTTGCACGTTCTTCAGTCCGGCCACCCTCCATCTGCCGGCCTCAGCCGCAGGTCGCTACCCCACGGCCGTCCACCTCTAGATCGTTGGTCACAGGAACACACGCCCACATCATCCTGCATCGCCCCAGCCTCAGTCCCTGGCCGTTATTCCCTCCAACCCGTGGATGCCTACTCGCTCCAGCGAGCCGCAGCTCCGCGACCCCTAGCTGCTCCCCTCTGCGTGGCTGCCATCCTTTGCCTAGTCGTGTAGGCACTCCACACGCGCCGCCCCCTGGAGCCACCGTACGCGGCGCTCCCTCCGTGCGGCTGCCATCCATCGCTGGGTCGCGCCAGCACCCCCCTCGACCGCTCGGTGTCCACCCCTTCGCTAGCCGTGCTCACGCGCGGTTCACCAGCGGTTGCGCCTCCGCAGGTCATCACCGGTCCATCCGCACCCACGTAGCCACGCGCCTCTAGCCGCCTTCCCTCCGCCCTCCTGCCACAAGCCACAGATCTCCAGATTGCGAGCCACTCCGCACGCCTGCGCAGTGCGCCGCCAGCAGCGGCGCCCTCGCAGCAGTGACCACAGCCATGCGATATGCGTCCCCCTCCGACTCGACCCTCTTCCGCCAATGTCGTCGCGCAGCCCGCTCGCCCCGCACTCCATGATTCCCTGCCTATTGTGTGTCCTAGCATCGTTCTCCAGGTCTATTTCTTTTTTTTTATTTTTTTTGTTTTGAGAAAATTGCATATTGAGTCCTTATGTTTTCTTAATTTGCAAAAGTGCCCTTAAGCACATTACAGTTCATTCAGTTTTTATTTCTGTATTGCAAAGATACCCATGCATTTATGTTCAAATTTGGACAACAATTTCATATCATTTTTAATACAAAAGTAGCATTTAGTTTAAAAATTAATTCTGTACATTTTGGCTATTTATTTAGATTTTTGTGAGCATTGGATAATTTATTAAAAATCAGAGTTTGAAATTCGGTGATATTTTACCCATTTATGCTCTGAAATTTGCACATACTTAAATATAGCTCCAAAAATATTATGAAAATTCCATATGATGCCTCTAATTGTGCTTTAATTTCTTTCTAAATTTCATCTAAATTGGAGTTGTCTTTTGCATGAAATAAATTGTTGAGTGATTTATGTGATTGATTTTTAATTAAATCCACGAATAGTATTTTTGTGATATCTCAAGTCTCATGTGTTTCTCATTAAAATATCTAATTGAGATAATTCTTTCTCTAGATAATTTGATTCTGTAGATTTATTAGGAATTAAATACTCATAATCTCTATGTTTTAAGTAAAAAACTCATAAAAAATTCATATATTATCAAAAAATCCAAAAAACATTATATCTTTATTTCATCATATTTCACTTTCAGTAAAATTTTCATAAATTTTACATTCTGTTTGCACCAAAAATAGCATAAAACCTAAAAAAGGGTTTTAATTTTTTATTATTGCATTTTAAATCTAAAAATTCCAAAAAAAAATACATTTTACATTTATCGTTGGATTAGGTTTTCAGGAAAAAATATAACTTGGCTAATTTGGATTAGTTTCACATTAAAATTAAATTTGTCTAAGTTGCTTATTTTCTTAATAACCTAGTTCATCCGCATTTGTGCATTGGCATTTTTATTGCATAAAAAATTACAAAAAATCCCGCTTGGAAAACCTTGAGCTAATTCATCTAATCAGATCCGAAGTTGTTCCTTTGCCTCCTTGAGTCGACCCTAGATCTTGCTCAGGTTAAAAATACATCAAACCGTATATTAATTAATTAATTGGTTCATCGATTCATGCGGTTATTTTTTGATCAATCCTGATTGTCCGACTACAACAAAACGACACACATCTTATTAACAAGGGCAATCTAGCGGTCAATCAGCCCCGTCGATTTTTCATAATTACAAAATGGTCCCCATGCTTTTAGGAAAATTTCCATAAGCACCCCTCCGAGTTTTGCAATTTGCAAATGGGTCCTTTCAGGGGCCTGTTTGTAATATTTATCTTTATTTTCATGCATTGTTATTACAATTATGACCTCGCACTATTTCTTTCATATCTTGAGCATATTAAGTTCAAATTGAGTGATTTCAGTTTCATTTTGATGCCTTATTCATTATCTTTCTAATGGCATGACTAATTTCTTGATTTGTTACCTAATTTACAGAGCCAATTTGTGATCATTTATAGTATCCCCTACGCATTGATTTTAATGCCATCATTCATCTTTAATGCTAGTTTTTACATTGAAATCTATCCTTAATTGATTACTCATAGATGTGATTAAATTAGAGCACATTTGTATATTTTGTCTTGCATACATTTATCTGCATCCATTTAATTTAGTGCATGAATGACATCCCATCTTTTTAACTTGCATACAATCAAATAAAAATTGCATCAATTTATTCTGATCGTATATCATTGCATCTGCATGATTTTGCATATGCATGAAGATCTAGAGCCAGAAAATAATCATACATTAATTAAATAATGGAATTTGATGAACAGGCGAAGAGGCTCATGTCCCTGTGTTTGACCTTGGTATGCTTGTCAAGTAAATTAATTTCCTCATATTTGAAAATGTGGTCTTTGCCGAACCATTTTCACGACCTATACTACGATGAGAGACGACAATTAAGGTGGTGAAAATGCGGTTCAACATGCCCCTATATTTAAAAAAATCACAATATTGTCCTTATGTTGGTACCATATAGGATCACAAGTGTACTAATAAAACTATTATGAATTTTGTAAAAAAATACTAGTACATATATAATTGTTAAAAAATTGGAGTATAAATGTTGTTGGAAAGCTATGGAAGAGCACAATTAAAATCCAAATATATAATATAACATATTCATATTTATTTATATGAAATACCAATTTAACTTGGCTGAACCTGGCTGGACAATATAAACCAAACCAACAACACAACAATATAGTCTTTTTTCAATTTTTATGAACTCATAAAGTCATAATTGGTTTGATTAGTTGGTCTCATTGGATCGACCACAAAAACCCAAAATGGTACATTATTGGTTTGATGTCTGTTTCGATTTTTAAAACCTTCTATCAAGAGAAATGACTAAAGAAAAAATGAAAGAGCTTGACAATTGTCAACACACCTATTATCCATCCGGGACCTAACTTTTTTTGCAATTACCCTTATGCCCCTATATTTTTAAAAAATCACAATACTGTCCTTATGCTGGTACCATATAGGACCACATGTATACTAATAAAACTGTTATGAATTTTGTAAAAATATACAATCACATATATAATTGTTAAAAAATTGGAGTATAAATGTTGTTAGAAAGCCTTGGAAGAACACAACCAAATATATAATATAGCATATTTATATTTATTTATATGAAATACTAGTCTAACTCGGCTGAACCTGGTTGAACAATATAAACCAAATCAACAACACAACAATATGGTCTTTTTTCAATTTTTTGAACTCATAAGGTCATACTCGGTTCGATTAGTCGGTCTCATTGGTTCGACCAAAAAATCCAAAATGGAACGTTATCGGTTTGATGTCTGTTTCGATTTTTAAAACCTTGTAGCAAGAGAAATGACTAAAGTGTGAAATAGGTTGACAATTGTCAACGTACCTATTATACTCAGTAAATAAATATAAGAAGATCGAAAGAAAAGGCATTGAAAGAGAAAGGATTGTGGTGTGAATTGGGGAATGAGAGAGAGGGAGATCATGTGTACTAAATGTTGAGAGAGAGAGAGAGATGGAAGGGGACCAAACTTTTTTTTGCAATTACATTTATGCCCCTATATTTCAAAAATCACAATATTGAATTAATCGTAGGTGGGGTTGTTGGCATCTCGATTTTCCCCATGCGCATAAATCCTTATTGAAGTTATTGATTCCCATAATTGCTTGCTTATAGGAACGTATTCCAAATTGGTCATTACTGTGATTTCACGATTTAATGAAGTGCTTAGAAATCTTCCTTTTTTCGTGAATGACACAAGCGTGGAGTAACTACGCATTTTTAACGAGAAACAGCCAGGTAAATTGTGCTTCTTTTTCGTCAACCGTGGTTTACAATAATTTTTAAATATATTAAATTATTGGATAAATACCTCCATAGGATGATATGGATGCAACTTGCATATTTATATCGTTCGAACCATATACCATCTATTCGTTTGTAGTCTATATTTTCTTCTTGACTTTCGACACACGAGATCTCTTTTATGGTGTTACCACAAGTGAGGGTATTGATTCATCATCAATTAGGGATTCATGTCGATCATAGTCCGAAACGAAATTATAAAGTTGTTTTGAGTTGAAAGGAGAACCTTCCCGCTTACCCAACCTTAAGTTTAACTTTCCCTTGCATAGGTTCAAACAGCTTCCTTGTACAGATTTAAATTTGGGGGTAATTTGTATTATTAATTCTTTTGATATTATTTTTAAAATAGGTGGAGAATTGATTGAGGCAACTCTTGAAAATACCATATAGAATGATATTTGATGTTACATAAAGATGCACAGATACTAACCGTTATGTATTGCAACTCAATATTAGCATGTTATACGAGATATGAAAATTATTTGCGGGCACTATCTTGTGACATTATAGTTTATTTGACAATACTACTGCATATCATATTTTAGAATGCAAGTACCTTCTATCGCATTATATTGTTATGAACAAGGTACTCAAAAGTGATAATTGAAGATATGAAATCATTAAGGTTAATATTAAATTTTGGCACCGATTCGAACTAAGGGGTCGTAAGGGCCTAAAGGGCCAACGCCTTCAGGGGGAATGAGCAAAAGATAAGTCCTCTACAGTTGTAGCTACACTGTCATGTTATGTATTATGAACCGCTTGTGCCGGTGGTAAACCATCAAAGCCATCAAAGCCGCCTAAGAAGTAACAATCAAGACCACTCTAAATATGAAAAATGTCATGAGCATATGTGCAATTTATGTTAATATTATGTGTATATATGCATATATGTTATTGTTATGGACTTATGTGTAAGTTCCGTTAAAGTTAAGTGCACGTATGTAATTTATGTTGATGTTATCGGCATATACGTAATTTATGTTAACGGTATGTGCGTATGTGCCATTTATGGAAATTTTAAGGGTACAGGTGCAATTATGTTATTGTTAAGTGCATAGATGCAATTTTTGTGAATATTATGGGCATACATGCAAATATGGTAAAACTTACGGCTACATTTGCAAATATGTTATGTGATTCATGGTTATGAAGGGAATTAGTTATATGCATTAAATATGTTGATTTATAATTCATACGATAATGGCTTTTGTGACTTGTTCTCTACGCTAGCCGGCTTGACCCTAACTCGGCACATACTGGGCGTTATGCTCATAACATGTATTGTTAATCTTTTTCAGGAGAATGTGAAGATTGGATCATTAACGGTTTAAGGGAGACGACACAGTCTTCATAGATTAGGATCGATATGGAACTACTGCGGGTTTGCTTTGGAAGGACATCTTTTATGCCCACTGGAATAAGGAAATCGCGGATACAATTTCATCTACTTTATTTATCCTTTCTTTAAATTGAGGAACTCTTGGAATTGTGACCTTATTATGATTATGGAAAAGTTTTTTAGTTGGTTCTTTACTGCTCTTTTAATGCTATGATCAATGTTATGAGTAACGTTCCCGAGATGTCCGCTGAGTTCTCGCTTCCGCATCATTCTCGGACGATCGGGTTCGTTACAGGTGGTATCAGAGCAGGAATTCCTCTGGGCATAAGATATCTGAATAAATCAAACTTAGATCCACTAGTTTTAGAAAATATAGGCTTTAGACCGTAAATTTCACATGTCATCATTTCAGATGGCCCCTTGTCGTGGGAATGAGGTGAACGGATATCGTGACTCTTCATCTACCCAGGATATGGCTATGGACATGCAACGTCAAATGTTGGAATTGATGACCATGATGGCTCAGCAGCAAAAGCACCAAAGGCATGGTTCTAGTGGACTGACACTGAAGATTTTCATTCAGCATGATCCACCTATCTTTAAGGAGAACCTGAGCCAGATAAAGCTGAGCATTGGTTGAGGGAAATGGAACTTGCCTTTGAGGCGACCGATTGTCCTGAGGAGAAGAAGGTGATATTTGGCACTTATCGTCTACATGACAACGCGAAAGAATGGTGGACTTCTTGTAAAAGCATACACTTTGCTGATAAAACCACCATCGAATGGAAGGACTTTAAGGAACGTTTCACCGAGCGTTACATTCCTCAACATGTTTGAGATGCAAAAAGACTGGAATTTATTGAGCTTCGACAAGGGAGTTTATCCGTTGAACAATATGCTTCCAAATTCCAAGAACTGGAAAAGTGGGAAAGGAATATGCGAAAATGAAAGACAATGTGCTAGGAAATTTGTCGAAGGCTTGAATTTAGGGTTGGGCATGAAGGTGCTCACTAGAGGCCCTCAGACTTTTTCGGATGCAGTTTCAGTGACTGTGGAGATCGACTCAGCATATAAAAGGATCCAACAACAAGGTGGTGGAAAACGTCCCCATTCTACTGACAATAAGAAGGGTAAGTATGATAAGGATAAAGGAAAGAAGCCCATAATCTAGAATCCTACAAAAGATAAACCAGTATATCCTTTATGCCCTCACTGCGATAGGAGGCACACGGGAGAGTACTATAAGCTTACAGGAGCTTGCCTGGCTGGCAGACAAAAAGGTCACTTCATTAGAGACTGTCCTAAGAAGAAGGAACAGAACTCCGGAGATCAAAAGAAGCATGTCAAAGGACGGGTGTTCGCTCTACCTTCAGGAGAGGAGGAAGATGGACACGCCTCAGTGGAAGGTACTCTTTCTATTGTGGATCATTTGAGCTATGTTTTATTTGATTCTGGTGCATCACATTCTTTTATCTCTCATCGATTTGCCAACAAGTTGAATTTTGAGGTTATTGAACTTCCATATACACTTAGTGTGACTTCACCAATGGGTGAACACTCTATGTTGGGAACCTACATGGATGATGTACCTGTCCTTGTTGAAGGACACAATCTACCAACCGATTTGATATTACTACAGATGAATAACTTTGATATTATTTTGGGTATGGACTAGCTTTGGGAGCACTATGCAGCCATATATTGCAGACAAACGAAGGTGGTTTTCAATGAACCACATATGACAAAATTGATCATTCGTAGAGACAAAAAGAGAAGTCAAATGATTGTCTCAGCTCTAAGAGCACACCGATTGATAGCTACTGGGTGCACGGCTTATTTGGCTAGCATAATAAGTACAAAACCCTCTATGGCGCAACTTGAGGATTTGGACGTCGTACGAGATTTTCCGGATATTTTTCCAGATGACCTCCCAGGTCTTCCACCTAGAAGGGAGACTGACTTCACTATTAATGTGTTACTGGGTACTACACCCCTCTCTAAGGCACCTTACAGAATGGCTCCTGCTGAATGGGATGAGCTGAAAAAGAAATTGCAAGACAATTAGATAAAGGGTTCTTGAGACCAAGTGTTTCTCCTTGGGGTGCTCCTGTATTATTCGTGAAAAAGAAGGATGGGTCCCTTAGGCTCTGCATTGATTACAGAGCGTTGAATATAGTCACCATAAAAAATAAGTACCCGCTACCTCACATCGATGATTTATTCGATCAATTGCAACAAGCAGCGGTCTTCTCCAATTGGAGTAGCACACGGGTGGAAACAGTCGTCCTCCTCTAGGGAGGGTAGTACATCCCAACCTTGTCTAGTGATGTCGACGTCTAACGACGGGATGTTGTGGGTTGCAATAATGCTTTAAAAGAGGGATAGTCTATAGGCTCAAGAAGAAAAACTCTCGATGTACATGTTGCACCTTGTATATATGTCAAAAAAAAGGAAAAAAAGAAAGAAAAAAAGAAAGAAAATGCAGAGTATCCAAAAGTGGACATGCCTGATTGAAAAGTAAAATGTCTACCGGAGTGTATATACAAGTCTAGAAAAATAAGAAGAGCTTCAAAGCTTGCAACTGGATGACTTGGCTACACTCGTCAAGCATCCCAGGATAGCTAGCTACACTGGCTGCCATCCATTCTTCTCTCCACCCCCTCTTCTTGAGCCAGTCGCACTTGAACTTAGAAGGGACTACCCCGCTCCTCAAGGAAAGAGCAGCTAGACCGAGGAATTAGAGTTACCTTGTTAGAGGAGGTTGATTCTTTGCCATCAGAATTTGCATATGAGGATCTCTTCTGACCTGACTGTTGAGGCGATTTGAATAGAAGACTTGTGTAACTTAAAGGTTGTTAGGTCTTAAATTAAGATCCCAATAAGGTTCCACCACATTATTAATCCAAAGTTTGAGTCAGGCGCCATTTTCACATTTTGTTCATGACCTTGGTATGGAACCCAAAATCATTTCACTCTTGCATTTCATTTTAGTTGATCAGGGATGTGCAAGGTTTAAATATAGGGGGTTGATGAATTTGTGATTCATCACTCTAAAAGTTGAAAATAAAGCTTTGTTCCCAAGTAATTAGCTGCATTTCATCATTTATATTGCATAATTAGCATTCATGCAAGTGTAAATAATATTTGTATTTTAGCATTCATATTTGCATTAAATAAGGAGCCAAATTCACTTGTAAATATTCACATGTATATTAGCTAAAATACCATATTTGTATTTATTTTATATTAACTCCCATAAAATCAACTCTATAATGTATATATTACTAACACTAATAAAGGGAACATATCAAAAAAAATACTGACTTGTAAAACTGACCAATAAAACCCAAATCCTAGTTTGAGACTATGAACCTTAAAATGCACATATCTCTCTCATACAGTGTCTGATTTAGGTCTACTCAGTTTTAAAGTAATATACATTTAAAGAAAACAAGACTAATTTCATAAAAATCAAAGATCGTTTGTGAAACTTGGGTTTTGGGCCCCTATTGTATATTGTACATATTGACCAAACTACCCTTCTATTTTCTCTTTGTATTTTCTTAATTATTAAAAATCCAAAAAAAATAGATTAAGATGTAAATATTTCTCTCATATTTTCTCTTACTTTATTTTGATGTTTCTCTTATTTAAAAATGATAAAAAATTTGCAAAACACAAAATAAAGTTTTTATACCTATAAGATTGCACTCAAAAATGCACTTTGTACATATGGCATCTTTTGATTTTTGTTGCTTCACAAAAGTTGTAGATCTCATCGAGACGAGCAACTTTAGTGTTGACCCCTTTTTGATTTGACCCATTTTGTTATTTCTTTTTTATTTTCTTTACATTTATTTTTTTTATTTTTTAGGCGTGACACGTGGCGACCCCCTTTTTATTAATTTATTAATTTCATATATATTTTATTTTATTTATTATTTTATTTATTTATTTTCTTTTATTTATTTTCCTTTTATTATTTTTAGCCTACTTATTTTACTTATTTTATTTTATTTTCCCTTTACTTCTTCTTTACTTGTTCCCCACTTCAAGTCTCCACCACTCCTCCATTTTCATCACTTCTTTTCTAACTTCCTCATCCTCCTCTTTTTATTCCCCTCACCCCTTCATTCATCTTCATCAGTCATAATCGAGAGAGAAAGGGAACCACCAACCCAGCCTGCTCGATGGTGACATCGCCCGAGTAAGTCTTCGACGCGATGATGGTTTCCATCGTATTTGGCGAGATCCGAGGTAGAGAGATCGACCTCGTCTCAACCGTATCCAAGCTGCATAGCTTCTCCAATTTTTTGTCAAGTCGGATCGAGGCCACGACGGAGGCCTCACCATAGCACCTCCAAAACCCGGCGAATCACAAGTAAGTAATCCTCTCCTTCACCTTGTTATTTTATTTATCTACCATTTGTTTTGTGTTCTTTAATCATATTTAATTATTACCTTAAACCATCTTGATCCATCACCTTATTACCACATCAAATTCTACATCACACATTATTACCACCACCTCATCATTTCCCTTCACCACCATTCACTTCATTTTTTTTATTGCCCCACAGCCGTCCACCTCTCGGTCGTTGGCCACAGCAGCACACGCCCGCATCATCCTACACCGCCCCAGCCTCAATCCCTGGCCGTTGTTCCCTCCAACCCGTGGATGCCTACTGATGAATCCACATTTCATCATCTTTATTCTATCATTTTGGCCTCAAAAATCCTAGCAAATGCCTGTAAATACCCTTAATTTCATCATCTTAGCATTCATGCATGTGCATCCAATTAGTGTATAAAATACTGCAATTAAAGCCAAAATTATAGAATAAATAAAATAAAAGAAATAGAATAAAATATTGTAAATATTTTATGACCCAAAATCGCGAGACCTAGGCATCTTGATGAATAGGTCGACAAGGAATAAAGTAGGGGGAGATAAGGTCAAATTACAGTATAAATACATATACTTGTCATTCATTCTTTATTCATTTTGGGACCTATTTTTGGTTCCACTTTTTATACATCAAATAAAGAAACTTTGTACATGAAAGTTGTAGATAATTTCATATAGAAAAATAGAAAATTGATTTCACTGAAAAATAATATACAGATAAAACGTTATTGTCTGAATAAAAATCCAGAATCCCAACTTCCCAGACCCGTATCTCACAACTGAAAACTCCAAATGCAGCAAACTCACATTTAATTGTATATAGAATAAAATAATCGGTTTAATGGCGGTGGTTTCGCATTTGGTGGAGCTACGGTTTGAAAGTTGAGTTTTGGACCCACATTGTACAATTGTACTGATTAAAATATTCAATTTATTCTTTATTCATTATTTTTATAATTTTATATTTTTATAATTTTGTAAATATTACTTATAATAATTAAGTACATTACAACATGAATAAAAACTCAAATAAAATATAAAATAAAATTATATGTTTATAGAATACATAGGTACTATACCTATAAATATACCTATATGATACATACTTCTATTTTATTAAATATACAAAACACATAAATAAAATAAAATAAAAATATATTTGTGTGTATAAAAATATTTTATGATTTTATAAAATACTAAATAAAAATAATAAACTAAAATACACAAAATAAAAATAAAAGAATAAAATATATAGATATTATACCTATAAGAGGTATAAAAGTAAACTTGTAAAAAATATAGCCCATAAAAATAATTAAAAATCAGGATAAAATACTACATAAAATAATAAATATTTTTTATTTAAAACCCCAAATTTAATAATACCATTTACTATTTTAATTTGAATTAATAAAACATTTTTTGCAGGTTTTTCCTGGTTGGTCCACGTGGACCAACCAGGTGGGTCTGACAGTAGACCTCGGTCAACTGTCTGACCCCCCTGTTATTGTCAGATTGTTGGTTTTTCCGCCCATTTCGCGGATTTATCGAGGTCTAGTTGTTCCTCCTTTCGTGATGATGTCTTCTGCAACTTTGGTCCATTACCATAAGGCATACACGCCCTTGGCTCTTCTCGGGCTATGGATCATTGCAGCGCTCCAGATCTCTTGATTTGCGAGCTGCGTTCGTCAACCATTCAAAACAAACCCCAGTCCTCCCTTCCATCTTTGAACCGCCTTTGGCCAGATCCGGGACCTCCGAGGAAGCTGACCGATCCCCGGTGACAGAGGGTGATCTCCGACCTCGTTGAGGTGTAACCCAGGAGCTCCTGGGCGTGTTCCAAATCATCTCCGACGGCTGCGTCACCGTGAGGCTTCCACCTCGCCTTCCAGGGCTTGAGGTCCATTTTTATCCATTTTCTTTGCATTATTATTGTCGCAATAGCCTTAGGGTCGCATCCCCCTTCGTTATTCATCCACCAATCCCCACCAAACTCCCCTCGCCGGAGCTTGCCCCGGCGAGCTTCTCCCTCACCACTCTCCATTTTCTTTCGCTGCTAGGTATGGCTCGGCACTTTGCCTGTTCCCTCCCCTAACGTTTTTGCATGTTGCAGGAGGCAGCGGACCCCCATTTTGAGGGTCGATTTTGCAGAACGTGGTACCTGGAGCCCCATCGCCTCTCCGACTTCGTCGCGGCGCACATGGGCTCAAAGACCCATTTTGGCCCTATCGCGAAGTTGGGGAATCTTCCAGGCATCGTCAGGAGCATCCAGTAACGAGAACGAAGATCGAAGCAATGCCAGGGAGCCGATTGAAGTTCGCGAGGGATGCCCCTGGATTTAATTTTTTGAGAAAATTTGCATGGATGCCCCTGGATGTTTGTTTATTTGCGTATATACCCCTACCAGGTTAAATCATTTTGGTGTGCTTGTCTGATTTATTTAAGGCATCATTTTAATTCGAAAAATTCTCAAAAATTCAAGTTAATCTTCTGTTCACTTACACTTTCATGCTATATTTTTAGTTTTTGATTTTATTGCATTTTCATATTTATTAAAAATCAAAAACTTGCCATTTCAGTACTGTCTAGCTTAGAAAATACCAAAAAATATTAAAATACCTCAAAAAATTCCACAAAAATTACCTACTATCTATTTTAACTTATTTGAGCGTCAGTCCAAAAATCACAAAAAAAATTCAAAAGAAAAACCTTAAAAATGAGAAAATACTTAAAAACTTCAAAAAATCTAAAAAATCATAGAAAACTCCAAAAAATACAAACTCAGTTCCTGTTTCTTACTTATTTTATTCTCTTTATATTGTATATTACTTTAGCCTTAGCTCGTGTTTTTTGGGAAAATTTTGAGATCATCTGATATTTTACCTTCCCATTTTAGTCTCGGCCAGATTGTTAATTCACTGTTTTCTTTATTTCAGTTTTTAAAAATACCAAAAACATTTTGAAAAATACCTAAAAATTACAAAAAGAGTGAAAATTTATAAAAACACCAAAAAGATTTTATTTCTGAATTTTTGACTATTTTTTCATATTTTTCTAAATATTCTATCCCCTCTTTTATTATATAGCTTATAAATTCCAATATTGAAAAAGAAAAATATTTAAAATATAAAAATATAAAAATTAGAAAATTAAAAAAATCAAAATACAAAATCAAAAATTAAAATAAAATAGTGTAGACTTAACATTTCACATTCACACACACACACACACACACACCTGTTTGATCTACCATGTTTCCTCCATGTGTTCAAACTCTCTGCATACTTGCTCTATACACCATTTATGTAGAGTTAAAAATAAATTTTAACTTCACATTTATTTCTTATTGCTTGATCTATAGTGTGGGTTAATTGTTGATTAAATATGGGATTCTGTAGTGGTCAAGGCACCGACTGTTGACTCGCCTTGTGAGTCGATATGACCGCTCTCAATTCTGTGTTTATCAAATGGCGCCGTTGCCGGGGAGCAACAGCGTGTAGATCTCGTTTTTGCTTGTGTTGTGATAGCTTGTCTACTTTTTGTAGTTTCATTTATTTGCTTTTTATTTGATATATATTGTTGAATTGTCTAACCCCTCTCTTGTTTGACTTCTTGCGAGGAACGCGGATCGAGGGAGGTGCTCTCTTCTAGGAGCACCTACGCACCCATGTGAGGCGACTTGACTTAGCACGAAGGCGGGCTAGGAGATGATTTTGAAGACAGTTCTAGCATTTTTATTTCATTGCAGTTACTTGTGTAATTTGTAGTGAGAGAGAGATCCTTTATTCGTAATAATACAGGTACCCCCAGACATTTGGACTCTCGAGCCTAATTTCCAAGTGATTGTTCACTTGGGGGCTCGCCGCGTTTTTGTCGGCTTTCTTCGCATTCTTTTTATTTTGTTTTGTTTTTCAATTTTATTTATTTTGTGTGATTGAGCCCCTAGTTTTAGGATTGCTTGCGATAGACTAAGGTCAAACACTTGATATTTTGCATGCACCTATAGTCTCGTTTGGACTTAGTCAAATTTTAAACAGTTGATCATCACCTTCAATCCTTCGCGCCGCGAGCTCTCCCTGCCAAGCGCTTCTCCTGAACTCGATTTGTCGAGAGGAGGAGGGGTGAGCCTAGACCGGACTCTAGGGTTGAGGATTGGTGGTCAACTTGTGGTTCTTCCCGATAATAGCAATTTCTGAAACTTAGGGCGATTTCATCGGCTTTTGCATTTGCATATAGATAGGTTTCAATTCTGTTGAGCATCTTTGCATGTAGAGTGTTGGAGTCAAGGTGAGCATTTCTCTTTAGCATTCATCATTGATTTGCCGCTTGAATTGCTTTTCCGACTCTCCCTCTGATTTTTGCCAACCTAGGTGCTAAGTAAAATTGAATCCTCGTTAGGCGCGTGCATTTCTCACTAAAAATCCAAAAAAAGTGATAATCAATTAAATCGGGACTGCTAATATTACTTGACCCTAAAACCGATCAAAAAGAACAATCTTGTATTTGGGCGAGTAATCCCCTCATTGTCTTCGTTTTACATTGTTTGCGCACACGCTAAGGATTAGTGCCCAAATCCCATTTCAGCCCCCTAAGTGTGTGCAAACTTTTCGACTGCTCACCTAACTCTAAAACAGACAAGATAAAAAGACCGCTCTTTACGGTCTCTACCAAGTTGAGTAGGTGAATTGAGGGTTTGTCTTATTTCGATTTTTGTCTGTGATTGTTGTGTGTGTCCTACATCATCTATGCGCACTTGCGCCTTCTTTTTCACTCTCTTGACTTGACCGACGTGCTCCCCCAAATCATTTCCTTTTGTTTTCGAGATGGACTCCTGGAGTGCATTCTATCCGGACTTTGCGGATCCCTCACTCGCTCCAGCCTGTCCACCTCCCTTTTATCAGGAGGACCCACCTCCTACTTGTTCTGATTTTTGTACATACCCGCCTCAGCCACAGCATCACGATTCGGAGTTCTATCCACACCCACCCCCACTTGTATATTATCCACCTCCACCTTCACATCCACCCGAGTCTGACCTAATGGAGTCACCTCCCTCGATCTCTATGAGTGATATCTTGAATCAGATGACAAAGCGCATTGATTTGATGAATGATGATCTTGCTTTCTTGAGGAAGAATCAGATTAATGCTCCTTTCGTCGGAGATACGGCTTCACTTGTAGGTGATCATGGGAGCTTGCAATCGCCTAAAACACAAAAAAATGAGAAAAATATAAAAATACAAAAAGAGTTCGGGAGACATTTAGTTGATTCATACCGTGAGGAGAAAGTCCACTTGCCAGAGCCTTTGACCACACATCCATTCACATTTAGTCCCACCTTCTGACTTCCTCCCTTGTATGGAGGAAGTCCAAAAATTCAAAAAAATGTTATCTGAACCCGAAGTGGTGGCTACTATTCATGAGATTATCCGTGCCCCACTTCAGCAGGCCATGACCCAATTATCTGCTCCTCTTCCCAAGAAGAGAAAGCGGAGGAGCGGATCTGAGTGTCACATTTTGACCATGCCACTGCCCACGCCATCACACATCGTCCCATTCCCAAGAAGAAGAACACAGCTACACCTTTCATCACTTGCACCATCTCTAACTACACTTGTGATCGCACTCTCCTAGATGGTGGTGCTTCGATTAGCATATTACCCTTCTCACTGGTACAATCTCTTCACTTAGGGCCTCTCAAGAAAACCAGGATGATCGTTCAGTTTGCTGATGGATCCATCAAGAGGCCGAAGGGTATCCTTGAAAATGTCGTCATTTCGATTCAGGGCACGAGCCACCATGTTGATTTTGTTGTGCTACCCATGGAGAGCTCCACAGGGGAGCCATCTCCAATCATCCTGGGACGACCATTCCTCACCTCTGCGAGGGTCGTTATTGACTATGGATCAGGAGAGATTCACTTCCGTCCTGATGACGAGAGCGAAGTATCGATCACCGCACCCACAGTTGTCTAGAGACCTGCTCCTAATGCACCCTCACCGATTATAGCTGACTTCGAGGCCTGTGACCGATCTGATGATATTAGAGATGTTTGCTTAGCGAAACCTGATGAGACCCGACGAATCCCCCGAAAGGGGGGGAAATCGGAAAGCATAGACCTTGCAGTTCCTCCTCCTGGTGTGTGACGATGTGTTGATGAAATCCAGAGTATTTACGTGATTGAACCATTTGAGCGGAGGGCAGATACCAAGACTAGACATGACAGACCTGGTTTGACTACTTCCACTGATAAGTCCGTTCCTGGCCACTCACAAGTAAAGATGATTCAGGTCGGTTATGATGCCGCCCATTATTTTGAGAGACCTCATGTGGAAACAAATGATCCGGGTGAGATCCTTAAGGACGAACATAGTTCGTATACTTCCACTGATGATTTCGTTCCTTTTGATTTTGACCTGGACGATCCCTCGCAGGACGACTCCGATTACACTTCTTTCGAGGATGATGAGTTTGTCCCATTCCACTTTGATATCTGCGAGACTTCCAAGGCCGGACCTAGCCGTACTTCTTCCACTCACACGTCTGCGCCTTCACACCATAGGACCACCAAGGGAGAACCTAGCCATACTGCTTCCATTGATCAGTTCATCCCTTTCCGTTTTGATTCCACTGAGGGCATGCACCGTGTCGACCCTGATCGGTTTCCGTCCACTGTGGACCCCGATGTCGACATACACCATATCAGATCTATCCCTCAGCGGTCCCGCAAGAAGGTTTGCTTTCCACCTTCTTATGATCATCCATTTATGTTGTAGATTCTCCCCCGTGACTCTCTGTCTATCTTCCGTATTGCTCGTCCACCCATTCTCGTGTTTGCCTTGCTTAGGACGTACTTTGTCCTAAGTATAGGGGGGTGGACGAGCCGAGGGTTCTTTCTTCGTCCGTGTCATCACTCCTGTTGTTGCCTATACTTAGGGCTTCTTTTACCCTAAGTATAGGGGGAGCGATGTGTATATCCTCTAATCTCTCATTCCATCTTCAGATCTCTTTTCTTCTTTTCTTCTTTTCTTCTTTTCCTTCTCTACCCTCTTTTTGTATCAAAAAGGTGCCGCCCTTGTAGACAGTTTTCCATACTTAGGGTGTACTTTGTCCTAAGTATAGGGGGGTGTGCTCCCCGATTTCTGTCATTCATTTCGATCCTCTCCAATTGTCTCCTCTTCTTGTCTATACTTATAGATATCTGACCCTAAGTATAGGGGGAGACAAACTGAGGACGATCTGTTCATTCCCACCCTTGACCCTCCCTACGTTGTGTACAGTCTGCTATACTTAGGATTATTTGATCCTAAGTATAGGGGGGACGGTCAACTTCTCATTCATTTGTTCATCCATTCCTTTATTTATTTATTCTTTAGATTTGCCTATACTTAGTACGAGTTATGTCTTCTCTTTTCTCTCCGAGCTATGAGGACATAGCTCAAGCTAAGTATAGGGGGGTCGTATATACTATGTATATACTTTAGCCATAACTCGTACTTTCGTATTCTTATAATAATATGGCTAATAATTCAATAAAATTCATTAAAAACCTTAATAAAAAGGTGTTTTGTTCCTCAAATTCTTTTTGTATTTATTGATTAATAAATCAGGTGAAAATGTTTTTTGCAAAATGTTTGAAAAATAGTTTGAAAATCTCTGTGAAAATCTATTGAAAACTATTTTGAAAACGTTTTGTTACATGTTTTCAACCTTTGTAAAAATGTGTGGTTTGTAAAAATTTATTTTCTTTTTGTGAAATAAAATGTTTGAAAAATGATTTGCAAATGGTTTGAAAAGTGGTTGCAAAAATATTTTGAAAAATCTATATATACTGTTTGGAAAACCTTTGCAAAATGATTTTCAAATGTGTGTACATGTTTGTAAAATGTTTGTAAAAATTATTTTGGACTATAGTTTTCAAAAATTCTTTGAAAAACTTGTGTCAAATAAGTTTGAGGAATATATGAACATCTCACCAAAATCCACTATGTACTTATAAAATTGATCACTTACCCTTGTAAATTCTTGAAATCCACTTCTTGTAGATATATGAAGCACTCCCGTGTACATATTTTCACCTAGTTTTCAGCCAAAATCTTTTTGTTTTCAAAAATCCCAAAAACATTTGCAAAAGTAAAATCCAAAAACATTTGAAAAATCTTTGTGAAAAATACAAAAAAATGCATATGCATCATCATCATCTTTTCAAAAATCCATAAAAAGTTTAAAATCTTGAAAATTGCATCACAAAAAAATATTTTCTGTATAGCATTGCATAGCAAGGGCATTTTTCGGATTGAGTTTGATAGTTGAACAAGTCTAAGTAAAATCCGGAGATTGGAGCTTGATTGGACCTTAAAATTTACCTGATAAAAGGAACCTTATAGGAACTGTGTTTGAGGTACTTCAGGTCTAGTTGACTTAATTCTTTGAGGATCAAGGGACTTGGTTCAATGGATTCTTGACTACTTAAGTAGAATATTTCGGAGCACACGCACGACTCTTGTTGATAATGACCTAACTTGGACATCTGCACCTTTCACATGGCTCAACTCAGTTGGAGTGGTGAGGGGATTGGATTTGCCGGTATGAGACGCACACAAGTGGAAACATTTGTCCTCCTCTAGGGAGGGAAGTGCACCCCAACCCGTCCAGTGATAAGGAAGTCTAAAGACAGGAGGTTGTGGGTTGCGCTAAAGCTTCAAAAGAGGGATAGTCTACTGGCTCAAGAGGAAAAACTCCTTATGTAAATGTTGTTGTGAATAGTATTCAAAAAAATGTTCAGGCATGTACAAAAATAAAAAGCCTGCAAAGTATGTACAAATGTTGTAAAGTCAATAAGCAAGCTTGAGTTCCAAAGTCATATCATGTGAGCATGCAGCAGGATGACTTGACTACATTGGTCTTGCATCCTAGGATAGGTAGCTACACTGGCTACAGTCCATTCTTCTCTTCACCCCCTCCTCTTGAGCTGGTTTCCACTTGAACTTAGAAGGTAATACCCCACTCCTCGAGGATGGAGTTGTTGGATTGGGGAATCATTGGGTTGTTGTACTGGAGAAGTCAGTTTCTTTGCCATACTAGTTGGGGAGAGCCACCATCACTTACCCTGTACGAATCAGACTCATAGTCGTAAGAGTTTGCATATGAATTGAGATATTTCTGACCTGACTATTGAGGAGACTTGAGCAGAGTTTTGGAATTCTCAAGGACTGTTGGATTTAAAATTCGGTTCTCATTAAGGTTCCGCCCGCACTAAAATTCCATAGGTCCGACTTAAGCTCCAAACTTTGATTTTGTGAAGACAAGTTTGACAATTCAACTAAACCCAAGTTATTCTTTTTCTTTTCTTTCTTTTTCTTTTTCTTTTTGCACTTACTGCATAAGTGTTTGCTAGGGACTAGCAAAGGTAAAGTATGGGGGGATGATGAATCCACATTTCATCATCTTTATTCTATCATTTTTGCCTCAAAAACCCTAGCAAATGCCTGTAAATACCCTTAATTTCATCATCTTAGCATTCATGCATGTGCATCCAATTAGTGTATAAAATACTGTAATTAAAGCCAAAATTATAGAATACATAAAAGAAAAGAAAAAGAACAAAATATTGTAAATATTTTATGACCCAAAACCCCGAGACCTAGGCATCTTGATGAATAGGTCGACAAGGAATAAAGTAGGGGGAGATAAGGTCAAATTACAGTATAAATACCTATACTTGTCATTCATTCTTTATTCATTTTGGGACCTATTTTTGGTTCCACTTTTTATACATCAAATAAAGAAACTTTGTACATGAAAGTTGTAGATAATTTCATATAGAAAAATAGAAAATTGATTTCACTGAAAAATAATATACAGATAAAACGTTATTGTCTGAATAAAAATCCAGAATCCCAACTTCCCAGACCCGTATCTCACAACTGAAAACTCCAAATGCAGCAAACTCACATTTAATTGTATATAGAATAAAATAATCGGTTTAATGGCGGTGGTTTCGCATTTGGTGGAGCTACGGTTTGAAAGTTGAGTTTTGGACCCACATTGTACAATTGTACTGATTAAAATATTCAATTTATTCTTTATTCATTATTTTTATAATTTTATATTTTTATAATTTTGTAAATATTACTTATAATAATTAAGTACATTACAACATGAATAAAAACTCAAATAAAATACAAAATAAAATTATATGTTTATAGAATACATAGGTACTATACCTATAAATATACCTATATGATACATACTTCTATTTTATTAAATATACAAAACACATAAATAAAATAAAATAAAAATATATTTGTGTGTATAAAAATATTTTATGATTTTATAAAATACTAAATAAAAATAATAAACTAAAATACACAAAATAAAAATAAAAGAATAAAATATATAGATATTATACCTATAAGAGGTATAAAAGTAAACTTGTAAAAAATATAGCCCATAAAAATAATTAAAAATCAGGATAAAATACTACATAAAATAATAAATATTTTTTATTTAAAACCCCAAATCTAATAATACCATTTACTATTTTAATTTGAATTAATAAAACATTTTTTGCAGGTTTTTCCTGGTTGGTCCACGTGGACCAACCAGGTGGGTCTGACAGTTGACCTCGGTCAACTGTCTGACCCCCCTGTTATTGTCAGATTGTTGGTTTTTCCGCCCATTTCGCGGATTTATCGAGGTCTAGTTGTTCCTCCTTTCGTGATGATGTCTTCTGCAACTTTGGTCCACTACCATAGGGCATACACGCCCTTGGCTCTTCTCGGGCTATGGATCATTACAGCGCTCCAGATCTCTCGATTTGCGAGCCGCGTTCGTCAACCATTCAAAACAACCCCCAGTCCTCCCTTCCATCTTTGAACCGCCTTTGGCTAGATCTGGGACCTCCGAGGAGTAGCTGACCGATCCCCGGTGACAGAGGGTGATCTCCGACCTCGTTGAGGTGTAACCCAGGAGCTCCTGGGCGTGTTCCAAATCATCTCCGGCGGTTGTGCCGCCGTAAGGTTTCCACCTCGCCTTCCAGGGCTTGAGGTCCATTTTTATCCATTTTCTTTGCGTTATTATTATCGCAGTAGCCTTAGGATCGCATCCCCCTTCGCCATTCATCCACCGATCCCCACCAAACTCCCCTCACCGGAGCTTGCTCCGGCGAGCTTCTCCCTCACCACTCTCCATTTTCTTTCGCTGCTAGGTATGGCTCAGCATATTGCCTGTGCCCTCCCCTAACGTTTTTGCAGGTTGCAGGAGGCAGCGGACCCCCCTTTTTGAGGGTCGATTTGCAGAACGTGGTACCTGGAGCCCCATCGCCTCTCCGACTTCGCCGCGGCGCACCTGGGCTCAGAGACCCATTTTGGCCCTGCCGTGAAGTTGGGGAATCTTCCAGGCATCGTCAGGAGCATCCAGCGACGAGAACGAAGGTCGGAGCAACGCTTGGGAGCCGATCGAAGTTTGCGAGGGGAGGAGTTCTTCCCTGTTCTAGCAGGGGAGGTCCCAGCCGTCCGATCTACGAGGAGCTCCAGATCTTACTATGGTCGTTGGATTCCGATCATCCCCGTCGTTCGATCACGCAGAGATCTTCTAATCAGGGCCGTTCAAGGCCGAAGCGTCATCGGGCTCCACAGAGCTGACACGTGGCGTAAGTGATTAGTGGAGCGCCGTTCGATCACGAACAGGAGTGGACCGTCAGGATCGTGACAGGTGGCGACACTGAACCATCAGCCGTCCGATCAATTCTGCGGGGGTATTTTGTACTTCACCCCCTAGTTTTTGTCTATTTATTAGGAAATATCTAAACATTCATTGGATGTGTTATATTTTTGTAACTTTTGCATTAGACCCCCCTTTTGTTTTGCTATATTCCGATTTGATCCCCGCCTGGCGCACGTGCTCGTCACGTGCGTCTGGGCATTTTGCAGAGGGATCCAGGGGATTTTTGTGTGTTCATTTTTAGTGCCAAAAGTTTCACTTGCAGTTATAGAATTTCTAGGCATTTTACGTTTCAACCCTCAGACTTTTCGATAATTGCTAACAAGTCCTGCCAGGCGCGCGTGCCAGTCACGTGCCTCCTGGGAAATTTGCAGTGACACCCCTGCGGGTTTGGAAATTTGTGTTTGGTCCATAAATTCGAATATTAAGTGTTAAATTTTTGTGAAAAATTGTATGGATGCCCCTGGAAGTTTGTGTATTTGCATATATACCCCTGCTAGGTTGATTCATTTTTGTATGCTTGTTTGATTTATTTAAGGCATCATTTTAATTCAAAAAATTCTCAAAAATTCAAGTTAAGCTTACGTTCACTTACACTTTCACGTCATATTTTTAGTTTTTGATTTTATTGCATTTTCATATTTATTAAAAATCAAAAACTTGCCATTTCAGTACTATCTAGCTTAGAAAATACCAAAAAAATATTAAAATACCTCGAAAATTTCCACAAAAATTACCTATTGTCTATTTTAACTTATTTTAGTGTCAATCCAAAAATCACTAAAAATTTCAAAAGAAAAACCTTAAAAATTAGAAATACTTAAAAACTTCAAAAAATTCTAAAAAATCATAGGAAACTCCAAAAATACAAACTCAATTCCTGTTTCTTCCTTATTTTATTCTCTTTGTTTTAAATCTAATTTGGGTAAATTTTGAGATCATCTGATATTTTACCTTCCCATTTTAGTCTCGGTCAGATTGTTAATTCATTGTTTTCTTTAATTCAATTTTTAAAAATACCAAAAATATTTTTAAAAATACCCAAAAATCACAAAAATAATGAAAAATTATAAAAACACCAAAAAGATTTTATTTCTGAATTTTTGACTATTTTTCCGTATTTTTCTAAATATTTTATCCCCTCTTTTATTATATAGCTTATAAATTCCAATATTGAAAAAGAAAAAATATATAAAATATAAAAATATAAAAATTAGAAAATAAAAAAAATCAAAATACTAAATCAAAAATTAAAATAAAAAAATTAAAAAAAAATTAAAAACCCACAAAATAGTTGCATTGCATAGTGTAGACTTAACATTTCACATTCACACACACACACACACACACACACACACACACACACCTGTTTGATCTACCATGTTTCCTCCCTGTGTTCAAACTCTCTGCATACTTGCTCTATACACCATTTATGTAGAGTTAAAAATAAATTTTAACTTCACATTTATTTCTTATTGCTTGATCTATAGTGTGGGTTAATTGTTGATTAAATATGGGATTCTGTAGTGGTCAAGGCACCGACTGTTGACTCGCCTTGTGAGTCGATATGACCGCTCTCAATTCTGTGTTTATCAAATGGCGCCGTTGCCGGGGAGCAACAGCGCGTAGATCTCGTTTTTGCTTGTGTTGTGATAGCTTGTCTACTTTTTGTAGTTTCATTTATTTGCTTTTTATTTGATATATATTGTTGAATTGTCTAACCCCTCTCTTGTTTGACTTCTTGCGAGGAACGCGGATCGAGGGAGGTGCTCTCTTCTAGGAGCACCTACGCACCCACGTGAGGCGACTTGACTAAGCACGAAGGCGGGCTAGGAGAGGATTTTGAAGACAGTTCTAGCATTTTTATTTCATTGCAGTTACTTGTGTAATTTGTAGTGAGAGAGAGATCCTTTATTCGTAATAATACAGGTACCCCTGGACATTTGGACTCTCGAGCCTAATTTCCAAGTGATTGTTCACTTGGGGGCTCGCTGTGGTTTTTGTCGGCTTTCTTCGCATTCTTTTTAGTTTGTTTTGTTTTTCGATTTTATTTATTTTGTGTGATTGAGCCCCTAGTTTTAGGATTGCTTGCGATAGACTAAGGCCAAACACTTAATATTTTGCATGCACCTATAGTCTCGTTTGGACTTAGTCAAATTTTAAACTGTTGATCATCACCTTTAATCCATCGCATCGCAAGCTCTCCCTGTCAAGCGCTTCTCCTGAACTCGATTTGTCGAGAGGAGGAGGGGTGAGCCTAGACCGGACTCTAGGGTTGAGGATTGGTGGTCAACTTGTGGTTCTTCCCGATAACAGCAATTTCTGAAACTTAGGGCGATTTCATCGGCTTTTGCATTTACATATAGATAGGTTTCAATTCTGTTGAGCATCTTTGCATGTAGAGTGCTGGAGGCAAGGTGGGCATTTCTCTTTAGCATTCATCATTGATTTGCCGCTTGCATTGCTTTTCCAACTCTCCCTCTGATTTTTGCCAACCTTGGTGCTAAGTAAAATTGAATCCTCGTTAGGCGCGTGCATTTCTCACTAAAAATCCAAAAAAGTGATAATCAATAAAATCAGGACTGCTAATATTACTTGACCCTAAAACCGATCAAAAAGAACAATCTTGTATTTGGGTGAGTAATCCCCTCATCGTCTTCGTTTTACATTGCTCGCGCACATGCTAAGGATTAGTACCCAAATACCATTTCAGCCCCCTAAGTGTGGGTGCAAACTTTTCGACTGCTCACCTAACTCTAAAACAGACAAGATAAAAAGACCGCTCTTTGCAGTCTCTACCGAGTTGAGTTGGTGAATTGAGGGTTTGTCTTATTTCGATTTTTGTTTGTGATTGTTGTGTGTGTCCTAGATCATCTCTGCGCACTTGCGCCTTCTTTTTCACTCTCTTGACTTGACCGACGTGCTCCCCCGAATCATTTCCTTTTGTTTTCGAGATGGACTCCTGGAGTGCATTCTATCTGGACTTTGCGGATCCCTCACTCGCTCCAGCCTGTCCACCTCCCTTTTATCAGGAGGACCCTCCTCCTACTTGTTCTGATTTTTGTACATACCCGCCTCAGCCACAGCATCACGATGCGGAGTTCTATCCACACCCACACCCACCTGTATATAATCCACCTCCACCTTCACATCCACCCGAGTCTGACCTGATGGAGTCACCTCACTCGATCTCTATGAGTGATATCTTGAATCGGATGACAAAGCGCATTGATTTGATGAATGATGATCTTGCTTTCTTGAGGAAGAATCAGATTAATGCTCCTTTCGTCGGGGATACGGCTTCACTTGTAGGTGATCATGGGAACTTGCAATCGCCAAAAATACAAAAAAATGAGAAAAATATAAAAATCAAAAAAGAGTTCGGGAGACACTTAGTCGATTCATACCGTGAGGAGAAAGTCCACTTGCCAGAGCCCTTGACCACACATCCATTCACATTTAGTCCCACCTTTGACCCCGAGGATGCCGTTGTACAGACTTCTCTTGGCATGCCTTGTGTATATGCTGATTTTGACTTCCTCCCTTGTATGGAGGAAGTCCAAAAATTCAAAAAAAAATATCTGAACCTGAAGTGGTGGCTACTATTCATGAGATTATCCGTGCCCCACTTAAGCAGGCCATGACCCAATTATCTGCTCCTCTTCCCAAGAAGAGAAAGCGGAGGAGCAGATCTGAGTGTCACATTTTGACCATGGCCACTGCCCACGCCATCACACACCGTCCCATTCCCAAGAAGAAGAACACAGCTACACCTTTCATCACTTACACCATCTTTGACTACACTTGTGATCGCACTCTCCTAGACGGCGGTGCCTCAATTATCATATTACCCTTCTCACTGGTATAATCTCTTCACTTAGGGCCTCTCAAGAAAACCAGTATGATCGTTCAGTTTGCTGATGGATCCATCAAGAGGCCGAAGGGTATCCTTGAAAACGCTGTCATTTCGATTCAGGGCATGAGCCACCATGTTGATTTTGTTGTGCTACCCATGGAGAGCTCCACAGGGGAGCCATCTCCAATCATCCTGGGACGACCATTCCTCGCCTCTGCGAGGGTCGTTATTGACTATGGATCAGGAGAGATTCGCTTCAGTCCTGATGACGAGAGCGAAGTATCGATCACCGCACCCACAGTTGTCCAGAGACCTGCACCTGATGCACCCTCACCGATTATAGATGACTCCGAGGCCTGTGACCGATCTGATGATATTAGAGATGTTTGCTTAGCGAAACCTGATGAGACCCGACGAATCCCCCGAAAGGGGAGGAAATCAGAAAGCATAGACCTTGCAGTTACTCCTCCTGGTGTGTGGTGATGTGTTGATGAAATCCAGAGTATTTACGTGATTGAACCATTTGAGCGGAGGGCAGATACCAAGACTAGACAGGACGAACCTGGTTTGACTACTTCCACTAATAAGTCCGTTCCTGGCCACTCACAAGTAAAAATGATTGTGGTCGGTTATGATGCTGCCCATTATTTTGAGAGACCTCATGAGGAAACAAATGATCCGGGTGAGATTCTTGAGGACGAACAGAGTTCGTATACTTCCACTGATGATTTCGTTCCTTTTGATTTTGACCTGGAAAATCCCTCGCAAGACGACTCCGATTACACTTCTTTCGAGGATGATAAGTTTGTCCCATTCCACTTTGATATCTGTGAGACTTCCAAGGCCGGACCTAGCCGTACTTCTTCCCCTCACACGTCTGCGCCTTCACACCATAGGACCACCAAGGGAGAACCTAGCCATACTGCTTCCATTGATCAGTTCGTCCCTTTCTGTTTTGCTTCCACTGAGGGCCTGCACCGTGTCGACCCTGATCGGCTTCCGTCCACTGTGGACACCGATGTCAACATACACCATATCAGATCTATCCCTCAGCGGTCCCGCAAGAAGGTTTGCTTTCCACCGTCTTATGATCATCCATTTATGTTGTAGATTCTCCCCCGTGACTCTCTGTCTATCTTCCGTATTGCTTGTCCACCCATTCTCGTGTTTGCCTTGCTTAGGACGTACTTTGTCCTAAGTATAGGGGGGTGGACGAGCCGAGTGTTCTTTCTTCGTCCGTGTCATCACTCCTGTTGTTGCCTATACTTACGGCTTCTTTTACCCTAAGTATAGGGGGAGCGATGTGTATATCCTCTAATCTCTCATTACATCTTCAGATCTCTTTTCTTCTTTTCTTATTTTCCTTCTCTACCCTCTTTTTGTATCAAAAAGGTGCCGCCCTTGTAGACAATTTTCCATACTTAGGACGTACTTTGTCCTAAGTATAGGGGGGGTGTGCACCCCGATTTCTGTCATTCATTTCGATCCTCTCCAATTGTCTCCTCTTCTTGTCTATACTTAGGGATATCTGACCCTAAGTATGGGGGAGACAATCTGAGTACGATCTGTTCATTCCCACCCTTGACCCTCCCTGCGTTGTGTACAGTCTGCTATACTTAGGATAAATTTGATCCTAAGTATAGGGGGGACGGTCAACTTCTCATTCGTTTGTTCATCCATTCCTTTATTTATTTATTCTTTAGACTTGCCTATACTTAGTACGAGTTATGTCTTCTCTTTTCTCTCCGACCTATGAGGACATAGCTCAAGCTAAGTATAGGGGGGTCGTATATACTATGTATATACTTTAGCCATAACTCGTACTTTTGTATTCTTCTAATAATATGGCTAATAATTCATTAAAATTCATTAAAAACCTTAATAAAAAGGTGTTTTGTTCCTCAAATTCTTTTTGTATTTATTGATTAATAAATCAGGTGAAAATGTTTTTTGCAAAATGTTTGAAAAATAGTTTGAAAATCTCTGTGAAAATCTATTGAAAACTATTTTGAAAACGTTTTGTTACATGTTTTCAACCTTTGTAAAAATGTGTGGTTTGTAAAAATTTATTTTCTTTTTGTGAAATAAAATGTTTGAAAAATGATTTGCAAATGGTTTGAAAAGTGGTTGCAAAAATATTTTGAAAAATCTATATATACTGTTTGGAAAACCTTTGCAAAATGATTTTCAAATGTGTGTACATGTTTGTAAAATGTTTGTAAAAATTATTTTGGACTATAGTTTTCAAAAATTCTTTGAAAAACTTGTGTCAAATAAGTTTGAGGAATATATGAATATCTCACCAAAATCCACTATGTACTTATAAAATTGATCACTTACCCTTGTAAATTCTTGAAATCCACTTCTTGTAGATATATGAAGCACTCCCGTGTACATATTTTTCACCTAGTTTTCAGCCAAAATCTTTTTGTTTTCAAAAATCCCAAAAACATTTGCAAAAGTAAAATTCAAAATCTTATAGGAACTGGGTTTGAGGTACTTCAGGTCTAGTTGACTTAATTCTTTGAGGATCAAGAGACTTGGTTCAATGGATTCTTGACTGCCTAAGTAGAATATTTCGGAGCACACGCACGACTCTTGTTGATAATGACCTAACTTGGACATCTGCACCTTTCACATGGCTCAACTAAGTTGGAGTGGTGAGGGGATTGGATTTGCCGGTATGAGACGCACACAAGTGGAAACATTTGTCCTCCTCTAGGGAGGGAAGTGCACCCCTACCCGTCCAGTGATAAGGAAGTCTAAAGATAGGAGGCTGTGGGTTGCGATAAAGCTTCAAAAGAGGGATAGTCTACTGGCTCAAGAGGAAAAACTCCTTATGTAAATGCTGCTGTGAATAGTATTCAAAAAAAATGTTCAGGCATGTACAAAAATAAAAAGCCTGCAAAGTATGTACAAATGTTGTAAAGTCAATAAGCAAGCTTGAGTTCCAAAGTCATATCATGTGAGCCTGCAGCAGGATGACTTGACTACACTGGTCTTGCATCCCAGGATAGGTAGCTACACTGGCTACCGTCCATTCTTCTCTTCACCCCCTCCTCTTGAGCTGGTTGCCACTTGAACTTAGAAGGGAATACCCCGTTCCTCGAGGATGGAGTTGTTGGATTGGGGAATCATTGGGTTGTCGTACTGGAGAAGTCAGTTTCTTTGCCATTCTAGTTGGGGAGAGCCACCATCACTTACACTGTACGAGTCAGACTCATAGTCGTAAGAGTTTGCGTAAGAATTGAGATATTTCTGACATGGCTATTGAGGAGACTTGAGCAGAGTTTTGGGATTCACAAGGACTGTTGGATTTCAAATTCGGTTCTCATTAAGGTTCCGCCCGCACTAAAATTCCAAAGGTCCGACTTAAGCTCCAAACTTTGATTTTGTGAAGACAAGTTTGACAATTCAACTAAACCCAAGTTATTCTTTTTCTTTTCTTTCTTTTTCTTTTTCTTTTTGCACTTATTGCATAAGTGTTTGCTAGGGACTAGCAAAGGTAAAATATAGGGGGATGATGAATCCACATTTCATCATCTTTATTCTATCATTTTGGCCTCAAAAACCCTAGCAAATGCCTGTAAATACCCTTAATTTCATCATCTTAGCATTCATGCATGTGCATCCAATTAGTGTATAAAATACTGTAGTTAAAGCCAAAATTATAGAATAAATAAAAGAAAAGAAAAAGAATAAAATATTGTAAATATTTTATGACCCAAAACCCTGAGACCTAGGCATCTTGATGAATAGGTCGACAAGGAATAAAGTAGGGGGAGATAAGGTCAAATTACAGTATAAATACCTATACTTGTCATTCATTCTTTATTCATTTTGGGACCTATTTTTGGTTCCACTTTTTATACATCAAATAAAGAAACTTTGTACATGAAAGTTGTAGATAATTTCATATAGAAAAATACAAAATTGATTTCACTGAAAAATAATATACAGATAAAAAGTTATGGTCTGAATAAAAATCCAGAATCCCAACTTCCCAGACCCGTATCTCACAACTGAAAACTCCAAATGCAGCAAATCGCCTTTAATTGTATATAGAATAAAATAAGCTATTTAATGGCGGTGGTTTCACATTTGGCGGAGCTACGGTTTGAAAGTTGAGTTTTGGACCCACATTGTACAATTGTACTGATTAAAATATTCAATTTATTCTTTATTCATTATTTTTATAATTTTATATTTTTATAATTTTGTAAATATTACTTATAATAATTAAGTACATTACAACATGAATAAAAACTCAAAGAAAATACAAAATAAAATTATATGTATATAGAATACATAGGTACTATACCTATAAATATACCTATATGATACATACTTCTATTTTATTAAATATACAAAACATATAAATAAAATAAAATAAAAATATATTTATGTGTATAAAAGTATTTTATGATTTTATAAAATATTAAATAAAAATAATAAAACTAAAATACAGAAAATAAAAATAAAAGAATAAAATATATAGATATTATACCTATAAAGGGGTATAAAAGTAAACGTGTAAAAATATAGCCCATAAAAATAATTAAAAATCAGAATAAAATACTACATAAAATAATAAATATTTTTTATTTAAAAACCTAAATCTAATAATACCATTTACTATTTTAATTTGAATTAATAAAACAATTTTTGCAGGTTTTTCCTGGTTGGTCCACGTGGACCAACCAGGTGGGTCTGACAGTTGACCTCGGTCAACTGTCATTACAGCGTGGGTCAACCCTGTTATTGTCAGATTGTTGGTTTTTCCGCCCATTTCACGGATTTATCGAGGTCTAGTTTTTCCTCCTTTCGTGATGATGTCTTCTGCAACTTTGGTCCACTACCATAGGGCATACACGCCCTTGGCTCTTCTCGGGCTATGGATCATTACAGCGCTCCAGATCTCTCGATTTGCGAGCCGCGTTCGTCAACCATTCAAAACAACCCCCAGTCCTCCCTTCCATCTTTGAACTGCCTTTGGCCAGATCCGGGACCTCCGAGGAGTAGCTGACCGATCCCCGGTGATAGAGGGTGATCTCCGACCTCGTTGAGGTGCAACCCAGGAGCTCCTGGGCGTGTTCCAAATCATCTCCGACGGTTGCGCCGCCGTGAGGTTTCCACCTCGCCTTCCAGGGCTTGAGGTCCATTTTTATCCATTTTCTTTGCGTTATTATTGTCGCAGTAGCCTTAGGATCGCATCCCCCTTCGCCATTCATCCACCGATCCCCACCAAACTCCCCTCGCCGGAGCTTGCTCCGGCGAGCTTCTCCCTCACCACTCTCCATTTTCTTCCGCTGCTAGGTATGGCTCGGCACTTTGCCCGTACCCTCCCCTAACGTTTTTGCAGGTTGCAGGAGGCAGCGGACCCCCCTTTTTGAGGGTCGATTTTGCAGAACGTGGTACCTGGAGCCCCATCGCCTCTCCGACTTCGTCGAGGCGCAACTGGGCTCAGAGACCCATTTTGGCCCTGCCGTGAAGTTGGGGAATCTTCCAGGCATCGTCAGGAGCATCCAGCGACGAGAACGAAGGTCGGAGCAACGCCTGGGAGCCGATCGAAGTTCGCGAGGGGAGGAGTTCTTCCCTGTTCTAGCAGGGGAGGTCCCAGCCGTCTGATCTACGAGGAGCTCCAGATCTCACTATGGCCGTTGGTTTCCGATCATCCCCGCCATTCGATCACGCAGAGATCTTCTAATCGGGGTCGTTCAAGGCCGAAGCGTCATCGGGCTCCACAGAGCTGACATGTGGCGTAAGTGATTAGTGGAGCGTCGTTCGATCACGAACAAGAGTGGACCGTCAGGATCGTGACAGGTGGCGACACTGAACCATCAGCCGTCCGATCAATTCTACGGGGGTATTTTGTACTTCACCCCCCTCGTTTTTGTCTATTTATTAGGAAATATCTAAACATTCATGGTTGTGTTATATTTTTGTAACTTTTGCATTAGACCCCCCTTTTGTTTTGCTATATTCCGATTTGATCCCCGCCTGGCGCACGTGCTCGTCACGTGCGTCTGGGCATTTTGCAGAGGGATCCAGGGGATTTTTGTGTGTTCATTTTTAGTGCCAAAAGTTTCACTTGCAGTTATAGAATTTCTAGGCATTTTACGTTTCAACCCTCAGACTTTTCGATAATTGCTAACAAGTCCTGCCAGGCGCGCGTGCCAGTCACGTGCCTCCTGGGAAATTTGCAGTGACACCCCTACGAGTTTGGGAATTTGTGTTTGGTCCATAAATTCGAATATTAAGTGTTAAATTTTTGTGAAAAATTGCATGGATGCCCCTGGATGTTTGTGTATTTGCATATATACCCCTGCTAGGTTGAATCATTTTTGTGTGCTTGTCTGATTTATTTAAGGCACCATTTTAATTCGAAAAATTCTCAAAAATTCAAGTTAAGCTCATGTTCACATACACTTTCACGCCATATTTTTAGTTTTTGATTTTATTGCATTTTCATATTTATTAAAAATAAAAAACTTGCAATTTCAGTACTGTCTAGCTTAGAAAATACCAAAAAATATTAAAATACCTCGAAAAATTTCACAAAAATTACCTACTGTCTATTTTAACTTATTTTATTGTCAATCCAAAAATCACTAAAAATTTCAAAAGAAAAACCTTAAAAATTAGAAAATACTTAAAAACTTCAAAAAATCTAAAAAATCATAGAAAACTCCAAAAAATACAAACTCAGTTCTTGTTTCTTCCTTATTTTATTCTCTTTGTTAAATCTAATTTGGGAAAATTTTGAGATCATCTAATATTTTACCTTCCCATTTTAGTCTCGACCAGATTGTTAGTTCACTCTTTTCTTTATTTCAGTTTTTAAAAATACCAACAACATTTTGAAAAATACCCAAAAATCACAAAAATAGTGAAAAATTATAAAAACACCAAAAAGATTTTATTTCTGAATTTTTGATTATTTTTCCATATTTTTCTAAATATTCTATACCCTCTTTTATTATATAGCTTATAAATTCCAATATTGAAAAAGAAAAAAATATATAGAATATAAAAAATATAAAAATTAAAAAATTAAAAAAATCAAAATACAAAATTAAAAATTAAAATTAAAAATTAATAAAAATTAAAAACCCACAAAAATAGTTGCATTGCATAGTGTAGACATAACATTTCACATTCACACACACACACACACCCCTATTTGATCTACCCTGTTTCCTCCCTGTGTTCGAACTCTCTGCATACTTGCTCTATACACCATTTATGTAGAGATAAAAATAATTTTTAACTTCACATTTATTTCTTATTGCTTGATCTATAGTGTGGGTTAATTGTTAATTAAATATGGGATTCTGTAGTGAAGGCACCGACTGTTGACTCGCCTTGTGAGTCGATACGACCGCTCTCAATTCTGTGTTTATCACCTACTCGCTCCAGCGAGCCGCAGCTCCGCGACCCCTAGCTCCTCCCCTCCGCGCGGCTGCCATCCATCGCCTAGTCGCGAAGGCACTCCACACGCGCCGCCCCCTGGAGCCACCGTGCACGGTGCTCCCTCCGCGCGGCTACCATCCATCGCTGGGTCGTGCCAGCACCCCCCTCGACCGCTCGGTGTCCACCCCTCTGCTAGTCGTGCTCACGCGCGGCTCACCAGCGGCTGCGCCTCCGCAGGTCATCGTCGGTCCAGCGGCACCCACATAGCCCCGCGCCTCTAGCCGCCTTCCCTCCGCCCTCCTGCCACCAGCCACAGATCTCCAGATTGAGAGCCACTCCGCACGCCTGCGCAGTGTGCCACCAGCAGCGGCGCCCTCGCAGCAGTGACCACAACCATGCGATACGCGTCCCCTTCCGACTCGACCCTCTTCCGCCAATGTCGCCGCGCAGCCCGCGCGCCCCGCACTCCACGATTCCCTGCCTATTGTGTGTCCTAGCATCGTTCTCCAAGTCTATTTCTTTTTTTTATTGTTTTGAGAAAATTGCATATTGAGTCCTTATGTTTTCTTAATTTGCAAAAGTGCCCTTAAGCAAATTACAATTCATTCAGTTTTTATTTCTGTATTGCAAAGATACCCATGCATTTATGTTCAAATTTGGACAACAATTTAACATCATTTTTTAATACAAAAGTAGCATTTCGTTTAAAAATTAATTCTGTACATTTTGGTTATTTATTTAGATTTTTGTGAGCATTGGATAATTTATTAAAAATCAGAGTTTGAAATTCAGTGATATTTTACCCATTTATGCTCTGAAATTCGCACATAATATAGCTACAAAAATATTATGAAAATTCCATATGATGCCTCTAATTGTGGTTTAATTTCTATCTAAATTTCATCTAAATTGGAGTTATCTTTTGCATGAAATAAATTGTTGAGTGATTTATGTGATTGATTTTTAATTAAATCCACAAATATTATTTTTGTGAAATCTCCAGTCTCATGTGTTTCTCATTAAAATATCTAATTGAGATAATTCTTTCTCTAGATAATTTGATTCTGTAGATTTATTAGGAATTAAATACTCACAATCACTATGTTTTAAGTAAAAAACTCATAAAAATTCATATATTATCAAAAATTCCAAAAAAATGGTGTAGCTTTATTTCATCATATTTCACTTTCAGTAAAATTTTCATAAAGTTTACATTCTGTTTGCACCAAAAATTGCATAAAACCTAAAAAAGGTTTGCATTTTTCATTATTGCATTTTAAATCTAAAAATTCCAAAAAAAATACATTTTACATTTATCGCTGGATTAGGTTTTCAGGAAAAATATAACTTGGCTAATTTGGATTAGTTTCACATTAAAATTAAATTTGGCTAAGTTGCTTATTTTATTAATAACCTAGTTCATCCGCATTTGTGCATTGGCATTTTTATTACATAAAAATTACAAAAAAAATCCCGCTTGGAAAACCTTGAGCTAATTCATCTAATCTGATCTGAAGTTGTTCCTTTGCCTCCTTGAGTCGACCCTAGAGCTTGCTCATGTTAAAAATACATCAAATCGTATATTAATTAATTAATTGGTTCATCGATTCATGCGGTTATTTTTTGATCGATCCTGATTGCCCGACTACAACAAAACGACACACATCTTATTAACAAGGGCAATATAGCGGTCAATCAGCCCCATCGATTTTTCATAATTACAAAATGATCCCCATGCTTTAGGAAAATTTCCATAAGGGCCCCTCCAAGTTTTGCAATTTGCAAATGGGTCCTTTCAGGGGCATGTTTGTAATATTTATCTTTATTTTCATGCATTGTTATTACAATTATGACCTCGCACTATTTCTTTCATATCTTGAGCATATTAAGTTCAAATTGAGTGATTTCAGTTTCATTTTGATGCCTTATTCATTATCTTTCTAATGGCATGACTAATTTCTTGATTTGTCACCTAATTTACGGAGCCAATTTGTAACCATCTATAGTATCCCCTACGCATTGATTTTAATGCCATCATTCATCTTTAATGCTATTTTTTACACTGAAATCCATCCTTAATTGATTGCTCATAGATGTGATTAAATTAGAGCACATTTGTATATTTTATCTTGCATACATTTATCTGCATCCATTTAAGTTAGTGCATGAATGACATCCCATCTTTTTAACTTGCATACAATCAAATAAAAATTGCATCAATTTATTCTGATCGTGCATCATTGCAACTGCATGATTTTGCATATGCATGAAGATCTAGAGCCAGAAAATAATCATATATTAATTAAATAATGGAATTTGACGAACAGACGAAGAGGCTCATGTCCCTGTGTTTGACCTTGGTATGCTTGTCAAGTAAATTAATTTCCTCAAGTGTACTAATAAAACTATTATGAATTTTGTAAAAATACCAGTACATATATAATTGTTAACAAACTAGAGTATAAATGTTGTTGGAAAGCTTTGGAAGAGCACAATTAAAATCCAAATATATAATATAACATATTCATATTTATTTATATGAAATACCAATTTAACTTGGCTGAACCTGACTGGACAATATAAACCAAACCAACAACACAACAATATAGTTTTTTTTCAATTTTTGTGAACTCATAGGGTTCGTTTGGTTGCAGGGTTGGGCAGGGTTGAGTTGGGTTGGGTACTATTCACAGGGGTACACCCTCCTCACAGTTTACTATTCACCCAGCCCTGTGAATAGTACCCAACCCTGCCCAACCCTGCAACCAAACGAACCCATAAGGTCATAATCGATTTGATTAGTTGGTCTCATTGGATCGACCACAAAAACACAAAATGGTACATTATTGGTTTGATGTCTGTTTCGATTTTTAAAACCTTGTATCAAGAAAAATGACTAAAGAGAAAATGAAAGAGCTTGACAATTGTCAACACACCTATTATCCATCCGGGACCTAACTTTTTTTGCAATTACCCTTATGCCCCTATATTTTTAAAAAATCACAATACTGTCCTTATGCTGGTACCATATAGGACCACATGTGTACTAATAAAACTGTTATGAATTTTGTAAAAATATACCATCACATATATAATTGTTAAAAAATTGGAGTATAAATGTCGTTAGAAAGCCTTGGAAGAGCACAACCAAATATATAATATAGCATGTTTATATTTATTTATATGAAATACCAGTCTAACTCGGCTGAACCTGGTTGAACAATATAAACCAAATCAACAACACAACAATATGGTCTTTTTTCAATTTTTTGAATTCATAAGGTCATACTCGGTTCGATTAGTCGGTCTCATTGGTTCGACCAAAAAAATCCAAAATGGTACGTTATCGGTTTGATGTATGTTTCAATTTTTAAAACCTTGTAGCAAGAGAAATGACTAAAGTGTGAAAGAGGTTGACAATTGTCAACGTACCTATTATACTCAGTAAATAAATAAGAGAAGATCGAAAGAAAAGGCATTGAAAGAGAAAGGATTGTGGTGTGAATTCGGGAATGAGAGAGAGGGAGATCATGTGTACTAAATGTTGAGAGAGAGATGGAAGGGGACCAAACTTTTTTTTGCAATTACCTTTATGCCCCTATATTTTAAAAAATCATAATATTGTCCTTATGCTGGTACCATTTAGGACCACAAGTGCACTAATAAAATTATTATGAATTTTAATAAAAAAATACCAGCACATATATAATTGTTAAAAAATTGGAGTATAAATATTGTTGGAAAGCCTTGGAAGAGCACAATTAAAATTCAAATATATAATATAGCATTATTTATATTTATTTGTATGAAATACCGGTCTAACTCGGCGGAACCTGGTTGGACAATATAAACCAAACCAACAACACAACAGTATAGCCTTTTTTCAATTTTTGTGAACTCATAAGGTCATAATCGGTTCGATTAGTTGGTCTCATTGGTTCGACCACAAAAACCAAAAATGGTACATTATGGGTTTGATGTCTGATTCGATTTTAAAAATCTTGTATCAAGAGAAATGACTAAAGAGAAGATGAAAGAGCTTGACACTTGTCAACATACCCATTATACTCAGTAACGAAATAAGAGAAGAGAGAAAGAAAATGCGTAGAAAGAGAAAGGATTGTGGTGTGCATTCGGGAATGAGAGAGAGGGAGATCGTCTGTACTAAATGTTGAGAGAGATGGAAGGGGACCTAACTTTTTCTACAATTACCCTTATGCCCCTATATTTAAAAAATCACAATATTATCCTTATGCTAGTACCATATAGGACCACAAGTGCAACTATAAAACTATTATGAATTTCGTAAAAAATACCAGGACATATATAATTGTTAAAAAAATGGAGTATAAATGTTGTTGAAAAGCCTTGGAAGAGCACAATTAAAATCCAAATATATGATATAGCATTATTTATATTTATCTATATAAAATACCCATCTAACTCGGCTGAACCTGGTTGGACAATATAAACCAAACCAACAACACAACAATATAGCCTTTTTTCAATTTTTGTGAACTCATAAGGTCATAATCGGTTCAATTAATTGGTCTCATTGGTTCAACCACAAAAACCAAAAATGGTACGTTATGAATTTGATGTCTGATTCGATTTTTAAAATCTTGTATCAAGAGAAATGACTAAAGAGAAGATGAAAGAGCTCGTCACTTGTCAACATACCCATTATACTCAATAACAAAATAAGAGAAGAGCGAAAGAAAAGGCGTGGAAAGAGAAAGGATTGTGGTGTGCATTCGGGAATGAGAGAGGGAGATCGTGTGTACTAAATGTTGAGAGAGATGCAAGGGGACCTAACTTTTTCTACAATTACCCTTATGCTCCTATATTTTAAAAAATCACAATATTGTCCTTATGCTAGTTCCATATAGGACCACAAATGCATTAATAAAACTACTATGAATTTTGTAAAAAAAAATACCAGCACATATATAATTGTTAAAAAATTGGAGTATAAATGTTGTTGAAAAGCCTTGGAAGAGCACAATTAAAATCCAAATATATATAATATAACGTTATTTGTATTTATTTATATGAAATACTAATCTAACTCGATTGAACCTGGTTGGACAATATCAACCAAACGATGAGCGCAACAACGAATGATCTTATATGTGTAAATAAGAGGTGTAAACTTATTTCCATGGTTACAAACCAAGAATCTATCATATGGGAGTATATACAAACTTTCAATATAAAATTTTTTGAACACCAACTTTCTATCAAGAAAATAAATCAATAATTATATATACATATCTATATAGGTGATTGCAAACATGTTATGCAATACCAGCTCCAAATTTTCGTAATTTTGGCTCTTTCTAACAATAGCAAATGCCTTAGAACAATCATTGTATTAATTGCTCCCATGAAAAGTATGTGACTCGGATGCTGACTGTACAAATGAATAACATGATGAGAATTTTAATATTTAAATACCGCGTGCAAACATAAAAAAAACTATTTGAAGTGAATCTTCATGATTAACATTCTCAAGTATGATCATAGCTGAGGTAACCTCCATATTTATCAACCACCGAGTTATGTGTGTGTATGTGGGGGGGGGGGGGGGGGGGGGGGGTTTGCAGATCTTGGATTCAAACTTATTTTTTATACATCAAAAAATCTAACTAGCATTCTCCGGTATGATCATAGTTGGGGTAATCATAAGGTATAAAGTTGTTAATGATTTTCATATTAGTGCATGTTATGGTGTAAATAAATGGATAAATCTCCAAGTGATCACTAATAGTTTCAAATTAATACTTCACTAACCATTACAACTATTGGTGTAAATGAACCAAATCTAAGCGAAACTACGATTTCCGTGCGATTCATTTATATAACATACCTAAACATATGTTTAGGTTCGATTCGTTTACTTTTTAATTGAACATGAATCGAACTTCTATTCAATCGAATCAAATCTAAAAGAATATTGAACTTTAGATTTTATGCACGAGAAGGAATCAAAAGAAATGAATGGAGAGAGATATGTCTACGTAAGTAATTAGAATAATATTCATTCTATTTTTTGCCTCTATATTTTTTCATTTTTTTTAAAATAGATTAATAAGAATTCTCCTCTATGAAATAAAATTGTAATATATTTTTATCTCAATTTTATACGTGGGATAATGAATAAGATGGAATAATGACAATATATTTTTTCTTCCTATTGATTTAAGGGGAAAAGAAGGAGAAAATAATGTAGAGACATAATGGATAGTTAAATACGGTGTGATCATTTACCTTGGAATAGTTTATACTGGGATAATGTCCACCTATCTCGTAAATGTCCATCGATCTTGAGATAAAGTCCACAGTCAACATATCCCGATACAAATCCACTTATTCTAAAATAAGATAGACTTATCCCAGTATAATGGTTTGTAAATATGCGTGTATCTATACATGTCGAACCTTTAACAATCGAACTTTAGCGAGCCTACCATTTGTAGGCTCAATTTGTTTATATAACCTAAACCTAAATCTGTGTTTAGGTTTGGTTTGTTTATTTTATAATCGAACCTAAATCAGACTTTTAGTGAATCAAATTTGTATGAATATCGAACTTGATAATTTTCTGATTGTTCTAGTTACAACTGTTGTAGTTATTGTAATTGGCATTTGAGGGATGATTTTATGAAAGTTAAAATCATTAGGGATGTCCTCGCTTGTCTCTCGTACCAACCGTATACTTATTTTCATCATGGATAATGGTTCTCGAACCCCCAAAAGTACTTAAATCTTACCCATCCTATGTGATCATCGAAACATGTTTGCAAATACAGATACTCTGGAAAAATATCAAGTAAGGTTTCTTTTTCTACTCACACACCACCTTCGTGGTCATCGTTTAGTAGGTTTAAATCCCTATAAATTTATCTTACATGTCTTGATTTTAAAGGAGTGCTTTAAATATACCAAATACTCTTTCCGGGTTGAATACCCTCATACCATCTAATGAAGGACCTCTACCTAACCCTATCACCCTGTGGCCTGAGAGCAAAACTCAACCATAACTTTTGGTCCAAACCGTTCCACCCCAGAGTATCCCTCTTCATATGGTCTTTGTGCCATGACACACTCGCTAAACAGAACACACTCTCGTTTCTTGCAACACCCACTATGAATGTCGCCCCTTATGTCTTGCTAAAGAGAGACCACTGAATACTTGCTTCAAAATGCACATACACCCCAAATATTTTATCTATTTTAGATATGTTGCTGCTACGTTACGACTTGAATATTTCTCTAACAAGCACAACTCACACCCTATCACATTGGCAGATAACCACCAAGCGAGCATTGACCTGGTGGTGGATTTGGAAGGAGCGATGCTTGAGAATCTTTCAAAGTATATCAACCCCCTCCCGTTATTGCAAAAGAGGCCTTCTTCCCATTCAGTAACACAATGTAGCCTCGTGATTGGAATTAATTTCAATCCTTTACAACTCCATCCATCAATTCGATTCTTTTACAGGTCTAAACTGAAGAGCTCGTTAAGCCCGCATCCTCGTGCCCTCCATTAGCGTGCATCAAAGAACTGACCCCACCAATCCCTCGCTACGATGGCTTTTGAATGTGGATCGGGCACTTGAATATTTTTTGATGCTTGGATTTTCTTTCAAAAACTCAAACATTTCCTTATCTTCGGAGTTGTCCAGTTGTACTAAATACTGGATCCTTTTTTTTCTTGTATATCTCATGTTTTGCTCGAGTCCGTACGGGGCCTCCTGTACTCTTGTTGATGCTAGTAGATTACTACCTCTCTACTTTTGATGAAATGAACTATGACCTTTTCTTTTAAAAAAGAAGTGAGTTTATTATGAACATGCTAATTATTTATAACATGTGCTTGAATCTAGTACATATGTAGTCATGTAGTCATGTTTAGTATGTTTCTACTATACACTTGTCGCACGGATTTGAACTTTCTGCATATTTCAAACAGTAACTAGAACATTTTTATCAATGTTTTAAGCATACTATATTTATAGCATGAATTCAAACATGTCATAACATTATTTCAAGCATGTTATATATTATAACACATGTTTGAACTTGCTATATATTTATGCAGATACTCGTACATGCTATATATTTGCAACAATTTTTCAAGTTTACCAATGTCCTTTATACATGCTATATATTTACAACAGTTTTTCTAGTTTACCAATGTCCTTTATCATTTCCTGCTAAATATTTATAGCCTCTAATATAGTTTTATTTCCTCCACCTATTTTCCACGAAAGCATGGGATGTTTGGGTGAAATGTTTTAATTTGGGGACAATTGAGAAGGATGTTCTTAGTCTTTTCTAACATTTGTAGTAGGTAATGAGACAATGATAGGAACATATGTGTATCCATATGATTACCACATCAACACCACATAGCATTTTTGTAGGTTTTGAGGAATATTCTTGAGTGTATGTAATACATCTCTTTAACTAATTTATGAGTTTGTGCCTAACATATAAAAATATCAACTTGATAAGCCAACCTTATATTATATAGGCACGTTAGGTCGACACAATGTTGCTTTTGCAATTGAAACAAGAAAAGCTTATCAAAGGCATGTGCTTCATCTTGGATCATGTGCACTACCGATTATTTAAACTCTCCTCCTCCACCTTCGCCTACTTCCAACTCAATTAAGTACAAGTTGATCAATACCCTATCTCTCCTCAGAATTCCGGTGTTCTTGGCCCTATTTCGTATAATGTTCTAGTTTTGGATATATATCCGAATCTATAATTTGTATTCGTTCATTTACTTTTATTATCAACCATCGCTTAAAAAACCTTGCTGTAGATGAGACCTTGAAGGTCCTTGATCATTGGTTATGTGGGAAGTGCATGAAGATACAAGCAAGGAGCCGTGCATGTCACCATGATGGTGGTATTGCTAGGGTCACTAATGAGGTTGGAGAGGTTGAAAGTCATATTGTTGGCATTGTTAGGCCTCTCAAGAAGAATCTGGAGGTTTCTACCGCCAAGGAGGGACTGGTCCTTGATGGCGGACTTCTTGACCGGATTTTTAAAGTACCTATCTTGACAGTCAAGAGCATCCCTCCTGGTTGTCGACTTGCCTTCTCTCAAGCCTTAAAGGCATCTCTTTATAGAGTGATCGCCGAGCCAGGATCCGTTTCTGCATGGGTTATGTTGATGCTTCTTCCACGATGTACTTTGTAGGGGTTTCGTCCTCAGAAAAGACATGATTGCAGGTCTGGCAACAGAAAGTTAATGAAACAACACCTTATCCTCAAATCTCTCTCTACTTGGGGAGAAGCTGACGGTATTGCTAAACTTGTGGATCAAATGTTGAAAGCTCTTGTGCATGTGGGAATGGATTGTGACAATGGCTACTCTGTAGAGGGAGAGAAGAAATTAAATCCAAATATCAAGCAATGTCTTCGTAAGGTTGTTGATGGTCATTTTACAGTGGCAATAAAGGTTTTGTCATCTTCAGGTGTAGCACCCTTCAATGGAGATATTATTAGGGAATTGGAGGCAAAACACCCATGCAATCCGCCTCCAGCCTTGCCGGGTTTTCTCGGTTCTGAAGCCCCTCTTGTTGTGGAAGTTGACACCATTCTTGGGTGTATTAAGTCCTTTCCTAAAGGAACTTCTTGTGGCAGAGATGGGTTGAGGGCCCAACACCTTCTTGATGCTATGTGTGGAGAGGGGTCTATTGTGGCAATGGACCTTTTACATGCCATCACCCGTGTGGTTAATTTATGGTTGGGAGGAAGATGCCCCATTTCTTTGTCAGAATTTATAGCGTTTGCACCCCTTACACATTTGCTTAAACCAGATAATAGCATTCGACCCATTGCAGTTGGTACTATTTGGAGACGGCTTGTGTCCAAAGTGGCCATGGCAGGAGTTAGTAAAGATATGACCAAATATCTTAATGACTTTCAGTTTGGAGTGGGGATCTCTGGTGGAGCTGAGGCTATTCTACACAGTGTTAACAGGGTGTTGAATGCACGCCATACTGATGGCTCTCTTTCTTTACTTACAGTGGATTTTTCTAATGCCTTCAATATGGTTGATAGGGCCGCCTTATTGTGTCAGGTGAGAGAAAGATGTCCTTCTATATATTTATGGGTGGAGTTCTTATATGGACAGTCATCAAGGTTGTACCTTAGAGAAAGGCATACATGGTCTTCCGCTGGAGTGCAGCAGGGTGATCCTCTAGGCCCGCTCCTCTTTTCTCTCGTTCTATATCCTCTTATCCATTATGTCAGAGATAATTGCAAAATAGTTCTTCATGATTGGTACTTTAATGATGGCACAATTATTGGAGATACATTCGAAGTGGCCAAGGTTTTAAATATCATCCAACAATGAGGGTCATACTTGGGTCTAGTTTTAAATATTCATAAAACAGAACTCCTTTGGCCTACTTGTGATGGCGGGAAACTACGCAATGGTTTGTTCCCAACTGATATTGGAAGACCTTTATTAGGCGTGAAGCTGCTTGGATGAGCTGTTAGTATGGATCAAAATTTTGTTGAAGGCCTGGCTTTAGAGAGGGCTGCTAAAGCGGTGAAGCTGATGCATCTTCTACCTCAGTTGAAAGATCCCCAATGTGAGCTTCTCTTACTTCGCTCTTGCATGGGCCTATCAAAACTTCTATTTGGCTTGAGTACTTATCATCCTTTGTACATGAAAGAGGCTGCAATTTTATTTGACAGAGGCTTATGAGGGTCTATTGAAGATATTGTTGTTTGTGGAGGACCTTTTTTTGGAGATTTTCAATGGAGGGTGGCTTCTTTGCCCATTCGACTTGGTGGTTTAGGGCTACTTTCAGCTGTGGAGGCCTCTTCCTATGCTTTTGTGGCTTCTAGGGCGCAATCTTGGGAACTTCAGGACCATATACTGCGGGACAGTAAAATTCACAATTTCGACTCCGACTTCGACTGTGCTCTTCAAAGGCTTAATGGTTTGATTCCCTCATTCGACCTCAGTTGTCTCTAAAAAGGACACCGTCCCCCCTAAGACCCATAATGTTTTGGCGAGTGCTCTTTTTAGCAAAATAATTGTGGATATGGATGTGGTATTTAACATGTCCGTTAGACAAAAGGTAATTTTTCAGTGTCTTCAAGCTGATCATGCCCAAGATTTTCTCCTTACCCTTCCTATAGACGGACTTGGACTTCACATGTCACCGGTGGAGTACCACAATATTCTCAAATATCGTCTCATGATTTCGTTATTCCCTACTGATGAGATTTGTCCAGTTTGTCGCAAGGCATGCTTAGACAATTTTGGTGATCATGCAATTCATTGTAGGGAGCTCCCGGGGTTTAAGTACAGACACGATCTTGTTAGAGACGTTTTATTTGATGTGCTCAGACGTGCATGTATTGCTGCTAAGAAAGAGGCGCTAGTGAATTTTTTAACTGACCCACAGGAGGGAAGATATACACTTAGACCTGCTGATATTTTGATCTTTGGGTGGATAGGAGGAAAACAAGCTTGTGTAGATTTGACAGGAGTTTCACCGTTGGTGGGGTTGAAGATCGGGACATTCACAGCAGGGCATGCTGCTCTTAAAGCTTCTTTAGCAAAAGTGGTGAAGCACGAGAAAGCCTGCACGGAGAATCAACATGCCTTCATCCCTTTTGGTTTTGACATATTTGGCTTCTTAGCACCGGAAGCTATTGAGCTTTTAAAGAGTATCCAAAAAGTGATGAACAACAATGTGATGGATCCTAGATCTATGGATATAGTGTTTAAAAGGATTGGCTTTGCAATTCAAAAAGGTCTAACGGCGCAGCTTGTTGACCGCTTGCCTTCTGTTTCGATGTAAACTTGCATTTTGAATTTAAGAATGAACTGAAAAAGGAATTTATTTCTTAATCACTAAACTGTATGGTTTCTAAATACTTTTATGCGAAAAATATATTTTCTACTAATTCATCTGGCAAAATGGAGTTACAATAGACAGAAGTCAAATAAACCCGCTAAAAACTACCATTTTTATACTTGTCACGAACTTGTGGAATTTTATTATTTCAATTATTTTGTAATTCCTTGGTAGGATTTTATGTTTCTCAACTTTTATTTTACTTTAAATACCTTACCAATCGCTATTTACACAAATAAAATTTTCTTACGGATTTGTATTTCATTGTTTAGGTTAGTGATAGTTTTTTGGATAATCTGTTAGATTTTTATTTAAGGGGTTGATGTTAATTATCAATAAATTGTTTTATTTCTTATTATCTAACGGCCCTCGGTATCAAAAAGGTGTCGCCCTTGTAGACAGTTTTCCATACTTAGGGCGTACTTTGTCCTAAGTATAGGGGGGTGTGCTCCCCGATTTCTGTCATTCATTTCGATCCTCTCCAATTGTCTCCTCTTCTTGTCTATACTTAGGGATATCTGACCCTAAGTATAGGGGGAGACAATCTGAGTACGATCTGTTCATTCCCTCCCTTGACCCTCCCTGCGTTATGTACAGTCTGATATACTTAGGATTATTTGATCCTAAGTATAGGGGGGACGGTCAACTTGTCATTCGTTTGTTCATCCATTCCTTTATTTATTTATTCTTTAGACTTGCCTTATACTTAGTACGAGTTATGTTTTCTCTTTTCTCTCCGAGCTATGAGGACATAGCTCAAGCTAAGTATAGGGGGTCGTATATACTATGTATATACTTTAGCCATAACTCGTACTTTCGTATTCTTATAATAATATGGCTAATAATTCATTAAAATTCACTAAAAACCTTAATAAAAAGGTGTTTTGTTCCTCAAATTATTTTTGTATTTATTGATTAATAAATCAGGTGAAAATGTTTTTTGCAAAATGTTTGAAAAATAGTTTGAAAATCTCTGTGAAAATCTATTGAAAACTATTTTGAAAACGTTTTGTTACATGTTTTCAATCTTTGTAAAAATGTATGGTTTGTAAAAATTTATTTTCTTTTTGTGAAATAAAATGTTTGAAAAATGATTTGCAAATGGTTTGAAAAGTGGTTGCAAAAATATTTTGAAAAATCTATATATACTGTTTGGAAAACCTTTGCAAAATGATTTTCAAATGTGTGTACATGTTTGTAAAATGTTTGTAAAAATTATTTTGGACTATAGTTTTCAAAAATTCTTTGAAAAACTTGTGTCAAATAAGTTTGAGGAATATATGAACATCTCACAAAAATCCACTATGTACTTATAAAATTGATCACTTACCCTTGTAAATTCTTGAAATCCACTTCTTGTAGATATATGAAGCACTCCCGTGTACATATTTTCACCTAGTTTTCAGCCAAAATCTTTTTGTTTTCAAAAATCCTAAAAACATTTGCAAAAGTAAAATCCAAAAATATTTGAAAAATCTTTGTGAAAAATACAAAAAAATGCATATGCATCATCATCATCTTTTCAAAAATCCATAAAAAGATTAAAATCTTGAAAATTGCATCACAAAAAAATATTTTCTGCATAGCATTGCATAGCATGAGTATTTTTCGGATTGAGTTTGATAGTTGAACAAGTCTAAGTAAAATCCGGAGATTGGAGCTTGATTGGACCTTAAAATCTACCTGATAACAGGAACCTTATAGGAACTGGGTTTGAGGTACTTCAGGTCTAGTTGACTTAATTCTTTGAGGATCAAGGGACTTGGTTCAATTGATTCTTGACTACCTAAGTAGAATATTTCAGAGCACACGCACGACTCTTGTTGATAATGACCTAACTTGGACATCTGCACCTTTCACATGGCTCAACTCAGTTGGAGTGGTGAGGGGATTGGATTTGCCGGTATGAGACGCACACAAGTGGAAACATTTGTCCTCCTCTAGGGAGGGAAGTGCACCCCAACCCGTCCAGTGATAAGGAAGTATAAAGACAGGAGGTTGTGGGTTGCGCTAAAGCTTCAAAAGAGGGATAGTCTACTGGCTCAAGAGGAAAAACTCCTTATGTAAATGCTGTTGTAAATAGTATTCAAAAAAAATGTTTAGGCTTGTACAAAAATAAAAAGCCTGCAAAGTATGTACAAATGTTGTAAAGTCAATAAGCAAGCTTGAGTTCCAAAGTCATATCATGTGAGCCTGCAGCAGGATGACTTGACTACATTGGTCTTGCATCCCAGGATAGGTAGCTACACTGGCTACCGTCCATTCTTCTCTTCACCCCCTCCTCTTGAGCTGGTTGCCACTTGAACTTAGAAGGTAATACCCCGCTCCTCGAGGATGGAGTTGTTGGATTGAGAATCATTGGGTTGTCGTACTGGAGAAGTCAGTTTCTTTGCCATTCTAGTTGGGGAGAGCCACCATCACTTACCATGTACGAGTCAGACTCATAGTCGTAAGAGTTTGCGTATGAATTGAGATATTTCTGACCTGGCTATTGAGGAGACTTGAGCAGAGTTTTGGGATTCTCAAGGACTGTTGGATTTCAAATTCGGTTCTCATTAAGGTTCCGCCCGCACTAAAATTCCAAAGGTCCGGCTTAAGCTTCAAACTTTGATTTTGTGAAGACAAGTTTGACAATTCAACTAAACCCAAGTTATTCTTTTTCTTTTCTTTCTTTTTCTTTTTCTTTTTGCACTTACTGCATAAGTGTTTGCTAGGGACTAGCAAAGGTAAAGTATAGGGGGATGATGAATCCACATTTCATCATCTTTATTCTATCATTTTGGCCTCAAAAACCCTAGCAAATGCCTGTAAATACCCTTAATTTCGTCATCTTAGCATTCATGCATGTGCATCCAATTAGTGTATAAAATACTGTAATTAAAGCCAAAATTATAGAATAAATAAAAGAAAAGAAAAAGAACAAAATATTGTAAATATTTTATGACCCAAAACCCCGAGACCTAGGCATCTTGATGAATAGGTCGACAAGGAATAAAGTAGGGGGAGATAAGGTCAAATTACAGTATAAATACCTATACTTGTCATTCATTCTTTATTCATTTTGGGACCTATTTTTGGTTCCACTTTTTATACATCAAATAAAGAAACTTTGTACATGAAAGTTGTAGATAGTTTCATATAGAAAAATATAAAATTGATTTCACTGAAAAGTAATATACATATAAAATGTTATGGTCTGAATAAAAATCCAGAATCCCAACTTCCCAGACCCGTATCTCACAACTGAAAACTCCAAATGCAGCAAACTCACCTTTAATTGTATATAGAATAAAATAAGCTATTTAATGGCAGTGGTTTCGCATTTGGCGGAGCTACGGTTTGAAAGTTGAGTTTTGGACCCACATTGTACAATTGTACTGATTAAAATATTCAATTTATTCTTTATTCATTATTTTTATAATTTTATATTTTTATAATTTTGTAAATATTACTTATAATAATTAAGTACATTACAACATGAATAAAAACTCAAAGAAAATACAAAATAAAATTATATGTATATAGAATACATAGGTACTTTATCTATAAATATACATATATGATACATACTTCTATTTTATTAAATATACAAAACACATAAATAAAATAAAATAAAAATATATTTGTGTGTATAAAAGTATTTTATGATTTTATAAAATACTAAATAAAAATAATAAAACTAAAATACACAAAATAAAAATAAAAGAATAAAATATATAGATATTATACCTATAAGGGGTATAAAAGTAAACTTGTAAAAATATAGCCCATAAAAATAATTAAAAATAAGAATAAAATACTACATAAAATAATAAATATTTTTTATTTAAAAACCTAAATCTAATAATACCATTTACTATTTTAATTTGAATTAATAAAACAATTTTTGCAGGTTTTTCCTGGTTGGTCCACGTGGACCAACCAGGTGGGTCTGACAGTTGTCCTCAGTCAACTGTCTGACCCCCCTGTTATTGTCAGATTGTTGGTTTCTCCGCCCATTTCGCGTATTTATCGAGGTCTAGTTTTTCCTCCTTTCGTGATGATGTCTTCTGCAACTTTGGTCCACTACCATAGGGCATATACACCCTTGGCTCTTCTCGGGCTATGGATCATTGCAACGCTCCAGATCTCTCGATTTGTGAGCCGCATTCGTCAACCATTCAAAACAACCCGTAGTCCTCCCTTCCATCTTTGAACCGCCTTTGGCCAGATCCGGGACCTCCGAGGAGTAGCTGACCGATCCCCGGTGACAGAGGGTGATCTCCGACCTCGTTGAGGTGCAACCCAGGAGCTCCTGGGCGTGTTCCAAATCATCTCCGGCGGATGTGCCGCCGTGAGGTTTCCACCTCGCCTTCCAGGGCTTGAGGTCCATTTTTATCCATTTTCTTTGCGTTATTATTGTCGCAGTAGCCTTAGGATCGCATCCCCCTTCGCCAATCATCCACCGATCCCCACCAAACTCCCCTCGCCGAAGCTTGCTCCGGCGAGCTTCTCTCTCACCACTCTCCATTTTCTTTCGCTGCTAGGTATGGCTCGGCACTTTGCCTGTGCCCTCCCCTAACGTTTTTGTAGGTTGCAGGAGGCTGCGAACCCCCCTTTTTGAGGGTCGATTTTGCAGAACGTGGTACCTAGAGCCCCATCGCCTCTCCGATTTCGCCGCGGCGCACCTGGGCTCAGAGACCCATTTTGGCCCTGCCGTGAAGTTGGGGAATCTTCCAGGCATCGTCAAGAGCATCCAGCGACGAGAACGAAGGTCGGAGCAACGCCTGGGAGCCGATCGAAGTTCGCGAGGGGAGGAGTTCTTCCATGTTCTGGCAGGGGAGGTCCCAGCCGTCCGATCTACGAGGAGCTCCAGATCTCACTATGGCCGTTGGATTCCGATCATCCCCGCCGTTCGATCACGCAGAGATCTTCTAATCGGGGCCGTTCAAGGCCGAAGCATCATCGGGCTCCACAGAGCTGACACGTGGCGTAAGTGATTAGTGGAGCGCCGTTCGATCACGAACAGGAGTGGACCGTCAGGATCGTGACAGGTGGCGACACTGAACCATCAGCCGTCCGATCAATTCTGCGCGGGTATTTTGTACTTCACCCCCCTCGTTTTTGTCTATTTATTAGGAAATATCTAAACATTCATTGTCTGTGTTATATTTTTGTAACTTTTGCATTAGACCCCCCTTTTGTTTTGCTATATTCCGATTTAATCCCCGCCTGGAGCACGTGCTCGTCACGTGCGTCTGGGCATTTCGTAGAGGGATCCAGGGGATTTTTGTGTGTTCATTTTTAGTGCCAAAAGTTTCACATGCAGTTATAGAATTTCTGGGCATTTTACATTTCAACCCTCAGACTTTTCGATAATTGCTAACAAGTCCTGCCAGGCGCGCGTACCAGTCACGCGCCTCCTGGGAAATTTGCAGTGACACCCCTGCGAGTTTGGGAATTTGTGTTTGGTCCATAAATTCGAATATTAAGTGTTAAATTTTTGTGAAAAATTGCATGGATACCCCTGGAATTTTTGTGTATTTACATATATACCCCTGTCAGGTTGAATCATTTTTGTGTGCTTGTCTGATTTATTTAAGGCATCATTTTAATTCGAAAAATTCTCAAAAATTCAAGTTAAGCTCATGTTCACTTACACTTTCAGTCATATTTTTAGTTTTTGATTTTATTGCATTTTCATATTTATTAAAAATAAAAAACTTGCCATTTCAGTACTGTCTAGCTTAGAAAATACCAAAAAATATTAAAATACCTCGAAAAGTTCCACAAAAATTACCAACTGTCTATTTTAACTTATTTTAGTGTCAGTCCAAAAATCACTAAAAATTTCAGAAGAAAAACCTTAAAAATTAGAAAATACTTAAAAACTTCAAAAAATTCTAAAAAATCATAGAAAACTCCAAAAATACAAACTCAATTCATGTTTCTTCCTTATTTTATTCTCTTTGTTTTAAATCTAATTTGGGAAAATTTTGAGATCATCTGATATTTTACCTTCCCATTTTAGTCTCGGTCAGATTGTTAATTCATTGTTTTCTTTATTTCAATTTTTAAAAATACCAAAAACATTTTAAAAAATACCCAAAAATCACAAAAACAATGAAAAAATTATAAAAACACCAAAAAGATTTTATTTCTGAATTTTTGACTATTTTTCCATATTTTTCTAAATATTCTATCCCCTCGTTTATTATATAGCTTATAAATTCCAATATTGAAAAAGAAAAAATATATAAAATATAAAAATATAAAAATTAGAAAATTTAAAAAAAATCAAAATACAAAATTAAAAATCAAAATAAAAAAATTAAAAATTAAAAACCCACAAAAATAGTTGCATTGCATAGTGTAGACTTAACATTTCACATTCACACACACACACACACCCCTGTTTGATCTACCATGTTTCCTCCCTGTGTTCAAACTCTCTGCATACTTGCTCTATACACCATTTATGTAGAGTTAAAAATAAATTTTAACTTCACATTTATTTCTTATTACTTGATCTATAGTGTGGGTTAATTGTTGATTAAATATGGGATTCTGTAGTGGTCAAGGCACCGACTATTGACTCGCCTTGTCAGTCGATACGACCGCTCTCAATTCTGTGTTTATCAAATGGCGCCGTTGCCGGGGAGCAACAGCGCGTAGATCTCGTTTTTGCTTGTGTTGTGATAGCTTTTCTACTTTTTGTAGTTTCATTTATTTGCTTTTTATTTGATATATATTGTTGAATTGTCTAACCCCTCTCTTGTTTGACTTCTTGCGAGGAACGCGGATCGAGGGAGGAGCTCTCTTCTAGGAGCACCTACGCACCCACGTGAGGCGACTTGACTTAGCACGAAGGCGGGCGAGGAGAGGATTTTGAAGACAGTTCTAGCATTTTTATTTCATTGCAGTTACTTGTGTAGTTTGTAGTGAGAGAGAGATCCTTTATTCGTAATAATACAGGTACCCCCGGACATTTGGACTCTCGAGCCTAATTTCCAAGTGATTGTTCACTTGGGGGCTCGCTGCGGTTTTTGTCGGCTTTCTTCGCATTCTTTTTAGTTTGTTTTGTTTTTCGATTTTATTTATTTTGTGTGATTGAGCCCCTAGTTTTAGGATTGCTTGCGATAGACTAAGGCCAAACACTTAATATTTTGCATGCACTTATAGTCTCGTTTGGACTTTGTCAAATTTTAAACAGTTGATCATCACCTTCAATCCATCGCGTCGCGAGCTCTCCCTGCCAAGCGCTTCTCCTGAACTCGATTTGTCGAGAGGAGGAGGGGTGAGCCTAGACTGGACTCTAGGGTTGAGGATTGGTGGTCAACTTGTGGTTCTTCCCGATAATAGCAATTTCTGAAACTTAGGGCGATTTCATCGGCTTTTGCATTTACATATAGATAGGTTTCAATTCTGTTGAGCATCTTTGCATGTAGAGTGCTGGAGGCAAAGTGAGCATTTCTCTTTAGCATTCATCATTGATTTGCCGCTTGCATTGCTTTTCCGACTCTCCCTCTGATTTTTGCCAACCTAGGTGCTAAGTAAAATTGAATCCTCGTTAGGCGTGTGCATTTCTCACTAAAAATCCAAAAAAAGTGATAATCAATAAAATCAGGACTGCTAATATTACTTGACCCTAAAACCGATCAAAAAGAACAATCTTGTATTTGGGCGAGTAATCCCCTCATTGTCTTCGTTTTACATTGCTCGCGCACATGCTAAGGATTAGTGCCCAAATCCCATTTCAGCCCCCTAAGTGTGTGTGCAAACTTTTCGACTGCTCACCTAACTCTAAAACAGACAAGATGAAAAGACCGCTCTTTGCGGTCTCTACCGAGTTGAGTAGGTGAATTGAGGGTTTGTCTTATTTCGATTTTTGTTTGTGATTGTTGTGTGTGTCCTAGATCATCTCTGCGCACTTGCGCCTTCTTTTTCACTCTCTTGACTTGACCGACGTGCTCCCCCGAATCATTTCCTTTTGTTTTCGAGATGGACTCCTGGAGTGCATTCTATCTGGACTTTGCGGATCCCTCACTCGCTCCAGCTTGTCCACCTCCCTTTTATCAGGAGGACCCTCCTCCTACTTGTTCTGATTTTTGTACATACCCGCCTCAGCCACAGCATCACGATTCGGAGTTCTATCCACACCCACCCCCACCTGTATATAATCCACCTCCACCTTCACATCCACCCGAGTCTGACCTGATGGAGTCACCTCACTCGATCTCTATGAGTGATATCTTGAATCGGATGACAAAGCGCATTGATTTGATGAATGATGATCTTGCTTTCTTGAGGAAGAATCAGATTAATGCTCCTTTCGTCGGGGATACGGCTTCACTTGTAGGTGATCATGGGAGCTTGCAATCGCCAAAAATACAAAAAATGAGAAAAATATAAAAATCAAAAAAGAGTTCGGGAGACATTTAGTCGATTCATACCGTGAGGAGAAAGTCCACTTGCCAGAGCCCTTGACCACACATCCATTCACATTTAGTCCCACCTTTGACCCCGAGGATGCCGTTGTACAGACTGCGCTTGGCATGCCTCGTGTATATGCTGATTTTGATTTCCTCCCTTGTATAGAGGAAGTCCAAAAATTCAAAAAAATGTTATCTGAACCTGAAGTGGTGGCTACTATTCATGAGATTATCCGTGCCCCACTTAAGCAGGCCATGACCCAATTATTTGCTCCTCTTCCCAAGAAGAGAAAGCGGAGGAGCAGATCTGAGCGTCACATTTTGACCATGGCCACTGCCCACGCCATCACACACCGTCCCATTCCCAAGAAGAAGAACACAGCTACACCTTTCATCACTTACACCATCTTTGACTACACTTGTGATCGCACTCTCCTAGACGGCGGTGCTTCGATTAGCATATTACCCTTCTCACTGGTACAGTCTCTTCACTTAGGGCCTCTCAAGAAAACCAGTATGATCGTTCAGTTTGCTGATGGATCCATCAAGAGGCCGAAGGGTATCCTTGAAAACGCCGTCATTTCGATTCAGGGCATGAGCCACCATGTTGATTTTGTTGTGCTACCCATGGAGAGCTCCACAGGGGAGCCATCTCCAATCATCCTGGGATGACCATTCCTCGCCTCTGCGAGGGTCGTTATTGACTATGGATCAGGAGAGATTCGCTTCCGTCCTGATGACGAGAGCGAAGTATCGATCACCGCACCCACAGTTGTCCAGAGACCTGCACCTGATGCACCCTCACCGATTATAGATGACTCCGAGGCCTGTGACCGATCTGATGATATTAGAGATGTTTGCTTAGCAAAACCTGATGAGACCCGACGAATCCCCCGAAAGGGGAGGAAATCGGAAAGCATAGACCTTGCAGTTACTCCTCCTGGTGTGTGGCGATGTGTTGATGAAATCCAGAGTATTTACGTGATTGAACCATTTGAGCGGAGGGCAGATACCAAGACTAGACATGACGAACCTGGTTTGACTACTTCCACTGATAAGTCCGTTCCTGGCCACTCACAAGTAAAAATGATTGAGGTTGGTTATGATGTTGCCCATTATTTTGAGAGACCTCATGAGGAAACAAATGACCCGGGTGAGATTCTTGAGGACGAACAGAGTTCGTATACTTCCACTGATGATTTCGTTCCTTTTGATTTTGACCTGGAAAATCCCTCGCAAGACGACTCCGATTACACTTCTTTCGAGGATGATGAGTTTGTCCCATTCCACTTTGATATCTGCGAGACTTCCAAGGTCGGACCTAGCCGTACTTCTTCCGCTCACACGTCTGCGCCTTCACACCATAGGACCACCAAGGGAGAACCTAGCCATACTGCTTCCATTGATCAGTTCGTCCCTTTCTGTTTTGATTCCACTGAGGGCATGCACCGTGTCGACCCTGATCGGCTTCCGTCCATTGTGGACACCGATGTCGACATACACCATATCAGATCTATCCCTCAGCGGTCCCGTAAGAAGGTTTTCTTTCCACCTTCTTATGATCATCCATTTATGTTGTAGATTCTCCCCCGTGACCCCCTATCTATCTTCTGTATTGCTTGTCCACCCATTCTCGTGTTTGCCTTGCTTAGGACGTACTTTGTCCTAAGTATAGGGGGGTGGACGAGCCGAGTGTTCTTTCTTCGTTCGTGTCATCACTCCTGTTGTTGCCTATACTTAGGGCTTCTTTTACCCTAAGTATAGGGGGAGCGATGTGTATATCCTTTAATCTCTCATTCCATCTTCAGATCTCTTTTCTTCTTTTCTTCTTTTCCTTCTCTACCCTCTTTATGTATCAAAAAGGTGCCGCCCTTGTAGACAATTTTCCATACTTAGGACGTACTTTGTCCTAAGTATAGGGGGGGTGCACCCCGATTTCTGTCATTCATTTCGATCCTCTCCAATTGTCTCCTCTTCTTGTCTATACTTAGGGATATCTGACCCTAAGTATGGGGGAGACAATCTGAGTACGATATGTTCATTCCCACCCTTGACCCTCCCTGCGTTGTATACAGTCTGCTATACTTAGGATTATTTGATCCTAAGTATAGGGGGGACGGTCAACTTCTCATTCGTTTGTTCATCCATTCCTTTATTTATTTATTCTTTAGACTTGCCTATACTTAGTACAAGTTATGTCTTCTCTTTTCTCTCCGACCTATGAGGACATAGCTCAAGCTAAGTATAGGGGGGTCGTATATACTATGTATATACTTTAGCCATAACTCGTACTTTGTATTCTTCTAATAATATGGCTAATAATTCATTAAAATTCATTAAAAACCTTAATAAAAAGGTGTTTTGTTCCTCGAATTCTTTTTGTATTTATTGATTAATAAATCAGGTAAAAATATTTTTTGCAAAATGTTTGAAAAATAGTTTGAAAATCTCTGTGAAAATCTATTGAAAACTATTTTGAAAACATTTTGTTACATGTTTCAACCTTTGTAAAAATGTGTGGTTTGTAAAAATTTATTTTCTTTTTGTGAAATAAAATGTTTGAAAATGATTTGCAAATGGTTTGAAAAGTGGTTGCAAAAATATTTTGAAAAATCTATATATACTGTTTGGAAAACCTTTGCAAAATGATTTTCAAATGTGTGTACATGTTTGTAAAATGTTTGTAAAAATTATTTTGGACTATAGTTTTCAAAATTTCTTTAAAAAACTTGTGTCAAATAAGTTTGAGGAATATATGAATATCTCACCAAAATCCACTATGTACTTATAAAATTGATCACTTACCCTTTTAAATTCTTGAAATCCACTTCTTGTAGATATAAGAAGCACTCCCGTGTACATATTTTTCACCTAGTTTTTAGCCAAAATCTTTTTGTTTTCAAAAATCCCAAAAACATTTGCAAAAGTAAAATCCAAAAACATTTGAAAAATCTTTGTGAAAAATACAAAAAAATGCATATGCATCGTCATCATCTTTTCAAAAATCCATAAAAAGTTAAAATCTTGAAAATTGCATCACAAAAAAATATTTTCTGCATAGCATTGCATAGCATGAGCATTTTTCGGATTGAGTTTGATAGTTGAACAAGTCTAAGTAAAATCCGGAGATTGGAGCTTGATTGGACCTTAAAATCTACCTACTAACATGAACCTTATAGGAACTGGGTTTGAGGTACTTCAAGTCTAGTTGACTTAATTCTTTGAGGATCAAGGGACTTGGTTCAATGGATTCTTGACTGCCTAAGTAGAATATTTCGGAGCACACACACGACTCTTGTTGATAATGACCTAACTTGGACATCTGCACCTTTCACATGGCTCAACTCAGTTGGAGTGGTGAGGGGATTGGATTTGCCGGTATGAGACGCACACAAGTGGAAACATTTGTCCTCCTCTAGGGAGGGAAGTGCACCCCAACCCGTCCAGTGATAAGGTAGTCTAAAGACAGGAGGTTGTGGGTTGCGATAAAGCTTCAAAAGAGGGGATAGTCTACTGGCTCAAGAGGAAAAACTCCTTATGTAAATGCTGCTGTGAATAGTATTCAAAAAAATGTTCAGGCATGTACAAAAATAAAAGCCTGCAAAGTATGTACAAATGTTGTAAAGTCAATAAGCAAGCTTGAGTTCCAAAGTCATATCATGTGAGCCTGCAGCAGGATGACATGACTACACTGGTCTTGCATCCCAGGATAGGTAGCTACACTGGCTACCGTCCATTCTTCTCTTCACCCCCTCCTCTTGAGTTGGTTGCCACTTGAACTTAGAAGGGGATACCCCGTTCCTCGAGGATGGAGTTGTTGGATTGGGGAATCATTGGGTTGTCGTACTGGAGAAGTCAGTTTCTTTGCCATTCTAGTTGGGGAGAGCCACCATCACTTACACTGTACGAGTCAGACTCATAGTTGTAAGAGTTTGCGTATGAATTGAGATATTTCTGACATGGCTATTGAGGAGACTTGAGCAGAGACTTGAGCTACGATTTGAAAGTTGAGTTTTGGACCCACATTGTACAATTGTACTGATTAAAATATTCAATTTATTCTTTATTCATTATTTTTATAATTTTATATTTTTATAATTTTGTAAATATTACTTATAATAATTAAGTACATTACAACATGAATAAAAACTCAAAGAAAATACGAAATAAAATTATATGTATATAGAATACATAGGTACTATACCTATAAATATACCTATATGATACATACTTCTATTTAATTAAATATACAAAACACATAAATAAAATAAAATAAAAATATATTTATCTGTATAAAAGTATTTTATGATTTTATAAAATACTAAATAAAAATAATAAAACTAAAATACACAAAATAAAAATAAAAGAATAAAGTATATAGATATTATACCTATAAGGGGTATAAAAGTAAACGTGTAAAAATATAGCCCATAAAAATAATTAAAAATCAGAATAAAATACTACATAAAATAATAAATATTTTTTATTTAAAAACCTAAATCTAATAATACCATTTACTATTTTAATTTGAATTAATAAAACAATTTTTGCAGGTTTTTCCTGGTTGGTCCACGTGGACCAACCAGGTGGGTCTGACAGTTGACCTCGGTCAACTGTCTGACCCCCCCTGTTATTGTCAGATTGTTGGTTTTTCCACCCATTTCACGGATTTATCAAGGTCTAGTTTTTCCTCCTTTCGTGATGATGTCTTCTGCAACTTTGGTCCACTACCATAGGGCATACACGCCCTTGGCTCTTCTTGGGCTATGGATCATTGCATCGCTCCAAATCTCTCGATTTGCGAGCCGCATTCGTCAACCATTCAAAACAACCCCCAGTCCTCCCTTCCATCTTTGAACTGCCTTTGGCCAAATCCGGGACCTCCGAGGAGTAGCTGACCGATCCCCGGTGACAGAGGGTGATCTCCGACCTCGTTGAGGTGCAACCCAGGAGCTCCTAGGCGTGTTCCGAATCATCTCCGGCGGCTGCGCCGCCGTGAGGTTTCCACCTCGCCTTCCAGGGCTTGAGGTCCATTTTTATCCATTTTCTTTGCATTATTATTGTCGCAGTAGCCTTAGGATCGCATCCCCCATCGCCATTCATCCACCGATCCCCACCAAACTCCCCTCGCCGGATCTTGCTCCGGCGAGCTTCTCCCTCACCACTCTCCATTTTCTTTCGCTGCTAGGTATGGCTCAACACTTTGCCCGTGCCCTCCCCTAACGTTTTTGCAGGTTGCAGGAGGCAGCGGACCCCCCTTTTTGAGGGTCGATTTTGCAGAACGTGGTACCTGGAGCCCCATCGCCTCTCCGACTTCGTCGCGGCGCACATGGGCTCAGAGACCCATTTTGGCCCTGCCGTGAAGTTGGGGAATCTTCCAGGCATCGTCAGGAGCATCCAGCGACGAGAACGAAGGTCGGAGCAACGCTTGGGAGCCGACCGAAGTTCGCGAGGGGAGGAGTTCTTCCCTGTTCTAGCAGGGGAGGTCCCAGCCGTCCGATCTACGAGGAGCTCCAGATCTCACTATGGCCATTGGATTCCGATCATCCCCGCCATTCGATCACGCAGAGATCTTCTAATCGGGGTCGTTCAAGGCCGAAGCGTCATCGGGCTCCACAGAGCTGACACGTGGCGTAAGTGATTAGTGGAGCGCCGTTCGATCACGAACAAGAGTGGATCGTCAGGATCGTGACAGGTGGCGACACTGAACCATCAGCCGTCCGATCAATTCTGCGGGGGTATTTTGTACTTCACCCCCTCGTTTTTGTCTGTTTATTAGGAAATATCTAAACATTCATTGGTTATGTTATATTTTTGTAACTTTTGCATTAGACCCCCTTTTGTTTTGCTATATTCCGATTTGATCCCCGCCTGGCGCACGTGCTCGTCACGTGCGTCTGGGCATTTTGCAGAGGGATCCATGGGATTTTTGTGTGTTCATTTTTAGTGCCAAAAGTTTCACATGCAGTTATAGAATTTCTTGGCATTTTACATTTCAACCCTCAGACTTTTCGATAATTGCTAACAAGTCCTGCCAGGCGCGCGTGCCAGTCACGCGCCTCCTGGGAAATTTGCAGTGACACCCCTGCGGGTTTGGGAATTTGTGTTTGGTCCATAAATTCTAATATTAAATGTTAATTTTTTTGGAAAAATTGCATGGATGCCCCTGGATGTTTGTGTATTTGCATATATACCCCTGCTAGGTTGAATCATTTTTGTGTGCTTGTCTGATTTATTTAAGGGCGTCATTTTAATTCGAAAAATTCTCAAAAATTCAAGTTAAGCTCCTTTTCACTTACACTTTCACGCCATATTTTTAGTTTTTGATTTTATTGCATTTTCATATTTATTAAAAATAAAAAACTTGCAATTTCAGTACTGTCTAGCTTAGAAAATACCAAAAAATATTAAAATACCTCGAAAAATTTCACAAAAATTACCTACTGTCTATTTTAACTTATTTTATTGTCAGTCCAAAAATCACTAAAAATTTCTAGGGCGCAATCTTGGGAACTTCAGGACCATATACTGCGGGACAGTAAAATTCACAATTTCGACTCCGACTTCGACTGTGCTCTTCAAAGGCTTAATGGTTTGATTCCCTCATTCGACCTCAGTTGTCTCTAAAAAGGACACCGTCCCCCCTAAGACCCATAATGTTTTGGCGAGTGCTCTTTTTAGCAAAATAATTGTGGATATGGATGTGGTATTTAACATGTCCGTTAGACAAAAGGTAATTTTTCAGTGTCTTCAAGCTGATCATGCCCAAGATTTTCTCCTTACCCTTCCTATAGACGGACTTGGACTTCACATGTCACCGGTGGAGTACCACAATATTCTCAAATATCGTCTCATGATTTCGTTATTCCCTACTGATGAGATTTGTCCAGTTTGTCGCAAGGCATGCTTAGACAATTTTGGTGATCATGCAATTCATTGTAGGGAGCTCCCGGGGTTTAAGTACAGACACGATCTTGTTAGAGACGTTTTATTTGATGTGCTCAGACGTGCATGTATTGCTGCTAAGAAAGAGGCGCTAGTGAATTTTTTAACTGACCCACAGGAGGGAAGATATACACTTAGACCTGCTGATATTTTGATCTTTGGGTGGATAGGAGGAAAACAAGCTTGTGTAGATTTGACAGGAGTTTCACCGTTGGTGGGGTTGAAGATCGGGACATTCACAGCAGGGCATGCTGCTCTTAAAGCTTCTTTAGCAAAAGTGGTGAAGCACGAGAAAGCCTGCACGGAGAATCAACATGCCTTCATCCCTTTTGGTTTTGACATATTTGGCTTCTTAGCACCGAAAGCTATTGAGCTTTTAAAGAGTATCCAAAAAGTGATGAACAACAATGTGATGGATCCTAGATCTATGGATATAGTGTTTAAAAGGATTGGCTTTGCAATTCAAAAAGGTCTAACGGCGCAGCTTGTTGACCGCTTGCCTTCTGTTTCGATGTAAACTTGCATTTTGGATTTAAGAATGAACTGAAAAAGGAATTTATTTCTTAATCTGTATGGTTTCTAAATACTTTTATGCGAAAAAATATATTTTCTACTAATTCATCTGGCAAAATGGAGTTACAATAGACAGAAGTCAAATAAACCCACTAAAAACTACCATTTTTATACTTGTCACGAACTTGTGGAATTTTATTATTTCAATTATTTTGTAATTCCTTGGTAGGATTTTATGTTTCTCAACTTTTATTTTACTTTAAATACCTTACCAATCGCTATTTACACAAATAAAATTTTCTTACGGATTTGTATTTCATTGTTTAGGTTAGTGATAGTTTTTTGGATAATCTATTAGATTTTTATTTAAGGGGTTGATGTTAATTATCAATAAATTATTTTATTTCTTATTATCTAACGGCCCTCGGTATCAAAAAGGTGTCGCCCTTGTAGACAGTTTTCCATACTTAGGGCGTACTTTGTCCTAAGTATAGGGGGGTGTGCTCCCCGATTTCTGTCATTCATTTCGATCCTCTCCAATTGTCTCCTCTTCTTGTCTATACTTAGGGATATCTGACCCTAAGTATAGGGGGAGAGAATCTGAGTACGATCTGTTCATTCCCTCCCTTGACCCTCCCTGCGTTATGTACAGTCTGATATACTTAGGATTATTTGATCCTAAGTATAGGGGGGACGGTCAACTTCTCATTCGTTTGTTCATCCATTCCTTTATTTATTTATTCTTTAGACTTGCCTATACTTAGTACGAGTTATGTTTTCTCTTTTCTCTCCGAGCTATGAGGACATAGCTCAAGCTAAGTATAGGGGGTCGTATATACTATGTATATACTTTAGCCATAACTCATACTTTCGTATTCTTATAATAATATGGCTAATAATTCATTAAAATTCACTAAAAACCTTAATAAAAAGGTGTTTTGTTCCTCAAATTATTTTTGTATTTATTGATTAATAAATCAGGTGAAAATGTTTTTTGCAAAATGTTTGAAAAATAGTTTGAAAATCTCTGTGAAAATCTATTGAAAACAATTTTGAAAACGTTTTGTTACATGTTTTCAACCTTTGTAAAAATGTGTGGTTTGTAAAAATTTATTTTCTTTTTGTGAAATAAAATGTTTGAAAAATGATTTGCAAATGGTTTGAAAAGTGGTTGCAAAAATATTTTGAAAAATCTATATATACTGTTTGGAAAACCTTTGCAAAATGATTTTCAAATGTGTGTACATGTTTGTAAAATGTTTGTAAAAATTATTTTGGACTATAGTTTTCAAAAATTCTTTGAAAAACTTGTGTCAAATAAGTTTGAGGAATATATGAACATCTCACCAAAATCCACTATGTACTTATAAAATTGATCACTTACCCTTGTAAATTCTTGAAATCCACTTCTTGTAGATATATGAAGCACTCCCGTGTACATATTTTCACCTAGTTTTCAGCCAAAATCTTTTTGTTTTCAAAAATCCTAAAAACATTTGCAAAAGTAAAATCCAAAAACATTTGAAAAATCTTTGTGAAAAATACAAAAAAATGCATATGCATCATCATCATCTTTTCAAAAATCCATAAAAAGATTAAAATCTTGAAAATTGCATCACAAAAAAATATTTTCTGCATAGCATTGCATAGCATGAGCATTTTTCGGATTGAGTTTGATAGTTGAACAAGTCTAAGTAAAATCCGGAGATTGGAGCTTGATTGGACCTTAAAATCTACCTGATAACAGGAACCTTATAGGAACTGGGTTTGAGGTACTTCAGGTCTAGTTGACTTAATTCTTTGAGGATCAAGGGACTTGGTTCAATTGATTCTTGACTACCTAAGTAGAATATTTCAGAGCACACGCACGACTCTTGTTGATAATGACCTAACTTGGACATATGCACCTTTCACATGGCTCAACTCAGTTGGAGTGGTGAGGGGATTGGATTTGCCGGTATGAGACGCACACAAGTGGAAACATTTGTCCTCCTCTAGGGAGGGAAGTGCACCCCAACCCGTCCAGTGATAAGGAAGTCTAAAGACAGGAGGTTGTGGGTTGCGCTAAAGCTTCAAAAGAGGGATAGTCTACTGGCTCAAGAGGAAAAACTCCTTATGTAAATGCTGTTGTAAATAGTATTCAAAAAAAAATGTTTAGGCATGTACAAAAATAAAAAGCCTGCAAAGTATGTACAAATGTTGTAAAGTCAATAAGCAAGCTTGAGTTCCAAAGTCATATCATGTGAGCCTGCAGCAGGATGACTTGACTACATTGGTCTTGCATCCCAGGATAGGTAGCTACACTGGCTACCGTCCATTCTTCTCTTCACCCCATCCTCTTGAGCTGGTTGCCACTTGAACTTAGAAGGTAATACCCCGCTCCTCGAGGATGGAGTTGTTGGATTGAGAATCATTGGGTTGTCGTACTGGAGAAGTCAGTTTCTTTGCCATTCTAGTTGGGGAGAGCCACCATCACTTACCATGTACGAGTCAGACTCATAGTCGTAAGAGTTTGCGTATGAATTGAGATATTTCTGACCTGGCTATTGAGGAGACTTGAGCAGAGTTTTGGGATTCTCAAGGACTGTTGGATTTCAAATTCGGTTCTCATTAAGGTTCCGCCCGCACTAAAATTCCAAAGGTCCGGCTTAAGCTTCAAACTTTGATTTTGTGAAGACAAGTTTGACAATTCAACTAAACCCAAGTTATTCTTTTTCTTTTCTTTCTTTTTCTTTTTCTTTTTGCACTTACTGCATAAGTGTTTGCTAGGGACTAGGAAAGGTAAAGTATAGGGGGATGATGAATCCACATTTCATCATCTTTATTCTATCATTTTGGCCTCAAAAACCCTAGCAAATGCCTGTAAATACCCTTAATTTCGTCATCTTAGCATTCATGCATGTGCATCCAATTAGTGTATAAAATACTGTAATTAAAGCCAAAATTATAGAATAAATAAAAGAAAAGAAAAAGAACAAAATATTGTAAATATTTTATGACCCAAAACCCCGAGACCTAGGCATCTTGATGAATAGGTCGACAAGGAATAAAGTAGGGGGAGATAAGGTCAAATTACAGTATAAATACCTATACTTGTCATTCATTCTTTATTCATTTTGGGACCTATTTTTGGTTCCACTTTTTATACATCAAATAAAGAAACTTTGTACATGAAAGTTGTAGATAGTTTCATATAGAAAAATATAAAATTGATTTCACTGAAAAGTAATATACATATAAAATGTTATGGTCTGAATAAAAATCCAGAATCCCAACTTCCCAGACCCGTATCTCACAACTGAAAACTCCAAATGCAGCAAACTCACCTTTAATTGTATATAGAATAAAATAAGCTATTTAATGGCAGTGGTTTCGCATTTGGCGGAGCTACGGTTTGAAAGTTGAGTTTTGGACCCACATTGTACAATTGTACTGATTAAAATATTCAATTTATTCTTTATTCATTATTTTTATAATTTTATATTTTTATAATTTTGTAAATATTACTTATAATAATTAAGTACATTACAACATGAATAAAAACTCAAAGAAAATACAAAATAAAATTATATGTATATAGAATACATAGGTACTTTATCTATAAATATACATATATGATACATACTTCTATTTTATTAAATATACAAAACACATAAATAAAATAAAATAAAAATATATTTGTGTGTATAAAAGTATTTTATGATTTTATAAAATACTAAATAAAAATAATAAAACTAAAATACACAAAATAAAAATAAAAGAATAAAATATATAGATATTATACCTATAAGGGGTATAAAAGTAAACTTGTAAAAATATAGCCCATAAAAATAATTAAAAATAAGAATAAAATACTACATAAAATAATAAATATTTTTTATTTAAAAACCTAAATCTAATAATACCATTTACTATTTTAATTTGAATTAATAAAACAATTTTTGCAGGTTTTTCCTGGTTGGTCCACGTGGACCAACCAGGTGGGTCTGACAGTTGTCCTCAGTCAACTGTCTGACCCCCCTGTTATTGTCAGATTGTTGGTTTCTCCGCCCATTTCGCGTATTTATCGAGGTCTAGTTTTTCCTCCTTTCGTGATGATGTCTTCTGCAACTTTGGTCCACTACCATAGGGCATATACACCCTTGGCTCTTCTCGGGCTATGGATCATTGCAACGCTCCAGATCTCTCGATTTGTGAGCCGCATTCGTCAACCATTCAAAACAACCCGTAGTCCTCCCTTCCATCTTTGAACCGCCTTTGGCCAGATCCGGGACCTCCGAGGAGTAGCTGACCGATCCCCGGTGACAGAGGGTGATCTCCGACCTCGTTGAGGTGCAACCCAGGAGCTCCTGGGCGTGTTCCAAATCATCTCCGGCGGATGTGCCGCCGTGAGGTTTCCACCTCGCCTTCCAGGGCTTGAGGTCCATTTTTATCCATTTTCTTTGCGTTATTATTGTCGCAGTAGCCTTAGGATCGCATCCCCCTTCGCCAATCATCCACCGATCCCCACCAAACTCCCCTCGCCGAAGCTTGCTCCGGCGAGCTTCTCTCTCACCACTCTCCATTTTCTTTCGCTGCTAGGTATGGCTCGGCACTTTGCCCGTGCCCTCCCCTAACGTTTTTGTAGGTTGCAGGAGGCTGCGAACCCCCCTTTTTGAGGGTCGATTTTGCAGAACGTGGTACCTAGAGCCCCATCGCCTCTCCGATTTCGCCGCGGCGCACCTGGGCTCAGAGACCCATTTTGGCCCTGCCGTGAAGTTGGGGAATCTTCCAGGCATCGTCAAGAGCATCCAGCGACGAGAACGAAGGTCGGAGCAACGCCTGGGAGCCGATCGAAGTTCGCGAGGGGAGGAGTTCTTCCATGTTCTGGCAGGGGAGGTCCCAGCCGTCCGATCTACGAGGAGCTCCAGATCTCACTATGGCCGTTGGATTCCGATCATCCCCGTCGTTCGATCACGCAGAGATCTTCTAATCGGGGCCGTTCAAGGCCGAAGCATCATCGGGCTCCACAGAGCTGACACGTGGCGTAAGTGATTAGTGGAGCGCCGTTCGATCACGAACAGGAGTGGACCGTCAGGATCGTGACAGGTGGCGACACTGAACCATCAGCCGTCCGATCAATTCTGCGCGGGTATTTTGTACTTCACCCCCTTCGTTTTTGTCTATTTATTAGGAAATATCTAAACATTCATTGTCTGTGTTATATTTTTGTAACTTTTGCATTAGACCCCCCTTTTGTTTTGCTATATTCCGATTTAATCCCCGCCTGGCGCACGTGCTCGTCACGTGCGTCTGGGCATTTCGTAGAGGGATCCAGGGGATTTTTGTGTGTTCATTTTTAGTGCCAAAAGTTTCACATGCAGTTATAGAATTTCTGGGCATTTTACATTTCAACCCTCAGACTTTTCGATAATTGCTAACAAGTCCTGCCAGGCGCGCGTACCAGTCACGCGCCTCCTGGGAAATTTGCAGTGACACCCCTGCGAGTTTGGGAATTTGTGTTTGGTCCATAAATTCGAATATTAAGTGTTAAATTTTTGTGAAAAATTGCATGGATACCCCTGGAATTTTTGTGTATTTACATATATACCCCTGTCAAGTTGAATCATTTTTGTGTGCTTGTCTGATTTATTTAAGGCATCATTTTAATTCGAAAAATTCTCAAAAATTCAAGTTAAGCTCATGTTCACTTACACTTTCAGTCATATTTTTAGTTTTTGATTTTATTGCATTTTCATATTTATTAAAAATAAAAAACTTGCCATTTCAGTACTGTCTAGCTTAGAAAATACCAAAAAATATTAAAATACCTCGAAAAGTTCCACAAAAATTACCTACTGTCTATTTTAACTTATTTTAGTGTCAGTCCAAAAATCACTAAAAATTTCAAAAGAAAAACCTTAAAAATTAGAAAATACTTAAAAACTTCAAAAAATTCTAAAAAATCATAGAAAACTCCAAAAATACAAACTCAATTCATGTTTCTTCCTTATTTTATTCTCTTTGTTTTAAATCTAATTTGGGAAAATTTTGAGATCATCTGATATTTTACCTTCCCATTTTAGTCTCGGTCAGATTGTTAATTCATTGTTTTCTTTATTTCAATTTTTAAAAATACCAAAAACATTTTAAAAAATACCCAAAAATCACAAAAACAATGAAAAAATTATAAAAACACCAAAAAGATTTTATTTCTGAATTTTTGACTATTTTTCCATATTTTTCTAAATATTCTATCCCCTCTTTTATTATATAGCTTATAAATTCCAATATTGAAAAAGAAAAAATATATAAAATATAAAAATATAAAAATTAGAAAATTTAAAAAAATCAAAATACAAAATTAAAAATTAAAATAAAAAAATTAAAAATTAAAAACCCACAAAAATAGTTGCATTGCATAGTGTAGACTTAACATTTCACATTCACACACACACACACACCCCTGTTTGATCTACCATGTTTCCTCCCTGTGTTCAAACTCTCTGCATACTTGCTCTATACACCATTTATGTAGAGTTAAAAATAAATTTTAACTTCACATTTATTTCTTATTACTTGATCTATAGTGTGGGTTAATTGTTGATTAAATATGGGATTCTGTAGTGGTCAAGGCACCGACTATTGACTCGCCTTGTCAGTCGATACGACCGCTCTCAATTCTGTGTTTATCAAATGGCGCCGTTGCCGGGGAGCAACAGCGCGTAGATCTCGTTTTTGCTTGTGTTGTGATAGCTTTTCTACTTTTTGTAGTTTCATTTATTTGCTTTTTATTTGATATATATTGTTGAATTGTCTAACCCCTCTCTTGTTTGACTTCTTGCGAGGAACGCGGATCGAGGGAGGAGCTCTCTTCTAGGAGCACCTACGCACCCACGTGAGGCGACTTGACTTAGCACGAAGGCGGGCGAGGAGAGGATTTTGAAGACAGTTCTAGCATTTTTATTTCATTGCAGTTACTTGTGTAGTTTGTAGTGAGAGAGAGATCCTTTATTCGTAATAATACAGGTACCCCCGGACATTTGGACTCTCGAGCCTAATTTCCAAGTGATTGTTCACTTGGGGGCTCGCTGCGGTTTTTGTCGGCTTTCTTCGCATTCTTTTTAGTTTGTTTTGTTTTTCGATTTTATTTATTTTGTGTGATTGAGCCCCTAGTTTTAGGATTGCTTGCGATAGACTAAGGCCAAACACTTAATATTTTGCATGCACTTATAGTCTCGTTTGGACTTTGTCAAATTTTAAACAGTTGATCATCACCTTCAATCCATCGCGTCGCGAGCTCTCCCTGCCAAGCGCTTCTCCTGAACTCGATTTGTCGAGAGGAGGAGGGGTGAGCCTAGACTGGACTCTAGGGTTGAGGATTGGTGGTCAACTTGTGGTTCTTCCCGATAATAGCAATTTCTGAAACTTAGGGCGATTTCATCGGCTTTTGCATTTACATATAGATAGGTTTCAATTCTATTGAGCATCTTTGCATGTAGAGTGCTGGAGGCAAAGTGAGCATTTCTCTTTAGCATTCATCATTGATTTGCCGCTTGCATTGCTTTTCCGACTCTCCCTCTGATTTTTGCCAACCTAGGTGCTAAGTAAAATTGAATCCTCGTTAGGCGTGTGCATTTCTCACTAAAAATCCAAAAAAAGTGATAATCAATAAAATCAGGACTGCTAATATTACTTGACCCTAAAACCGATCAAAAAGAACAATCTTGTATTTGGGCGAGTAATCCCCTCATTGTCTTCGTTTTACATTGCTCGCGCACATGCTAAGGATTAGTGCCCAAATCCCATTTCAGCCCCCTAAGTGTGTGTGCAAACTTTTCGACTGCTCACCTAACTCTAAAACAGACAAGATGAAAAGACCGCTCTTTGCGGTCTCTACCGAGTTGAGTAGGTGAATTGAGGGTTTGTCTTATTTCGATTTTTGTTTGTGATTGTTGTGTGTGTCCTAGATCATCTCTACGCACTTGCGCCTTCTTTTTCACTCTCTTGACTTGACCGACGTGCTCCCCCGAATCATTTCCTTTTGTTTTCGAGATGGACTCCTGGAGTGCATTCTATCTGGACTTTGCGGATCCCTCACTCGCTCCAGCTTGTCCACCTCCCTTTTATCAGGAGGACCCTCCTCCTACTTGTTCTGATTTTTGTACATACCCGCCTCAGCCACAGCATCACGATTCGGAGTTCTATCCACACCCACCCCCACCTGTATATAATCCACCTCCACCTTCACATCCACCCGAGTCTGACCTGATGGAGTCACCTCACTCGATCTTTATGAGTGATATCTTGAATCGGATGACAAAGCGCATTGATTTGATGAATGATGATCTTGCTTTCTTGAGGAAGAATCAGATTAATGCTCCTTTCGTCGGGGATACGGCTTCACTTGTAGGTGATCATGGGAGCTTGCAATCGCCAAAAATACAAAAAATGAGAAAAATATAAAAATCAAAAAAGAGTTCGGGAGACATTTAGTCGATTCATACCGTGAGGAGAAAGTCCACTTGCCAGAGCCCTTGACCACACATCCATTCACATTTAGTCCCACCTTTGACCCCGAGGATGCCGTTGTACAGACTGCGCTTGGCATGCCTCGTGTATATGCTGATTTTGATTTCCTCCCTTGTATAGAGGAAGTCCAAAAATTCAAAAAAATGTTATCTGAACCTGAAGTGGTGGCTACTATTCATGAGATTATCCGTGCCCCACTTAAGCAGGCCATGACCCAATTATTTGCTCCTCTTCCCAAGAAGAGAAAGCGGAGGAGCAGATCTGAGCGTCACATTTTGACCATGGCCACTGCCCACGCCATCACACACCGTCCCATTCCCAAGAAGAAGAACACAGCTACACCTTTCATCACTTACACCATCTTTGACTACACTTGTGATCGCACTCTCCTAGACGGCGGTGCTTCGATTAGCATATTACCCTTCTCACTGGTACAGTCTCTTCACTTAGGGCCTCTCAAGAAAACCAGTATGATCGTTCAGTTTGCTGATGGATCCATCAAGAGGCCGAAGGGTATCCTTGAAAACGCCGTCATTTCGATTCAGGGCATGAGCCACCATGTTGATTTTGTTGTGCTACCCATGGAGAGCTCCACAGGGGAGCCATCTCCAATCATCCTGGGATGACCATTCCTCGCCTCTGCGAGGGTCGTTATTGACTATGGATCAGGAGAGATTCGCTTCCGTCCTGATGACGAGAGCGAAGTATCGATCACCGCACCCACAGTTGTCCAGAGACCTGCACCTGATGCACCCTCACCGATTAATGATGACTCCGAGGCCTGTGACCGATCTGATGATATTAGAGATGTTTGCTTAGCAAAACCTGATGAGACCCGACGAATCCCCCGAAAGGGGAGGAAATCGGAAAGCATAGACCTTGCAGTTACTCCTCCTGGTGTGTGGCGATGTGTTGATGAAATCCAGAGTATTTACGTGATTGAACCATTTGAGCGGAGGGCAGATACCAAGACTAGACATGACGAACCTGGTTTGACTACTTCCACTGATAAGTCCGTTCCTGGCCACTCACAAGTAAAAATGATTGAGGTTGGTTATGATGTTGCCCATTATTTTGAGAGACCTCATGAGGAAACAAATGATCCGGGTGAGATTCTTGAGGACGAACAGAGTTCGTATACTTCCACTGATGATTTCGTTCCTTTTGATTTTGACCTGGAAAATCCCTCGCAAGACGACTCCGATTACACTTCTTTCGAGGATGATGAGTTTGTCCCATTCCACTTTGATATCTGCGAGACTTCCAAGGTCGGACCTAGCCGTACTTCTTCCGCTCACACGTCTGCGCCTTCACACCATAGGACCACCAAGGGAGAACCTAGCCATACTGCTTCCATTGATCAGTTCGTCCCTTTCTGTTTTGATTCCACTGAGGGCATGCACCGTGTCGACCCTGATCGGCTTCCGTCCATTGTGGACACCGATGTCGACATACACCATATCAGATCTATCCCTCAGCGGTCCCGTAAGAAGGTTTTCTTTCCACCTTCTTATGATCATCCATTTATGTTGTAGATTCTCCCCCGTGACCCCCTATCTATCTTCTGTATTGCTTGTCCACCCATTCTCGTGTTTGCCTTGCTTAGGACGTACTTTGTCCTAAGTATAGGGGGGTGGACGAGCCGAGTGTTCTTTCTTCGTTCGTGTCATCACTCCTGTTGTTGCCTATACTTAGGGCTTCTTTTACCCTAAGTATAGGGGGAGCGATGTGTATATCCTTTAATCTCTCATTCCATCTTCAGATCTCTTTTCTTCTTTTCTTCTTTTCCTTCTCTACCCTCTTTATGTATCAAAAAGGTGCCGCCCTTGTAGACAATTTTCCATACTTAGGACGTACTTTGTCCTAAGTATAGGGGGGGTGCACCCCGATTTCTGTCATTCATTTCGATCCTCTCCAATTGTCTCCTCTTCTTGTCTATACTTAGGGATATCTGACCCTAAGTATGGGGGAGACAATCTGAGTACGATATGTTCATTCCCACCCTTGACCCTCCCTGCGTTGTATACAGTCTGCTATACTTAGGATTATTTGATCCTAAGTATAGGGGGGACGGTCAACTTCTCATTCGTTTGTTCATCCATTCCTTTATTTATTTATTCTTTAGACTTGCCTATACTTAGTACAAGTTATGTCTTCTCTTTTCTCTCCGACCTATGAGGACATAGCTCAAGCTAAGTATAGGGGGGTCGTATATACTATGTATATACTTTAGCCATAACTCGTACTTTGTATTCTTCTAATAATATGGCTAATAATTCATTAAAATTCATTAAAAACCTTAATAAAAAGGTGTTTTGTTCCTCGAATTCTTTTTGTATTTATTGATTAATAAATCAGGTAAAAATATTTTTTGCAAAATGTTTGAAAAATAGTTTGAAAATCTCTGTGAAAATCTATTGAAAACTATTTTGAAAACATTTTGTTACATGTTTCAACCTTTGTAAAAATGTGTGGTTTGTAAAAATTTATTTTCTTTTTGTGAAATAAAATGTTTGAAAATGATTTGCAAATGGTTTGAAAAGTGGTTGCAAAAATATTTTGAAAAATCTATATATACTGTTTGGAAAACCTTTGCAAAATGATTTTCAAATGTGTGTACATGTTTGTAAAATGTTTGTAAAAATTATTTTGGACTATAGTTTTCAAAATTTCTTTAAAAAACTTGTGTCAAATAAGTTTGAGGAATATATGAATATCTCACCAAAATCCACTATGTACTTATAAAATTGATCACTTACCCTTTTAAATTCTTGAAATCCACTTCTTGTAGATATAAGAAGCACTCCCGTGTACATATTTTTCACCTAGTTTTTAGCCAAAATCTTTTTGTTTTCAAAAATCCCAAAAACATTTGCAAAAGTAAAATCCAAAAACATTTGAAAAATCTTTGTGAAAAATACAAAAAAATGCATATGCATCGTCATCATCTTTTCAAAAATCCATAAAAAGTTTAAAATCTTGAAAATTGCATCACAAAAAAATATTTTCTGCATAGCATTGCATAGCATGAGCATTTTTCGGATTGAGTTTGATAGTTGAACAAGTCTAAGTAAAATCCGGAGATTGGAGCTTGATTGGACCTTAAAATCTACCTACTAACATGAACCTTATAGGAACTGGGTTTGAGGTACTTCAAGTCTAGTTGACTTAATTCTTTGAGGATCAAGGGACTTGGTTCAATGGATTCTTGACTGCCTAAGTAGAATATTTCGGAGCACACACACGACTCTTGTTGATAATGACCTAACTTGGACATCTGCACCTTTCACATGGCTCAACTCAGTTGGAGTGGTGAGGGGATTGGATTTGCCGGTATGAGACGCACACAAGTGGAAACATTTGTCCTCCTCTAGGGAGGGAAGTGCACCCCAACCCGTCCAGTGATAAGGTAGTCTAAAGACAGGAGGTTGTGGGTTGCGATAAAGCTTCAAAAGAGGGATAGTCTACTGGCTCAAGAGGAAAAACTCCTTATGTAAATGCTGCTGTGAATAGTATTCAAAAAAATGTTCAGGCATGTACAAAAATAAAAAGCCTGCAAAGTATGTACAAATGTTGTAAAGTCAATAAGCAAGCTTGAGTTCCAAAGTCATATCATGTGAGCCTGCAGCAGGATGACATGACTACACTGGTCTTGCATCCCAGGATAGGTAGCTACACTGGCTACCGTCCATTCTTCTCTTCACCCCCTCCTCTTGAGTTGGTTGCCACTTGAACTTAGAAGGGGATACCCCGTTCCTCGAGGATGGAGTTGTTGGATTGGGGAATCATTGGGTTGTCGTACTGGAGAAGTCAGTTTCTTTGCCATTCTAGTTGGGGAGAGCCACCATCACTTACACTGTACGAGTCAGACTCATAGTTGTAAGAGTTTGCGTATGAATTGAGATATTTCTGACATGGCTATTGAGGAGACTTGAGCAGAGACTTGAGCTACGATTTGAAAGTTGAGTTTTGGACCCACATTGTACAATTGTACTGATTAAAATATTCAATTTATTCTTTATTCATTATTTTTATAATTTTATATTTTTATAATTTTGTAAATATTACTTATAATAATTAAGTACATTACAACATGAATAAAAACTCAAAGAAAATACGAAATAAAATTATATGTATATAGAATACATAGGTACTATACCTATAAATATACCTATATGATACATACTTCTATTTAATTAAATATACAAAACACATAAATAAAATAAAATAAAAATATATTTATCTGTATAAAAGTATTTTATGATTTTATAAAATACTAAATAAAAATAATAAAACTAAAATACACAAAATAAAAATAAAAGAATAAAGTATATAGATATTATACCTATAAGGGGTATAAAAGTAAACGTGTAAAAATATAGCCCATAAAAATAATTAAAAATCAGAATAAAATACTACATAAAATAATAAATATTTTTTATTTAAAAACCTAAATCTAATAATACCATTTACTATTTTAATTTGAATTAATAAAACAATTTTTGCAGGTTTTTCCTGGTTGGTCCACGTGGACCAACCAGGTGGGTCTGACAGTTGACCTCGGTCAACTGTCTGACCCCCCCTGTTATTGTCAGATTGTTGGTTTTTCCACCCATTTCACGGATTTATCAAGGTCTAGTTTTTCCTCCTTTCGTGATGATGTCTTCTGCAACTTTGGTCCACTACCATAGGGCATACACGCCCTTGGCTCTTCTTGGGCTATGGATCATTGCATCGCTCCAAATCTCTCGATTTGCGAGCCGCATTCGTCAACCATTCAAAACAACCCCCAGTCCTCCCTTCCATCTTTGAACTGCCTTTGGCCAAATCCGGGACCTCCGAGGAGTAGCTGACCGATCCCCGGTGACAGAGGGTGATCTCCGACCTCGTTGAGGTGCAACCCAGGAGCTCCTGGGCGTGTTCCGAATCATCTCCGGCGGCTGCGCCGCCGTGAGGTTTCCACCTCGCCTTCCAGGGCTTGAGGTCCATTTTTATCCATTTTCTTTGCATTATTATTGTCGCAGTAGCCTTAGGATCGCATCCCCCATCGCCATTCATCCACCGATCCCCACCAAACTCCCCTCGCCGGATCTTGCTCCGGCGAGCTTCTCCCTCACCACTCTCCATTTTCTTTCGCTGCTAGGTATGGCTCAACACTTTGCCCGTGCCCTCCCCTAACGTTTTTGCAGGTTGCAGGAGGCAGCGGACCCCCCTTTTTGAGGGTCGATTTTGCAGAACGTGGTACCTGGAGCCCCATCGCCTCTCCGACTTCGTCGCGGCGCACATGGGCTCAGAGACCCATTCTGGCCCTGCCGTGAAGTTGGGGAATCTTCCAGGCATCGTCAGGAGCATCCAGCGACGAGAACGAAGGTCGGAGCAACGCTTGGGAGCCGACCGAAGTTCGCGAGGGGAGGAGTTCTTCCCTGTTCTAGCAGGGGAGGTCCCAGCCGTCCGATCTACGAGGAGCTCCAGATCTCACTATGGCCATTGGATTCCGATCATCCCCGCCATTCGATCACGCAGAGATCTTCTAATCGGGGTCGTTCAAGGCCGAAGCGTCATCGGGCTCCACAGAGCTGACACGTGGCGTAAGTGATTAGTGGAGCGCCGTTCGATCACGAACAAGAGTGGATCGTCAGGATCGTGACAGGTGGCGACACTGAACCATCAGCCGTCCGATCAATTCTGCGGGGGTATTTTGTACTTCACCCCCTCGTTTTTGTCTGTTTATTAGGAAATATCTAAACATTCATTGGTTATGTTATATTTTTGTAACTTTTGCATTAGACCCCCTTTTGTTTTGCTATATTCCGATTTGATCCCCGCCTGGCGCACGTGCTCGTCACGTGCGTCTGGGCATTTTGCAGAGGGATCCATGGGATTTTTGTGTGTTCATTTTTAGTGCCAAAAGTTTCACATGCAGTTATAGAATTTCTTGGCATTTTACATTTCAACCCTCAGACTTTTCGATAATTGCTAACAAGTCCTGCCAGGCGCGCGTGCCAGTCACGCGCCTCCTGGGAAATTTGCAGTGACACCCCTGCGGGTTTGGGAATTTGTGTTTGGTCCATAAATTCTAATATTAAATGTTAATTTTTTTTGGAAAAATTGCATGGATGCCCCTGGATGTTTGTGTATTTGCATATATACCCCTGCTAGGTTGAATCATTTTTGTGTGCTTGTCTGATTTATTTAAGGCGTCATTTTAATTCGAAAAATTCTCAAAAATTCAAGTTAAGCTCCTTTTCACTTACACTTTCACGCCATATTTTTAGTTTTTGATTTTATTGCATTTTCATATTTATTAAAAATAAAAAACTTGCAATTTCAGTACTGTCTAGCTTAGAAAATACCAAAAAATATTAAAATACCTCGAAAAATTTCACAAAAATTACCTACTGTCTATTTTAACTTATTTTATTGTCAGTCCAAAAATCACTAAAAATTTCAAAAGAAAAACCTTAAAAATTAGAAAATACTTAAAAACTTCAAAAAAATCTAAAATATCATAGAAAACTCCAAAAAATACAAACTCAATTCATATTTCTTTCTTATTTTATTCTCTTTGTTAAATCTAATTTGGGAAAATTTTGAGATCATCTAATATTTTACCTTCCCATTTTAGTCTCGACCAGATTGTTAATTCATTGTTTTCTTTATTTCAGTTTTTAAAAATACCAAAAACATTTTGAAAAATACCCAAAAATCCAAAAACAGTGAAAATTATAAAAACACCAAAAAGATTTTATTTCTGAATTTTTGATTATTTTTCCATATTTTTCTAAATATTCTATCCCCTCTTTTATTATATAGCTTATAAATTCCAATATTGAAAAAGAAAAAATATATAAAATATAAAAATTAAAAAATTAAAAAATTAAAAAAAATTAAAATACAAAATTAAAAATTAAAATAAAAAATTAATAAAAATTAAAAACCCACAAAAATAGTTGCATTGCAAAGTGTAGACATAACATTTCACATTCACACACACACACACACCAGTTTGATCTACCCCGTTTCCTCCTTGTGTTCGAACTCTCTGCATACTTGCTCTATACACCATTTATGTAGAGATAAAAATAAATTTTAACTTCACATTTATTTCTTATTGCTTGATCTATAGTGTGGGTTAATTGTTAATTAAATATGGAATTTTGTAGTGAAGGCACCGACTGTTGACTCGCCTTGTGAGTCGATACGACCGCTCTCAATTATGTGTTTATCACATACTCGCTCCAGTGAGCCGCAGCTCCGCGACCCCTAGCTCCTCCCCTCCGCGCGGCTGCCATCCATCGCCTAGTCGCGAAGGCACTCCACACGCGCCGCCCCCTGGAGCCACCGTGCGCGGTGCTCCCTCCGCGAGGCTGCCATCCATCGCTGGGTCGTGCCAGCACCCCCCTCGACCGCTCGGTGTCCACCCCTCTGCTAGTCGTGCTCACGCGCGGTTCACCAGCGGCTGCGCCTCCGCAGGTCATCGCCGGTCGAACGGCACTCACGTAGCCCCGCGCCTCTAGCCGCCTTCCCTCCGCCCTCCTGCCACCAGCCACAGATCTCCAGATTGAGAGCCACTCCGCACGCCTGCGCAGTGCGCCACCAGCAGCGGCTCCCTCGCAGCAGTGAACACAGCCATGCGATACGCGTCCCCCTCCGACTCGGCCCTCTTCCGCCAATGTCGCCGCGCAGCCCGCGCGCCCCGCACTCCACGATTCCCTGCCTATTGTGTGTCCTAGCATCGTTCTCCAGGTCTATTTCTTTTTTTATTTTTCTTTGTTTTGAGAAAATTGCACATTGAGTCCTTATGTTTTCTTAATTTGCAAAAGTGCCCTTAAGCACATTACAATTCATTCAGTTTTTATTTCTGTATTGCAAAGATACCCATGCATTTATGTTCAAATTTGGACAACAATTTAACATCATTTTTTAATACAAAAGTAGCATTTCGTTTAAAAATTAATTCTGTATATTTTGGCTATTTATTTAGATTTTTGTGAGCATTGGTTTGATGTCTGTTTCGATTTTTAAAACCTTGTATCAAGAAAAATGACTAAAGAGAAAATGAAAGAGCTTGACAATTGTCAATACTCCTATTATCCATCCGGGACCTAACTTTTTTTGCAATTACCCTTATGCCCCTATATTTTTAAAAAATCACAATACTGTCCTTATGCTGATACCATATAGGACCACATGTGTACTAATAAAATTGTTATCAATTTTGTAAAAATATACCATCACATATATAATTGTTAAAAAAATTGGAGTATAAATGTTGTTAGAAAGCCTTGGAAGAGCACAACCAAATATATAATATAACATGTTTATATTTATTTATATGAAATACCAGTCTAACTCGACTGAACCTGGTTGAACAATATAAACCAAATCAACAACACAACAATATGGTCTTTTTTCAATTTTTTGAATTCATAAGGTCATACTCGGTTCGATTAGTCGGTCTCATTGGTTCGACCAAAAAAATCCAAAATGGTATGTTATCGGTTTGATGTCTTTTTCGATTTTTAAAACCTTGTAGCAAGAGAAATGACTAAAGTGTGAAAGAGGTTGACAATTGTCAACGTACCTATTATACTCAGTAAATAAATAAGAGAAGATCGAAAGAAAAGGCATTGAAAGAGAAAGGATTGTGGTGTGAATTCGGGAATGAGAGAGAGGGAGATCATGTGTACTAAATGTTGAGAGAGAGATGGAAGGGGACCAAACTTTTTTTTTGCAATTACCTTTATGCCCCTATATTTTAAAAAATCACAATATTATCCTTATGCTGGTACCATTTAGGACCACAAGTGCACTAATAAAATTATTATGAATTTTAATAAAAAAATACCAGCACATATATAATTGTTAAAAAATTGGAGTATAAATATTGTTGGAAAGCCTTGGAAGAGCACAATTAAAATTCAAATATATAATATAGCATTATTTATATTTATTTATACGAAATACCGGTCTAACTCGACGGAACCTGGTTGGACAATATAAACCAAACCAACAACACAACAATATAGCCTTTTTTTCAATTTTTGTGAACTCATAAGGTCATAATCGGTTCGATTAGTTGGTCTCATTGGTTCGACCACAAAAACCAAAAATGGTACATTATGGGTTTGATGTCTGATTCGATTTTAAAAATCTTGTATCAAGAGAAATGACTAAAGAGAACATGAAAGAGCTTGACACTTGTCAACATACCCATTATACTCAGTAATGAAATAAGAGAAGAGAGAAAGAAAATGCGTAGAAAGAGAAAGGATTGTGGTGTGCATTCGGGAATGAGAGAGAGAGGGAGATCGTCTGTACTAAATGTTGAGAGAGATGGAAGGGGACCTAACTTTTTCTACAATTACCCTTATGCCCCTATATTTAAAAAATCACAATATTATCCTTATGCTAGTACCATATAGGACCACAAGTGCAATTATAAAACTATTATGAATTTCGTAAAAAATACCAGGACATATATAATTGTTAAAAATAATGGAGTATAAATGTTGTTGAAAAGCTTTGGAAGAGCACAATTAAAATCCAAATATATGATATAGCATTATTTATATTTATCTATATGAAATACCCATCTAACTCGGCTGAACCTGGTTGGACAATATAAACCAAACCAACAACACAACAATATAGCCTTTTTTCAATTTTTGTGAACTCATAAGTACAGACACGATCTTGTTAGAGACGTTTTATTTGATGTGCTCAGACGTGCATGTATTGCTGCTAAGAAAGAGGCGCTAGTGAATTTTTTAACTGACCCACAGGAGGGAAGATCTACACTTAGACCTGCTGATATTTTGATCTTTGGGTGGATATGAGGAAAACATGCTTGTGTAGATTTGACAGGAGTTTCACCGTTGGTGGGGCTGAAGATCGGGACATTCACAGCAGGGCATGCTGCTCTTAAAGCTTCTTTAGCAAAAGTGGTGAAGCACGAGAAAGCCTGCACGGAGAATCAACATGCCTTCATCCCTCTTGGTTTTGACATATTTGGCTTCTTAGCACCGGAAGCTATTGAGCTTTTAAAGAGGATCCAAAAAGTGATGAACAACAATGTGATGGATCCTAGATCTATGGATATAGTGTTTAAAAGGATTGGCTTTGCAATTCAAAAAGGTCTAACGGCGCAGCTTGTTGACCGCTTGCCTTCTGTTTCGATGTAAACTTGCATTTTGGATTTAAGAATGAACTGAAAAAGGAATTTATTTCTTAATCTGTATGGTTTCTAAATACTTTTATGCGAAAAAATATATTTTCTACTAATTCATCTGGCAAAATGGAGTTACAATAGACAGAAGTCAAATAAACCCGCTAAAAACTACCATCTTTATACTTGTCACGAACTTGTGGAATTTTATTATTTCAATTATTTTGTAATTCCTTGGTAGGATTTTATGTTTCTCAACTTTTATTTTACTTTAAATACCTTACCAATCGCTATTTACACAAATAAAATTTTCTTACGGATTTGTATTTCATTGTTTAGGTTAGTGATAGTTTTTTGGATAATCTGTTAGATTTTTATTTAAGGGGTTGATGTTAATTATCAATAAATTATTTTATGTCTTATTATCCAACGGCCCTCGGTTTTCCGAGACCCCGGCACCCCTAACGGGGCAGTCATCGTCATGTCATCTGCTTGTCGCAAATAAGGAAAGCGCTATCGTCGTGACGATCGCCCAGCAGGTTCACCACAGCCACCCGTGGCGTTTTTCTATCACCACTGCCCAGCAGGAATGCTATCGCAACAACCCTGGGAGAATCGCCGTTGGAGGAAATCCATTGCCATCGCCCAGCATAAATCTATTGTCATCGCCCAGCCGAAGACACCATCGCCCCTTGGTTCCAGCAGGTCACCGTCGTCTAGATTTTTTTCCTCTCCAGCATCTGGAGGTTCTATCATCCTCAGAGTCGAGCCGTCTCCAGCCCCTTGGAGATGCTTGCAGATTCTCAGTGCATCGCACTTGGAGATTTCATCATCACTGAATCATCTGACCATCGTTTCCGGCCCTCGTGCTTCCAGGACTGGCATCTGGTCCTGATGCCCAGCAACTAGAGCCGTCCAGATGCTCGTACGTTCTTATTTCCACATGTCCACCATAGGCATCCAGCGGCAGAGTGCGCCATCGTCTTTTGTCTACGCGAAGTCCAATGGATCCTTGCATCTCCGCACGAGTGGGCGTATCTCATGCTTCAACACTGGTAATGTTATGATCTCAACACTTTTTTAGGTCCACAGTTGAAATTTGTGCGTGCAGAATATAAGAAACTAAATAGGGCATATACTGTATTAGATTTTGTTTTGTTATGCACTGTAACAAAGCCACCTCTTGACCTTTGGAACATAGACGCCTCTTCAAGACGGGGGTGTTCACGGGTCAGGTACACGATATGTAACCTGCCCCGATCAATCATTACAAGGTCATGAGTCGACCCGTTCCATTCTGATGGGTTCTCCATTCTAACGTGTATCCAGATTATTTAAACAGCTCTATTATGTTCAGCACGACAAATCGTGAAAATTTTGGTGCAACACATGCATATTTCAAAATACTGATTGATCCGACACATTCCAATTAGGGATGCAAAGATATAGATATATCGATATTCGATCTGCCATCGTATCCATTTTGTACATATCTCGACATGTGTATCCTTAGATATCACTTTGACAACAACAAATATCCGTAACGGTCCCATATATCCCTTTTCATTAATTGTAGTTATAGATTTAATCTCAATCACACACACACAGTATTTTATGCCTTCTTTTTTTGAAACTAGAGGGGGTAACACAAACAAGTGCCCTCCCCAAGATTTGAGCCTTGGCCATTTGGGTTGTAGGCACATTGCACTGCCAACAAACCATTGAAGTGAGTTTTTAATTTTATACTTTCTTTCACCATATTTGATATAATTATTATGATATAAATACATATAGTATATTTATATCACATATATTTCATCCAATACATGTATATTTAAGTTAATCTATTGAATATTTCTAACGTTATTCATTCATATGCGATCAACATCTGTTTTACATACGTATATGTTTTTTTAAGGATATGGTAACCTAGTTTTCATATCCGTCGATGTCCTTATTCATGTCCATATTCGTACTTAAAAATGGATTACGATTTGGTAACACCTACATCCATATCTATGTCTGTATTCGATCGTTGATATCCCTAGTTCTAACAGATACCAAATTTGACGGGTACTCGAATCATTTGAATGTATCACATGTAACAGTGAGTATCTAAATTATTTGAATGGGTCGTAGTTCCTTGATTATTTATATACCTAGATATACATTTATATTTGAAAGACGTGTAATGTTGCTTCAAAATTGAGTAGGAAAGCGTGACACCCAACTGACATGGATGCAAATGGGTACGGATATATTTGTCCAATCCGCCATGATATTCGTTTATCAGCTTTACAATGTATATGGAAATTAATATCACTTTGATATCTACTTATATCTACATCTGTATTCATATAACCTTTATATATATAAATAATTGTAGATTTTTAAACTATATGGAATATAATTTTATATCTTCTTGTAATTATTACGAAATAAATACATTTTATATATTTATATCATATGCAATCTATCCAATATATACATATTTAAGCTAATATGCAAAGTATTGCTAATATTATATGGTATCCATTTGGTATACATTTTACATCCTTATTTGTTTTTAAAGATACAACAACAATAAAGCCTTTTCTCACGTTACGTAGGGTCGATTGTTTTTTTAAAGAAATGGTAACATATTTTTCATATTAATCACTATGGATCCGTATTTATATTTTAAAACAAATGAAGATATAATAGCATGTATAATCGTATCCATATCCAACCATTTGCAACTTTATTAGACGATTACTGCCTACCATGTCAGAGGGACGGGAAGAAGGGGGGACACTATGTTAGGTCATGGGTCAAGCTTCAAAGTCAGGCCATGGGTACCCATTCATGATAAGATCGGATCCCCACATGCTACGGGTCAAATAGTATTGGGTACTCGATTCGAAATACTTTGTTGGATATCCATAGGTTTAGGGTCGACCCGGATGGATCAGGGCGATTACCTATTTAACCTGCTAACCATGCACACCTAATCAAGAAGCTCCATGGTACTGCTGTTGCCTTCGCTACTATCGCCATTGCCGCCTCCTTCTCTGCCTCTCGCATAAGGTGAATGAGGCATGCGTCTAGTTTAGGGGTTTTAGTGTAAGTTTAGTTGTCCATGTATGAGTTTAGGATTTCATGGGTCAATGCACATGCTATTTCATTTCATTTTCAACATATTCTTATTGCTCAATGCAATGCATTATAAATGTTGTTAATGGTAGATTGGAAGGGGGTTTCTTCCGGTCACAGAGGGGAACCAGACAGGTTCCTCGCAGGCATCGCTTCTCTTTGTGGTTGTGGCTGATGCATTAGCAATGATGATGCGTTTGGCAACTGGTGATGATTGGTGTTCTGGGTACAGGAGGGAGGAGATATCTGTACTAATTCTGCATTATGCTGATGATATAGTGCTATTTCTGAGGGCCGAGACTGAGAAGATCCGACTGACATCTCTTATCCTGGACATTTTTGGTGATATCTCCGGGCTGCGGATCAATAGGGAGAAATCGATGGTTGTGCCATTCAACCTTTCCGAGGAGGAGTTGCGACATGCGTCCGGAGTGCTGGGATGCCCTATTGCTGCGCTGCCTATTACATACCTGGGGCTCCCATTGGTGACGGGGAAGCCAAAGTCTGACGATTGAAGGGTGTTGGTGGATGTTGGGAAAAATGAGAAGCTTGTTTATTCCATACGCCCTAGGCTCTCTTATATAAGAGAGTAGCCTATGGGTAAAATACATAAAGAGTCCAACGGGAAAAAGAAAATACGAAAAGGTACAGAAGAAAGTAACATATATCTCTACACTCCCCCTCAAGGTAGAGCATAGATGTTAATCATGCTCAGCTTGGACGAACACTTCTGGAACGACCCTCGAAGTAACGCCTTGGTAAAGATGTCTGCAGTTTGGTTCCTTGAGCTAACATGGGATGTAGAAATAAACCCCTTCTAAATCATATATCGTATGAAGTGACAATCAACCTCAATGTGCTTGGTTCGTTCATGAAATGCTGGACTATTTGCAATGAATAGAGCCGCTTGATTGTCACATTCCAGGGCCATAGGAAGAGGGACTTTTATATATAGATCTGTAAGCACAGCCTTCAGCCACGTTATTTCTGTACTGACATGGGCCATAACCCTATATTCAGACTCAGCACTAGATCTTGCTACAACCGTTTGCTTCTTGCTTCTCCATGAGACCAGAGAGTCTCCGACATACACAACAAATCCAGTGGTGGACTTCCTATCCTTAGGACATCATGCGTAATCTGCATCTGCACATGTTGAGATAGTAATCTCCTTGTCTTTCTTAAACAACAGACCTGCACCTGGAGATGACTTAAGGTACCTGAGTATCATATGTATAGCATCCATATGTACCTGACGTGGTTGCTTCATGAACTGGTTCACCCGACTCACAACAAGGGAGGTATCGGGTCTCGTAATAGTAACATAGAGAAGCTTGCCAACCAGTTCTCTGTATCTTCTCATATCCACCTCATCAGTGTCGTCATCATATAGTTTCATACTGGGATCCATGGGTGTAGTGGCAGGTCGGCAACCAAGCATTCCTGTTTCACTCAACAGGTCAATGACATATTTCCTCTGGGTCATTACCAACCCATGAGGATTTCTGACGAATTCCAGTCCCAGAAAATATCTAAGAACTCCAAGGTCCTTGGTGACAAATTCACGACCCAACATTTCTTTCGCCCTATGAATTTCCTATTCATCATCACCTGTAATCAAGATATCATCTACATACACCATAATTGCAATAGTACCTCTGGGTGTCTACTGTACGAACAAGGAATGGTCTGCATTGGAACGTCTGTACCCCTGTTTCTCAAACAGGTCTGAGAGCTTCTGGAACCAAGCTCTGGGGCTCTGCTTAAGGCCATAGGTAGCCTTATGAAGTTTACACACCTTAGAACACTCCCCCTCAACAACAAAACCAGGAGGCTGTTGCATGTAGACTTCCTCCTGCAAGTCACCGTATAAGAAGGCATTCTTGACATCTAATTGGTATAGTGGCCAATCACGAGTAACCGCAACAGAGAGGAGGATCCGTAGGGTGGAATGGCGAGCAACCGGCGAGAATGTATCAAGATAATCCAACCTATATGTCTGTGTAAAGACACGAGCAACCAGGCATGCCTTGTATCTGTCAATGCTGCCATCTGCATTCTGCTTAACTGTAAAGACCCACTTGCAGCTCACTGTAGACGCATCAGTAGGTGCAGTAACAAGGCTCCAGGTACCTCTTGATTAAAGAGCAACCATTTCTTCTTCCATGGCTAAACGCCATCGACTATCCTTCAACGCATCTCGATAATTCCGTGGAATATCTACCGCTGATAGTGCAATGACAAAGCTCCTGAAATCTCTAGTTAAGCGATCAAAAGACACAGTAGATGTTATTGGATATGACGCGCAACTGCGCTTCTGCTTCCGAAGAGCAATAGGTAGATCCAAATCACCTGCCTCCTCATCTGGCATCTGTAACACATCCTGCTCAGGGAAATCGTCAGATCCATCAATATTGATAATATTCTCAGAACATACCTTAGGCGAGCTAGATGATGAGCGGTGATCATGAGCAGAAGCATGCCTACGGGTATAGTGGAATGGCAACGGGGAAACATGAGCGGTAACATGAGGTGTAGGGGATGGTAGTGGTGGAGATGGTAATGGTTGAGGTGGTGGTGGTGGTGGTATGTATATAGCTTCAGTAGTGCAAGAGGATACCAACTGATCACCTGTAGATGAGAAGTACATAACAGACTCGAAAAACGTAACATCAGCACTGACGAGATACCTCCTGCGCAATGGATCATAACATTTGTACTCCTTCTGTGTTATGGAGTACCCGACGAAAACACACTTGACAACCCTAAGAGAGAGCTTGTCAATCCCTGGAGACAACTGGTGGACAAAGACAACCGAGCCAAACACACGAGGAGTGAGGGAGAACAATTCTTTGTCAGGAAAAACAAGGGAGAAAGGAATCTTTTTTTTTTGACGCTCAAGGGAGAAAGGAATCTTCTCACCTAAGACAGACGACGGCATACGATTAATGAGATAACATGCTGTAAGAACAGCATCGCCCCAGAAAGAATGAGGGGCATGACTCAGTATGAGAATTGACCTGGTAACATCAAGTAAATGACGATGTTTCCTTTCTGCAACCCCATTTTGTTGGGAAGTATATGCACAAGATGTTTGGTGGATAATCCCTTGAGCTGAAAAATAATTGGAAAGAGTATGAGTACAAAATTCCAAGGCATTATCACTTCTCACAATTTTTACAGATGCAGAAAAAACATTACGAACTTCATTGATGAAATTTATGATAATATTCCCCGCTTCAGATTTATTCTTTAACAGAAAGACCCAAGATGCACGAGAGAAATCATCCAAAATAACCATATAGAACCTGTGTCCCTGATGATCAGAAACACGACTGGGACCCCAGATATCGACATGAAACAACTCAAACTTGGAGGTACTACTCCGACACAGACGACTGGGAAAGGTAGACCGATGATGCTTTCCCAACTGACAAGCCTCACATTGGATGGACGTGTGAGGTGAAACCTGGGGTAACACATGACACAGTTTCTGAAGCGGTAGATGTCCAAAGTGCAAGTGCCACAGTAATGGGGAGATGGATCCAGCAGGTAGAGAGGAGGCTTCGACATAAGGGGTCCGACTAAGACGATATAGGCCGCCTTGCTCATAGCCACACCCAATCACATTGCCCGTAAGGATGTCCTGAAAAATGAGAGAAGATGGATCAAAAATTGCTCGACAATGTAAATCCTTTGTAAGTTGGCTAATGGACAATAAATTCATAGAGAAATCCGATGCATACAGCACGTTCTTGAGGTGCATAGAAGGTGTCAGGCTAATCTCTCCCTGATCAGTGATAGGAGAATGCGTCCCATTGGCAATACCCACAGTACGACCTGGAGGGGATCTGTCGGTAGGCTGTAAGTAGGCCCTGATCACCACACAGATGATGTGTAGCACCAGAGTCCATAATCCACTCTAAAGTATCTGATCCACTACTGCTAGTAAATGCATAGGTATTGGTGGATGCAGAAGCAGCAACATCGGGGTGACTATCCGAAGAAGGTACTGATGCTACTGGGCCAGATGGAGGAATAATGCCCCTCAGACGGGCTACAAGGTCATCAAAGCGCTGATCTAGAGATGAAGCAGATGTAGGCTCAATCTGTTCAGCTACTCGTGTGGAAGCAGGAAATCCATGTTTGGAGTAGCACGCGTCTTCAGTATGCCCAGAACGGTGGCAAAAAGTGCAGGATGGCCGAACACGACCCCCTCTACCCTGAGGTCCACGACCACGGGACCGATGATGACCTCCACGACCTCGATTCGCTGCCATGGCTGAGGCGGTCTGATTTGCAGTGGATGAAGGAACAGTAATGCGGCTCAGTCTGTGAAATGCTTCCTCCATCGGAGGAATGGTGGAGTCCGCCAAGATCTGGGAGCGTGCAACCTCGTACTCTGGATCTAGAGCCGCTAGAAATACACCTACCATAGTGGCATTCCGGTAGGTCTTCTGTTGCTCAGAAGTAGCTGTGAGAGGCATGAAGCTGTAAAGCTTCTCAAACATTTCTCGTAAAGATGTATACAATGAGTGTAGAGGTCGTCCATTCTGCTTGATAGTAAAGATGCCATGCTGGAGTTGCATAATCTTCGTCTCACTCTTTGCCTGGGAATATGTAGCAGCTAGAATGTCCCACATTGCTTTTGCAGTGGGCTGATGAAGGATATCATTGACAATCTCAATTGCCAGGGTTCCTGATAGCCAAACCTTGGCATATGCATCATCTGCCTCCCACGAGGCATTGACTCCAGTCTTCTCAGCAGGCTCTTCTTCGGTAAGAATGTGCTTCTTACCAGTTGACTTCATCATACTCATGAACTGCATTGTCCATAGTTCGTAATTTGAACCATCCATCTTCACAATAGGCGCTGGACCTCTAAAGGCGCCTGTAGATGGGATGTCTGCCTTGCTTTCTGTCATTATGATAATGGAAGACTAGAGTGGTAGACTGAAGATACGATCTTCTACACGGACATTAACGGGTTTAGTTGCATGTGTAGACTCAAGCAACCAAACCCATTAATTTGGAAATGCGCGCGCGGAACAAGTGCTGGAGTCGCACACGCGCTGGCCTAGGGCTGCACGCGCACGGAAGTCAGGAGCTTCACGCACACTGATATGCGCACAGGAACACGCACAGATGCACGTGCAGGAGCGTGCACATGCGGCTTACATGCACGTGCACAGGCGCACCGTTGCACAGATGCACAAGGCGCACAAACGTGCAGGCACGCAGGGGTGCGCATAGATGCGCATGGGTGCGCAGGAGTGCGCACAGACGCACAGGAGCGTGCGCTAGTGCGGCGCGAGACCGAGCGATGCCGAGGCAGAAGCAGCGAGGTGCGCGCGCATGCGGAGGCGACGCGAGACCGAGCGCAACGATGCCTGGGACGGCGCGAGACGGAGGCGGTGAGGCATGCGCACTGAGAGGCGGAGAGGCTCGCGCGCGAAGGGCTCGAGGGTGGAGGCTAGGGTTAGGGTTTTGGTTCGAGAACTCCGGTCTAGGACCGTCGCTCTGATACCATGTTGGGAAAAATGAGAAACTTGTTTATTCTATACGCCCTAGGCTCTCTTATATAGGAGAGTAGCCTATGGGTAAAATACATAAAGAGTCCAACGGGAAAAATAAAATACGAAAAGGTACAGAAGAAAGTAACATATATCTCTACAGTGGAGAGACTGGAGATGAGGATGGCGGGGTCGAAGGCGTTGACGCTTTCGAGGGGTGGGAAGTTGGTGCTTCTGAAGCACATTCTCTCGACTCTCCCTATGTTCATCCGCTCCACGAGGGCTTTGCTGGTTGGAGTGTACGGTAAGATTGAGGCCATCATGAGGAGATTCTTTTGGGCGGATGGCAGACGGAGCAGGAAGGATCTCCACCTGGTGGACTGGGATAAGGTGATGACGTCAAAGAGCAAGGGCAGCTTGGAGGTGATGCGAATGGAGGAGATGAATAAGGCTTTCATGGTAAAGTGGGTGGTTCAGCTGTGGGGGAAGTCCGAGGATCTAGTGTGCCCTTGTTGATGAAGATTTATGGTGTCACCATGTGGCTGGGGGCTACCTCAGGACGTTTGCCATCATCCTTGTGGAAGGGGATTACTGCGGTTGTTCCTTATAGATCACTGCCAAGTTGAGACCGATGTTAGGGAATGGAGCTGGGTTTTAGTTTTGGAGAGATGATTGGATAGGAGACGATGTGGAGGGGGGCCGATACCCGCGCCTTAGGAGGCTGGCGAGGGATGGCGATACAAGTGTTCCATAGGTGTAGGATCATGTGGCTTGGTCTCTGGTGTTCGCATTGCCCCTATTAGATTGGTAGGTAGAGGAGTTCCTTGCTCTCCAGATGAAGCTGTTATAGTGTAGGGGTCCGTCTTCGAGCAGAGATCATTAAACCTAGGGAGATGACAGGTTCTCGGTGAAGAAGGCTTACCATTTTTTCGTCGACAGTGAGTTGGAGGTTGATGCAACCTAAATGAGTAATGAACTAAATGGCATTCCTAACAATTGAACTAAGGGACTAAAATGACGAAAACGAACAAAATGATGTATGATACGCAAAAATCAGCAACGATAGACGTTAAGATACTCAAGTTTAGCACTGGTTTCTCCACAAACTTAGGGCAGCACGAATAGTTATCGATTATGGAAAATAAATAGCGATATTTGCGGCACGGAATCTCAATACTTCACCAAACCAATTAACAATATAACAATCCACAACTAATAATATGCGGTGGAGTTTAAATGGTGGAGTTGGCGCTCATACCGCAACCGGCAAGGGGAAAGAAGCGGGCTTCAGGTCTGGTCGGCGTTGCTCTCGAACTTGGAGGGCTGGCAACGGACCGGGAGGGCTCCGTCGCCGGTTACACGGGTCGGCGGCTGCTCAGACCTTCGACTGGCGGCAGTACGGGTCTTCACGGAGGAAGGAATCGGCGAGGCACGCTGGGTTGGGCTGGAATATAGGGGGAGGGCGGTGGCGGCTCGGGGTGGAGAACCTGGGCGGCAGGTACGCGTTTGGAGGGCGCGCGACAGAGGTGGGATGAAGGGCGAGCGGTGCGGCGTGGAGGGGAGATGCCGAGATGGGGGGGGGGAAGGTGGCGTGGGGGAGAAAGGGCGCAGGCCGTGAGAAGGGAGGGAAAGGGAAGGAGAGAAAGGCGGCGGGCGGGGTGGAGTCGGGGAGAAGAGGCGAGAGGGGGAGGAAAAGAGAGGCGGCGGCAGGGAGATAGGGCTACGGGGGAATAAGAGTAGTCGGGGGAGAGGGGAGTTTGCGGGACCGAGAGGAGAGAGAGAGAGAATTAAGTGAGGAAAATTTTCTTCATTCAAAACTTAATTCAAACCCTAATACAAGGGGGCCTTTTATAGAGGCTAATTCCACCAGACTAAGCAACAACTCTCCTAAAAATTAGAGAAATAAAGAAAACAAAAAAAAGAAAGGATAATAAGACCTTTTATAATGAGCCTTTTACATAGGACATAAATAAATAAAATAAACAAAACAAATGATAAATAAAATAAACAAAACAAATGTTCACTAAAATTGATATCATGCTGCATCAGAGGTAGTGGAGAAGATTAGGGTGGACATGGGGATTCATTTAGCAGTGTAGGGTGCCGAACCAGGTTAAGATTTTCCTCTGGCTATTTAGGCTTGGGAGGATCTTAATCAAGGGATACCTTGGGCAACTGTTGGGGGTGGAGGACGTTACTTGCGATAGGTGTGGGTCGGTGGTAGAATATTTGGATCACTTGTTCTTCTCCTACCCATGCTCAGCTGTGTGTGGAACCATGCCGGTATCACGTGGATACCGGGTTGGATTGCAATACATTTAGGATGGATGCTAGATCAGTTTGCGGCTTTGGACATGATGACATCTCGTTCCCTTTTGCTTTAATGTGGTCGATTTGGTGTGCCAGGAACAAGGTTTTTTTTGAGGGGCAAATGTTTAATGCTGGAAATGTACTCGGACTTTGTAGGGCGTATTCTGTATCATGGCAAATGTAGTATGATGTAACATGTAATCTGTAACCTGTAGCGTTTACATTATATATATGGGTCCCAATTTGGGATCCCATCCTGTTTACTTCAAAAAAAAGTGTTGTTAATATTTTGGTTCATATCGTAATTTTTTTAGTTAACATGTAGAAATTGTTTAGTTCATTTGGCTTTTAATGCATTAGTGTGTTATGTATGTTTTGTGACATACATATATAACATGTCTAGTGGAATGTTGTGCTTTTGTCATGTGTATGGGATGGTTTCGAGGTCTAATGTAGATACAAAAGAGGTCAGATAAATCAATTGAGATAAATTCAAAAAACGACAATGGTCGGGCTGATTGATTCTACAATACCATTTTTGAATAAGTGCGAGGTGATGGTTCAAAAAACGACAATGGTCGGGCTGATTGATTCTCAATCAAATCAAGATATACCTGTCGATTTAGGTTTTAGCTTTGCGGGGTGTGAATTTTGATGACTATTATTCCTGGTCAGTCGTGCAAAGGTATGAGATGCTAGACAAAAAGGTATAACAACAATTGGTACAGTGATTGGGATGAATCGTATAATGAATTGCCATATTTGTTTAAACATTGGAGACTTCCCTTCCTAGAATTGCTACAGATCTCAAGACATGTATGATTGCAAATGGAGAAATGTTTGAGGGGGCATTTTGGGCATTTATTCCACATATTTCAGCTTTAGATATTGCAAACATGCTGTTAGCATTAACAGGACACACGTGTATGGAAGGATAAGCAGAAAATCCTTATTGCTCGTGGTTCAATTATGCTAATCACATTGTTCCTCTTGCTTTTTCATTTAACAAGGATGATGAAGAGAGTTGGGTTTGGTTTTCAGAGATGATTAATATTCATGTATTTGGGGTCGTAGAGTCCCAACCTATATGTTAACAGACCACGCTCCTGTTATTTGTGCTGCTAGACAATGTCTTAAAAATTTAATTTCAACCTCCCTACGTGTTCCAACATTTGTATCTTTTTCTCGTTGCTGCTAGTAGCTTCAATAACGTCAACAAAAATTAATTCATGAAGAGATTGGTAATAAGAGCTGCTAAGTTGTATTCTCAATCCAAGTGGAGTAAAATATGGAAAAATTGAAAGAACAAGACGAGAATGCATCGAAATAGTTAGACAACCATAATTGCCTTAAGCAACAATGGACTCTAGCATTTGATGGTAAATATTGGTTTGGATATATCACAATAATTTTCAGAGAGCTACAATGATATTTTAAAGGATGCGAGAAATCTACCTGCTGCAATGTATTATAGTTGCATTGGATTTTTTTTCCAAATGTTATGGTGAGGCTTTGCTTTTCACGCAGTTGGACCTTGTGCCATTCTCGGTTACCATTATTCTACTTGGAGATTGATAGAGATGAGGATGCTTCACATATTAAATATATCGATCAGGGCAATTCAAATATTTGATTTCAAGGCCGATCGCCTGAAGTGCTCTTATTAGTGGAATGGGCAACAATATGTTCATAGACACAAAAGATATTGATGTATTTTTCTTTTGAACATGTACTTGGGGCCCTCCTTTTTGAATTAATGAAAATTTATTTGACTTAGTTAAATGTTACATGAATGATACTCCTCGATATGTTGGAATGTAATTTTTTGTGTTATTGAGTTAAATGTTATTTGAAGGAATACATGTAAATTTAATATTAAAAATTCCAGTACTACTTTTAGTACCATTTTGTAACAATGCAATTGGTAAAATGACCCACATTTCGAGGCTAATCCCATTGCTACAAGGACATCGCAGCAGGTGGCAGCTTGTTGCTCCTTATGCAATAAGCTTCCTCATTTAGTTTTAGGCCAAAGCCGTCTTTTCAAGAGGCAACTTGTAGTAAGCGATTTAATATAATGGGGCGGGCACCTAAGCGTGATTTCCCCTTGTTTGATCTCAAAAAAAAACTTGTTGTAAGCGATGTTAAGAAGCCTTTTGAAGAGGCGGTTATGTACCAATGGAAAGGAAAAAGGTGGGTGCTCGCCATTAGATGAAACCCACCACTTCAGTTATGTTCTAAAGGAAAATACTCCTCTTCTTTGTTACAATGTTTGCTTAAATCCATGTTGAAAAGATCCGACTGTCATAAGGCAACTTCCTAAATAATTTTTTTTTAAATATTATATCGGTCAGGTTACAAATAACGTTTTTTCCTAATACGATATGCACCCAATTTAGTTTCCTATATACTGCACACATGTCTTATCCTCGTCCGAAATTCTTGTTTGTGCAAGGATATGCTAGAGGTTGAGAGACAACTGAAAGTTTAGAGTCCTTTGTGTTATGAGACAGTAGATGTGGGTAGCATGAAGAACCATTGTTTGTCAGATCGTCAAGCATATTGAGACCAACTTTGCACAATGGTCACATATCTTCGTGGTGATGGTCAAAGGAGAGAGGAAACCACAATTTTCAGACAGGTTCCACTATTCAGACCAAAATACATGGCAGAGGACATGACAAATCTCTTGCATGTAACAAAAAATTGTCGCGGGGAACTGCCACCTAACCCCCAAACTTTGATTCTTTTTGGCGCAGTTTCAAAGAATGCAGAAGAGAGGGTAGTGGGACTGTATACATCAGAAGAGAGAACGATTGTAGGTCCCTTGTTATGATCTGTGTCATTTGACTTGCGAGAAATAGGGGAGTCTATGGATAGGGTAGGTCTTTTGAGAATTTGATACTGTTGGTGTTTAATAATGGCATTCATGGAAAGGGGATCTGTAATTTTTATCTTTAATCCCTTTTTGTTGGAATGACATTTATGGAGGATCACTAATCTCTATTGAGAATCCTTGTGCGTAATGTGCGTACAAATATGATAAAGAGTACAAGAAACTTAGTGATTATATTGGAACATCTTGAGCTGTGCTTTTTAGTAATAATGGTAACCTTCAGTTGATCTATGCATAGAAAAGATACTTATTTTGCTTTTCTTTTTGCTAACATTGTAATATGTTGTCAGGGAAAAGGGAAGTCCGCTGTTCAAGAAAGTGGAACTTTATTATGATGTCTGATTTCAGATTTGTTCGTTTCCCTGTCATAGGGAGTCATAATAATGCTGACCTGCCTAAGGTATTTCTCCTATATTCCTATGTTTCATATGCAAACATTAGTGCGTAAAAGAGAAGCGTAGAGAAATGGGGCATGTGAGTCTTGAAGATGATGGCTACTAACTATAAAGCAATATCTTGTCACCTTTTATATGAAAAATGGTTTCAGTATCCTATAATAGGAAGTTGTGCCTAGCTCCCCATAACTTTGCCTGCATTCATATATATACGGTGTCTGATTATTAAGGAGTTTTTTTTGAGCGTAGATGACCTTGTATTTCCACAATTGAATTACTGAGACTAATCCATGTTGCTTTTTTACTCTTCTTCCGAGATGTCTTTCTGATCATTGATTTGTGTTATGTACACAATAAAATAATGTTATTCTTCGTTTGTTTACGTTCTTTTATGGGCAAAATGATACATTTTAACTTTTTTTGTTTGGAACATTTTGCAGGCAGAACACTTTGCACTATATTTAGGTTACTCTTCTTGTTTATTCATCCAAAGGACATCGTCTATTCTTGTACAGATTCTAGCGAAGTTGGGTCAAGCAGTATCACTGCATGCCGTCAATTTCTCCAGATCAACATGTCTACCGTTTGCTTGTCTTACTGATTCAGTGAATAAACCTACACCACTTCAATTAGATGTCTCGTTACCATCATTTGAAGACATTCGATGGAATTATTCTCGATTTTATTATTTATTCAACACACAACTTGAAAGAAATATTGGCATGTAAGTAAAATTGCATTCATTCAGTTTTTTTCTTAAAAATTCTAATGATGTAGTTATCCGAGGGTACAAAATTTTATTATTTTTACGATTAGTTGGTTATCTAAATAATTTAATCATTTTATCGATTTCGTTAACTGGCATCCTTTTAGATGGACGCATGCGAGTAACGAAGTTAGTCCAAAAGAGGTTGCAAAAGAAGTTGTAGATAGGTAGTTGGAATATTGGCATTTTGACTGGCAAATCGATGGAGATTGTAGATACAATGGAAAGAAGGAAGATTCAGATACTATGTATCCAAGAGACAACATGGATTGGAGAGAAAGCAAGGGAGATCGAGAAGACATGCTTTAAACTTTGGTATTCATGTAAAGATAAGGGTATAAATGATGTTGGAGTGGTTCATAAGGATTTGAAGGATTGTGTGGTCGAGGTGCAAAGATTTGGGGATAATGTTATTTTGCTAAAAATAGTGCTTGAAGAAGAAATTCTCAATATCATCTTAGTTTATGCACCACAAATTAGTTCAGTGAAAGGATTAAACGAGGTTTTTGGGAGGATCTAGATAAGATTATGCAAGGAATCTCACAAAGAGAGATGATTTGCCTATGTGGAGATCTTAATGGACATGCGGGAAAGGATGCTTCAGGGTATGCTAGTGCTCATTGAGGACATGGCTTCAGGGATAGAAATGAAGAAGGAATAATCATTCTGGATTTTGTAATGACTTATGATCTTTTCATATCAAACACTCTCTTGAAGAAGAGGAACATTTAATTACTTATAAGAGTGGCCCGACTAGAACACACATATATTACTTTGCGTTAGGAGAAGAGATTAGTTGATTGCAAAGACTGCAAAGTAATCTCAGGAGAGAGTTTGACTACCCAACATCGTGGACGTGCAAATAAAAGAGGTGGAAAAGAAAAGGAGGGTTTTCAAGATCACTAGAACTAGATGATGGAATCTTCAATTGAAGCAATCAAGCTTTAGAGAGGATGTTTTAGAAGACTTATCTTGGGATTGTAATGAAGGTGTAAACGAGATGTGGAAGGTGTTAGCATCCTGTATCTGAAAGGTAGCCAAAGAGATGTTAGACGAATCAAAGGGAGGAGCTCCAGACCAAAAGGAGGCTTGGTGGTGGAGTGGAGGGGTGCAAGAGAAGCTCAAAATAAAAAAAAACATGCTTTAAAGCTATGTTTAAGGATCAAATAGATGAAACTGCCAGAAACTACAAAACAACGAAGAGGGAAGTAAAGAAGGCTGTAAGCGAAGCTAAATCAAAAGCTTATGAGATTTTGTACGAAAATCTTGACTCTAATGAGGGCCAAAAAGATATATTCAGGTTGACTAAAGCAAGAGAAAGAAAGACTGCAGACCTTTCTCAAGTGAGATGCATTAAGGATGAATAAGGTCACATGTTTGTTACTCAGAAGGATATAGAGACTAGATGAAATCAATACTTCCATAAGCTTTTCATCGGGGAAGGAAATTGAGAGATCACTTGGGAAGATCTAGCTAGTAGTGAAAGTTACTTGAATCGTGCAAGCTATAGACGAATACATAGGAATGAAGCAGATGAGGCTTTGATGAATATGAGACATGGGAAAGGTGTAGGACCTGATGACATTCTTGTAGAAGTTTAGAGAGTTTTAGGTGAGCGTGATTTGACTTGGCTTACAAATTTATTCAATGTTATTTGGCGAAGCAAGAAAATTCCTAAAGATTGGAGGAGAAGCATTGTGATGCCTCTTTATAAGAACAAATGAAACATTTAAAATTGTTCAATTACCGGGGTATCAAGCTGATGAGTCACACTATGAAAATTTAGGAATGTGAGATTGAAAGAAGGTTAAGGCAAGTTTCATAAGTAAAAGAAAACCAATTCGGATTCATGCCAGGTTACTCAACTATTGAAGCCATCCACTTGCTAAGGAAAATAATGGAGATTCATAGATCTTAAAAGAAGAACCTCCATATGATTTTCATTGATTTGGAGAAGATTTATGATTCTGTCCTACGAGAGATATTGTGGAGAGTTTTGGATAAGAGACAAGTACATGCCTTATACATTAACCTCATAAAAGATATGTATAATAAGACTTCATCTTGTGTAAGGATGCATTCTGGGAAGACTGGCTATTTTGACATCAACATTGGTCTGCATCAAGGTTTAGCTTTGAGTCCATTCCTTTTTACTTTGATTATGAGCAAGTTAACAAATCACATTCAGAATGAGATACCTTGGTGTATGCTATTTGCTGATGATATTATGTTGATTGATGAGACTAGAGATAGAGTATATGAGAAGCTTGAGTTTTGAAAACATACATTGCAGATTAAAGGATTTCGTATAAGTAGGACCATGGCCTCATATTTCAACGAAATTCCACCGAATTTCTCTGAAATTTCCATTTCTCCGGGTCACCGAAATCAAAACGCTACCTTATTTCTTTTTCCAGGATTTCAACGAAATATCACCGAAATTTCATCGAAATTGCATGTCTTGGCGAAATAACAAAAATAAGGGAATCTACCTTTCGCTTTCATCGAAATTTGCATATATTTATGAATTTTCACTTATTTATTTATTAATGTGTTTATTTGTTAGAGCATTTTATGTTGTTTAAAGAAGTTTCTTTAGTTAGTTTCTAAATTTTACATCTAAATCCAAACCAAATCAGTTAGCCACAAGATTTAAGAGTTAAATTCCAGTTTTAACTGAGGAGCTTTATTTTTTGTTCTTTTTTTATTTGATATATATATATATATGCTTTGATTAGTAGTTATTATATGTGTCACCTCATTCTTATTGACTAGGTGATTATCATGGCTTTTGCTTCCAGTTTAGTATTCAATTCTGACTCTAGGCAACATGTTGCTCTATATATCAAGTTATAAATATATGTGATGATTATGATGATAATATTATTTCAAAACTTATATTTATAATTCTATTTTAGAAATAAGTGCACTTTATATATCAAGTTATCAACATACGTGATGAATATTAAAAACCTTAGTTTTTGAAAAAAAGGCAGGTTTAGAGTCATTTCCAAGTTTTCCGATGATTTCACCAAAATTCTTTGAAATTTCTCTTTCTGAACATTACGGCAAAACGAAATCGAAATCCAAAATTTAAGGCGTTGCTTTCTTGCGGCTTCTCTCTATTACAAGGAATACGTACGGTTGTGTGAGGGCAAAGTTGTTAGGAACCTTTCAAGTCTTGTGACTATAAGTATTTGCCTACTATCAGGTTGGATATAGATCATGCTTGTGAATGCTCTGCAATTTCTTGGTGTTAGTTGATTTGTTTGTGTTTTGTATAGCATATATTTTACTATCACAAGCTATACAATGCATCTATTAGGCATACATGTTAGAAAGATTTGCGTTTATGCATGTGTGTTTCTTATTTTATTCTAAAATTAAATGCTTTTCTAAGTTGAAAGTATTTGATTAGATACAAGTTCTAAGATATTATTTCGATCTTCTATTTCTTACATAAGATATCATTTCGCTAGTACTCTTTGTTGACCTATGTTTGTCTCTGTTATTATTCCACTTGTCACCATTCTCATCATATTCAAGAGGTGAAAATAATGGCTTCTAATTTCAGTTCCGAAACTCATTCTGATTGTGAGCAACATACTACTTTTCTGACCGTTGGAACGATTTGATGGAAAATTAATGTAACATATCATATTAATATCTTATTATTAGTAAAAATGTGCATTTCTATCTTATTTATCGAGTTAAAGAATATTAAAAATCTTAATTTTAGACAAAAATGAGTTTTCGAGTAATGTCCCTAATTTTTGACCATTTTATCGAAATTCTACCGAAATTCCACTGAATTTCTCTTTTTAGGCCTACCGAAACGAAACTGAAATCCAACATTTAAGGCCTTGAGTAGGGCTAAGACTGAATATATGGAGTGCACTTTTAATGGAAGCAATGATGAAGGAATCGAGGTGAAGATTGGTGACGATAACATTCAGACGAGAGATTGTTTTAGATACTTGAGATCTATTTTACAACATGACGGGGAATTTGATGGAGATGTTACTAATAGAATAAATGCACGTTGGCTAAGTGGAGAGGAGCCTCTACTATTCTCTATGATAAGAAATTTCATTTGAAAATTAAAGGAAAGTTTAACAAAGTAGTCATCAGACCTGCTATGCTCTATGGATCTGAGTGTTGGCTTGTAAACCATAGACATGTGCAGAGAATGACAGTAGCAAAAATGAAAATGCTAAGGTGGATATGTGGATACACACACACACACACGTAAAGATCGGATTTGGAATGATGCAATCAAAAGGAAAGTTGGTGTAGCTCCGATCGAGGATAAGATGCGAGGAAATCGCTTAAGGTGGTTTGACCATTTGCAAAGGAGGTCAGCTAATGCACCGATGAGTAAATGCAAGTTTGGGATGTTGAGCAGGCTAAGAGAGGGCGAGAAAGGCCCAAGAAGTGTTGGAATGAGACTATAAGAAGGGATCTTAGTTTTTTGGATCTAAGCCCGAGAATGATGCAAGATAGATCTGAATGGAGGCAAAGAATCCATGTAGCCGACCTTAATGTGGCATAAGGCTTTCTTCTTCTTGTTGTTACTTGTTATTTTAAAAGTCAAATGACATATATTATTTGCTAACACGTGTTGATGAGTTGCTCTATTTTCTTTAACATTTTATGGATTTGAGTCGAGTCCACCTTATAGGGGTGCTTATGTATTTTTTTCATTTGTATGTGCTCACCCCAACACTAGCCTCTCGATAAAATAAGTCCGTGGCTCTCATTTTAAAATATTCGAGTTCTTCATTCTCATGGTTTTAGAGAAGTGATCATAGATCAATGTTTTGGACCCACACCCATCCCCACCGTTAACCTTTCCTCCGGTGTCCAATCCTCAGATCCATGCTGCTTAAGTGGCTCGGCATCACCCATCTTCTTACTGCTCGGCATCATTGCACCATACAAGAGTTCAATGTGGTTCTCCTACATGCCATCCAATGACTATATATTACTTAGCAACTCTATGCATCTTGGCTGTTCGTAATTTATCCAATCAGAAAGCTTCATCAAGACCTTTCCAATGAGTCGTTAAACACATGTTATTGAGTTATGTAGCTAAACTATAGAAATAAAATAATGACTTGATTATTCAAAGGGTCATATGGCTCTCTTATATAGAGAGGATAAATAATAAATAATACATACGTAATAAATAAGCAAATACAAAGTATCTTTCAACACCACCCTTTAAGATGGAGCATAAATGTCAATCATGCTCAGCTTGGAACATCTCTGGAATGACCCCATGGCTAGGGCTTTGGTGAAAACATGAGCTGTCTATTCCCTCGAGCTGATGTTGGAAGAAGAGATAAAACCCTTCTATATCATATCTTGTGTGTGATGCCAATCTATATGTAGTTAAACTATAGAAATAAAAAAATAACTTGATTATTCAAAGGGTCATATGGCTCTCTTATATAGAGAGGATAAATAATAAATAATACATACATAATAAATAAGCAAATACAAATTATCTTTCAACACCACCCTTTAAGATGGAGCATAAATGTCAATCATGCTCAGCTTGGAACAACATCTCTGGAATGATCCCATGGCTAGAGCTTTGGTGAAAACACAAGCTGTCTATTTCCTTGAGCTGATGTGGGAAGAAGAGATGAAGCCCTTCTATATCATATCTCGTGTGTAATGCCAAACTACCTGAATGTGTTTGGTCCTTTCGTGAAAAGCGAGATTGTTGACAATGAATGGAGCAACATGGTTATTGCGAAGCAACTGCGTAGGAAGAGGTATCTCATAGCTAAGTCTGTAAAAATGGATCTGACCCATATATCTCGGTGCTCCCTTGCACCATAGCTCTATATTATGACTCCACATCAGATCTAGCAACCAAAGTCTACTTCTTGCTTTTCTATGAGACCAAGAAACTCCCTACGTGAATCACAACACCATAGGTAAACTTCTTGTCTTTAAGACAATCTACGTAGTCACTATCTGCACATGCCATGATGACAAGAGAGGCCCCTCTTCGAGCGCATGAATAAATCCCTACTTTTCTTGCTTCCATAGACGAACCATCCGTCTAGAGTGGATGATTTCAGACCCATTGCACTTTCTAATGGCATTTACCTGATTATTGCCAACGTTCTCATCAAGCGCCTACGCAGCATTTTGCTTGACATTATCTCCCCCGAGCACCTTGCCTTTGTTCCGAGCCGACTCATGGCAGACAATTGGGTGCTGGCCTCAGAGATGGTGCTGGATTGGAAGAGGAACTGAGAGAGAGGCGTTTCGTGGTAAGTGGATTTTTCCAAGGCATACAACTGTGTAGACTGGCGGTTTCTGTAGTCTTCTTTGGAGAAGATGAATCTCCCCATCTTATGGATCACCTAGATGAAGAGGTTTATTATGAGGACATCCTATATGGTGTTGGTCAATGGTAGGCACGAGGGGGGGTCACCTAAATAAATCGTCATCACTGTCTTGATTCCTCATCCTCTCTTGATCTCTGTTGTGGTTAACTTTACAGATCTAGGCATCTTGTTGACAATCTTATTGAATAGTGATTCGTACCTAAATGATTGATCACGAAGATTTCAGTCATTGATGATAGATTATCTCAGAATTTGGTGGCTTGCTTATTGATTGAGATTTTCTACGTCACTTGTATGAAATTACCCTAATGATTTATTTTTTAAAATCATGAGATTAGAAATTTAGAAGTTAGTTTATTAGACCTGGATTCAAGTTTAGATTAATGTAAAATTTCTAATTTTTCTAATTTAGTCATGAGAATACGTGTTACTCATTTAAATATAAAATTTGTCTCAACTTGCGTGTTAATTCATCCCCAAGTCTCTATTTGTTTTTGTGAGCAACTGTGCCAACTGGTATCACATCTCCATTTGCTGGCGAAGTATATCCCAAATCGAGAACAAAAAGATTTAAACAAGTGTGATCCAATTCCTTCCCCACTTTCCCAGGATCCCCATTTGCCACTAAGGACGACCCTAACCACATTTACATGCTTTTGCTGCCACATGGGGTCAATTATTAGCATTTACATCCTAAATTATCCTCAAGGGTGTTTTTACCCATATGGGCATCTCCAAAACACCGCAATCACATGAGAACTCCTTCTAGAACCATTGCACCATAGCCCCTGCATAACCACTACGATGTTTGGCAAAACCAGAAACTGTTTCAGGAGTTGCTGGAGAAAATCTACTGTCGACAGTAGAATATAATCAACGTCACAAGGACCTAAAGAAATCTTGAAGATTGATGTAAGCTCAGAGTATCGCCAGCTTTGCATCAAAAGCATGGTCAGATACTCCACATGAATTATATGTTCCTCTAGTTATTCCTTTTGATCTCGTTTATACGTACCATCAACTATGGAAATTTGAAAACCTGTCAAAACTATTTCTGTAGCAAATCACAAACCTGAACAACAAAGTAACATATATTTCAGTGTACCAAAGGAAAGCCACGACGATATCTGAGTTGACTATCTCCCTGATCAGTCCATATGATTACTTAGAACACTAGTTGTTTGTGTTGCGGAACTGCACACAGATGTGGTTAGCAATTTTGGTCAGCTGTGTACAAGTAATGCATAAGTTAGAATGGTTGAATGACGAATAGTCCCGATCCAATTAGCAGATCTTAGTTTGCAAGACTGTAACACCAGATCCCTGGTTAAACCACCAATAATATTGTTCAACCGATGCACATGATCTGAGGTCAAATTAGACTAAAACACTGAACTTATCTCTGAACTACTTATCTTGTAGCTCCCATTTATATGATAATTACCTAAGTTTTATCCTCAAAACTTAGTAAATCAAGAGCAGCTTAAATGGATCTAAAATTAGGATAAATTCCATGTAAAACTTCTCATTTTTATCTAATTTTAGAAGCAAAATGATGTGTTTGAATCATGCATGGAAGGCAGTAAGAGAGGGGAAAAGATTTTACCTTAAAATCTCCAAGAATTGGAGATCAAATTTGGGTTTCTATTAGTAGCATGCAACGGTTCTCTTTGCAGCCCTTCTGGAAGCAAAAAAATTATTATTTTTGAAACTGAAAGCAACAACTGCTGCTCTAATTGGAGCAGCAACAGCTGTTGCTTGGCTTCTACTAACGGGACTGCCTGCTGCAGCTCTCCTCCAGCTGCAGTGCAACAAGGAAATGGAGGGAATCCCAACATGGGGGGGGGGGGGGTTGCTCTGGATGCAGCAGCTTGCTGGAATAGTTGCTAGACAGCAGGAGGTGCTCCTCCAAAGTTGGCAGCAACAAGCCGTTATAGGAAGGTGTTGGGAAAATAGAAGAACTTGTTTATTCCATCAGCCCTAGGCTCTCTTATATAGGAGAGTAGCCTATGGGTAAATTACATAAAGAGTACAACAGGAACTGGAAATAGCAAAAGAGTACATAAGTAATTAATATATGTTTACACTCCCCCTCAAGATGGAGCATAGATATCAATCATGCTCAGCTTGGATGCACACTTCTGGAACGGGCCTCGTAGTAGTACCTTGGTAAAGATATCTGCAGTTTGATTCTCTGAACTGACATGGGATGTAGTAATGAATCCCTTCTGGATCATATCACGTATAAAGTGACAGTCAACTTCAATGTGCTTGGTTCGTTCATGAAATGCTGGATTGTTTGCAATGAACAAGGCCGCCTGATTGTCACATTCTAAAGCCATAGGAAGTGGAACTTCTATATGTAAATCTGTGAGCACAGCCTTTACCCACATCATTTCTGTGCTAACCTGGGTCATAGCCCTATATTCAGATTCAGCATTAGACCTTGCTACCACAGTTTGCTTCTTGCTCTTCCATGAGATTAGGGAATCTCCAACATATACAGCAAACCCCGACGTAGACTTCCTGTCCTTGGGACACCCTGCATAATCTGCATCTGCACATGCTGAGATAGAGATTGCTTTGCCTTTCTTGAACAGCAAACCCGCACCTGGAGATGACTTGAGGTACCCGAGTATCATATGTATGGCATCCATATGAACTGGCGTGGTTGCTCCATGAACTGGCTCACTCGACTTACTGCAAAGGATATATCGGGCCTAGTGATAGTGACATACATATCTTTTATGATAGTAACATCTCTTTCGCCTCCTTTATTCCTTGTACATCATCACCTGCAATTAAGATGTCATCTACATAAATCATGATTGCAATAATGCCTTTGGAAGTCTTTTGTACAAACAAGGAATGATCAACATTAGAACGTTTGTATCCCTGTTTTTCAAAGAGGTCTGAGAGCTTCTGAAACCACGCTCTGGGGCTCTGTTTAAGGCCATAGATAGCCTTATGAAGTCTGCACACCTTGGAACACTCCCCCTCAACAGCAAATCCAGGTGGCTGTTGCATGTAGACTTCCTCCTGTAGATCACCATATAAGAAGGCATTCTTCACATCCAACTGACAAAGCGGCCACTCACGAGTAACCGCAACTGACAGCAGAATCCGTAGAGTAGAATGACGGGCCACTGGCGAAAATTTATCAAGGTAGTCCACCCCGTATGTCTGTGTAAAGCCACGAGCAACAAGGCGAGCCTTGTATCGGTTAATACTGCCATCTGCATTCTGCTTGACTCTAAATACCCACTTGCAGCTCACGGGTGACACATCAGCAGGTATAGGAACCAGACTCCACGTTCCTCTAGATTGGAGTGCTGCCATTTCTTCCTCCATTGCTCGACGCCACCTACTATCCTTCAGAGCGTCTTGGTAATTCCGGGGAATAGCTACAGCTGACAATGCGACTGCAAAGTTCCTGAAATCTCCAGTTAGTCGATCAAACGACACAGAAGCTGCTAAAGGATACGACGCGCAACTCCTTTTCGATTTTCGTATAGCAATAGGAACATCTAAATCAACTGTATCCTCGTCCGTCCTCTGTATCACATCCTGCTCAGAGACATCATCAGATCCATCAATAATAATATCTTCAGAACATACCTTAGGCGAGCTTGGTGATGAGCAATGACCATGAGCTGAAGTAGGCCTGCGGGTGTAACGATATGGTAGTGGTGAAACATGTATAGTAATGGGAGGTGCAGAAGAATGGTAATGGTTCTGATAGTGGTGGGGGTGGTGATGGTGGTAACGTTATCTTCAATACCTACACAAGGAACCATGCTCATTGCAGGAGGAGCAGATGTATTTCCACGCTAAGGTACATATCCGGACACTGATACCGTGATAGTAAATATCATGGACCAATTTGTAACACCCATTTCCTCAGCGTGTTTCATAATCTCGCGAATATCGTCATCAAACTCAACACACCCTATGTAAAATGATCCATCATCTTGCCTCTGTCGATGAAATACCTGCAACTCGACTCCTCGTGATAAATCTATCCCGAACACAGACTTGGCATTTATCAATAAACCCGTGAATGTCATTTCAGGGCTAATCTTGATTGTTTTCATTCAACCTCCAACATAAATCACGTCGTTACTTAATTTCGATATACTCCCACCGCAATGACAAAAGTAATGAACTACACAAAACATCCTAACCCATTGCAATAAATCAATAATCCTTGGAATAATGTTGAAAATAACCATATCATTAGGATCGAATAAAAAATTACCTAAACCAAATATATATAGCACAAAACAAAGCATATGAATCAATAAAATCATAAAACCACCTAAAACCCTTGATGAAAGAATGAGAGGGTAGAGATATATTAGGGCATCACCTTCCTTAAGATGACAGAGGGGGAGAGCTCTAGAGGTGGCAGCCATGCGTGAGAAGGCGACCGAGCGTGTGGGAATGGGTGGAGAAGAACAACCGTAACAACAAGGAGGAAGAGAACATGAGGCACAACAACAAGGACGCTAGGAGCAGAATGCGTGGGGAGGGTCTGGTGGCCGCGTTGGGTTAATATGCCCGTGGAACTCTTCAAGAGGCAGCTTTGGACCAAAGCTGCTTCTTCAAGAGGTGGCTTTTACTTAACCAAAGCCATCTCTTGGAGATGCGGCTTACCTACGCTACATAACAAAAAAAAATTACAACTGCTTAGGGGCAATAAGTTTCCAAACTTGTCCCCGGGATGAATTTTCCTCCAGAATTGAATATATGTGGAACAAAATTTTCTCGAACACGACTTTGATGACTATCTTCTGAACAAATAACGGAATCTCAAAACGAACAAACAGTTGGTGCCTGAATTATAAAACTAAATCCCAAATATTGAACCGCTCTGATACCATGTTGAAAATATGGAACTGCGGAAGCGAATTGATAAACAAGAAAGAATAAAACATTGAACACTCAATTTTACGTGGAACCCTACTCCCTAAGGAGTGGGATGAAATCACGGGAGAATGCCTCAAAGGGCCGGATTTTCTATTCAATCTCTCAATGAGTACATGGGGTTTTTTGGGGCTCTTTATATATCCCCACAGACAGACCAGAGTCCCATCGCTCATCCATTTGGGATTAAACATGAGTGGGGTAATTGGATCTTATCCATCTATTGCATACTTCAACAATTATATTTGTCATTCTATTTCTCTCTCTTTTCCTATTTGACTGTTTTCCTTTTCAATTCACCCAGTTATCATTTATTCAAAATTTGATGGAATACTCATTTATTCTTAATGAGTTTCACGCTGGCCAAATGAGGAATCAATTGTCAAACACTTTTTTTTATAAAAGCAACTGCTAAGTATTATTCTCCAAAAGTGCATCAAACTTGTTAAACATGACCTGAGTGAGTATTTTCTTGCAGTTACGAATGTTGCACAAATTCTAAATGGACAGCTTTAACACATAGCTAGAGGATATATCATAATATAATAAGCCTTCCATTTACTAATATCATCTATATCTCATGCGCGCTAGAGACAATTGACGGGCTTGGCTTGGTTGATGTTTCTACGTTAAGCTTACTCTTTTTTAGTGGTGTGAACTGCATGTTCTTTTTGCCGATTTGAATTGCCTTACCAATCATACAATGTGCTTTTCTACTTTGAACTGTACCATAGTCTAATACGCTTCTCTTTCCTGCTAGGTTTTTTATTACGTTACTTGTAGCATGCTCATCTTTTGTCATCATTGGAGGTTTCCTTTTTTACAAGTTCAGGTAATTGCATTTTCATAATGGTTAGAGATGACAATTGTGCACACTTAATTGTGAAACTATAATCCTTCTTATGTACAAGGTTTTAAATGTCTATTTCGGTGTTGTTTCACCAAACAGAAAATTAACATATTGCTAACATGTTGACGTGATCACTAAAAATCATGGAAATTGTAATAAACTTTGATTTTTTCCCCAGAAATAAGCTTTCCAATGTTCTTTAGTTAATAAATAAGATAGAAACACACACTTATTTGCTAAACTAAAGGTTTAAATACAAGTTTTGCAGTAGTATTGCCATCATAATCACTTTACATGCTGATATGTAATATTGAGTAAGGCATGCCATTAAAAATTCAATTATGTAAAATGTATAAATAAGTCGAAATAACAAATAACATAGTAAGAATCTTTAATCATATATGTCGTGATCTTGTTGAGAATCTTGTAATGTCTTAAATCGTAACCCGTCTGTTCAATCAACCACATTGTAGAGCTTGTTGTGCAATCTCCTCAAATGTTGAAAGGCGAAGCCCACTTGGTGACATTTAATTTAAGGTTAATGTTTAAGTTAGATGATGGTGTAAATATTTGCTTTTGGAATTGATGCTCGTATTTGCTTGTATAGTGTTATGACTAAAATATATGTTCATTGGGAAGGTAGCTCAGATGATATGGGTGAAATGGGGAAGATATTGCCCAAATTGACCTCATTTCCCTTAAAAATTGAAAGAAATTGACGATATATATGATATGGCAATACATCAATGATATGTCAACAATATATCACCATAAGGCGAGAAAAACATAGAGTGGAGATATCGATTTTAGGGCCATGTTTATATAAACGATGGACTAGGATTAATTATACACAAGACTACCTGTGAATGGGAAATGTGAAACAAGTAGCAAACAACACCCCTCCTCAAGTTGATATATAGATGTAAGATATTTTTTGATAAAAAAGGGGGATCACACGAAGGTGTCCGTCATAAATGAATTACTTAAAAAGGAGCAAACCGGTTTACAAGAGTCGTGATCGAGGAAAATCTTAGCTTAATGGGTCACATTTTCTTACTAGATACGTTTCAAATGGAAGAGAAACCAATTACTCGACAACTAGATTGCTTACACTGGCGCAATAGGAAGAAGAAACACCTTGTTCGAGTAGAATCGATCACTAAAGAGAGAGTACCAGAAATCCGTGGAATTTCTTTAGTCTAACATGTCAACTCTCAGCTCCTCCCAAGTGTTCTTAGCCTTGTTGCAATGGAAGAAGAGGTGGTCAATCCCCTCCTCATCCCTTCACAAAAGGAGCAGAACAGCTATGATCAATACCTAAAAAGTTCTTGGACCACCTCTCTTTGATCAAGATTCTCCCTCGCCCCGGCAACTAAAGAAAAATCTTGACACGAGTTTGGATTTTCAGATCCCAGACAAATCTTTGGGTGTTGGACTTGGTTGGTTATCACTAACCCTGTACGCTCTTTACACAATGATGTTCCATCTCCTCACCCAAAGCTTTTTGCCAACCATGGGCCCTTCCAGGCCGCTAATTGTCTCCAAGAGATGCATGTAATCTTGTAGGCGCTGATCAGAAAAATCTGATAGGAAGGTTGGCAAACATGTACCATCCACCCATGTCTCAGAGACCAAAGCATTACAGTTCGCTGCAAGTGCAAATAAGAAGGGGAAACGAGCTGCCAACATCCCCTTATTTGTCCACTCGTCTATCCAAAAGGCAAAAAGAAGAACTATCTCCATGGACTAGATGGAAAAGCAGAGGTAGTTGTAGGATGATGCAGATGCTGTTCCAGAATGAAGATCAAAATTACCGTGGAAGTTGGATTAGGGATCACTGGGTATGTATGCCACAAATACTGAGAATTAATCTGCAACATAGGTCTCACAACCACCCCAAATCTTGGCGATCCACTTTAAGAGCAAGGCTCTGTTCATAGTTTCCAGGCGAGGAATACCATGATCACCCTCCTCCTTAGGGAATGTAACTGTATCCCAATCGACCTTGCTATACCTAAATTGCTTTGAGCATTTCTACCCCAGAGAAATCTCTGCATAATCTTCTCTAAAGGACAACGCTCCCTGATTAGTAGCAATCTCAATGACATGAAGAAAGCAAGGATCACTGCCAATACTACCCTAATACGCACCAAATATCCACCTCGTGGCAATGTAGACGCCTTACAACCAACTAACTTATGTTCAAGTTTTTCGATAACTAGCAACATGTCTGTCAACCGCAAACGACCACAAGTCAAGCGCAAACCCAAATACCAGAACAACAAAAAAAAACCACAAGCAGTGCGCAGTTCCGTACCATAAATTGTTGCATATGAGTCCGGGAGACCAAACAAAACCGCAATCCTGAAAGATCATGAAAATGTTAATCACACGATCATTCCCATTGCCTCTTCTCGTCCTCTCTTAATAAAGAAGATAGTACCATCCACATATTGTAAAATGTCAGTTGAAGGTCTTCGATGGAGTAGCTTGCATGGATCCTTCGTTAACCATACCATCACCATACATGCAGGAACATTAGTCGCCAAAATAAACAACATGAGTGCTAACATGCATCCTTGGCGAATTCCTCGTTGCGGAAAGAAGAAGCCTCTCTTTCTTTTGAGAGAAAAAAGGGTGACACCCCAAGCTGGTGCTCACCTCAGGAACTTCATTTAGAGAAAATAAATAAATTACAAATACAATGTGAAATTCAAAAGCCTAGAATCGGTTCGCCATCAATCTCCTGAAATGACAAAGTACATCAGCATAAAATCGTTGCTTCTTGAAGATACTCTCATTTCTAGCGCACCAAATAGAAGAAACCCCTCTTAGGGTGCCTATTTACAAGTGCAAAGTAAGATGCAATAGTGACACATCTTCATCCATGAGATCCAGGCATCCACACTGTCGTATACTTTGGAGAAGTCTACTTTTCAGAGGAGACTGTTTGTCTTCCATCTCTTCCAGTTGCTATAATCTGTGGCCATATCCAAGATATCACCAATCTGTCTTCGTGGAATGAAGGTAGATGTACTAGAGAGACAAACTCATCAAGAACATCATTGATCTTGCTGGACAGAAGTGAGTGCCGTTCTCAACCCTAAGCCATAGGATTCCCACCGTGGACCACATCTGAGCAGAGTTTCCGCACTTAAAAGGAGATGATCTAGGTCCTCCATCTCAATTCAACATCTATCACATAAATGGTCTCAAGTGTGGGGGATCGCATCACGATGGTCCTTTGTAAGCAGGCGGCCATATACCATAATCTAGAGAAATACCTTGATTCTTAGGGATACCGTGCACCCCCAAATAATCTTTGCATCCTCACAAACATCCATGTCAGGCATGGTCTGCTCACTCGTAAAGAAGCGGTAGGCCTTCTTTACAAAAAAAAACTTTCCCTCAATCCAGATGAAGTGGTCTCTACCATGATTAGTGCCCATCACATCAACCAACTCCCTTTGTAACTATAAGAAATCCTCAAGCCTCTGGTCTGAGAGAGCAGCATAAAAGGTAGGCGACCATATGTTATGCATCCAAACCTGCTGAACCGAGATGTCTTTATTTACTGTAATAGTAGAAAGCCGCGGAAAACGCTCCCCAAGGGTGCTATCCCCTATCCACTCATCCTTCCAAAAGCGAAAAATCTCTCCACTACCAAACAATAGGCACAGTTTCATTCGCATACCCGACATGATCTTACGTATACCATGCCACAGAGAGGAGGGGAGTCGGATATTTTCGGCCTCACCCGAACCATCAATTTCATAAATCATGCTCATCAGGAGGCACAACAAATCTTCTGAATCTCTACAAAATCTGACCCCCATTTTGCAATAAGAGCCTTATTATACAGTCGATCTCCAAAACCCTAGACCTCCCTTCTTACTATTAGTGATCGTGGTCCAGTTAATGAGATGAAGTCCCTTTTTCTCTTGTTTTCCATCTGCCTAAAAGAAACGTCTCATCAAGGTCTCAACCCTCTTATGCACCCCCACCGGTAGTAGCCTGGTAGAGGAGAAGAAAATGGGAATAGCCGACAAGACGTGCTTAAGCAGGATCAACTTGCCACCTTGGATAGTGTCACTGCATTCCACCCTGCCAGTTTGCTCTCCAGCCTGTCCAGCATCGCCCTCCAATCTGTCACTCTATATCGTCCCCCGACTAGCGGTAGACACAAGTATGAGATCGGCAAATTGCCAATGGGGCACTGAAGAGTCTCTGTAGAGTCGTTCACAACCGCTTGGGAGAGGCTAAAAGGTACAACTACTAGCTTTTCTCTGTTAATACGCATGCCCGAAATATTCCTAAAAATATCCCGAATCTAGGCAGTTCTTTGCGTCTGCTCTGGATGGCCTCCCAAAAAGATAGCAGTATCGTTGGCGTATCGGAGTAGATGGATAGAAATATCACCATTGCAATATCCTGAGCACCAACCACCATTATCGACAAATTTCAACATAACCGCCAACACGTCAGCCATGATCACGAACAACAAAGGAGCCAAAGGGCACCCCTGACGATCACCTCGTTGAGGCTGGAGAAAACCACCATATGAACGACCATTAACCGGTGCTGGATACGAAACCATAGTAACACACTGCTTCATCCAAGATATCCAGAGGTCTTGTAAACCTCTCTTTCTCAATGACATCCGTATGAATCTCCAATCCACACAGTCGTAAGCTTTGGAAAAATCCACTTTCCACATCAATCCTTTACCCTTGCTTCTATGCCAATCTAGGACCATTTCTGAGGCCAAAACCATACCATCTGCCATGGATCTACTGAGTATAAACGCCGATTGTTCAAGGGCAATGATACCATCCATAACTTCTCGAAGGTGGTTTATGAGCACCTTTGCAATGATAAGATAAATCACATTAGAGTGCGCAATCAGTATGTAGTCTTCAATCTTGGTCAGCACATCCTTCTTTGGTAGCAAAAAAGTAGGGCCCTGTTGATCTGCTCAAAACCACTATTCCCTTACCTAAATTGCTGCACCTCCTTTATAATATCCCCCTTCACTATATCTCAGAATTCCTTGTAAAAACGATCGAGAAGCCATCCAATCTAGGGACCTCGTCTGCATTCATGCCCCACACCACCTCCCTAACCACCTCCTCCGAGAAAGGAGCAATAAGTGTACCGCATGCACCGTCGGAATCTCCCCTATACTATTCCCACGCTAACCCCGGCCTGCTCGAGACGTCCTCCTACTTGCTGTGTGAAAGTGGGCACATATAGCTCTACCTATCTGCTGGTTCTCAAAAACCTGAACCCCTCCCACCTCCACTGTATATATGTAGTTCCTCCTTCGGCCCATCACCATAGAGTGAAAAAAACCAGTATTGGCACTGCTGCCTCGACCTCTGCCTCCATTCAACCTCTACTTTCTTATCTTCAATCACGATCTCCAGAAGGAATTTTGACCTCTCTCCCCCACCTCAAGGGTGAGCTCCCGAACATCGTCCAAGTCGATAAATAAGGAATTTAAAAGATAAAGCACCAGGGATTTTAAGTGGAACCCTACTCCGTGAGGAGCAGGATGAAATCACGGGAGAAGACCTCTAAGGGCCAGATCTTTTGGGTTGAATTTCTTAATGAGTACAGGGAGTGTGGGGCTTCTTGTATAATCCCACGTACAGATCAGAAGCCTACAATTAGAAGATGTGGTATTAAACATGAGTGGGGATAATTGGATCTTGGAGAGGACTGATTTTCCCTCTATTACATACTCCAATACAACACATGATCTATCAAATTTGAAAAAAGAGATATAATCCTCTCTTCCAAATTTCATATAAGTGGAATGTGGCCATATCTTGTTCGCGGGCGATATTAGGCGCATGCCATGTGGAAATCCTTCATAAGCTTGATGGAGCCTAGGAAATGATCCAGTCTAGATCGAGACCCTGAGTTTCGACAGGTATATCAGACATCCGCTGCATCAAGAATTTCTAGCTACAACTCACCGATAAGCTCCACAAAGTCGCTTGAATCCAGATCTTGTCCGCTACGAAGATGATGACTGCCAAAGGAGAGAAGAGTCACATTATAATCATCCCCACGAGCCGAGACATACCTGGGAATGCCTCTCTTACTTCACGGAGCTCCGACCACATGTTACTTTTAAAAAGACATGGTAGGCAACAATCTTCCCTTTGTTGACTATATTACATATAAAATGGCGATTGACCATTATAATTTATATGTTTTTTCCTCCAATGCAACGCATAATTCAGTGTAATATATGCCGCAGATACAATGTACACATAATACATGAACAGTGGCAAAGGCGAGGGAGGGTTGTCCGTTGGCATCGTTGATTTTTATTGTTGCAGGTCCACTGGTTAGAATGGTGATGAAGGCGAGGGAGGGAAGTTTTTTGGCAGGTCTCCATATTGGTGAGATTTCTGTGCCCATACCTCAGTATGCCAATGCCACTAATTTTTGTGGAGGGAGAGGCTGCTTCTGCAAAGGTTATAACCATTATTCTTGAGTTGTTATGGTTGATCTTCGGCCTGAGGATTACTCATGTCAAGTCTGCTTTTGTCCCTTTTGGGATGAATGAGGAAGAGAGAGGCCTATGGGATTGCCATCCATAGACAACAGGGTGCCCCCCTATTCTCGAACTTGGGCTACCACGAGGTGGGGGGGATTGCAACTGTTTGATTGGCTAACCATTATTGAGAGGGAGCTGAAGTTGGTGAGTTGTGGGGTGACCCTGATGCTTATGGAGGAGGATGGTGGCCTGAAGATCTTAAGCTTGGAGGCAATGAATGGTGCATTATTGACGAATTGGGTGACCCGCATTTGGGATGGAAGGTCTGATTTGTTTTATATGAATACATTTTTATGGAGTTTCTATGGATCCCTCTGCGCCAATTATTGCTGTGTCTATACCTTCCAAATTCTGGAAGGGCATTTGCTCGATTCTTTCTTGTATGGTTCTATTCATGAAGCATGCTCTAGGTGATGGCTTTGGTTTCTGTTTTTGGGGCAACGATTGGACGAGGCTGGGGATGCTTGGGGCTAGCATCCCTTGTCTCTTTGCTTCGGCATCCGCTAGCTGTGTGGTGAGAGAATGCTTCCTCTCTTTTGTACTGACTTGTTGGCTCAGCATTATACGGACTTTCCACATCTTTTAGAGGCCCTGTCGGTTTGCAGGAGGCCTTTTTTGACAATGTAGATCACTGGTCCTGGGATGATGGACGTTTTACGGTGCAAAAGGAGATCTTCTATTTGGAGATGATCTTTGATCCGAAGATTGCCTCGGATCAATTCAGGAATATCTAGACATGGAAGGTCTTGCTGCAAGTTCAGATTTTCATCTGGGTGCAAGAAGGGATCGACTGATGACTGGAGGAGGAAGAGCCAAGTTTTACCCCGGAACTAGGGGCATGTTAGCGTTTTACGTGAACGAAGGAGGATGTCGAGCATACCTTCTTTGGCTGCTCTATGCAAGGGAGGTTTAGGCAACATCACATGTTGATGTCAACTTTTCAGTGGGTTGGGATTTGGGGGTCTTTAGTCGGGTTGAGACATGGGAGTAGCCCCATCAAGAATTGGGTGCTGGCTATCTTATGGTTTATGTGGTTAGCATGGAATGAGTCCTTATTCCTGAGAGAGAGAATGTACATAGAAAATGTATTAGAGCATGCAAAAATGCCTTTGGATCTTTTGGTCCTTATAGTTGCATTTTTTTGATAATGGGAATATATAGAAGTGTACTGGTGGGATTTCCTTGACGTCACCCCCCTCCCTCCCCCCAAAAAAAGAAACACGTTCTTTCATGAAAATATAGACTTTTTTTTAATAAAAATGAAAAATATAGACTTTCTGGTACTCATTATATTTTTCTTGAAAAGACAAAAAGTCGCATATCTCTGATTTATTTCCCTTGTCCCTTTCGTTGCACATGCATTCATCTGAAAAGCTTGCTAAATTCAGGGGCAAAGAACATTCTTTAGAGGATTGCTTTTGGGAGGCTTGGGCTTGTCTTTGCTCATCTTCTACTCACCTACGAGTATAATTTTGTAAACTTTTGTTAGAAACAATATCTGTTTTTGTCTTTCAGGAATGAATTTGCTTATATGATATTTAAAATTGTTTCAATATTTGTGTTTCAGCAAAAAACACGTGTTGAGCGTGTGATTGGTCTTATCCTTGCCATATGGGGCATACTGTTTTACTCGCGGTTACTGGGTACTGTTACTGAGCAGTTTAGAGTAAGTTTTTTTTCTGAACTCTGCTTTACATTTAAGGTAGCTTCGGAACTCAAATATTTTCCCTTTACAAAGAAAGAAAAAGAAAACCTATCGAATGTTTAAAATTTGCATTGTCAGTATAACATGCAAAAGATTAGAGAGGGAGCACAAGTGCAAGTTATGGAAAGTGGACATATTGTAATTTGTGGAATCAACAGCCATTTGGCATTTATATTGAAGCAGCTTAACAAATATCACGAGTCCTCAATTCGTCTAGGTACAGCTACCTCCAGGTAATTCTTTTGATAGAGTCATAATTAATAATATCTGGTTCAATCACTTCGAATTATAATCTCTTAGATGTCTATGCTTAATGTTATAGGAGGCAAAGAATTCTACTATTATCTGACCTCCCTAGGAAACAAATGGAAAAGCTTGCAGATAGTGTAGCTAAAGATCTAAAGCATATTGATGTCCTTACGAAAAGGTTCTTGCATTTGTTCTTGCTCAGAATATGCATTTAAATTATAATTTATTGAACGTATTTGCATCATGTACTTTGTTGGATTGGGTAATTCGTAACGGAAGTATGAAGTAGGCTCTTCTTTCGGTATTTAATGTGTTTAATCATTATGTTTGTGTAAATTTATATGTGGTCACAGGAACAGGTCTCACGAGGCTTCGCACTAAAAAAGGGATCATCGAATATAAAAAGGAATACTTACTGTCATTTCTTTCTAATAGCAGCCGTAGTGTAGGTCATCACCTCAATGGGTTTTAGGAGTTGTTATTTTGCTTCGGCAATTCTTGAAGTCTTGAATTTTGCTCGGAAGTGATATTCTTCCTCTCACCATCTATTTAATCGGAAACTATAATAACGTTCTTCTTGATTCCGTACCTGTTATTCTTGTCATCTCTACCCTTAGTAAACCCTTTTTCACGGTGCAACTCCTATAAAAACTCTACCATGTGTCCAGCCTTGTATCAGTGTGTACACGTCCTAGTCTTTTTCTTAGGATTAATGAGTTTACAAATTATCATGGTAGAGCACTCGATGCTTCTTACCTCATTAGAGGTACTAGTTAGATTGGGTGCCATCATAAGCTGTCTCTTCTCTTCAGAATGCACCTCAGTGCTAGTCCAAGTCCTTGAATTTTGATTTGACTTGCACTTTGGATGTGACTCATGATACACTTGAAGTGCCAGCATGGTTAGAGTTTGTCAAATGAGGTTATTTTCTTATCTAATTCTGCCTTTTCCATGTTTCTTAACCGCTGAAGGAAATTCGAGGGTTAATATTTAAGTCCACAAAGAAAATGAGTTTTTCGCTCTTCCACTCGCTATTCTAGAATACCGTCTAATTACCCTATTAGAAACAATTTTATGTTTCATCTTATTTAGTTGTAACCCCTGTCGGGGCTCTTTATGTAATTTCCCATTTATGAGTGCTCTAAGGTTCTCTCCTATATAAGAACCCCTAGACCTCTTGAATAATTCGATTCATTGTGTTCTCTCATTGTTCTCCACATGGTATCAGAGCGACGATCATAGATCGGTGTTCTGACCTAGATCCCACCTTCACCACCAGTCCTGCCTCTCCATAGTTGCCACCACCCCTTGTGCGGGCCCTTCTATTGCGTCTAGGGCGCAGGGCTCCAAGCTTGCCGGCGGCACAGACCCGACATCTTCATGCCTCTGCGGACCCTTCGCCAGCGCTTGGGCTACACCGCCTCTTTTCCGGCATCGCTATGCCATTGCAACTCCCTCTCCAACACCGATAAGCCCCTACGACCCTTCTCAAGCGCTGCTATGCACCCTGCGGCCCCTGCAGCCCCATCGACGCAGTGGAGGCCCTCCCCCAGCGTCGCCTAGCCTTGTATGGCCTCCTCGGGCATCGCTTACGCCCCCTACGGCCTTCCTCCTTGTCCTTGCGGCCTTCCTAGGTCCTCCTGTGGCATTCCTCCGACATCACCACCAACCTCCGGTGTCACCGATGCCTGAGTTGTGGCATTCCAACCACTGTTACCTGCTATGGAAGCCCGAAAGAGGGGTGAAACAGTGTCCTAGGTCACTCATATGCTTGATTGAAGCAACAAATCTTCTTGTAGGCCACTTTTCTTGACCTTTGCGATCACGATGATGTCCACCGAGACCAAGCCCATGTACTCTGCTTCTTCTGCAATGGTACATGGCACTTCTTTCGAATTAAAGGGCACGTAAAACTATGTTCTCTAGTCTCGATCCTTCCAGATGTTTATTGGTGGTCAGCACAATAATCATATTCAAGGGTCCGCTCAAGGAGACAGATAAGGACTACGACATCTGGCATGCTGACAATTGTCTGTTTATCACTTGGATGACCAACAGTCGATCCAAACATTACGGTGAATCTTCTCTACAAGGATTCTGCAAAGGCGATGCGGAAGAATCTGGAACGAACCTACTCCCAGAAGACAATCAAGTCTCGACTCTTTGATACTTACATGTGGATTTGGTCCGCCACTCAGGGATATTCGAGTCTTATCGAGTACTATGTGCTGCTAACTAGCCTTTATGAGGAGCTCCTGATTTTTTAGCTTACATGTTGTGATCAACATGCGGGATAGCATGTTGAATAACAAGTCTATCGATTCCTCTCTGGACTGCATTCATGATACAAGCCTGTGAAGGACCAGTTTCTGACGGTTGACACCCCACCGTCGATTGAGACCATCTTTGATTATATGCAGGAACTTAAGACACATGTTGAACATCCTTCCAATATATCATTTGTAGAGACTATGACTCACTATGCATCGTCAAGGAACAAAGGACGACAACTTCCAGGGAGGACGAGGCTGTGACTTTGGTCATGGTCGTGGCCGCGAATCAGGACATGGACGTGACTTTGGCCGTGTTCGTGGCCATCTTATGATACAGTAGAGGACACATCCGATCAACCCTCTGGTGGGACATTCTGTAGACGCATAGAAGGAGATAGGAAGGCCTCCCCCTGTCCAACAAGGGGGGAATGAGTACCATCTGCAATCTGTACTGAACGACCATGGGGAATGTCCCTGTAGGACTCAAGTCTCTCTCGATCTCGGCAGAGATGATGTGTGGCACCAGAATCTATAATCCAATCAGATATATCATGAGAGGATGTAAATGCAGTAGCACTACCTGAGGTACTAGCAACATCAGAGGAACTGGCAGATACTGTAGCAGCTACATCTGAAGGTCCACCAGAAGAATCACCAGATGATTGTGGCATAATATCACGTAGACGTACCACAAGTTCCTCGAAACGATTGTCCGCAGTGGATGCTAATTGGGGCTGAGCATGCTCAGCTACACGCGCCGATGTTGGGAACCCATGCTTAGAGTAGCATGTATCCTCCGAGTGGCCTGTGCGGTGACAATACGAACACGACTGACGAAAGCGACCAGCCCTACCACGGGGTCCACGTCCACGACCAGAAGACTGACCACCTCTCCCACGCGATACTACCATCGCCGATGGGGGTGGAATAGATGAGCTGGAAGAAACTGATATGCGACTGAGCCTCTGTAAACATCCTCCATTGGAGGAATAATTGCATCGGCCAAAATCTGAGAGCGAGTGACCTCATACTCAGGATCTAGGGCTGCAAGTAGAACGCCCACCATAGTGGCATTCCGAAATGTCTTCTGCTGCTCAGGAGTCGCTGTGAGTGGAATAGTACTGTATAACTTCTCAAACATCCCTCTCAGGGATGTGTACAAGGAGTGAAGAGGTCTGCCGTTCTGCTTCATTGTGAATATATCATACTGAAGCTGTAACATCTTGGTATCATTCCGCACTTGGGAATACGTTGCAGCCAGAATATCCCACATTGCCTTGGCAGTGGGCTGATGGAGGACATCATTGGCAATCTCCATCGACAGTGTACCTGACAGCCAGACCTTGGCATACGAATCATCAGCCCCCCACAAGGCATATATCCCTGTCTTCTCTGCTGGCTCATCCTCGGTAAGAATGTGCTTCTTACCGTTCGACTTCATGAGACTCATGAACTGCATCGCCCAGAGCTCATAATTCGACCCGTCCATCTTTACTATTGGCGCAAGACCATTGAACGCGCCTATAGAGGGCATATCAACCTTTGATTTCGACATATCGCCGCTGGAGAAGAACTAGGGTTTGTAGACAGAGTGACAGATGTCTACACAAACTGCATAGGATTCGAGTGCGTATGTGGACGTTACGCACTCAAATCCATAGATCTGGAGGGAGAGACGGCTACGATCAAGGCGACAGGAGGCGTCGCGGTGCCGGCTAGAACAAAAGCCGGCCGACGACCGGTGGCGGGGCCGATAAGAGCGGGAACCGGGGGCCTGCTAGGGCACGTCGGGGACCGAGGGCCGGCCGGGACGTGGAGGTGGGAGCCCCTGGACTGGCGACGAGATCCCAGGGCCGGGACTGGGGGCGAGATCCCAGGGCCTGGGCTAGCAGCGAGATCCCGGGCCGGGACTGGGGGCCGGGATTGGTGGGGAGGGTGGCAGAGCGAGCCCGGCGGAGAGAGGGGGCCCGAGAGGAGGGTGGCAGAGAGGGGCTGGAGACGAGCGAGCCCGGCGAAGAGAGGGACCCGAGAGGGCGGCGGCGGCGGAAAGAGATGAGGGGGAGGGGGAAGGGGCGACGGGTGGGGAGAGGGAGGGAGCCCTAGGATTTAGGCTCTGATACCATGTTGTGAAAAATGAGTGATCTATTATTCAGGGGAACCCTAGGCTCTCTTATATAGGGAGAGACCTCAAGAGTAAAATACATAGTAGTCCAGAGAACAAAAAGAAATTACGAACATGTACATAATATATAATAATATCTATCTCTACAAGAACTGTCTCCTGACGCACAACCATTCGTCGTCAACGGTCAACTCTTGAAGCCCTACCTTGAGCCTGATACTTTCTTGACTGTTGTCGACTTAATCCAGGTTCTGCGCTCTGAAGATACATCCACGACACTGGCATCATCAAAAGATTCAGACAATGCACCTCAAAAACTTTTCCTCTGATTTCTTCTCTTTTTTTCTTTTCTTCTTTTCTTCTTTTCCTTTTATATTTTCTTTTTCTACCAAACAGGTATCTCCCCTTGACGTCAATCTTCTATACTTAGGACGTACTTTGTCCTAAGTATGGGGGGGGGGTGAGCACCCAGAGTCCTTTCATTCTTTGATCCTCTCCGTTGTCTCCTCTTCTTCTCTATACTTAGGGATATCTTACCTTAAGTATAGGGGGAGACAACCTGAGTACGATCTGTTCATTCTCACCCTTGACCATCCTTGCCTTGTGTACAATCTGTTATACTTAGGATTATTTGATCCTAAGTATAGGGGGGACGGTCAACTTCCTGTTCATTTATTTATCTCCTCATTCCTTCATTCTTTAGACTTCTCTATACTCAGTCCGAGTTATGTCTTCTCTTTTTCTCTTTGATCTATGTGGACATAGCTCGAGCTAAGTATAGGGGGGGTCGTATATACTTTGTTTATACTTTAAGCCATAACTCGTACTTTTTTATTTTAAATAATACCTATAGCTAAAAATTATATTAAAAATTCATTACAATATCCTAATAAAAGATTTTTGTAGCTCCTCAGACTCTTTTTATACATTCTGATTAATAAATCATGCAAAAATTCTTTTTGCAAAATGTTTGAAAATAGTTTGAAACTCTTTTTGAAAAATCTTCTGAAAGCTGTTTGGAAAACATTTTGTAAAAAGTGTTCAACCTTTGTAAATATTTTTGTTTGCAAAAAAATATTTTCTTTGTGTGAAATAAAAATGTTTGAAAGCGATTTGCAAATGGTTGGAAAAATGGTTGCAAAAATATCTTGAAAAATCTATATATACTGTTTAGAAAATCTTTGCAAAATGATTTTCAAATATGTGTAAATGTTTGTAAAAACCATTGTGAAAAGTATGTTGGACTATAGTTTTCAAAACGGTTGCAAAAATGATTTTCAAATAAGTTTGAGGAGTGTACACACTAATACACTATACTAAAAAGTCTTTATAAATTTATAAAAGTGAGCAATAACCCTTGTAAATCCTTTAAGAACCAAAGCCCTTTTATAAAATATATATATCCATGAAAAGATATGGGGCCGACTATTTATCTAATTTTTAAAGCGGAGGAGAGTTGATGCAGCGTGAAGTCAAAATATGGGGCCGAATATTTATCTAATTTTATCGGCCAATTTTATTTACGTTTATTTAAATTATCGTGCCTTTAATTAAATAAATGGGATCGCCTGTGATCTCAATTAGTGGTTGATTTGAATTTCAAGTTGTCGGTTAATTAGTTAGAGTCAATTTAGGATAAATAGTTGTCAATTTAAATTAATTTTCTATTTTTATAATCCCATCCCTCCTATATAAGGGATGAAGTCCAATGTTTTGGGACAGTTCAGTATGTTATAAAATTGAGAGTTATTCTCTATCTCCCTCCTTCTCCCTCTCTCTCCTCGCGATCTACGCGTTCTTCTCTAACCCCGTGCATCCGACGTGTTTTCTTTTCTCAACTCCTCTATTTTCTCGGCCACCAAAAACCCCGCGTTCAAATTTTAATCTCCCACCATCGCCGATCTTCCATTTGCATCACAGTCTCCTCTCCTCCTGATTTGACGCATCCCGTCATTTCCCCTATTTTGCACCCTTTTTCCCGGCCGCTACATCGCTAAATCGCGATCGCTTCCTTCATGAAAATTCATGTAACATCCGAAATCCGCCCAAACCCTAACTCGTCCGAATTTGGGTCCAATGAACCCAATAACGTTGTCGGTCAATACTAAACAACCTAAAACGACCAATTGATCATGAATCAAAAGTCGTTCGGGCGAAATCGACCAAAAATCGGTCAGTTCGTATTATGCGCCGCAAAAAAGCCGCGACGCAAATTCGGAAACCGCAAAACGAACCGAGACCATCATTGGATCCGATTCGACGACACGAGACCAACGGAATCGACCGTTCGTCAATCGGAGGTCATATGATATTTTTAAATCACAAAATTTAGTCTTAGACAAAAGCCGTATCTGAAAATTTCGGGTATTCGAAACTCGACCGAAAGTATATCAATATGGTACTCATATTGACCGTTGTTAAGAGACGATCAAATCAAGATACTCCGCGTCGAAAGCGGAATCCCAAGGTGCACGTACGGTTCATTTTAAGTTTGTAAAAAAAAATAATATATATTAAATTAATAAATTTAGACACACAGTGCAGTCGACTACTGTCTGCTAGTAAAAAAAAATTTAAATAAATAAATAAAACAGTGGCAGAGCTACTGTATGTTTCCAGCCGTGTGAAAAAAAAGTGCAACAGTGCATTGTGTTTTTAGAAAAGCCACATGGCTCTCCTTCTCTTTATATACTTGGCTTTTATTCTCATTCCAATTGGCAACCGATCAAGGCATCTCTATATCTATATAAGTCCACCCACATTTTTTTTCCCACCGAGAGAGGGATTGGTGCCCCTTTTCTACCGTTGAAGACCTCAAGGCTGGAAGCTTGGAGGATCTTGGAACCCTGCAAGTTGTCCACTGCTGCTCCAATTCAACCCAAGTTACTGAAGCCCTCTTCCCAAGCCATTACCATTTCCTCCACATTGCTGCAAGAAGCTACTGCAAGCAGGATTTGCTCTTAAAGTTCATAGCCGATCAAGCTCAACTATCTCCTCCATTTGCAGTTGCTGCCCTCTTGTTTTTGAAGGAGCTGCATGCAAGATCAGCCTCCTTTTACTGCATCCAAAATCTGCCATTCCCTCCAAATTAGGAAGACTTAGGTACATCCTTTGCCCATCTTTGCTGCCATGCATGTATTCCATACATGAATTCCCTGTTTACTGGAAACTTTGGATCTCATCCCATGAGATAAACTCTCAAATCTATAAATTTTAGGTCTGATTTGGAATTCCCTGCTCAAAAATATATATATATATATATATCTTGATCTAGACCTTCAAGTTCGTTCACTGCTCCTGTTTTTTTTTAAAGTTGATTTTATTTTATTATTACAACTATAATCTTGCAAGTGAAACATTAAAATGATAGTTAAGATATCAAAGAGAGAAATATCTTAGGTAGAAATTAAAATTTTATTTCTATTTCAATTACTGGTATGGCTCATGTTAAGTAAGTGATACTGTAATGTAGACATGTCATAATTTAGATATGTGTATATCATCTGAGTAAAAAAAAATGATAGAAGTATGAAATGTAAATAAAAGAAACAGTCTTTTTACATGTTCAAATTGTTCTCTATAGCCTAATCATTTCCCAGATAATACACCACAGAAATGGCACTAATAGTATTTAATTACTGTCATTTGGAGGAGTGAAATTTTGGTATGGAAAAATTAATAGAGATTAGATTTAGAATTTGAGAATTTATGAGTTTTGATAAATTTAAAAAGGTCGTTATGTCTATGGTTTTCTCTTTCAAAAAAAAATCTATAAGTTCACAAGACTAAAGATATGAATGGGTTCTAATTGTTGTGAAGAACAAAGATGAAAATTTCATATAGTTATGATTTGGAATTTAATCAGATGATCCTCTAATAAAAGACGTTTTTATGTAAGGAAAGTTAGCAAAAGACAGACAAGAAAGATTGGTGGTACTCATATACTAATTATTGCTGTAGATATTTCTCGTTCACTGGATAGAGGATATAGAACTGCATGGGTAATATGGATCCCTGAACCTTAACCTGTAAAGAATAGAACATGTTATTTTGGCAGTAACCTTTGATCCTTAAATATTAGAAAGGAGAAGGCATCGCCTTATGTATGTTACAGGATGAACTTTCAACAATTGGGATCAATTTAAGTTTTTTTAAGATCAGACGTCACATAAATTAAGGTGACAAATTTTAGGAATAACTTCCTCGTCTTAATTACAACATGCTAATTGCGTTTCTCTTCTATAAATTAGATACATAACCATTAATCTCATAATTTGAAAAAAGGAAATGTTGGAAATCAATGATCAAGAGAAAATGCTGAGAATCAATGATCAAGTGATTATGTTAGAATTTAGTGATCAAGAGGAAATGTTGGGAGTCAATGATCAAGTGAAATGGTAGAATTCATTAATCAGGAGAAAATGTTTGGAAAGCAGTGATCAAGTAAGAATATTGTGAATCAATGATATTGAATAATAAGCGCCGGTCATGGTGACCTTTTACACCTGACCGTGCGAGGGCGCGGTGACCCTCAGCTGGGCGGGAGATTGGAAGCCCAGTTAGGGCAGCGGCCGCCAAGTGCGCGGGTATAGGATCCCAGTCTTTTACATGGTTTTTACGCGAGCTCGCAGTGTTTTTACGCCTCGTTGGGATCCAGACTTTAGACCAGTTCCGCTGACCCTGTCTATTAGGATACCCAGGCGGGGGATCCTTGGTTTTCAGTTTTACGTACGAGCTCGTTAGCCTGTACTAGTCAGGCAGTTTTCTAGAGCGACTTTTCTAGGGAGTCTCTCTCACCCGTCTCGGTGGCGTAGTTTGGGAGTAGACCTATCCCTCTATTGGACCGCGCTTCCAATTAGAGGGCGAGACGGAAGAGCCATTTGTAGGCTTCTTCACCGCTTGAGTTACTTCGCCAACAGACTTGGCGATTCTATATCTATATCATCCATTTCTACATCTACAACATCTGGAGTTATATCTGAAACATTGTAGTTAAGAATTTGAGAAGTTATGATCAAAAGACTATTCTCTCTGCTCAAAAATTTAAACAAATTAATGGATCTTTACAATCTTAACTTTTCTATTTTACTCACCAACATCATCTCTGAAGCAATTGATATATATGCTCACAATCATACCCTCATGAATATTCAACTACAAATAAATAGGTAATATGGGAGAAATGCCGGGTTCTGGGGAAATCATTAGAAATGCCGGGTTCTGGGGAAATCATTAGAAATGCCAGGTTCTGGGGAAATCATTAGAAATGCATTACAAACAACTTGAAACCCCTTTTTACTTACGCAAGTAGATGTAGATTTTACTTATACCACCTTTCTACTTGCCTGCTTTTGCACATATTAAATGTCTAGTTATTTTTATAAATTTTTAGGAGGTACTAGCAATGGCTGACGCCTCTTCTTTCCTAACGTGTTTGGCAGGCAAACAGCCTGCAGTTCAGTAGCCGCTTAGTAGCTATACATGCTTCCTGGAGACAGAGTTTACACTAGACGGTATGAAGTACTTTGTCTCAGTTTTTGTCTAGTTGGGGATGTATATGCTATCTCTTTTCTATCACTTGGGATATATGTTGTAATATGGAAGATGCTTGTGTAAGTTGTAAATGGATATGAATATTAATGAAAAAGAATTTTGGTGCCAATTGTATCTCTTTTACTTTGTAGTTATGTTGTGAATGTGAATGTCATGTGGATAATTAGCCGCGCGAAAAATTTTCCTTGTGTTTCGGTAATTTCATGCGATCTCATATGAGTAATAGTGCGATTGTGTGATTAACGGGTACCCGGATCCTGAGGGGTTCACAGTTTGGTATCAGAGCAGTGGTACCCCGATACGCACATTCGCAGTATTTCAATTCCGATCGTATTAAGTTCTCGAATAGCGACAGTCTTCTGACTTGTCGTGAGTTCGAGAAGGGAAATATGACATTCATATTCAATAACCACAGATGTCACCAAGTTCATTTATTTTCATCTTATATCCCAAGAAGAGAAAAGCATTTATGATAAATATCTGTCTAGTGCATCCTTATGACTAATTATGGTCCTAATGCAGAGCCATGGCATCGCGACCAGGTCAGGATACTTCTGATCAGCTGGCACGCATACTGAGCGCACTTACTGATCTTCAGCAGCAACAGGCTGCTATGAGAGGCCAACAGGAGCAGATATTGGCCCAGCAGACCGAGATTGCTGACAGGCAGACGGACATAGAGATGAGGTTTGAGGATCTATCAGATTTCACGTACCATCCATCACAAGATGGAACACGACAGGACCATCACCAGTCTGTTGAGGTGGAGCAGCCTCATCCTGACGATCCATTAGAGGGCATTCCATAGCATGGAGCTGAGGAGGATGCAGACTTAGACAGGGAGCAGGACCCTGTTGACTTTGCTGGCGAGGATGCACACGAGTATTCAACCATTCACAGGCACCAGTCGGTCTTCACTTCTTAACAGCGGGCCAACATACCCTTGTTCGAGGGCACAGGTCCACCAGATGATGCTGAGCAGTGGCTGAAGAGAGTGATGAAGGTGCTCAGGGCGATTCATGCGCCACGAAACACGTGGCTATCTTTCATAGAGTATTCACTGACAGACTTCGCCGAGCGATGGTGGTAGGCCGTAGTGTCTGAGTTAGGCCGAGAGCCTACTTGGAATGATTTCGAGACGAGTTTCAGAGCCCACTTCTTTTCTGCAAAGTGGAAGGAGTCTCAGCGCCGACTATTTGCAGAGCTTCGTCAGGGGCAGATGACAGCCAGAGATTACTTTATCCGATACACAGAGCTGTCACGACATACCCGAGCAGCTGACGCATTTCCAGAGGAGAATCTGGAAAAATTCATTGGCGGCATGCGAGAGGAGGTACAGGAGAAGCTGGCAGGACTACACATCACTTCTATCTCCGAGGCTACCGATGCTGCGGAGAAGTTCGAGGACATTAGAGGGAGACGTTTCGGGAGCTTGTCTGGAGCCGCGCCTAGACCGCGACGATCTTTTGGACCGATACGTCGACCGTTTCAACAGCAGAGGTCAGACAGACGATTCCGACCTACATGTTCGTCCTTCACAGGCAGTGCTCGCTCTTCGCCATCGACTACTCTAGGAGGAGCACTTGCCGGACGTGGCACAGAGTCCGCTCGACCATCTGGGTCACAACGAGCAGATAGACCACCTGCAGGACCAGCCCGGAGCACAGACACCGCCACTCCACCTACCAGGCCAGTCAGATGCTATCGATGTCACGAGTGCGGACATTACCGAGCACAGTGCCCACAGGCTTCTGGCGAGCCTCAGCCACAACCTTCACAGTCACAGCCTCAGACACAACGTTCAGGGAGTTTCCGTGGTAGGAACTCCAATTTTAGGCGACAGCAACAGAGACAGACGCAGAGTGTGGAGGGATCTAGTGTTGCATCAGCCAGGCAGGGACAGTTACATGCCGTTACTGAGGAGCAGGCACGTTCAGCGGCTACTGTGGTGATAGGTATGGTCTCAGTCTTGGGCCGACCTTTCCATGTTTTATTCGATTCCGGCGCGACACTCTTTTCTTGCTTCGAGGCTACTTGCTTCTTTAGGTAGAGTCGCAGAGACTCTCTCTTCTCCGTATCACATCCGAGGGCCAGGTGACCAGTTATTCATTATTTCACTGATAGTCAGGCACTTGCCCGTACTGATTGGCGGTCAGGAGATGATCGCAGATTGTCTACTTCTGCAGCTTGATGAGTTCGACTTGATTTTGGGCATGGATTGGTTATCCACTCATCATGCACTTGTTGATTGCTTTAGAAAGACGGTTGTCTTCAGGATTCCAGATCTACCCGAGTTCACTTTTGAGGGTACTACACATGACTCCACCATGGAGTACATTTCAGTATTGCGAGCTCAGCGACTTGTTGATCAGGGTTGCGATACATATTTTGCATTTATTCGGGAGGTATCTGACCATGAGCCGATGACACAGGACATCCGAGTAGTCTCAGAATACCCTGACGTGTTTCCTGATGAGCTACCAGGGCTACCTCCTGAGAGAGAGATCGAGTTCGAGATCACCTTGCTACCAGATACACAACCGATCTCTATGACACCATATCGCATGGCACCAGCCGAGTTGAGGGAGTTGAAGGTGTAGTTGCAGGAGTTACTTGATTTGGAATTCGTGAGGCCGGGCACTTCACCTTGGGGTGCTCCGGTTCTATTTGTCAAGAAGAAGGATGGATCCATGAGGTTATGTATTGACTACAGGCAGCTGAACAAGAGAACGGTGAAGAACCGTTATCCTTTGCCACGTATCGATGATTTGTTTGACCAGCTCCAGGGATCTTCGGTTTTCTCGAAGATCGATCTTCGTTCAGGTTACCATCAGCTGAGGATTCGCGAGTCGGATATTCCGAAGACAGCCTTCAGGACTCGCTATGGATACTATGAGTTTGTGGTGATGCCGTTTGGGCTCACCAATGCACCTGCGGCTTTCATGGATACGATGAACAGGATCTTCCGTCCATACTTGGACAAGTTTGTAGTGGTGTTCATCGATGATGTGCTCGTCTACTCACGGAATGAATGAGATCATGCGAATGATCTACGGATTGTTTTGGATACATTGCGGGAGCACAAGCTATACGCCAAGTTGAGCAAGTGCGAGTTCTGGTTATCCCAGGTCTGATTTTTGGGACACATCATTTCTGGAGCAGGTATCGCGGTTGATCCTGCGAAGATAGATGCAGTTATGTCTTGGGAGCAGCCCAAGACAGTCACTCAGATTCGGAGCTTCCTCGGATTAGCGGGCTATTACAGACGCTTTGTCAGCGGATTTTCACGCATTGTTCGCCCTCTGACACGACTGACGCAGAAGAGAGTTCCATTTATTTGGGACGATTCATGTGAGCATGCCTTCCAGACACTGAAGGAGAGATTGACTACAACGCCTATTCTTGCTCTTCCTTCAAGCACTCAGGACTATGCAGTCTACACAGATGCATCTGGGGAAGGTCTGGGAGCAGTGTTGATGCAGAGAGGACAAGTGATTGCTTATGCATCACGGCAGTTGAGACCGCACGAGCGGAACTACCCCACACATGACTTGGAGTTGGCGGCAGTTGTCTTCGCCTTGAAGATCTGGCGCTACTATCTATATGGGGTGAACTTCGAGATTTTCACAGATCACAAGAGCCTAAAGTACATCTTTGATCAGAAGGAGTTGAACATGAGACAACGTAGATGGCTCGAGCTGCTGAAGGATTATGATTGCACGATCTCTTACCATCCCGGTAAGGGAAACATGGTGGCTGATGCACTTAGCAGGAGAGTGCATGCTGATGGTACGGCGAACTGGCTATACATGTGGGATACGCTTGCAGCTTTGACCGATTGGCATCCTCAGGAGAGCGCATCCAGTTCTACCGCCGTGCCTCCACGATACAACAGTCTTTGGGATCGTATTGTAGATGGACAGAAGACAGATCCTTGGATCCGAGATAGATACATGCGCGCCATCAAGGATGAATTTGATGATTTTGTCGTGACAGAGTCTATTTTATGGAAGGCAGGACGGGTCGTTGTACCCAATGACGAGCAGCTTCGCAGAGACATTTTGGACGAGGCACACAGTTCACGGTTATCTATCCATCCAGGTAGCACGAAGATGTAGCGTGATCTGCGTCGACATTTCTGGTGGGATGGAATGAAGCACGATGTGGCGCTACATGTTAGCAGATGCATGACCTGTCAGATGGTCAAGGCTGAGCACAGGAGACCAGCAGGATTATTGCAGTCTCTCCCCATTCCCGAATGGAAGTGGGAGAGCATTTCTATGGATTTTGTCACAGGTCTGCCAAAGACACCAGGTGGCCATGATTCTATATGGGTCGTTGTTGATAGGTTGACCAAGTCAGCCCATTTTATACCTGTCAACACGACTTACATTCCATCCAGATTGGCCAAGCTGTATGTACAGAATATCATCAGACTGCATGGTATACCACGAGAGGTGGTGTCTGACAGGGATTTGAGATTTACATCTCATTATTGGCATCAGTTTATGTCAGCACTACAGACATAGCTGAGGATGAGTTCTGTATATCATCCGCAGACAGACGGGCAGAGTGAGCGCACCATTCAGACGCTTGAGGATCTACTTCGCGCATGCACTTTGGAGTGGAAAGGGTCCTGGAAGGACCATTTACCCTTGGTGGAATTCACGTACAACAACAGCTATCACTCCAGTATTGGCAGGGCACCATTCGAAGCCCTATACGGGCGGAGATGCCTCACACCTCTCAGGTGGCGTGAGGTAGGTGATCATGCTTTATATTCCGTAGATCTCTTGGAGGAAACTGCGAGAGCTGTTGATCTTGTGAGACGGAGGCTTCTGACGGCACAGAGTCGCCGGAAGAGTTATGCAGACCGTCGGAGAAGAAATTTGGAATTTCAGGTATCCAATCTTCTTCTCTTTCCTTTATTACAAATTTAACTTAATCTCATACTAATGACATTCCTATAAATTATAGGTTGGAGATTGGATATTTTTCCATGTATCTCCCATGAAGGGAGTACAGAGATTTGGTGTTCGTGGCAAGCTCGCACCGCGATATGTGGGTCCGTTTGAGATTCTTGCGAGAGTGGGGAAAGTGGCTTATCGAATAGCCCTTCCTCCACATCTTTCAGCTATCCATGATGTCTTCCACGTATCCAACCTGAGGAAGTATGTGCACGATCCTCGGCACATCATCAGTTACGAGAATCTCGATATAGAGCCGGATCTGACTTATGAGGAGAAGCCAGTCCAGATACTTGACCACGCTGAGAAGAAGCTTCGAAACAAGGAGATTTCATTGGTCAAGGTTTTATGGCACCGACACGGCATCAAAGAGGCAACATGGGAGACCGAAGCCGACATGCGGGCACGATACCCGTAGCTTTTCTGATGTAAGCATCAAAACAAGCTTTTGTAATTAGATACATGATAAATATATGGCTTGTTTTCTCTTTGAGGTTTTTATGGGTTTAAAACCCTTTGAGGTTTTTATAACCATACGAGATTCAACCAAGGTACCGATTGACCTTGACTCGAGTCTCGAGGACAAGACTCCATTTGAGGTTTTTATAATTGTAACATCCGAAATCCGCCCAAACCCGAACTCGTCCGAATTTGGGTCCAATGAACCCAATAACGTTGTCGGTCAATACTGAACAACCTAAAACGACCAATTGATCATGAATCAAAAGTCGTTCGGGCGAAATCGACCAAAAATCGGTCACTTCGTATTACGCGCCGCGAAAAAGCCGCGACACAAATTCGGAAACCGCAAAACGAACCGAGACCATCATTGGATCCGATTCGACGACACGAGACCAACGAAATCGACCGTTCGTCAATCGGAGGTCATATGATATTTTTAAATCACAAAATTTAGTCTTAGACAAAAGCCGTATCCGAAAATTTCGGGTATTCGAAACTCGACCGAAAGTATATCAATATCGTACTCATATTGACCGTTGTTAAGAGACGATCAAATCAAGATACTTCGCGTCGAAAGCGGAATCCCAAGGTGCACGTACGGTTCATTTTAAGTTTGTAAAAAAAATAATATATATTAAATTAATAAATTTAGACACACAGTGCAGTCAACTACTGTCTGCTAGTAAAAAAAATTTAAATAAATAAATAAAACAGTGGCAGAGCTACTGTATGTTTCCAGCCGTGTGAAAAAAAAGTGGTACAGTGCATTGTGTTTCAAGAAAAGCCACATGGCTCTCCTTCTCTTTATATACTTGGCATTTATTCTCATTCCAATTGGCAACCGATCAAGGCATCTCTATATCTATATAAGTCCACCCACATTTTTTTCCCACCGAGAGAGGGATTGGTGCCCCTTTTCTACCGTTGAAGACCTCATGGCTGGAAGCTTGGAGGATCTTGGAACCCTGCAAGTTGTCCACTGCTGCTCCAATTCAGCCCAAGTTACTGAAGCCCTCTTCCCAAGCCATTACCATTTCCTCCACATTGCTGCAAGAAGCTACTGCTTGCAGGATTTGCTCTTAAAGTTCATAGCCGATCAAGCTCAACTATCTCCTCCATTTGCAATTGCTGCCCTCTTGTTTTTGAAGGAGCTGCATGCAAGATCAGCCTCCTTTTACTGCATCCAAAATCTGCCATTCCCTCCAAATTAGGAAGACTTAGGTACATCCTTTGCCCATCTTTGCTGCCATGCATGTATTCCATACATGAATTCCCTGTTTACTGGAAACTTTGGATCTCATCCCATGAGATAAACTCTCAAATCTATAAATTTTAGGTCTGATTTGGAATTCCCTGCTCAAAAAATATATATATATATATCTTGATCTAGACCTTCAAGTTCGTTCACTGCTCCTGTTTTTTTTTTAAAGTTGATTTTATTTTATTATTACAACTATAATCTTGCAAGTGAAACATTAAAATGATAGTTAAGATATCAAAGAGAGAAATATCTTAGGTAGAAATTAAAATTTTATTTCTATTTCAATTACTGGTATGGCTCATGTTAAGTAAGTGATACTGTAATGTAGACATGTCATAATTTAGATATGTGTATATCATCTGAGTAAAAAAAAATGATAGAAGTATGAAATGTAAATAAAAGAAACAGTCTTTTTACATGTTCAAATTGTTCTCTATAACCTAATCATTTCCCAGATAACACACCACAGAAATGGCACTAATAGTATTTAATTACTATCATTTGGAGGAGTGAAATTTTGGTATGGAAAAATTAATAGAGATTAGATTTAGAATTTGAGAATTTATGAGTTTTGATAAATTTAAAAAGGTCGTTATGTCTATGGTTTTCTCTTTCAAAAAAAAAATCTATAAGTTCACAAGACTAAAGATATGAATGGGTTCTAATTGTTGTGAAGAACAAAGATGAAAATTTCATATAGTTATGATTTGGAATTTAATCAGATGATCCTCTAATAAAAGACATTTTTATGTAAGGAAAGTTAGCAAAAGATAGACAAGAAAGATTGGTGGTACTCATATACTAATTATTGCTGTAGATATTTCTCGTTCACTGGATAGAGGATATAGAACTGCATGGATAATATGGATCCCTGAACCTTAACCTGTAAAGAATAGAACATGTTATTTTGGCAGTAACCTTTGATCCTTAAATATTAGAAAGGAGAAGGCATCGTCTTATGTATGTTACAGGATGAACTTTCAACAATTGGGCATATTGTAAATATCATGGTTATCAATTTAAGTTTTTTTAAGATCAGACGTCACATAAATTAAGGTGACAAATTTTAGGAATAACTTCCTCGTCTTAATTACAACATGCAAATTGCGTTTCTCTTCTATAAATTAGATACATAACCATTAATCTCATAATTTGAAAAAAGGAAATGTTGGAAATCAATGATCAAGAGAAAATGCTGAGAATCAATGATCAAGTGATTATGTTAGAATTTAGTGATCAAGAGGAAATGTTGGGAGTCAATGATCAAGTGAAATGGTAGAATTCATTAATCAAGAGAAAATGTTTGGAAAGCAGTGATCAAGTAAGAATATTGTGAATCAATGATATTGAATAATAAGCGCCGGTCATGGTGACCTTTTACACCTGACCGTGCGAGGGCGCGGTGACCCTCAGCTGGGCGGGAGATAGGAAGCCCAGTTAGGGCAGCGACCGCCAAGTGCGCGGGTATAGGATCCCAGTCTTTTACACGGTTTTTACGCGAGCTCGCAGTGTTTTTACGCCTCGTTGGGATCCAGACTTTAGACCAGTTCCGCTGACCCTGTCTATTAGGATACCCAGGCGGGGGATCCTTGGTTTTCAGTTTTACGTACGAGCTCGTTAGCCTGTACTAGTCAGGCAGTTTTCTAGAGCGACTTTTCTAGGGAGTCTCTCTCACCCGTCTCGGTGGCGTAGTTTGGGAGTAGACCTACTCTATTGGACCGCGCTTACAATTAGAGGGCGAGACGGAAGAGCCATTTGTAGGCTTCTTCGCCGCTTGAGTTACTTCGCCAACAGACTTGGCGATTCTATATCTAGATCATCCATATCTACATCTACAACATCTGGAGTTATATCTATAACATTGTAGTTAAGAATTTGAGATGTTATGATCAAAAGACTATTCTCTCTACTCAAAAATTTAAACAAATTAATGGATCTTTACAATCTTAACTTTTCCATTTTACTCACCAACATGATCTCTGAAGCAATTGATATATATATGGTCACAATCATACCCTCATGAATATTCAACTACAAATAAATAGGTAATATGGGAGAAATGCCGGGTTCTGGGGAAATCATTAGAAATGCCGGGTTCTGGGGAAATCATTAGAAATGCATTACAAACAACTTGAAACCCCTTTTTACTTACGCAAGTAGATGTAGATTTTACTTATACCACCTTTCTACTTGCCTGCTTTTGCACATATTAAATGTCTAGTTATTTTTATAAATTTTTAAGAGGTACCAGCAATGGCTGACGCCTCTTCTTTCCTAACGTGTTTGGCAGGTAAACAGCCTGCAGTTCAGTAGCCGCTCAGTAGCTATACATGCTTCCTGGAGACAGAGTTTACACTAGACGGTATGAAGTACTTTGTCTCAGTTTTTGTCTAGTCGGAGATGTATATGCTATCTCTTTTGTATCACTTGGGATATATGTTGTAATATGGAAGATGCTTGTGCAAGTTGTAAATGGATATGAATATTAATGAAAAAGAATTTTGGTGCCAATTGTATCTCTTTTACTTTGAGGTTATGTTGTGAATGTGAATGTCATGTGGATAATTAGCCGCGCGAAAAATTTTCCCTGTTTTTCGGTAACTTCATGCGATCTCATGTGAGTAATAGTGCGATTGTGTGATTAACGGGTACCCGGATCCTGAGGGGTTTACAATTCACCATTGATTATTGTACATACACGCTATGCACTTTGATCGCGTGTACAAACGCCTAAATCACCGTTTTTCACTGGTCAATAAGGGTGCTTAGCAAAGTCTATAAATAATACCCTCCGCCTCCTTCTTCAAATTTGGTCACCATTAAAGCCCTAGGAGCCCTCGCCTTGGATCCCAATCGTCTTCTCGTGACACAGCGAGCTCCTCCGCACGTCATCAGCGCTTCTCCGTCATACCCTCGTACCCATTTCACTCCTGATCACCCTACGATCATCCCGCGCCTCTCGCTCCCTCCAGATCCATTGTTGATTTGGAGATTCAGATGCTCCACCCCGCTGCTCGTCGGAGCATCTCCGCCCGCCTCACTCTGCTCCTTTCCACCACCAATAAGGCTCCCGAAACCCCCATTTTCTTGCACTTAAAGCTTCTGAAGGTCCGACACGCCAAAGGACTCCAAACGAAGTTGATTTTTGAAGATTCGAGGTACTTGGGCACCCATATCTTGTCCGACCTCGCTGGAGAGCTCCGGATCACCTCCGGCGCCTTCGAGCCCTCCAATCGATCCACGATGCTTCCAGGAACGTGCATAGTCCCTCGGCGGAGACGGAGAAGGTCGGAGGAGCTTGCGCGATCAGATCCAAACTCGCCCCAAGCGAGTTCTTCCCCGGTTCTTCCAGCCCACGTCTTAGCCGTCGGATCAGATGTGCCATCCCAGATTGCAGCAGAGCTGTTGGATGACGCAACGCCATCACCATCCGATCGCCCGTGGTGATCTAATCTTGAGCGTCGATCCATGAACCGTCATCGGTTGTGGAGATGCTGACACATGTATAAGTGAAGCCATCCAGACTGTCCATTCGCGCCTTTAATGGGGTAAATTGTACATCTCGTCCCACTTTTTTGTATTTATTATTTAGTCCTGTAAATAAAGTTCACCGTTTAAAATAAAATCAATATTTTGCAAATGACCCCCTGTACTTATTTTATTTGCATTTGGGTCCAGTCGATGTCACCTCCCGTGTCCCACGTGAGCTGGCAAAAATTGCATGTACGCCCCTCCGAGTTCTGTAATTTATCATTTAGTCCAATAAATTTAAAAGCACGTTGTATATTTTTGCGGAATTTGTCTGGAGGCCCCTGAATTTTTTCATAATTACATTTTGGTCCCTCCCAATGCATATCACGTGTTGTCCCACGTGAGGGGGTTATTTGCATGGGTACCCTGGCGGGTTTTGTAATTATAAATTAGTCTTTTAAAATTGAATTAACGTTGTAAACTTTTGTCATTTTTGCACCTTGCACCCTGAGCTTTATTTTAATTGTAGATATGCCCCTGGCAGGACATGTATTTTTGATGTTTTTATCTATTTATTAAAAATAGCTACTATGCTCCTAAAAATCCAAAAAATAAGATTAAACGCTTCATGTCATACACTTTCATGCTTATATTTTTTAATTGGCATTTTTTTCCATTTCATCCATTTATTAAAAATGAAAGGGAGCCTAAAATATTCCCTGTCTAAATTATAAAATACCAAAAAAATATAAAAACATTTTGAAAAATTCCAAAAAAATTATATATGGTATATTTTGATATTTATTGAGTCCAGAAAATAAAAACCCCCAAAAATAAGCAAAAGAAAATTAAATAAATCAGAAAGCTCCAAAATCCAACAAAAAATATAAAAATTCTACAAAAATACCAAAAATATATTTTTCTCTTTAATATTTATCTATATATTATGATCTATCTATTAAAATTCATTTGGGTAATTTTGGGGCTTATTTATTATTTTTAAAACCCAAAACAATCTCGATTTATTTATTAATCCCATATTTGGGATATTTTTGAATTTAAAAATACATAAAAACTCGGAAAAATTCTGGAAAAATAACAAAAAAATTAGAAAAATATAAAAATCACAAAAAATATATTATTTACTATATTTTGGCTATTTTTACATATTTTTAGCTATGTAGTATCTATATATACTTTATATTGTGTTTATACATATACATATATATATATATCTATTTTATATTTAAATAAAAAATAAAAATAAAAATAAAAATATAAAAAGAAAATGCAAAATCAGAAAATTAAAAATCAAATTAAAAAATATAAATTTAAAACTAAATAAAAAAATATAAAATCAAAAACCCACAAAAAGAATTATACAAATCAAAGACTTGGTTGTACATAGATGGTTATCTATGTACGACCAAGTCTTTGATTTGTATAATTCTTTTTGTGGGTTTTTGATTTTATATTTTTTTATTTGATTTTTGGTTTTATATTTTGCTACCATTTTGCTCTTTGTGGTTTGACCTTTACATGCTTGACTGCTATGCATTTTATTGTAGAGAAAATAAATTTTAATTCCACATTTTTGCCATAAATTGAATTATTTCTATCGTGGGTTAATTGCTGTATAACCGTGGATTTCATCTGAGGTTAAATCAACGACTTTCTGTCCGCCTTGTGGATTGACATGACTTCAGATCGCTCTTCCTCAGTTATCAGGGCCGAGGTCCTTTGTCTTTAATGCGATTGGTTGCATGAGTCTACACATGCAATCATATCTCTCTGTGTCAGTGTAGACAAGCCCGTGTCTAGTCTTCATCCCTAGTCTTCTCGAGCTGTCATGTCAGAAAGCAAGATCAAGGTTCCATCTATAGGCGTCTTCAGAGGTCCTGCGCCTATAGTAAAAATGGATGTGTCAAACTATGAACTGTGGGCTATGCAGTTCATGAGCATGATGAAGTCTACATGTAAGAAACTCATTCTTATCGAGGAAGAATCGATCGAGAAGACTCGGGTTAACGCCTCGTGGGAGGCGGATGATGCTTATGCCAAGGTTTGGCTTTCAGATACATTGGCATTAGAAATCGCCAATGATATACTCCATCAACCCACAACCAAGGCGATGGGGGATATTCTTGCTGTCACTTATTCACAGGCGAAGAATGAGACAAAGATTCTACAGATCCAGCCTTATATCTTTACTATCAAGCAGAATGGACGTCCTCTCCACTTGCTATATACATCCTTGCGTGGGATGTTTGAGAAGCTCTATATCTTCATGCCTCTGACATCTAGCCCTGAGCACCCAAAAACTTATCGGAATGCCACAATGGTTGGTGTGTTCCTGGCAGCCCTTGATCCTGAGCATGAGGCGACTCGTTCTCAGATTTTGGCAGAATCTACTATTCCTCCAATGGAGGAAGCCTTTTGTAGGCTCAGCGACAGAGGAGGCCGTGTTCGTCAGCCCTGCACCCTCTGCCATCGTTATGGACATACCGAAGATACATGTTACTCTAAGCAGGGATATCGGCAATATATCGGCGATATATCGCCATATCGGCTCATATCGATCAAAAATGTCTGGATTCAGTAGAAAAAATACAGGATATCGATCGATATTATCGATATTTCGCCGATATCTCTATATATCAATGTTATTATTCATGCAAGATTGATTCAACTACTTATCTAGCTACAACCAGTATTAAAATACATATATCTAGCTACACCTAGTATTAAAACACATAATGGTTTAATATATTTTGTTTCGGGCAGCGAGACCCCCGTACTGGTAGGGTATGGTGCGACAGTAGGGTGCATACAATGGTTCTTCAACTTGGTGTATGTTTACAAGTTATTTCATGTTGTAAGACTTGGTGTATGCTCACCGATTGCAATGGATTTGGAGAAAGAACCGTGGAGATCGCGTGCATGGAGAAGAGAGAATTGCATAGAGAAAATTGGAGAAAACTTTGATTTTGATTCAACTTCAACTTTGTTCAATACATAACCTTTTGCTCCCTTTATATAGGAGCGAATAGGGGAATACAATCAAAATAAAAGGAAGATAATGATGTTGATAAATGATGATAGTAGCCTTGAGGTGTTGAGTCTGGAGGAGATGAATATGCCATTGTTTACTAAGTGGGTGTCTCGCATCAGGGGAGGGGGATTCAAATTTGCTGTGTTAGATGTTTCGTTATACATTGGGTTCGACAGATATATCGATGTAAGTGGGGGATGGTGCGTGGGCAATGGAAATTCTGGAGTGGAATTTGTTCGATTCTGCCTGTGGTTTCATATTTCTCAAACCGATGATGGGAGATGGGATATGCTTTCGCTTCTGGCTTGATGATTGGTCTCGGAAAGGCGTGCTTTGTGATCCATCCCTCTGCCTCTTTACTCGGGCAATGGATGGTGATGTGTATTAACGAGGCATAGGTAGTGAAGGATGGTGCCCTCGGTTCTGCACAGGGTTGTTGGACTTCAGAGTGGTTGAGTTTCTTGTGCTTCTAGAGGTCCTTTCTGCGGTGGGTGGGCCTTTTGCTGGGCTCGACTACTAGATTTTGACGGACGACTGTTTCTCGGTTTGGAAGCTTGCAAGGCCTTGTATGCGGTTATAATCTTTGATTTGTGAATTGTTTCCATCTAGTTTAGGCAGATTTAGAAGTGGAAGATTCCACTGCGGATCATGGTGTTAGTTGATGAGACATGATCATGAGGTGAAGGGTGCTCGGAGGCCCATATTCTTTCAGGGTGCAGATGGGTCCTGCCAACTGTGTTCTTAGGTGCTCGAAAAAATGCCGCTCATCTGTTCTTTTTGTATAGCTCCTTCAGGGTTGTTTGAGCAATTACGATTCTGGAATTGGTTGTGAAGAATTATGCTTTACTTTTTGGGATTGTATGGATCAACCTTGAGATGGGCATGACCTATTAGGAGGGGATGCAGCTAATTATGAGCCTTGTGGTTGATAAGAAATAAGGTGATCTTTCATTGAGTGTTATATAGCATGCCAGTTTCCTGCGTGATTCATGAGCTGATATGTTAGCTTGTGGATATAAAGTATTTTTGGTGAGCATCTTCTCGGTTCTTCACACTTTATCCTTTGTGAAAAAAAATTGTCTAAAGTGTTTTGACATGAGCAAAGAGGCCGTCTAGTGCTCTAATTTGAAGATACGAGAAGTTAGAAGATGAGCATTGTAAGACGGGCCAACAAAAACTTAAGAAATGTTAGGAGAGTACTGAGAATTATGTCTTTTTTGAAATTAAGGGTATGATTAAGTGAATCATATCATGAAGTCAACTTCACCTAAAAAGGAAGGGCAGATAATCTCTCTTTTGTAACAAATGAACATTGTGTGCTTCTGTTTATGAGGAGCGTTGACAATCATGCATTAATTATATGGTAAATGTATCTTTCCAAGATCTATCTTAGTGCTATGATTCACTTTTATTCCCATATATGGCCTTGTAGCAGTTTCCATGAAAGAAGAATCTTGGCTAAGGGAACTTCTTATGTGTAGTGTGTCGTAGCTATCACGGCGATACAGATCTTATGGTCTTTTGGTACTATTCTAGTATTGTTGTTGCTGCCATTATTTTATTTATTTTTAATTTTAACAACAATTTCTCAATGCTAGGTTTGTCAAACTTCTAATTTGGACGAAAGTATTGATAGAACATTCAGTGAGAAGCCTTTACCTCTATTAATTGGAGGTTAGAGGGGCACTAGAAGATACCGGAAGACTAACCAAATGTATATACAAAAAAGACAATTAGAAATTATAGCATCCTCAAGCTGGAAGACATTAACATGCCTAGCTTCTCATTTAGACAGGCAGGAGTCTCTACTAGCGGAAGTGATGAAACTTAAAACTAAGTTGAGATGTTTTTTCCTGGTCGCTACATTTATTCTAGTGTATGTCTAATTACCTTCTGATTATTTGGTATCATGCATTTTTATGACCGATAACTTATTCTTATGACATGTTTGAACTTGCATTTTAAATTTTCAATCATGACTTTCATTGTAAATAATTTGCAGCTGTAGCCTTAACTTGACAAAATCGTTTGAAAGAGCTGCTGCAAATAGAGCACGATCCATAATTTTACTGCCTACAAAAGGTGATCGGTACGTTATCTATTTTTACTTCTAAATTTTTTGAATGATCATATGATTCCATGGTGTTATTTTATTTAATGACACGTAGTAAATTTGCCAAGTTCGGTATAAGAAAATATAGCGAATATCACCCCTACTCTTTTTTACCTTGATTTACAGGACTCAGATATTGCTTTCGGTTACCTTGACTGTGAAAGCAATTACAAGACAAGGATTACTAATGATCTAACCTGTATACCGATGGGTGTTAGAGCAAAACACTGGGTTGTTATTCCATATAGTCCTAGGGTCTCTTATATAGAGAGAAAACCCTTGGGGTAAATTACATAGATAGACATGGGGAAAATAAGAAATATGTAACGGTAAATCATGACATAACGTAAACCTCTACACTCCCCCTCAAGATGGAGCATAGATATCTATCATGCTCAGCTTGGAAGAACATCTCTGGAAAGGTCCTCTGAGCAACGGCTTGGTAAATATGTCAGCAGTCTGGTCCTCTGAATTGACATGTGAAATGGAAATGAAGCCCTTCTGGATCATGTCTCTAGTGTAATGACAATCTACGTCGATATGCTTCGTTCTTTCGTGAAATGCTGGATTATTGGCAATGAACAATGCTGCTTGATTGTCACACTAAAGCTGCATGGGTAAAGAAACATTCACATTCAAGTCTTCCAAGACTGCTCGAACCCACATCATTTCTGTGCTTGCTTGTGCCATGGCCCTATATTCGGATTCAACACTTGATCTTGCCACAACAGTTTGTTTCTTGCTTTTCCAAGAAACCAGAGAGCTTCCTATAAAGATAGCAAACCCTGAAGTAGACTTACGATCCTTTGGGCACCATGCATAGTCTGTGTCTGCACACACAGAAATGGACAAATCTGTGTTCTTTCTAAATAGCAAACCTGAGCCTGGAGAAGATTTTAGGTATCTCAGTATCATATACGGTGCTTCCATATGGACTTGCCTAGGCTGCCCCATAAATTGACTCACACGGCTTACAGCAAAAGCAATATCAGGTCTAGTTATGGTGATGTACAGAAGCTTACCCACCATTTCTCTGTATCTTCTTTTGTCCACCTCTTCAGTATCATTGTCATACAGTTTCATACTAGGGTCCATGGGAGTGCTCGATGGTCTGCATCCAATCATTCCTGTTTCAACAAGCAAGTCTATAACATATTTCGTTTAGGTCATCACCATACCTTGTGCATTTCTCGTAAATTCTATCCCAGAAAGTATCGTATGGTACCCAGATCCTTCGTAACAAACTGACTGCCCAAGAGGGCTTTAGTCATCTCGACTCCTTGAGCATCATCTCCTGTAACCATAATATCATCAACATATATCATGACAACAACTGTACCTCTGAGAGTCTTCTGAATAAACAACGAATGGTCCGCATTTGATCTCTTGAACCCCTGTCGTTCGATCAGCTGAGAGATTTTGGAACCATGCCCTTGGACTCTGTTTAAGGCCATAAATCGCCTTATGAAGTCTACACACCATGTGAGTCTCCCCCTCAGCAGTAAAACCTGGTGGCTGCTACATGCAGACTTCCTCTTGTAGATCTCCATACAGAAACACATTCTTGACATCAAGTTGAAAAATGGGCCAGTCTCGTACCACAGCTACTTATAAAAGGATGCGAAGCATCGAGTGTCGAGCCACTGGTGAAAATGTATCCAAGTAGTCGACGCCATATGTTTGGGTAAAGCCGCGTGCAACAAGTCTTGCCTTGTACCGATCAAGACGGCCATCTGCATGATATTTAACTGTGAACACCCATTTGCAACTAACCACATACGCACCTGATGGAATAGGAACCAGGGACCAAGTCCCTTAGACTGTAAAGCACGCATCTCTTCCTCCATAGCCAACTTCCAGCACTCAATCTTCATAGCCTCCTGATAGGTCCGCGATATCTCCACTGAAGACACAGTTGCTGCAAACCTCTGGAAATCACCAGTAAGACGATGAAAGGATACCTGAGACGCAAGAGGATAGGACACACATTTCTTCTTCGACCTTCGAAGTGCAATAGGAATATCAACATCATTATCCACGGTACTGACTGGCGGATCCACCTCCTGTAGCAAAGATTCCTGCACCGGTACGTTATCTAACCCATCATTAGTAGCCGCATCGGAGCATACCTGAGGCGTGGTGGATGGTTGACTTGTAGCTTGAGCAGGCCCCGACCGTCGTGTGTAGAACTTAGGAAATGGTGGAATGGGGTGATATTGAGATGGTGGTGGTGGTGGTGGTGGTGATGGCGGAGTGGATTCAGGTTGACCTAGATTTGGAGGTAGAGGAACATAGACATGATTATCTGAAGACGTGGAAGAAGAAACCAATCTGTCACCTGCTGGGGAGAAGTACATAACATGCTCAAAAAAAGAAACATCTGCACTAACATAGTACTTGTCGTTGATAGGATCATAACATTGATAGCCCTTCTATGTCCTAGAGTAACCCACAAAGAGACACTTAACAGCTCTAGGAGAGAGCTTGTCAAGTCCTGGAGACAAGCGGTGAACAAAGGCAACTGTACCAAAGACACGAGGTGTAAGTGAAAATAAGTCCTTATCCGGAAAGAGAACAGAAATTGGAGGTTTCTCCCCAAGAACCGAAGAAGGCATACGATTGACCAGATAGCATGCTGTAAGTATAGCATCTCCCCAAAAAGCTAATGGCGCACAACTCTGAATAAGTAATGTTCGAGCAATATCAAGAAAATGACGATGTTTCCTTTTCGCGACACCATTCTGTTGTGATATGTAAGCACAAGAAGTTTGGTGAATAATGCCTTTAGAGGAAAGAAACTGAGAAAGAGAACGAGTACAGAATTCCAATGCATTATTTGTGCACACATATTTAACACTAGAAGAGAAAAAATTTAGCACTTCATTGATAAGATTCTTGATAACACTTCCTGCTTCAGATTTATTCTTGAGAAGAAAAGTCCAAGAGACACGAGAAAAATCATCAACCACGACCAGATAAACCTGTGTCCCTGATGATCAGGGACACGACTAGGACCCCTAATATCTATATGAAACAACTCAAACGGGGAGCTACTGCTCCGACTCTAACGACTTGGGAAGCTAGAACGATGGTGCTTCCCTAACTGACAAGCTTCGCAACGAAATGATGAATTGGGAGAGATCTGAGGCAGGAGGTGACACATTTTTTGGAGAGGAAGGTGACCAAATTGAAGATGCCACGTATATGGAGAAACCGATCCCTGTGAGTGAAGAGAGACGCCAGCAAAGGAATTCCGGACCAGACGATATAAGCCATTATGCTCAGAGCCACAACCAATCACCCTGCCCGTTAGTATGTCCTGAAAAATAAGAGATGATGGGTCAAATATAGCACGACAATGCAAGTCTTTCGTAATCTGACTAATTGATAATAAATTCATGGAAAACTCAGGTGCATGTAGAACATCCTGTAAGTGCATGGAGGGTGTTAAAGAAATCTCCCCCTGTCCAACAATAGGGGAATGAGTGCCATCAGCTATAAGCACAGAGCGACCTGAAGAGATATCTCTGTAGGACTCAAGTTTGTCTCTGTCACGGCAAAGATGATGGGTGGCTCCAGAATCGACAATCCAACCAGATAGATCATGGAACAGATGAACGACAATAGTACTACCTGAGGTACTGGCAGCAGCAGAGGTACTGGTCGATGCAGATGCTGCAACATCTGAGGTACTCGCAGCATCCGACGATGACTGTGGCATAATGTCGCGAAGTCGCGCCATAAGCTCCTCGAACCTGTGATCTGGAGTAGATGCTGAAGGAGGCTGAACATGTTCAGCTACACGTGCCGAAGCAGGAAACCCATGCTTGGAATAGCATGTGTCCTCGGAGTGATCATTGCGATGATAGAACGAGCACGTCCTTGGAATGCGACCTCCACGTCCACGTGTACCACGGCCACGAAAAGAAGACGAACCACCTCTCCCACGTGATACTGCCATTGCCGAAGGAGGTGGAGTAGATGTGCTGGATGAAACAGGGATACAATTGAGCCTCCTGTAGACTTCCTCCATAGGAGGAATAGTAGCATCGGTAAGGATCTGAGAGTGGGCTGCCTCGTACTCAGGATCAAGAGCTGCAAGTAATACTCCCACCATGGTAGCATTGCGAAAAGTCTTCTGTTGATCAGGAGTGGCTGTGAGCAGGATGGTACTGTATAATTTCTCGAACATCCCTCGCAGTGACGCGTACATAGAGTGAAGTGGTCGTCTATTTTGTTTCATCGTGAAAATATCATGCTGCAACTGCAACATCTTAGTCTCGTTTCGCACCTGAGAATAGGTAGTAGCAAGAATATCTCACATCGCCTTGGCGGTGGGCTGATGGAGGACGTCATTGCCAATCTCCATCGAAAGCATCCCTGATAGCCAGACCTTGGCATACGCATCATCAGCCTCCCAGGAGGCATATATCCCCGTCTTCTCTGCCGGTTCATCTTCGGTAAGAATGTGCTTCTTACCACCCGACTTCATTAAGCTCGTGAACTGCATCGACCAGAGCTCATAGTTTGTCCCGTCCATTTTGACTATTGGCGCCGAACCCTTGAAGGCACCTATGGAGGGCATATCAACCTTTTGTTATGACATGTCGCCGGAGAAGAAGACTTAGGGATGGTAGACAAAAGAACTGGTGTCTACAAAGACCCTTTTGGATTTAAGTGCATATGTAGACTTTATGCACTTGAACCCATGTGTGAATAGGCGCCGACCGAAGAAGGAGAAGCCGGGATGAAGGGCTTTGTCGGTGGCGGCAGGAGAAGGCGGAAGGACCGCGGGAAGCGGCGGCGGGAGAGGTAGGCTGGGGGGGGGGGCTCGGCGGCGGCGGGAGGCTGTGGTGGGCGGCGACAGAAAAGGGGGGGGGCGGCGGCCGAAGTGGTACGACGGCGGGCGGGGGGGGGGGGGGGGAGAAACCCTAGATTAGGGTTTTGGCTCTGATACCATGTTAGAGCAAAACACTGCGTTGTTATTCCATATAGCCCTAGGGTCTCTTATATAGAGAGAAAACCCTTGGGTAAATTACATAGATAGACATGGGGAAAATAAGAAATACGTAACGGTACATCATGACATAACGTGCGCGCCTGTGAGCACGCATCTTGCGCCTGTGCGCGCGCATCCTGCGCATCTCGAGCGGCTCTGCGTGCTTCACGCACGCCAGCGCATAGCCTCGCGCATAGCCTCACACGCTGTGCGTGCATCACCGCACGCATACGCGCACAAGTCTTGCGCCTTCACTAGCGCAGCACCGTGCGCACCATTCCAGTGCAACTGTGCGCACTATTACGTGCACAGTTGCGCACTCCAGTGCGCGTGAGGCTCTCCAGTAGCGCACTCCAGCACGCGCGTGATACTCCAGGTGCGTGCGCGGGTGCCCCACGCACGTGCTTACGTGCCCTAGCTCCCAAAACCCTAGGGTACAGATCCAGATCTATATGGGGTTAGTTGCTTGAAGTCTACACACGCAACTAATCCCGGTTATGTCACTGTAGACAAAGATTATTTCTCTTTCAGTCGCTCCAGTCTTCCGTTTCCAGTATGTCGGACAGCAAGGCAGAGATCCCGTCTATCGGCGCATTTCGTGGTCCAGCGCCTATTGTTAAAATGGATGGTACGAACTATGAACTGTGGGCGATGCAGTTCATGAGCATGATGAAGTCTACAGGTAAGAAGCACATTCTTACCGAGCCAGAGCCTGCAGAGAAGACTGGAGTTCATGCCTCGTGGGAGGCCGACGATGCATATGCCAAAGTATGGCTATCCGGTACATTGGCTATTGAAATTGCCAATGACATCTTACATCAACCCACGGCCAAAGACATGTGGGATATCCTGGCAGCAACGTATTCTCAGGCGAAGAATGAAACGAAGATCCTGCAGTTACAACATGACATATTCACAATAAAGCAGAATGGCCGCCCTTTACATTCTCTCTATACATCATTGAGAGGGATGTTTGAGAAGCTCTACAGCTTCATGCCTCTTACCGCCACGCCAGAACAGCAGAAGACATATAGGAATGCGACGATGGTGGGTGTGTTTCTCGCTGCACTTGATCCAGAATATGAGGCAGCACGTTCACAGATTTTGGCAGACTCGACTATTCCTCCCATGGAGGAGGCTTTTCACAGATTGAGTAGGATCACAGTACCTTCAGCAGCTGCGAGTCAGAATCCCTCAGCCATGGCGGCCAACAGAGGCCGTGGTTCTCATTACCAGGGCCGTGGACGTACTCCCCGTGGAAGGGGTGGCCGCACTAGGCCAACGTGCTCATACTGTCACCGAGTCGGACATACTGAAGATACATGCTACTCAAAGCATGGATATCCTGCATCCGCACGAGCCGCTGAGCAGATAGAGCCCCCGTCTGCAGCTACTTTGGATCAGCGATTTGATGATCTGGTTGCCCGTCTTAGGGGCATTATACCACCGTCTGGCCCAACACTGTCAACAGAGAATCATACTGAGGCTGCTGCCTCTGCTTCTGCCTCTACGAGTACTTCAGGTAGTACACTTGCTCTCCACAGTAGTAGATCGGATACATTACCATGGATCATGGACTCGGGCGCTACACATCACCTATGTGGCGACCAGAGTCTACTTACAGGATATACTCAGATTCCTCCAGGACGGACAGTAGTGATTGCCAATGGCACACATTCCCCTATCACGGGTCAAGGGGAGATTAGATTGACATCCTCTATGCAGCTCAAGAATGTTTTGCATGCACCGCATTTTTCCATGAATCTGTTGTCAATTAGTCAGATTACGAAGGATCTCCATTGTCGAGCTATTTTTGATTCATCTTCTTTGATTTTTCAGGACATCCGTACGGGCAACGTGATTGGTCATGGCTATGAGCAAGGAGGCCTTTATCGTCTGAACCAGACCCCGTTTGTCGGAATCACAGCCTCTCCCGCAGAACAAGTATCTCCTCTCCTGTGGCATCTGCGTTTTGGTCATTTACCGCTTCAGAAGTTGCGTCTAGTCCTACCCTATAGTCTCTCTCACACACCTGTCCAGTGTGAGGCGTGTCAGTTGGGAAAACATCACAGGTCATCTTTTCCCAATAGTCAAGGTCGGAGTAGTAACTCCAAGTTTGAGTTGTTTCATGTCGACGTCTGGGGTCCGAGTCGTGTTCCCGATCATCAGGGGCACAGGTTTTATATTGTATTTGTGGATGATTTTTCTAGAGCATCATGGGTATTTCTAATGAAAAATAAGTCTGAAGCCGGAGATATTATTATTCACTTTCTAAATGAGATTCAGAATGTTTTTTCCACAACAGTCAAAATTATGAGAACTGACAATGCCTTAGAGTTGTGCACCAACAATCTAGCCAACTACTACTCCTCAAAAGGAATTGTTCACCAAACATCCTGTGCTCATACGTCTCAACAAAATGGGGTTGCAGAAAGAAAACATCGTCATCTTCTTGATGTTACAAGGTCACTTCTCATTCAGAGTCATGTTCCGTATTCCTACTGGGGTGATGCAGTCCTTACTGTATGTTATCTTATAAATCGTATGCCCTCGTCTGTCTTGAATGAACAGGTTCCTTTCTCACTTATATATCCTGACAAGGATCTGTTCACTCTTACCCCTCGTGTGTTTGGGTCTGTCGCATTTGTCCATCAGTTGTCGCCCGGTTCTGACAAGCTCTCTCCTAGGGCTGTCAAGTGCGTCTTTGTGGGGTACTCCAGAACTCAAAAGGGGTACAAGTGTTTTGACCCTGTGCGTCGGCGGTATATGATCAGTGCAGATGTTACATTCTTTGAATCTATCATGTATTTTTCAGAATCCGGGAACATGCAGCCACCACCATTATCTCCTGATACCGTATTCATGGCACCACCAATATCACAGCCGTCACCACCAACATCACAGCCGTCACCACCATTACCACCACCACCACCACCACAACCACCGCCACCAATAATATCCCCGTTACCATTCCATTACACCCGGCGGCCGAATCAAGCTCATGGCCCTGACCAATCAACTAGCTCGCCTATGGTATGTAATGAAAATATTAATGTTGATGGATCTGACGACATTTCTCAGCAGGATGCATTACAGGAGCAGGGTGCTACCACAGAGGATATGGATGTTCCAATCGCTCTACGCAAGCAGAAGAGAAGCTGTGCCAAGTATCCAGTATCAGCTGCGGTTTCGTTTGAGAGGCTATCTGGACCATTCAGGACGTTTGCTTTGGCACTTTCAGCTACAGATATTCCACGGAACCACCATGAGGCTTTGCAGGATTCTCGATGGCGGTTAGCAATGGAGGAAGAGATGGCGGCACTTCAGTCTAGAGGAACATGGAGCTTGGTTACTATACCACCGGATGTCAACCCGGTGAGTTGTAAGTGGGTATTTACAGTCAAACATAATGCAGATGGCTCCATTGACAGGTACAAGGCACTCCTAGTTGCAAGGGGATTCACACAGACGTATGGAGTAGATTATCTTGACACGTTCTCCCCGGTAGCTCGTCATTCCACTCTGCGGATCCTCTTATCAGTTGCAGTTACTAGAGACTGGCCACTCTATCAACTGGATGTGAAAAATGCCTTTCTGTATGGCGACCTGCAGGAGGAAGTCTACATGCAACAGCCACCAGGTTTTGCTGTTGAGGGGGAGTGTTACAAGGTTTGCAGATTACATAAGGCTATCTATGGCCTTAAGCAGAGCCCCAGAGCATGGTTCCAGAAGCTGTCAGACCTCTTTGAGAAACACGGATATAAACGCTCCAATGATGATCATTCCTTGTTTGTACAGAAGACGACAAGAGGTATTGTTGTAATCATGGTTTATGTTGACGATATCTTGATTGCAGGCGATGATGACCAGGGCATTAAGCAGGCAAAGGAAAGGCTGGGGACCGAGTTTGTCACCAAGGACTTGGGAGTCCTTAGATATTTTCTGGGGCTGGAGTTTGCCAGAAATCCATATGGATTAGTCATGTCACAGAGGAAGTATGTCACAGATCTACTGAGTGAGACAGGTATGCTAGGGTGTCGACCTGCTACGACACCAATGGACCCTAGCATGAAGCTGTATGATGATGACACAGAGGAGGTTGACAGGAGAAGATACAGAGAGCTGGTAGGCAAATTGTTATATGTCACGATCACTAGGCCAGATATATTATTTGCAGTGAGCCGTGTGAGCCAGTTCATGGAGCAGCCACGCCAGGTGCATATGGATGCAATACACATGATACTTAGATATCTCAAATCTTCTCCAGGTAAAGGTTTGCTATTCAAGAAAGGAAAGGGGATTTCTGTCTCAGCATGTGCAGATGCAGACTATGCAGGATGTCCTAAGGATAGGAAGTCCACCTCAGGGTATGCTGTCTATGTTGGAGATACCCTAGTCTCATGGAGGAGCAAGAAGCAAACTGTGGTAGCTAGATCCAGTGCTGAATCCGAATATAGGGCTATGGCCCAGGCTACTACAGAGATGATGTGGGTGAAAGCGGTGCTGACAGATTTATGCTTAGACATACCACTTCCTATGAACTTGGAGTGTGATAATCAGGCTGCGTTGTTTATTGCAAACAATCCTGCATTCCATGAACGGACTAAGCATATTGAGGTGGATTGCCACTTCATACGTGATATGATTCAGAAAGGATTCGTTACCACATCCCATGTTACTTCAGAAAACCAGACTGCAGATATATTCACCAAGGCATTGTTACGTGGCCCATTTCAGAAGTGTGCTTCCAAGCTGAGCATGATTGACATCTATGCTCCATCTTGAGGGGGAGTGTTGACGCATACTTAGTTATTGTGTCTTTTGCTATTTTATTTCCTTGTTATCCTCTTTATGTAATTTACCCATAGGCTACTCTCCTATATAAGAGAGCCTAGGGCTATGGAATAAACAACTCATTCACGTTTCCCAACAAGTATCGTCGACCCCCCTCAATTTCGTTTCTTGAATAAAAGCAATATCACAGCCCCAATCGGAGAATCTCGCGCCCAAAGAACGCCGCTTGTTGGCCTCCCCAAGGCCCCTAACGTTCCAGGAGAGAACCTTCATTAAAGACCACCAAAGCTACCCCCAAGGACGCTGAGACCAGCCACCTCCACCACGGAATCCCGTAGAGTCGCACAGGAATGCTTCACCAAAGAACCCATCCGAGAGCGGTTACGCCTCCGATATCTTTTCCCCGACTGCCTGTCTGAGAGGCCCCCACATCAGAAACAGCGGCGTCGTCAGAAAAAGCCCCCAAGGGGCAACCAGAAGAAGTCATCACCGATGAACCCCCCAGGTCCACAATAGTGGGGGGGGGAGGAGGGGGGTCGGTCAGGTGCCGAAACAAGCGGGGTCGAGCAAGGTACCTCCAAGTTCGAGTGCGCCCCCAATTCCTCCAAGTGAATCCTGTGGACCAAATCCGAATGTGAGTCGGGCAGGGCAATCGGGTCACCGGGCCACCACTTCGTCGGCCATGATCCGAAATTGAGAGACCCACTAAAGCCCAGCGCTCCGCGGGCCGACACAGGACCCGAGAACCGCACATGCAAAGCACTAGCCGACAAAACCGGTCGAGGTTGAGGAAACGAATCCTCCTCGGACGCCCCCAAATCAAAGAAACCGTCTCGTTCTGACGCAAGACACAACACCCGATGTTGCACCTCGAAGGGACAAGAAGAGTCGAACACAGGGGGCGACGCTTCGGAATATCCCCCGAAACGCGCCACCTGGCAGGCAGAAGACGAGGCGACATCCCCAACCTCCGAGCCAACCGGACCGACCAAAGTAGCCGCTCGAACAGGATGAGCCACCGGCTCCAGCGACGGGGCGACGACAGAAAGCTCCACCTTAAAGCGCCAACAGCCAATTTTCAGTGACCCGAAGAAGAGCTTGCCAATCGCATCGCGAAGGAAACCCTTGCTGCACTCCATGAGAATACGTGTGACCCTCCAGTCCGCACCCGGCGAGAGGCCATCATCCACGATCGCCAGAACTTTCCCCCATCGTCGGAATGTCTTGCAAAGACAGGGGACAATCCTAGAGAGAAATGGAACTCCACGAAGCTCCGCAACACAGACCTTAGTGTCTGAGAATGCACCATCCGCAACACGAACCAATCTCCAAACAACATCTTTGGTAGCACCATTCTGAATAAGCCTTTCCCGTTGCTCCGAGGAAAGGCCACGAACACAACAGCGTGAAGAATCTAGAACTTGAAAATCCCCATTGAAGAGGGGGCCCAGAAAGCCAAGAAGGTGAGTTCTGACACCATCCCAAACCACGCCGCTCCGACGGGCAAGCCCCACAGCCGCAACGCAGCTGCCCTCGCCACGCACACCCTTCCCATGAACCGCCGTCCCATGCACCGCCTTCCCATGCACATCCTTCCCATGCAAGCCAACAGCCAAAGGCGGTTCTTGCCCCGCTACGTTGACAGCCGCCATGGCATCACCGCCACCCTCGTCGACGCCCGCGCCACGAAGACCACCGTCAGACGAAATGACGCGAGGCGCCTCCACCACCTGAGCAAAGGAACGGACCCCCTCCTAACAACAGGATCAAAGCAAGCCGTCCGCGACGCCGAAATGCTCCCATGATTCCCCGAAAGGACTTTCAAACCGGAAGGTGGAGTGCCAGGACCAAGAGCGAGCCAGCAGGAGGCTTGCCGATGGCCCGGCTTTCCACAAGCAAAGCAACGAGGGGGGAGCCGACAGAACGAAGCAACATGACCAAGGTCACCGCACCTAAAGCACCTCTTCCCGGGCTTCTTGTGAGAGACCTGCACCCACTCTTTCTCCTCCTCCCGACGCTCCTCGCCGCCTTCTCCATGCAGAGGAACCCCAGCTACGAACCCGGGAACCACCCCCTTCCCCTTCGCATCAACCCCACCAGAGAGAGCACCACCAGCTGCCCCCGACTTTACAGACGTCTTCCCGCCTTTCGCCTTCGCTCTCCACCAACGCTCCATCGAGTCTGCCTCTTGGATGTGAAAAACGGAACCCATATGTGGTTACTTCTATGCCATCACTAGCTCCACCAACTCCACTACCACCGCCTATCGTGGTTGCTCCTCCGCCACTCCCTTACAGTAGTACTTTGGCTCAGTTTTTGCCACATTTTTACATTCGCAGGCCACCTTCTGTTTCCCATGCTCATGGGCCTTCCCTATCACCTAACACCCCCAATTATGTTATAGGCACTTTGTTTCTACTAATGACATTAGTGATTTGTTTATACAATAGAGTACTTTACAGGATGAACATGTGCCTCCTCAAGATGTTACTTTACAGGCCACAGATGGTACATATGATCCTAATGTGTCCATTGCTCTTCGGACGTAGAGATGTACGTGTGTCACACATCCTCTCACGACTCATATTTCTTTGGGCGTCTTTCAGAGGATTTCAATAGGTTTGTCATAAGTCTATCAACTGTAAAGATGCCAAATACATATTAGGAGGCTATTCAAGACAACTGGAGGTGTCTTATTCGGGAGGAGGAGATGGTCGCACTACAATCATGTAGCACTTGGAACGTAGTCAGTGCCCCTACATGGGCTTATGCGGTTAGCTGCTAATGGTATTTAACAATGAAACATTATGCAAATGGCAGCGCTGATCGCTACAAAACTAGTTTTGCTGCTTGTGGGTTCACCCAAACTTGTGGGGTGGACTATCAAGATATGTTCTCACATGTGCCACACCATTCTAGCCTTCGGATCCTTCTTTCTTTTGCAGTGGTAGGGGACTGGTCCCAATCTTAGCTTTATGTGAAGAATGCATTTCTATATGGTGATCTGCAGGACGAAGTCTACATGCAGCAACCACCTAGGTTCACTATTATGGGGGAGTATCAGAGTGTTTGTAAACTTCATAAGGCTATCTATGATATTAAACAAAGCCCCAAAGTATAGTTCTAGAAGCTCTTGGAGTTTATATAAGGATGTCTCTGAATATATAATTTTGATAGTATTATTTTTTATTTCATTTATTACAAAGACATCCTTATAACACATCAGATCGGCTGCAGATCATTACTATTTGTTTAGAGGACATAGAGATGTATTGTTGCAATACTGGTCTATGTTGATGACATCATTGTTACATGAGATAATGTGCATGGTATTAATGCGACTAAGGAGTTCGTTGGACAATAGTTTGTCACCAAGGACCTTGGTGATTTATGATACATCGTAGGGCTTGTGTTCACCAAGAACCAATGGGGTCTTGTGATGACCCAGTGGTAATATGTTACTGATCTCACAAAGACAGTCGTGGCGGATTGAAAACCTACCACTGCTCCCATGGATCCTAGCATGAAGTTATATGATGATTGTTGGAGCATTCGTTGTATGCACCTATTGTGTTGTAGCAGGTAAATGGATCCTGGAGGAGATCCATTTGCCCCATCTAGTGTTTAGTCCCACATCATCCGACGGTGAGACTTGGAGGCTCTGGAGAGGCTATATAAGGAGCCCCAAACCTCCTGTATCCATTGAGAAAAGGAATAGAAAATATGCCCTGTTGAGGACTTCTCCCGTAGTTTCATCCCGCTCCTCACGGAGTAGGGTTCCACGTAAAATCATGGTGTTCCCATGTTTATCTTTCTTGTTTATGCGCTGTATATCGTTTCCGCTTCCGCTTCCGATTTTCTAACATGGTATCAGAGCGGGTTCGATTCTCGACGAGTTTTTATATTTTTCATTATTGTATTCGAGATTCGTTTTTTTGAGTTCTCGTTCGTAAAGATTGATGTTTTGAAGATTTGTTCAAGAAGTTCTAGGGTTTCCCACGAATCCCTAATCAAGATCTCCAGGCCGCTGGTGGTCGTAGAAGGTGTGCGACATCCTCCAGAGTTTCCAAGCCAGGTCTCGCCGGGCTCTCGTATGCGGCTTACCTAATGCTGCCCAGGCGGCGCAATCCTCCTGGTATCTTCAGCCACGAGCCCTAATCCAGGGCTCCACCTCAAGGCGGTATCTCCTGCAGGCGGCATCTCCAACCCTATTCGCACCACTCGCGACTCCTCCTTGCACCTCTATCCATCGTGCGATGGCGCAGATCTTCTAAGCGACTCCAGGCGGGCCCTCTTGAGCACGCAAGCCTCGTCGGCGCGATCTCCTGCACTCCGGGCAAGCACCCATCTTGCGGTGTCATAATTGCTCGATAAAGCCCATCGCGAAGTTCGTTCCCAACTGGGAACCCAGGAGACATACCTCACTGTCGAGGAACCAAGGCAGCGCATCGGCCTCGAGCGATGCCCAGGCGGCTGGTCACTGCAGCCGTTGCCGCACAGGTGGCTCTCCCTCTTCCGATCTCGCGCAGAAGGCGACGCTCCCCTCGACCCTAGGAGGCGGCCCCCTCCTCCCTTGAAGTCTGCGCCGCCCAGCCCAGCAACCAACATCAGGCAGCACAGACGGCAACTCCGCGACAAGCTCGAGGAGCAGAACCCGCAGACCCCCGTGCACGATGACCCTCCTCCAGCCGTCTCTCCTCTCCCAAAGATGCGTCGATGCGGTGCAGATACAGATGCGGCGCGGGCTCCTAAAGATGTCGAGGGGTCGTGGGTTCCGTTGGGAACCCTAGAAATAGTCAAAGGAAAAAGGGGCCATCGGGCCCACCTTATTAAAAGGAAAAGAGGGCAGTCTTCTAAAAAAAGGAGAGGCTATAAAAAAAGAAGCCTCGTTGGGCCTGCTGCCTAGAATAAAAAAAAGGTGCTGCAACAAAAAAAGGGGAGAAGGAGTTTGTTAAAAAAAGTGATTTTGAAAAAAAGGCGCGTACAAAGAAAAGCGGTATGCAAAATATTCGAAAAAAATTGAGTTGCAAAGGCTGATAAAAAAATCAAACGGCTTATACAAAAAAAATTTAAAAAAATGATGATACGAAAAGTCAGAAAAAAATGATGTAAAACGACTTAAAAAATTTGTGCGGACAAAAGCTGTAAGAAAAATGGAACGACTTAAAAAAATGAATAAAAAAATGTGTGACGGCTTACAAAAAAAAAGAAAAGCTGAGAGAATTTTTTTTTTAAAAAGTGTTTGGACGGCTTAAAAAAAATTAAGAAAAGCAACAAGTGTTTCATGTTTTACCCCTATTCATCTTGTCTTCTCCCAACTTTGTCGATGTCAATTTCCGACAAGTATGGGAGAAAGGGGGAGTATATATGTAGAGTCACCTGCCAGTTTGTTAGTTTTTCCAGATTCTTCAGACTTCAGATTACAGGCCATTCAGATTCCAGACTCTACGGTTCAGATCCAGTTTCAGACTCGACATCAGACATCTTCGAGTCTCCAGTTTCAGGCATGCATATGATTGCGGTCATTTTTAGATAAGCATATGTTGCCATCATTTGTTCGTGGTCCCCATAATTCTTCTTGTTGTCATGCCAGAGTTTTCATGTGAGCTATAGGGACTCCAAAGCAGAGGACCATTCCCTATGCCATTGAGGGCAAGGGTTTTCATGTGGTATCATAGATACTCCAGAGTAGAGTATCATTCTCTGAGTCAGAGGGGAGAGACCTAGTTCTCCGACGAGGAGACTTCAGGCGTAGTTTCAGACTCGATGGTTAGATTCCAAGTCTTCAGTTGACTCACACTCCAGCCCGTTCGTCCTCCTCACCTGCACGGCATGAGAAGCAACGTCCTCGACTGCAGCAATGTGCGCATTGGGTTGATATTGTCCGTAGTGTCCTGTAGCGTTGAGTTGAGTTTATTTCTGTTTGTCCAAGCTGAGCATTGCATGCTCCAGCTTGAGGGGGAGTGTTGGAGCATTCGTTGTATGCGCCCATTGTGTTGTAGCAGGGTAAATGGATCCTGGAGGAGATCCATTTACCCCATCTAGTGTTTAGTCCCACATCGTCCAACGGTGAGACTTGGAGGCTTTGGAGAGGCTATATAAGGAGCCCCAGACCTCCTGTATCCATTGAGAAAAGCAATAGAAAATATGCCCCGTTGAGGGCTTCTCTCGTGGTTTCATCCCGCTCCTCACGGAGTAGGGTTCCACGTAAAATCATGGTGTTCCCATGTTTATCTTTCTTGTTTATGCTCTGTTTATCGTTTTCGCTTCCGATTTTACGCTCTGGCAGATTGAAAACCTACCACTGCTCCCATGGATCCTAGCATGAAGTTATAATATGATGATACATAGGAGGTTGATAAGAGGAGATACATGGACCTTATTGGGAAGCTCCTCTATGTGACCACTACTAGGCCAGAAACCTCATTTGTTGTGAGCAAAGTTAGCTAGTTTATGGAGCAGCCGAGACATGCACATATGGATGCAGTTCACATGATTCTGAGATATTTGAAGTAATCTCTTGGTTCCAGATTAATCTTTAACAGATGGACATCCCTCGCCATCACGAAATGTGCAAATGCAGAGCAAGATGCCCTAAGGATATACCTCCGGCTTTGCAATGTTCATATGTGTTAATTGATAATTTATATTTCCTATTTCATGTATTTCTATTTCCTTTCGTCTCTATCATGTAATTTTCCCAACATGACTTTTCCTCTCTATGTAAGAGAACTCTAGGGCCCCTTGATAATGCAATTTATTATTTTCTCTCCACATGTTATCAGAGCGATAGTCCTATATCAGAGCCCTGTACCCTAATCCTCTCCTCTACCCGCCGGCCCATCTCTACCACCACTCATGCTGTCGTCGACGACTTCAGCCTATGCAACACCCTTTCATGTAGCTGCAGCCGCCTGCAGCTGCTGCTGTAGCCTCCACAATACTCATGCAATTGCAGCAGCCCTGTAGCAACAGCCAACCCTTGCAGATGGCTTGAGTCTTGCAGGTTGCTGTTGTCCAGCACCTACTAGAGGTGCCCGACAGCCTCTTGGTGGCCCTTTTAAGCTGCTGAAGGACCTATTCTCAATTCTAGTAGTGTCGTCTACTCCCTAGGGTCATTTGTACTACAATTTGTATGGATTACAACACATCAAACGGTCTGATCTTGACGTGATCCAGGGGATTTCAGACTGTTAAATCATCCTTTGGCCCTAACGCGCGGATCCGAACTTGAGGGAATGGTTATGGTTTGAGTCTATACCTACAATCAATTCCCTATATGTTCTTGTTGACATGTCTAATTCATTCTGCAAGCCCAATCTTTGTATTCGGATCCATGCCAGAGAAGAAGGCCGACATTCCAACCTAGGGCGTCTTTAGAGGTCCAATGCCCATAGTCAAGATGGATGGGACCAACTATGAGTTGTGAGCCATGCCGTTCATGTGCATGATGCCATCTACTGGGTAGAAGTATATTCTTACCCTGGAGAAGCCGATTTACAAGACTTGGTCTAATGCCTCGTAGGAGGCAGATGATGCGTACACATGCGTATGTCTATCCTATACTCTGGTTGTGGAGATAGCTGTGACATCCGGATCCGAATAAACTGAACCCGACCCGATTAAGCGTCTACATGGCCAATTAATATTTAATTAATAATAAATAAACTCAGATCGAACCATAGATCGTAGATCAAAATTCGTTCGGTCGCAATCGACCAAAAATCGGTTTCATCGTAATGCGTGCTATGGAAAAGCCGCGACGCAAAATCAGAAACCGTGAAACAAACCAAGACCACACAAAAATCCGACTCGACGAAATAAGACCAACGGAAACGACCAATCGTCAATCGGAGGTCAATTGATATTTTCATAATCATAAAATTTAATCACAAACCAAGACCATATTTCGGAAATTTCTAGAATTCATCTTTGATCTGAAGTATATGAATATTATACTCATTTCGATTGTCGTTAAGAGACGATCAAAACAAGTTGTTGTACATCAAAATCCGACACTCGAGGTGCGAATGCGAATTTCTTTGATGTCTAAAATAATTGAAAGAGAAAATAAAATAAAAATATAAATAAATAAAAATTTTCTGCTGTACAGTCCACAGACTACACAGTAACAGTTTCTCCTTTCCATTTGGCAATATAAGAGCCCCTCTTTCCCTCTTATTTATATCAAACCACAACCTTCTTTCTTCCTATATTTTATCTTTCCCATCTCCTCTCCAGCCGACCACAACCCTTCTCCATACGGTTGGGGTCTACTGGTCAGGCAGCAACCATTATATATTGGGCTCCTAATTTCTGGAGATATTGGAATCAATTGGAGCTAAATCCAGGAGCCAGGCAACAACTATTGCATATTGGGCTCCTAATTTCTAGAGTCATTGGAAGCATTAGAGCCAAATTCAGGAGCCATTGAAACCAATTTCTGGAGCCATTCAAGTGCCGTGAGCTATGTCCAAGCTTCAATTGAAGCTGCTACTCCAAGAGTAGATGCATGCTGCTGCATGCTCCTAAAAGAGCAATATGTTACTGCATGCAAATCCTTTTCCTCAAATTTGGAGCAAGCAATAGGTACAACTGAACCCTCTTTTGCTGCTATTCATGCACTTCTACACCTTTTTGTCGATCATTGGGGGTTTCCTCTAGATTTTGGGAATGTGGGTATTGTTTGATTCATGGGTCTGGGTCGAGATGCAGTGTAAAGTGGTTGACTCGGGGTTAAATTGGTGGCTTTTGAGTAAGATTTTCTTTAACCTTCCTTTTCTGTCAGATGAAGTTCCTGCAAGATTTGTTCTTACAACTGTTGATCTTGCTAATTACCATGCAAATAGAACACCATTAGGTTCTGCTCACATCAAATGTCCTTTTCTAGAGTCACTGGATAATAGTCCTGGAGAGTGGACTTCAACCTGCTTATATAAAATAATTATTGGATGCCAAATTTTAATCCATTTACAACGTATATAAAAGTGTAGAAGTTATGTTTATGTAGGGAGCTCGAAAAAGAAATTTTGAGATTTTAGCAATAATTCAAAATACATAACAAGGAGTCTTATTGATTGGATCAGTGATCAGAAGATGAAATTTGGACTGCCTTACTCTTAGTAAAACATCTTTCTTGGCCATGTGGTGCCTAACATCTTGTCAGGTTTATGCATCTGAAAAATGTCCAATCCATTTCATCTTGAAATTATATTCATAGATCATCTTGTTTATGCTCTTTTCTCAGATTTGGTAAAGAAATGGCCACACAATCAACACAGTTCTTCAACTGATCGAATATCAATTTTCAATAAAGACAATTAAATAGAGAAATTTCTTACGAGTTATGAATATGATGTTTTTTTTGAGTCATCAAGTCAATGCATTTGGAGAACTCTTCAACAGAGCCACGTATTACCCAAGTAATTGCATCTGATTTATAGGAAATAACATGTCATAAGTGACATAGATGTGTATGGGACTTCTGCGCAATCTAGCACAATTAGTCCATGTTTTTCATCAATAAAGTGATTTCCATACCAGGGCATATGAGTAGTTGCTAAGATAGGGACAAATGGAATTGATGCGATGATTAGCTTAGCTATTGGCTTTAATGCCGGATGCAATAAAAGAGCATATTACATCACAAAACAATATGGATTATTTCGGGTTGTCGAAGTATACGACATTTCGAATCTAAAAACTGAATTGTATGGAGAGAGCAAATACAAGGTATCATACATCTTATCCATATAAGGACTCATTTAATTATCCGCTGGAAGTACACGAACTTTAATCTTATACTTGATTCAACTGCAATTAGGTTCTTTCCTCACCTACTTGTCTCGCATTCCTTGCTGCAATAATGTCACATTATCCCGTTGGCCTTTCAACATTTATGCTTGACAACAAGACATAATTGACATGATTCGGAGGATCAACCTCACGTAGTGCTTTTATTGCCATTTTCCAATCACTAGGTTACCATAAACCTTGCATGGGCAGAGCAACGCTACCCATTCAATATCATCTGTATGACAATGCTTATCGACTATAAAACTCTGTTCTTCTGGTAGTTTACATGCCTGTCCATATTGATAAATTATCCATGTGTAATGATCCATATAAGAAGTGATGTCATGATCTTCAACCATAAAATTGTAGTACTTAGTTCCTTCTCCACTAAGCCTGGTCTGCTACAAGTTGATAGAACTACGATAAACATCATGCCATCGAGTTTCAAGCCATGAAGAAGCATCCTCTCGAATAAATCTATTGTCTAATCAACCTTTCTAATCTAAGTGATTCCGTTAGATAAGGTTTATGAAAAGAGTAAGTGATCTCTCCTGGATAGTTATAGTTGGGAATAGATTCTAAAAATCTACTCTTCTATGATAAGAAATACAATTGATCCTTGAGTATAATCTACTACGTATGCATATCATCAAAGATAATTAGTGACAAAATAACTAGATTTGTAAAGTCAACCATAGAAGAGATTGAGAAAGGATGGGATAGACAAATAAGTGTAATCAATGATGAATCAGTTATAACAATAAGATCGTTGACCAAAAAGACCTAGATCTATAAAGTTAATCACAACATAGATTGAGAAATGATGAGAAATCAAGTTAGTGATGATGATTCATTGACGATTAATAAATTCCAGTCATGGTGACCTTTACACCTGACTGTGCGAGGGTGCGGTGACCCTCAGCTGGGCAGGAGATAGGAAGCTTAGTTAGGGCAGCGACTGCTTAGTGCGCGGGTTTATAATCCCAGTCTTTTTCTCGGTTTTTCGCGAACGCTCGCAGTTTTACGCCTCTCTGGGATTCACAAGTTTTCTTTTAAAGACCAGTTCCGCTGACCCTTGTTCTTTAGGGTACCTAGCCTGGAGGACCCTCGGTTTTAGTTTTTCTAGCTCGTTTGCCCGTACCGGTTGGGCCGGTTTTTCTTTTAGAGTGACTTTTCCGGAGAGTCTCTCTCACCTGTCTCAGTAGCGTAGTTTTTGAGTAGACCTATTCCTCTACTGGACCGCACTTCCACTTAGAGGGCGAGAAAGAAGAGTCTCTCAGGAGACTATCTCACCGCTTGAGTTTTAGTTACCGTTCCGCCAATAGACTTGGCAATGGCTACATGTAAATCAGTTACAGTTGAATTTGGAGAAGTTACAATTGAGCTTAGAATGAGTCACAAATGAGTCTGACTAAAGTTAAGATGGATTACAGTTAGGTAAACAAGAGGTAGTGCAATGAACTTGTTGGGAATCTTCTATATATGACCATTACCTGGCCGAACATCTCTTTTGCAGTGAGTAGAGTTAGCCAGTTTATGTAGCAACCGAGTCAATCACATATGGATGTAGTTCACATGATTCTGAAATACCTAAGGTCCTATGTTGGTATTGGACCGTTCTTTAGTAGAGGGATATCCTTCGCCATTACAACATAGCAGATGCAGCTTATGCAGGATGTCCCAAGGATAGGAAATCTAACTCAGGTTTCGCAGTGTTCACAGGGAGCTTTTTGATGCCATGAAAGAGCACGAAGCATATTATTGTTGCCAGATCTAGTGTAGAGTCATAATAAAAAGTCATTACACATGGGATCATTGAGATGATGTGGGTCAAATCCGTTTTGACTGACCTAGCTATCGATAGGCCTCTTCACATGCATCTATAATGCGATAATTAAGCTACCTGCTCTTTTCATTGTCAACAACCTTGCTTTCCTGAGGAGACCAAGCACATTGAGGTTGATCAGTACATTCATGACATGATTCAAAAGAGCTTTATCTCTACTTCTGACGTCAGCTTAAGGAAACAAACAACATTTGTTTTCACCAAAGCTCTAGCCAGAGGGACATTTTAAAGGTGTTATTTCAAGTTGTGCATGATTGACATCTATGCTCTATCTTGAGGGGGATTGTCAAGAGGTAATTTATCTTTTCCTATTTCATGTATGCCTATTTTCTTTTGTCTCGATTATGTAATTTTCCCAAAAGGAGTTCTCTCTATATATGACAACCTACCCCTTGATAGAGCAATTTATTATTCTCCACAATAGGGAGCTCTTTGGTGTCATGGAAGAGCAAGAATCAGAATGTGGTTTCCAGATCTGATATGAGTTAGAGTACAAAGCCATGGTGCAGGGGAACACTGAGATGATGTGGTTTAGATCCGTTCTAACTGAACTAGCTATTAACCTCTTCCCATGCATCTACAATTAGAGGTTAAGATACCACGATATATTGGCGATATATTTTCAATATATCGGTATCGATGAGTTGGAGGTATCAATATCCATATATATACATTTCTTGGATATTTATCGATATCTCGCGAGATATCGATGCTTTATCACCATATCGCTAAAAAATGATAGGTTTAAGTACCAACTTTCTTGGATATCGTTCAATATCGTTGATATTTCACTGATGTCTATGTTCTTGGAACCTTACTCCATAAGGAGCGGGATGAAACCATGGGAAAACCTCCAAATGACTAATTTGTATAATGAACTCTCTTTGTGAATACAAGTGGTGTAGGGATCTTATATAGCCCTAGCTGTAAGACCAAGTCCCAAGAATAGGTGATGTATGACTTAACCTGTAGATGTAGTAATTGGAACCCGAAGGGATCCAATTTCCCATCTATGGATGCATACTCTAACACTCCCCCTCAAGATGGACGCTGCAATGCTCTGCTTATACAAATAGATAGAAATCGCCCACTCACAAGATACAAGATACTCCAGACAATATGAACTCAATGCATACTCTATTGGATGCCTGATGGAGGTTGCTTTTCGTGCCATGCTTGTGAGGAGGAACTGAAGGGTTGGAGTGTAAACCGAGTCTCCTTGTCGGAAAGCATATGCTTTGTACTGCGTTTGTCAGAGTCATTGGAAATGACTTGAGTCTCCTCATCGGAGAACGTGTGTTATTTACTCCGTAGAGTCACATGAATTGGAATGAGTCTCCTCGTCGGAGAACATGCGCTCTGTAATGCGTAGAATCACTCGTATCAAATTGAGTCTCCTCGTCGGAGAATGCTAGCTTGCAACTTCCTCATCTCTCTGAAGGGTCAAACTAAAAAAAGCTGTGGGAATTTCCTCATCAGAGTTTACGGTCGCTAGAGATGGAGGTTGAAAATGAGTCTCCTCTTTGGAGAATCGGCCTCTCCCATACTGGTTCAAAGAATGAGATTTCTACTTTGAAGTCCCTATGTATCTTTCTGTGTCGAGCCACTATCATAGGTCTCTGTCATATGTGGTCCACATGAAAATCCTGATCCTAAATCAAGAGTATGTGGACCTCGCACATAATACTTTCCCATTATCTCATATTTGTCGGAAGAATGACGTTTGACCAAGTTGGAAGAAGAACAAAAGAGGGGAAAATCATCTCTTTTTTCAAATAAGTCCTCTTTCTCTCATTTTTCTCGGCTTTCTTCTTTTTTCAATATGGATTCTTTTTATACCATAACTTTTTTTTAATCACAACTTTTTTTTGATATAATTATGACCCACATCTGGCCTAAAGAAAATGCATCCCCCTTTTTTCTTTTCTTTTTTATGCTGCGACATACAGTTGGGTCCAAAAAAAATTGTATCACCCCCTTTTATAAATAAGATGAAATGTGCCAAATGCATTCGACCCTCCTCCTTGCTGATTGCCTACCCTTCTTTAAAATTAAGGGTTACTCATACTCAAAGTTTGAAATCTCGATTTCGATCTCGTTTCGGTGAACTCAAATACCGAAATTTCGCCGAATTTCGGGAAATTTCGACAATTTCGGTGGAAAAGTCGGAAAAGGCTCAAAAAACCAAATTTCCCAATTTTTTGTAAATTCGATATTCCAAGTTATTATAACAATAAATAATATACAAATACACAATTATTTTATATATATTGCTCATCTATGCCCCTTATATAGAAATATCGGTCATATCGACCATATCGGTCATATCGGTCATATTGTAACATTGATAGATATTGCAAATGGACTTAATCTAAGTATTTCAAACAATGAAACAATAGATATACACCTATAGGCTTATAACATCCATATCAATCATCTTATCATCTATGACTATGACGGTATGTCACATACCATATCGAACATATCGTTGTTACTTGTTAATAGTTAATACATAATATCAGAGTAATAGTCTTACTAGTTACAACAAGTGAAAATTTTTAAGAACATGCACATTAATGATCAATGCAATAAAAGATTAAAATATATTACCTGGTGATATGCAAGGTTGCAAAAATTGGTAGTCGGTACTCGGTCGGTTGGGTCACTGACTAAGGATTAATCGGCAGTCGGGCGACTAATCGGATTTAGTCGGGCTTTAATCAGTTTTGAATTTTTTAATTATTTTAAATATATAAATCATTTTTGTTTGTATATTCTTATACATTTACATAGATTTGTACATTTTTTATATTATCATAATGAAACAAAAGAAGAAATTGAATCTAAATAAAACATTAAGCATACTAGAATAAGTTTGCTTTAAAAAATAAAAAATAAATGGTATCTTCAAGCAAAAATCGATCGACTAGTTGGCCTTAGTCGGAATTAGTCAGTACTTGGTCGGCCACCCCATCGACTAGATTAGTCGGACCTACTAGTCGGGCCAGTCGGGGGATTTTTAAAACAATAGTGATATGTTTGGTTCAGAACTAAGAGTTCCGCAGTGGATCTGAATGCCCCCCCTTCCTCGTCTCTCATAACGCATCGCATATTCAATGAACTCGCAGTAGTTCTCCCATGTCATGTACGAGTACATGGCCTTGTAATCTATTACATACTGCCTGTATTGGTGGTCATCGATGCCTATAAGTATCCCGAACGAGGATAAGCAACACTAGATCCGGTATCACGAGTGGCACGACGAGGATGCGAACTACTGGCCTAAAATCCTCGGGACGACGACAGAGTAGGAAAAGATCTCTGCGGAGGAGGAGGAGGAGGAACTGTCATGTACTCAGGGAAGAAACCGTAACTGTCACCCCCAAAGAAGCTGCCCTGGCTCTGCTCAGGTTGGCTACCTTGGTAGTTGTCTCCGCTGCAGCTACTGTATCCCCCCATACCCACTGTAACCTTATGAATATGATGGAGGTGCATACTGAGGAGGAGGAGGAGGTCCTGGAGGAGGAGCATGAAAGTATTTCGGGAAGACGCCAAATGATCTCTCATCGTGCGACGATCCATATCTGCCAACAAGATGCTGCTTCATCCTCGTGATCCCGCCTCCTCCCAACTTCTTTCCACAGAAATTGCATTGTGGCTTCGCTTTATTTCCATCAGGAGCAGAGGCATACCTCCAACCAATGCCCCTACTGAAATCGCCCCTCTGATCATCAGAACTATCAGATCCAGATCCGGAACCGGAATGTGCCATGATGATGATCGTCGAAATCTGCGAGGAAATTCAAGAACAATCATTAAGTAGGCATACAATGCGACCAGTTATGAATATGCTAATTAATTTATGTTTTATTTTTCGGAATTATTATATTTTTAATTTTTCTAATACATAATATTCTGATTTTCAAAAAAACCACCTTAGATCTATACATTAGGGTCTTTAGATCTAGCAATTAGGAGACCATTTTCAAGAAAGACTGCCTAAGTGACAAAATATATACAAAAACCAAAAGATTTAACATATGATTTTTGGATTTTCTCAATTTTTAAATTTCATTAACCAAAAAAATTCCGGAACATGATTTCTACTTCCATAATTTAAGATCCGAATTTATAATTGATGAACTCATTATCGTTCCACATTAAACCTCAAAAGCCCCAATTTTGTCTTCCATAAATCTAACAAAATATTCTCAAACTATGTTTTAGTTCATATTAAACTTAAGATCCGAGATAATATATTCATAGCTACCACTATTGTGCAATTAAAACACAAAATCCCTAATTTTCGTCTTCAAATTTAAAGTTATATATTGGAAATCTCTCCAAATAAACACCATACCAAGCTATATCAACATCGTAAGAGTGAAACCCCTAAAAAAATTTATGAACTTGATGAAGATTCAACCTAATTTGGCTTACCTTGAAGGAAAAAGAGCTTGGAGGAAGTTGGAGCTGTCTCTGCTAGAACTAGGTCGAAATGTGAGGCCTTCGATCGAAATTTCGGTGGATATAGGCATCTCGGTGGATATATTAATTGAAGATTCCCTCTGTCGGCCGATATCTCGAATGAGCCAAAATCTCGCCGACATCTCGCGAGATTTCGGTCGAAACCGGGGATATCGATATATATATATATATATATATATATATACTAGTTTCGATACACCAGACCCGTCGAAATCGATATTTCGACGAAATTTCGTCGAAATATCGCAAAATTTAGTTCCATGCTCATACTATTAGGGTTCCCTGATGTGAATACATCTCATGCTGCCAAGATGCTCGATTTGGTATGTGACACTACTACTTGGAGATGGGCATCGTCACACTCAAAGCCGTTGCGCGGGTGGCGCTAAGTGAAGGAGGCACTCCCTGAGCGATGCTACCTGGATTCAGATGCATGGTAGGGGGGAACGATCATCGCTTGGAGTATGAAGCATGTGGCTTTACGATGAGAGGAGAATGCACCACCACCTTGGTGCGTGAGAAGGTGCAACACTGCTTCCTAGAAGATATGCTACGGTGGCGGCTTCCACAGGAGATGACTGCATATGGAGAGGAGTGAGACAGTGTTGCAAAAGTCGGTCGACTAGTCGGTTCGACTATGCGACTCGGGAGGGTACCCGATCCGAATAGGCTAAATCAGCCTATAGTCGGTTGAGCCCTATTAGTCAGGCGACTAGTCGGCCGCTTAGGCGGCCGATTTTTGCATAGAGGATCCGAGCTGGGATCCGGATGTTGAAGTAAAGGGTTACTGTTAGACAGTAACCCTCCACTCACACCAATCGACAGAATCCTTACGACCCCGCCTCTCCCATGCGCGATACCCCCAGGCCCTGCCGCCTCGCCGGTGGCCCCCCCCTCGCCGGTGCCGCCCCCAGCGCCTCGTCGCCCCCAGCGCCTTGCAGCCCCCACTGCGTTCAGCACCTCGCCGCCTCCGCCCCTTCGGTCTAGGCTCCAGCAGGTTAGTTTTTTTTTTATTTTTTTGTTTTTGCTTTTATTTCCTCTTGCTTTTAGGTTGATGATGTTAAAGTTCAATGTTAATATGTTATTGTTAGCAAACAACAATGTTAGGTTGTGTATGTTTTCTTCAAATTTTTTTGTTTTTGCTTATGTTGATCTTTAGAGGTTGTAGTTTTGATTTGCTTAGGTTAATGATATTGAACTTAGATGTTAATATGTTAATGTTATTGTTAGCAAATAACAATATTAGGTTTTCTTCAATTTTTGTTGTTTTTGCTTAGGTTGATCTTAGATGTTAATATGTTATTGCTTAGAATTTCTTAGGTTAATGATATTGAACTTAGATGTTAATTTGTCAGTGTTATTGTTAACAAATAACAATGTTAGGTTTTCTTCAATTTTTTTGTTTTTGCTTAGGTTGATCTTAGATGTTATTGCTTAGATTCGCTTAAGATGATCTTAGATTTTATTGTTACGATATATTTTCTCTTCCAAGTTTGGTTAGCTTTGTGTTTGGTGATTAGTAATTTGTGAGTTTGTGACTATGTGGATGGATACACCTCTCGCGAATGTTGCTTCTGGTAGCGACTCGTCTTTTTACGTGGCACCAGGATCAACTGATCCTGCATAGCAATATGGTTATCTTTCGAACCGTACAGATCCGAATACAGTTACTTGTAGATTATGCAAGAAGGTTGTCAATGGAGGTGTGTACAAATTCAAGCAACATCTAGCACACTGTAGAGGCAACGTGGCTGCATGTCCCAAAGTGGATGAAGATACGAAGAAGAAGATGATCGCATATGTTACACAGTGAGACACCCGCCCAGTGATCCGGATACCCGTTTACACAACACTCGTATTATTATGTTCGCTAGAGATCGCATTAGGTTATTGAAATTCAGGGAACCTTTCCGCTTTTAGTTTTCAAATGACATTCACATTTAACTAACAAGCCACAGAACTAAAAATGTATCACCAATTGAAATTGCAAAAATTACCATATAATTTATCATGTAATAACAAAAACTACATTATGTACACGAATCCCAAATTTTAACAGAAGAGAAAGAAAGGCATTTATAATATCCTGAACAAAAATTATAACATACATACCTGACAATAGTAACTGCGGAAGCTGAGGTTCAACTCTCCCAATACCACGATGCAAATATTTTGCCTGCAATCCATGCACTAGGGAGAAGAACATCAATGAAATGTTGAGCATATCTAATTAATTAAAGATAACAGGAATTTAGTGGCTCCAAAAGAACGCATATAAATAGGGCTTGGCATTTAAATCTAATGAGCTACTTGCATTAAAATATGTTTTCAAGTTGTTTGTTATGTGAATCCCCTGACTTACTCACCCTACTTTGTCTACCCATATTTATCACTTTTATACTTAGATTATATGATCCATATTTAACTATCACCTTATTAATATTTATTATAAATTATATTGATGGATCTTGGAGATGTGTATGATGAGTCTCTATTCTGATGCCTTTCTTGTTAAATTTCTCAAGCTCAGTGGATAGTCTGTGGTTTTGGTCTGGGTAAGACCTCACACTATGACTCTAAGGCAGTAAGGAAGCCTTAGAGTTGGGGTGCCTCCGTAGGCATGCGGTGGAGTAAAATGCATCCTAACTAAGTTCTCAACATGTACACTAGCTTCTCTGACATCTGTGGTAGTATCTCTCACTCTGATAAGGATGATTTTCATAATATGATTTTTTCTCTTTGCCAGGACCTACTGGCGAAGCAATAACAACTCAACGGAAACCAAGCTCAACTACAACCAATTCAACTGTAACCAAGCTCCCATGTAGCCAACTTAATTGTAACCAACTTAACTGCAACCAATCTCAATCTAGCCAAACTCAACTGTAAGTCATCTCAACTTTAGCCAAACTCATTTATGATTTAATCCAAGCTCAATTATAACTTTTCCAAATTCAACTGTAACTGATTCAGATGTAGCTATAGAGGATTCATATGTAGCAATCGCCAAGCCTATTGCCGGGAAGGTAATCAAAAACTCAAGCGGTGAGGTAGTCTCCTAAGAGACCCTTCCGTCTCGCCTTCTAAGTAGAAGTACGATCCAGTAGAGAGATAGGTCTACTCCAAAACTACGCCACTGAGGCAAGTGAGAGAGACTATCCGGAAAAGTCACTCTAAGAAAACAACCTGACTGGTATGGGCTAACGAGCTCGAAAAATCAAAATCGAGGGCCCCCCAGCCTTGGCACCCTAAAGAACAAGGGTCAGCGGAACTGATCTTTAAAAGAAAACCTGTGGATCCCAGAGTGGCGTAAAAACTGCGAGCGCTTGCGAAAAAACGAGAAAAGACTGGGATCCGAGACCCGTTCACTAAGCAGCCGCTGCCTTAACTGGGCTTCCTATCTTCCGCCGAACTGAGGGTCACCGCACCCTTCCACAGTCATGTGTAAAGGTCACCATAACTGACACTCATAATTATCAGTCATCATTGATTCAACATCAATTTCACTTATTTGTCCACTTCATCGTTCCCATTTACCATAATTGAATATCTCGATGCATAATTGCTAGGGGAAACATAAAATCCTTGTTATGCTGCCAAAGGATAATATATATGAGTTACCTATTTTGACCTACTACGAGAAATGACCATGATTAATTTGATATTCTTCAGACATGATATATCCCTTCATCACCTCCTTCAGAATTTCATCTCCATCCTGGTTTAAGATTTGGGGTGCTTTTTCTTCTTATAGGTCAGAAGTTGATGAGAATGAAGGATATGAAATAATCGTTAATCGCATCACGGAAGCGTGAGCGTCGTATCGAATACGGCGAAGAACGACTAGTCGTACTAGTCGTTCGGTGCAGCGGAATTTAAAAGATTTTAATGCGATGAAACCACATGATCCAAGAACGATTCTCGGATCGTTTCATCTATAACCACAACAAGTATAAATGAATACCTCTTGAAGCGTGGTTGATCGAGTCTCTACGAAAAGAGACCTCCTGTCTCAAATCCGATCGTCGGAGAAGAAGCTTGCGAGCGCGGGGATGAATCGCGTTGTCCTCGCAATCCAACGAGTTGATACAAGCGCAGTGATCTCCTGATCTCGTCGTACGAGATCGAATGTCTCCTTCGTGAGTGCAGCACTCCAAGAAGACGGAGAACCGAAGAACGTCGAAGCGGCGGTGCGGTGGCGAAGGCGACGACGGCTATCTCCCTTAGGGTTTGGTGGACGGCCACCAAGGATAGGGAGAGATAGTTGGCGTGTGGGGAGAGAATGAGAGATGTGCTTCCAAAAGCATGTATTAGAGAGCATAGTATGCCTCTCTATTTATAGGGTTTTAGGATCTGAATCTCATTCAAGATGTTTGATTAAATCAAGGCCGTAAACCTAATCTTCTCATTGCATCTGAATCTCATTCAGATCAATGTCCAATACATGGACTAAGATTAGGTCACTTCTCTACTGAGAGGAGTCACTAAAATCCAGATCTGTTTCATCACTCCCTTGGAATGGAAGCATCATGGTTATACAATCGTTTATAATCAAATCACCCTCAGGTATTCCGATACCTGTACATCCTGCATACTGGAAGACTTATGATCATCCTGAAGATATAGATCAATTTTACACATACATCTTCATGGTTTGGTCACTAAGTTTCTCGATCTTGGTCCTTGGGATTTGGTACAGATCATATGCTTTCACAAAGTATATATCTTACCTTCAGATTCATGTCATGCTTCCAAAGCATGACGACCATGCATGGAATTTGATCAGTCCCAATACCTCATGAGTGAGCTCATGTCTTCCGGTTCACAAGTGAACCTGTATGATCCCTTTGAGAGATCGTATTACTCATATGTCCTTACATGCACACCAGCTCGCCGGTGTATAGATCTTGGTTAGGTTATCAACCTATTGGTCTGCCAAATGTACACACTCAGACATATAGTAATACATCTGTCTTTGGTCAGAGGATGTTTGCCTATGATGTGACAATATTAATTATAGGTCTTTGGTTATCTCGATCTCGTTAAGTCAACCCATTGACTCAACTAATCTGATACCTCCGAATCACTATTCCCATGCAGAGGACCTGCATAAAGAGGTCGATCAGACATCAACCTAATGAGAAATGATTACATCTCCTACTTAGGCTGGAGATCATCACTTGACAAATCATTTGATGATGCTTGATGAGTCCTCTATCTAACTCCTTAGATATTCATCCAAGCATCAACCAACAGCATGTATTAGAGATGTGCTTCCAAAAGCATGTATTAGAGAGCATAGTATGCCTCTCTATTTATAGGGTTTTAGGATCTGAATCTCATTCAAGATGCTTGATTAAATCAAGGCCGTAAACCTAATCTTCTCATTGCATCTGAATCTCATTCAGATCAATGTCCAATACATGGACTAAGATTAGGTCACTTCTCTACTGAGAGGAGTCACTAAAATCCAGATCTGTTTCATCACTCCCTTGGGATGGAAGCATCATGGTTATACAATCGTTTATAATCAAATCACCCTCAGGTATTCCGATACCTGTACATCCTGCATACTGGAAGACTTATGATCATCCTGAAGATTTAGATCAATTTTACACATACATCTTCATGGTTTGGTCACTAAGTTTCTCGATCTTGGTCCTTGGGATTTGGTACAGATCATATGCTTTCACAAAGTATATATCTTACCTTCAGATTCATGTCATGCTTCCAAAGCATGACGACCATGCATGGAATTTGATCAGTCCCAATACCTCATGAGTGAGCTCATGTTTTCCGGTTCACAAGTGAACCTGTATGATCCCTTTGAGAGATCGTATTACTCATATGTCCTTACATGCACACCAGCTCGCCGGTGTATAGATCTTGGTTAGGGTATCAACCTATTGGTCTGCCAAATGTACACACTCAGACATATAGCAATACATCTGTCTTTGGTCAGAGGATATTTGCCTATGATGTGACAATATTCATTATAGGTCTTTGGTTATCTCGATCTCGTTAAGTCAACCCATTGACTCAACTAATCTGATACCTCCGAATCACTATTCCCATGTAGAGGACCTGCATAAAGAGGTCGATCAGACATCAACCTAATGAGAAATGATTACATCTCCTACTTAGGCTGGAGATCATCACTTGACAAATCATTTGATGATGCTTGATGAGTCCTCTATCTAACTCCTTAGATATTCATCCAAGCATCAGCCAACAGCTGTACGATATCAAGTTGGCCATGGTACATAACCCTTATTGTACAGAGGGACCTTATAGTGCATTCATTCATTCAATCTCAGAAAGGGAGTGAAACATAATCAATAACTTTTATTGACAAAACGTTTATTACATTAACATTTATTGCAGGAATGGTTCGCCTCGGGCTCACATTGCTAACAATCTCCCACTAGCCCTCAGAACTATTCAAGAACAATCCTTAAACCCATACTCATTACATGCTGGTCGAAAACCTTCTATGTTAGAGGTTTAGTAAGAGGATCAGCAACGTTGTCGGTAGAGGCCACCTTGGTGATGATGATATCACCACGCTTTTGAATCTCCCGAATGATGTGGTATTTCCTTTCCACGTTCTTTCTCTTCTGATACCATCTGGGTTCCTTCGCCTAGGCAATGGCTCCCGTGTTATCACAGAGTAGCGGGATGGGAGTATCAGAGGAAACTACGCCAAGCTCCAGCACGAACTTGCGCAACCACACCGCCTCCTTTGCAGCATCCGATGCGGCAATGTATTCGGCTTCTGTTGTTGAATCTGTTGTAGTGTCCTTCTTCTTGCTTCTCCAGCTCACAACACCACCATTCAACAAGAACACAAACCCTGATGTTGACTTTCGATCATCAATATCCGATTGGAAGTCAGAATCTGTATATACCAAGACTTGGAGATCACCATCTCCATAGACCAAGATGTAATCTTGCGTCCATCTTAGATATTTGAATATATTCTTTACTGCATTCCAGTGTTGTTCTCCATAGCAGGATTGGTAACGACTTACCACTCCCACTGCATGGCAGATATCTGGCCTAGTACACATCATAGCATACATTAAGCTTCCTACAGATGATGCATAAGGGCATCCAGCCATGGCTTTCTTTTCCTCAACAGTTTGAGGAGCCATTCCTTTAGACAGGTGGATAGCATGTCTTAAGGGTAGGAATCCTTTCTTGGAACTATCCATACAGAATCGTTCAAGAATCTTCTTAATGTATCCATGTTGTGACAATCCCAATATACTCTTCTTTCGGTTTCTGAACAAGTTCAGACCTAAGATGTAAGAGGCTTCTCCAAGATCTTTCATCTCAAAGGTATGAGATAACCAAATCTTCACATTGGTCATCATCCGTGTATCATTTCATGAAGCCCTGGGGCTGCTCCATATAGATATCTTCCTCGAGGTATCCTTTGAGGAAAGCTGTCTTGACGTCCATCTGCCAGATGTCGTAGTCAAGATATACAACTATAGCTAGCAGTGTCCTGATGGATTTAAGCATAGCCACTGGAGAGAATGTCTCATCGTAGTCGATGCCTTCTCTCTGTATGTAGCCCTTGGCTACGAGCCGTGCCTTGAAAGTCTCTACTTTCCCATCAGGTCCCCTCTTTCTCTTGAAGATCCATTTATACCCAATGGGTTTTTCCTCTTTAGGTGGATCCTCTAGGGTCCATACACCATTCTTATGCATGGAGTTAATTTCTGACTTCATTGCTAGCATCCATCTATCCATGTCATGATCCGCGAGTGCTTCATCAAACGAAGTAGGATCATTGTCAGTCTCACTTGACACATGGAATCCATACCTTTCAGGTGGTGCAACCACCCTCGAACACTTTCGAAGAGGTATGGGTGTTTTATCTTTATTTACTTCTTCAGGTTCTGGTCTAGGAAGCTCAGAATCCTCAGGGGATTCTATGAGTTCCTCTACTTCACTTTTGTCTTGACCTTTAAGGAAATCATTCTCCAGAAATTTCACATCTCTAGAGACAAAAACCTTTTGGGTCTCAGGGTCATAGAGTTGGTATCCAATACCATCTCTAACATACCCAATGAAGTAACACTCACGAGTGCGAGATTCCAGCTTACTTGCGTCCACGTTCTTCGCATGAACCAAGCAACCCCAAACCCTTAAGTGGTTAACACTAGGTTTGGTTCCATACCAGGGTTCATGAGGAGTCTTAGGTACATATTTGCTATCAATCTTATTCAGGATATATATTGCAGTCTCTACTGCATATCCCCAGAAACTAAGTGGTAAATGTGCTTTGCTCATCATTGAACGGACCATATCCATGATGGTCCTGTTGCGTCTTTCAGCAACACCATTAAGTTGGGGAGTTCCAGGAGTAGTGAGATTGGAGACAAATCCATTCTCTTTAAGGTATTCCTTAAATTCATCCGAGAGGTACTCGCCACCTCGATCAGATCGAATTTGTTTGATCTTACTATCGGTTTGGTTCTCAACCAAAGCCTTGAATTCTTTGAACTTTTCAAAGGTTTCAGATTTATGACGTAATAGGAAGACAACGTCAAATAATATCGATATCCATTTCGAGTCGCGGTACTGAAGGGACCACATACATCGGTATGTATTAGGTCAATAATACCTTCGCATCTTGTAACCTTGTTACGGAAAGGCATCCTAGTCATTTTATCTCGAATACAATGTTCACAGGTAGGTAAAGATTGAACCTGTAGAAAATCCAAAGGTCCATCCTTTATCAATCTATTGATCCTATCAACAGATAAATGACCAAGCCTTTGATGCCAAATCATATTTGAATGATTTTTATTCTCCCTGGATCTTTTAGGGTTTTTTATTAGTGATTGTAACATTTATGACATGCTCATTAATGCACAATTCATAGAGTCCACCAGATGTCAAAATACCATCTGCAATATATTTATTATAATGATTTATGACTAATTTATTAAAGAAAAGGAATGAATATCCACTTCTAATTAGCTTAGATACATATATCAAATTCCTCCTGACTTCAGGTACATAAAGACACTCTTTAAGTACTAGGACTCTACCACTAGATAATGATAGTCGACAAGTCCCGACGTCTACTACTGCAACACTTGCATCAGATCCCATCTGGATGACTATCTCCCCTTCTTCAAGTTTTCTAGTTTCCTGAAACAAATGCAACAAATTGCATATATGAACAGAAACACCATAATCAACAACCCAACTTCCTTCTCGTCTAATGAGAAAACTGGTTTCAATGATAAAAGTAGATTTCATACATGCTGGGGCTTTACCTTTGTCGACCGACTTCAGGTAATCTGGGCAATTACGCTTCCAGTGCCTCGGCTTCTTGCAGTGGTGACAGACGTCGGTTTTTTTCGACGCCATTAGAGTGGATGCATTGGAAGATGCGCCAATACCTTGTCTCTTTTTCTTTCTCTTCTGGGCCGGGCCCTTCCGAGAACCTTGCTTCCGACCGCGCTTCCCTCTGACCTGTGCAACCATTGCACTGCCAACTGGACCATCTTTCTTCATTACGTCTTCTGCAGACTTTAATGCAGCAAGAAGCCCAACGTTTGTCAATTCCAGCTTGTTCATGTGGAATGCAACTGCAAAGTTATTGAAAGACTTAGGCAACGACAACAGAATGAAATCAGATTGCATGTCTGCATCCATGGTTGCCCCTAGAGTCTCCAGCTCCGACAAGTATCCAAACATTTTGAGTACATGTTCACGGACCAAAGTTCCTTCCTGCATCTTGCAGCGAACGAGTTCTTTCATAACGTTGTACCGCTAGGTGCGGTTAATGTCACCAAACATATCTTTAAGATTCTGCATTATCTCCTAGCAAGTACTCATCTCCACATGTTGTTTCTGAAGAATATTGGAGAGAGAACCCTAGATGTAGCATCTAGGCAGGACATGATCTTTATCATACTTGTCATTTTATGCTTTCTCTTACTTTGATTTAGGGTTTTCATTCTTGTCTTCTGAAAGCACATAACTTATGCGCTCGGCTAAGAGAACAAGCTCCAAATTACGGATCCAATCCGAGTAATTTGGTTTGGTCAACTGGTTGGCCTCCAGAAGCCTACTTAGTGGGTTCATAGACTTCATTTTCTGGAATTAAGAATGCAATATATTAGAACATATAATTATATATTCAACTTATGATATTTGATTAAGGCATTTTAAATCAAATTAGTCTTGCTCTGTCGACTGTGAAAGTTTATTCCCTTAATCACTTTCAAAGTAAGAGATATACTTACCGCTATATCTCAAGCAAGAAGTGGGATCTCCTCTTTATCTTTGTCATATCCCAATAATATGAGAACCTATGACTCCAATAAAGAGAAGCGGGAACACATTCCGACTTGCAAGTCCAACTTGCATTTCCCAATTCGGTCTTTAATACCCGGGCCCACCAGCCCTAAGGTGATGTTGACCCATCATTAATTGAACCAACCGTCAACAGGAATACAACTCGCTATGCGCAATCCAATATCGCTCCAATAATATGAGGAACCGATATTGAGGTCACTACGCATACGTCCTTACTCTTTCGAGAAGCAACGAACCAGATCCAAATGGATCATATGCAGGAGCGGTCACTTCGGACATGCGTCTCCTGCATATAATATCTGAAGACGAAACTCTTCGCCTTGACGGGAGACTATGGATGTCACTTGTGTGATCCTCAATCTCATATTCAAATTTTAATTAATTATTATTAATTGTTGGGAAACGTGAATGAATTGTTTATTCCATAGCCCTAGGCTCTCTTATATAGGAGAGTAGCCTATGGGTAAATTACATAAAGAGGATAACAAGAAAATAAAATAGCGAAGAGACACAATAACTAAATATGCGTCAACACTCCCCCTCAAGATGGAGCATAGATGTCAATCATGCTCAGCTTGGAAGCACACTTCTGAAATGGGCCACGTAACAATGCCTTGGTGAATATATCTGCAGTCTGGTTCTCTGAAGTAACATGGGATGTGGTAATGAATCCTTTCTGAATCATATCACGTATGAAGTGGCAATCCACCTCAATATGCTTGGTCCGTTCATGGAATGCAGGATTGTTTGCAATGAACAAAGCAGCCTGATTATCACACTCCAAGTTCATAGGAAGTGGTATATCTAAGCATAAATCTGTCAGCACCGCTTTCACCCACATCATCTCTGTAGTAGCCTGGGCCATAGCCCTATATTCGGATTCAGCACTGGATCTAGCTACCACAGTTTGCTTCTTGCTCCTCCATGAAACTAGAGCATCTCCAACATAAACAGCATACCCTGAGGTGGACTTCCTATCCTTAGGACATCCTGCATAGTCTGCATCTGCGCATGCTGAGACAGAAATCCCCTTTCCTTTCTTGAATAGCAGACCTTTACCTGGAGAAGATTTGAGATATCTAAGTATCATGTGTATTGCATCCATATGCACCTGACGTGGTTGCTCCATGAACTGGCTCACACGGCTCACTGCAAATAATATATCTGGCCTAGTGATCGTGACATATAACAATTTGCCTACCAGCTCTCTGTATCTTCTCCTGTCAACCTCCTCTGTGTCATCATCATACAGCTTCATGCTAGGGTCCATTGGTGTTGTGGCAGGTCGACACCCTAGCATACCTGTCTCACTCAGTAGATCTGTGACATACTTCCTCTGTGACATGACTAATCCATACGGATTTCTGGCAAACTCCAGCCCCAAAAAATATCTAAGGACTCCCAAGTCCTTGGTTACAAACTCGGTCCCCAGCCTTTCCTTTGCCTGCTTAATGCCCTGGTCATCATCACCTGTAATCAAGATATCGTCAACATAAACCATGATTACAACAATACCTCTTGCCGTCTTCTGTACAAACAAGGAATGATCAGCATTGGAGCGTTTATATCCTTGTTTCTCAAAAAGGTCTGACAGCTTCTGGAACCATGCTCTGGGGCTCTGCTTAAGGCCATAGATAGCCTTATGTAATCTGCAAACCTTGGAACACTCCCCCTCAACAGCAAAACCTGGTGGCTGTTGCATGTAGACTTCCTCCTGCAGGTCACCATACAGAAAGGCATTCTTCACATCCAGTTGATAGAGAGGCCAGTCCCTAGTAACTGCAACTGATAAGAGGATCCGCAGAGTGGAATGACGAGCCACCGGGGAGAACGTGTCAAGGTAATCTACTCCATATGTCTGTGTGAATCCCCTTGCAACCAGGCGTGCCTTGTACCTGTCAATGGAGCCATCTGCATTATGTTTCACTGTAAATACCCACTTGCAACTTACTGGGTTGACATCCGGTGGTATAGTAACCAAGCTCCATGTTCCTCTAGACTGAAGTGCCGCCATCTCTTCCTCCATGGCTAGCCGCCATCGAGTATCCTGCAAAGCCTCATGGTGGTTCCGTGGAATATCTGTAGCTGAAAGTGCCAATGCAAATGTCCTGAATGGTCCAGATAACCTCTCAAACGAAACTGCTGCTGATACTGGATACTTGGCACAACTTCTCTTCGGCTTGCGTAGAGCGATTGGAACATCCAGATCCTCTGTGGTATCACCATGCTCCTGTAATGCATCCTGCTGAGAAATGTCGTCAGATCCATCAACATTAATATTTTCATTACATACCATAGGCGAGCTAGTTGACTGGTCAGGACCATGAGCTTGATTCGGCCGCCGGGTGTAATGGAATGGTAACGGGGAAATTATTGGTGGCGGTGGTGGTGGTGGTGGTGGTGGTAATGGTGGTGACGGCTGTGATGTTGGTGGTGACGACTGTGATGTTGGTGGTGCCATGAATACGGTATCAGGAGATAATGGTGGTGGCTGCATGTTCCCGGATTCTGAAAAATACATAATGGATTCAAAGAATGTAACATCCGCACTGATCATATACCGCCGACGCACAGGGTCAAAACACTTGTACCCCTTTTGGGTTCTGGGGTACCCCACAAAGACGCACTTGACAGCCCTAGGAGAGAGCTTGTCAGAACCGGGTGACAACTGATGGACAAATGCGACAGACCCAAAGACACGAGGGGTAAGAGTGAACAGCTCCTTGTCAGGATATATAATTGAGAAAGGAACCTGTTCATTCAAGACAGACGAGGGCATACGATTTATAAGATAACATGCAGTAAGGACTGCATCTCCCCAGTAGGTATACGGGACATGACTCTGAATGAGAAGAGACCTTGTAACGTCAAGAAGATGACGGTGTTTTCTTTCTGCAACCCCATTTTGTTGAGACGTATGAGCACAGGATGTTTGGTGAACAATCCCTTTTGAGGAGTAGTATTTGGCTAGATTGTTGGTGCACAACTCTAAGGCATTGTCAGTTCTCATAATTTTGACCGTTGTGGAAAAGACATTCTGCATCTCATTTAGAAAGTGAATAATAATATCTCCAGCTTCAGACTTATTTTTCATTAGAAATACCCAAGATGCTCTAGAAAAATCATCGACAAATACAATATAAAACCTGTGCCCCTGATGATCGGGAACACGACTCGGACCCCAGACGTCGACATGAAACAACTCAAACTTGGAGTTACTACTCCGACCTTGACTACTGGGAAAAGACGACCTGTGATGTTTTCCCAACTGACATGCCTCACACTGGACAGTTGTGTGAGACAGACTATAGGGTAGGACAAGACGCAACTTCTGAAGCGGTAAATGACCGAAGCGCAGATGCCACAGGAGAGGAGATACTTGTTCTGCGGAGGAGGCTGTGATTCCGGCAAACGGGGTCTGGTTCAGACGATAAAGGCCTCCTTGCTCATAGCCATGACCAATCACGTTGCCCGTACGGATGTCCTGAAAAATCAAAGAAGATGAATCAAAAATAGCTCGACAATGGAGATCCTTCGTAATCTGACTAATCGACAACAGATTCATTGAAAAATGCGGTGCATGTAAAACATTCTTGAGCTGCATCGAGGATGTCAATCTAATCTCCCCCTGACCCGTGATAGGGGAATGAGTGCCATTGGCAATCACTACTGTCCGTCCTGGAGGGATCTGAGTATATCCTGTAAGAAGACTCTGGTCGCCACATAGGTGATGTGTAGCGCCCGAGTCCATGATCCACGGCAATGTAACTGATCTACTACTGTGAAGAGCAAGTGTACTACCTGAAGTACTCGTAGAAGCAGAAGCAGAAGCAGCGGCATCAGTATGATTTTCTGTCGACGGTGCCAGGCCAGATGGTGGTATAATGCCTCTGAGACGGGCAACCAGATCATCAAATCGTTGATCCAGTGTGGAAGCGGATGGGGGCTCTATCTGCTCAGCAGCTCGTGCAGATGCAGGAAATCCATGCTTGGAGTAGCATGTGTCTTCAGTATGGCCGACTCTGTGACAATATGAGCATGTTGGTCTAGTGCGACCACCCCTTCCACGGGGAACACGTCCACGGCCCTGGTAGTGAGAACCACGGCCTCTGCTGGCTGCCATGGCTGATGGATTCTGACTAGTGGCTGCTGAAGGTACAGTAATCCTGCTCAATCTGTGAAAGGCTTCCTCCATGGGAGGAATAGTAGAGTCCGCCAAAATCTGTGAACGTGCTGCCTCATACTCTGGATCGAGTGCAGCGAGAAACACACCCACCATCGTCGCATTCCTGTATGTTTTCTGCTGCTCTGGTGTGGCGGTAAGAGGCATGAAGCTATGTAGCTTCTCAAACATTCCTCTCAAAGATGTGTAGAGAGAATGTAATGGGCGGCCATTCTGCTTAATTGTGAATATATCATGTTGAAGTTGCAGAATCTTGGTCTCATTCTTCGCCTGGGAATATGTTGCTGCTAGGATATCCCACATGTCTTTGGCTGTGGGTTGATGTAGAATGTCATTGGCGATCTCAATAGCCAATGTGCCAGAAAGCCACACCTTTGCATATGCGTCGTCAGCCTCCCATGAGGCATGAACTCCAGTCTTCTCTGCAGGCTCGGGCTCTGTGAGAATATGCTTCTTGCCCGTGGACTTCATCATACTCATGAACTGCATTGCCCACAGTTCATAGTTCGTACCATCCATCTTGACGATTGGAGCTGGACCACGAAACGCGCCCATAGATGGAATATCGGCCTTGCTTTCTGACATACTGGAAGACTGGATTGACCAAGAGACAGTGATCTTTGTCTACAATGACATAAACGGGATTGGTTGCATGTGTAGACGTCAAGCAACCAACCCCATATGTATCACGATCTGAGCCCTAGAGTTTAGGGCGTGGATGCTGCACGTTGCGCGGAGGCTGCGCGCAAAGTGCGTGATCAGGGCTGCGCGCAAAGTGTTCGTTCAAGGCTGAGATCCAGTGTATACGCGCGAGAGAGTCTCCTTTCTGGGGCTAGAAATGCGCGCAAATTGTTCTGATCAGCGCTGGAGGATCGGCGTGGAGACGGTGCGCTATGCGCGCATGCGCTGGCGATCGGAGCGTTGGAGATCGGAGCGCTGGAGGATTGATCAGCGCGAGATGCAGATCAGCGCGAGATCGATCAGCACTGGATCGATCAGCGCTGGAGAAGCGCCGCAGTGAGGTAGATCAGGCGCCGCAGATCAAGCGCAGGAGGATGCGCGATGGAGATCGGTGATGCGCGCTTGGAGATGCGCGCTGGAGATCGGAGGGCGGCGCCGAGAGAAGAGAGAGAGGGAAGAAAGGGCCGGCGGGTGGGGCGGGTTAGGGTTAGGGTTTCGAGAACTCCGGTCTAGGACCGTCGCTCTGATACCATGTTGGGAAACGTGAATGAATTGTTTATTCCATAGCCCTAGGCTCTCTTATATAGGAGAGTAGCCTATGGGTAAATTACATAAAGAGGATAACAAGAAAATAAAATAGCGAAGAGACACAATAACTAAATATGCGTCAACATTAATCATATTCATGTAATTAATTCTTTCAAGAGAATCAACAACTCTATTCATAATGGAGTGTTTTAATTGGACATACTTAATTCAATCAAATTAAATTAATTATTAATCCAATTCAATCAACAAACTTGATTGTTTTACTTGAATATATATATATGTATATGGTATTATTCTCAAAGTACGTATTAATACGAATTTTAATAATTAGAAAATACATCTTCATTTCTTCGGCATTATCAAGTCCCTACCCGCTGTCATGGCCAGTACCGACGAGAGTGGGACGGACCACATACGTTGCAACCCGCTACCCCAGCGATCTCCGACTAGACACCATATCTGCCTCGGGAAATGATAATGCCAAATAGATCAATTTGTTCTTGAGATGATCATCGGTTCTTCAACTGAAATTATACAATATAGTAATAATCAAAACATTTTTGATTATAAGGAAATTTGCTTGACAAATTCCCAATCCTATTCAAGCAAGGAGTTTGATGATTGTGTTTCCAATTTTGATCTAGATCAAATCTAATCAATTTATTGGTTGAGGCCAAGTCAATTAAGGAAATAATCATCTTCCAATATTTCTCAAAAATTTTCCGCAATTATTTCTTGAAATTAACAATTAATTTCATTAATTGACAATCACATGGTTCTTGATTTGGACTGTAATTTCAGCAGTGACCCCTACTTACTAAAATTAACATATCTCAATCAATTTAAATCCAAATTAGACAAAATCAATTTTCAAAGATTGCTAATTTGATTTAGGACAGAACCTAAGTGATATTTCACGCATTTCGAGGCAGATCTAAATTGTAATTAACTCATTAATCATGTTAAGATTTGCACTTCCCGCAACAGTGAATAAATGTTCATTAAAACAACCATATCTCGAGCAAACAGAATCCAAATTACGCAAACTCAGATCCTATGGTTTCCTTATTTAATGGGGAATAAAATCCGTGATTAATTCGTGTTTAAACAATTTAAATAGGGACGAATTTACTCACTAAACAGAAGTGCGAAAATCAATTGCGACAAAAACTTTCGCGACCTCTACGAACCCAAGTCGTCCTAGGTTTGCGGATCGTATCCAAAATCTTTTAACCTAAGGCTCTGATACCACTTGAAGGATATGGAATAATGCTCAAGCGCATCACGAAAGCGTGAACGTCGTATCGAATATGACGAAGAACGACTAGTCGTACTAGTTGTTCGGTGCAACGGAATTTAAAAAATTTTAATGGGATGAAACCACATAATCTAAGAACGATTCTCGGATCGTTTCATCTATAACCACAACAAGTATAAAGGAATGCCTCTTGAAGCGTGGTTGATTGAGTCTTTACGAAAAGAGACCTCCTGTCTCAAATCCGATCGTCGGAGAAGAAGCTTGCGAGCGCGGGGATGAATCGCGCTGTCCTTGCAATCCAACGAGTTGATCCAAGCACGGTGATCTCCTGATCTTGTCGTACGAGATCGAATGTCTCCTTCGTGAGTGCAGCACTCCAAGAAGACGGAGAACCGAAGAACGTGGAAGCGACGACGCGGTAGCGAAGGCGACGACGGCTTTCTCTCTTAGGGTTTGGTGGACGGCCACCAAGGAGAGGGAGAGATAGTTGGCGTGTGGGGAGAGAATGAGAGAGAGAGATGTCCTTCCAAAAGCATGTACTAGAGAGCATAGTATGCCTCTCTATTTATAGGGTTTTAGGATCCACGGATCTCAATCCATGGGACATATAAAATCAGTGGATGAGATTGATTTATGTCAATCCAATGGTCAAGATTGTTGTTGGTAAAAAACCAACAACTTATGATTTAATTTAGATCAAATATATTTGATAAATCATATATACATCAATCCTAAAATTAAACCAATCAAATAAGGAGATAATTACCATGGAGATGTCAACTCCCCATGTAATTGAGTGGATGACCACCAATTCCATATAGGACTTGGTAGCCGTCCACTTATTACCAAGTGGGGGCAATCTCATGAAATCTCATGAGATTGCATGTCTCCATGAAATTCTCCATTATTTAATCCAACAACTTTTGTTGTGATTTATTCTCCAAAAATAATTCATAATTAATTTTGAGAATATTGCAATCTTGCCATTGGAAAATTGTGAATCACATTCACAATCCAAAATAAAATATAATTTATATTTTCAATTAATTACACAATGTGTATCCAATACACATTAATAATTAATCAACAAATATAAATCATAATTAGCTCTCTCTAATACATTATAAATCATATTTATAATATATTGTGAATAATTGGATATTACTATCCACATTATTCTTATCCATAATAATTAATTCACATTTAATTATATTGTATAATTTCCACACACATCAAGATAATTAAATCACATTTAATTATTAATTTCTTAATGCTTAGATCTTATGGAATTATTCTTGAACCCTTTCAAGAATAATGCTATTTCTCCTCTGATACTTGGAGATAAGGATATGACGATTGTATTGTTCCATGTATAATGACTTGGATATTGAGATCACATCTCAAATCCAGATCCCATGGACCTCTCATAGATGCTTGATTAAATTAAGGCCGTAAACCTAATCTTCTCATTGCATCTGAATCTCGTCCAGATCAATGTCCAATACATGGACTAAGATTAGGTCACTTCTCTACTGAGAGGAGTCACTAAAATCCAGACCTGTTTTATCACTACCTCGGAATGGAAGCGTCATGGTTATACAATCGTTTATGATCAAATCACCCTTAGGTATTCCTAATATCTGTACATCCTGCATACTAGAAGACTTATGATCATCCTGAATATATAGATCAATTTTACACTGTCATCTTCATGGTTTGATTTAGAAAATCGGAAGCGGAAGCGTAACATGGAAAAAGATAAGGGATTTTATCACTTGTGCCCCTCTGAGATATCGCAATATCAGTTATGCCCCTATCTTTTTGGTAATATCAGTTGTGCCCCTCACTTCTTGCTCCGTCATCAGTTGTGCCCTTCCGTCAGATTGACCGTCAAAAAATCAAAATAACCATGGTTTATTCAAACCATGGTGTGGTTAAGAAGGGTATTATGGTCCATACATCTTCTTCATCTTCCTCCTCCTCCATTTGCTCTTCTTCCTTCTCTTCATAATTTCCCTCTCTTACTAACACCTACACATAGATGCTTTGACTCCCATTCTGCACGGTGATGTGAAGTCCATGAACATTCTTCTCGACGAGGGATACATTGCAAAGATTTCAGATTTCGGGACTTCAAAGCTATCCCCACAAGACAAGAACCAGTTCACAACATTAGTGCAAGGCACCTGTGGCTACTTAGATCCGGAGTACATGTTCAGTGGACACTTGACTGTGAAGAGCGACGCGTATAGTTTTGGGGTGGTTCTCGTGGAGCTTCTAACCAGAAGGGTGCCCTTCAGCTTCGACGTAGCGTCTGAAGAAGAAACAATCCTTGCTTCGAAGTTCATATCCTACATGGAAAATGACAAGTTGCATGAGATCCTGGATCCGGAGATCGTCGACGAGGGAGGCGTGGCGCAGGAGGTTGTAAGAGTCACCGATATAGCGATGCAATGTCTGAATATGAAGGGAAGGGAAATGCCGACGATGGCAGAGATCGTGACGGAACTGGGAGGGTGTAGGATTGCTGAGAGGCATCCATGGGCATCGATTGAGCTTGAAGATACAACTCCTCTGGTGAGAAGCCCGTCAGATTCTGCACCTCTGATGACAAGGTACTTCTCTGCTTTCAGTGTAGAGCTCGAACCCATCAACCAACCCCTTTGCAAATATATTCCTCATTCCATAACTAAGGATAACTTGATGACCTGTGCTTCAAATTAATGAAACATATATAACTAAGGAAGGTATGCACTTTGCTCCCAGGGGAGGGAGCACAGGGACGGGGAGGGGAGGGGGCAGGGGCAGGGGTGGGGGCAGCGGGCTGGGAGGGGGTGCGGGGCTGGGAGGGGGCGGCCCAGGCGAGGGAGCACGGTGACAGGGAGGGAGGGGCAGGGGCAGGGGCGGGGGTGGCGGCGACGGGCTGGGAGGAGGTGCGGGGAGCTCGGGGCGGCGCAGGGCAGGGGTGGGGGAGGTCGGGCTGGGAGGGGGTGCGGGGTTGGGCGACGCAGGGCAGGGGCGGGGGCTGCGGGCTGGGAGGAGGTGCGGGGAGCTCGGGGCAGAGCTGGGAGGCGCGAGGCAGGGGCGGGGGCAGAGAGGGAGGAGGAGGAGGAGGTGGAGGAGGAGGAAGAGGATGGGGAAGAGGAGGAAGAAGAAGAGGATGATGAAGAGGATGTAAAATGACCTCATAACCTTTTTTTTTTAAAATAATTCCGCCTATGTCCTCAATGTTAACATCTGTTTGCACTGTGGATGAACGGTAACTAACCCGAGGGGCACAAGTGACAAAATAACAAGAAGTGAGGGGCACAACGGATATTACCAAAAAGATTGGGGTATAACTGATATTGCAATATCTCGGAGGGGCACAAGTGATAAAATCCCAAAAGATAAGTAACGAGAAGAACAAGCGGGATTTTACGTGGAACCCTACTTCGTGAGGAGCGGGATGAAACCACGGGAGAATCCCTCTACGGGGCGTGTTTGTCTATTGACTTTCTCATTGGATACAGGAGGTTTGGGGCTCCTTATATAGCCTCTCCAGAGCCTCCAAGTCCCACCACTAGACGATGTGTGACTAAACACTGGATGGGGTAAATGGATCTTCTCCAGGATCCATTTACCCTGCTACAACACAATGGGCGCATACCACGAATGCTCCAACACTCCCCCTCAAGCTGGAGCATGCAATGCTCAGTTTGGACAAACAGAAAGATACTCAACTCAACGCTACAGGACACTACGGACAATATCAACCCAATGCGCACATTGCTGCAGTCGAGGACGTTGCTTCTCATGCCGTGCAGGTGAGGAGGACGAACGAGCTGGAGTGTGAGTCAACTGAAGACTCGGAATCCGACCATAGAGTCTGAACTTGCGCCTGAAGTCTCCTCGTCGGAGAACTGGGTCTCTCCCATCTGGCTCAGAGAATGGTGCACTGCTCTGGTGTACCTATAATACCACATGAAAACCCTTGCTCTCAATTGCATAGGGAATGGTCCTCTATTCTGGAGTCCCTATGGCTCACATGAAAACTCTGGCCTGACAACAAGACAAATGATGGGGACAACAAAACAAATGTTGGCAACTTATGCTCATCTGACAATGACCGCAAACTCGTGCGTGTCTGAAACTGGACTCGGAAGACAATCGTCGAGTCTGAAACTGGAATGTAGAGTCTGAACAATGTGCACTGGCCTGGAATATGAAGATCTGACATCTGGAGCATCTGAATAGACCTGTGACTATACATATACTCCCCCTTTCTCCCATACTTGTCGGAAAACATGGACGTCGACCAAGTTGGGAGAAGACAATATAAATGGGGAGAAAACAACATGAAACTTGCGGCTTTTTCATCATTTTTTCTAATAGCCGTCTTTTTTTTTGAACATAAGCCATTAATCATCATTTTTTTATCGACTTTTCGCAACTTTTTTTTGAATTTGCGTACGACTTTTCTTTGTACGCGTTTTTTTTTCTTTTTATGTGGCCCATTGGGCCCAACAACAACAACCTCCCTTGAGCTCCCCTTTTTTTTTAACTATACACGGCAGGCCCCTTTCCCCCTCTTTTTTTTCACATTACAAAGGAGCTTCAAAATGGGCCCTCTCTCCTTTTTTTTCAAAATAGGACACGGCTCCCTATTTTCTCTTGGACCCAGTTAATACACATCATTTTTTTTTCAACATTTAGGGTTGCAGAGAACCCATTCAGGAAACACGATCCCCCTCCCCCTTTTTAGAGATGCCGCCGCCACCTTTTATGATTGGAACCCATCCAGTCCAGAGGACCGCTGCCTTTGGCTTGAGGAGGATGCGCGGAGGAGTCGCCAGGAGATGCCGCCGCCACTGGGAGGAGGAAGCTAGGCGCGTCGCCGGTGCTGGATGAGGGAGCGCTGCTTCCTGGGATTCGCGTCGAGCAAGATGGCAAGGGTTTGCGTCTTGGGATGCTTCGCGCCTGGGCGCAGATGCGCAGGGGGGGTTACGCGCAAGGCAGACCTGGACAATCGAGGAGAGCGCCGCCTGCGCGCCTGGGGCTCGACTGGGACGAGGGCTCTCGAGAGCACGCGATGCTCATGCGCGCCGCCTGGAATCGCCTGGAGATTGCGCGCACTGGAGATGCGTGCGTGTAATGCGCGAGAGGTGAGCCGCCTCCTGGAGGCTGTTGTTGCTCGAAGAGAGGGAAAGGGCGGCGCCTCTTGGACTATCGCTTGGACCTGCGAGTTGGAGAGCGCCGCCAGGGGTTTCTTCATGCGCCAGGGTGGTGCTGCCCGATGCCATCAGATGGTTGGCTGCGGCGATGAGCCATCGGGGCTTCGATTTGACGATCATCTTCGGCGGCAACATGGATTTATGGTTTTACGAGAAAACCCTAGAACATCTTTGAACAAACTCCAGAATATATTATAATAATCAGACTAGAACAACTCTTGAACATGAGCAACAAATCTTCACCGTAAAAAAATGAATCTCGGAAAAAATATAAGAGACAAACTCCTCGAGAATCGACCCGCTCTGATACCATGTTAGAAAATCGGAAGCGGAAGCGTAACATGGAAAAAGATAAATAACGAAAAGAACAAGCGGGATTTTACGTGGAACCCTACTCCGTGAGGAGCGGGATGAAACCACGGGAGAAGCCCTCTACGGGGCATGTTTGTCTATTGACTTTCTCAATGGATACAGGAGGTCTGGGGCTCCTTATATAGCCTCTCCAGAGCCTCCAAGTCCTACCACTGGACGATGTGGGACTAAACACTGGATGGGGTAAATGGATCTCCTCCAGGATCCATTTACCCTGCTACAACACAATGGACACATACCACGAATGCTCCAACAGATTACTAAGTTTCTCAATCTTGGTCCATGGGATTTGGTACAGATCATATGCTTTCACAAAGCATATATCTTACCTTCAGATTAATGTCATGCTTCCAAAGCATGACGACCATGCATGGAATTTGATCAGTCCCAGTACCTCATGAGTGAGCTCATGTCTTCCGGTTTACAAGTGAACCTGTATGATCCCTTAGAGAGATCGTATTACTCATATGTCCTTACATGCACACCAGCTCGCCGGTGTATAGACCTTGGTTCGGTCATCAACCTATTGGTTTGCCAAATGTACACACTCAGACATATAGCAATACATCTGTCTTTGGTCAGAGGATGTTTGCCTATGACGTGACAGTATTCATCATAGGTCTTTGGTTATCTCGATCTCGTTAAGTCAACCCATTGACTCAACTAATCTGATACCTCCGAATTACTATTCCCATGCAGAGGACCTGCATCAAGAGGTCGATCAGATATCAGCCTAATGAGAAAGGATTGCCATCTCCTACTCAGGCTGGAGATAATCACTTGACAATCATTTGATGATGCTTGATGAGTCCTCTATCTAACTCCTTAGATATTCATCCAAGCATCAACCTCTATGATTCAATCAATGAACAAACAATTGTACGATTATCAAGTTGGCCATGGTATATAACCCTTATTGTACAGAGGGACCTTATAGTGCATTCATTCATTCAATCTCAGAAATGGAGTGAAACATAATCAATTACTTTTATTGATAAATCATTTATTACAATAACATTTATTGCAGGAATGGTTCGCCTCGGGCTCACATTGCTAACAGAGAACGCCTCTCTTGAAGAGTTATATATAAAATATCGGTTCTTTGTATGGCCCAACCAACACAATCAAGTCCTGTCTTAGGTTAGTAAACTGATGTTTATTCTAATCACATGGATGGAAATTAAAATGAGTAACTTTAGCTCTTGCAGAGCTGGTGGAAAATATAGAATTAAAATGGAGGAATTAGATCCATATTTCTAGCAGTTGCAGATACTTGGTCAAATAGAGTTTAGATGAATTGATTATTCTCGACCCATTGTCATCATAATAGAGGTGAAATGCTTGATAGTCGAGAAAAGTTTTTCATTTGCCTTCAGCATTTGGGATTGTTAATTGTGCAATTATTCTGTAATCAAAGAAAGATGCACTTTCCACGAACGTGACATTTCTTCTGGTTCAGTCTTATATAAAATATATCACCTGACAACAACAAAGATTCGAATTTGTATAACATATACCTTCCTTGCTTCGCATTTAGAGATAGTTCAAGGGGTTCATGGTGGAGATATTTTAAATGTCAATTTGATATCTTCATGATGTGGCGATGCATATCCTTGCTAAAAAAAATTCAAGGTGAATGTTTTATTTATTTATTTATTTTAAACTTATCACCAAAACTTATCAATTACTTGTCAGCTTTTCTGACTAATGTAGACACAATCTTCTGACAAAATCTACTCACCATACCCTTACTATCCCGTTAAAACAATTATAAAGGTGGGACTTCATTATTAATATAGCACATTTTTTTCACTTGTTAGTCAAATGTCAGAAGATTATCCAAGATCCAGAAAATTCTTGCAAAAAACCAATCTTAAATATAACAGTATATATAAAAAATATGTATTTTGCGTAATCAACCAATCAAACTCCGTGTTATAGATTTCCATAACTCATTTATCTACGGAGATAAAAAATCCAGACATTTTAAAACGATGCTAAAGTTTCAAGGATTTTGATCTTAAATAGTGAATCTGTTATACTTATTTGATTAGTATGAAATTTGATACATTTCTAGTACAATACATACTTTAGATCCCTAAGTTACACATTAGGATTGGATTTCGAAGTTGAGAAGTTGAAACTGGATTCTGCAGTGGATGGATGCAGTTTTATATCTTCTGGGAATCAAGTGCATATCTATTATTTTTTGTAGATAGGAGATAATGGTTGGGTCATGAACATCTCAAGAATTAGTTCCAGAATTTTTATAGAAGTTCTAATTAGTTAAAGGGGCAGACAGAGATATATATCAAATTGCAAAAATCCACGAAGAGTAGCAAAAAGAGGGGTTTTGATTGTACAAAGACATGGATTACGACAAGAGGAAGGGAAGATTGTACCTTGAAGATCTCCAATTTTAGAGATCAAAATCAACATGCAGTGACTTCAAAAGCAAGGAGCAGCAGCTTGGATCAATTGCTTGAATTCAAACATGCAGAAGTTTAAATTGGAGGCCAACTGCAGCAGGAATGGAGGAGATTCCAGCAACTTCCAGGGCAGGGAGAGCTGCTCCAGCTGCAGCTGCATAGCAGTGGCAGGTGCTGCTACTTGTAGCAGCTCAACAAGAATGGGGAGAGGCAGCAGCTTGCTGTCTAGCTGCTTGGGCAGCAACCTGAGCAGCAGAGGCTTCTTCTTTGAAGAGAAATTGGGAAAGAAGAAGCGCCGGGAGGGGGCTCCTAAGGCTGTGATCTTAGAGAGAACAAGGGAAATGGAGGTTTGGTGTTTATATAACCAAGGAAGACCCTTGGAGTTTGACAAGTGGATACAATGGAGCCAAGTGGGTGGAATTTGGGAGCCATGTGTTGAGATTTTGTACAGCTGGAATTCTGAAATACTGAATTAATCAAGTCGAATTTAATTTAATTATATTTTATTTTATTTTTTACATTATCTCTCTTTTCTTTGGAATAATAAAGTCATCCATATTTGTACATCGAATCTCCGATTCTGATGTGCAATAGCTCATTTTGACCGTCTTTGAATGACAATCTAAATGAGTATAATATTCATATACATTAGATTGAATTTGAATTCCCGAAATTTATGAAATACTGTTTTGGTTTATGGCTAAATTTTGCGATTTTAAAATATCAAACAACCTCCGATCGACGAACGGTCGATTCCGTTGGTCTTATTTTATCGAATCGTATTTTGTGTGGTCTTGGTTTGTTTTGCGGTTTTCAATTTGCATCACGGCTTTTTAGTGGCACGCATTACGATGCGATCGACTTTTGATCGATTTCGCCCAAACGAATTTTGATCTGCGATCTATGGATTAATCTGAGTTTATTCAATATTAATTAATCATGTAGACCCTTAATCGGGTCGGATTCGAGTTTTCCGGATCCGGATGTTACAAGAACCCATCTCCGTGGTTTTTTATCCTTTATCGCGGGTGATACTGGAAGGTAGGTGCGTTTAGGGCGTAGACGTCATGACTTGGGGCGCAACTAGTGTCTCTAGGAGTGTTCCCCGATTGGGTTGGGAATCCTTGGAGTGCTTCATCGCTGCTGCTTATAGTTCTTGTAAATAAGTGAAGGATGAGGGGGTGACGCCACCTAAAGTTTCGAAGATGCTGGTGATGACCATTAGTGGAGGGCCACAACGTGGCTTCGAGATCAAAGGTATTTTGTAGAGGGCGCGCCACCGTGGATGGGTGTGGCCTAGGCGTGAATGCTACCGTGTGATGCTGGCTCCTTATTCGAATATAGGGTTCCCTATGAGGGGAGATCCCAACACCACCTATAGATCAACAAGAACAATACTGCTTGAATGTCAAGACTTGCGATATGCTTCAAAATTAAGGCTCCATCACGGAACCATAATGAACTTCTCTAACTTGACGATTTCTAGATCTTCAGAACTTGTGTATATATGCAAAACAAATATTGAACGAAAATATGATCCGATTAAGAATCGAGTCTCAAGATCAAGAAATCCAAAAGCTAACCACTTTGATATTGTATTTGAACAAATCACGTTTGTGAACTTTATAAAAGGGCTTCAAAATTTTTTCCTAAAATCGAACCCGCTCCAATACCATGCAACAAACGACAATGCGGAAGCGTAATCATATATAAAGAATAAAGAACATAAATAACATCATGATTTTATGTGGAACCATTCCCCTTAAGGAGCTAGATGAAACTATGGAAGAACCGCCTCAAAAGGCTAATTTGTATAATGAAAGACATGTAGTGCATGGCTTCTTATGTAGCCCCACATGTAAGACTAATGAATCTGTGATCATCATTCTAGAAGTTGAAAATAGAGATTCGTTCTTGAGTAATTAGCTGTATTTTTTCAATAATTCTGCATTATTATCATTCATAATTTTATAATTAATATTCACATTTTAGCATGCATATTTGCATTAAATAAAAAGCCCAAATTCCTTTGTAAATATCATATGTATATTACCATATTTTCCCCTATTTTTATTTATTTTTCACTAACTCAGAATTGAATAAAATCAACTCTATAGTGTACATATTACTAACACTAATAAATGAAAATATTTAAAAAATAATACTAACTTGCAAATTTGCCCAATAAAACCCAAAGCTTAGTTCGAGACTAAAAGCCTTTAAATGTGAATATCTCTCTCATACAATCTCCTATGGACCTCTACTCATTTTTGAATCAATGTATTTTCAATTACCTACAAAACAAGATCAAATTCAAAAGAATCGGAGTTCATATGTGAAACTTGGGTTTTGAGCCCCTATTATGTATTGCACATATTGTCCAATTTAACCCTAATAATCCTTTTGGTTTATTTCTTTTGCATTTAACTTGGATTTATGTTTTAATAAAATGTGTAAAAATCCAAATAAAAATTGGGGTAGAAATCAAAGAAAATAAATCAAGTCTGTATATATAGTCTGCACATATGTCCTCTTTATTTTATTTCTTTATATTCTTATTTATTAAAACTCCAAAAGAATTAGATTAAGTTGTAAATATTTATTTTTTTATTTGATTTTATTTGAATATTATCTTATTTAAAAATGATAAAAATTGTTAAAATACAAAGACACGGTATTTTATATCTGAAGAGTACCACCAAAAAATACTTTTTGTACATATGATTTCTTTTATTGGGGGTCCTTTACGAAAGTGGTAGATTTCGTCAGGACGAGAAATTTTCATGTTGACCACTTGTTTATTTGACCTATTTTGTTATTTCTTTTTTATTTTTCTTTGGAATACCTATTTTGTTATTTCTTTTTGATTTTTCTTTGGAATTAATTTTTGATCTTTTTGGGAGCGACATGTGGCTGCGCCTGGAGCTGCCATGTGTCATCCCCATTTTTATTTTCTTTTAATTTTATTTTTATTTAATTATTTATTTAATTTTTATTTTATTTTAATTTTCTTTTCTTTTCATGTCATTTATTTATTTATTTTATATTTATTTTATTTTAATTTATATTTTAATTATTTACTTTATTATTATTATTTTATTTTGTCTATTATTCATCTATATAAATTTTTTTATTACTATTTCCTTTTATTCTTAATTTAGGTTTTATCTCTCTTTTTTTCTCCCCGCTACGTGACCGCTTCCTTCACGCGCCACGTGGTGCCACCCTTCTCTCTCCCGTCTCCCCTGCGTGGCGGTTGCGTCAATGTTCGGAAATGCAGTTATGCGGCCGCATTTGCATATTCAGTCACGCGATCGAAGTGCATATGCCATATGTGGCAATATACGGTCAAACCACATACGCGGTCTGACTATGCGGCATATTCGACCGCATATTTTAACAAGAGACTTTCATAAATGATTCATGCGTCTTTTTTATTTAATTCATAACATGTTGATGAGACATTAACTCGATTTTTTTCCGAGCAACTATATATTATCATTTACATTGAGGCATCTTTTCATTATTCTCGTATATGCTGCATTTATGAATATAATCTAAGACATTTTTCTCATATCCATATCTTTCCATCGTTTCTAGCACTTATTAGTGAACTGTTTACTGCCTTTTGAATTTTCTATCTCATGAAATTCATTCCATTTCTTTGAATAAAATATGAAATAATTGACTAACAGTTTGACACTTTACATTTTTGTGCTTCTAATAAAGTTTATATGCTAATACAATTTTTCCTATATTTTGTATCAACAAGTTTTGTCTCTTGGAGATCCATATATATGTATAATTTTGGTGTATGATTTGTATACCTATGATTGTTCTTTACTTTTTGTTATCTATAGGATCTATACATGCATTAAAGTTTTTCTTATAGAATTCGTGCATTCCTTGTTGAATCAAATTTGTATGTGTATATATGCATTAAACTCAAAATATACACTAAAAAACAATCAATTTATAATATCATGCTTATATACTTATTGATTATATTATCTTATTTGAATTTTTTGATTTGGGTTTTGTTAGATCATCAATTTTTTTATATAATCACATTTTATTATTGTATTCTTTAATATTTTAAATTATAATATTTTAAACCGCATATACATACGTATACTCCTGCGCATATCCTCTTACTCACTTCAGACCGCATGACCTAACGAATGCAACATACCGTATTTCTGAACCTTGGGCAACACAACCGCCGCCCGCACCCTTCAACTCCTCTCTCTTCACCCGCGACTCGCTCCCTTGTCCCGCACTTTCCCCATCTCCTCCGTGTCTTGCTGTGCACGTTCGCAACCACCTGTAACCACCTGCTCTGCTATCCCCGCTCTCCACTCGCACGGCCCACGATTCTTCTCCCTCGCTGATCTCGACCTGCACCTGCACTTCCTCCCTTCTTGCTCGATGCCAACTGCCCACTTAAATCCCTCGCCTTCGCTCCCCTCCGCCCCTGTGTCCGCCATTGGGAGCAGTGACACAATCCCCTGTCATCATAGGTGACATCTACGACGTCCCAGTTCAAGCGACCACGTTCGCTCCTCTCTGGGCGCGATCCGAGGTCGAGGCGTCCTCCACCTCGTGTAGCCGACCCGCTTCTGTTGCACAACTTCGGTCCATCTTGTCAGGACCTCGAAGGGAAGAAGACTGAGGTCAAGAGCTTTGCTCTTCCCCCTTCCGGTGAAACTTTCGTTCTTCGTCCATCTCATCCCTCCTCCGTACCTGCTTCGAGCTCCGCCCCACCATCGACGTGCTACAACCGCTTCCTCCTCGGTCTACTCCCGTCCAGCCACCGTCGACCACTTGCAGACACACCCTCGCCATCGGCCTGACCGGGCTTCCTCCCTGTCGCAATTTCCCTCCAGCTGCCACCACACTCTTCCAGGCCCTCCAATCGTTGGCCTCCAGCCGCCTCCACGAAGATAGGCCTCTACAGCTCGCAGTCGTCAACTGGTCCTTGATCACTTCGCCATCCACTTCTTGGACACCCTCGGGAGTCGAGCTGCTAACTGCTCCGCTTTGAGGCTCAACCCCTCCGCCTGCCAGTGAGCCCGCCGGCCTCCATTCCCCCTCCAGCCGCCTGCCCTTGGTCCGTGTGCCAAGCCCCCTCCGCCATCATGTGAGCAACACGTGGGGAGGGTGAAATTTGCATAGTGGCTCCCCGCTTTTTAAGCAAATCACAGGCAGTTCCCTCCTCCTGTTGCACGCGTAACACACGTGCGCAGTTGGAGAAATTACACAATCCCCCTCCCGAGTCTGGGTAATTGCATCTAAGTCCCTTCATGCATGTTTCTTTCAGTCCTTTTATTCTGTAATTGCGTTTAGGCCCCTATCTTTGGGCATTTATTTGAACCTTCATTTTGCATTAAATTTTTATTTCAAAAATATCACTGTGTAGAACAATTAATTCTCTATCATGCGGATATTCGATTGGGTTTTTATGAGCTATGGTTGATTTAAATTAATTATTTAATTGGAAAATTGCATATTTTACCCGCTGTGTGGTCTTTAATTTGTAATAAATCACCCGCTGCTCTAAAAATCCCCAAAAATTCATTATATGTAGATTTAAATGAGTTCTTTTTTGTTCCCAAAAATCGTTGTATTTGCACGCATATCGAGGTCGCAATAAATTAAATGGTGATTTGAGTAATCAATTTTTAGTAGGCTGTAGACATTATTTTTAAGATCTATTAATTTTCCTGGATACATCTTGATTAGACTTATTTAGGATAATTTTATTTCCAAGAAATAAATTGGTTTTATATTTATTAAAATTATTTTGCGAAAAATCACCCTTCATGCATTTTTAATTCATAATAAATTCATTTTGCATCTGGAAATTCCAAAAAAAATTACAGTTGCTTAATTTCATCATATTGCCAAGTTTTAGGATTTTTGAAAATCGTTTTATCGAAAATTGCAATTTTGTCGCTAAACTTGCCTGAATATGCACTACATTTTTATTTGCATAAAAATTATAAAAAATAGCTATCTTAAAACCTAGGTTCTAAATCAACTATGAACCAACCTAAGGAGACAATGTCCTTGAGCTCGACCTTGGGCTTGCCCAAGTAAAATAAAATTTTGACCGCTCGCTTTATTTGAATAATTAATTTAGTTGTCTTTTTTTATTAATCCAAAGTACCCGACTACTACAAAAAATACGACAAATTAACACAGGGTATTTAACAGTTCTTCAGATGGACCCGGTCCCAAGAATAGGCGATGTTGTACTAAACCTGTGAATGTAGTAATTAAACCTCGAAGGGATCCAATTACGCATTTATGGATGCATACTCTAACACTTCCCCTCAAGTTGGAAGATGCAATGCTCTGCTTGGACAAATAGAAAGACATCTCCCATTCGCAGGTTACATGGCACTATGGACAATATCAAGTCAATGCATACTCTACTGGATGCCTGATGAGGAGGTTTCTTCTCATACCGTGTTGGTGAGGAGGATCTGAGGGGTTGGAATGCGAATCGAGTTTCCTCGTCGAAGAGTCTATGCTCTATAATACGTCTGTTAGAGTTATTGGAGCTGAATTGAGTCTCCTCATCAGAGAACACGTGCTCTATAATGTGTAATGTCACCTATATTAGAATGAGTCTCCTTGTCGGAGAACACTAGCATGCAACTGCCCCATCTCTCTAAATGGGGTCAAACTGAAAAAGCTGTGGGAATCTCCTCGTCGGAGTTCACGATCGCTAGAGATGGAGATTGAAATTGAGTCTCCTCATTGGAGAATCAATCTCTCCCATACGGGAATGAGATTTCCACTCTGAAGTCCCTACAGATCTCTCCTTTCTCCGTCATATATGATCCACATGAAAACCCTGATCCTAAGTCAAAAGTAGGGGGACCTCTCACATAATACTCTCCTTTATCCCATATTTATTGGAAAAATTGACGCCCGACCAAGTTGGGAGAAGAACAGAAGAGGGGCAAAAATCATCTTTTTTTTCTTCAAATAAGCCATTCTCTCTCTCTCTTTCTCATTTTTTTTCTTAGTTTTCTTTTTCTGTATGGCTTCTTTTTGTATGATATCTTTTCTCTTAATCACAACTTTTTTTGTTATAAATATAACCCACATCGGGCCTAAAGAAATGCAGCTTCTTTTCAATTTTTAATGCCGCTGCATAGAGTTGGGCCCAAAAATTTTGCATCATCCCCTTTTTTAAAATAAGACAAAATGGGCCTAATGCATTCGACTCTCCTCCTTGCTGACAACCTCCCTTTTTTCTTAAAGTTAAGGGCTACGCATACGATTAGGGTTCCCTGATGTGAACCTATCTCACGCTGCCAAGATGCCCGATCTGGTATGTGGCACCTCAACCTAGAGAGGGGCACCACTACGCTCGAAGCCGCTGCGCGGGTGGTGCTTGGAGATTGAGGCACCACCTGAGCGGTGTGACCTAGACTCGAGTGCGTGGTAGGTGGGGCACTTGCATCGCCTGGAGTCTGCAACTTTGCGGTGAGAGGGGAAGGCACCACCACCTAGGTACATGAGAAGGAGGTGCAACATTGCCGCTTAGAAGATATGTTGTCGTGGTGGCTTCTGCATGATATGACTGCGCGTGGAGAGGAGAACCCATCTTCAGGGTTGTTTCTTCCTTTCTCGCGGGTGATATTGGAAGGTGGGGCGCGTTTACGGCCTATACGTCATCAAGGTTGCAAAAGTCGGTAGTCGGTACTCGGTCGGTAGGGTCACTTACTAAGGATTAATCGGCAGTCGGACGACTAATCGGATTTAGTTGGACTTCAATCGATTTTGAATTTTATGATTATTTTATATATATAACTCATTTTTATACATATATTTACATAGATTTTGTACATTTTTATACTATCATAATAAAATGAAAGAAGTAATTGAATTTAAATAAAACATTAAGCATATTACAATAAGTTTGCTTATAAAAAAAGCAAAACATAAAAAATATGGTATCTCAAGCAAAAATTCGTCGACTAATGTGCCTAGTCGGAATTAGTCGGTACTCGGTCGGCTATCCTACTGACTAGACTAGTCGGACCTATTAGTCGGGTCAGTCGGGCGACTTTTACAACACTGTACGTCATAACTTGAGGCGTACTCGATGTCTCATGGAGTGTTCCCCGATTGGGACCCTTGGAGTGCTCCTTCTCTACTGATGCTGTTTGTAGTTGCTGTAAATAAGAGGAGGCTTAGGGGGTGATGCCGCCTGATGGATCGAAGTTGTTGGTGATGACCATCTGTGGAAGGCCACAATGTGGCCTGGAGATCAGAGGTGTTTCGTAGAGGGGGCACGCCACTGTGGTTGGGTGTGGCCTAGGAATGAATGCCGTTGTGTGAGCTCCTTATTCGAATCTAGGGTTCCCCATGACGGGGGAGCCCAATGCCACCTTTAGATGAACTAGAACTATACGACCTGAATACGAGGGCACGTGACATGCTTCAGAATTAGGGTTCCATCGTGGAGCCATAATGACCTTCTCTAACTTGACGATTTCCAGATCTTCAGAACTTGCGCATTTGCGTAAAACAAATATTGACAAGTTTCAAAATTTCGATTTCGTTTCGGTCACTCTTGAGACCGAAATTTTGGGAGAAGTCAACGATTTCGGTGGAAATCTTAGAAATGGCTCAAAAAAACCATTTTTCAATTTTTGTAAAGTAAGATTATCCAATTTATTAGAACAATAAATAACTTTTATACACAATTATATCACACATATCGATCATCTATATCCCTTATATTGCATATGTTGGTCATATTACAGTTAATGTTGATTGCTGATTAATAGATATTGGAAATGTGGTTCTCCCGAGTTCTTCAAATAATAAATATATACATAAATGCTTATAACACATATATCGATCATCGATGACCGTGACCCTTATATCACACATATCGATCATATCAAACATATCATTGTTAATAACAATCTTACAACAAGTAAAAAAACATCTATTCACAAAAATAAATGACAACATGCACATTAATGATTAATGCAATAAAGATATTATCTGGTCATGAGTTCAGTTCAGAACCAAGAATTTATCCTTGGAAAAATCATCATGATTCCACAATAGAACACAAAAGTTCCAAATTTCTCTTCCATACATCTCACAAATGTTTTCGAAATATTGTTTACTACATGTAATACATGCGATTCGAGTTTATACATTCATAACTCGTCATGATTACACATGAAAACACAAAAGCGTAAATTTTTATTCCAAATATCTAACAAAATATTCAAAATCTCTCTAAAAAACACCACAACATGCAAGATCAGCATATTATGAACAAAAGCCCTAAAAAATTGAACAAATTGAAGAAAATTTGACCAATTTTGGTTTACCTCAAGGAAATGGAAGAAAATGGAGTTGGAGAAGAGTTTTCGCAGCCCAAGCAGCAAGCAACAACAAAAGCAATGAAATGGTGATGTATCGATCAAATTTCTTTCTTAACTCGCCTAACTTGGGATTTTATTATGAAAGATTCGTCTTTTCGGCGAGGTATCGAGATGGCTCGATATCTCATCGATATCTCAGTACATTCGGTCGAAACCTGAGAAATCAATAGACATATGTCTTTCAATATCTGTCGAAATCGAAATTTCAGCGATATTTCAGTGAAATTTTGCGAAATAGCGAATAATGAATATTGAACGAAAATATGATATGATTAAGAATCGAGTCTCAAGATCAAGAAATCCAAAAGCTAACCCACTCATATATTGAAAATTCTAGATTTTGAACCAATCATGATCATGAACTTAATCAAAGATCTTTGTTAATATATTCGAAAATCGAACCCTCTCTGATACCATGTAGTAAACGACAATACAACAGTGTAATCAAAGAAAAAGAATAAAGAACAATAAATAACATCAGGGTTTTTATGTGGTTACATTCTTCGTAAGGAGCATGATGAAATCATGTGAGAAGCACATCAAAGGTATAATGAACTCTCTCTATGAATACATGTGGTGTGGGGCTTCTTATATAGCTTCACTAGTGAGACCAATCCTACTAATAGACAATGTGGGACTAAACCTGTGGATATGGTAATTGGACTCTATTGGGATCCATTTACTCATCTATGGACGCACACTTCGACAATAATTATATCCTTCGATTCCATGCTAGGCTCCTCAATCGGGGTATCAACCCCTTGTCAGATCCGAGAATCCACACATGCTTCACCCGCATAATGCTTTTCGTCGAGGGCACGAAGCTCCTAAGACCTCTCCCTTATTTGGTGGCCAACTCCTTTAAAAAGGTCTCTACCACCCCTGCCTCTCCTTGAAATTTGATGAAACCCTGTCCCAACCCCACAGACGTCGCCTCCACCTCTTCGCCCACAAGAACCCCATTGCTCATCCGCTCCGTATGGGATGGACTATTTTGAGAACCTTTTTTTCTGTGGCGTTTGCTGTAATCGGTGTTACAGTCACCAAGCACTGGGCTAGTTATGCCCCATATACATGTTAGGTATGAGTGAGATAGTATTGCATGTTCTTTCAGTTGAGAGCGTCATCTCCTAGGGGTTTTGTACCTTGGACTCCTTTTTGTAGTTGATATTTTGTTTTGGTATTTAACCCTCTACTTCATTGGGATGTTTCCACGGAAATTTTTAATGTTTCTTTGATGATTGCTTTGTGGTTTCTCTTTATGTGAAACTTTTTCAAGAAGGGTCTATCTAAGATGCAACATGCGATGAATGTGATCGAGTTGTGATATGTTTCATCATTTTTCGTGGATGTTGAATATTGAGCATTTATATAAATGAGTAAAAGGATTTTGCATGTAAATCCATTCACCTAATGCGCCGCATATATTTGTATCCTGCCATCCGCGGCTGTTAAAGCAATTGATTTATGCTGTTTTCCTTTGACGGGGAGGTTTTTTGGATGACATTATGCACTGTCCAACCGTTTTCTAGATGGAGAATATTGAGCATTTATGTAAATGACTTGAAGGATTTTGCATGTAAATCCATTCACCTAGCAATTGTATTTGTACCCCTCCTTCCGCAGATGTTAAAGCAATAGGTTTCAATGGTCTTCCCTTAATGGGGATGGGTTTCTGATTGCATATCATGTACTGTCCAACGGTTGTCTTTGATTGTTTTTACAATTCCATTTGGAACTATCAGACACATGTCTTCTCATTTGCCACCTTTTCTCAGTTCAATACGTGATTGAAATAAACCATTGAACTGCTGCAATCCCAATACCATGTAGATATAGATAGATATTGATCACATAAAAAAAGACATGGCTGGATGAGGATTTTACAAGGTTTGCATTAAAAGTTTGTTGCCTCTTTCATTTACTTGCTTCTCATTCGTTTTGACATTTTTCTTCTTTATATCATGGCAGATATTGTTCATAGCACCTATCAATTGGAAAAGAAGCATGGAAAATATATTTTCCAATGTTAATAAGGAAGATACTGATAGAATAAACGAGAATGCCTTGCAGCGTGACAAAGCTCTTGAATTGAGGAAGGCCCGATTGAGAAACATTGTAAAGCGTCCAGCAAGATCAACTTCAAAAGTATCCTAAGATCTAGTGCACTATTCTGCTCCTTCTTGTTTCTTTGGAACAGGGTGTGAAATTCAATCTTTTTGCAGGCATCAGATTGGACGTTAGGTCCAAAAGAAAGTGTACTTATGCTCGGATGGCGTCCAAATGTTCGTGATATGATTCAAGAGTATGACAATTATCTTGGACCTGGAAGTACTGTGGTAAGTTCATGGTTTACTGTGGTTTTTGGCCTAAACTGACACAGATTGTCTGAAACTTCTTTTTGTTTCTGAAAAAGTTTAAAATGTTTCCTATCTCACACAACAAAACAAAGAACTGTGAAGAGAACTTTTCAAGAAAAGGAAAACTGATATTTTTTTGCACAGATGGAGGCAAGAGATTCAGACTGTGCTGCTCACTTGGCATGCTCTGCCTTGTCGTCCTCATTGTTCTCCCTGTTAGCTCTGTAGGGCCCCTTGTTCTTCACAGTAATATGGCATAAAAGTCAAGGTTGAAAGCCTAGAGTTATCTCTTTTTCATATTGATTTTTATATATAGCAAGTCACCTGGATATACCTGGTTTTAGACTGTAGAGAGTTTTATTATTCTAGGACATCTCTGGAGTCCTTTGGTGTTCATTGGTTCTCTATATAACTGTTTCGTTGTCTACACCATATAAGATACCAAAGAAGCCTATTCTCATTATCAAATATAGTCTTATTTTTCAACATGATGTTAAAGCACTAGCTCTAGACGATAATTCTACACCATATAAGATACCAAAGAAGCCTATTCTCATTATCAAATATTTATTTTTCAACATGATGTTAAAGCACTAGCTCTAGACCATCATTATATCATCCTCTTGAAATTTTAACACTACCAAAAACAAAGCGCTCCACTCTCAATCACAGTACTGCATGCCGGCCACTGCCGTTAACACAACCACGGCTCAAATTTACGAGTAGTGGCAAGCCACCACAGACATTTGTCACATTGCAGCAGCAAAGATGATTGATTACTTACTAAGTTGTGCCACACAGTGCCTCCATGCAGGGAGCTCATCATCCATTTTCCCTCAGAGTTCTTATGGTCAGTTCGACCCTATTCTGCAGCCATATAGGGTTGTTATAATCTTTTAATCTCATTCTCGAGAACTCTGGGACCTTCCAATGACATGTGAGGTTTTTGTGCAGCACAGTCTACACCCATAAACTTTTCCAGTACATCAATTTCAGATATATTGCTCTTGTTTTTGTGCTCCTCCTCTTCTTCCTTCAACTATGTTGATCCTTAATATATCGGAGTTTATCTCTATATTAAGACGAGGAACCCATGCCTGATTATTTTGGTGGATGGTATCAACCATGAGTTGTGGTCCTTGTAGTTCATGAGCATAATTGATGCCCATGACACGGAGTACATGTTGAGGAGCCAGAGTCCAAAGAAAACAGGAAAGGATACATCTTACAAAGAAAAAAAATGCCTTGGACAAGGTTTGGCTTACGGGGACCCTTGCACTAGCATAACAACAGAGGTCATGAATAAGCCAATGACCTAGGGTATATGTGACTCCTTTGCCATTGCATAATTTTAGAAGATGAATGAGATGGTGTTCTTACAGTTGCAACATGATATTCAAAGCAGGAGAGGCGACTTCTTCATGTTTATTGCATTGCAATGAAGGTGATTTTTAAGAAACCTTAACCACTACCTTCCATGCGACTGCGAGTCTTAGGAGACATATAGAGAATTCCTCATGGTTGAGAATTCTGTTATATATACTTGATCCGAATTCCATAATTTTCTAGGAGTCAATTACCCATGAGCTTTAAGTCATCTTATTAGGATGGCAATGCCAGCTGAACACTGGCATCACCTCCATCACGGTTGCTACATGAGGATGAGGAGGCTCCTTTGCTGCAAGAGGCCCTGAAGGTCATAGATTTGGTGCATTTGTATTGTTTCCAGAGTATAACACCTTCTGTCGGGTATATTAGCATAGTGAGGAGACATGTTACAAGACGCATAAATTTTCAACTTCAGCTCACAGTGTCACCTATCTGACTGATTAGTTATCAAAGCCATCCTCCTCGACATTGGATTCATGGATTGATGAGTCTGACACAATTCAATATGATTATGAACACTGGGTTTTCTACACAGGCATATGAGACAAATAAATTAATGCTAATGCCAGCTCATCAGGTATAACACATACTTGTACTATTTAATTATTTATAGAACTAGTTTGTAATATTTATGGTTCTAATGGTGGTACAAACTGGCTTATAGCTTCTGGAGCATCCCATCATTTGTGTGGAGATTGTGGATAGTCTAGGATCCTTAGACCAATTCCTCCATGTATAAGTGGTTCTTGCAGATGTTACGCTCATCTCGGTGACAAAACATAGACAGGTTCACTTATCCCCTACCATGTCCCTACAGTGTGATCCATTTGCTTGGTATATTTTCTTAGCATGCTATTTGTTAATCAAATTCTTGAGGAAATTAATTATCGTGCCATTGTTATGTTTTGGTACGCACTAGCAGTATTGGATGTGACCTTAAGCATGGCTGCCTTTATTGTGTCATGTTGTCACCATTGTTGGTACCTCTTCTGTTATACCAAGGAGCTTCTTCTTTACCTTATTTTTAGCATGTGTTGTATGGTCATCTCATACATTAGGAGCTTCATTAGGATCTTCCTTAATTATTACATCCTCCTTTGAGTGTGAAATTCAAGAACAATATTCAGATCTCATAATTTTAATTACGACAAAAATATGATTTATTGGGCAAAACCAATAATCATGATCAATGATTATCAAGCATCGTTAACGCAAACATGTTATTAGGCAAAATCATAGGCATGTAAATACCATGTTAATGAGTAAAAACATGGGCAAGGCAATGCCGTGGTTATTGGCAAAACCATGGGCTCTAGCCTATGATTTTCACGAATTAAAGGCCTTAATTCCCCTCTACTCTTCTTTTCTAAACATTTATTCCACTTCCCTTAGGTCTACGGTGGAGAGGTTGAGAGAAAGGTAGGGGAGAAGCATAAGCGAAGCACTACTAAAAAGAAAAAGAAGCGCAAGAGGCGAGCTACTCTTGGTATCATGTAGGGAAACATGTAGATAGACCTAACTTAAGCTATATTTTCATGTTATATTCTTTAGTATTAGAAATCTAAGTAAATCCTTACGTGGGTGAGTGCGCTATGTTATCGGTGAACATGTGTTGCTTCACATGATGCCAGTGTATCCCCCTTTTTTTGGCGTCAAAAAAAAATGATGCCAGTGTAGGTAATATCGGTATCGATATCGTGTCGATACAGTATATCGATGCCATATTGCCCAAATCGGATCGATTTTGTGAAGAAAATGACCTTGGAAGGGCAAATATCGACCATATCAGCGATATATCGGTCATCTGTCAATACCCGATATATCGCTGATATATTGCGATATGGCTTACTATGCATGATGCAAAACATGCATGTTCTTCACATATGTTAAATTTTTTTATATAATACTAACACACATCACAGAAACTTGAGCAAGGCCCTACGTAGGTAAGGGAATCTATGTTGTCGGTTAACATGTGTTACCCCATATGATTCATCTACCCACGATGTGAGGTATTTCGGTTCTTTATCATATGCTAATATAGAGCTTCCTATATATGGTAAGTCATCTTTTCGAAACATTCTTTCATCGATATACTATGAATATGTTGAAAATTTCTTTCTAATATCACCTCTTCTTCTTATGTTCATTACATTCTTTATACGTTCTCTGTGTTCTTCACATTCTACTTATTTTCGTCGCCATCTTTTTATGTTCTGTTTTTTCTGTATGTGTGTGCTTAAATTATTGATCTGTGGTAACAAGGATCTCACACTCTAAGAAAAGATGATATTATACTTAATTTTAATTTTTACGCTAGTCTGACCCTAGTTAATGTGGGACAAGGCTTTGTTGTTGTTGTATATATATAATACCGTAGGAAACAAATTAATTTGGCTGGTGAATCATGATAATCTAGTTTAATGACACAACTAACGAACTCAATCTGAGTGATCCAAGCACTATTTTAAGTATTAATCAAATGCTTTTGCAAGTGAATTTGCAATATCCAAAATTTTCGAAGATATTTTTTAGTACTATTTGATGCATTTTCGAGATAGTGAAATTGGTTATGCTTTTATTTATCCTACTTACAATAGTGTTTTAAATTCTTATAAGTATTATATGATTACCAAAGCTTAATTCATGGTAGAAAAGTTCTACTTGATTTGTAGGTGGAAAAAATACGATATGTCATACAACCTTTCAAGTAGTTATTTCCTTTGTGATAACACAATAAAATAACTAGATGTACGTTATCAATTTATATATAAAGATATGTTTTCATAGTTATTGAGCAACTATATTTCAGATATTATGTATCTCATAGATTACAAAATTATCATATGAATTAGAAAGTATAAACGCCACATGCGCTCTCTGATGAGTCATGAATTAGCCATAATATATAATGAAAGTCAAGAGATTCTGATTGACCTTAAATACATCATTAAATATGATGAGGCCATAGATATGACAATGACCATGTGTGGTTCAAGGGATTTTAGGTCCAAATTCTATATACACTTGCTTTGGGTTGTATGCAAGGTGTTCTTTGGCCTTTGAGGATGTATATGTATATGACTTAGTTTGTTTCATTGTTCTTAAACTTAGTTTCAACAACAACAACAACAAAAACAATAAAGCCTTTTCCCACTATTAATAATGGGTCCATTACATGGATTTTTTGCCTCCATTCAAATCTATTCTTGGTCATGGCTTAAATGATTAAATCCATATAACAAAGATCCCTTCGAGTAGTCTTATTATAACACCTTTTGGGCCTTCCTCTCCTTCTCTTAACCACCTTAACATCTCAAATCTCGCATCTTCTAACTGGTGCATCAACTGACCTCCTTTGCAAATGGTCAAACCATCTTAAGCGGTTTTCTCTCATCTTATCGTCTGTCATAGCTATACCAACTTTCCTTTTGATTGCATCATTCTAAATCCGATCATTTCGTGTATGAGGACACATTCACCTTAGCATTTCATTCATATTACTATCATTCTCTGCACATGTCTATGGTTCACAAGCCAACATTCTGATCTATATAGTATAGCAGGTCTCATGGCTGCTTTGTAATACTTTCCTTTGACTTTCAAAGGGATTTTCTTATCATAAATAACAGTAGAAGCTCTTCTCTACTTTAGGCAACGTATATTTGTTGTATGAGTAACATTTCCATCAATTTCCCCATCCTATTGCAAAATAGATCCCGAGTATATAAAAGAATCTTTCTTATGAATGTTATCATCTCCAATCTTTACCTCGGCTCCTTCACCGTTGTTTCCATCAAGCTTAGTTTTTTTTTTGAAAATGTATATGGGTGGCCTCCCAAGCTGGGACCCACCGCATAATCTATATATTAAAAAGAAGTGCAAACGTTACAACTTATTACATACTCCATGATGTACACAACACCCTACAATGTTCAATTATATTCTCAGAATAAAAAGTATACCCTCCCCAAATGACATCATTCTTGGCGCATTAGATCGCCTAAACAAGCGCAAGAGGATAAGCAATGTCCTCGTACCCATATCCACACACTGATCTAATGTCTCTCCAAAAATCAGCGTAATTCTGGCCGTCAAGCCACGAAATGTTGGCCCTGCTCCACACCGAGATCGAAGAAGGCAAGCGAAGAACATGCTCTTCCAATCTTCCGTCACCGATCCGCATCTGTCACACGTAACCAATTGCACCTGCCTTCGGCACACTTTCGTGAGAGCCCTACCAAGCCAGAGAACTCAAAGAAAAATCTTGATACTGTTCGTCACCCTGCTCCTGCAAATCAGCTACATGTCCACGTCAACCTCTTCTTCCACCTCCTCACCTTCCTCCACCAAAAATCAATACACCTTTTCACTGAGAATCTTCCTTCTCACCCTACGAAGGGATCCATGCCGGTTGTCGATCCCGCAATCCATGCCAACTCTGACTGTAAAGCCATGAAGTACTCAATCCTCTGATTCGACATGTCCGAAGAGAAAACTGGTGGCCACGACCCCTACTCCCAAACACGTTGTATCACCACCTCCCTATTGCTAGCCAGCTTCATGAGGCTAGGATAAAACTCGACCAAAATTCCATCCCCGATCCAGTCATCCCACCAAAAGCGAAAACCAACGCCATCCCCAAGAGTAGGTCTCAACTTCAAAGCCAACACCGATATCACCTCGGTAATCCCCTTCCACAGTGATGAAGGCAAACAGCCCGAAGCAGCCTCAAGTGTCAAAGAGACCCCATAAATCTTCCTCATCAGCTTGCAGACCAGATCCTCTGACTTTCCATATAACCACATCGCCCACTTCGCCATGAATGCCTTGCTCATCTCGCCCACCCGCAGAACCCCCAACTCACCCTTCTTATTTGACGTTGTCACCTTTCCCCACCCAACCAGATGAATGCCCCTTCTAGCTTGCCTCATGTCCGACCAAAAAAACCTCCTCATCAAGGCCTCGATTCTCGTGTGCACTCTAACAAGCATCAACCTCATAGAACATAAGAAAATAAGGATTGGCGAAAGAACACGCTTCAGAAGCACCATCTTCCCCCCTCTCGAACGTGTCGTCACCTTCCACCCTGCCAACCTCCCCTCCAACTTTTCCAGTAGCACCATCCAATCTTTATACTTTGGACTGCCCGTCACCAAGGGTAACCCCAAGTATGTAATCGACAATGCAGTCGTCTGACACCCCAACACTACCGCTGCCCGCTGCACCTCAAACACTATAAGGACGAAAGGAACCACCTTCTCTATTGATTTGTAGCCCCAACACGTCACCAAAGGGAAGCCGTCGGGTGCCCCAACTAAACTTAGTTTAGTTGACTATAATGGTGTTTAATACAAGAGCTATAAAATGATGATTTTGTGGAGAGAAAATAATGAGTTGCTTGTTCATGAGGCCTTAGGGTTCTCTTATATAGAGGAGAAATCCGTTGGACAAATTATATAATGGAGATAGAAAGAAAATATAATACATAAAAGGATAAAATATAAATAATATCTTGAAAACCCCCTCAAGTAGGAGCATATATATTCTAGGAGTATGTGTCCATTGTATAGTTGGGTAATTGGATCCTTCCATGGTCTAATTATCACATCTACAAGTTTAGTAACCCATCAATTGTTACTAGGATTCTGGTCTGTCTGTTGGGCTATATGACAAGCCACACACCCATTGTAACAGTTGAGAAAGTGAATAGAAGAATCAACCCTTTGTAGTGTTTTTTCCGTGGTTTCATCTCGCTCCTTACAAAGTAGGGTTCCACGTAAAATCCCGATGTTCTCCCTTTATTCTTTACTCTTTATTTCATACATGTTTCCTCATTATCATTTTCTACATGGTATCAGAGCATGTTTGATTCTCGAGGATTTTATTATGTTCTTGATTTATTTGAGATTTGATTGACGAACTGATTTGGCTTTTGGTTGTTCTTGAAGATTTATGTTTGAAGATTATTATTATTTCATCTTTGTGTTCAAGTTCGAGAAGATATCTAGGGTTTTCCGAAAACCTAGTTCTGCATGGATCGTCATCAAGAAAATTTTAGGATTCTTAGAATTCCGGTAAAACCCAAGATCTAGACCTTCTCTAGATTTGCTGCTAGGGCGCAACTAATCGAGCGCACGCGCCCTACGTATGCAAGATGATGTTGTAATGATGGATTTCTCCCCTCAGCTGATCTGATTTCAATCCAACGACAACCCTCTCCGTGGACAGAAATTTGCAGGTCTAGATCATCTTTGTCAGTACATAAAAGTCCAAGACTACATCAACTTCATCCTCCAGAAGGCATACTTTAGGTATGCATACAAGTGTTTCAACAGGAGGATGAAGGAGGAGAGGGGTAAGTTCAAATAACACCTAAATTGATCTCTAATGGTATACCAAAAACAAGTTCGAATCGACGACGCCCCATCTCGCAAGACAAACACCAGGTCGCAGATCTGCACGCCTGTTCTTCTTGAATCCCACCAACTCAAGCAATGGAACCCCATACAAATCCAATGCCGCCAGTAATAAACCATCGTCCTAGTTAAAATGCAACTCATCGCACAAAGAACCCAAGAGCAGGAGCATGTGACGTATCACCTATCCAGCGCCACCATTATCCTCCATCGCCTCTCCAAGAGCCCAAGTGGTGCCTAGTCCTAGGCGGCAATGACGGATGTGATCTGGAAGAGCCCCAATCTGGGGGTGGTGCATTGATCCCTAGGGAACAAGCCCCATCGTTGGCCGACAGTATCTTGTGGAAGGATTTCCCCGATGGGGGCCCTCAATAGTGAGAGCCCGCTGAGGAGTGTCTGTTGTAGGCCCAGTAAGTTGTAGGCCCATAAAAAAGTGGGAGGCCTAATTGGGCTATGGCTACAAAAAGGCGAAGATAGTGAGTTGAAAAAAGAGTGTCCCGCGAGAGAAAAATTTGAGGCCTAGTTTTGTAGGCCTAATTGGGTTGAGCTGTATCTTTGGTCCAGATTTTGATCGTATTTTAAAAAAAAGAAAAATGAGATTTTTTGGGAAAAAGGCGCATACAAAAAAAGAAGAAGAATTTGCTAGCCATGTGAGCTCCGGACGAACCATTTCTACAATAAATGTTATTGTAATCTGTTAATATATCAATAAAAGTTATTGGTTTATTTCACTCCTGATCTGAGATTAAATGAATGGATGCACTTATAAGGTCCCTTCGTACAATTAAGGATTATGTACCATGACCATATTAATGATCATACAACTGTTGATTCAAATGTTGAATCATTGAGGTTGGTACTTGGATGATATCTAAGGAGTTATATTGAGGACTAATCAAGCACCGTCAAGTGATTGTCTAGGAAGGATCTCCAGCCTGAGAAAGAGATGGCAATCATTTTCCAAAGGCTGATATCTGATCGACCTCTTGATGCAGGTCCTCTGCATACGAATAGAGATTCAGAGGTTTCAGATAAGTTAGGTCAAAGGGTTGACTTAACGAGGTCGAGATAACCAAAGATAGGGCTATCACGGTATAGGCACGCATCCTCTGTCCGGAGACAGATGTATTACTATATGTCTGAGTGTGTACACTATTCAGACCATTAGGTTGATGACCTAACCAAGGTCTATACACCGACGAGCTGGCGTGTACGCAAGGGCATATGAGTAATACGATCTCTCAAAGGGATCATACATGTTCTTTACTGAATCGGAAGACATGCGCTCACTCATTAGATATTGGGATTAAATTCCATGCATGGTCATCTCACTTTGGAAGCTTGACAGAATTTGTAGGTATGATATATACTTTTGGAAAGTATATGATCAATATGAACTCCCAATGATCAAATGAGAAACTTAATGATAAAACATAAAGGAGTCAGTTCAAATATGATCTAAAACTTCAAGTTTATTCTAGGTCTTCTAGTATGCAGGATGTACGGGTATTATAAATACTCAAGGGTGATGTCATAAACGATTGTATAACCATGACACTTCCATTCCGAGGGAATGATGAAACATGTTTGGATTTTAGTGACTCCTCTCAGTAGATTGGTAATATGATCTTAGTCTAAATGTTGGACATTGATCTGAATGTGATTCAAATGCAGTGAGAAGATTAGATTTATAGTTTGATTTGATCAAACATCTTTGAGAGGATCCTGAGGTCTGGATTTGAGATATGATCTCGATATCCAAGTCATTATACATGGAATGTCCAGTCGCCATGTACTTATCTCCAAGTATCCATGGAGAAAGCACATTGTTCTTGAAAGAGTTAAAAAATAATTCTATTGTTGAATTATGTATCCGAGCATTGGAAATACTGGTAACTAATATGATTTAATTATCGTGAATAATGTGAATATGATTCTTGTTATTCGGACACATGAGAATAGTCATCTTAGATAATTAAAAATGATTTAATTATTAAAAATATGATTAATGTGGATATTACTATCCATGATAATCATGGATATTACTAATATGATTTATAATATGCTAGAGAGATTTATTTGTAAATAGAATTTATAGAGTAAATATTGATGTGAATTGGCACATTATAAAATTAATTGTATAATCTGTTTATATTTTATTATTGGATGGTTGAATAAGATTCATAATGATCAATGGCATGATTGGAATTTTCACAAGATAATTTGGACTTATCTTTGAGAATTTTATTGCAACAAATGTTGTTGCATATGTAGATTATTATGCAACAAATGTTGTTGCATATGTAATGAGATAATATATCTCATTATTGGAAGGAGAAAAACTCCTTGCCATAAATGGACGTCAACCCTACATATGGAAGGAGGTTTTATCTCTTCTAAATTATCCCACAATTAATTGATTTAATATAAGTTAAATTATCTTGAGAGGATATATTTGATTTATCTTAAATTAATTAGTTGTTGCAAATTAAAGCAACAATTATCATGGCCATTGATTTGATATTAAGAGTGAATCTTCACCGTCTAATATACTATAAAAGAAAGGGTAAGGATTGTCCTTTCCAAGAAGAACAAAAACACTACTCCAATCTCTTGAGTTGAAATCTCTCTCTCTCTCTCATTCTCATATACACGTCCAAACTTCATCTTTCTCAAAATTGTGGTCGCCCGCCTTATTGTCTTAGAGAGTTCTGTTGCCGTCGCCACGTTGTTGTGTTGCCGGACCGACTACTCGTGAGGAAGAACACGGATTTCGTGAGACGAAATCAGGAGGTTCCTCGCTTGGATCTTCAACTTGGATTGTGGGAAGCACACGTCTCATCCACGCACCCAAAAGTGCATTCGCCGATGGATCGGACTTGAGACAGGAGGTCTCTTACTTTAGATAAAAGCGAACACAAACACGCTCCAAGAGGTAATTCTATTACTCGTTTGTGATCTTGATGAAATGATTAGAGAAATATTCTCGAATCATGTGGTGTCATCATATAAAAATTTTAAATTCCGCTGCCCCCTTGCATATAGTATGACTAGTTGCACTTTGTCACATTCGATCCGACCTTCACGCTTCCGTGATGCGCTAAGTCCTCAAACCCTAGCCTTCAGAATAATAAAAGCCTTATGCGAAAAGAAAAATTTTGAAAAAGTAGAGGAGATGATTATAAATTAGAAATAACTGGAGAAAAGGATTATTCGAGATTGATTTTTTGTTTCCCCATCTTCTTGTATTCTCCTAACTTGGTCGACGTCTTCTATTCCAACCAGTATATGAGAAAGGAGGAGTGTTGTGTAGAGTTCTACATGACAGATTCAGACTCTCCAATTCAGTTTAGACATCTAGATTTCAGACTCTACCAGTTTGATGCACACATGTATGCGATCATTATTTGAGAGGTCCCCATCTTTGATTTGGACTTAGAGTTTTTATGTGATCCATAGGGAGTTTAGAGTAGATATCCCTTTCTCTGAGCATTACAAACTCTGGGTTTTCATGTGGTTTCATAGGGAATCCAGAGTAGAGATCCCATTCTCTGAGCTGGTATGAGAGAGTCCCAGTTCTCCGAGGAGGAGACTTTCAAACTCCATTTTCCAGAGGAGGTCTGAGTAATGGTAGCATGAAGCACCATGATTCTGCTCAGTCGGCTATAGGCCTCCTCCATGGGAGGTATAGAAGCACCTATAAGAAGCTGGGCACGTACATCGTAGTTTGAGTTAAGAGTTGTTATATATACTTCAACCATTGCGGTGTTCATGTACACCATCTACTGCTCTATGCAAGCATTCAGAGGCATGAAGCTGTGAAGCTTTGCAAACATGCCCCTAACCAGGAGTAGAAAGCATGAAGTAGACAACTATTCTACTTGGTTGTTAAAATGTCTTATTGACGTTGAAGGAACTTCATCTGATTCCTCACTTGAGAACATACGACGACGAGGATGTCCCACATTGCCTTGACAATGGGTTGATGGAGAATATCATAGCCTGTCTTTTTGGTAAGGGTACCAGGTAGCCAAACATATATACATGCATCATCTTGCTTCCAAGAAGCATTCACTATAGTATTGTCGTTTGGCTTAGGCTGCACTCGAATGTACTCGTTAACACTCCATAATGCTCATGAACATCATGGACCGTACTCATAATCGGTCTCATCCATCTTGACGATGGGTATCAGACATTTGAATGCTCCAGAAGAGGATAAATCGACCTTGCTTTCTGACATGATAAAAAAAAGAAGCCTGGGAGACTGCGACTGACGTTGTAGAATGATCTAAAAATGTATACACAATCATATGGGGAACTCGTAGTGTGCGCAGACTCCACTGTTGTAAAAGTCGGTCGACTAGTCGATCCGACTAGTCGAATCAGAGGGGTAGCCGACTTAATTAGGCCTAGTCGGTCATTTGTTAGTGAACCTGATTAATCGGACCGACTAGTCGGCCTAGTCGATTGACTACTCGACCGACTTTTACATATAACTTTTTTTAATGTTTTTAAAAAGCAAACTTATTCTAATATGCTTAATGTTATATTTAAAGTCAATTACTTCTTTTATTTCATTAAGATAGTATAGAAAATGTACAAATCTATGCAAATATATAAGAATGCATGTATAAAAAATGATTTATATATTTAAAATAATTTAAAAAGTTCAAAACCGACTAATGATTGACTAAATCTGATTAATCGTGTGACTGCCGATTAATCCTTAGTCAATGACCCTACCGACCGAGTATCGATTTCTGCAACCTTCGCAGACTCAAAGCACAACTATTCCCATCAACATTGGAGGCGCTCTAAGGCATATGCGATGATTCTATATGCCTGCAATCACAACAAAAAATTCAAAATCAAACCGCCTAAGCACCCTAAATGACGCTTAGAGACAACGAAGGAAGGGTGGTATCACTTAATGTCTTTTTGGGGTATTCTTGAACCCCGAAGGGATATATATGCCATGACCAGTTTACTCTCACTTTTTTGCTCCATAGATGTTACATTTATGAGAGAACACGTTTCTTTGCTGAAGATGTTAGGGGTCTCTTTAGTGTTCCCTCCTGAACTCTAGGTTTACCTAAGGAGGAATAAACAAGTGCCTGAGATGGTCCGTTTACCTATTCCATCTGATTTGAAGGTTGAAGACCATGTAACATATGATACCTCACCTAATCTAAATGTAGATGTTCAAGAAACGGAAGATCATTCACCTTCCATTGAGCTTCCTATTGCTTTGAGGAAGACTGTTCAACAATATACCTTCCACCCTTTGTAGCATTTCACTACCAACGATGGTTTATCTAGTGATGACAAATAGTTTACGGATGCTTTTATGGATATGTCTCTTCTATGTGATTATCATACAACCCTTTGGAATATGGATTTGAAATGAGATATAGATGAGGGGATGGATGCCCTTGTTTCTAGGGTCGCTTGGGACCTTGTGCCATATCTCGCAAGTGTTACTCTTGTTACTTGCAGATGAGTCTTTACAACCAAACATGTTCCAAATGGGTCAATGAATATACCGAAAAAGGTCATATTAGTGGCTAAAGTCTTCATCCAAACTTATGGCATGGATTATTTTGAGACTTTCTCGCTAGTGGCTAGGATGTGATCTATCCGTACGCATAGCTCTATTGCTGCCAACGAAAGCTCACCGACTTTTCAATTAGATGCAAGAATGCCTTTCGCTATGGTGATCATGAGGTCTATATGACACAACTGCTTGGCTACACCGTAGAAGGGGACTATGTATATCGTCTGTGCAATGCTGACCTCAAACTCATCCTACGAGCATGGGTTGACATACTCACCACTGAGATTGCCTCTCTTGATCTGATTACTCCGTTGTTGTTTTGAGGAGAACAATGGATATTTATAGAGCAAAAATGTGATTTTTGTATTATTTTGGAGAAAGCTTATGATTTGGTTCCACAGGAGATCTTTCGGAGAGTTTCAGAGAAGAGACAAGTACATGTCTTGTACATTAACCTTATAGAGGATATGCATGACGAGGCTTCATCTTGTATAAGTATATAGTTTGACAAAACCGACCAATTTCTGACATCAACATTGTTGTTTGCATCAAGGCCTAACTTTGAGTACATTTCCTTTTCACATTGATTATGGATGATTTAATTAGTCACATTCAGGATGTGATACCTTGGTGCATGTTATTTGTCGATGATATCATGTTCATTGATGAGACTTGAGACGTAGTAAACGAGAAGCTTGAGTTTTTGAGACATAATTAGAGGCTAACAAGTTTCGTATATGTAGGGCTAGAATTGATCGTATGTAGTATACATTTTGGAAGCAGTTGTGAAGGAATTGAGATGAAGATCGGAGAAAATAACGTTCAGAAGAAGAAATATTCTTTTAGATACTTGGGATTTATTTTGCAATATGATAGGGAAATCGATAGAGATGTTACTCACAGAATAAATGCATGTTGGCTAAAGTGGAGAGGAGCCTCTACTATTCTATGTAATAAGAAAATTCCGTTGACAATCAAAGGAAAGTACGACAAAGCAGCTGTGATACCTTCTACGCTCTATGGATCTGAGTGTTGGCTTGTAAACCATGGACTTTTGCAGAGAACGACCGTAGCAGAAATGAAAATGCTGCAATGGATGTGTGGTCATACACAAAATATTGGATTCAGAATGATATGATCATAAGGAAAGTTGGTGTAACTCCGATAAAAGATAAAATGAGAGAGCTACTGAAGGTGGTTTGGCCATTTGCAAAGGAGGTCGGTTTATGCACTAGACTGACATGGTTATTTTTTGTATACATAAATGACATGGTTATTACTGGAGATGACAATGCAAGCATTCTTGAGACCAAGACTTTTCTACAGAAGGTGTCTGTCACTAAGAATCTTAGTCACCTATGTTTTTCTTGGGATTGAAGTCATTCATGCCTCTGGAGGATGACATGTATCCTACAGAAAATATTATCTTGACATCCTTGCAGATGTGTATTTACTTGGTTCCAAATCATCCTCTATTCAAGTTGAGTCTCAGAGTAATGCCACCTTAACAGACCCCTTATTTGAGGACACTACACGATATAGAAGCCCAGTGGGCAATTTATTTTATGTTAGTATCACGGTGGTAGCATATGAGGTCAGTATATGGAGAAGTCAAGGTATAGTCAATGTCACGATGTTCTTCTCATTTTTAGGTACCTTAACATTTAGCTAGGATAAGGACTCTTCTATGCTTCTAATGGTTACACAAGCATTACATCATTTGCAGATGCTGATTACGTCAGTTCTCTAAGGCTAGATGCTCCAGTGCGGGTTTTGTCTTGCTTATTTACATAAATATGATCATTTCCAATTTAGAAGTAGAGTTTTGAGCAATGTCTTAAGTATTCTGTTAGAATGGGTGGCTTGTCACCTTTCTATATGATTTGGGTTGTTCATCAGAACACCGGTTCCCCTCTCTACTGCGAAAACAAGTTGGCCATTTATATCGCAACTAACCATGTCTTTCATGAATGCACCAAGCATTTTGAAGTAGACTATTATTTTATCAGGGATGCTTTGCGTGAAGGAAAAATTACCACTCATATCTCTATGGAATACAGCTTATGAATAATTTTACCAAAGCACTTCCGAAGAAACTTAGTTCACTATTGGCCTCTAAGTTGGGCATGATAGATAGATATTTATGTAATTGATGTTTTCTATTTCTAGCATCTTCTATATTTAGTAGCCATGTTAAGGACTTCAAGGACTCCTTTGAACTTTCTGATTGATACGATTCCACTCGAAACCCTACCCCACTTCAATAAAATTATATAATTCCATCCCCTTATTTTTACATAGTTTGAATTTCTAACTAATGGAATATTCGAGAGACAATGGTAATCACCCACTACTTTCTCAACAAAAAATGTAATAATTTATTCCTCTCTTTCCACTCCATCCCTTTCAATTTCCTGGCCCCATAAAAATAGATGGGTTGTCCTATTCTTGTATTATATCTTCTCAATGAATTAAGTGATACATTGTCCTACATATGGGCTCGATTTACATACTACTTTCTCAATATGTGATGTGGCACTAAATACATTATCAGACACTTCACACAATAAATTGATCTTACACAATATTCAATTTTCCAACTAACTCTATACTTCATCTTTCTGTACAAAATTGTAAGTATCAGTTGATGAGCAAATATCAATGAGACGGGGCATGATTTGTGATGGTTGAGAGCATGTGAGAAGAGATTTTAAGCAGATACTTTTTCTTCTTAAGAGAACCAATACTGTGAGAACCCCGAATATTGTTTTAGACAAAAAACCTTGGATTTACTGGTATATAACGTTCCATTAAACTGAAGACACCTTAAGTAAAGATCTGTTTCTTTCCGGCTTTATATTGTTTCCAGACTATTCTATCAGAGGCATCAATAGATGAAAGAAACAGTGTAGAAAGACCTATAGTCCAAAGATATTTGAAGAATATTAAGGTTTTTCATAAGGTACATATGTTCCCCTCTTTTTTGGCACCTTTTTTTGTGATACCTTCCCCGTCTTTACTTGACCAATGTTATTGCAGGTGGGAAACCCAATGAACTACGATATCTTAAAGGAGGCCATTTTGAACATTGAATATTCTCGCAGAGGCACGAAAAAGCACACACCTTTGTCAATTGTGGTAATATCTGATAAAGATTGGCAACATGGAGGTAGGAGTAGGATAATAATCTCTGGTAACATGGATGTAGGAATGAGTCAGTAATATTTATTTTATTTATTATAATCCTGAATGGAGCATGCCCCTGCAGATTCGGCCAAGGGTGACAAACATTCTGCGTATACATTACTTCTTGCTGAAAGCATCTGTAGCAAACACGCTGTTAAGGTGAGGCATCATATTCTCATTATAATTGTTGAACCGTTATTGAAAGGAATTATTTATCGGGCCATTTACATTTTATTGAAAATAAAGTTGGTCCTGTTGGCATTAACTTCTTAATTATACACAAATCTGCTGCAGGCTGAGAACCTTGTTGCTGAGATCGTGGATACAAAATTAGGAAAACAAGTAATTTCTAATTGAGAAAGCCTATTTCTTTCACTGCATTGGAGTAAATATGACATTCATGCATATCTATTAATTGTTGCATATATGTTCCTTTAATAAAAAAATTTGATTCCTGATTACATACATCATTCCTGCAGCTTTCAAGAATTAAGCCATCCCTTGCATTTATCGGGTCTGAACAAATAATGGGCCTTGTGACTGCTCAAGGTTTGCCTTCTTGAATTTAAAATAGATTTGTGAAAATGAAAGTCTAGTTAACTGAATATGTACCGCCTTGTGAGTTGCCATATGTTTCCATTTCAAGAAGGAAAAAAATCATATACAAGTTATCTACTCTGACAGTGGCAGAGAACACAGAGTTGAACGAGGTGTGGCAGGACATTCTCAATGCAGAAGGGGATGAAATATATGTAAAGGCAAGTTCAAAGTTAAATATATAAGTTGCACCTGACTAGGATAGCCCCTTGGTGCACATTACAAATTATTTTTTTGTTATATCTCTTATTTCACATTATATACCGTCATTTATCACTTTCTATTTTAGTTTTTTAATGTAATGAGGCACATTGTTTCTAATATGAATCATGTTTTAAGTTTTTCTTTGCTTGGTATCAGAACAATGATCCTTGAGGAACCAATTTAGTGCCATTGTTGACCTACCATGTGAAGAAAAAAGTAGAACATGATTGACCTAATATGGTATCTATACTTTTACTCTCCTTCTTTCTCTTGCAACAAAAAAAGGAGGTTATTGAGAGTGTAGGTGTCCTCCGATGGCTCAGACTTGGGGAGAGGTGGCTCTAAATGATTGAAGCGTTATAGGTCAAGAAGAAAGAGGGCCAGATGTGTGTCTGCAAGTATTGTTGGCTTGAGAAGTCGATGTCAGGTCTGAACAGGGAATTTGTGAAGAATATTGTGCCTTGGGTGGGGTGTGTGTTTCCATCCGTCAGAAATAAATGGTTGTTTAATGAAATAATATCTTGGAATGTGAGGGGTTTGGGGACTTAAACAAGATCTATTGGTTCTCCTTTGAATGAGTGGTTTGGTGATACTTTGTTGCTACAAGAAACGAAGATCGTTGGGTGAATTTATTTACTATACAAGTCTTTTGTGCTTAAACATATGCCCGATTCCTATGTTCTTAATGTTGTTGGTAGTGCGGGTGGAGCTGCTGTAGCGTAGTTGCGATTTGTTTGGAGTAATATCTAAAAAGACTGGTAGGTTTATGCAAACAGTTAAGCGTATGGACAAGCGTCATGGATCCAGGTTGGTTGTGTCGTGTGTATGGGCCATCAGAATTTTCTTTACGAACAGAGCTTTGGGACGAGCTGCGGGAGGTGAGGGAGACATTACCTAAGACAACTTCGATTGGTGGCAGGAATTTTAATGTCACCATTTTCTCCTTTAACATTCCATGAACGAGAGGAGGGGGTAAGACCCGGGTGTAGATGCTTTTGTGGTGGTTATCCGAGATCTGCAGCTAGAGGTACTTGATGTGCAAATATTCATTACACATGGAGAAATTCATCCTCCCTATCCATACTAGACTGTTTCTTGGTTTCATGTGAGTTAATGCAGGTGTTTCTTCTCTGTGGTGTTTCATCCCGCATGAGGTCCAGGTCAGATCATAATCCCTTTGTCTGGGACTCTAGGGAGGAGACATCTCTACGCTTGTTTTGATTCGAGCAGGCTTGACTGCCTGAGGACGACTTCGATATCTTGTTTGCTCACTGGAGGTTCGTGGAGGGGGAAGGGTTGGTGGTTGCTCGGTTGGTTCAGAAGTGGATTATCTTAATCAAGAGACTTTGTACTTATAAAAGGAAGGTGAGGGAGGCACGGAAAGAGAGCAAGGCTTGGGTAGAGTTTGGAATAGAAAGACTGGATAAGGAAGAGAACTTAATGGACTTAAATGTGGACGAGTTGAAGGAGAGATCGGAGCATCTGAAATCTTTAGCTATGGATGACTGGAAAAAGGTGACAAACTAGCAACATAGATCCAGACAGATATGGATTAATGGGGGCGATGTGAATACTAATTTTTTTGCATGCGTTAGATAGTGGGAGGAGAAATTTTATCCAGACGGTAGTTGTAGGGGACTCTTGCTTGGAGGAGGAAAAGGAGATTAGAAGAGCTCTGGTGAACTATTTTCATGGCATATCCAGAAGAGTGGAATCTATGCAATGGAGGTGGCTGGGGATGACTACGACTGGCCTTTCAGAGGAGCAGAGCACCCATCTGGTTGGGTTGTTCGTGAGGAGGACGTGAAGTGGGCCAACGTTAGAGTTAAATGCGGAGGGAGCACCATGCCCAGATGGTTTCCATGTTTTCTTCTGCAGTGAGTTTTGGGAGGTGGCATGGGATGATATGTTTGCTATCCTGGAGGAGTTCAACCAGAGTAACGTGGATTTGGACACAATCAATAGAACTCTCATTTTCCTCCAGTCAAAAAAGGAGGCTTCGGAACAAGCGGAAGACTCCTGCTTATCGCTCTTTTCAATGCCATCTACTTGATTATTGCCATGTTTATTGTAGAGAGGCTTGGTGAAGCCTTGAATTATTTAGAGCCATTGCTCCTATAAATGCTCATTCCTGACAGAAAAATTGGTGACATCTTTGTTATGGCCTTTGAGATTGTTGCTGACTAGCAAAGGCAACAAGTTCGTGGTGTTCTATGGAAATTAGATTTCTCGAAGGCCTATGATAGTGTGGACCGGTATTTCTTATGGTCGGTCCTAGCTAGAAGTGGATTCACAAACTTGTGGATCTCTTGGATCATGAAAAGGCATGTGACCACTACCTTGTATTCTATCGTGGTGAGTGGACATTCTAAAGGTAGGTTCTTCTAATCATAGAGGGGATTTAGAGAGGATTGTCCACTAGTGCCCCTTCTTTTCGTGCTGGCCGTAGATGTGCTTCCACGTTTGGTGAATCAAGTGGTGTCACATGGTCTCGCGATAGGTTTTTCTACAAGGGATATTTCCATTCTGGTCCTCCAATATGCTAACGATACCATTTCTTCATTGAGGGGGGAGTGGAGGAGGTACAGGGAATGGCGTTGGCATTGGATATTTTTGGGGAACTCTCAAGGCTGACGATCAACGAAAAGAAGTCCAATGTGGTCCCCTTCGACTTGACTGGTGAGGATGAGAAGGCATATGAAAGGGAGTTGGTGTGCCCTTGTGGTGCGTTGCTGATATGATATCTTGATCTACCTCTCGGTAGTGGTCTTCTTCATCTTTTATATTGGCTTCCTGTGGTAGAGAAATTGGGGAGGAAATTAGTAGGGTGTAAGGGGTTGTTATTATTGCATGGTGTGCACCTAGTTCTGGTGAAGGCAGTCCTTGCAGCCATTCATTGTTCTTCGTGTTGTCCAACTTGCTACCTGCTGGGATACACTGCAAAATATAGATGATTATGAGAATGTTCTTCTAAGGGAAGTTAAATTAGGTCGGACATTGAGTACATCTAACTAATTGGGAGACAATTACTCTTGCGAAGGAGGATGGGGTACTTGGTGCTCCATGGTTGGAAGAGATGAATTATTCTTTTCTTTTGAAGTGGGTTGCGAGAATTTGGGACGACATTGATGATAATTGTTGTAGGCTAATCCAGAGGATTCACGATGTTAGTATGCAGGGTTAGGAGGGCCTACAACCTCTAATATAAGCCAACCTTTTGGATGGGGATACATGTGGCTTTGTCAGACTTGCCTCGTCTCTTTCGGCCGAATCGGGGATGGTTGCAGCTTCTCTTTCTGGAATGATAATTAACAACTCGCTTCCCTCACTATATACGCTATGGATAAGGATGCACGAGTTTACAATATGTGTGCAGATGGTATATGGTTACCTACTTTCACCGTGGACTTTTATGAGTAGCATTACTAGGACTTCATATGACTCATGGAGTTGTTAGGTCTGATTAATGGTCCAATTACATACAGGGGTCACTGTGTCTGGAGAGGAGGAGACTTCTCTATGAAAAAGACATATGAGCTATTAATTAGTAGAATTGAGCCACTAACTGGGGTAATAAGTGACTACAGGGTGATTTGGGATCTGAAAATCCCTTCTCATATCAAGATGTTACTTTGTCTTTTGAGGCATGGCAGAATCCTCACTACAGATAGATGGTCTCGTATTTTTTCGCTCACGAGATAGATCATGCTTGCTTTGCGGATCAGAGTTGGAGTCAACTGACCTATGCTTTGAATGCGAGAAGGTTGTGCTGGTTTGGTTGGCAATGGAGATCGTGTGGATGGATTATAGTAGCAAGCCCTCTTTTCGGGAGTCCCTTTTCAAGTCCTGCTTCCATCTGGACACAAGCAGACTCAAATCGATCGTAACTATTTGGGCACTTTGGTTAGCACATAATGGAGTAATTTTCTGCTCTGAGTGTTTCTATGCTGAGAGTGTGATATATCATGCAAAGATTCTCCTCGAGTCTTAGCTTTTGTACTAATTTTATATCTAGTTCTTTTATTTGATGGGCACCTATGCGTGTTTCCCCTTTTTTGGATTCAAAAGAAAATAGGAAGGAAAAAAATAAAGAAAACAACTGGAAGAGAATTTTGTCTACACTTCCCTTTTAACCCTCATAGACTAGTGCTGTCAACTAAGTACTAAAATGGCACTAGCAGTAGTAGTAGCTATTGTGGCATTACGATGTTATTTGTATGCTTTAGCAGGCCTATTGTATTGTGGAATCCCTCCATGTTCCACGGATCTTCTTGTTTGATGTTTGTGTGCGTCTCACATGCATTCAACCTGAACGCACACATTGTGATCATTTCTTAGCTCACAAGCCTTACATTTTATTCCATTGCTATTAAAAGCTTGAAAAAACACAGTCCATGTGACCTCTCTGGTTTCGAATAACATTTGCAAATGATATCTGAAGTTGTGGATTCCTCTACTAAAGGAGATGTTATGTCGAGGATGTCAATAGATTAGGCTACAAATTGTGGGCTCAGAGCATACTAAACATGATGGAAGACCACCCCATCCACTAAATAAGAATCAACATGTAGGACAAGTTTCCCTTAAAGAAAAATAAATAATGTTGTAGGTTAGCATGGATGATTAAGAGGATAACTATATAAAGTAGGGTTTTTTACATTTGTACCCCTCTTAACTATTGCAACATCAGTTACACCCCTCCATTTTCGGAATATCAGTTCTGCCCTGACATTCTTGCACATTTACCACTTGTAGCCTTACATTACTTTGGTTAAAAATGAGTTGAACTAAATCATGATTTATTCAAACTAAGGTGTAGTTAAGAGGGGCATAAGTGTCAAGCCCTCCCTATCCTCCCCTAGCCCCTTCGCCCCAACCGAAGGATCCCCTTCGATGGTACGTGCTGGTTCTAGCCACTGTTGCAAAAATCAGCGGACTAGCCTGATTAATCGATCCGATTAGTCTATTCAATCATGTAACCGAGCCAACGAGGCCAAGCTGGCCTATAATCAGGCACACTCTATTAATCAAGTGCTTAATCAGATCAATCGGTCGATTAATCGATTGTTTTCTTCATAGGGAATTGGCTGCAATCGTGGATATAGGTTGGTAACCTGATCCGAATACCCGTTAATCTTAAGTAGGGGTCTTACTGTTTGACAGTTAGCCTCTCCCACCAAGAACCCCTTCGTGTGATACCCAAAGCCCTCGGCTCCACCTGGAGAGCCTATCGTCACCATCTCCATCGCTGATCATTGCCATCTCCATCGTCAGCCGCTTCAAGCTGCTGCTCAGACGCCTCGTCGGACACCACGAGTCCTCCTTCTCGTTCACTTCTCTTCAGCTCGTGCCCTAACTAGGTATGTTTTTTTTCGATTTCAAATTTCCTGCATATTTTTCTAAGGATTAATGGATTATGATGAGTGTTATACTATGTTTACTAATCAATGATGCATTTTTTCAAGCTTTGTGCATATTTTTCCAGCTTTTAGTTGCTCAAGTCATTTATTTCTCAAGTCTTTTTGTTGTGTTACTTGTGTATAATGATTAGTTACTGATTAGGTTGCTATTTTATTAGCAAATAGATTGCTATTTTAACAATTTTCTCAAGTAATCTGACTTATCTCTTTACAATTATGCTTTATTAACAAACATGTTGCTATTTTATGAATTTTTTGTAGTCATTTTATTTATTTGATGATTGCATGATAAGTTATAAATTGTTTGTTCTAAGAATTTCAGAATTTGTTAGAATTATAAATGGATTATTTGAGTAATTGATTTTATAGTAATTGATTTTAAATATCATGCTAGTGTGTGATTTGATTAGCAACTTATGTAGTTCTTTCAAGTTTATTAACTTATGAGTTTGTGCCTATGTAGATGGCTACACCACCGACAAACGTCGTTTCCGGTGGCGACTCATCTTTTTATGTGCCCCACTAGGAACAAGTAATCGTGCATGGCATTATGGGCTTCTTTCGAACTGTCCGTATCTGTACATGGTTACTTATAGGTTGTGCAAGAAGGTTGTCAAGTAAGGTATATATAGGTTCAAGACACATCTGGCATACTGAAGAGGCAACGTAGCTGCATGTCCCAATATGGACGAGGAGATGAAGAAGATGATCACGTACCTTGATGACATTGCCAAGAAGAAGAGCCAGAAAGTTGCTGATGTTCAAGAGTTGAGAGAGGAGATAGATATAACTGGAGATGTGGGTTCGACGAAGAGATCATGAGTATCCTACTCCTTGGAGCAGAACGTTGCAATGGAAGGGTCATCAATTCAGATGACCATAAAAGATGCATTCTCCGGGTCATCGTAATAGGGTTGCCTAGTATACTTCCAACTGGACATATACATCGGTAATTCCTTTTAATGCATTGACGGCGAATCCCTTCGTGCAGATAATGGAGGCGATTGGGAAGTACAGTCCTAAACCAAAGACTCCCACGAGATATGAGCTCATTGGTCCGTTTCTGAGTGGTCCCACGAGATTATTGACAATAAATAGTGCATCCATTTTGTCACACTGTATGGGAAGTGGTACATCAATGCCAATGTCGATTAAGAGCTGAGACTGATCTAATCTACATCATCTTAGTGTTCCCCTGTACCATAGCTTTGTACTCTGATTATGCGATGGATCTGGCTACCACCGTTTGTTTCTTGCTCTTCCAGGATACTACATAGCTACCGATAAATACTGCTAACGCTGAGATACACTTTCTGTCCTTAGGGCATCCTGCACATTCTGCATCTGTGCAAGATGAGACATTGAGAGATGTCCCTTTCTTGAATAATATTACTGCACCTGAAGATGACTTCAAATACATCAGAATCATGTGAACATCATCCATATGTACATGTCTAGGTTGCTCCATGAACTGGCTAACCTGACTAACAACAAATGAGACGTCTAATCCGGTGATTGTAACAAAAAGTAGCTTTTCAACCAGCTCTTTGCATCTCTTCTTATACACTTTCTCGATATCATCATCGTATAATCTCATGCTGGGGTCCATAAGAGTAGTTGCAAGTCTACACCACTCATGCTTGTTTCTGCTAAAAGGTTTGTAACATACTTCCTTTGGGTCATCACAAAACCCTGTTGGTTCATGGAGAACTCTAATCCCTTGAAGTATCGTAAAGGACCAAGATCCTTGGTAACAAATTGCTGCCCAAGGAACTCGTTAGCCTTCCTAATCCCCTGAACATCATCTCTTTTAACGATGATATCATCTACATAAACCATAATAACAACTGATGCAAGAATGCCACAATAGAGCCAAACACACGAGGAGTGAGGGAAAACGATTCCTTCTCAGGAAACACAAACGAAAAAGGAATCTTCTTATCCAAGATAGTGGAGGCATACAATTCACAAGATAGCAAGCGGTGAGGACACCATCACCCCAAAAGGAGTGAGGATCACAGCTCTGAATTAGATGAGTCCATGTGACATCAAGTAAATGACGGTGTTTACATTGAGCAATACAGTTCTTCTGGGACGTGTATGCACAAGATGTCTGATGTAAAATACCAAGTGATCGAAAGAAATGTGAAAGTTTTAAGGTACAAAACTCCAACACATTGTCAGTGCAGACAAAATTGACAGTAGTAGAAACGATATTCTTTATATCATTGGTGATTGAATAACATTCTCTGCTTCAGACTTATTCTTTAACAACAAATCCATGACAAACGAGAAAAAATATCTATAGAAACAAGATAGAATCTGTCCCCGATGGTCGGGAACACGATTCTGACCCAAATATCCGGATGAATCAACTCATAAATAGAATTGCTATTACGACCCTGACGCCTCGGGAATGAAAACCGGTGGTGCTTTCCTAGCTGACAAGCTTCGCACTGGATAATAGAACAAGTAGAAATTTGAGGAAGCACACGATACATCTTCTGAAGGGGTAAATTGCCAAAATGGAGATACCACATAAAAGAGAGATTAATCCCGCATAAGAAGATGACGCACCAACATGAGTATAGATTTGTCGATATATGCCTCCCTGCTTACAGCCACATCTAATCACCATGTCTATGAGTATGTTTTAAACACAAGGGAAGATGTGCCAAAAATTGTACGACAATGTGAATATTTAGTAATATGACTAACATATAATAAATTCATGGTAAAGACATGTGCATGAATCACATTCTGAAGAGGCATGAATGACGTCAAACTGATCTCCCCTGGTCCTGTAATGGGTGAATGAGTCTCAGCTGCTATGATCACTGATCTGCCAGGAGATATCTGTCTGTATGATGCAAATTTATCTCTATCTCCTCACTGATGAGAGGCGCCAGAATCCATAATTCATTTTGTAATGTCAGCTCTACTAGAACTGGTAAGACCATAAGAACTACCCGAGATACTAGTCGAGACAGAAGTAGCCACATCTGAAGTGCTCGAGGACCCAGAAGAAGCGACAAGAGGCATGATTTCTCTCAGACGATAGACTATGTTATCAAATCTCTAATTGGAGACACATGAGTTTCACTCTGCTCATCAGTACTAGCAGAGGCTGGAAAACCATGCTTGGAGTAGCATATATCCTTAGATTGGCCAGGATGGTGACAATAGGTGCATGACTGATGAGGACCACAACCACCTCCTCGACCACGAAACCCTTCAACATCTGTATTATGAAGTGCCTCTACCACGAGTTGCAACCATCGCAGAGGTCTGTATTGAATTGGATGACAGAACGATGATTCTGCTAAGTTGACGATATGCCTCTTCCATAGGAGGAATAGTAACATCCGTAAGAATATGTGACTGAGCGACTTCGTATTCTAGATCAAGAGCTGCTAAGAAGTCGCCAACCATCGTGGTATTCATGTACTCCTGCTGCTCAGGCGTAGCTCTAAGAGGCATGAAGCTATGAAGCTTCTCGAACATGCCTCGTAGAGATGTATATAGAGAATGCATAGGTCGTCCATTCTGTTTGACAGTGAATATGTCATGTTGTAACTACAAGATCTTTATCTCGTTTCTTGTTTGTGAGTAGGTAACAACAAGAATATCCTACATTGCTTTGGTAGCAGGCTGATGTAGAACATCATTGGCGATCTCTATCATCAATGTATTAGTCAACCATACGCGTGCATACGCATCATCGACCTCTCATGAGACATTTGTCCCAGTCTTGTCAGTTGGCTTGTCTTTAGTAATAATACGCTGTTTACCTGTAGACTACATTAGGCTCATGGACTGCATGACCCATAGCTTGTAGCTTATTCCATCCATCTTGACTATTGATGCCGGGCCTCGAAAGGCATCTGTGCATGAAGTATCAACCTTGCTTTCTAACATAATGACGAACCCAAAGACTGGGACTTATAAAACAAGGAAAAACTTGTCTACATGGGCATGGGGTGAATTGATTGCAGGTGTAGACTCAAAGTACAACCATTTCCATCAATATAGGTGTGTCCTAATGCAAGAGAGAGTAATTTATCAATCTAAAATCACCTTGGAAATCTCAAAATCAGACCGTACGTGATCACTCAATCACCGGTACGGTACCTTAAAGTACTCGGTGATGCAACGATACAACCCTAATCGAGATAGGGGCATCACCACATAAGATAGGGGCCAACACGGAGAGGCGATGGAGGTGGATCCGAGCAGCAATGGCACGAGCCGTGGGCGGCGGCGGCATCCACGGAGGGGGTGGGCGAAGATGACTTCGGATGATGGCGTGTAATGCAGGTAGGGTTAGGTTTTGGGTATGAGAACTCTGGTCTAGGATCAACGCTCTGATACCATGTTGGTGGAAAAATATTCTATATCATTCATGAGACCCTTGGGCTCTCTTAGATACGAGAGAGTCTCAATGGGTAAACTACATATTGTAGACATCATATAAATGTACTAAGCCTTCTTCCATTATAAGTAGGTTCAGCTACATGGATTCTTGCTCAAATCCATGTTGAAAGATTCGATTATTTTTACGCTGGCCGTCGACTACCTAACATAACCCCTGCAAGAGTGGGATTTGAACCCCGGTCTTTTGTGTGGTAAACACACTGTACTACCACTAGACCATTAAGTGGGTACATTGTAGACATCATATATAGAGAATAAATAAGCAATACTTAAAACATAGAAATATCTCTATGTTGAGATACTTGTATTCTTTTATTACTTTCTCTTATTTATGTTTCTCTTTGTCCACAGTATGTAATTTATCTTAGGGATTTTCTCCTATATAAGAGAGCCCTAGGGTCTCTAAGAAGGCATCTCATTCTATTTTCTCCACATGGTATCAGAGTGACGGTTCTAGACTGGAGCCCTTACCTAATATCTGTCCCATACCGCAGGCCCCCTCCCCTCCCTCTCACGCAACCATAGGCGCCGCCGGGGCCACCGCGGCACCCCCGCGCAACCGTTGTAACGGGTCGTTGTTGCCGCCAGGGTGATGCTACCCCTCCTGCGCACCCTCTGAGTGCCTCCGCACTTCTCTAGAAGGCTGATATGTCACCTAAGTCGTTATGATTTGGATTGGAAAATGCGATTTCAGACCTATAAATCGTGTTTTCCGACCCTAGCGCGCAACAAGGATTGACGAGGATGGCTATATAAGTATATACATACAACTAATCCCCGTATGATCGTGTAGACTCGCTCAGATCTGTCTATTTCCTAGTCGAGTTTCATTTTCGACCATTTTTTTTACCATGTCAGGGAACAAGGGTTGATATATTTTCTTCATTCGATGCCTTCAAGGGCTTGGCTCCCATCGTAAAGATGGATGGGACCAACTATGAGTTGTGGTCCATGGAGTTTGTCACCCTCATGTAGTGTAATAACAAGGAGCACATCTTGAGTGACCTAGAGCCGAAGGATGAGACTGGGGCCAATGCTTCTTGGAAGTAAGATGATGCTTATGCACAAGTTTGGCTCCCTGGGATGTTTATCACAGAAATTGCCAACGACATCGTCAATCAGCCCACCGCCAAGGCCATGCGGGACATTCTCGCTGCCACATATGAGCAAGGAAAGAATGAGAACAAGATCCTTCAGCTTCAGTATGACATTTTTTCGACCAAGCAGGATCGACCTCTCCATGTCCATTTCTCACAACTTCGAGGCATATTCTAGTGACTTCACGACTTCATGCCTATTAATCCCAACATAGAGCAATAACAAGCTTACGGGAATTATCACTATGATTGGAGTGTTTCTGTCCTCTCGCGATTATGACTATGATGCTTCATGTACTCAGCTCCTTACATGAGATACTATTCCACGGATGGAGGAAGCCTACAAAAGGCTAAACAGGATCATCAATTCATCCATTATAGTGACTCAGACCCCTGGTTGCTTCTCGCGACAGAGAGGGTACCTTGCAATTTTGTGGTTGTAGCCCACGAGGTCAAGGAGGAGGACGCCAACAGGGTTCGTGCATATACTGTCATTGGTTGAGTCATTCACAGGACACATGCCATCAGAAGCATGGTTACCCAACATCTTTATATGTGGCCAAGCAAATTGAGACCACTTCTCCTACTTAGGACTGGAGGCTCGATGACATTGTCTGTCGATTGAGGGAGATAAGGACTACTTCGACTACACCCTACAGGATCTTCAGATACTGCTGCCAAAGCCTCCACTTGCTCCTCATTTATATCCTATGTACTTAATAGTTGTAGCATCTCGGACTTGACTGACTGGATCATGGACTCTGGAGCGTCTCATCATTTGTGCGGAGATAGAGCACAGTATAGCCTCAACGCGTCTACAGAATGTCTTGCATGCACATGCTTTCCAGATGAATCTTTTGTCTACCAGTCAGATTACAAAAGATTTACATTGTCGTGCCATATTTGACCCGTCATCTCTTATATTTCAAGACATACTCATGGGCAGGATGATTGGATATGACTATGAGCAGCGAAGGTTTTACAGACTGGTCCAACCTCCTTGTGTTGGTGCTGTGACTATTCCTACTGGATCAGTTTCCCCATTCATGTGGCACCTTCGCTTTGGACACCTTCCTTTACAGAAGCTATGTCATGTCCTCCCTTAGATCTCTCCTCGTACCATCTTAGAGTGTGAGGCATGTCAGCTTAGGAAGCACCATCGTTCCTCTTTTCCGAGTCGCCAGAGTCGTCACAATAATCAGTCATCTAAGTTATTTCATTTTAATACTTGGGATCCTAGTCGAGTTCCTGATCATCAGGGACATCATTTCTATCTGGTCGATGTAGATAATTTCTCTAGATTATCTTGGATTTTCTTGTCAAAGAATAAGTCTGAAGCTGGTCCTATCATTAAATCATTTCTTATAGAAATAAAGAATATTTTTTCTGCTCATGTGAAGTTTATTCATACTGACAATGCCTTGGAGTTCACTTTACAACTGTTTGATTTCCTCATGTCTCTTGGTATTGTTCGCCAGACTTCATGTGCGTACACATCGCAGTAGAACGGTGTTGCTGAACGCAAACACTTTCATCTTCTTAATGTCACAAGGACTCTTTTGATTCAGAATCGGGCTCCTCATTCGTTCTGGGGTGATGCAGTCCGCACTACTTTTTACTTAGTAAACCACATGCCTTCCACGGTTCTTGAAGAGAAGGCTTCTTTCTCGATTGTGTTTCCTGAGAAGGACCTATTATATCTTACTTCCAGGGTCTTTGGGTCTATGGCTTTTGTCCACAATTTTACTCCTGGTCGTGACAAGCTCTCTCCAAGAGCAGTCAAATGCATGTTTGTTGGCTACCATAGTACCCAAAAAGGGTATATATGTTTTGATCTGGTTCAGAGAAAGTATTATGTGAGTGTTGATGTCACATTTTTTAGGTATGTCATGTATTTTTCTCCTACAGGTGACTGGTTGTCTAACTCTAACTTTGGTGAAGATGTTTTTGTTCCACCACCTCCTTTGTTTCCACCTCCACCTCCTCAGGTTGAGCCACAATCACCTCCTTCACCACCACCACCACTGTCTACCCTAACACAGTTTCTACCACGTTTTTACATTCACAGGCCCTCTACTCTTTCTTCTGCCTATGTGCCTTCCCCGTTATTCAGTACGCCTCAGGTACATATTGAACACATTGTTTCTGCTGATGGCCCTGGTGACATAATTGTTCCAAAGTACACTGTACAAGAGGAGCAGACATTCTCCGGAGAATAGAGAGGCTGATGATCTTGATGTGCCTATTGCTTTGCGAAAGCCGCGCCACACATATGCTACTTACCCTTTAGCTGCTCTTGTTTCCTTGGATCATCTTTCAGAGGATTATATGCTGTTTGTAGTGGGTCTTTCAGTTATTACTATCCCACGGACATACCAGGAGGCAGTATAGGACAATAGATGACAACTTGCTATGGAAGAGGAAATGACAGCATTACTGTCTCGTGGTACATGGAGCATTGTTTCTGCTCCTCCAAGTGCTTCTGTGGTGGGTGCAAATGGATCTTTACGATAAAGCAATGGGTAGATGGCAGTGTAGTTCGCTACAAGGCAATGTTTGTAGCGCGTGGGTTCACCTAGACAAATGGGGTGGATTACCGGGATAACTTCTCACCGGTGGCTGGACATTCTACTCTACATATTCTTTTCTCAATTATTGTTACTCGGGATTGGCCGCTTTTTTAGCTTGATGTGAAGAATGCTTTTCTATATGGTGATCTACAGGAGGAGGTATACTTGCAACAACCACCTGGTTTCGCTGCTGAGGGGAGGTCTTAGAAGGTATGCATGCTCTACAAGGCGATTTATGGCCTTATGTAGAGTCTGAGAGCTTGGTTTCACAAGCTTTCAAAGTTGATAGAGCAACATGGGTTCATGAGATCTACTGCTGATCATTCTCTATTCGTTTAGAGGACACAAAGAGGTACCATTGCCATTCGAGTTTATGTTAATGATATAATTGCCACAGTTAATGATGAACATGGTATTCAAACTGCTAAGGAGTTCATAGATCAACAGTTCGTGATCAAGGATCTTGGTAGTCTACGCTACTTCCTTGGAACAGAGTTGTCCAGGACTTAACATGGTCTTGTGATGACCTAGAGGGACTGATATGGCAGATTGCAGGCCAGCCACTACCCCTATGGGCCCGAGCATGAGACTATATGATGAACACCGAATAGGTAGACAAAAGGAGATACATGGAGCTAGTTGGGAAGCTCCTTTATGTTACCATTACTAGGCCAGACATCCTTTACAGTGAGCAAAGTCAATTCATGTAGCAGCCCAGACATGCATATATGGATATAGTCCATAGGTATCTAAAGAACTCATCAAGTATTGGCCTTTTGTTTAGCAGAGGCACTTCTCTGGCTGTGACAACATGCACAGATGCATATTATGCAGATGTCCTAGAGATAGGAAGTCTACATCTAGCTTTGCAGTTTTTGTTGGGGGTTCTCTAGTGTCGTGGAAAAGCAAGAAGCATAGAGTTGTCAGATCTAGCGCAGAATCCGAGTATAGAGCTATGGCTCAGGGGAGCACAGAGATGATGTGGGTTAGGTCAGTTTTGATTGATCTCGCTATTTAGGTACCTCTTCCTATGCAACTCTAATGTGACAATCAGGCAGCTCTATTTATTGTCAACAATCCGACATTCCATGAGAGAACCAAGCATATTGAGGTGGATTGCCACTACACTAGAGATATGATACAAAAGAGACTCATATCCACCTCCCATGTCACTTCAGGAGATTAGACTACTGCCATATTCACCAAAGCACTTGCATGAGGCCCATTTCAGAGAAGCTATTCCAAGCCGAGCATGATAGATATATATGCTCCATCTTGAGGGGGAGTGTTGAGATACCTGTATACTTTTATTACTTTCTCTTATTTATGCTTACTACTGTCCACCATATGTAATTTACCCTAGGGCTTTCCTTATCTATAAGAGAGCCCTAGGGTCTCAATGAAGGCATCTCGTTCTATTTTCTCCACACTCTACAACCGTCTTTGATGGTTGAAATTACAACTACTCTAGTATATAGCGTAGCCAAAAGGGCTCTGCATTGGATGCCATAGTAGATATCAAGGTGCCTCTTATTACACTACTTCGAGCTTGAAGTTGATGTGGAGAATGTGACCTTTCACCTATACTTGTTAAGCTTTTATCTTTCGCTGATGCACATGGTGAATCTTTGTTGGATAAAGATAAGGCTTCAATGATTCAGTCACCAAAAGAAGGTTGACAAAGGATTTTGCAATAAGGTTTTCGTCGCTATCAATGGAAACAGAAGCACCAATATTTGTGACTGAATTGGGCAAGAGAGTCAGGGGAAAGGGAAGGGGCTGGAGTAGGTGGCTTGTCGGGGCTGCCGAAGGTTCGAGAGCAAGGGAGGGCCACCAACTATATGGGAGGAGGTAGCAGAGGATGGAAGGTGACACCCGATTCTTATCGGGTTTGGGATACCCGTTTCCACATCATTCGTAGTATCACGTTCGGTAAAGATCGCATTAGAGTACTGAAAATTAGGGAAAAAAATTTTGCGTTTAGTTTTTGAATGACATTCACATCTAACTAATAAGCCACAAAACTACAATATGTCCTCAATTTATTGCATAAATTTCCATAGCATTTAACATGTAACAAAAGAAACTGCATAATGTACATGGATCCCAATTTTAGTAGAAGAGAAAGAAAAGCATTAAAATATCCTGAATACAAACTATAAGAAGCATACCTGATTTGTTTTACTGTGGAAACTTACGTTCAGCTCTCCTAATACCACAATACAGGTGTTTTCCTGCAATCCATGCATTAGGAAGAACATAACATCAACAAATGTTGAGTAAATCTAATTAATAGAATAACAATAAATTTAGTGGCTCCAAAAGAAAGCAAGTAAATAGGGCTTGAGATTTGAATCTAATGAGCTACTTGCATTGAAACATACTTTCAAGTTATTTGTTATGTGAATCCCCTAACTTACTCATGATACCTTAATTTCCCATATTTATCATTTTTATAACTAAATTACATGATACATATTTAAGCTATCACCCTTTTTTTAATTCATGTTTGATGGATCTTAATAATATGGATGATGAGTCTCTTATCTAATCGTTGTCTTTATTAAATGCTTATAATGTTGTTTATGAATCATGTGGATTGATCATATTAAGTGTATATGATGGGTTGGTGTTTTGATTCTTTTCTTGTTGAATTTCTCAAGCTTAGTGGATAGTCTGTGATCTTGGTCTTGGTAAGACCTAACACTATGACTCTAAGGCAGTAAAGAAGCCTTAGGGTTGGGGTGCCTCCATAGGCATGTAGTGTAGTAAAAATAAATCCTAAGTTCCCAACACGTCCACTAGCTATATCTAACAACTGTGGCAGTAGCTTGTATGTCTGATAAGGATGATTTTCATGATATGGTCTTTTCTCTTTGTTAGGAATTACTGGCAAAACAGTTACAAGCTCAACTGAAATCAAGCTCAACTACAACCAACTCAACTGTAACCAATTTAATTGTAATACATCTCAACTTTAGTCAGACTCATTTGTGACTCATTCTAAACTCAATTGTAGCTTCTCCAAATTCAACTGTAACTAATTCACATGTAGCCATTGCCAATCTATTGGCGAAATGGTAACCAAAACTCAAGCGGTGAGGTAGTCTCCTAAGACACTCTTCTATCTCACCCTCTTATTGGAAGTGCGGTCCAATCGAGGGGTAGGTCTTACTCCAAAACTACGCCACAGAGACGAGTGAGAGAGACTCCCCGGAAGAGTCACCCCAAAAGAAAAACCGGCCAGACCGGTACGGGCTAACGAGCTCGAAAAACTAAAACCAAGGGCCCTCCAGCCTAGGTACCCTAAAGAACAAGAGGCGTAAAAACTTCGAACGCTCGTGAAAAATTGAGATAAAGGTTGGGATCCTAGACCCGCGCACTAAGCAACCGCTACCCTAACTGGGCTTCCTATCTCCCGCCCAGCTGAGGGTCACCGCACCCTCGCACAGTCAGGTGCTCTTAATTATCAGTCATCACTGACTTGATCCCTCATCCTTTCTTAATCTTTTATGTGGTTGATTGTACAGATCTAGGTCTTTTTTATCGACGATCTTATTGATATATCTGATTCATCATTGATTTCACTTAATCATCTACCCCATCATTTCTCAAACTCTTCAATGGTTGACTTTACAAATCTTGGTATTTTATCACTACCTATCTTTGGTGATATGTATAAATAGTAGAGTATATACCTAAAAGATTAATTTATGAAGATGATCGGTCTTTGTGGTCACATGTTATAATTTCTAAAATCATAAGATTACCATCTATGCTTTGGATATGGATCTAGCTAGTCTCTGTCATTTTGTTTTATATGGTACCTATACAAGAATCATGTCTTAATTGTACCAGTTCCAGTTGAGACATCTAAGGAGGGGTGTTTTCTGATCATTTGCCATAACATCCTATATATATAATAGATTATATGAATAGTAGACTATACATAATGATCAATTGATTGATGATTTCTTATTCGTAAAGATCTTGAGAAATCATTTGTTGACTTTGAGAGAAGAGTTTTAATATTTTAAAAAAAGAATTCTCAGAAGATGTCAATGCTATATAATATAAAGAGGTTATCGGGAAGCTATTACATATCACTGTGAATCGCGTAGACATTACTCGTGTAGGTAGCAAAGTAGGTTACTTCATGGGTCACTCTAGGATGTTATAATGCTACATATATACATTATGATTGCTTTAGGAAAGTATCATCTCTTCCTCAGCAAGGAGTCTCTGGGTTTCACCATTTGTACATATGTATATTATGTAAGTTATCATGTAGACAAGAAACCCACGACAAACTTTAGTTTATACTCTGGATGAAACCTCATCACATTGCGTAATAAGAAGCCAACAGTTGTAGCCATATATCGTGTAGAATATGAGTATAGAGCCCTGACTCAAGCAAATGTAAAAGCTATATAGATAGATCCTTAGAGGTATATGTTCTTATAGGAGCCTCTACCCATGCAACCAAATTATGATATTTATACTGCATTATTCATAGATACAATATTGTTTTCCACCAACAGACCAAACATATGAAGGTTAATGGCACATGATCATCTCTTCGAGCAAGTTCATAACAATCACTCCATAAAGCTCCACGTTAGCAGTTGGAATTCTTGGTTGGTGTGATCTAATGCTTGTTATGTTTTGTTCATGTCACAATCTCGAGCTGTTGTCTACTGCTCATCTGTTGGGGGACATGACATTACTTTGATATGAATTATGTTCAGTTTATAAGCATTGACATCATCCTTATTAGGATTTCATCCCAAAATAATGCATCTTTAGTCACAAGTGCATCAAAGTATCTTATGATCGACTTTAGGACTCTCTTTTCATTGAAAATAGTAATTGAATGTCTTTGATGTAAAGAACACGCAGTTGATTAATAGGGAGTCATTGCTTTCAATTATAAAGGTAAATCATCCAGTTTTGAGGTTCGGTTTTTTAAGGAATTTTGGAGGCTCAGTTACTTGTATTAGATTCTTTATTTATGAATTTCTTCATCCTTCTCAGGATTCCATAAGAAAATGCATCTTTAGGCACATATATTTCTGTCTGTTTGTATTATTGACAATTGAATCATGCATACCTTGTACTTAAAAACACTTTCATTTTTTTCTTAATTTTGTGTCTGTGTGCTTAGTATTGTTATCGAAGTTAAACTAAGATTTACCCCTCCTCCTAATTTTTCACATTTTTCATCATGAAATTAGTGTATAATCAGTGGACTTTTTTTAGCACAAAAATATTTGTCATTTTCCTCAAATTTCTATTTTTCTATGCTAAAAACTGTGGCTAATTAATGGTCTGAACTTAGGTTAATTTGCAGGCTAAACCCAAATTTTTATCCTCAAAATTTTTGGAAATCAAGAGCATATATAATGATTGTAAAGTTTTGATGAATTCCATGTAAAAATTCACATTCTCACCTACTTTTAGAGGCAATTTAAGGGATTGAATCATGCATGGAAGGCAACAAGAAAAGGGGGAAAGATTGTACCTTTGATCCTCTAAGTGGGAGGGTTTTTTTGTGGCTTCATTTGACATGCAACAATAGCTAAAATACATGTTGGACAACAACATAAAAAGGAAAAAAAACTAAATTAGAGATTCCAACTTTGACTTTAATGAAATTAAAGAGAAGAGAGAATTGTGCCTTTGAATATCTCCACTTTGGAGATCCTAACTTGCTTGTAATAGCCTTTTCTTGATAAGAGCTTCAGTTCATTCATATCCGGATGTTACAAATATAAAAACCTCAAAGGGAGTCTCGTCCTCAAGACTCGGGTCAAGGTCACTATGTGTTTTATATGGGTTTAATCTTGCCATAAAAAGCACAAAGGGTTTTGAACCCAAAAAACCTCAAAGAGAAAAACAAGCCATATTCTTTCAATATATAATTAAATAGACTTGTTTTGATGACTACCTGAAAATAACAACAAGTATCGTGCCTGCATGTCTACTTCGGTATCACATGTCACTTCTTTGCCTCCATGTTTGTGCCATAGTACTCTGAATAGGGAAATTTCTTTGCTGCGAAGCTTCTTGACACTATTATCGAGTAGCTGTACTGATCTCTCCTTGTAAATCAAATTTGACTCCACGTCAAGGTTCTCGTAGCTGATGACGTGGCGAAGATCGTACGCGTATTTCCTTAGGTTGGATATTATGAAAGACATCGTGTATGACTGACAAGTGTGGAGGAAGGATTACTCGATAGATCACCTTACACATACGATACTCCCTTCATGGGAGATACTAGTAGAAACATTCAATCTCCTTCCCGTGCTTACAGGAATTTCATCAATATAAGAGACTAAGTTAAATATTGATAAGTCATATTTGAATGGATAAAGAGAAGATGATTGGATTACCCGAAACTCTACATCTCCTCTGTCGATATGCATAGCTTCTCTGGTTGCCCTAAGCCGTCAAAAGCCTCCACCTCATGAGGTTATCAATCCTCGCAGTCTCCAAGAAATCTACGGAGTAAAAAGTATGTTCACCTACCTTACGCCAACTAAGAGGTGTGAGACATCTCCGCCCGTATAGGGTTTCAAATGATGCCATACTAATACTGGAATGATGGCTGTTATTGTACGGGAATTCTAGCAACGACAAGTGGTCCTTCCAGGATCCTTTCTACTCTAGAGTACATGCATATAACAAATCGTAAAGTGTCTGAATATCAGTTTTCTCTGTCCGTCAGTCTATGGATGATATGCGGAACTCATTTTCAACTCTATATGTGGTGCTGACGTAAGTTGGTACCAGTAGTGAGATATAAACCTTGAGTCTCCATGAGACACTACCTCACGTGGTATATCATGAAATCTGATAATGTTTTTGCACATGTAATCTAACCAACCTAGATGGAGTATAGGTCACGTTGATATGTATGAAATGAGTGGCAAATCTATCAACAACGACCCAAAAGCATCGGGGTCACCAAGCGTCCTTGGCAGTCTGGTGATAAAATCCATACAAATACTCTCCCACTCCCACTCAAGAATGGGAAGAGACAATAATAACTCTGGTGATCTCTTGTGTTCTGCGTTAACCATCTGATAGATCATGCACTTGCTAACATGATATGCTGCATCTCGCTTCATTCCGTCCTGCCAAAATGTAGGACTAGATCGTGACACATCTGTGTTGCCAGGAAGAATAGACAATCATGAACTATGCGCCTTATCAAAAATATCTCTGCGCAACTGCTCATTGTTGAGCGCAATTACTCAGCCAACCTTCTACAAAATAGACTTAGTCACCACAAAATCATCACGTTTATCCTTGATGGCACGCATGCATCTGTCTCAAATTCAAGGATATGTCCTATGTCCTACTATGTAATCCCAAAGTCTGCTGAATCGTGGAGGTATGACAGTAGATGTGGACGCACTCTTATGAGGATGCCAATTAGTCCATGTTACGAGTATATCTCATGTATATAGCTAGCTTGTTATATGTGCACGAGCTTTCCTGCTAAGTGCATCTGCCGCCACGTTTCCCTTACCGGGATGGTAAGAGATCGTGTAATCAAAATCCTTCAATAGTTCAAACTACCGGTGTTGTCTCAATGTTCAGCTCCTTCTAATCCAAGATGTACTTGATGCTATTGGGATTTGTGAAAATCTCAAAATTTACCTCATAGAGATAGTGACGCCAGATCTTCAAAGCAAAGACAACTGTTAGCAACTCCAAGTTGTGGATGGGTTAATTCTGCTCATGCGGCCTCAATTGATGTGATACATGCACAATCACATGACCTGGTTGCATCACAATTGTTCCTAAACCTTCTCTTGAAGCATATGTACATACGACATAATCCTGAGTGTATGAAGGAAGTGCAAGGATATTCGCAGTCGTCAATCTTTCCTTCAGTGTCCTGAAGGCTTGTTTACATAGATCATTCTAAATGAAAGGATCTCTCTTCTGTGTCAATCGTATCAGGAAAAGAATGACTCGGGAAAAACTATCGAGAAAGCATATGTAATAGGCCACTAGTCCAAGGAAGCTATGAATATGAGTGATTGTCTTGGGTTGCTCTCAAGACATGACTACCTCAATCTTCGCAGGATCAACTGCAATACCTGTTCCAAAAATGACATGCTCTAGGAATGAGACCTGGAATACAAGAACTCATACTTACTCAGCTTGGCATACAACTTATGCTCTTGAAGTGTGTCAAGGAGTATCTTCAGATCTTTTCATGATTCCACTTATTTCGAGAATATATCAGAACATCATTGATGAACATAACCACAAACTTGTCTAAGTATGGACGGAAGATCATGTTCATCATGTCATGAATGTTGCATGTGTTTTCGTGAGCCCAAATGTTATCACACGAAATTTGTAGTGTTCATATCAAGTACTGAATGCTGTTGTCAGAATATTCGACTCTCGAATCCTCAGTTGATGGTAACCAGATCGGGGATCGATCTTTGAAAACATCGAAGATCCCTGTAGCTGATCAAACAGATCATCAATGTGTGGCATATGATATTGGTTCTTCACCATTTTCTTGCTCAGTTGTTGGTAATCAAAGCATAATCTTATCGATCCATCCTTCTCCTTGACAAAAGAATGGGAGTACTTCAAGGTGTAGTGTTCAGCCTTACGAAACCTAAGTCAAGTAACTCCTGCAATTGCACCCTCAACCCTCTCAACTTGACTGATGCTATGCGAAAAGGAGCCATCGAGATCAGTTGTGTATTTGACAATAATGTAAACTCGAATTCAATCTCTCTCATATGGTAAACCTATCAAATCATTAAAAAAAATTAGGATAATCTGACACTACCCGGATGTCATGATCTATCGGCTCTCCATCAGATGTCCCTAGGACAATTACTAGAATGCGTAACATCCCTGGTCTACCAATCTGTGGGCTCTAAACATTGAAATGTAGTACTCCATTTTGAAGTCATGTAATGTATTCTTATAGGTAAACTCGGGTAAGTCTAGAATCCTGAAGACAATCGTCTTCCTGAAGTAATTAACTAGGTATAATGAGCTGACAACTAATCCACTCACATAATCAGGTCACACTTGTCAAGTTGTAGTAGTAGACAGTCAGTGATCATCTTGTGGCCACCAATCAACATTGGTAACCTTCTGACTATCAATCTTACGCTGAACAACTAGCAACCCCTATGGATGTGACAGAGAGGATCTATGGCCTCTGCAACTCTACTTATTGAAGCTAAAACTCGAAGTTCATTCAAATGCTCCATAATCAATTAAAACATAGAAACATTGGTACAAGACGCCATGTTTCTATGTAAGAACCGATACCATTAATAGTTGATGTTCGCGGATATTTCTAACTGTGCTTTTTCTCTTCTTGGGATACAATATGGAAATTAGTTGCAATTGGTGACATCTGTGGTCGTTGAATTTGAGTGTCATATTTTCCTTTCGGACTCGCGACAAGTCAAAGGACTGTCGCTATCCGAGAATTAATGCGATTGGAATTATAATACAACGAATGTATGTAGCGGGGTACCACTGCTTTGATACCAAACTGTGACGCCCGCTTCCTCTCAGATCTGGGATACCCGTTTCCACACCATTCGTAGTATCATGTTCGCTAAAGATCGCATTAGAGTACTGAAAATTAAGGGGAAAAAAACCGCGTTTAGTTTTTGAATGACATTCACATGTATTGACAGAACCGTAACTGATGCAAAACTCAAGCAGTGTGGTGGGAAGTCAGGAGGACATGGTTTGGTTGTCTGGAGGTTCTGTGTTAAAAATCTGGAGAGGGGCATGCAGAGTTGAAGGGGGGCTGTGACAGATTCTGAGGTGGTGTTGGGGATGTTTCTTGTTGAGATACCTTTTCGTACTTCATGTATTTATATTTCTTTTTAGCTCTGTTGAAATAAATAAGCAGCAACAAAATCGATAATCAAGAACAAGAACATAAAAATATAAGCATGGGGCACTAGGAATTTTACGTGGAACCCTAATCCGTGGAGGGATGAAAGCACATGAGGACGAAAAAACCCTAAACCCTAACCTGAGAAAACCCATCGCTCTGGCGAATTCCTTGGCGATTGGGGGGCGACCCTCGTTGCTCCCCTTTTTTCTTTGATACTGTATGATACATGAAGGTGATCAAAGATCAACATTCTGATCTCGATTCCCCTTTATCTCAGCTTTTGTTTGAGCCCTATTTTGCTTTGATCATAACCGGGGATCTCGTCCTAGAGATCTCTGAAGTTCACAAAGATTCTAGGGTTTTGCCACCATTCGTGTTTCCACGATCTGGAGCGCTTTTTGATCCAAGTCACTTGCGGATCCAAAGAGGGAACACCTGGAGGGAAACTGAATCTTATTCAAGTGATTTTTTAAAAAGACAACTAATTGCTGAAACTGTTCTTTAAGCTCTGTAAGTTCCTTGTTACTGGGAAAAGCAACTCTGGTGTGGGCAAGGAGCCCTTGAGTGCTGCTCTTGGGGATTTTTCTGCCCATGTGTGTGCATGTGAAAGAAGTGGTGGGTGTTTGGGTACTCTGAAGGTGTTTGTTATAATGCCTGAAGATATTGCTGATCGGGTGTTCGATGAAATGCCTGATCCGTAGGAGATTTAAATGTGAATGATGCGAATTTTCCTCTCTTATCTCCTGTGATGTTTGGGAAGAAGGAAGACGACAAGAAAAATGCCTTGGACTCAAAGACGGGAAATGAAACTGAGAAGTCTTTTGCATCAGCTATGAAAGGCCCACATCGTGTTCCAAATTTTGGTGATCCACTTTCAGTCAGAGTTGCAGTGGTTGATGATGGAGATATTGTCATTGATTTCGCAGAGGAAGAGAGGAAGAAATTAATCAGATGCATAGGCCTTTTGTGCTTAGCATTGTTGCAGGGATGATCTCTTGGAGTTTGGAAATTTCCTCAAATCTAGATTTGCTCACTGTATGGAGAGATCTTCCTTCGGACCCTTGACTCAAAGCATATTCTTGTGAGATTCTAGGAAGAGAAATACTCTGTGATGAATTATGCAATGGGTGATTTCATGTTTTCAGCAAATTGGGTCTTTTTATTTGTTGGTCTCCATATTTTAGGCCTAATCTCAGCTTTACTCAAGCTCATGTTTGGATTAGCTTACTAAGTTTAAATGTGCTTCTTCACAACCTCGAGTTATTGAATCCACTGCAAATGTGTTGGGAAGATATATTTGTGTGGATAAAGATGTGAAGGACTTTACGAGACCCAGTTATCTTAAGGTCTGTGTAGAAATTAATCTTTTGAAACCTCAAGTTCCTTTCATTTTGATAAAGAATGGGGTACAACTGTTTAAAGAGCGCATCATAGAAACTCTCAAAGTTTAGCTCCAACTGGTGTGTTATTGGACATGTTTTTGGAGACTGTAGATAAAGAAAGGGGAGAAAAAAGGAGAGAGAATTAGAGAAGGATGTGTTGGAGAGAAAATGAGTAATCTATTATTCCAAGGAACCCTAGGCTCTCTTATATAGAGAGAGACTCCATGGGTAAAATACATAAGAGTCCAGAAACTAAACAGAAAATAAGAAACGGTACATAACATCATAACATAAGTCTCTACACTCCCTCTCAAAGTGGAGCATAGATGTCTATCACGCTCAGCTTGGAAGAACATCTCTGAAAGGGTCCTCTGAGCAGCGGCTTGGTAAATATGTCAACAGTCTGATCCCCTGAGCTAACGTGAGATGTAAATATCAAGCCTCTCTGGATCATGTCTCTCGTGTAGTGGCAGTCTACTTTGATATGCTTTGTTCTTTCATGAAATGCTGGATTGTTGGCAATAAACAATGCTGCATGATTGTCACACTGAAGCTGCATGGGTAAAGGTACAACTATATTTAGATCTTCTAGCACAAATCGAACCCACATCATCTCCGTGCTTGCTTGTACCATGGCCCTATATTCAGATTTGGCGCTGGACCTTGCCACAACAGTTTGTTTCTTGCTTTTCCAAGAAACCAGAGAGCTCCCAACAAAGACGGCGAATCCTGAAGTAGACTTTCGATCCTTAGGGCACCATGCATAATCTGCGTCTGCACATGCTGAAATAGATAAATCTGTGCTCTTTCTAAATAGCAATCTTGAGCCTGGAGAAGACTTTAGATATCTCAATATCATGTATATAGCATCCATATGAACTTGTCTTGGCTGCTCCATAAATTGACTCACCCGACTTACTGCAAAAGCAATATCGGGTCGAGTTATGGTGATATCAAGGAGCTTACCCACCATCTCTCTGTATCTTCTCTTGTCTACTTCTGCAGTATCATTGTCATACAACTTCATGCTCGGATCCATAGGAGTACTCGATGGTCTACATCCAACCATGCCTGTTTCAATCAAAAAATCTGTAATGTATTTCCTTTGGGTCATCACCAGATCCTGTGCATTCCTAGCAAATTCCAACCCCAGAAAGTATCTTAGGGTACCAAGATCCTTCGTGACAAACTGACGGCCCAGGAATGCCTTTGCCCTCTCTACTCCCTGAACGTCATCTCCTGTAACCAGAATATCATCAACATAGACCATGATGACAACCATACCTGTAGAAGTCTTCTGAATGAACAACGAGTGATCCGCATTTGATCTTTTGAACCCCTGTCGTTCAATTAGGTGGGAAAGCTTCTGGAACCATACCCTTGGGCTCTGTTTAAGGCCATAAATCGCCTTGTGAAGTCTACACACCATATGCTTCTCCCCCTCAGCAGTGAACCCTGGTGGCTGCTGCATGTAGACTTCCTCCTGCAGATCTCCATACAAGAAGGCATTCTTGACATCAATGTGAGATATAGTCCAGTCACGTACCACATCAACCGATAAAAGAATGCGAAGAGTAGAGTGACGAGCCACTGGAGAAAATGTATCCATATAGTCCACGCCATAGGTTTGTGTGAAACCTCTCGCAACAAGTCGTGCCTTGTATCGATCAAGACTGCCATCTGCATGGTATTTAACTTTGAATACCCACTTGCAGCTAACAATGAATGTGTCAGGTGGAGCATTAACCAAGCTCCATGTACCACGAGACTGTAAAGCACGCATCTCTTCTTCCATAGCCAGTCGCCAACAATCGATCTTCATAGCTTCTTGATAGGTCCGTGGTATATCCACGGAAGACAAAGCTGCATCAAACCTCTGAAAGTCGCCTGTAAGGCGATGAAAGGACACTTGGGAAGCAGAGGGATAAGACACGCAAGTCCGTTTCTGCTTCTGAATAGCAATGGGAATATTAAGATCGTCATCCACTGTACAGGATGGTGTAGCCTCCTCCTGCAATGAAGAATCCTGCACATGTACAGTATCTGACCCATCATTAGTGATGCTATCTGAACATACCTGAGGCGTGATGGATGCCTGACGTGTAGTCTGAGCAGGACCTGACCGATGCGTATAGAATTTAGGTAAAGTTGGAATAGGTGGTTGTGGAGGTGGTAGTGGTGATGGTATAGCATCAGGAGCTGGAGTGGACTCAGGTGAACTCAAACTAGGAGGAGGAACATAGACATCATCGTTAGTAGTAGATGAGACCAACCCGTCACCTACAGGAGAGAAGTACATAACGGACTCAAAAAATGTGACATCAACACTGACAAAATATTTCTTGTTTATGGGGTCATAACAGCGATAACCCTTCTGAGTCTGAGAGTAACCTACAAAGACACAGTTGACAGCTCTGGGAGAGAGTTTGTCAAGTCTAGGAGATAGGTGATGAACAAATGCAACAGTACCAAAGACACGAGTAGTAAGTGAGAATAATTCCTTATTAGGTAAAATGACAGAAAGAGGATTTTTCTCACCAAGGACAGACTATGGCATGCGATTGACCAGGTAGCAGGCTGTAAGGACAGCATCCCCCCAGAAAGTAATAGGAACACAACTCTGGATAAGAAGGGTTCGGGTGATGTCAAGAAGATGACGATGCTTTCTTTCTGCCATGCCATTCTGTTGAGATGTGTAAGCACAGATGGTTTGGTGAATAATACCCTTCGACGAAAGACACAGAGAAAGAGAGAACGGGTGCATAATTCCAATGCATTATCTGTTCGAACATATTTGACAGTAGAAGAGAAAACATTCTGCACTTCATTAATCAATTTTTTAACAACATCCCCTGCTTCAGATTTATTCTTTAAAAGAAAGACCCAAGATACACGAGAAAAGTCATCCACCACAACTAGATAAAACCTGTGTCCCTGATGATCAGGTACACGACTTGGACCCCAAATATCAATGTGAAACAACTCAAACGGGGAACTACTGCTCCGACTCTGACGACTAGGAAAGCTAGACCGATGATGCTTTCCCAACTGACATGCTTCATAGCGAAATGACGAACTAAGAGAGATCTGAGGCAAGAGATGTCGCATTTTCTGGAGCTGGAGATGGCCAAAGCGATGATGCCAAGTATACAGAGAGACTGATCCGGCTGAATGAGAAGAGACGCCAGCATAAGAGTTCCGGACCAGATGATAGAGACCATTCTGCTCAGAGCCACAACCAATCACCCTGCCCGTTAGTATGTCCTGAAAAATAAGAGATGATGGGTCAAATATAGCACGACAATGCAAATCCTTCGTAATCTGACTAATAGATAACAAATTCATGGAGAACTCATGAGCATGTAGAATATTCTGTAGATGCATAGAAGGTGATAAGGAAACCTCCCCCTGTCCAACGATGGGGGAATGAGTTCCATTTGCTATCAGCACTGAGCGGCCATGTAGGATGTCCTTGTAGGACTCAAGTCTCTGTCACGGCAGAGATGATGGGTGGCGCCAGAATCTATAATCCAATCAGAGAGATCATGACAAGATGTAAAGGCAGTGGCACTACCTGAGGTACTGGCAGCGGCAGATGAACTAGCAGAAGCTGTAGCAGCAACATCTGAAGATCCACCTGGAAAATCAGTAGATGATTGAGGCATAAAATCATGTAGACATGCCACAAGCTCTTCAAATCTGTTATCTGTAGTGGATGCTGACTGAGACGTGACATGCTCGGCTGCACGCGCTGATGCTGGGAATCCATGCTTAGAGTAGCATGTATCCTCCGAGTGGCCTGTGCGATGACATAATTAACACGGCTGGCGAAAGCGACCTCCTCGTCTACGGGGTCCACGTCTACGACTATAAGACTGACCACCTCTTCCACGCGATACTGCCATCGCCAATGGGGGTGGAGTAGATGTGCTGGAAGAAACTGATATGCGACTAAGCCTCCGGTAAACGTCCTCAATAGGAGGAATAACAACATCGGCCAGTGATGCAAAATGGAATTCGGCGCGGCGCGGGAAATAGATTTGACGGTGGATTTTTGATGGTAGAAGAAAATAGAGGGGTTGAGAAGAAGAAACTGGAAGGGTTGAGAAGAAAAGACACGCCGGATGCGCGGGGTTAGAGAAGAAGAAACGCGTAGACCGCGAGGGGAAGAGAGGAGAGACTCGTCGGGAATACGAGGGGTTTGGGAGAAGAAGAACACATGTAGATCACGCGGGGAGAAGGAGAGAGAGGGGAGAGGAGAAAGAGATAAATCTCTATTTTATCACATCTTGAACTGACTAAAACATTGGACCCTCATCCCTTTATATAGAAGGGATGACATTACAAGAATAGAAAATAATTTAAACCGACAACCAATTATCCTAAACTGACTCTAACTAATTAACCGACTAACTACCAAATTTGAAATTCAAATTAAGACTAATTGAGATCACACGCGATCTCTTTATTTAAAATTGCGACAACTTAAAAAACGTGAATAAAATTAACGGCCACAATTTAAATAATTAGACGGCCCTACATGTCAAGTCCACGCTGCATCAACTCTCCTCCGCTTTTAAAAAATTCGTCTTCCGACGAATTGCTTGAACCTTGAGGCTTGACATAAGGCGCTTCATGAACTTGTGTCGACGTGCGCGTGAACGCAAATCATGAGATATGCAACTCAAATCATATTGCATCTTCCAATGCGCGACGGGATCGTCGAATCGTAGGGACGATTCGGTTGCGATGCTCTGATACCAATTGATGCAAAATGGAATTTGGCGCGGCGCGGGAAATTGATTTGACGGTGGATTTTTGATGGTAGAAGAAAATAGAGGGGTTGAGAAGAAGAAACTGGAAGGGTTGAGAAGAGAAGACACGCCGGATGCGCGGGGTTAGAGAAGAAGAAACGCGTAGACCGCGAGGGGAAGAGAGAAGAGACTCGTTGGGAATACGAGGGGTTTGGGAGAAGAAGAACACGTGTAGATCACGCGGGGAGAAGGAGAGAGAGGGGAGAGGAGAGAGAGATAAATCTCTATTTTATCACATCTTGAACTGACTAAAACGTTGGACCCTCATCCCTTTATATAGGAGGGATGACATTACAAGAATAGAAAATAATTTAAACCGACAACCAATTATCCTAAACTGACTCTAACTAATTAACCGACTAACTACCAAATTTGAAATTCAAATTAAGACTAATTGAGATCACACGCGATCTCTTTATTTAAAATTGCGACAACTTAAAAAACGTAAATAAAATTAACGGCCACAATTTAAATAATTAGACGGCCCTACATGTCGAGTCCACGCTGCATCAGCCAGTATCTGAGAGCGGGCTACCTCATACTCAGGATCGAGCGCTACAAGTAGTACGCCCACCATGGTGGCATTCCGAATTTGTTGCTCTGGAGTTGCCATGAGTGGTATGGTACTATATAGTTTCTCGAACATCCCTCTCAGGACGTGTACAACGAGTGAAGTGGCTGCCCATTCGCTTCATCGTGAACATATCATGCTTGAACTGTAACATCTTGGTCTCGTTCCGCACTTGGGAATATGTAGCAGCCAGAATATCCCACATTGCCTTGGCAGTGGGCTGATAGAGGACATCATTGGAAATCTCCATCGACAGTGTGCCTGACAGCCAAACCTTGGCATAAGAATCATCAGCCTCCCAAGAGGCATAGATCCCAGTCTTCTCTGCCGGCTCATCCTCGGTAAGTATATGCTTCTTACCGTTTGACTTCATGAGACTCATGAACTGCATCGCCCAAAGCTCATAGTTTGTCCCGTCCATCTTGACTATTGGCGCAGGATCATTGAAGGCGCCTATGGAGGGCATATCGACTTTGTTTTCTGACATGTCATCGTAGATGAAGAACTAGGGATTGTAGACCAGAAATAGGTGTCTACAAAGACTTGATTGGATTTGAGTGCATATGTAGTCGTTATGCACTCAAATCCATGAAGGTAGAACGACCGACGAAAGAGGTGGCGTCGGCGTGGAAGGAAGGGAAACCCGGCGGTGAGGGTCCCCTACCTTGAGCTCTGATCGACGGAGGAGAGAGACGGGGCCCGGCTGCGAGAGGAGGGGCCCTGGTGGTGAGAGGAGAGGGTCCCGCGGAAGGGAGGTGGAGGAGGGGAGGGGCGGCGGAAGAGAGAGTCTGGTGGCGGTGGGGAACCCTAGGGTTAGGGTTAAACCCTGGGCTCTGATACCATGTTGGAGAGAAAATGACTAATATGTTATTCCAAGGAACCCTAGGCTCTCTTATATAGAGAGAGACCCTATGGGTAAAATACATAAGAGTCCAGAAACTAAACAGAAAATAAGAAACGGTACATAACATTATATCATAAGTCTCTACAGGATGCACGGATATGGAAACTTAGTGGCAACTTTTTTGGAAATTGACAAGGAACTGATCCATAATGGACTAGATCCTTTCCAAACTGACGCAGAATCACAACAACAGCTTTTACCTCAGAAAGAATCTCGGCTGGAGAGATTCTGTTAATAAAGAGGTGGAAAATGGAGTTTATGCTTTGAAGGGATGAGATATGAGCATCATAAAAAGCATGCACTTGTTGGATTGAATGCATCATAGTATCCAAATTTATTGGCTGAAATTTTGAAGCAACTGGATGTTTGAAAAATTAATTTTTTGGTACAAAATGAAACGGCAGCAAAAAGTTGAAAAAGAGAAAGTCTCTTACAAGCGGACAATGTGCAGGATCCTTTACAGGAGGCTACTGAGAAACAAAAGCCCCAACAGCCGGAGAGCATAGTATAGCCGAGGAAATAATCAACAAGGTGGCCGCTGATATAATAGAGGAGATTGCAAACTCCTTGGAGCTGATACATGAAAAGGAATTTCCTAATCCTAGGGTCCCTAATTCCCTTGCGAAGAATGAAGAATTGCTTAATGAAGACCTGCAAATAAAAAGGAGAGAGCAGCAGTAGGATTGGAATCAATTGAGGTTTCTCTAAAAAAGAAATCATGCATTGAAGACATCATTAGGATGTCTGAATATTGATTTTAATGCTAATAGAGAAAACATCAATGATGGTTTGTTGAATAAGAAGCCAAAAACTACTAAAGACTGGATAGATGGGTTTTCTATGATTGAAAAAGATTGAGGTGGCAGCGAATGAGTTTGAAATGATTGATAAGTATCCCTCTTCTGCTACTGAACTCTCGGAAGTTCACAAAATGAAAATTGAATATTCTCTGGCACCAAAATTCAAGAAAGAAGAATTTACTGAATTCTGGGTTGGGGATGATTGGATTGTAAGGAAAAGAAGCTCCATTAGATAGTTTGGTTATCCCAAAAACTTGCAGTTATATCTGAAGGTTGGAAAAAAAATGAAATTGCTTAATTCAAGAGAAAACTGCTAAGAAGATCTCCAAGCAAAGCATATTTGGAGTGAGTGAAGTTGGACTTAGAGGCTTTCTTCCGAGCATAAAAGAGGTGAATTATGGACTGGCTCCTCCACCTTTCACAACATGAATTTTTTCATTTTTGTGAATAAATCTTTCAAGGCTTCAAGGTCATGTTAGCCATTCTTAGTCTATTTTTTTCTCTTGGGTCAATGCCATGTAGGCCTTTCTTAGTTTATTTTATTTCTAATCAAGGCCATGTTGGCCACTCTTAGTTTTAACTAGGTCATGTTGGCCTCTTCTGGTAAGGACTAGTCCTTTATTTTGAGTTTCATGTACTTATCTTTTTCATTAATAAAAGGGCTACCCGAGCCCCTAAAATTATCGGGCTTATGATTAAAAAAACCACAAGAGAACGATCCAAAAAGCCAGTTCTTCTATTGTGAATCTCTCAATGTGTATAGGGGGTGCGAGGCTTCTTATATAGCCCCACAGATAGTCTGGAGTCCCACTTATAGTTGATGTGGGTCTAAACATGAGTGGGAGGTAAGTGGATATCTCCAAGATCCAATTACCCCGCTATTACATACTTCAACACTCCCACTCAAGCTGGAGCTAATAAAACTGTAGCTTGCAACAAAAGAAAATGCAACACATTTTCACTCGATTCATCTGAGAGAGATTGGAGGAGACCTGCTCGGAGTAGTCGCTACTAATAGAAAACCTCGCATGAGGATGCATCTACGATGATCATGTCGTGCATATAGTAGTCGTTGCGACGACCATGCCATGCCTAGAGTGGGTCACTAGAAGAAGTCTAGTGTGGAGAGAAGTCACACAATAGAATGTGCAGAAGAACTCAATGCTCGGTGAAGACGGATGATAACAAGATTAATTTGGAGTGTCGGTTTATCATGTTATGGATGGGAAGTTGTACATTGAGTTGACCCATGGTTGAGAAGTCCATGTTGATGTCGAGATAGATACCCGACAATCGGGGATAGGCACCTGATGTAGTAATTGTCCTTCTGATGTCGAGGATAAACACTCGATGATTAGGGGTAGGTATCTGGTCACTTTTGTTGTGGAGTTGTGAGCAAGGTTTAAAAAAATGAAAGGCGGAATGAGGCGTTTTCCTCATAATCAAGGCGAGGCGTAGCCTCGAGTCGGTCGTGGCGTACGCCTTAATTTATAAAGAAAATATGCATAAAACTATAATTATATATATGTTAGTGTAATTATACGTTCTCTACCCAACATATAATACTTAACATTATACGATATGATGAAATAATGGAGATAAGAACCTCAAAATAGAAGATAGAACAACATCATATCATTTTCTATATATTTTCATCCAATCAAAGAGGAATTCATTGTTTATAAATATTGTGAAAGAATTAAACAATATATATATATCTTTGAAATATTGTTGTAATTAAAAGTACGATTAAATATATGTCAAAGAAATTTATGTTATGTGTCTAACATATAATATATGATCGCATGATAAACTGTGAGTCTTTTCCATTTCGAGTAAATCTTTGAAATATATTTTTGTAACTAAAAGTATGATTAAAGGTATGTCAAGGAAATTTATGTTGTGTCTAACATATAATATATGCAGAATGAGAAACCGTGAACCTTATCCATTTTATTTTGCTTGATACTTTGCAAAATTAGTTAAGTTAACGAGTATTGTTGGATTTGATATTTATTAATTCATTCATTAAGAGTGAAATAATAAGAGTTTACTGAATAGTTCGACACAATTAATAGTAAATATGATGTTATGGGCACGAAAGAAACCCCAGAGTTAGGCATTTATCTTGTATAATCATTATCTAAAACAAGCAGATATTGATAAGCTTCTCAAACTACCATGTGAACCGTTAAAATCATAAAAAATACTTCAAAAAAAATAAAATTGTCTCGACCGCTTTGAGGCTATGCCTCGGTCACCTGAGGCACACGTCTCACTGCACTGGACCGAGATGCACACTTTGAGGCTAAGTAGGATCGCCTTGCCTCGAGATGTACGCCTCGACCGCCTTCAGGCTAGTTATTTCATACTATAGCCATACGTAGAAGATTATGGGTGCAAAAAAACATGTCGATACATCTCAAGTAAAAGTATGTGTCTTCTCTTACTCCCCCTTTCTCCTATACTTGTCCTAATAAGAATATATATCTCAAGATGGGAGAAACAAAATAAAACATGCAAATTTATGTTTTTTTGTTTTTTCCCTTCTCTCTTTTTTATGTCGTTCAATTCTTATTTCAGTTTTCCCTTTTTCTCTCTTTTTTTTCTATCAGCCTTCTTTTTTTTAATTTGGTCGTCCCTTTTTTCAATCAGATTTTCCCCTCTTTTTCTCTCCGGACTTGTTTTTTAAATAGTCCAATTGGACCCAAATGAGTGACACACCCCCACTCTTGTTTTTACTCTACAATAGCCCAATTCTCTGCTTTTTCCCCACCCTTTTGTTTAAATTTCCAAGCAATCCACTTAACATCTAATCCCAAACGGAGAGAAAAAAAATTCTCGAGCCCATATAGGGCATCGAGCTCCTCTTCCTCCCCAGATCACGATTAGGGTTCCCCATGGGACGGAAACCCATCTTGTTCACGACACCAGGGATGGAGGGTCTCCACATGACCATATGCTGCCTAGAGGCTCCATTGGAAGTTGGTGGCAGTCGAGAGTGACGACTGTGGAGGTGCGCATAGGTGGAGTCAGGAGGAGAAAGCAGCACCGCCGTCGCAAGGTTGGGCATGGGTTTTGCCTTCATGCACCATCGAGGGATGGGTGTGCTTTCTAGAGATAGTGCTAGGGGCTGAGCAGCGACGTCTTCTTGAGGAGGGTTAGATAGTACCCAACTTCTCCATGAAGACCTGTGCGGATTTGTTGAGCTTCGAGAGGGAGATGGTCGTAGTCTCTCTCATATGCTCATCATCGTCGTGTAGGCTATGGTTTTCTCTCTCGATCGAGGTCACTTTGAGAGAATTGGTCCTTCCACCCTAAAGCCCATCATTGGCGCATCATTTGAACAAAACCCGCCCTATGAAGGTCTCTAGAACTTGTTGAGAACATCTTTCGTGCGGTAATTGAGTTGCGCGGAAGATGAAAGACGAAACGTGGGCAGAACTTTGCCGAACCAACTTCTTAAAACAAACTTCACGGATAAAATCCACAGGGACGAATTCTAGAACAAAAAACTTGATGTTACACACTAATTACATCTTCTATATATGATCTCAAAATCAATTTGCTCTGATACCATGTTGAATAAATAAATGAAAGCAAAATCGATAATCAAGAACAAAAACATAAAATTATAAACATGGGAAACTCAAACTTAAAAAATTAATGTGGGACATTCAGAATTTTATGTGGAACCCTACTTTATGAGGAGCAGGATGAAACCACAGGAGAAGCCATCAAAAGATCAGATCTTCTTATATAGCCTCACATACAGACCAGAGTCCCACTTATAGATGATGTGAGACTAAACATGAGTGGGGGCGTAATTGGATCTCGGACAGGCCGGACTTTCATAAGTTTTCCGGAGATTGCGGACTTGCCACTTCTTCCATGGATCCTAATGTGAAGCTATATGATGATAATACATAGGTAGATAAGAGGAGATATATGGAGCTCATATGGAAGCTCTTATATTTGACTGTTACCATGTAAGACATTTCCTTTTGCATGAGTTAGCCAGTTTTTGGAGCAGACGAGGCAGGCACATATGGATGCGGTTCACATGATTTCGAGATATCTGAAGACATCTCCATGTACAGGATTGCTCTTTAGTAGAGGGACATCTCTCACCACTACATTATTTACAATAGTTGATTATGCAGGATATCCTAAGGACAAGAAATCTACTTTAGGCTTTGCTCCATCGGGAGCTCCTTCGTGTCATGGAAGAGCGAGGAGTAGACTGTGGTTTCCAGATCAGTGCAAAGTACAGAGCCATGGCACATGGAAGCATTGAGATGATGTGGGTTGGATCTTTTTTGACTGACCTAGATATTGACACGTCTCTTCCCATGCATCTACATTGCGACAATCAGACTTCTCTTTTCATTGCCAACAACGCTTCCTTCCATGATAGGACTAAGCACATTGAGGTGGATTATCACTACATTCATGATATGATTAACAAGGGCTTTCTCTCTACTTCTCATGTCTTCTCAGGGGAACCAACATTAGATGCTTTTACCAAGGCTCTGTTGGACATGCGAGCCCACGACGAGCTATTATCAATAAATGTTATTGCTAAATTCATACCTCGATCTAAAATTAGAATAATCAATTCGCATAATAGGTCCCTTAGTACAATCAGGGTTATGTACCATGGTTATCTTAATGATGATACAACCATTGATTCAATTGTTGAATCATAGAGGCTGGTGCTTCGATGAATATCTAAAGAGTTAGATTGAGCATCAAGCACCATCAAATGATTATTAAGAGATGATCTCCAGCTTGAGTGGGAGATGGTAATCCTTTTCTAATGGGCTGATATCTAAACTGATCTCTTGATGCAAGTCCTCTGCATAGAAATAGAGATTCATAGGTATTAGATAAGTTAGGTCAATGAGTTGACTTAACGAGAGCGAGATAACCAAAGATCTATGCCGTATGTTGTCACAATATAGGCACGTATCCTCTGACATGAGACAGATGTGTTATGTTTGAGTATGTATATTTGACAGAGCGATAGGTTAACGGCCTAATCAAGGTTTATACTTTGTTGTACTGTTGTGCATACAAGGGCATATGAGTAATACGATTCTCTCAGGGGGATCATATATGTTCATTTATTGAATCGGAAGACATGAGCTCACTCATGAGATATTGGGATCAAATTCCGTGCACGATCGTCTCTCTTTGGAAACTAAACTGAATTTGGACATTTGATATATGTTATGCGAAAGTATATGATCAATACCTAGGTATGATATATGGATTTGAAAAGTATATGATCGATACCAACTCCCAATGATGAAATGAGAAACTTAATGACAAACCCGTTAAGGAGACAATCTAAATCAGATCTAAAACTCAGTGTTTATTCTAGATCTTCCAGTATGCAGGATTTACAGGTATTAGGAATACCTGATGGTGATGTGATCATAAACGATTGTATAACCATGACGATTCCATTCCGAGGGAGTGATGAAACAGTTCTGGATTTTAATTACTCCTCTCATTAGAGAAGTAATCTAATCTTGGTCCAAATGTTGAGAGTGATCTGAATGTGATTCATATGCAATGAGAATATTAGATTTACGCTTTGATAATCAAACATCTGTGGGAGGTCCCCGGTATCTGTATTTGAGATATAATCTCAATATCAAAGTCAGTATACGTGGAACGTACTATCGCCCGGTCCTTATCTCTAAGTTTCAGCAGAGAAAGCACATTATTCTTGGAAGAGTTCAAGAATAATTTCATTGTTTATAATATGTCTGAGCATTGAGGAAAATTGATAGTTAATTGTAATTTAATAATCATGAATAATATGAATTTGATTCATATTATTTGGCTATATAAGAAGAGTTATCTAAGATAATTAAATGTGATTTAATTATCAAAGATGTGAATAATGTGAATATGATTCATGTCATTTGGGCCCGTGAGAATTGAGATCCAAAATAAATAAATATGATTTAATTATCAAGGATATAAATAATGTGGATAGCACTATCCATATTATTTGTATATATTATAAATGTGATTTATAATATTAGAGAGACCTTATTGTAAATAGTGTCTACAAATTAATTGTTGTAAATTGGATTCACATTGGAAATTAATTGGAAATACAATTTACATTTTAGTTTGGATGCGTAATATGATTCACAATTATTTAATGACATGATTGTAATATTCATAAAATTAATTTAGAATTATTTTTGTGAATTAATTTACAACAATAGTTGTTGTAAAAATATATATGAAGGATTAGGGGAGCCAACTCCATCCATTTAAGGGATGGTGGACAGTCACCCTTTGACTTGTTCTTAATGGTGGTTGTCCCCTTTTTTTAGGGAGGTTGGTGGCCTTCGTCCTAATCTTTCTATCCTAATTTATTTATTTCAAATTTATATTGATTATTCAATATAACTAATTTAAATTAATTGTTGTTGTATTTTTTACGATAAAATTGTGACCATTGAATAGAAACACAAATCAATCTTAACCATTAATTTTCTGTTTCACATGGATTGTGATCCATGGACTCCCAAAGTACTATGAATGAAGAGACATCCCTAGCTCTTCTTTTACATGACTACAAGTGAATAGCCTCTCTCTTCCTCTCATATTCTCTACACACGCCCCCTCTCTCCCTCCTTAAAGTGGTCGTCCACCCAAAACCTTAGAGAGGGTCGCCGTCATTGCCACGTCATTACGGTATCGCTTCGACTGCTCGTAGATCTCTATCTCCTTCAGTGCACATCGCTCGTGAAGAGACGTCGGATCTCGTGAGACGAGATCAAGAGATTCGTCGCTTGGATCATCAACATGGATTGCGAGGAGCACGCATTTCATCAATGCACTCGCAAGCGTCTCCTCCGTTGGATCAGACTTAAGACATGAAGTCTTTTCGTTTAGAGACTCGATTGCAACCTTGCTTCAAGAGGTAACCCTAATGCCTGTTTGTGGTTTAAGATGAAACGAACCGAAAAGTGTTCTTGGATCATGTGGCTTCATCGTTTTATTTTTTTTTAAATTTCGCTACCCCGAGCAACTAGTACGACTAGACGCTCCCGATCGTATATGATGCGATCTTCACGCTTTCGTGATGCGCTTAGGATTTCCATAACCTTCAAGTGGCATCAAAGTCAGGTTGGAGGTTTCGGATATGATCCTTAAACCTAAGACGACATGGGTATTTTTGGTTGTGCGAATTTTTCATCGCATTTTGTTCACAGAACCCTGTTTTGTGCGATTTTTCGCCCTGTTTAAGTGCCTTAAAACGAATTTATTTGAATGTCGAGTCTGAATCTGCGCATGGAAAATCTTTGTCTGAAAACTGTAGAGTCTAAACATCTGGCTGGTCTGGAGACTGATATCTGAATATGGATTCTGGATCTAGACCTGTGACTCTACATATATACTCCCCCTTTCTCCCATACTTGTCGCAATATGAGCATCGACAAAGATGGGAGAAGACAAGATGAATAGGGGTAAAACATGAACATTCAAAAAGTTTCTCGCGGCTTTTTCTTTTTTCCTTTTTAAGCCGCTATATATATATATTTTTAAAGCCGTTTCCACATTTTTTTCGGCTTTTCCTTGCAACATTTTTTTTTGAAATTCTTTGCGTACGGCTTTTAAATTTGTACGCGCCTTTTTTTCATTTTTTAAACCTGAACCCTTGGTCATTAACCAGCAACCCTTTTTATTTGCGCCTCCTTTTATTTTTACTGCTTTGGGCCATCGGGCCCGCTCTGCCCCCCCCCCCCCCGCTCATTTTTTTACACCCATCTGCCACATGGGCCAAGAAAAAAAATTACTTTTTTTAAAAAATAGGCGCCCCCTTGGGTTACGCATCGTGGAACCCATTAGAATGCCGCCGCCTCAAGAGGCATCGCGAGATGAAGTCCTGCCGTCTGGACCTTGGAGGTCGGAGGACCGCCTGGGCGGCTGGAGCGCCGCCTGGGGTCTGGAGGATGCCGCCCGGAGGTGCCGCCGCCACTGGAGGCCTGCGCCGCCCGTGCGAGAGGGCGCCGCCTTCTGGGGAGATCCTGCTGCGTAGGGAGGAGCCTGCGCGAGGGGACTTGGAGGCTGATGAAGGAGCCACGGTGATCTGGAGTTGTGCCTGGTCTGACTGCGTCGATCGATTGGAGGAGGAACTGCGAGGGGGGCTGCGGGGCCTGGGAGCTCGAACGAGAAGACCTTCGCCTGGGCATCGCGTGGCTAGAGCCGTTGGAGGCGCTCCTTCCGCCTGAGAAGGAGGCGATGTGCGACCTGAAGGGGTGCGGCTGTAGAGGATCGCGCGAGAAGGGGATGATCGTCGGCGCCTGGGCTTTGGGGCGCTCAGAAGCCGAGCGCCAGATGTTGCCGCCTGGAGTGCCTCGGTTCGGGCCACCTGCCACATGTGGTCCAGGAATTGTCTTGTGCGGCGAGATACCGTGAGAGCACAACCGCTTATGTCGCAAGGAGGAGTAACCCCAAGTCTTGGGGTCTCTGACTATTGCCTGCGGCTTCAGAGATATGCGTATGACGTCTATGACAATCATGTTGTTGGCTTGCGCCTGCCGCCGTGATGAAGATGCGCGCTCCTGGGTCACGCGCGCTGGGAGATGCACGCGCCTGGGTGCTGCCGCTGGAGCGTACTCTGGAGCCCGTACGAGATCGCAGCCTGGATTGAATCTAGAACGTCGAACAAGGGTTCCAGGAGCTAGAATTCGAAATCAGTACGCAAAAACAATTGTCGAAGATCTTTGGTGCTTGAAAGATGAGGCATTCGATCGATCTTCACGAACACCGGATCTAGGGTTTCAGAAAACCCTAGAACAAGAACTTTTGACCAACAATAATCTCCAATAAAATAATCTTCAGGAACAACAATCGAATCTAGAACATAAAGAAAATATAATGAAAAAAAAACTCCGAGAATCGACCCGCTCTGATACCATGTTAGAAAATCGGAAGCGGAAGCAGAAACGATTAACAGAGCATAAACAAGAAAGATAAACATGGAAACACCATGATTTTACGTGGAACCCTACTCCGTGAGGAGTGGGATGAAACAACGGGAGAAGCCCTCAAAGGGGCGGATATGCATTGCTTTTTCTCAATGGATACAGGAGGTCTGGGGCTCCTTATATAGCCTCTCCAGAGCCTACAAGTCCCACCACTGTACGATGTGAGACTAAACAACTGGGTGGGGTAAATGGATCTTCTCTAGGATCCATTTACCCTGCTACAACTCATGACGCATACAATGAATGCTCCAACAGTTATAATGAACTTTCGAACAAACATTGATACTAGATTAGGATTGGGGATTTGTTTAGCAAATCTCCTTATAATATTAATCAAAATGATTTTGATAAATATTATATGGTATAACTTCGGTTGAAAGACTGAATATCATCTCAAATACAATATTATTAAATTACATTATCCTGGCCTGAGGAGGATATGATGTCTAGTCGGGGATTGTTAGGGTAGCAGGTTGCTCCTTGAGCGGTCTGTCCCACATCCTGTGCGTACTGGACATGACAAAGGGTAAGGAAATGATAATGCTTGAAATGGTCATGAGGTATTTTTCTAATTATTAACATTTGAATAATACATATTTTGATATTATACCATACTTCAAGTAATATTCAAGATTGTTGGTTGTTTGAATTGGATTGATAATTGATTTAGTATGTTTAAATCAATTATATCCAATTAAACACTCTATTATGGAATAGAGTTGTATTTCCCTTGGAAGAATTAATTATATGAATATGATTCCTAATAATTAATTAAAATTCGAAAGGGATATGGATGATCACATAAGTAACATCCATGGTCTCCCGTTAAGACGAATGGTTCCATCGCTATGGATTGTATGTAAGAGATGCTTATCCGAAGTCACAACTCTCGCATACAAGCATATCTGGATCAGGCTCTTTGCTTCTCGAAAGAGTAAGGTCGTATGCATGGTAACCCCAATATCAATTCGTCATTATTGGGGTGATATCGGATTGCGAATAGCGAGTGCTATTCCTGTTGACGGTTGATTCAATAAACGACGGGTCAACATTGCCTTAGGGGTGGTGGGCCCGGTGTTAAAGATCGAATTGGGAAATGCAAGTTAGACTTGCAAGGCAGAATGAGTTCCCGCTTCTTTTTATCCAAGTTACAGTTTCTCATCTTATTGGGATGTACAAAGATAAGGAAGGATATCGCAGATCTTGCTTGAGATATAATGGTAAGTATATCTTTTGCATTGAAAGTGAATAAGGGAATAAACTTTCAGTGTTGACAATGCAAGATGACTTTGATATAAAAATCCTAAATCAAAGTAAAAATGTATTTATGCAAATTATCTTATTTTAGATAACATACATTAAACTCACTCAAAATTATACTCAATAATAACCAGTAAAATATCATGGATTGGATTCATGATCAAGATATTATTCTTGCAGTTGGACAACATAATGTATGTGGTTGCAATGTGCAAGTTTCCTCATAATAGTGAGGAATGTCAATTAATTAGATAATAGAACAACAATCTTGGGTTTGTTTGTCTCTATAGTCTTGATCTCTCATCAAGTGTGCTTTGAAATTATCATGTCGATGATGGTCCTTATTATTTAAAAATCCTTATAAAATCAAAGAAGGTGTTTTGGAAAATCATATGTGCTCTTGACATTTAATCATGAATGACATGGTTCACTACATTATACAGAATGGTGGCTCGATAAGAGAAGATGTACTCAAAATGTTTGAGTACCTACCTGAACCAAAGTCTTTTAGAATTTAGATGGATGTAGATACGATGAGTGTCATTATTTTGCTGACTATACTCGTATCATTCATGAAGCTTGATAAGATTCATATGTATGAATTAATGAAGTATTTATAAATGTTGAAATACTCTTATGCTGAATTCTTTTGAGTTCAACATAAAAGATCCTTTGTCTTGAGCAGTGGTTGTTTATAGATGAAGGAAGCACAGTGGAAGCATGAGCCTGACCCAATGAGAAGGAAAGTCAAAGAGTTGATTGTATTTCTGTAATTTCCACACATATGACATCCAAAGAGTTGTATGAATGCCAATACTGCAATAAGCTGGTGTATTGATGATATGACTATCTAGACTATCTAGGATCCTTAGATATGCAGTTCTAAGCGGTTTTCTATTTTTTAATTTAAAAATAAAAAATATCTATGAATAACATTACCACTGAAGTTATGTATCTAAGTGGAGCTAAAGAAGATATAAGAAAACCGGTTCATGTTAGATGGGTGTGTATATATACTTTTAATTGCCTCATATTTAATCAGAAAAAACATTTACCCAAAAAACTTGACATTATATGATTCGTAATAACAAAACTTTAATACACATACATGCACTACATGAGCAAAACCTCAATCGGCATATATATAAAACATTCGACGATACATTGCATATACTCGTGAAAGTAATACATGAGAAAAACATAAAAAATTGCATATACATAATGGTATAATGCATTGCAATTGTATAGAAATGCATGTTATAATTCTAACAATTAAATGAAGAGGCAGAGTTACGAATTAAGGACCTGAGTGAGAAGATTGAAAAGTTGGAGCTGCTGGAGCAGTATGCGGGATATGCGGGGCATATGCGGGCAGAGCGCATAATGCACCGATTCAAGTAATCGGTGCGGTCTGCACGCCGCACGGGCATATGCGGCCGCATATGCGGCCAGTGCGGCCGATTTAGTGAACACTGGACTCAGATAGTATATCGGCATATTATTATCTACGTATAATCATTGAAATTCTCTTGCTTATTAGATAAGATCTGTTGGGAAACGTGAATGAGTTGTTTATTCCATAGCCCTAGGCTCTCTTATATAGGAGAGTAGCCTTTGGGTAAATTACATAAGGAGGATAACAAGAAACATAAAATAGCAAAAAGGCACAATAACTAAGTATGCGTCAACACTCCCCCTCAAGATGGAGCATAGATGTCAATCATGCTCAGCTTGGAAGCACACTTCTGAAATGGGCCACGTAACAATGCCTTGGTGAATATATCTGCAGTCTGGTTCTCTGAAGTAACATGGGATGTGGTAATGAATCCTTTCTGAATCATATCACGTATGAAGTGGCAATCCACCTCAATATGCTTAGTCCGTTCATGGAATGCAGGATTGTTTGCAATGAACAAGGCAGCCTGATTATCACACTCTAGGTTCATAGGAAGTGGTATGTCTAAGCATAAATCTGTCAGCACCGCTTTCACCCACATCATCTCTGTAGTAGCCTGGGCCATAGCCCTATATTCGGATTCAGCACTGGATCTAGCTACCACAGTTTGCTTCTTGCTCCTCCATGAGACTAGGGCATCTCCAACATAGACAACATACCCTGAGGTGGACTTCCTATCCTTAGGACATCCTGCATAGTCTGCATCTGCACATGCTGAGACAGAAATCCCCTTTCCTTTCTTGAATAGCAGACCTTTACCCGGAGAAGATTTGAGATATCTAAGTATCATGTGTATTGCATCCATATGCACCTGGCGTGGCTGCTCCATGAACTGGCTCACACGGCTCACTGCAAATAATATATATGGCCTAGTGATCGTGACGTATAACAATTTGCCTACCAGCTCTCTGTATCTTCTCCTGTCAACATCCTCTGTGTCATCATCATACAGCTTCATGCTAGGGTCCATTGGTGTCGTAGCAGGTCGACACCCTAGCATACCTGTCTCACTCAGCAGATCTGTGACATACTTCCTCTGTGACATGACTAATCCATACGGATTTCTGGCAAACTCCAGCCCCAGAAAATATCTAAGGACTCCCAAGTCCTTGGTGACAAACTCGGTCCCCAGCCTTTCTTTTGCCTGCTTAATGCCCTGGTCATCATCGCCTGTAATCAAGATATCGTCAACATAAACCATGATTACAACAATACCTCTTGCCGTCTTCTGTACAAACAAGGAATGATCAGCATTGGAGCGTTTATATCCTTGTTTCTCAAAGAGGTCTGACAGCTTCTGGAACCATGCTCTGGGGCTCTGCTTAAGGCCATAGATAGCCTTATGTAATCTGCAAACCTTGGAACACTCCTCCTCAACAGCAAAACCTGGTGGCTGTTGCATGTAGACTTCCTCCTGCAGGTCGCCATACAGAAAGGCATTTTTCACATCCAGTTGATAGAGTGGCCAGTCTCTAGTAACTGCAACTGATAGGAGGATCCGCAGAGTGGAATGACGAGCCACCGGGGAGAACGTGTCAAGGTAATCTACTCCATACGTCTGTGTGAATCCCCTTGCAACTAGGCGTGCCTTGTACCTGTCAATGGAGCCATCTGCATTATGTTTGACTGTAAATACCCACTTACAACTCACCGGGTTGACATCCGGTGGTATAGTAACCAAGCTCCATGCTCCTCTAGACTGAAGTGCCGCCATCTCTTCCTCCATTGCTAGCCGCCATCGAGAATCCTGCAAATCCTCATGGTGATTTCGTGGAATATCTGTAGCTGAAAGTGCTAATGCAAACGTCCTGAAAGGTCCAGATAGCCTCTCAAACGAAACCACAACTGATACTGGATACTTGGCACAGCTTCTCTTCTGCTTGCGTAGAGCGATTGGAACATCCAGATCCTCTGTGGTAGCACCCTGCTCCTGTAATGCATCCTGCTGAGAAATGTCGTCAGATCCATCAACATTAATATTTTCATTACATACCATAGGCGAGCTAGTTGACTGGTCAGGGCCATGAGCTTGATTCGGCCGCCGGGTGTAATGGAATGGTAACGGTGATATTGTTGGTGGCGGTGGTGGTGGTGGTGGTGGTGGTGTTGGTAATGGTGGTGACGGCTGTGATGTTGGTGGTGCCATGAATACGGTATCAGGAGATAATGGTGGTGCCTGCATGTTCCCGGATTCTGAAAAATACATGATAGATTCAAAGAATGTAACATCTGCACTGATCATATACCGCCGACGCACAGGGTCAAAACACTTGTACCCCTTTTGAGTTCTGGAGTACCCCACAAAGACGCACTTGACAGCCCTAGGAGAGAGCTTGTCAGAACCAGGCGACAACTGATGGACAAATGCGACAGACCCAAACACACGAGGGGTAAGAGTGAACAGATCCTTGTCAGGATATATAAGTGAGAAAGGAACCTGTTCATTCAAGACAGACGAGGGCATACGATTTATAAGATAACATGCAGTAAGGACTGCATCACCCCAGTAGGAATACGGAACATGACTCTGAATGAGAAGTGACCTTGTAACATCAAGAAGATGACGGTGTTTTCTTTCTGCAACCCCATTTTGTTGAGACGTATGAGCACAGGATGTTTGGTGAACAATCCCTTTTGACGAGTAGTAGTTGGCTAGATTGTTGGTGCACAACTCTAAGGCATTGTCAGTTCTCATAATTTTGACCGTTGTGGAAAAAACATTCTGAATCTCATTTAGAAAGTGAATAATAATATTTCCAGCTTCAGACTTATTTTTCATTAGAAATACCCATGATGCTCTAGAAAAATCATCCACAAATACAATATAAAACCTGTGCCCCTGATGATCGGGAACACGACTCGGACCCCAGACGTCGACATGAAACAACTCAAACTTGGAGTTACTACTCCGACCTTGACTACTGGGAAAAGATGACCTGTGATGTTTTCCCAACTGACACGCCTCACACTGGACAGTTGTGTGAGAAAGACTATAGGGTAGGACTCGACGCAACTTCTGAAGCGGTAAATGACCGAAACGCAGATGCCACAGGAGAGGAGATACTTGTTCTGCGGGAGAGGCTGTGATTCCGGCAAACGGGGTCTGGTTCAGACGATAAAGGCCTCCTTGCTCATAGCCATGACCAATCACGTTGCCCGTACGGATGTCCTGAAAAATCAAAGAAGATGGATCAAAAATAGCTCGACAATGGAGATCCTTCGTAATCTGACTAATCGACAACAGATTCATGGAAAAATGCGGTGCATGCAAAACATTCTTGAGCTGCATAGAGGATGTCAATCTAATCTCCCCCTGACCCGTGATAGGGGAATGAGTGCCATTGGCAATCACTACTGTCCGTCCTGGAGGAATCTGAGTATATCCTGTAAGTAGACTCTGGTCGCCACATAGGTGATGTGTAGCGCCCGAGTCCATGATCCACGACAATGTATCTGATCTACTACTGTGAAGAGCAAGTGTACTACCTGAAGTACTCGTAGAGGCAGAAGCAGAAGCAGCGACATCAGTATGATTCTCTGTCGGCGGTGCTGGCCAGATGGTGGTATAATGCCCCTAAGACGGGCAACCAGATCATCAAATCGTTGATCCAGTGTAGATGCAGACGGGGGCTCTATCTGCTCAGCGGCTCGTGCAGATGCAGGAAATCCATGCTTTGAATAGCATGTGTCTTCAGTATGGCCGACTCTGTGGCAATATGAGCATGTTGGCCTAGTGCGGCCACCCCTTCCACGGGGAATACGTCCACGGCCCTGGTATTGAGAACCACGGCCTCTGTTGGCTGCCATGGCTGAGGGATTCTGACTAGTGGCTGCTGAAGGTATAGTAATCCTGCTCAATCTGTGAAAAGCTTCCTCCATGGGAGGAATAGTCGAGTCCGCCAAAATCTGTGAACGTGCTGCCTCATACTCTGGATCGAGTGCAGCGAGAAACACACCCACCATCGTCGCATTCCTGTATGTCTTCTGCTGTTCTGGTGTGGCGGTAAGAGGCATGAAGCTATGGAGCTTCTCAAACATTCCTCTCAAGGATGTATAGAGAGAATGTAATGGGCGGCCATTCTGCTTAATTGTGAATATATCATGTTGTAGTTGCAGGATCTTCGTCTCATTCTTCGCCTGAGAATATGTCGCTGCTAGGATATCCCACATGTCTTTGGCTGTGGGTTGATGTAAAATGTCATTGGCGATCTCAATAGCCAATGTGCCAGATAGCCACACCTTTGCATATGCGTCGTCAGCCTCCCATGAGGCATGGACTCCAGTCTTCTCTGCAGGCTCGGGCTCTGTGAGAATATGCTTCTTGCCCGTGGACTTCATCATACTCATGAACTGCATTGCCCACAGTTCATAGTTCGTACCATCCATCTTGGCAATGGGCGCTGGACCACGAAATGCGCCCATGGACGGAATATCTGCCTTGCTTTCTGACATACTGGATACGGAAGACTGGAGCGAACTGCAATAGATAATATTTGTCTACAATGACATAGACGGGATTAGTTGCATGTGTAGACCTCAAGCAACTATCCCCATGGATCTATGCGCGCTACGATGCGCACACGCACAGGTTTCGATTGTAGAAACCCTAGCGCACGCTTGAGATGGTGCCCTAGCGCACGCTATGCGCACAGCACAGGAGGCGCTATGCGCTGGAGATGGTGCCGCACAGGAGGCGCACTAGACCGCACAGCAGGAGGCGCAAGGTGCACTTGAGGCGCACAGCAGGATGCACGGGAAGAGGCGCAAGGTGCACTGGAAGGTGCACGTGATGTGCGCTTTGTAGCGCAGCAGTCGGCGAGTAGCGCGAGAGGCGCTAGGCGAGAGGTGAGAGGCGATCGGCGAGAGGCGCTAGGTGATTGGCTCCAGCGCGCGATCGGTGAGAGGCGATAGGCGATCGGTGAGAAACGCTAGAGGAGCGCTGGGCGATTGGCGAGGGCGCTGGGCGATCGGCGATAGGAGATCGGAGCTGCGCCTATGAGCGATCGGCAGGGAGCGATCGCCGGGAGGAGAGAGAGAGAGAAGAGAGGCCGGCGGGTGGGGCGGGTTAGGGTTAGGGTTTCGAGAACTCCGGTCTAGGACCGTCGCTCTGATACCATGTTGGGAAACGTGAATGAGTTGTTTATTCCATAGCCCTAGGCTCTCTTATATAGGAGAGTAGCCTTTGGGTAAATTACATAAGGAGGATAACAAGAAACATAAAATAGCAAAAAGGCACAATAACTAAGTATGCGTCAACAAGATCAAAGTGTAATAATTATGTATCATTCTTCTAATACCACTTGCAATTGGTTGCATATGTTTTAGAAGGCTAGAAAATTTGATCTTAAGGTTTAATAGTCATCTATATGAGAGTTGATGTAATTTTTGCAACAGTCTTTATTGGATAGATGAACTTCATATTTTTAGTAGAAGAGCTCTTAGTCTTAGAGAATGTCTCTATGACATAGATATTAGAATACACTCATTGTTTATTTCTAAATGTTGGAAATAAACATGTATTCAAGAATAGACCTATAATAAAGAATTATGACAGATATATTTTAGATAGTAATCTAATATCTAGAGGACTCCATTAAAATAGAAAATTAATGAATGTTTCATTAACATTTCTAAATGCTGAAAAATTAAATCTTAGAGGATAAGGAGGATAAAGATCATTTGACAATGGTCTAGAATCAAGCCTTGGACATATGTCTATTAATAAGATCAATATACTAGTAAGCTATTGAGTTTTGGATTGTCTGAAGGTTCAAACTTCAAAGTAAAAGATGTCCAAAGCACCCTTCTCTGGGATTGGTGTTAGATGCCAAGATATTCAAGATCTCATACATATTGATGCATGTGGATTATTTGTATCATGATAAACATTAATGATATGTATATCAGTTGATGACTTTATGATATGAGATTCCTTCCCTTCACCTTAGAAACCTTTGAAATGCTCTAAGATTTCACAATTTTGGTTGAGAATCAAAGTTTGAAGGAAGATGAAATGAATTTGAGCTAATCTAGGTAGCAAGTACTTATTAGATTTGTAGAAGTTTATTTATATTCTTGTATCTTTTATCTATTTATCTTTTCATTTGTCTACCTCATGTAATTTGCCCATAGGCTTCTCCCTATATAAGAGAGCCTAGGGCTCAAGGAATAAACACGATGCTTATTTTGCCCAACATGGTATCAGAGCGGCGGTCCTAGACCGGAGCTCTCGTACCGAACCCTAAACCTAGCCCTCCACCTTCAAGCCTCTGCGCGCCGCCCCCCCATCGTCGCGGCGCCTCCCTCGCAGGCTACCTTCACACGCGCAACCCCTTAGCGCGTGCTCTCGACGCAACGCCTCCCGCGTGGGCTAACCCCACGCACGCAGCCTCTTCGCGTGCTTCCTGCTCTCCGCGCCACCTCCACGCGTGGGTTCGTGCGGCTGTGCGACTGAGCTCAAGCGCCGACCGTACGTGCTCTTTCTGCACGTGTGCCGCTGGCTGTCCCTAGGGTTTCACCGTCCCTAGGGTTTGGTTGTCATCTTCATAAGAGGCTCTCCGCTCGCCTCTTGGTTGATGGGTTTGGTTGCATAGAGGTCTACATGTGCAACTAAACCTAGTCATGTCAGTGTAGACCAAGACTTATCCTGTCTACAACCCTAGTTTTCTCCAGTCAGAATGTCAGAAAGCAAGATCGAGATCCCCACTACAGGCGCCTTCAAAGGTCCTGCGCCTATTGTGAAGATGGATGGATCCAACTATGAGTTATGGGCCATGCAGTTCTTGAGCCTAATGAAGTCGATGGGTAAGTGACATATCTTACCGAGGATGAGCCAGAGGAGAAAACATGGTTATATGCCTTATGGGAGGCTGATGACGCATATGCTCAGGTCTGGTTGTCTGGTACCCTAATTCCAGACATTACTAATGATGTCTTGCATCAACCTACTACCAAAGCCATGTGGGACATTCTTGTCGCCACGTATTCACAAACCAAGAATGAGACAAAGATCCTACAGCTCCAGCATGACATCTTCACGATAAAGCAGAATGGTCGACCTCTGCATGCTCACTACACTGCATTGAGGGGAATGTTTGAGAGGCTTCACAGTTTCATGCCTGTCATGGCTACTCCAGAACAATTGAAGACATATCGGAATGCGACGATGGTGGGATTCTTTCTAGCCTCTCTTGATTCACAGTATGAGGCGGCTTTTTCTCATATTCTGGCAGATGCTACCATTCCTCCAATAATGGAGGCCTTTCGGCGATTGAGCCGAATCAATATCTCAAGCTCTTCTACTGTGCCAAATTCCTCTACTATGGCAGCCTCTAGAGGAAGAGGTAATTCATCTCATTTCCATGGACGAGGACCACGTGGTAGGGTTGGCCTTGGTCGTGGATTACAGTGCACTTATTGTCGTCGGATTGGTCATACAGAAGACACATGCTATTCTAAGCATGGTTTCCCAGCATCTGCTCGTGCAGCAGGACATATACAGCATCATGGTGCTCCTCTAGCTTCGGATTCGCGATATGATGACCTAGTGTCTCGTCTACGTGATATCATGCCACCAGCCAGTACTCCACCAGTTTCAGAGAGCAGCTTGGATGTTGCTGCTACTGCAGAAGCTAGCTCCTCAGGTAGTGTTCATACTTTTGCTTTCTACCAGGGGTCACATACCTCAGAATGGATTATAGATTCAGGTGCCACACATCATTTGTGTGGAGATAGACGCTAACTCACATCATCCAGGGAAGTTTCCCCAGGAAGGACCGTCGTCATAGCAGATGGGACTCATTCTCTCATTACAGGACAGGGACAGATAGCCCTAACACCTTTCATGCAGTTGCAGAATATGCTCCATGCTCCTAATTTCTCAATGAACATACTGTCAATTAGCCAGATTACTAAGGATCTACATTGTCGAGCGATATTTGACCCATTATCTCTTGTGTTTCAGGACATTCTCACGGGCAACGTGATTGGACATGGCTTTGAGCAAGGCGGGCTGTATCGACTGGTCCATACACCTTACGCTGGAGCATCATCCCATTCCACTGGACCTGTCTCTCATTACTTATGGCATCTGCGCTTTGGTCATCTTCCGTTTCAGAGACTGCGTCAAGTTCTTCCTCAGATCTCACCCCGCTCGTCTTTCGATTGTGAAGCTTGTCAGTTAGGGAAGCATCATTGGTCTGTCTTCCTTAGTTGTCAGAGTCGGAACAGTAGCTCTCCTTTTGAGTTTTTTCATATTGATATTTGGGGTCCAAGTCGTGTTCCAGATCATCAGGGACACATGTTCTATTTAGTTGCTGTGGATGATTTCAGTCGTTTGTCTTGGGTTTTTCTGTTAAAGAATAAATCTGAAGCGGTCATCACTATTATGAATTTTATTAAAGAAGTGCAGAATGTGTTTTCTGTTTCCATCAAGATTGTAAGAACTGATAATGCCCTTGAATTCTGTACTCGAACATTATCTCAGTTTCTTTCATTCCATGGCATTCTTCATCAAACGTCTTGTTCCTACACGTCCCAACAGAATGGTGTTGCAGAAAGAAAACACCGCCACCTCCTTGATGTCGCTTGCACGCTTCTTGTCCAGAGTTGTGCTTCACACTCGTTCTGGGACAATGCGGTTCTTACTGCATGTTATCTCATTAACCACATGCCCTCGTCTGTGTTGGGGGAGAAGATACCTTTCTCCCTCGTTTTTCCTGATAAGGAGTTGTTTTCCCTAACTCCACATGTCTTTGGGTCTGTGGCATTCGTTCACCAGTTGTCTCCAGGGGTTGACAAGCTCTCTCCTAGGGCTGTCAAATGTGTTTTTGTCGGGTATTCGAGAACTCAAAAGGGGTATCGTTGCTACGATCCGTTGCGTCGGAAATATTATGTCAGTGCAGATGTCACGTTTTTTGAGTCTGTCATGTTTTTCTCTCCTACTGGTGACAGGTTGGTGCCATCAGATATAAGTGATGAAATCTATATTCCTCCTCCACCCTTGTATGCGCCACAAAAAGCTCCTACATCTCCACCACCGCCATCCCCATCAACACCACCATCTCCACCACTACCACCATCTGTACCACCTCCCACATCTTTGGTTCCTCCTCTACCACTCCACTATAGTCGACGGCCAGCCCCTGCTCATGATCATGATCCAGGTTTGTTCTGATGACATTATTTCTAATGATGGGACTGACAACATTTCTCAGCAGGAACATGCAGGGGATAACACGGATGTTGGTACAACTGATGCAGACCTTGATTTGCCTATTGCACTGAGGAAGCAGAAGAGGTCATGTGCGTCATATCCGATTGCTTCTCATGTTACCTTTGAGCGTCTGGCAGGAGATTTCAGGAGATTTGTGGGTGCTTTATCTGCTGTGAATATTCCAAGGACTCACCAAGAAGCATTAGCTGATAGTAGATGGCGTCTGGCTATGGAGGAAGAGATGGCTGCCCTTCAGTCAAGAGGTATTTGGAGTCTTGTTCCAACTCCTACTAGGGCATCTATTGTGAGTTGCAAGTGGGTGTTTACGGTGAAGCATAATGCCGATGGCAGTATTTATAGGTACAAGGCTCGACTGGTTGCTCAGGGCTTTACTCAAACGTATGGGGTAGATTATCTTGACACGTTTTCTCCTGTTGCTCGACACTATACTTTACGGATTCTTTTATCTGTTGCTGTGATTCGAGATTGGCCCCTGTTTCAATTAGATGTCAAAAATGCATTTTTATATGGTGATCTTCAGGAAGAAGTTTACATGCAGCGACCACTTGGGTTTACTGCTGAGGGGGAGTGTGGACAGGTATGCAGGCTTCATATGGCGATCTATGGCCTAAAACAGAGTCCAAGAGCTTGGTTCCAGAAGCTCTCAGATTTGTTTGAGAAGCAAGGGTTCAAAAGGTCAAATGCAGACCATTCGGTTTTTGTACAGAAGACTTCCAGAGGTATGACTCTCATTATGGTGTATGTTGACGATATACTCATTACAGGAGAAGATATGCAGGGAATAAAAATAGCAAAGGAATTCTTGGGCCATGAATTTGTTACCAAGGATCTAGGAGTACTGAGATATTTCCTCGGATTGGAGTTTTGCTAGAAATGATGGACTCGTGATGACTCAGAGGAAATATGTCACTGACTTGCTAAGTGACACAGGAATGCTTGGATGTCGACCTGCTTCTACACCTATGGAGCCAAGCATGAAGATGCATAATGACGACACTGAGGAGGTTGATAAAAGAAGGTACAGAGAACTGGTAGGGAGGCTCCTTTATGTTACTATTACTAGACCAGATATTACAATTGCAGTAAATAAAGTGAGCCAGTTCATGGAGCAACCTCGTCAAGTACACATGGATGCCATACATATGATACTAAGGTATCTTAAGTCATCTCCAGGCGCAGGGTTGATGTTTAGGAAGAAGGGCACTATTACTATTTCAGCATGTGCAAATGGAGACTATGCAGGGTGCCCAAAGGATAGGAAATCTACATCAGGCTTTGCTATATTCATTGGGGAGTCACTTGTTTCATGGAAGAGCAAGAAGCAAACAGTAGTTGCGAGATCCAGTGCTGAATCAGAATATAGAGCTATGGCCCAAGCATGTGCAGAAGTGATGTGGGTTCGCGCAGTTCTGACAACTCTACATATAGATGTTCCACTTCCCATATCACTAGAATGTGACAATCAGGCTGCATTATTCATTGCCAACAACCCTGCTTTTCATGAGAGAACGAAGCACATTGAGGTATATTGCCATTATATCCGTGATATGATCCAGAAGGGCTTCATTTCTACAACACATGTCAGCTCAGGAGACCAAACGACAGACATCCTTACTAAAGCATTACTTCGGGGTCCCTTTCAGAAGTGCTTGTCTAAGATGAGCATGATAGATATCTACACTCCATCTTGAGGAGTGTAGAAGTTTATTTATATTCTTGTATCTTTTATCTATTTATCTTTTCGTTTGTCTACCTCATGTAATTTGCCCATAGGCTTCTCCCTATATAAGAGAGCCTAGGGCTCAAGGAATAAACACGATACTTATTTTTCCCAACAAGATTAATTCAAGGAATACTTATTAAAGAAAGGAATATAATTTCTATCTCACTCCTCCTAATACATCTAAACTCAATAGAGTTGTAGGGAGATACAATTGGATCATGTATGACATGATTTGCTTAATGATGAATCTTAGCATAATTACCTCTTGATTTTCAGGTGTATATATAGTAGAGACTACAATATATCTCTTTAATAAGATTCCATGCAAGTAAGCTGGAATCTAGCACTAGAAAGTGCTACTTCATCAGGAATATAAAGGATGGTATTGGATACCTACTTTATGACCTTAAATGTCTGAAAGGATTTCATCGCTAAGGATATGATCTTAGAGGATGACTTTTCTTGAGAATCAAGATGAAAATGAAGTAAAGGAACTCATTGAATCTTGAGAAGATAATGAGGCTCCTAAAATCGGAAACTAAAAGGACAATTAAAGATGGAACACATACCTCTTCAAATTAGTTTGAGGGTGGTAAAACCACCTAAAGGGTATGCATTCCATGTGTCAGTTAAATCCGACAATGATCTGACTTCATATGATGAAACTTCTGAGGATCATGACATGTAAAGATGGATGTTAGCAATAAAGTTAGGGTATATGGACCCTCGAGGATTCACCTATAAGGTTATGACCGTTAGGTGTAAATGGATCTTCAAGAGAAGATGTCACTTGCAATTAAACCCATCAGAATATTGCTAACTATAGTTATTAGAAAATAGAATGCGAGAGCGGAATGATAAACAAAGCATTAAGAACAGAAAGATAAACATGAATACCAAGATTTTTACGTGGAACCCTAATCCCTAAGGAGCGGAATGAAACTACGGGAGAAGGCCTCAAAGGACCATATGTGTCTATTGACTTTCTCACTGGATACAGAGGGTGAGGGGCTTCTTATATAGCCCTCACTGAGTCTCCACATCTCACAACTGGTAGATGTGGGACTAAAGACTTGGATGTAATTAATGGATCACGGAGTGATCCATTTATCAAGTGGCACACATCACATATACTCCACCACTCCCCCTCAAGCTGGAGCATGCAATGCTCAGCTTGGACAAACATAAAGAAATCTCAACTCACAATACAAGACACTGCAGATAATATCGACTCATTGCGCACTACTGTCGGCTGCTGTCGAAGATGTTGCTTCTCATGTCGTGCAGGTGATGAGGAGAAATGGGCTGGAGTGTGAGTCAACTGAGTGTGCTATGAACTGTGCCTGTTAGAGGCACTGAAACTTAATGAGTCTCCACCTGGAGAGCTCTGACCCGCCACAACATGTGGACAACTACTCCATCTCTGAAAGGGTCGAACTGAAAAGAGCTGTGGAGTGCAATCCTCTTCAGAGTCCATGGTCGCTGGAGAATGGAGTCTGAAAGTCTCATTGTCGGAGAACTGGGTCTTTCTCATCTGGCTCAGAGAATGGGATCTCTACTCTGGAGTCCCTATAAAACCAAATGAAAACCCTAGCCCATATGACATAGGGAATGAGATCTCTACTCTGGAATCCCTATAGCATACATGAAAAATTTGGCCGACAAAACAAGAATGATGGGGATCACAAAAACATGATCGCAGGCATTTGCAACTAAAACTGAAGACTCCGAATCTAATCTCGAGTCTGACCAACTGTAGAGTCTGAACATCTAGCTGATCTAGAGAATCTGACATCTGAATCTGGAACAGACCTCTGACTCTACTCAATACTCCCTCTTTCTCCCATACTTGTCGGAAAACAGTGACACTGACAAAGTTGGGAGAAGACAATGAGGATGGGGAGAAAACAAACCAATAAGCTGTTTAACCTTTTTTTCTCGACATGTCTTTCCCTTTTTTCAACTATTTTCTTTTTTTAAATAGCCGACTCCTTTTTTTCAATAAGCCATTCATTCATCTTTTTTGCAAAATTTTTTCTCGCGCATGGTTTTTTTTGAGATGTTTAGCCGGCTAAGAGAGGGTGAGGACGACCCAAGGGTGTTGGAATGAGACTATGCAAAGGGATCTTAATTTTTTTGGATATAAGCCTTGGATTGACCCAAGATAGATCTGAATGGACGCATAGAATCCATGTAGACGACCCTACTTATTTGTGGGAAAAGGCTTTGTTGTTGTTGTACAACTTTTTTCTTTTGTACGCACCTTTTTTAAAGAAAACAAACATATTTTTTGCATTTTTTTCTTTGGCCCAATTAGGACCTAAAGATGCTGCCCTCCTTTTTTTAATCAATAGCAGGCCACCTCTCTCTTTCTCTCCTTTTTTTACCATTCGACCCACTTGGGCCGTACTGCAACAGGGTTTTTTTAAGAGAAAAAGGCCCACTTGGGGCTCTTTTTAGGGTTCCCACTTGGGAACCCTCTCTCGATAACGACTACCGCCCCCGATGAGGCCGTGCTCTTTCTGCATGACGCCCCCCCAATGGGTGGGGGTCTTCTTCATCATCACCCGCCTGCTGGATCACGGGGAGTTGTGGAGGATCAGTGGAGCTCCTTGGAGAGGGAGGAGCGTCGCTGAAGAAAGGGTGTCACCGCTGGAGCAGATATGCGGTGCCGCCTCCTCCCTTTTTTTGAGTTGATCTGCGGGTGAAGGAGGAGATGGTGTTGCGGTCATTGCCGCCTGGAGCTGTGCGCAAGATGCGACCTCAGCCATGGAAGTCCGATGCTTCTTGCGTGTAGGTTGACAATGATGTTGCTTGTTGGAGAGGTTGCATGTGGTGCCCTCACACGAGGGCTTGCCTCCTTGCGCGGGTGATGCTGCGCGAGAGATGTAACTCGAACACCAGGGGAAGTGCGCCGGAGATGAGGCATGACCGTGGGCTGCTGGGAAGAGGATGGCAGCATGGAGGAAGGGCTTGAGCTCGCATTGCTCGAAGTTGCGGGACTCCAGCGCCTGGTGGGTGCGAGCCCTGGAAGAGGAGCTGCCTGCCGACTAGCCTTCATGGACTGCATGTAGCCCGCCTGCGTGAGATGGAGGTCGCATGATGCTGCCTGGAGCCCGAAGGGGCTTCGCCTGAAAAGGAGGCCTGTAGAGGTGGAGGATCGACACCTAGAGCTCCTTGGATTTTGTTGTTGAGAATCCATCGCCTGGGAGTTTTCTGGAACTGCCCGGAAAGATCAAACTTGGAGCTAGAGGTTTATGCTGTATGGAGCTTCAGATTGGTCTTCGCGTGGCCCCTTTGCTGGCGTTGCTCTGATCTTCCCGGCTCGTGTTGATTTGCAGATCTTCACAAAATTAAGGTTTCTCTAGAAACTCTAGAACTGGATATGTGGCACAAAAATGTTCTTTGAACACCGGTGAATCTTTAAACAGATCTTCTAATAGGATGAATATCAATAATCTTCAGAATAATATTCAAGAACAAGAATTGAATATTGACCAAATCATGAAATAGGGTTTCAACAATCATAGACTCGAATCTCGAAATTTGAGCATAAATAAAGAATATAAATAATCCTCGCGAATCAAACACGCTCTGATACCATGTTAGAAAATAGAATGCGGAAGCAGAATGATAAACATAGCATTAAGAACAGAAAGACAAACATTAACACCAAGATTTTTACGTGGAACCTTACTCCCTAAAGAGCGAGATGAAAACACGGGAGAAGGCCTTAAAGGATCATATGTCTATTGACTATCATTGGATATAGAGAGTGAGGGGCTTCTTATACAACCCTCATTGAGTCTCCACATCTCATAACTGGTAGATGTGAGACTAAAGACTTGGATATGGTAAATGGATCTTGGAGTTATCCATTTACCCATCTACAACTCAAGTGGCACACAACACATATACTCCAACAATAGTTACACAACTTGACTATGACATCTACAAGATAGAAGTCAAGATTGCATTCCTCTATGAATTCCTCATCAAGGATATTCATATGATGTATCCCCAGGGCTTCATAGTTGACGAACGTAAAGTTTGTAAGAGAACTTCATCGATGGACTCAAATAAGCTTCTTGTAGTTGGAACACTAGATTTAATGAAATTGTAAAAGGTTATGATTTCATAAAAAATCTTGATGAACCATATGAAGCTTAGTGGGAGTGCTATTGTGTTCACCGTGTTTAATGTAGATGAAATCCTAATCATTTGGAATGATATAAGCATGATAATACGTGTTTTGTAATTTGCTTGTTCTATACCTTGAGATATGATCTCATGGATGCCTCTCATATCTTAATTTCGAAAATGTTCAGAAGCAAAGAGAAAAGGACATTGGAACCTTCACATTAGTGGTACACCTTGGACATATTCTATTTTAGGGAAAAATTCAAGGAAGGCTTCTTTCCCTTAAGATATGGTATTTATCTATCTAAAGGGATAACACCTCAAGAATTTGATGATGTGAATGGCAAAGCTACATGCCCTAGAGCTTAGCTATAGGAAGCTCTGTGTATGCTAGATGTGTACGAAAGCTAGATGTATGCCATGTAGTAAGAGTAGTAAATTGTTACTAATCCTACTATGGAGATAAAACACTTAATTGCAGTAATAACAATATCTTCAAAGATGACAAGACTTTTGAAATAGTGATCTCAAAGTCCCATCTTCAAGAACTTAAGTTTTTATAGCTAGTGATCTAAAAGGCCTTAATTGCAGTTGTCTTATAAGACATAAGACCGGGTCTTAGTCTTAGGAGACAGAGAACTCCAGAAACCAGGGTATTCTGATAAGGATAATAGAAATTACATATTGGTTGTAACGATTATTGAGTTGTAGGGTCAACGACACTATAACTGCTTCAAAATTGAGTAGTGGTTGCATAAGATGCAACATTCGCATTGGATGCGAGCATTGCTACTAGGAGTTACGCAAGTATCATAAAAGGACTTGACATAGTTTCTTGAAAACATAGTGACTAGTCAGCTAACCAAGTTATTTTTCTAAATGGCTTATGATTAGCACATGATTGTGGGTTTAAAGATTAGCCCGCTAATGGCTCTTTGGGCTAGTGGGAGATTATTAGACATCTGAGGAGCCACTTTCGTGATCTGTTGTCGATCTACTCTTGCTGATTCAGCCAAGCCACGATGATACTCTTTTTCATCAAACTATCGAGATATATAAGGCATCGACTATAGTCTAGTTAAAGCTGACTTGATCACGATTAGCAGAATACTGAGTCCTCGGTCGGACCATAGTTGCTTTTGGCGGATTGCTTACTACTAGGTTGAATCGGATGTCAACCTGTGGATGCACCATTTGTGACTATTGGACAAATTTCCTCTTTCATTTTTTTCTTGTTCTTTGCCATCACACCCATTCTGGGACAAGTTGGAAGAGGAATTCGAAATTCTGACGAGCTCACGACGAGCCATTATGCAATAAATGTTATTGCAAAATTCATTCCCTGATCTGAAATGAAGAATAATCAATTTGCATAATAGGCCCCTTAATACAATTAGGGTTATGTACCATGGATATCTTAATGATCATAAATCGTTGATTCAATTGTTAATTCATAGAGGCTGGTGCTTGGATGAATATCTAAAGAGTTAGACCGAGGACTCATCAAGCACCCGTCAAAATGATTATTAAGAGATAATCTCCATCCTGAGTAGGAGATGGCAATCCTTTCTCTAATGGGCTGATATCTAATTGACCTCTTGATATAGGTCCTTTACATCGGAATAGAGATTCAGAGGTGTTAGATAAGTTAGGTCAATGAGTTGACTTAACGAGATCGAGATAACCAAAGACCTATGTCGTATGCTATCACAATATAGGCATACATCATCTGACCAGAGACAGATGCGTTACTATATGTTTGAGTATGTACATTTGACAGACCGATAGGTTGATGGCCTAATCAAGGTCTATACACCAGCGTGTTGGTGTGCATACAAAGGCATATGTGTGATACGATCTCTCAACGGGATCATACATGTTCATTTACTAAACCGAAAGACATGAACTCACTCATGAGATATTGGGATCAAATCCGTGCACGGTCGTCTCGCTTTGGAAGCTTGACTGAATTTGGAGGTTTAATATATGCTTTTGGAAAGTATATGACGAATACCTAGGTATGATATATGCTTTTGGAAGGTATATGATCGATACCAACTCCCAATGATCAAATGAGAAACTTAATGTAAAAACCCTCATTGAAACAGTCTAAATAAGATCTAAAACTTCGGGTTTATTATAGGTCTTCAAGTATGCAGGATGTACATGTATTAGGAATACCTAAGGGTGATGTGATCATAAATGGTTGTATAACCATGACTTCCATTCCGAGGGAGTGATGAAACAGGTCTGGATTTTCGTGACTCCTCTCAGTAGAGAAGTAATCTAATCATGGTCCAAATGTTGGACAGTGATCTGAATGTGATTCGGATGCGATGAGAAGATTAGATTTACGGGTTTGATTTAATCAAACATCCGTGGGATGTTCCCGAGATCTGGATTTGAGATATGATCTAAATATCCAATTCACTATACGTGGAACACACAATCACCCTGTCCTTATCTCCAAGTATCCGTAGAGAAAGCGTATTATTCTTGAAAGAGTTCAAGGATAATTTCATTGTTGATAATGTGTCTGAGCATTAGAGAAAAATTGATAGTTAAATGTGATTTAATTATCATGAATAATATGAATTTGATTCATATTATTTGGCCATATAAGGAGAGTTATATAGGATAATTAAATGTGATTTAGTTATCAAAGATGTGAATAATGTGGATGTAATTTATGTTATTTGGACACATAAGAATAGAGATCTAAGATAATTATTATGATTTAATTATCAAGGATATGAACAATGTGGATAGCACTATCCATATTATTTGTATATATTATAAATGTGATTTATAATATTAGAGAGGTTATTATAAATTGTAACTACAAATTAATTATTGATATGAATTGGATTCACATTAGAAATTATATGGAAATACAATTTACATTTTATTTTGGATGTCTGAATATGATTCACAATCATTGAATGGTATGATTGCAATATTCACACAATTAATTTGGATTTATTTTTTGTGAATTAATTTACAACAAAAGTTGTTGTATGTATATATATATATATGAAGGATTAGTGTAGCCAACACCATCTGTTTAATAGATGATGGACGACCACCTTTGACTTGATCTCAAGGGTGGCTGTCTCCACCTCCTTTTTTTAGGAAGGTGGATGGCCTCCTTCCTAATCTTTCTATCCTAATTGATTTAGTTCAAATTAAATTATGTTGATTATCCAATATATTTAATTTAATCTAAATTAGTTGTTGTATTTTTACAATAAAATCATTGCCATTGAATAGAAACACAAATTAATCTCAACCATTGATTTTGTGTTTCACATGGATTGTGATCCATGGACTCCAAAAATACTATAAAAGAATAGGCAACCCTAGCTCTTCTCTTACATGACAACAAGTAAATAGCCTCTCTCTCTCTCCCTCTAATATTCTCTACACACGCCCTCTCTCTCCCTCCTTAGAGTGGTTGTCCACCTTAAACCCTAGAGAGTGTCGTCGTCATTGCCACGTCGTTACGCCGCCGCTTCGACCACTCGTGGATCTCCGTCTCCTTCGGTGCACTTCGCTCGTGAAGAAGACGTCGGATCTCGTGAGACGAGATCAGGAGATTCACCACATGGATCACCAACATGGATTGCGAGGAGCACGCGTTTTATCAATGTGCTCGCAAGCGTCTCCTCCGTTGGATCGGACTTGAGACAGGAGGTCTCTTCGTTTAGAGACTCGATCGCAACCAATCTTCAAGAGGTAACCCTAATACTCATTTGTGGTTTAGATGAAACGATCTGAGAATTGTTCTTAAATCATGCGGTTTGATCGTTTTATTTTTTTAAAATTCCGCTGCCCCGAGCAACTAGTGCGACTAGTCGCTCCCTATCGTATATGATGCGATCTTCATGCTTCCATGATGCACTTAACATTTCCTCCATAACCTTCAGGCTGTAGCCTGAGAACCGTTTCAAAGATGTCGTTTCAAGCTGAACGTAATTGACCTCCATGCTCCATCTTGAGGAGTGTTGAAATATAATTTTATCTTTTTCCTATTTTACTTATTTCTATTTCTTTTCATCTCTATTACGTAATTTGCTCATCATTCAAGAGTTCTCTATATAAGAGACACCCATGGTCTCGTGATAATCCAATTCAGTATTCTCTTTCCACATATACCACATGATAATTCAATTTAGTATTCTCTTTCCACATATACCAATGCAGACTACATTGTCCCAATGATGAGAAGTCTGCCATGAGGTATTGCATTTTTGTTGTCAAGAGCTTTTTGGCATGGAAGAGCAAGAACACAATGTGCATGTTTGATGCATAGAATCATATTGCCTGTGATGCAATATCGAATCATTCAATAGATATGGCATATACGACTGTTAAAGCCCCCGCGAGATTTGTTCTTAATATGCATATTGCCATCTTGTTTTTAATGGAGATGGTGTAATAACAAGTTTTTTGTTTATAGTTAATAAGCCTTGTTTGAAATGACAAAATGTGTCGGAACAGCTATTATACTAGAGATATGATCCTGAATTGTTATATTTGTGCTTCTCGTATTTTATGTTGAGATTCGCTTCTCGCAAGACCAGCTTTTTTGTTCTTCCTGGTTGAGTATGATGGATATATTTGCTCTAATTATAGGGGAAGAGCCAGATAGCGTTTTGGTTATTGCATTAATAGTTGTTTTGGTCTATATTTTAATATTCATAGTATGCAGTTGTACATGTAACTTCCCGTTTTGCATCTTTTATATAAATGTGTAGAGTTACATGATAAATCTTATACTTAAGACCTCGTGTTTCTTGTTATTTCAATTTCCATGGTCCTTTATCTGATTTGCATGCCTTATTTTCACCCCAGGACATCGATCTTTACATGAAAGAAGGCGAAACACCATCCTTTTTTGAGCTGTCTGAGAGAGCACTATTGCGGAGGGAGGTTGCAATCGGATTTGTGAAGAACAAGAAGAAGGTAACAGTGTTTTCTTCTGAATACCAGTTGTGTGTTACCGTAACACATGATACCAGTTTCCTTCTGAATTTTCTTTCTACAAAAACTAATTCTGAGCCAGCTTCTTCTACATGAAATAACCAGGTATTGAACCCCAAAGATAAATCACAACCTCTTTCTCTTCAAATGACCGACTCGCTTATTGTTATATCTGAATTGGAAGGAGAGCAGCCGATTGTGTTGTAAGAAAACATTGCAAATTGATGTTCCTTCGATGAACATGTCATTCTAAGATATTTCGGATGCACTAGAAGCTTATAGGCCATTAAACACTACCTTCATTTTGAAGCTGTGGGTACAGTGCAATGACCTCCTTAGAGAAGTCCTCGGATAAAGAATACGTAACAAAATATAGGCATGATGATGGATTGTATCTATGACTAAATGGCCTAGCATCAGCAATAGCATATGTAAATGCAATTTTGATGCCATTGCACTCCATGTAACAGTTTCTATCTTGATCATTCTCATCAACTGCCAAATTTAATTCTTTTATCCGTGCATTTTTTGACACAGGAAGATCATGCCCATTTGTACTACTCTCTCTTTGTGTCTGTGTTTGAGTTCTCCTTGATTAGATTTTGCATCTGTAGGCCTGATCGATACCTTTGTCTTAGAAATTAGATTCTGTGATAATCTTATCTAATAATCATTTGAATTTTGCGTTGTTATGCTGATCTTAGATGAAAAATATATCTTAACAAATTAGTAATTTGGTTGAGGAAAAAGTTTATATGCTTGGATGTCCCACTTTGTCGGGTTCATTGGATTAACTAGGAAACAATTTCATTTTGATGCAGGATCTTGTTGGGTGTGTGGAGATGCGTCGATAAGAAGTTTCCTTAATGAAACAATTATATCGTCGGAGGATTTGGTCTCCTACCCCTTTTCCCCTATCCCAACTACTACGCCAATGACGCTGCTCCTGTCCCTCTCCCGGCCATGACCATTGCTTCTCCTCTTTTCCCTGCCATGACACTTGAGCCTTGCTCCCAACACGTTGCCCCTCCCCTCGCCAAGACACCCGAGCCTACCTCATGCATGAGCCCAACTATTGACCGTTGCTCGTTCTCTTGTTGAGATATCCAAGCCAAGCCTTACCAAGTTTTATTAGGCTTGAGGCCTAATAAGACCATGATCATTCTTCTCCTCCTCTGAGGATTATTCTTGTGTAGATTTAATGTTTTAGTGAATATGGATCTGGATTTTTTAAATTTCATCTAACGAATATGAATAGAAATGTTTGAAATAAATATGTATATGTATATTAATTTTTTTATATTTATTGTAAGGCTTACAAATACATAAGTATAACAATATTATGAACCAATTTTTTCTTGTTCTCCCTCATAATTTCTCTATCTAGTGGTCTTTCATCGTTAAGGCTCTATTATTTAAAATTTATTTTTAATATTAAATATTTTAGGTATTAGACATGTTAGGAATGTTTATGATTCATAAATATATCATATTTGATTGTTTAAATATCCGCACAAGAAACATGAGTATTTGTTTTGCTTCTCTAAATTTGTATTTAAGGATATGAACCTTCAGTTTTATACATCGTCTGTAATCTGTTTAAGTATCCTATCCGAATTTCTAAACATGATATGTATGCTATATACCTACAATCGTGTATATATGTTTCCATATCTATTTACCGGCCTTTAGCTACAATGCGAAATTATGAACGTGCCTGTGATATAATGCCTTTAGTTAGTGGAAAGAATTCTTTCATGAACAAAAAAATATGATAGAAACCACCTTTTTGATATGTTGAAAAGTTTAGAAAATTTGAATTTGGAAGAAGTTTTTCACTAATTTTGTATCATGTAGATTCTCCTCATGTGCTATCAACGGATGTTGTTAGTATTGATATGCTTTGAATTCTAAATTAAATTATATAAATGGATTTTTTCTGTGTAATTGAATCTATTTTTCTTTGGAATCCCTTCGTAATGTGAGTACTATAAAAACTTCCATTTAGTATTCTTTATAATTTCTCTTCTCTGCATATACTGTAATCCATCGCTACAATCCGAGGATGTAACTCAATTAAGGATGAACCTCGTAACTCTGTGTGCACATGTGTTTGCTTGTTCGACTTGTGCTTGTCCGCTTCTGCTACTCGCAATAATTAGCTGCTACTTCACATGCTTAGCAGTTCCTTTTCTATTTAATTATATGGATATGTTTGTTTCTAGGATCAGTATGTATGGGAGTAACATATAAACTCCCTAGGATTACGACTTTTGGTATCCTCTATATTCTTCTTTCTTCACATAGTGAAAATTGATCGCCATTGCTTAAGGACATAACCTAGTTATGGGTGCACTTTGTAAATCCATGTGTCTTCATGCATGCTTGCTTGATCTTTTGTGTGTGTTCTGCTTTCGTGATTTGTAATAAATTAGTATCACAACATCAGGTCCCTTCGGGATCATCAAACAAGATGACATCACACAATCCAAAGATCGAAAAGCTCACAAGGATGGAAATATTCAGTCTATGGTAGATCAAGATAAGTACCCTACTGAAGTAACAGCACATCTAGCATCGTTGGTCCAGGAGCGGGGTGAAGGGACTTGAATCCTCCGAGTTAATGGTGCAGGAAGAGAAGGTACACTCAATGGTCATGTGTTCGATGGGTGAGATTATTATAGTGGTTACATTGTTGGTGGATTTAAGAAATGTAGATGTTAAGATTGAAGATGAAGAAGTTGCTTTGCTTTTCTTGGTTTCTCTCTCACTAATGTATGACAATTTTGTTCAGTTGTTTATTGTGGGAAGAGAAGTCATAACCCTACAAGAAGTTTGTGAGAGTCTGCATATATGTAAACTTCAGCATATGGTTATCGAGAAGCATGACTCTAACACTGCATATTGGGTTATGACTCATGAAAAAAGTTGTGCCACTTTAAGCTACATGAAGAAAGGAAAGTAGAAGTCCAAGTCAAAGAATCACGATTTTTAGGACATATACAATTACTGCAAGGAATCTCGTTATTAGAAGTAGGAGTGCCCAAAGAAGAAAGGGAACGCCACAGTTGCTATAGTGGCTTAGTGAGGCGCATATTCTAAAGATGTTTCAGTTGTCATTGTCATAAATTAGAAGACAACAGAGAACCCATGGATTCTTAATTGAGGTTGTTCTTACCATATTACTCTCAATGAAGATCAGTTCTATACCTATGAGAAGATAAATGGTGGAAACAATGTCATTGGAAATGATGCAACATATGAAATTGTAGGGTCAAGCCTGTGAAGATCAAGATGCATGATGGAGTGGTGAGGATTGTGACAAAAGTTCTCCATGTTAATGATATGAGACTGATCATGGATTAAGTAGGAGCCCCTACAATTATTGTGTTTACCACAACAAGGTTGAGGAGGGGTCCTTCATCTATCTGAATTGTATATCAGCATGTTGATTGTTGCCGAAAAGAGTGAGACAGATGATCTGAAGAAGCTCTTTAGTTCAGAGTTTGATACGAAGGACCTTGGTGCACCGAAGAAGATTTTATTGATGAAGATCTACAGGGATTACTTAGCCATTGCTTGTCCCTGAGCAATTAAATATTTAAGAGCATAACTTCAGTTAAAATCCCCAACTGTGGAGGCCGCAAGTTTTAGGTGACTCTATAACTCTAAGTCACTATCAATTCCTACCCAAAAGGAACTCAACTTCTCTGATTTTTCAGAATCTCCACAAGTATATATAATCTAACAAGTGTGACAATAAGTGTTGATCATAGCTTCAAATGTACAATCTTTTTTTCTCCCAAGATCCTAGTCTAAGAGGCTAGTTTAGGAACCCAAACCTTGTCTATAGTTTCACAGCCAGGTTTCACCTCAATCCTTCGTCTCTTTAGTTGGCGAACTCAAAAATGTGAATATGGAAGGCCATTTATGGATCAAATAGGAGTTTATCTTATTCTTCTATCCTATCAATGGACAATGGAATCACTTGGGTGCCAAAACACCCACTTGTATTTTTTTTGGTGTAGATCAATATGTCCATCAAGAAAGTCTAACTATCTACACTTTTTTTCTGGGATGCACCTCGGTGTACCTTTTGTGAGTACCTAATGTATACTTCTACACCCATGCTTGTAGAATTTATGGTGCATGACCCTTTTTTGTGCTCTCACAACCCTTATTTGGTGGCATAATAGCATTTGAAAGAGGCGATATTATGGCCTACTTCTGCTTGGTCCAAGTGGACTCTCAAAATGTTAGGAGCACTCGCTAGTTGTTCTCAAGCTCGTTTTTATGGAAGTTTTATAGAATTTTTAGCTTTTTCTGTCATGACATAATATGGGCTTGCTAGATCCTCATCTCTTACCAATTTGGTGCATATTGATCCATAAATTATTAGCTTTTTACACACACTACCACCTAGGTCAAATCGAGGTGGTACATGGATCCTTGTCCCACATTGGCTATGGGTTGATACTCAGGGTTCATGAGGTAATTCCTGCCTCCTTTCTATCCTCAAGTGTCATAAAATCAAGTCCCAACCTAAGTTATCAATTCCCAGCGCCATAGGAAAGATGGTGACTCATGATGAGAAGTATGTAGTTGTGTATGTGTGTGCAAGTCATATTGTTTTAAACATAAAGATTCTACATGCAATATAGAATATATACCTTCAAACTGTGAAGTTTGATTAATTAATTCGTAGGACCCTAATGAATAAGAGTGATGGGACTCAGAGTCAAGAGTTACTCCAAATTGAGTAGCCTGATACGCAAGTCTTGTGTGAAGTGTGTGTTGGGGGATAAAACCTTAGTTCAAATTTTGTTTATTTTCAAAGATATTTTTTATTTTTTATTTTTGTGTTTTTCTAATTTCAAATTTTGTTATACCCCTCAATTTTGACAAAAAATACAAAACTAGATAATATGAACACATTTTACAGCATTTATACATACTTGTACAATTTTTACAAATTTTTATGTGGGTTACAAATTATACATATTTTGCAACTCTTTTACATATTATATATATTTTACAAATGATTAAATATTTCCCAATATTTATTTATAAACCAGTGAAAAGTACAAGATATGGGTAAATTATATATTACATATATACATCCCCTATACTTAGCTTGTGATATGTCCTCATGGCACTAAGTGACAAAAAACATTGCTCGTACTAAGCATAAATGAACGAAAAGAATAGAAGTCAATCGACCCTCGTAAACTTAGGTTTTTAAAGGACTAGATATAGAAGAAGACAAAAATGAGGCTGTCGAGGGCAATGTATGAATGAGTAAAGGAACATGGGCATATGCTCTCCTATACATAGATTCCGATTAGCCTAAGAATGAAAGAGTAGGGGTGGGGGTCATATGAGATCTGGAGAATGTACAAAGGGAAAGGAACATGAATCTTCTCAGATGATGTTGATGGCTCGAGAACAATGTTGCAAGGTCTGATGCGAGGCTATAGGTGTGTCTTCTAAATCCGTCTCTGACGAATCTCCATTTCAACACCTTTATTCTTTCATTTGTCATTTTAACCCTAGCTAAATGCATGTAAACATGATTATTTTGCATAAATTAACATTCATTATTTATTGTATAATTATTGTATAAAATACATTGTTTAAAGCCAAAATAAGAGAATAAAGAAAAGAAATGAAAAAGAAATAAAATACCAAAAGTATTTTATGGCTCTAAACCCCTAGACCTAGGTATCTCGATGACTGGTCGACAAGGAATAGAGTAGGGGGAGATAATGGTCAAATATACAATAAAACCCTTATTATTTATTATATTGCAATTTTGGGGCCCATTTTATTGTTTATTACTTATATCTAAATAAAGAAACTTTGTACATGAAAGTTGTAGATAAAAATATATAGAAAAATACAAAATTAATTTCACACAAAAATAACATACAATATATTTTTGATACTCTGAATAAAAAGCCAAAACTCAAACTTCCCACGTCCATATCTTTTCCATAAAAACTCAAAATGTATCAAAATCACTTTGAATTGTATATAAATTTTATTAGCTATTTAATGAAGGTAGTTTCATTTAATTTGGAGTTAAGTTGCAAAAGTTAGGTTTGGGACGCTATTGTATTATATACTTGAATAAAATATTTATTTTATTTCTTATTTATAATTTTTATAATTTTTTATTTTTATAATTTTGTAAATATTATATAATATATGTACATATCTAAAATAGAATAAAACCATAAAGAAAACTATAAAATAACATTGTATATAAAAATAAATAGATGAATATACAATACTTATACCTATATAATATATCTCTATTTATTTAAGTGTACAAAATACATCAACAAAATAAAAGAAAAATTATTTATGTATATAAAAATAAGTTATAAATATATAAATTATTTATATAGAATAATAAAATATAAAATACAAAATAAAAACAAAGTATACCTAACATATGTAAATATACCTATAAATAAACCCTTAAAAAGCAACATGTATAAATTAACTCATAAAAATAAATAAAAAACAATAAAAAATACTATAGAGAAAATAATACACTTCTTATTTTATAACCTAAAATAAATAAATTCATTTACTATTTTATTTCTTATTATTTCCTATTTTCACTATGTTTTGTCTTGTAGCAGCCTGAGGTGGACCAATCACAACCCACCAGTTGTTGACCCCAGGTCAACAATCCCCTCTCTTCCTCGAGTCGCTAGAATGTCAGGGCCCGAGATTTCACCATTTTTCTCGCTTGAGCTCATGATACTCTAGCAGGTGTGATCTGCGTTTCACAGAGATTGAACATCCTCAAATCACACCCTAGCCAAAGATCGCATCGCGAGACCTCGATTCGGCCGCAATCCTTTGATCAATAAGGGCCATTACCATGTCTATAAATAAAACCCACCCTTTGCTCAAATTTGATCCCTCTTTGAGCTCTATTCTTGCTCCAGCCAGTGTTTGTGTGTGTATCTTGTTACAGAGGTGCATCCCAGTGGCGTTGGAGTGCAGCAGGAGGAGGAGAGGAGGTCCAGGCGGAGCTCCGACAACGCCTCTGCTCCCTAATCGTCCATCATGTATGAGATGTGCCTTTTCAATTCCTATGTAGATTTTCTTATCGTCTTTTCAATTCCATATTTAGTTTAGTAATTATATTAGTAGATTAGCGTAAAATTTCAATCTTTGATCGATGTAGCTCTCTGCTCGGGTCGTGTTTCACAATAAACCTGACTTGTTCTGCCGCCCATTTCGCCCTCATCTAGCTCCCCTTCATCTTCTCCACATAAAAATCAATTTACCTCTTGATTCTGCACGAATCGATTTTGATCCGTGCTCCTCCGCGCCATTCATCGAAGCACCTCTGCCCCTCACCTTTTCACCACCGATCTCCACCCAATAGCGACCAAGACTTTCTCCTGTGCTTCGCTAGTATTTCTTGCTTTTATGAATATCTTGAAGGGGGACACTGACCCCATTCGATTGGAAGAACAACCCCATGTGCCCTTGTGCTTCCTCGGGCTCCAAATCCGCCACCACCGGGGTCTGGACTATTTTGAAGGTGCCATCGACTGAGGACACCCTCCCCGGGCGTGCAGAGCACTCCAGCATTGAAGAAGGAGCTCGAGGGTGAGAAGAATCAAGATTCAAAGTTCAGGGAAGGCTAGTTCTTCCATGTTCTTCGTGACAAGCAGTAACCGTTAGATATTGGGAGGAGCCCCAGATTGATTGAGCGATGTCGGATCTTCGTAGCCTCAACCGTCGGATCCTCGTGTGGGATCTAATCATGGACGTCGCAACCCAACCATTACCGTGAGTTGTGCATGCGATACGCATCGAGTGGAACGATCTAGACCGCACGATAACATGCCTTACGGGGAAAATTACATACCCTCCCCACATTTTTATTTGTTTTAGACTAATCATGTAAATATAGTTTGTAATATAAATAAATGTGTCAAAATTGTAATGAGACCCTTGGATATTTTGCACATTGTGTAAGGGTTCAGTCCAGCTCAGTGCACGTGTCGTCCCACATGAGCTGGGCATTTTGCATGTATACCCTTGAGGATTTTTGTATTTATGATTAGTATTTAAATTTTAAATATCAATTATTTTTTGGGAAGTCTGCGTATATCGCCCTACCTTATCTTTAATTGCAAATATGCCCCTGCTAGTCCATATTTTTTTGTGCTTGATTTTTATTTATTAAGAATATAAAACATGCTCCAAAAGTTGTGCAAAAATTGGGTAATATGCCTGCTAACATATAATTTCATGCTGTAATTTTTTATTTGCATTTTTGCTTTTTATCGATTTATTAAAAATCAAGTTGAGCCATTTTTGTCCATGTTTAGCTTTAAAAATATCAAAAAAATATAAATCCTTTTTAAAAAATTCAAAAAAATTATATGTTGCCTATTACAGTATTGTAGAACTCTAGATCAAAAATATCTAAAAATGGAAAAAGTAAATGATAAGAAATTAACCTCCAAAATCCAGCAAAAATATAAAAGTTCTTCAAAAAATCCAAAAATATTTATGTCTCTTAAGGAATTTTGGACTTATTTTATATTTTAATACCTTAAAACATTCGACCTTTTTATTTAATCCCAGTTATAGGATACCTTTGACTTTAAAAATATCAGAAAAATTACAAAATAGTAAAAAAATGAAAAACACAAAAATATCTGATTCTAAAATTTTTGGTTCTTTTTAGTTATATTTATAGTCATAATACCATATCTTGTATTTAATATCTATATATCTCTATATATATTCTATATTATTACTAAATATTATAAATACCCTTTAACTATTTTTAAAACTTAAAAAATATATAAAAAGGACTGCACCTAAGGATATTTCTTTTATTTTTGAACATTTATTTTTAATATATATATATATATTATACTTTATTTCATATATACATTATCATATGTATGTATATACCCTTATGTGTATATCTACCTACATAAATGTAACAACATATTAGAAGAAAAAAGAAATAAAAAAAACATATATATTTATTTATATGTATATATAATATAAAAACTATAAAAGAAAAATCAAATAAAAATTTAAAAATAAAATACCCTCGTAAAAAAGAGATTGATGTACATAATTCTTTCTGATTAGCAATAATCATTAGGCTACCATTATTTGCTCTCTGTGGTTAAACCTCTACACACTTGCATTTTATACTATTTTAGAGTATAATAAATTGTTATCCACATTTTTTATTATTGATTAATTCATTATATGTTACGGGTACTAGTTGATTTACATGGTTTTCCCTGTGGGTCGCCTCAGCGACACTTTGTCTTCGCGTTCTATGAGGACAATTTTTAGACCAGCATGGTAAACCTCATGCTAATCAAATGGCGTCATTACCAGGGATCAACGTATTGTAGCCTAATTTGTACATAATTGTTTATTATTTTGCTTGTACATACTTTGGTTAATTTTTCTTGTTTGTGCATGTTTATAACTCTTTTTTATTTGTATAAATTATTTGATTAATTGTGATAATATTTCTCTTATTGTGTTTTATGCGAGGGCCAGCTACGTGAGGACAACTTCTTAGGGGGTTGAACAACCGAGCTATGTTGAAACTGGTCTTCTTACCATGACCAGTTGGAGAGGCAACAAGCATAGCAAGGAAGGCCACTTAGCATAGCTTGTAGTTTAGAATTTTATTTTATCTTGGTGAGATAGATATTCATTTATTCATTATTATTTATAATAATACTTGGACACTACTCTACTTAACGAGGTCCATTTCCCAGGTGATTGTTCACCTACGGGCCTCATCGTGGTTTTCTTGAGTTTTCATCGCTTTGTTTTTTTTTGTTTCCTGATGTTTTGAGTTTTCCGCTTTTCTTTTTATTTGATTTGTGTGCATGGAGCCCCTAGACTTTAGGATTACTTGACTCAGTAATTAGGTCCAAACCCTAATAAGAGTTCTGTACCTATAGTTTCTTACGTTTAGATCTAGACAAATTAATAACTATTAGTTATTTGGACTGAGACCCATGCACTGAGGGAGCCACCATACAATGCTAGAAGGACCCGTTGTGGTGGGCACCGAGATGTCTTGAAGACCGGACTCTAGGGTTTATTTCTAAATAATTAACATATGATTCTTTCGGACTAGTAATAGCTACTGTTTAGGGTGATTTTATCGATTGCATCACCATGTATATAGTTTTAAAAATTATTTTTTGCATACCACATGGAGAGAGAGTTGGGAAGCATTGTAAGTCCTCTAACTCTGCATGCATCATTAGATTCTATGATGAGATTTCCATCATTGAATAAACTTGCACAACTTTTTCGTTATCTCTCTTTGATTTTGAGCACCTAGCACTTCATTGAAATTTTACAATATCATTAGGCACTTGTATGCAAAATATCAAAAAAAGGTGAAAACCAAAAATCTAAAACAAAGGCACTGCTAAATAAACTTTTACCTTAATTAAAATCTGTAATGAAATTCATTACTTTGGGTTCTTAAAGCACTCATTGTTTTCAGGTACCTTAGGAGGGGACCAAAACCCCTCCCATGAGCGAGGCACGACCCACTAAGAATTAGATCCAGAAACCCAGTCTATAACTACCTTGTGTATTGCCTGAATTTTCGAAGTATTGGTGCTTCTATCATACGTATTCGAGTAGGACCTTGTCATTGATGGTGTGCTAGCCTTGTGTGGAACATCGACTTGGTCCAAAGTATTGAGCTTAGACCATGCCCTCACATGTATGTTTGTCTCATTGGTTTGCATCCGAGTAGGTCCTTGCATGCTCATGGGTGATTCCGTTGTGAGAAAGGTCTGAAGTAAGGGTTCTGTCTACCGGCTTCCTCCTTCTTAATTTTTGGCTGAGTAGAGATCCGGGAAGGGTTACCACGACCTCAAAAAGTGCAGACTACAAGTTACAAAGGAGGAGGACAAGTACATCATACTTTTCCAACAGTACTCTCGCTCTTATAGGGTTAGCATTTAAGGTCTTGCTAAAAGATATGCTTGAAATAACAATTCTAAAATTGAAAAGATAAAAATATGATCTTTTACGGCTTCACATGTGTTGAGTTGGTGAAACCAATTTTGTATTGTGTTTGTATGGATCTAGATTAAGGTTCAAAGATCAAGTCCCATGCATTTGCGCAAAATTTTGTCTATGTCTCCTCTTGCTCCCATGCTTGCTTTGAGCCTTTCTACTGTTTTGCACTACCTTTATTCCTTGTTGAACATCGTATGTTTCTTCCTATATCATTCTTCCTTTCCTTCTATGATGTTGATCCATGGATGGTTTAGTCGGGACTTCTCTGGCACCTTCATCGATTCCATGGACTTGGCATCGTCTATAATCGGAGGTGATTCCCCAGAAGCCGGTTCGGACCTTGCGAGCCGATCTCCAGACTCCTCATCTTCTTTCCACTCTCCTTCTATTTCTTAATAAGCTAGGACCACTCTTGTCCCATGTCTACCTATTGCGAATGGAGATCGATTTCAGTCTACATCTCTTACTCCATTCACGACTGTCTGGGATTGACCCTAATCCTAGATTCCCTACTACAGTTGGCATTTAGTTTCACAAGTGGTCTCATTGGGATTCTCTTACATTGTAGATAGAAGCCAATCCCAATCCTGGATCCCAGTCTTAAATTCATCTCCTCGGACTCAAACCTTGAGATGGCTCCTCCTGGCAGAAAGAGAAAAGGCTCGGGACAACCGCTGTCCAAGATAGAGTAGGGCCCAATGCCTGACCAGAACTAGGTAAACGCTCAATTGATGGCTTTCATTCAAGCTATCCAACAACAACCGATGAAACAAGCTCTCGCACAGACTGCATTCCAATATATGCTGAACAATTTGTGGAACGAACCTAGAGGAGGAGGAGGGGAAGATATGAGGGACCACCCCATAATGACCAAGAAGAAGAAGAGCCAAGGAATGGGAACCCCAAATCGATACTGAAAGAAACTTACAATCCTAGGGACAACCAGATGACTGAGAGGATTCGCATCCCTCCACTCCATACTCACTTTGATATGAAACCACAATTCCTTTCTCTCCTACCCACTTTTCACGGGAACACCAACAATGAACCATACATTCTCCTGTAGCAGTTCTCTCACATATGCAAAACTACACACTACCCTAACATCCCGTTAGGTGTATTTAAGATGACTGCATTCCCCATCAATCTCCAAGATAATGCCCTTTACTAGGTCAGCCATATGGGGAATGTCGTGATGACCTAGGAGAAACTGAAGTCTATGTTCCTTCACAAGTTCTACCCCTCTCGGTCGGCTCAACCAGATGCGATCCAGAATTATCAACTTCTCTCAGGATACCCTCGAGTCCATCATGAAGCCAGGGAATGAATCATTGATCTGCAGGAGAAGTGCTCCCGCCACGAGATACTGAAGACCAGTTTGGTCCAGCACTTCTTCGGGATGTGAATGTTGAGAGCCAGAGATTAGTCGACGCTGCTTGTGGGGGATCCCACTTTAACAAAGATGAAGATGTAGTCTGACAGATCTTTAATGAAATGGTCGTGGGAGAGGCTGCAATCTATTCATCATGTGCATATCAGAGACAACACCAGGTCCTCCAGAAGCCAGTGCACATGGTAGTTTCTCGCGAGGCAGAGAGAGATGAGAGCTCCAACCTCCGCATCATTGGGGGCATCTCTCAAATGTTGATATTATTGAGAAATGGTCACAGGATCTGGAGGAATTAGTTGTGATCGAGCAACGATGGTAAGCACCATCAGCACATGCCTATCTGTGACTCCACCGCCTGAGACTACTGCTGAGAAGAAGGACGTGGCATCACAACTACCGTAGCCGGAAGTTCAACATGTGTACTACATGCAGACTCCCGACCAGGCACCGCAACAATAGCAGTTGGTGGTCTACCAATCAGAGCCCTTGTCTTCCTATGATCCATTCTCTCCTTCACCGCCTCTCATTCAAGAGGTGAACATCGTATGGTCGAACAACACACAACTGGCCCGTCAAAGCAGACCTCAGCAGGGCTAGCCTGTAAATTCTCACCCATTCCCTTAACATCAAGGAGGGAGATTTGCTCAGTCTCAACCTCATTATCAATACCACTTGTCTCCACAATTCAAGAACAATTGGATACATACTCATCAATACTTGCATCCGCCCTACTTCCAACATCAGCCCTACCATCAGTACGCGACTGCACCTCACCACCAGTATCCTCCTCCCTACCAGCATCAATATAGCTTCCTCAACCTCAACAACAATACCAACATCACCCATCTCAGCCTCTACACCACCGGCCACAGTATGAGCAACAAGTTGAACCGTCCAAGGTAGTTTTAGTGACCTGACCCTCAATTGCCTGACCCAGTTAGTAAAGGGCCTCGTAGGGATGACAAAGAAGCTTGTCGACCTTATGGCCATGAAAACTCTAATTCCGGCTCAGGTTGAAGCCAACCACAATAATTTTAAGAAAAAATAGCAGGTAGAATGTGAAGTCCTATCTATGCCTATAGTGTCAGATGATTTTGTTGTGTCTAATTTGTTACAGTCAAGAGCGGTAGGACCTTGACTCCATCTGTCAGTACCAACGGAAAGAATAAAGCTTCATCAGGTGAATTGACATCTTCTGCATCAGTTGTGCCAACTACAAGTTCGGATGAGGAAGAAGGAGGAGGAGCCATGCCAACTGCCAACCACCACCATCTCCAATAAAAAGAATAAAAAATCAGAAAAATTAAAAAAGACCAAAAAGATGATCATGGTTGAAGTGAAGTCATGCCAGCTATGGATAAGCAAGCCATAACAACCCATCCAGTGCCAGACGACGGAGCAGAGACCGAAGTTTTTCTTATCCACCTTCACCAGCAACAGTACCATCATTTCCAGAATGTACACCTTTTAGTAGTCCGGTTGAACATAATATTGTGGACAAGAATTCTGAGGTAAAAAAGAATAGTATTTATTATTTTAGTTCTATAAATATTCCTTTTCCTGATGCAATTAAAAAATTCAAAAAAATTACAAAACAAAAATTGCATTATTGACGATCCGGAAATTCGGCCCTCTAATAGTGTTGAATTAACACTTAAGATGTCATTGCAGTCAGGCCAAACGAGGTTCATCAAAAGACCATCTAATTTAGATATGTCAAGGAAATCAGATGGTCATCATATTTTTTACTTGGCGAGAAACCAATGTCGAACATAGGGACACGAGCCTTTCTCGTATTATCCAAATTTTTATTCATTAACTAAGTGTTGAGTTAGAGCATAATAAGTCAAATAATGCATGGGGACAAGGACAAGACAATGCAACATGCACATACAAACATGCATTTTTTTTTATTTTAATAAATGCAATGAAGGATATAGAGACTAGATGGGAGCAGTACTTCCATAAACTTTTCATTGGAGAAAGAAATAGAGAGATCACTTTGGGTGATCTAGCTAGCAGTGAAAGTTACTTGAATCGTGCATGCTATAGACGAATACAAAGAAAAGAAGTAGAGGAGGCTTTGAAGGTTATGAGACCTGGGAAAGGTGTTGGACCGGATGACATCCCTGTAGAAGTATGGAATGTTTTAGGTGAGCGTGGTTTGACTTGGCTTACGAATCTATTCAATGTTATTTGGCGAAGCAAGAAAATGCCTGAAGATTGGAGGAGGAGTATCGTGGTGCCTCTTTATAAGAACAAAGGAGACATTCAAAATTGTTCAAATTACAGAGGTATCAAGCTGATGAGTCACACTATGAAAATTTGGGAACGTGTGATCGAAAGAAGGTTGAGGCAAGTTTCCCAAGTAAAAGAAAATCAATTCGGATTCATGCCAGGTCGCTCAACTATTGAAGCCATCCATTTGCTGAGGAGAACAATGGAGATTTATAGAGCTAAAAGGAAGAATCTTCATATGATCTTTATTGATTTGGAGAAGGCTTATGATTCCGTCCCACGAGAGATACTATGGAGAGTTTTGGAGAAGAGACAAGTACCTGTCCTATACATTAATCTCATAAAGGATATGTATGATAGGGCTTTATCTTGTGTAAGGACCCCGACGGGGAAGACTGACTATTTTGATATCAACATTGGTTTACATTAAGGTTCAGCTTTAAGTCCATTTCTTTTTACTTTGATTATGGACGAGTTGACAAGTCACATTCAGGATGAGTTACCTTGGTGTATGTTATTTGCTGATGATATTGTGCTTATTGACGAGACTAGAGATGGAGTAAATGAGAAGCTTGAGGTTTGGAGACATGCATTAGAGACTAAAGGTTTTCGTATAAGTAGGGCTAAGACGGAATATATGGAATGCACCTTTGATGGAAGCAATGGTGAAGGAATCGAGGTTAAGATTGGTGACGATAACATTCAGAAGAGAGATTCTTTTAGATATCTGGGATCTATTTTGCAACATGATGGGGAAATTGATAGAGATATTACTAATAGAATAAATGTAGGATGGCTAAAGTGGAGAGGAGACTTCGCTGTTCTCTGTGATAAGAAAATTCCTTTAAAAATTAAAGGAAAGTTTTACAAAGCATCCGTGAGACCTGCTATGCTTTATGGTTCTGAATGTTGGCCTGTGAACCATAGACATGTGCAGAGAATGGCTGTAGCAGAAATGAAAATGCTAAGATGGATGTGTGGACATACACGTAAAGATCGGATTCGGAATGATGCAATCAGAAAGAAAGTTGGTGTAGCTCCGATCGAGGATAAGATGCGAGAAAACCGCTTAAGATGGTTTGGTCATTTGCAAAGAAGGTTAACTGATGCACCGGTTAGGAGATGCGAGTGTTGGGATGTTGAGCCGGCTAAGAGAGGACGAGGACGGCCCAAGAAGTGTTGGAAAGAGACTATACGAAGGATCTTAGTTTTTTGGATATAAGTCCGAGATTGACCCAAGATAGATCTGAATGGAGGCGAAAAATCCATGTAGCCGACCCTACTTAATTGTGGGAAAAGGCTTTGTTGTTGTTGTTGTTGTAATAAATGCAATGAAATGCAGCACAAATAATATGCCCTAGATCAGATGATGAGCAAATTTAATAATGAGTCAATTTTTGATTTAATTTAGATGACAAATGTGATTGACAAATTGAACAAGGCATAGGTTAAGTAATAAGAGACACATGGATATCAAAATGATACAACAAAATTTATGTGTCCAAAATAAGAAATGATCATGCCATTAGAAGGTTCGTCAAACATGCTTTAAAATGAAACTGAAATCAACTAAATCGAAATTATAATGCTCAAAATATGCATGAAAGAAGATAAGGGCATAACTGAAAGAAAACATGAAATAAAATTACAAATAGGTCTCTGGGAGGGACTAAATTGCAATAAAAGTAAGCGTGAGGCCTTCCCTGTAAATAACCCACACACGCGGGGGCATGTTTGCAATTATTGAAACTTGCAAGGGCAAACATGCAAATAACCCCAGGCTCGCGTGGTCGACACGTGAGTAGGTCCTATATGCAAATTATGAAACGTCGGAGGGCCTATGTGAAAATTTCCCAAAAGACACGTGCTGTGCACGTGCTCTCTAGGCTCAGAGGCTTGGTGCTGCTCCGGCTAGGCTCGGAGGAGGCTCGGAACTTCAGACAGGTTCGGTGTAGGCTCGGTGCGGAGGCTCGGTGTTGATCTTGAAATGCCACGTGGATGAATGTGAGCCATCCGATCTTGTAGATCGGATGGCTGTTGTACTCTACTGAGGGAATGACGTGGCTTCCTCCGTGCCGTTGGATGAATGCCTGAGAGGGAGAATCCAACAATGCCTGTGCCTCCTTCCTCATCTGCGGCTGGCGGCGGGATCAGGACTCCGTCGAAGGATCTCCTCCTCCGCCGTTCGTTCTCGGACAAGGTGGACCTCCCCGAAGCTCCCCGCGAAGTATGTCGAGGAAGCTGAGAGTGAGGGGAAGGTGCCGGACCTCCGGGGTCTGGCCATCGAAGCTCTAATGACGGCGTCGAGAATAACAAAGTTGGCTCCGACTACTCTCCAGCCATTGAAGGAATTTTATGACCTGCAGAATTAGTCCATAGCCAAAGCGTTTTGCAAATGACAAGGATGCGAGGATGAATGAAGTGGAGGGCTCTTATGAACGGAGAAGGCGGCAACCTTGAGCTCCTCCGCCGTGGAGGGCGGAGATGGTCGGAGGTGATCTGGGGTTGTGTAGGGAGGTAGAGAGATCGGGAGCGTGCGCGTGGAAGGGGGTTGTGAGGCCAAGCTCGGGGGGTGAATGGTAAAGGTCGAACAGGGGTGTGAAGACCTAATTAATTAAGCAAAATTAGAAGAAAGTTCGGAGGAAAAGTTTAAGGCATTTACCTGGTCAGCAATGGAGGTCATGGTCTGTGCTTGAGCTCCGAGGGGAGCTCGGGTCATCGCTGGACTCCGGCGACCCCTCAGAGCAGCTAGGCGAGGCTTGGGCCATCGCGTACCTGGCGGTGATCACCAGGGGTCAACACCGGAGGCTTAAGTCATCATCGCTCGATCTCTCCACCTCCCCCTGCCATAGCGAGGTGGAGGAGAGCTGGGCTTTGCCCCGCGTAAAGGTAAACAAGTGTGAACGAGGGAGGAGATGGCGTATTTGAAGGTGGGAGTGAGGCAGTTCTGACGAGTAAGATCGTGGGTTGCGAGGGAGATATGGAGCGATTGGAGAAGCTTAGTGGAGTGCGTGAAGGCTCGCGAGGGTGAGGGAAGATGGGAGAACGTGGTGAGGCGGTTAGCGAGAGAGGAGATAGCCGAAGGAGATGGAGAAAATAAGAAGGGCGACGTGTGTTTGCGGGGTGGAGAACATGTGAGAGATGGGGAGCTGGAGGTTGACGACGATACCCTAGCCGTTGGATCGTGAGATCCAACGGCTGTCAGTCGAGCGCTAACATGTGGTAGGGATGCGGTCCAAGGCGTTCCGATCGAAAGGTCGAGGATGGCGCCACGTGTCGCTCTCGCAGACAAGCGGAGGCGGTCGGCCGAGATTGCTTCTGGAGGATGATCGAAGGGCTAGAAAATGTATGTGGGAATAGCGGCTGAGATGGCTGGATGAAGGCTCAATCGCATGGCGCAAAAGGTGCCACGTGGCGGGTTCTGGATGATGCACTAGCGGGTGGTGAGGATGGATTTAGGGGACAGATCGAACGGCAGGGGATCAAGCGTAGCGTGGCGATCATCTAACCACTAGATCAAGAAGAGATCCAACAGCCCTGGGCGAGGGCGGATGAGACAAAGAGGCCGGGCCACATGGCTCAACCAGAAAGGGCCACGTGGCCCAATCAGATTATTCAAAGAAAGAAATTGCAAAATGAAGGGTCAAAAGGCTGAATTTGAGAAAACTCAAAACATGAAAGTTGTAGATCTCGATGAGATCTACAAGTTTTATGTTGACTAAAAATGGAAACGAGGTCAACTGAAGACACAAAATATTTTTGAGGGTATTTTTAAGGCTAAATATACCATGGATTTTAATTTTGTGATTTTTTTGTGATTTTTAATTTATTCAAGACTCTGATAATTACAAGATACTATCTTGTTTTTATTGACACAATTTTAAGAAAGGGGGTTAATAATGGAAAATTAAGATAATGAAATCGAGTTTCATCAATTATCTAACGCAAATGTTGTGGATATTCTTGATAACCGTCGAATTGACTTTACTAAAAGCCATGGAATACTTGCTCGCTGTTGAGAAGGGCTTGAAGGAGGCATGTGCAAACAAGCGTCGATCAAACCACAAAAACAGACGTCATCGAGTTTAGAAGCATGTCCTCACCATGGCTAAAATTGAAGCCATCGGCAATCTCCTGAAGAAGAAGCATGAGAAAGGAGTACCTTTGATTATATGCAAGATCTTTGACCAAGATTTCGAGTGAACTCTATTTGACAGAGGCTCTTCAATCAACCTTATGCCCGCCTCACTGCTCACTAAATTTGGGTTAGGACCACTCAAGCCAACAAGCATGATCCTTCGGTTCGCTAATAGATCAGTAAAGAGACCCGAGGGTTTATTGGAGGATGTTGTTGTAATAGTACAAGACATGCAATTTCTTGTCAATTTTATAGTTCTTGACATGGACTCTCCTGCACCATTGCTCTTGATCTTGATTATTCTTGGTCGGCCCTTCATGTGCACTACAGAGGTCGTGGTTGATTATGGGTTTGGGAAGATCACGTTCTGCTCAAGCAGTGACAAAGTGACGATAGATTTGGTCAGTGAGCCGAAAGTCGTATCTGAAGAAATCCATGATGCACTGCCTGAAGCAAATTGTGACTTTATTGCAGAAATCAGGGATACAGAACTCTCTTTAGATGACACATGGACCCCAGAAATCCTATCTCCCGAAGAGGACCTGGATAGCATAGTCGATACATGCTCCGAAGTCAACAGGGAAACATATTCTTACTTGCTGATGGAAATTTTTGAGGTAAAGATTCATGTCAGTATGAATAAGAGGAATTCATTGACAATTTATTCAGCACATTATCAGCAGTGCCACAAGTGATCGAGGTGAGCAGTACCTCCATAATCATGGTTGATCATCCACCTACCAATTCAGTTTCTGAAGTGACTGAGAGGCAGGATCGATCGGAACTAGAATTAAAGCCACTTCCGACATGCTTCAAGTATGCATTCCTTGCATGTGCTGCCAACATGTATCCGATCATCATCACCAATAGACTAACCTCGGATCAGGAATCTCGTCTGCTCGAGGTTTCTAGAGAAAAACCGCAAGGCACTTGGTTGGCATGTATCAAACCTCCAAGCGATAAATCCTACTCTATGCTCACACCATATTTATTTGGAAGAAGATGCCAAGATGTCCCAAGAATTTTAGAGAAGGATGAACCCTAACTTGCGGGACGTCGTCATGAAAGAAATCATCAAATGGTGTGATGCATGGTTTATTTATCCCATCTCCGACTCAAAACGGGTGAGCCCTCTACATGTAGTTCCAAAGAAATCTGGGCTCACCGTGGTTACAAATGAAAGAGGAGAGGATATTTCAACTCGGGTACTAACATCCTGGCAAATGTGTGTTGAGTACCGCAACCTTAATGTTGCAACAAAGTAGGACCACTTTCCCTTGCCATTTTTTGATCAAGTTATGGAGTGATTGGTCGGCAAGGAGTTCTTCTGCTTTTTGAATGGGTACTTTAGGTACAACCAAGTGGCAATCGCCCCAGAGGACCAAGAGAAGACTACCTCCACTTGCTCGTTCGATAGATATGCTTTCAGGAGAATGCCCTTTGGTTTGTCCAATGCACCTGCCACATTCCAAAGGTGCATGCTTGCAATCTTCACTGATATGGTTGGTAATTTTCTCGAGGTGTTTATGGATGACTTCTCCATCTATGGTAATAGCTTTGATTCTTGTCTTCAACACATAGACATATTACTTCAAAAATGTCGAGAAGTTAATTTCGTATTATATTGGGAAAAGAGCCACTTCATGGTCACTGAAGGGATCGTGCTGGGCCATGTCGTTTCCAAGTGTCACATGGAAGTTGACCAAGCAATGGTGGATGTGATAGCCAATATAGAGCCAGCTTAGAATGTCAGAAATGTGAGGCAATTCCTGGGCATGTGGGTTTCTACGAAAGATTCATTAGAGGATTCAACCGCATCACCCGACCTCTAACAGAATTGTTGTGCAAGGAGATTGAGTTTCATGTAGATCAACATGTTCTCCTTTCTTTTAATCAACTGAAGGAGCTAATCACACAAGCTCTAGTCCCATAGCCGTCGGATTGGTCTCTACCCTTTGAGATCATAACAGATGCATCAGATTTTGTAGTTGGAGTTGTGTTAGGACATAGGAAAGATAAAGCGCCCTACACCATTCACTATGCCAACAAGACACTAGATGAAGCACAATATAACTACACAATTACAAAGAAAGACTTGCTGGCCGTAGTTTTATCCTCGACAAGTTCAGATCCTATCTTCTTGGATCTAAAGTCAACATTTATACTGACCACTCTATTATCTGTACTTACAATAGAAGAAGGATGTGAAGCCTAGATTAATCATATGGATCCTTCTCCTCCAGGATTTTGATTTGAAAATCAAAGACAATCCTGGAGTTTAAAATGTGGTAGCAGATCACCTCTCCAGAATTGAGAATCAAGAGCCTCCACTGATCATTGCACCCACCACAATCACCTCTCCTGACGAGTCGATTCTGGCCATGGATTCTCTCCCTCGGTATGCCGATATTGTGAACTACCTCGTTTCTGGTGTAATTCCACAAGATTGGATGGAAATCAAGAAGGACAAGTTCTTGTCCACTATCCATTTCTACTAATGGGAAGACACACTCTTATTCAGGGACGGAGTAAGTTATATTTAGCGTCGGTGTATCCCTCAAGAGGAGCATCTGAGTATCCTAGAGCATTGCCATTCGCTCGAATCTGGTGGACACCACTCTGGAGAGAGAGAGACATCGAAAGTACTACAGTGTGGCCTCTGGTGGACTACATTATTTAACTATGTCATAGCTTACGTGAAGCGCTGCACTGACTGTTAGAGAATGGGGGAACCCTCACAACAAAAGACTCAATGCACCTGAAATTCATTCAGATGTATTCGATGCGTGGGGCATCGATTTCATGGGACCCTTTCCCAACAATCACAGATTTGATCACATTCTTATTGTCGTTGATTACATGAGTTGCTGGGTTGAATCTATTCCCGACCGAGACGCAGATAGTCGTATAGTTTGTCAGTTTCTGAGAGAGAACATCATCTCCCGGTTCGGGATAACAAAGTCCTCATATCAGATGGGGATAGTCACTTCATAAATAAGGAGGTCAGAAAATTGATGGAGTACGACATCGAGCATCGAGTCACTTCTTCTTCTCATCCTCAGACCATTAGAATGATAGAGTTATCAAATAGCGAAATCAAGACAATCCTATAGAAGCTTGTGAGGCCGGACAGAAAGAATTGGTCCCAACTCCTGTACTCCGTCTTTTGGGCATATAGAACCACCTACAAGTCTACCTTGGGAATGTCACCCCTATCATATTGTATATGGAAAACCATGGCATTTACCCATCGAACTAGTTCATAAATCACTATGGGTAGTAAATATTTGCAACCTGAACTTACAGAAAGGTGGTCAGCAAAGAAAAGTGGATCTAAACAAGCTCAAGGAATTCCAAGACTATGCTTATGATAACACCTTGATGTATAAGGAGAAGGTTAAATGATGGCATGATCGACATATCAGACGAAAGACCTTCAAGACTCGATAGAAAGTGTTGTTATTCGATGCAAAGTTGAAGATATTCCTGGGTAAATTAATAAGTAAATGGATAGATCCATTCATAGTGAAAGAAGTACGTGACAATGGAAACATCTTGATATCAGATTTGTTGCCTAACGCACAATCATTCATTGTCAATGGTCAGTTACCAAAGTCGTATCTTGAACGTGACACTTTCTTGGTCGTTGTCTATGCAGTTCAAGTGATAATTGATGAAGAAGCCTCCACAACCTCAGCAACATCCAAAAGTTTAGATAATACTCCTATAAAACTCTTTCTTTAGTTTTTTTTCTTTTCTTCTTTTCTTTTGTTATTTTCTTATGTTTATTTTCTTTCATTTATTCTCGGTCATCACCGCTATATTTAGGACATGCTTCATCCTAAGTATAGGGGGATGAGTGAATGCCACCGTTCATTCCTTGATCCATTACATGTCTCCTCTGTTATTAATATTCCTATATGTACTTAGGGATATTTTACCCTAAGTATAGGTGGAGACAGGATGAGTCATTGATCTGTTCACTCCCACCCTCGACCCTCCCTGCATGTAGATACAACCTACTATACTTAGGATTATTTCATCCTAAGTATAGGGGAGACGGCTGACTTCTCAGTCCTTGATTCTTTATCTTTACTCGTTGTAGTATATGCTCTTTTATACCTAGTATGAGTTATGTCTTCTCTTTTCTCTCCAATCTATGAGGACATAGATCAAGCCAAGTATAGGGGGGTCATATATACTCTATATATACTTTAGACATAACTCGTACCTTCGTATTTTCAACAAATATGGCTAAAATACAATTAATTAAATGTAAAGAACATACTTGTATAAAATTCATTAAAGTTGTTTGTATATACCGATTAATAAATCCGATAAAAATGTTTTGGAAAATTCTTTGAAAATTCTTTTGAAAACTGTTTGGAAAATTTTTTTTAAAATGTTTTCAACATTTGTAAAAAGATTTTATTTGTAAAAACTTATTTTTTCTTGAAATAAAGTATTTTGAAAATTCATTCAAATGTTTGGAAAATGGTTGCTAAAGTAGTTTGAAAAATCTATACATAATGTTTGAATCTTCACAAAATGGTTTTTAAATTTTGTAAACTGTTTGTAAAAATTATTTGCCAATTAGTTTGACCAATAAAGTTTTCAAAATGTTTGCAAAAATCTTTTCAAATTATTTTAAGAACTATGTATATAACTCATGCAAATAAAGACCTTTTACAAACCTTGTATATACAATTCCGTAAATTCTTGAATCCAAATTCTTGCAAACAAAAAGATGCGCACCCATGAAAATATCTGCACATACTCTCTTTTTGTTCCAAGAACCTTTTGTTTTTGAAAAATTCCTTAAATTTGCAAAATCAAAAATTCCAAGAACACTTGCTAAAATCTTTTCAAAAATTGCATAGAAAATCAAAATTCTTTTTCAAAAATCCATAAAAGTTCAAAACAAGAAAATTGCAACACAAAAATATTTACTTGCATTTGCATTTTTCGGATTGATGATGACAATAGAACTAGTCTAAGAAAAATTCGAAGATTGGAGCTTGGTTGGACCTTAATCCATTTAATCACATGAACCTTATAGAAACTTGAATTGAGGCACTTCAGGTTTGGTAGACTTAATTCTTTGAGACCATGAGACTTGGTTCAGTGTCATCTTGATTGCCTAAGTAGAATAGTTCAGAGCGCACACATGACCCTTGTTGATAATGACTTAGCTTGCACACCCACACCTCACAGTTTGATCACCTAGTTGAAATGGTAGAGGGCTAGATTTGCCGACATGAGACACAAGCCAATGGAAACATTGGAAGTCACAAATCTGTTGCCATTGTATCCCAACCCGATCTAGTGGCGACGAGGTCTAAAGACCGAAGTTGTGGGTTGCAATAAAGCTTCGAAAGAGGGAGAGTCCACTGGCTCAAGAAGAAAAAGTCCTTATGTAAATGTTATTGTATATAGAATTAAAAAATGCAAGACAAACTCTAAAATAATGGTCATGCCTGAATGAAAATAAAATGTCTGCCGGAGTATGTATATAGTCAAATAAGCAAGCTGAGCACAAAGTCATATTCATGTGAGCCTTAAGCCGGATGACTTGGCTACACTAGTCAAGGATCCTAGGATAGGTAGCTATACTGGCTACTGTCCATTCTTCTCCTAACCCCCTCTTCTTGAGCTGATTGTACTTGAACTTAGAAGGGAATACCCTGTTTCTCGAGGAATGAGTTGCTGGATTGGAGAATTAGGGTCACCATGTTGGAGAAGACTGACTTTTACCACTTCAGTCGAGGAGAGCTACATATCATACACATTGTCCAAGAAAGACTCATTGTCGTAAGGGTTTGCGTATGAGATGATTTATTCTGCCCTAGCTATCGAGGGGACTTGAGCAGAGTTTTGTGACCCTCGGAAGGTGTTATGTTTCAAGTCTGGTTCTCAATAAGGTTATGACCAAATTAACAATCCAAAGGTCTGACTGTGCTCCAAACTTTGATATTATGAAGGCAAATTGAAAGTTAAAATCAATCCAAGTTCTTTCTTTTTCGTCTCTTTATTTTTATTTTCTGCACTTATTGCTTAAGTATTTGACAGGGACTAGTATAGTCAAGTATGGGGGGGTTGATGAATCTCCATTCCATCACCTTTATTATTTCATTTTGGCCTTTAAACCATAGTTAAATGCATGTAAACATCACTATTTTGTAAAAAAATACCATTAGATGTTTATTGTATAATTATTGTATAAAATAAATTATTTAAAGCAAAAATAAAAGAATAAAGAAAAGAAAAGAAAAAGAAATAAAATGCCAAAGTTATTTTATGACCCTAAACCCCGAGACCTAGGCATCTTGATGATTGGGTCGATAAGGAATAAAGTAGAGGGAGACAAGAGTCAAATACACAATAAAACCTTCACTATTTATTCTCCAATATTGCATTTTTGGGGCCATTTTATTGTTTATTATTTATACCTCACATAAAAAAACCTTTGTACATGAAAGTTGTAGATAAAAATATATAGACAAATATAAAATTGATTTCACACAAAAATAACGTACAATATTCTTTTTATACTTTGAATAAAAAGCCAAAATCCAAACTTCCCAGACCCATATCTTCTCCATAAAAACTCAAAATCCAACAAAATATTTAATTTTATATAACTTTTTCTTAGATATTTAATAAAGGTGAATTTCATTTAGTTTGGAGTTAAGATGCACAACTTAGGTTTTAGACCCCTATTGTACTATATACATGAAATAAAATATTCATTTTATTTATTCTTTATAATTTTATTTTTTTTATATTTTTTTAAATATTTTTTATACCATATGTACATATCTAGAATAGAATAAAACCATAAAGAAAACACTAAAATAAAATTATATATAAAAATACATAGATGAATATACAATACTTATACCTATATTATATATATATATATATTTAAGTAAGTGTACAAAATACATCAAAAAATAAAAGAAATATATATTTATGTATATAAAAATAATTTATAAATATATAAATTATGTACATAAAATAATAAAATATAAAATACAAAATAAAAATAAATTATATTAACATAGGTAAATATAACTATATATAAACCCTAAAAAAGCAACTGGTAGTAAATTAACTCAAAAAAATAAATAAAAATCAAAATAAAATACTAAAATAACAAACACTTCTTATTTTATAACCTGAAATTAATAAATTCATTTACTATTTTATTTCTTATTATTTCCTATTTTCACTCTATTTTGTCTTGTAGCGAGATGAGGTGGATCAATCGCAGCCCACCAGTCATTGACCAGAGGTCAATAGCCCCCTCTCTCCCTCGAGTCGCCAGATTGTCAAGACCATGGATTTCACTATTTTTCCTGCTTGAGCTCATGATGCTCTGTCTAGGCGTGATGTACGTTTCATGTAGATTGAAAATCCTTGAATCGCACCATTGCCAAAGATCACATCGCGAGACCTTGATTCCGCCACAATCCTTTGATCAATAAGAGTCATTACCATGTCTATAAATTAAAATCTCCCCCATCCTTGCTCAAAATCGATCCCTCTTCGAGCTATGTTCTTGCTCCAGCCAGTGTGTGTGTATCCTATGACAGAGGTGTGTCCCTGTGGCGTTGGAGTGCTTCAGGAGGAGGAGAGGCGGTCTACAACAGAGCATCAATGACACCTCTGCTCCCTGATCAACCATCAGGTATGAGATGCGCCTTTTCAATTCCTAGGTAGATTTTCTTATTGTCTTTTCAATAACACATTTAGTTTAGTAATTCTATCAGTAGATTAGCGTAATTTCAGTCTTTGATCGCAGGAGCTCTCTGCTCGGGCCATGTTTCATCGTAAGCCTTACTTGTTTTGCCGCCAATTTTGCCCTCATCTCATTCCCTTTCATCTTCTCCACATCCTGATCCATTTGCCCCTCGATTCTACACGAATCGAGTTCGATCCGTGCTCCTCCGTCACCATTCGTCGGAGCACCTTCGCCCCTCAACATTTCACTGTCGATCTCCACCTAATAATGACCAATACTTTCTTATGTACTTCGTCAGTATTTCTAGCTTCTGTGTAGGTCTTGAAAGGGGAGTCTGAGACCCATTCGATTGGAAGAATAGCTTGTGGTGCCCATGTGCTTCCTCGAGCTCTAGATCTGCCACCACAGGGGTCTGGATTATTTTGAAGGTGTAATCGACTGCAGACGCCTTCCCCAAGTGTATAGAGTACTCCATCATCAAAGAAGGAGCTTGGGGTTGGGAAGAATCGAGAATCGATGTTCGGGGAAGGCCAGTTCTTCCATGTTCTTCGTGACGAGCAGTAACCGTCTGATTTGGGGAGGAGCCCTAGATTTTTCGAGCGACAATGGATCTTCATATCCTCAGCCATTGGATCCTCATACAAGATCTAATCGTGGACGTCATAGCCCAACCATCATCGTGAGTTGTACATGCGACACACGTTAAGTGAATGATTTGGACCACACGATAACATGTCTTAGGGGGTAAATTACATATCTTTCCCCGTATTTTTTTATTTTTTGGATAAATCCTATAATTATAGTTTGTAGTATAAATCAATGTGTCAAAATTGCAATGAGACCCTTAGATATTTTGTATATTGCATAAGGGTCCAGTCCAGCTCAGCTCACGTGTCCTTACACGTGAGCTGGGCATTTTGCATGTATACCCTCGTGGGTTTTTGTATTTATGATTAGTATTTAAATTTCAAATGTCAGTTGTTTATTTTTTGGGAAATTTGGTTATATCACCCAGCCTTATCTTTTAATTGCAAATATGCTCCTGCTAGTCCATACTTTTTTATTCTTGATTTCTATTTATTAAAGTTATCAAACATGCTCAGATAATTGTGCAAAAATATGAATAGGCTTGTAACATATGCCTTCATGCTGTAATTTTTTATTTGCATTTTACTTATTTATTAATAATCAAACGGAGCCATTTTATCCCCGATTTAGCTTTAAAAATACCAAAAAAATATAAATCCTTTTTTGAAAAATTCAAAAAAATTATATGTTGCATATTATACGATTGTACAATTCCAGACCAAAATCCCAAAATATAAAAAAAGAAAATGTTAAAAAATTAAAAAGCTCTAAAATCCTACAAAAAAAATCTTCAAAAAAATCCACAAATATTTATGTCTGACCCAAAATTTTCTTTATATTTAATATTAGGGTTTTTAACAGTTGTGCCCCTCCAAGATATTGCATTATCAATTATACTTCTCCCTTTTTAGGAATATCAGTTTTGCCCCTGACTTCTTATTATTCTATCTCTTATGCCCCTCCATTACTTTAACCGTTAATAAATTGAACTTAACCATGGATTTTTCAAACCATGCTGCGATTAAGAGGGGCATAAGTGTCTATACACTCTCCCCACCCATCCTTCTCCTTGGACCCTCCTCCTCCTCACGGTTCATCGATCTTGAGCTTCTCGAACAACCGCATGGCCTTCGATCCGTCAGAAATTTATCACTCTCAATCTCATCGATGTCGATCATGATTTCTGCACGTATCTTCAGGTCGAACTTGTCGACTTGGACCGACTTCTAAGCGCACATGTGACGTACGATCTCCATGAGATCCAAATAGCTCCCACAGAGAAGGTCGTGATCACATCAAACATCTGCTCGATCGCATGGCAGAATTTGATGGTGAAGGCGTCAATGCGGATCAACATGGTGATCTTGCTGCTGTGGAGGCAGGTCTCTAGGAGTGACTTGAGGAGTACGATATCATCGAAGGTGTCGTGCATGGTGACGATGGAAAAAGGGGAGGGGGAAGGGGCGGAGTCGTCGATGAGCTAGTGGAGAAGGAGCCGCGTGAACTTGGAGTTGGTGTGGCCGTGGAGGGGGGAAGAGGGGGTGACGCAATGGGTGGTGGCGGAGGCGAGAGCCTCAACGGGGATGTTGAGGATGAGGTTGGATCAGAGGTTGTGCTCGTTGATTAGGACGGAGGAGAGGAGGGTGTCATCAAGGGGAGGAGGGGGGGAGGGAGGAGGGTGTCGATAAGGGGAGGAGGAGGGGGTTGGCCTGGGATGAGGGGAGGGAGGGAGGAGGGGTCGATCTGGGGAGGAGGGGAGGGAGGGTGGAGGGGATCAGCCCGGGGAGGAGAGGGAGGAGGGTGTCGATAAGGGGATGAGGAGGAGGGAGGAGGGGGTCGGCCTGGGAAGAGGGGAGGGAGGAGGGGGATGACCTAGGGAGGAAGGGAGGGAGGGAGAAAGGGGTCGGTCTGGGGAGGAGGATGGGTGGAAGGATAGCGATGGCTACTGGAGTAGAAGGCGGAAGAGGAGAGGGTGGAGGGTATCAACCTGGGGAGGAAGGTAGGGAGGATGGCGTCGGACACGGAAGGAGGAGAAGGGGAGGGAGGAGGGCATCGGCTATCGGAGGAGGGTGTCAGCAAGGGGAGGAAGAGGAGGAGCAGGGAGGGGGTTGTCTTAAGGAGGATGAGGGTCGGCCAAGGAGGAGGATGGCCTGGGGAGGAGGAGGAGGGGAGGGAGGAGGAGGAGGAGGTTGGCCTAGGGCTGGCTAGGAGGAGTGTCGGCAAAGGAGGAGGACGACCCAGGGAGGAGGATGAGGGGAGGGAGGAGGAGGAGGTTGGTCTGGGGCTGTGGAGGAGGAGGGCTGGCCAAGAAGGAGGACAACCTAGGGAGGAGGACGATGGGAGGAATGAGGAGGTTGTCTTGGGAGGAGGAGGAGGATGGGAGGGAGGAGAGAGAGGGGACAACGACCATTCAATCATTTTTCTTAATTTATTTCCACTTGTGTCCCTAAAGTTAACATTCATTTCCATTGGGGATGGATGACAACTAACCCGAGGGGCACAAGCGATATAACGAGAAGAAGTCGGGGGCATAATGGATGTTCCTAAAAAGGGAGGGGTATAACTGATATTACAATATCTCGAAGGGACACAAATAATAAAAACCCTAAACATTATTTATGAAAAAATATTTTTAAGGAATTTTGGACTTATTTTATATTTTTAATATCTTAAAACATTTGGTCATTTTATCTAATCCATGTAATGGGATATTTTTAAGTTTAAAAATACATAATATTCGCAAAAATATCAAAAAAATTACAAAAATAGTAAAAAAATATGAAAAACACAAAAAAATTTGATTATGAAAAATTTGGTTCTTTTTCTTATATTTTAAATCATAATACATATATTGTATTTTATACATATATATTAATATTTATTCTATATTATTGATAAATACTATAAATACACTTTAAATGTTTTCAAAATTTTAAAAAATATAAAAAGGACTACACCTAAGGATATTTCTCTGATTTTTAAACATGTATTATTAATATATTTATATATTATATGCTTTATTTCATATATACATTATCATAGTAAGCATATACCCATATATGTATATCTACCTACATAAATATTACAACATCTTAAAATAAAAAGAAATAAAAGAAATATAGATATTTATTCATACATATAACATAAAAAAGAACTATAAAAGAAAAATCAAATAAAAATTTTAAAATAAAAAACTCGCATAAAAAAAGAGATTGATGTACATGATTCTTTCTGATTAGAAATAATCATTAGGCTACCCATTGTTTGGTCTCTGTAGTTGTACCTCTACATACTTGCATGCTATACATCTTTGTTGTAGAGTATAATAAATTGTGCTCCACATTTTTGTTATTCATTAATTCATTTTATGTTGTTGGTACTAGTTGATTGACAAGGATTTCCCTGTGGGTCACCTCAGCTACACTTTGTCTTTGCGTTCAGTGAGGATAATTTTAGCCCGCATGGTTAACCTCATGCTAATCAATCACGCATATGAATATAATCTCCTCAACATGGACCAACTATTCATTTGATTCAACAAAGTGCTTCAGCAGTTGTCCATTCACTAGGAATGCATGTGCTCCATCTGTAAGATCTGAAAACTCAAAACTACCATTATCATGCACAACACATACTAGATACAAGTCTATACATTTGGACATGAGTTCCCTTGGAAAATATTAACTTTGCATTGAACAACCAAACTTTTTGTCTAGGAACAAAGGTCTTTTGTCTAATAAATTTATCATGTCAATGCTTAACCTTATCCTCACACACTAAAATGTTGTCATATGCTCTATTTCTAATCTCCTAAAGTTCATTCAGATACATCTTTCTCTCTCTCTTTCTGACCCAAGTGTGTATTCCAATTGACCTTATTAATTGCATGTTCTGATATGTGCACTAACTCAACGGGCAAATGACATGGCTTTCCAAATACCATCCTAAATAGGAAGGTTCCCAATGGTGTCTTGTAAGCCGTCTTGTAAGCCCAAAGGACATGGTCCAAAAGTTGGGACCAAGTCCATCCTGACTGGTGGATGAGCTTTTGTAGTATGTTCTTAACCTCCCTATTCAACATCTCTACCATGCCATTGGTCTATTGGTGGTATGGACTAGCGATACAATGTTCTATGTCGTAATCCTTCACAAGCTTCTTAAATTCTCTATTCATAAAACGGCTACCCCCATATGATATCCATACTTTGGGGACCCTTACCTAGAAAGAATGTGCTCTCTCATAAACTTATAGATAGTCCTACATTCTACAACTCGGTTTGAGATATCCTCTACCCACCTTGACAAATAATCTACCACAATAAGGATGTACTCAAATCCGTGGCTAATCGAGAATGGTTGCATGAAGTCGATGACCAAAGATTCGAAGACATACCAAATGATGGCTATCTTTATCGGCATTTCATCTATGTAACAAATGGTTCCTCCCATTCATTAGCATACTGGACGCGACTTCAAGAATGTGAGAGCATCGTGAAACAATGTCATCCAATATAAGCCGCATTGTAGTAACTTCCATGTGATCCTCTTCCCCGAGTAGAGTATTCTTTCCTCCAAGGTATGGTAGTGAGTAAGGACACTATGGTATTCCTTCTGAGTAATAAACCTCCTCCAGACATAGTTCAGTCCCTCAAAGAAAAGAAACTTTCATGGAGACAATATAGTTCACCATATTGGTGTAACATGGGAGTGAGTCGATAGCAAAAATCAACTGATTAGGGATGGAGTCTTGAATTGGTATATCATTAGAATAATCGGGAATTTTGAGATGAGAGAGGTGATTGGTCACTACATTCTTCACTCCATGTTTATCTTTAATATCCAAGTCAAACTCTTTAAGGAGAAAAATCCACCTAAGAAGACACACTTATGATTCCTTATTCCCATTAAATACGGTAGTGTTGAATGATCAATGAATACCAAAATCTTGGATCCAATGAGAAGTGATATGGATTTACCAAGGCAAACACTACCACAAGCATTTCCTTGTTTGTATCCATGTAGTTAAGCTAAGTAGGGTCAATTAGTTTTCTTATGTAGTGAACTCCAAATGGGACAACCTCCCTTCTTTATCCTGACATAGTTCCAATTGCATAGGCATCCGTCATGATCTCGAAAGGTAGAGACTAGTTTGGGGCTTTTGGGATAGGGGAGTCCATGGTCATTCTCTTCAACGCTCAAAGGCCTCAAGACACTTGTGATTGACAATAAACTAGACACTTGTGATTGATAATAAACTATGTATTTACCTAAATTCTTAGTTAGCAGTTGGGCGATCTTTTAAAAATCCTTAATAAATCTCATATAAAATTTAACATGCTCTAGGAAAGACCACAACTATCTTATGTTGGTTGGTGGATCCTGATCACGTCTACTTAGTAGGATCAACCTCCATTACTCTCATGGAGTTGCGTGTCCCAACACAATTTATTTGATCTCCATAAACTAACTCTTCTCTCATGAGAGCACCAAATTCACTTCACAACATCTTTTAAGGACCCAATCCAGATGCCTAAGATATGAATCAGAGGAATTCCTGTGGTCCGAGAAGTACTCCATGAAGACTTACAGGACTTCACCAACCTTCTCAGTGAATAAATCAACCATGTACCTTTGAAGAGTACTAGAGAATTACATAACGTAAACGTCATGCATTTGAATGTATAGGTATCAAAGAGGCATGTGAACGTGGCCTTCTCCTATCCTCAGGAGCAATTGCTATTTGGTTGTAGCCCGAGAACTTGTCCAGAAAGCAGAATAACTCATTTCCCGCCAACCATTCCAAGATATGATCAATAAATGATAGGGAAACCGATCCTTCTTTGGTGTGGTATTCAAGCATCTATTATCCACACATACATGCCATGATGTGGGTACTCATGTCACGATCTCCACTCCATCCTCATTGGTGACTGCATGGGTTCCCGACTTCTTTTGGGACACCATGAAGGGGTGCCATCCTCTTGGAATCGGAGATGAGGTAAATAAAACCCACATTAGACCATTTCTCAATTTCCTTCTTCAGGACCTCCCGTTAGTTTGATTTTAGCTTGCATTGGAATTCATGAGAGGGTTTGGCTTCATTCTCAAGATAGTTATGGTATGAATATAGAGTAGGATTTATCCCATGGAGATCGAAATCTCTCAAGCCTATAGCCTTGCAATTTTCCTCCAAGATCTTTAGTAAGAGAGATTCATTTTCCCTGGTCAATCGTGAACTGATGATGACCAGAAGCTCCTTCTCTTATCCAGCAAGGAAGGTGTATTTCAATTTTGTGGATAATGCTTTGATCTCAGGTAACGTGTTGTCATCAAGTATGTTTGGCTCAGTTAAATCTAGATCTGTGCTACTAGTGGCTGGATTGATCTCTGAAATTTCTGCCACCAACTAATTTTGCTCAGGAGTCGGATCACTAAATGTATTTAAGCAATCAGCCAAAGCCATGTCTGACTCATCATCCTCATCCTTTGATTGTCCCTATGGAAGGAGGGCTGACAGGCTCAGGTTGGCCCCTGTGTCTTCAAGGACACTCAAGTGTTCTGTGCATGCGAAGTGGTTCTCAAGGATCTCACAAACTACATCATGTACATTGTTCTCTCCAGGTGAGAGGGATTTATCTATCGATGCTATCTTCTGTCTCCATGAACCAACTGTGTCCACATGACCACACTTTACTTCAGATGAAGAGTACTCGATGCCGGATTTAGAATTTGGTCTCTACCACTTTGTTTGTGTCATCTCTAACTATACATCTACTCCAGGAGATTAGAACTAAATCTTCCCAACCTTGTAGTCAAATAAGGCCTCAGATGTCCTCAGAAAGGGCCTACCAAGTATGGTCTAGGAATCTATCCAATTCTTAGGGACTTCTATATCAAGGATTGTGAAGTCTACCATATAGTCTCATCCCTCAATCATGATGCATTGTTCCTTAATTTGTCCTTGGGCCTCTTGGTCGACTTGTCTGCAAACTGGAGTAAGGCTCTAGATGTCCTAAGAGGTCCTTGCTTCAGCCTCTTATAGAGGGCTATTGGAAGTAGATTGAGTGGGGATCCCTTGTCTAAGAGAGCATATGAAAATACTATGTCATCAGCATGGCTTACTACATAATGGGCATTCATGTCCCTCTGTTTCCTTGGAAACTCATTTCTAATGGAGCATTGACAATATGTGCTTCTCAACATGGTTTTTCTTTTTCTTCATGCCCGCTCTTGTAGGTGTCATCTCATCTTAAGGTATTTACGGAATGCATGTGTCATATCCGCATACTTATCAAATGGCATTGTGATCTTAAAATATTTATTGCAAATCTCTACTAAATCAAGGACATCTTATTGGATTTTTTTGGTTTTATTATTTCCATTCATGAGAGAATGAGAGAAAGGGATTATTAAAGACAACTCAGGTTCTAAAACTGAAATATGTTCTTTTTCATTCAAGGGAAAACTAAATTCTATAGAGGACATGAACTCTAATTCAAACTGGAAAGAATTGTAGGAAAACTACATGGCGATGACTCTCCTACCAGTTGATGAATCTCCATTTCATCACCTTTATTCTGTCATTTTGGCCTTAAAAACCCTAGTAAATACATGTAAATACCTTTAATTCATGTATTTTAGCATCCATGCATTATTGTGTAAATAGTGTATAAAATACAATTTTTACTGCCAAAATTATAGAATAAAGAAAAGAAAAAGAATAAAATATTGAAAATATTTTATGACCTGAAACCTCGAAATCTAGGCATCTCGATGACTAGGTCGACAAGGAATAAAGTAGGGGGAGACAAGGACCAAAATACAACAAAAATACATTTTATTTTAATCATTTTTATTCATTTTTGAGACCTATTTTTAGTTGCACTTTTTATACTTCAAATAAAGAAACTTTGTACATGAAATTTGTAGATAATTAAATATAGAAAATACAAAATTTATTTCATACAAAAATAATATATAGATAAAATGTTATGGTCTGAATAAAATTCTAAAGCGTTAACTTCCCAGACCCATATCTCTAAAATAAGAACTCAAAATATACAAAATCACTTTAATTGTATATAACTTTTAATAAGCTATTTAATGAATGTAGTTTCATATTTTTTGGAGTTAAGGTGTTAAGATTAGGTTTTGGATCCCCATTGTATACTTGTACTGATTATAATATTCATTTTATTTATTATTCATTATTTTTCTAATTATATATTTTTATAATTTTGTAAATATTATTTATATTATATGTACATATTAAAATAGGGATAAAATGATAAATAAATCATTAAAATAAAATACACATAGAAAATACATAGGTAAAATACCTATAAGTATACCTATATAAATAATACATCTATTTACTTTAATTATATATATTATATTAGAAAAGTAAAATAAAAATATATTTAAGTTTATAAAAAGAAGATATAAATATATAAAATAATAAACCAAATTAATAAAATCTAAAAATACAAAATAAAAATAAAATATTAAAATATATAGACGAATATACCTATATAAATTCCTCAAAAGTAACTTGTAATTCTAAATCTCTAAAAAATAAATAAAAATTATAATAAAATAATTCAGAAAATAATAAATATTTTTCATTTTATAACATAAAATAATAAAATCAGTTATTATTTTTAATTGAATTTATAAATCTTTTATTTAGTTTTTGTCTTTTTGCGGATAACGTAGCCCAATAAGGCCACGCCATCCGTTGATTGGAGGTCAACTCCATGACCCCAGGTCTGTTCCTTGTCAGAACTGATTTTTCTCCTGTTTTTGACCATTTTTCTAGGCCGCGTCTTACATTCTTTCGTGTCGCGTTCTCCACAACTTTTTCTCCTCGATGAACTCCCTTTCATGCCCTTGCGTTTTTTCGGGGAATGGATCATTGATTCTATCAATCTCCTTCGATCTTTGAGTGCCAAGACCCATCTTGTACAAAACCCCCTTCTCCTTCCCTTCGAATTTTGAACCCCATTTGTCCTAGCTTAGGCCTGCCTCTCTTGCTCTAGTTCGACTCCTGTGACAAGGGAGTCCTTGCGAGCTCCGACAAAGCTTTTGGTGGCTCCCACCATCTCCGGCGGTTGATGCTCCAGTTGGGACTTTTTTCTTATATTTTTCCTTGCATTTTCGCTTAGACATATCCTTAGGGTTAGATTCCCCGTATTTCCTTTCGATTCTCAACCAAAGATCACCTCGCTCATAGTTCGTCGGAGCTCGCTCCGACGAACCTTCATTTCACATCCCCCATGCAATTTCCGCCTTCTCTTGCCACCTGGAGGGTCGCAACTGTTTGCCCGCGACTTTTGTAAGTTCAGGAGCATAGCACACCATCTGGGAGCCATTTTGATTTTCGTCGGAGGTACTTAGGGCCTCTAGGCTCCCTCGACCTCACAAGCGAGCTCCGGCCGTCGTCGAATTGTTTTGGTGCTTCCAGCTGTTAGAGGACCGCCCTTGGAGGAGCTTGGGGTATTTTGGAGCTTCAGATCCTGTCGGAGGAGGAAGATTTAGACGGGGAAGGCTCGCCTCACCGTGAGTTCATCCATGTTCTTCCTCAACCTCCGTCCACCGTCAGATAAGCCCAATTCTTCTAGGCCATTCAGTAGCTGCTCGATCAGCCCATCCAGTAGCTGTACGATCAAGGGCCAAGATCTAATCTTGGTCACTTATCTATGAAGGCGCATCAGCGTACCGGAGATCGCCACGTGTCAAGTGGCTCGATAGCCACCGTCCGATCCACGTAGAGGCTTGGGTATTCTGCGTATTTCCCAGCCGCTTTTTGTAATTTATATTTCGTACAAAAACTTTCCTCTGCCATTTTATAAGTTTTGTAAAATTTACATTTAGGCCCCCAAACTAACTGGTATTCATTCGTTGGTCCTAGCCATGTTACCTCATGTGATGCATCATGTGAGGTGGCGATTTTGTGGCCAGGCCCCCCGGGCTTTTGGTTATTTTTGTTAACTCTTGAAACAATTTCTGTACATTATAATATTTATTATAAAATTATAAAGGTGCCCTCAATCTTTTTGATAATTATAAGTAGGTCTTTGCCAGCGAGGCTCACGTGTAACGATCACGTGATCTTGGCCATTTGACGGGCAGGTCCTTGCGGCTCTATGCATTTCATATTAGTCCTGTAATTTTTTAATTAATTATAAATTTTAGTGAAAATTACATACATGCCTCTATACTTTCTGATATTTACAAAAATACCCCTACCAATATTGCATTTTCTCTATGTTTCTTATATTTATTTAATATATCCATATCGGTCTTAAAATCCCAAAAAATACACATAGCTTCCTGTTGCATTGCTCTTTCACGCATATATTTTATTTTGCATTTTGAAGCTATTTGATATTAAAAAAAATAAAAAACATGCATTTTTATCCCTGTTGCAAAAGAAAATACATAAAAATTATAAAAAGCTTTTGAAAAAATACCCAAAAAATATTTTCATGTATTTTTATATTTATGACCTTCAGACCAAAATCACTAAAAATATAAAAGAAACTCAAAGAAATTGAAAATCTCTAAAAACCTTTATAAAAATTTATAAAATCCATAAAAATCCAAAAATCACATTTACTATTTTTGAATTTTCTTGGTTTTATTATCTTTATTTTAAAATTAATATGGAGAATTTTTGTTATTGTTTTATATTTTTTTATCTCAAATTTAATTTCAGGTATTTACTTTAAACCCTGTTTTTGGTATTTTTACTTTAAAAAAATATAAATCATAGCAAAAAATTCTTAAAAAAATATAAAAACTACAAAAATATTAAAAACTCAAAAATATTTTATTTTCTTATTTGTGATTATTTTTGTTAATTTTTTATTAACCCTAGCTTACATTGTATATATATTATATAGCTTAATATATATATTAAAAGAAAAAGGAAATAGAAAAAAAATATAAAATATAAAAAGAAAATACAAAATCAGAAAATTAAAAATCAAAATATAAAAATATAAATCTAAAAGTACAATAAAAAATTAAAATTAAAAATCCACAAAAAATAACACTTATAGACAAACACATCACATTCACATTTTTGCGCACTCTTTGCTCGATCTATCATGCTTGTTCCCTGTGTTCGACACTCTACACATACTTGAACCTATACACATATTTGTTGTAGAGTTATAATAAATTTTAACTCCGCATCTGCTTTTCATTGTTTAATCATATGTTATGGGCTAATTGTTGTTTTAATCCGAATTTCGTGTGGTCGATTCGACGACTGTGTTCCTGCCTTGTGTGGAACATAAGACCACTCGATTTTCAGGTTAAACAAATGCCGTCGTTGCCGAGGACCAATGGTGCATAGATTGGGATTATTTGTTGTTGATTATTTGCATGTTTTTGTGACTTCATTATTTTCTTGTTATTTGATATTAATTGTTTTTCTGTCTAATCACATCTTCTTTGTTGCCTTTATCGCAAGGGATCGCGGATCGACACAGATCGCCTAGGGGATCCGGTGCATCCCTGGAAGCGGAGTCAGCCATTCTACCCTAGCCGACAGGAGAGAACAACAGAGGACATTTAGAAGATTTTTAGGAGACAGTTGCATTTTATTTCATAGCATTTATTTTTGTAATATAAGTGAGAGAGACCATAATTTGTAATAATACACGTATGCTGGACTCTGGACATTCGAGCCCATTTCCAAGTGTTTGTTTACTTGGGGGCTCGTCGTAGTTTTTCGTGTTTTCATCATTTTTTTATTTTGTTTCTCGATTTTGGTTTTCTATCTTTTGTGTGATTGAGCCTTAGATTTAGGAACTGATTTACAATAGTATTAGTTCCAAACAACTAATTATACTTGCATGTACCTATAGATTCGTGCTTGACCTAATCAAAATCTAATTGCTATTTATTTTGATTTGAGATCGAGCGCTGAGAGAAGTGCTATACAGTGCTTGCGGGATCCGCTGTGGTGGACACCAATGCACTTCGGAGACTGGACATTTGGATCTCTCTTCTAGATATTTAGTATATGATTCTTCATGATAATAGCAGTTTCTCATCCTAGGGAGATTTTATCGGCTTGCATTTGCATATAGATAGGTTTCAATTCTGCTGAGCATCCTTTCATGTAGAGTGCTGGAGGCAAGGTGAGCATTTACACTTTAGCATTCATCATCGTTTTTGTCGCTTGCATTACTTTTCCGCTTCTCTACCTCTGATTTTGACAACCTAGGTGCTTAAAGGAATTGACTCCTTGATAGGCATGTGCATTCTCATTAAAAATTAAAAAAGTGATAATCAAATAAAATCAAGACTGTTAACATTACTCGACCCTAAAATCAACCAAAAAAATCTTGTCTTGGGGTGAGTAATCCCCTCATTGTCTTCGCTTTTATTCGCTCACGTACACGCTAAGGAGTAGTGACCAAATCCTATTCAACCTCCTAAGTGATTGCACAACTCTTTGACTTCTTACCTAACTCTAAAACAAACAAGATAAAAAGTTTGCACTTTTGCGATCTTCACCGAGTTGAGTAGGCGAATTGAGGGGTGTGTTTTGCTTTGTGTGTGTTTTGATTGTGCTTGTTTGTGTGCATCCTAGATTGCCTCTGCGCATTTGCGCCTTTTTTCACTTCTCTTGGCTTGACCATCGTGCTCTCCTGACTATCCTTTCCTTTTATTTTCGAGATGGACCCCTGGAGCGATTTTAATCCAGATTTTGCGGATCCCTCGTACCCTCCAGCTGCTCCACCTCCCTTTTATCTGGAGGGTCCTCCTCCGATTTGGTTCTGATTTTTGTACATACCCGCCTCAGCCACAGTATCAACCATCAGATTTTAATCCACATCCATCTCTACCTCTGTATTTTCCACCTTCACATCCACCCGAGACTGATCTGTTGGAGTCACCTTTCTTGATATCCACATTGAAGCCTTGAACCAGATGATGGAGCACACTAATTCGAGGATCGATGATCTTACTAGTTTAAATAAGAACCAAAACGACGCTCCATTCTTTCAGGATATGGATTTACTAGAGGATTATCATGAGAGCTTGCAATCGCCCAAAATACAAAAAAATGAGAAAAATTTAAAAACACAAAAAGAATTCGAGAGACCTTTGGTTGAGTCATACTGTGAGGAGAGATACCATCTGTAAAATCCTTCGCCCACACACTCATTCACGTCTAGTCCCATCTTTGACCTTGAGGATGCCATTGTACAGACTGCTCTTGGCATTCCTCATGTATATGATGATTTTGATCTCCTCCCTTGTATGGAGGAGATCCAAAAATTCAAAAAAATGTTGATCGAACTCGAAGTGGTGGCTGGTATTCATGAGATCATTGATGCCCCACTTCTCCAGACCATGACCTGATTATCTGCTCCTCATCATAAGAAGAGAAAGCAATGGAGCATATCTAAGCATCATATCTTGACCATGGCCACTGCCTACGCCATCACACAACGCCTAATTCCAAGGAAAAGGAACACAACTACACCTTTCATTAGCTGCACCATCTTTGACCACACAAGTGATCACACTCTCCTGGACGATGTTGCTTCGATTAGCATCATACCCTTCTCATTGGTATAGTCTCTCCACATAGGGCCTCTCAAGAAAACCATGATGATCGAATAGTTTGCTGATGGATCTATCAAGATGCCGAAGGGTATCCTTGAAAACATCGTCATATCAATTCAGGGCATGTATTACAATGTCGATTTTGCTGTATTGCCCATGGAGACCTCCACTAGGGAGCACTCTCCAATCATCCTGGGATGACCATTCCTCGTGTCTGTGAGGGTCGTTATTGACTATGGATCAGGAGAGATTCGCTTCCGTCCTACTGACGAAAGCAAAGTTATCATCACTGCACCCACTGCCGATTAGAGACTTGCACCTGATGTGACCACACCTATCTTAGCTAACCCCGAGGACCATGACCTTGATGAGACTATCAGAGACTTTTGTTGTATGTTGGATTCCACTTAGACCCGAGAATTCCTCCCTATGGAGGAAGACTCGGAAAGCATTGACCTCGGAGTTCCTTCTTCTAGTGTTTGGCAATGTGTTGATGACATCCGCATGATTTACACGATTGATATTTTAAGGTGGAGGGCAGATTCATAGACTAGACAGGGCAGACATGACTTGACTACTTCCACTGATGAGTCCGCTCCTGTTCACTTAGATTCAGATGAGACTGAAAAGGATGAATTTGATTTGGTTGCTTTTATTCAGGAATTCGGACCTTTTGATGAGAATGATGATCCGGTTGAGATTATAGAGGACGAACATGATTCGACTACTTCCACTGATGAGTTCGTTCCTTTTGGTTTTGACCTAGATGAGACCTCGCAGGATGACCTTGATTCTACTTTTTCTAATGATGATGAGTTCGTCCCTTTTCACTTCGACATTAGCGAGACACCCAAGGCCGGACCTAGCCGTACTACTTCCACTACCTCGTCTGTGACTTTACATCACCCTAGGACCACTGAGGACCTTCATACTGTCGACCCTGATCGGTTTGTGTCATCTGAGGACCTCGATGTCGACCTACACCATATTAGAGCTATCCCTCAACAGTCCCGCAAGAAGGTTCGCTTTCGACCTTCTTGATCTCTGTACATCCATCTTTGTTGTATATTCGCTCTCATCCATCTTCCGTACTTCTCAACCACCCCATTCTCGTGTGTACCTTGCTTAGGACGTACTTTGTCCTAAGTATAGGGGGCGCAAGAGCCAACTATTCATTCGTCGTTATGTTTCATCACTCTTGTTTTTGCCTATACTGAGGGCTTATTTTACCCTAAGTATAGGGAGAGTGATGTGTATATCCTCTTCTATCTTCTTCCATCTTCATCTCTTTTCTTCTCTTCTTCTTTTCTTCTTTTCATTTTCTATTTTCTTTTTCTACCAAAAAGCTATCGCCCCTTTTTGTCAGTCTTCTATACTTAGGACGTACTTGTCCTAAGTATAGGGGGGTGTGCAACCCGACTTTCTTTCATTCTTCAATCCTCTCCATTGTCTCCTCTTCTTGTCTATACTTAGGGATATATTACCCTAAGTATAGGGGGAGACAGTTTAAGTACGATCTGTTCATTCCCACCCTCGAACTTCCCTGCTTTGTGTACAGTCTGTTATATTAGGATTTATTGATTCTAACTATAGGGGGGACGATCAAATTCTCATTCGTTCATTCGTTCCTTATTCTTTAGATTTTCCTATACCCAGTACAAGTTATGTCTTCTCTTTTCTCTCTGATCTATGAGGACATAGCTCAAGCTAAGTATAGGGGGGTCGTATATAGTACGTATATACTTTAGCCATAACTTGTACTTTTGATTTTTTATTAATAAATATGGCTAAAAACACTAATTAAATTCATTAAAATCACTTAATAAAAAGATGTTATTATTCCTCAAATTCTTTTCGTAAATACGTATTAATAAGTCAGGTAAAAATATTTTTTGCAAAATGTTTAAAAAATAGTTTGAAAACATTTTTGAAAAATCTTTTGAAAACATTTTATTAAATATTTTCAACCTATGTAAAAATAGTTTCTTTTCTAAAATTTATTTTATTTGTGTGAAATAAAAGTGTTTAAAAAACTGTTTGCAAATGTTTGGAAAATGGTTACAAAAATATTTGAAAAATCTATATATACTTTTTGAAAAACCTTTGCAAAATAAAATTTTCAAATTTGTGTACATGTTTGTAAAATATTTCTTTGTAAAAATTATTTTGGACTATAGTTTTAAAAAATTGTTCGAAAAACCTTTTTCAAATAAGTTTGAGGAATACATACATCACCTTAAAATTCTTTATTCTATATATAAATATATAATTGAGCACTTTCCCCTAGTAAATTCTTAAAAACCTAACTCTTGTAAATATAAGATACATTCCCTTGTAAATATTTTGGCCTAGTTTTTATCTAAAATCTTTTGTTCTCAAAAATCACAAAAACATTTGTAAAACTAAAATCCAAAAAGATTTGCAAAATCTTTTTGAAAAATCCAAAAAAAATGCATATGCATCATCCTTTTCAAAAATCCATAAAAAGTTCAAAATCTTTGAAAATTGCATCATAACAATATTTTCTACATTCTGCATAGCATTTGCATGGCATTTTCATTCTTCGGATTGAGTTTGGTAATTAAACAAGTCTAAGTAAAATTCGAAGATTGGAGCTTGGCTGAACCTTAAAATGTACCTAATAACAAGAACCTTATAGGAGTTGGAATTGAGGTACTTCAGGTTTAGTTGACTTAATTCTTTGATGATTGTGAGACTTGGTTCAATGGATTCTTGACTGCCTAAGTAGAGTATTTTGGAGCACATGCACGACTCTTGTTGATAATGACCTAACTTGGACACCCGCACCTTTCATTTGGCTCAACTCGGTTTGAGTGGTGAATGGTTTGGAATTACCGATATGAGATGCACACAAGTGGAAACATTTTTACTCCTCTAGGGATGGAAGTGCACCCCAACCCGTCCGGTGATGATGAATTTTGAAGACAGGAGAGTGTGGGTTGCAATAAAGTTTCAAAAGAGGGATAGTCTACTGGCTCAAGAGGAAAAACTTCTTATGTAAATGCTGTTGTATATAGTCAACAACAACAACAACAAAGTCTTTTCCCACAATTAAGTAGGGTCAGCTACATGGATTCTTCGTCTCCATTCAGATCTATCTTGGGTCAATCCCGGGCTTATATCCAAAAAACAAAGATCCCTTCGTATGGTCTCTTTCCAACACTTCTTGGGCCGTCCCCGCCCTCTCTTAGCCGGATCAACATCCAACACTCGCATCTCCTAACTGGTGCATCAGCTGATCTTCTTTGCAAATGACCAAACCATCTTAAGCGGTTTTCTCGCATCTTATCCTCGATCAGAGCAACACCAACTTTCTTTCTGATTGCTTCATTCCGAATCCAATCATTACGTGTGTGTCCACACATCCACCTTAGCATTTTCATTTCTGATATAGCCATTCTCTGCACATGTCTATGGTTTACAGGTCAACATTCAGATCCATAGAGCATAGCAGGTCTCATGGCTTCTTTGTAAAACTTTCCTTTAATTTTTAAAAGAATTTTCTTATCACAGAGAATAGCAGAGGCTCCTCTCCACTTTAGTCAGCCTGCATTTATTCTGTTAATAACATCTCCATCAATTTCCCCATCACGTAGCAAAATAGATCCCAGATATCTAAAAGAAACTCTCTTCTGAATGTTATCATCACCAATCTTCACCTCAATTCCTTCACCATTGCTTCCATCAAAGGTGCACTCCATATATTCTGTCTTAGCCCTACTTATATGAAATCCTTCACTCTCCAACTCATGTCTCAAGACCTCAAACTTCTCATTTACTCCATCTCTAGTCTCATCAATCAACACAATATCATCAGCAAATAACATACACCAAGGTAACTACTGCTGTATATGGAGTGTATAAAAATAAAATGCCTGTCGGAGTGTATATATGTTGTATAGTCAATAAGCAAGCTTGACCTTCAAAGTCAAATAACGTGAGCCTGTAGCTAGATGACTTGACTACACTGGTCTTGCATCCTTGGATAGGTAGCTACACTGGCTACCGTCCATTCTTCTCTTCACCCCCTCCTCTTAAGCTGGTTGTCACTTGAACTTAGAAGGGAATACCCCGCTCCTCGAGGAAGGAGTTACTGGATTGTGGAATCATTAGGTTGTCATGCTGGAGAAGTCAGTCTCTTTGTCATTTTAGTTGGGAGAGTCACCATCACTTACACTATACAAGTTAGATTCATGGTCATAAGGGTTTTGCGTATGAGTTGAAATATTCTGACCATGCTATTGAGGAGACCTGATCAGGGTTTTGGGATTCACGAAGGCTGTTGGATTTCAAATTCGATTTCCAGTAAAGTTCCACCCGCACTAAAATTCCAAAGGTCCGACTTGAGCTCCAAACTTTGATTTTGTAAAGACAAGTTTGATAATTAAACTTAATCCATCTTCTTTCTTTTTCTTTTCTTTTGTTTTTATTTTCTGCACTTATTACATAAGTGTTTGCTAGGGACTAGTAAAGGCAAGTCTAGGGGGTTATGAATCTCCATTTCATCACATTTATTCTATCATTTTGGCCTTAAAAACCCTAGTAAATACGTGTAAATACATTTAATTCATGCATTTTAGCATCCATGCATTATTATGAAAATAGTGTATAAAATACAATTTTTAATGCTAAAATTATATAATAAAGAAAAGAAAAGAAAAATAATAAAATAATGAAAATATTTTATGGTCTGAAAACCTAGACCTAGGCATCTCAATGATTAGGTCGACACGGAATAAAGTTGGGGGGAGATAAAGGCCGAAATATAATAAAAAAACCTTATATTTTTTCTATTTTTATTCATTTCTGGGACCTATTTTTAGTTGCACTTTTTATACTTCAAATAAATAAACTTTGTACATGAAAGTTGTATAATTAAATATAGAATAATACAAAATTTTTTCATACAAAAATAATGTATAGATAAAAAGTTATGGTCTGAATAAAATTCCAAAACCCTAATTTCCCAGACCCATATCTCTCAAATAAAAACTCAAAATATATAAAAACCATCTTTAATTGTATACAACTTTTAATAAGCTATTTAATGAAGGGAGGTTTCATTTTTTTTGGAGTTAAGGTGTGAAATTTAGGTTTTGGACCCCTATTGTATACTTGTACAGATTAAAATATTCATTTTATTTATTATTCATTATTTTCCTAAATTTATATTTTTATAATTTTGTAAATATTATTTATAATATATGTACATATTAAAACAAGAATAAAATGATAAATAAATCATTAAAAAAAATACTCATAGAAAATACATAGGTAAGATACCTATAAGTATACCTATATAAATAATACATCTATTTATTTAATTATATATATTATATCATAAGAGTAAATAAAATTATATTCAAGTTTATAAAAATAAGTTATAAATATATAAAATAATAAACCAAATTAATAAATAAAAATAAAATATTAAAATATATAGATGAATATACCTATATAAAGCCCTCAAAAAGTAACTTGTAATTCTAAGTCTCTAAAAAAATAAAAATCATAATAAAATATTTCATAATATAATAAATATAATTCATTTTATAACCTAAAATTAATAAAATCATCTATTATTTTTAATTGAATTTACAAATCTTTTATTTATTTTTTATCTTTTTGCGGATGACGTGGCCAAATCAGGCCACACCATCCGTTGACCAGATGTCAACTCCATGACCCCTGGCCCGTTCCTTGTCAGCACTGATTTTTCGCCTGTTTTTGACCATTTTTTCTAGGCCGTGTCTTGCATCCTTTCGTGTCGTGTTCTTCACAAGTTTTTCTCCTCAAAGAACCCCCTTTCAATCTCTTGCATTTTTCGGGGAATGGATCATCGATTCTATCGATCTCCTTCGATCTTTGAGCGCCCAGACCCATCTTGTACAAAACCCCCCTTCTCCTTCCCTTTAAATTTTGAACCCCATTTGCCCTAGCTTAATCCCGCCATTATTGCTCTAGATCGACTCCCGTGACAGGGGAGTCTCCAGCAATGTCTTGCGAGCTCCGACGAAGTTTTTGGTGGCTACCATCGGTGGTTGACGCCTCCATGAGGTACTAGCTTCCTGGCTTCCTAGTTGGTGAGCCTTTTTTTTACATTTTTCCTTGCATTTTCGCTTAGACATATCCTTAGGGATAGAGTCCCCGCATTTCCTTTCAATTTTCAGTCGTAGATTACCTCGCTCATAGAATGCTGGAGCTCGCTCCGGTGAACCTTAATTTCACATCCCCTGCGCCATTTCCGCCCTCTCTTACCATCTGGAGGGTCGCGGCAATTTGCCCGTGACCCTCTTAACTTCTTTTGTAGGTTTAGGAGCATAGCACTCCACCTGGGAGCCATTTTGAATCTCTCTGTCTGGAGAGTCGCCAGAGGCACTTTTGAAACAATTTCTGCATGTTTTAATATTTTTCTAAAATTACAAAGGTGCTCTCAATCTTTTTGATAATTACATGTAGGTCCTTGCCAACGAGGCTCACGTGTCTCGACATGTGAGCTTGGCCATTTTGCAGACAGGTCCTTACGACTCTGCGTATTTCATATTAGTCCTGTGATTTTTATAATTAGTTATAAATTTTTGGGAAAATTGCATGCATGCCACTACATTTTCTGATATTCACAAAAATACCCCTGACAATATTGCATGTTCTCTTTGTTTCTTGTATTTATTTCATATTTCTATATCGCTCTAAAAAATCCCAAAAATAGACATAGCTTCCTATTTCATTGTTATTTCATGCATATATTTTTATTTTGCATTTTAAAACTATTTATTATTTATAAAAAATAAAAAACGTGCATTTTTGTCCCTGTTTGTTAAAGAAAATACATAAAAATTATAAAAACCTTTTAAAAATTTACCAAAAAATATATTCATATATTTATGTATTTTTTACCTTCAAATCAAAAATCACTAAAAAATATAAAAGTAAACTCAAAGAAATAGAAAAACTCTAAAAACCTTTAAAAAATTTATAAAATCCATAAAAAATCCAAAAATCACATTTGTTTTTAAAATTTCTTGCTTTTATTATCTTTATTTTAAAATTAATTTGGAGAATTTTTATTAATGTTTGATATTTTTTATCTCCAATTTATTTCAGGTATTTACTTAAACCCTGTTTTGGGCATTTTTACTTTAAAATTATATAAAAACTAGCAAAAAATTCTTAAAAAATCACAAAAATAGTAAAAATAATTAAAAACCCAAAAATATTTTATTTTCTTATTTTTGATTATTTTTTGTTAATTTTTATATTTACCATATCTTACATTGTATATATATTATATAGCTTAATATATATATATATATTAAAAGAAAAAGAAAATATAAAAAATGTAAAATATAAAAAGAAAATACAAAATCAGAAAATTAAAAATAAAAATATTAAAATATAAATTTAAAAATAAAATTAAAAAATTAAAAATTAAAAACCAACAAAAATAGCACTTATAGACAAATACATCACACTCGCATTTTTGCGCACTCTTTGCCGGATCTATCCTGCTTGTTCCCTGTGTTCGACACTCTACACATACTTGTACATATACACATCTTTGTTTTAGAGTTATAATGAATTTTAACTCCATATCTGCTTTTCATTGTTTGATCATCTATTGTGGGTTAATTGTTGTTTTAATCTGAATTTCGTATGCGTGTTCTCACCTTGTGTGGAACATAAGACCGCTCGATTTTTGGGTTAAACACCAGTGCGTCCTCCTTAGGTGGAGGTGCAAGCTCCTTCTCCTTGGGCTCTCTTGATTCACTCCCGTTAGTGCTCTTCTCCTTTTTTTTCTGCCTTTCCTTTTTCTTTATTTTTTTTGATGTTTTTAAGTATTTGAATCCCACTTATTATGTTGATGATGGTGCTACTACTGGTGCTGATGCCTCTCTTCTACCTCTAAATTCTTCTCAGATAGATAATCAATGGTGTCCTCCTTCCTTTCCTGAGCCTGATCAAGTACAATCATAATCCTTCTGCTCTTGAGGACATATGATTCACATTATCACATGAAAGGATCCCATGTATAGATCTAGAGTGGTTTGAATAGTATACCTGATCACGTGGTTTCTAATACTCCAGTTCAGATGTTGGGATTATCCTGAACTTGGTCTTGAATAAGAGTCCTCGGTGCCATTTGCTGATTATGCTCATCTTGAACTCATAGATACAGTTGAATACTGTCCTGATATAATGAAAAGCATTCTTTATCTATTGAAACATGTCACTAAGAGGTTGTATGGCTGAGGTAATTGACCTTAAATCACTCATGGGTGGGGCCTACTACTATTGGTGGCTAGAAGAGGGTTGGTGTTGTTGACAGTATTGTCCTGGATGGCCATGCATGTATTGTTGTTGTTGGTGGATCTATGAAGTATGAGGTGGTGGTGGGCCCTGATGGCCCAACTAGTAGGGGTACGTTGCTACTATTGTTACTAATAATGAGGCTGGTATCCATGGACTGTCCCGGAATGTACAAGATGTGGTGTGGGAACGGAAATGGTGTCCTAGTAAGCTAGGGATTGTCTGTGTTGACCAGTCCTTATCCCCGACTGTCTACTGACAGATCATGGCTATACCACAATCCATTGACCTCCCACACATGCGGAGGCTCCTCATAGACCGTCTCAACCTATTGGGGTGCATTCTAATCATGTTGGTTGTGATATTTCTCCTCTCACTATTTGTTCTGGGGGACCCTGTACCTACTTTTGTACAAGGTCAACTCGGTGTAGAGGTGCTGGTAGTGCAAAAGGGGCAGGTAACCTCATCTTGGCTACCTTTTCAACTAACTCCTCCACTTGTTTCGGCAATCTAGAAAGACCCTCAAGTTTAATGAGCTTATGAAGCTCACCTACCTTCTTGTTGATCTTCTATACTATTGTAATCTTGTTAACTATTATTCCCGTGTTGGGGATGATGTCATCTATCATATCAATGTATAGTCTTCATAGGCATCTCCTTATGTAGGAGTAATGGAGATGACCAGTAGTTCCTCGTGGCAGGAGATTTGCTTATTTCTGTCATCTGCTCTAAGATCTTCCATACAACTTATTCATTCTTGCTTAGATAGATTCCTCCACAAGTGGTACTCACTGAACCATACATCTTAGGGATTAGACCACAAAACAAGGTCTGAACTAAGATCACCTTAAAATGCCTTGGCATGGGCATTTCTACATAAAGTCTGTGAATTTCTCTCAGGTCTCAAAGAACGGCTCATGTGGAGTCTGAGAGAAGCTAGTGATCTTGGATCTCATCTGGTTATTTCTATTGAGTGGGTAGAACTTATTCATAAATAGGTCTTTCAACTACAACCATGTAGTACATCTAACCTCAACATTTTTCAACTAATGGGTTGCCTCATCTCCTATGGCAAATGGGGTAGCCTTCAACCGGATGTAATCTTGACCCAACCCTAGGATGGATAAGATTGTCACAAACTAACTAAAGTCTCGTAGGAATGCATATGGTTCCTCAGTGGCATTGCAATTAAACTTTGGCAACAACTCTAAGAAATGGGGCTTCAACTCGAATGCCCTAGCTGGTATAACTGGATGGAGCTGATTATTGTTCTCATTCAATGCTAGATTGTAAGCCTCCATCATAGTTCTATCTAGTCCACCCACCTCTACCACATCTCCCATCCGAGCCTTTAAGTATGCATTTTGTTGCACACCTAAAGCTAACCAAGCAAGGATCTGTTGTAATGGGTCATTGATGAATATCCATTCATTCATCTTTATTCTTCCACTTTGTCTTTAAATCCCTAGTAAAATATCTATAAATATCACTAAATTGTATAAATTAACATCTAACATTAACATTTAATTAATGTGTAAATGCATGTATTTAAACCTAAAATAAAAGAATAAAGTGAAGAAAAGAAAAGAAAAATAAAGCAGGTATCAAAGATATTGATTGACCATGAACCTCGAGACCAAGTCAAATATCGACTAGGTCGACCAGAAATAATGTAGGGGGAGATAAGGCCAAAATACTATACAAAAATACACAATGAGACCATAATTCTTTATATTGTACATATCCCAAACTTACACTATTTTATTTACTATTATACACACATCAAACAATAATAATGTTGAACACAAAACTCGCACATTTTAATATATAGAAATAAGAAAATATTTGCTAAAATAAATCATGCATAGAACACTTGGTACAATTAGATGAAAAGGCCATAAACAGAACTTCATTGATCAATATCTACTCCATATGAACTCAATTGAACTAGACTTACTTCTATTGTATTTATAATTAAATTATCTATCAAATAAAGGGGTTTGATTGGAATCAGAGCTAAGATATAGAAGCTAGCTTTTCGGGGTACTATTGTACTTGGGCATCCACACATAAAGCCAATTATTTTATTCTTTATATTTTTAACCTCCTTATATTTTTCAATTATTATATAAATAAAAATAAAAACATTCAATATACATCTAAAATAACCAATCTATTACAATACAAAAGGTATAATGTACTTATAATATACATACATGTAATTATTTATACACATAAAAAATATAAAAATATCATAAATATGTGTAAATGAATATTAAATAATATTGTAAATATATAAATTATGTAAATATAATATTATGTACAACAACAACAAAGCCTTTTCCGACACTAAGTATGGTCGGATACATGGATTCTTTACCTCCATTCATATCTATCTTGGGTCATTCTCGGGCTTAGATGCAAAAAACTAAGATCCCTTCTTATAGTCTCATTCCAACACTTCTTGAGCATCTCTCACCCTCTCTTAGCCAACTCAACAACCCAAAACTCGAATCTCCTAATCGGTGCATTGGCTGACCTCCTTTACAAATGGCCAAACCACCTTAAGTTATTTTCTCGCATCTTATCCTCGATCTGAGATACACCTACTTTCCTTTTAATTGAATCATTCCAAATCTGATCTTTATGTATGTACCCACACATCCACCTTAGTATTTTCATTTCTGCTACAACCATTCTTTATACATGTCTATGGTTCACATGCCAACATTCAGATACATAGATCATCGCAGGTCTAAAGGCTGCTTTGTAAAAGTTTCCGTTCATTTTCAAATGAATTTTCTTATCGCGGAGAATAGTAGAAGCTCTTCTCCACTTTAGCCAACCTACATTTATTCTATTAATAACATCTCCATCAATTTCCTCATCGTATTACAAAATAGATCCCACGTATCTAAAAGAATCTCTCTTCTGAATGTTATCATAACCAATTTTCACCTCGATTCCTCCACCATTGCTTCCATCAAAAGTGCACTCCATATATTGAGTCTTAGCCCTACTTATACGAAATCATTTAGTCTCTAATGCATGTCTCCAGATCTCAAGCTTCTCATGTACTCCATATCTAGTCTCATCAATCAAGACAATATCATCAACGAACCAAGACATCTCATCCTGAATGTGACTTGTCAACTCCTCTATAATCAAAGTAAAAAGAAATGGACTCAAAGCTGAACCTTGATACAGATCAATTTTGATATCAAAATAGTCAGTCTTCTCAGACTGTATCCTTAAACAAGATGGACCTATCATACATGTCGTTTACGCGGTGCTGAATCTCCATTTCATCACCTTTATTCTTTCATTTTTGCCTTAAATCCCTAGCTAAACACATGTACATAACATTAATTTGTGCAAAATAGCACTAAATTATTGAATTTTAAATACTCTATAAATCCATGTATTTAATTCCAAAATAAAAGAATAATGGAAAGAAAAGAAAGAGAATGAAGTGTCAAAGACATTGCGTGACCCTAGACCCTAAGACCTAGTCATCATGATGACTTCCTCAACAAGGAATAAAGTAGGAGAAGATAGGGCAGAGAAACTGTACAAAAAACATTCACAAAACCCTAATTCTTTAACAATATATATAGCCTTTTGGATCCTATTTTCTTTTCCATTATTTATACCTCAAATCAATAAACCTTCAACATGAAAGTTGTACATAAAAATGCAAAGAAAAATATAAAATTCATTTCACATTAAACTAATACACAATGCACTCGAGGCACACAGAACAAAAAGTCGCAAAGAAAACTTCTCAAACTTGTATCTCCTCCATATGGACTCAAACTTGAACAATTCACCTTTATTGTTCAGAAAATTAAATTATATATTTAATGAAGATGATTCCTTTTAATTTGGAGTTGAGATGCAAAAGTTGGCTTTGGGTCCCTATTGTACTGTATACATGTATATAATATTCAATATATCAATTCTTTATATTTTTACATCTCATGTATTTTTATCTAATTGTAAATATTATTTGAATTACATTTAAATTATAAACATGAAATAAATGCATTAAAAATTCATTAAAATAAAAAAAGTATTAAAATATATAGATATAATCTATATATTAAATATACATATTTATTTAAGAAAACAAATAAAATCATAAAAATACTACAAAAGTGTGAAACTATGTAATTAAATAAGTTATAAATATATAAAAAACTTATATATAATAACAAAATACAAAAGAAAAAATAAAAAATATATACTAAATACATGTATAAATACTTATGTATGTACATGTAAATTTTAGCATGTAATAAATAGTCTTGTAGAATAAATAAAAATGCCCTAAAAATACTACATAAAATAAGAAACATATTTCATCTAAAATAATAAAATCATTTATTATTTCAAATATAATTAATAAGGGATTTTATCCTATTTGGTCTACGTGTACCAACCAGGGCATTGCGGATGTTGACCGCCTGGTTAACCGTCCTTGCCCTCCACCATTTGTGTCATAGGTCATGAGACATCTGACTTCGACCCATTTTCCACTCCACTTTCATTCGCCATTTCTCATTGAGCTCCTCCCAATCACTAGACCTATCGTCCCTCACCTTCGCCCATTCCATAGCGTCGACCAACCCTCTTCCTTTCGCACACAATCTTCTCCTCCTTTTGCCCCTCACCACACCTATAAATAAGTCCAGCTGATGACCTTCCCATTTTGAACTTCCTTCCTCTACCGTAACCCCAAAGGGATACATCTGCAATGACTCCTTCTTGACATCAAGCGAAGCCCAACCCTACAGCATGGATAAGGCAGAGTACTTGGCCGATTCATCCATCACCGAAGCTCCTCCGACAAAGGTCTCTGCTCCATAGCCTCGGTCAGGTTTGATATGTTACTTTCCATATTTCATATCACATTTTTATTGCTCACTTTCATTTTGGTTTTAGCTTATGCAATCAGTTCGTGTCTTAGCTTGATTTTAGTTTTTTAGATCGTTGGAACCTTAAGTTCCTTCTCTGTTTCACATGTGTTCCGACTATAATCATGCCCATATTCACCGTCAACTTCATCCCTTTCACCTTCTCCATCATATCCCTTCACAAACTGCCCTGATTCTGCAAGATTCAGATCGATTCGAGCTCCTTCCTTCACCCCTTGCCAGAGCTCCTTGCCTCCTTCACTCCCTTGCTATTACATATTAATTTAATGGCCAAGGACCTTTGCCTCAAGCTAGAAATATTTTTGAGGCTCTCATCAGATGCGGGGAACTTCCCTGAAGCCAGAGCACCCGTCGAAGGAGGAAGTGACAAATGTGATGTGAAGATATTGCTGATTGAAGGTGCCCCAAGCTCGAGTTCTTGTTGTTCTTCCACTAGGCCTCTGAACCGTCCGATCAAGGGGCGCCTATAAATCTAATCCCAGCCATCCATCAAGGGCAAATTGTTATCGCTTGTCTACCGTTGATTAAGATACATGGCACAAGGAGAAGCACTTGATCGAGCCACTTAAAGTGGTAAATTTCATCGAGCCCCTCTATGCTTTTTGTAATTTATAGTAGGTCCTATAACTATTAAATAACGTTAAAAAACGTCTGTAAATATTGCATAGTACCCCCTCACTTGTTGTCTATTTGCATCGAGGACAGTGTTAGGTTACCTCTCGTGGTGACCCACATGAGGCATACATTCTGCATATTAGCCCTCCATCTTTTGTTATTTCTTTTTAATTTATAAAGTTTTTAAATTAGTGTAAAACTTTCAGGTATTTTGCATGAATATACATGTATTATATTTTTATTACAAAAATACCCTTACTAGGTTATTTTATTTTATTTATGTGTTTTTATTTTTATTAATTAGATCTTGTGCTTGTAAAATCTTGGGGGAAATATAGCAACTGATTTAACTCATGCCGATGCACGTCCATATTTTTGTTTAGATTTTTTATAATTTTCCATTTATTAAAAATCATTTATGATCTATTTTCCCCTTTTTGCTTAGTAAAATGAAAAATATAAAACCTACTTTAAAAATTCCAAAAAAGTTATATAGAATATATTACTATATATTAAACCTATAGAGCAAAAATTACAGAACAATATTAAAGAAAAATACTAAAAATGAAAAATCCAAAAAAAATATCAAAAAATCAGTGAAAACTCTTTCAAAATACAAAAAATAGTTTCTTATTTCCTATTTATATTATATATTAAAATAGTTTTGGGAATTTATGGAATTATTACCTATTTTTAAAACCTAAAACAATTCAACCTATTTATTATATCTATTGTTTTATATAAGTAAATATATTAAAATCGATAAAAATGAGCAAAAATTACATAAAGATCACAAAACAGAGAAAAATATTAAAAATGCAAAAACATTTTATTTTGTAAATTTTGATTATATAAAACTATATTTGAAAATGTATAGCCCTATATAGACTATATATTTGTAATAGCTATATATTTATTATTATTATTATTTGCATTATTATTTTTAAGTACTTAATATATATTTAAAACCTTTAAAAAAATAATCAGGACTGTTCTTGTGTATATTTGTCTAAATTTTTATTTATTATATACCTTATATATTATATCTATTATATAATTATTAATATATAGATACAAATTATAGATTTAAAAAGAATAATAAACTAAATATACAATATTAAAAAGAAAATAAAAATTATAATATTTAAAATATAAAAATATAAAACATAAAAATCCATAAAAAATTAAATATCTTTAGACATACAAAAAATTTAAAAAGATAAAAAGGTACAAAAATAATTGTTGTTTAGTTTTCCTTAATTGATAATAATTATTCTTATCTGCTTTTGTTTTCACTAGTTTGACCCCTACACTTTTTGTCTATCGACATCTGTAGGTAGGGTATAATAAATTTCACCCACATTCATTTATTATTTTATCATTATTGTGGGTTGATTGCTGATATATTTGATTGGTTTGGGTATTGAGAGCTGAGAGAGGTGCCAATACAACGATTGTTGGATCCGACTTGTCGAACACCATGGGCCCTCTCAAATCAGATGCTAGATACCCCTCGAGTCAACTGGGCTGTCAAATGGCACCATTGTTGGGGAGCAACGTAAGATATGATTGTACACATTTATTTGCATATTTACCTATCATTTATTTTCTTTTTTAAATAATTGTTTATATGTTTTCTGACCGTCTCTTTTTGTTGACTTTGTGCGAGGGATCGCGATATGAAGTCGGCTTTCTTAGGAAGGCTGGTGCGCCCGAATCACGTGGAGATTATCTCCTTATTCACGAGCCAATTAGAGGGAGCACTAAAGCCATATTTGAGAGAGACAATAGCAGCATAACAATTGTTTATAATTTTGTTTTATGTGAGAGAGAGTAGTACTGGTACTTGTACATTTGGACATTCAGACTCTTGCAGGCTTATTTTACAAAGTGTTTATTCACTTGGGGGCTACTCGGTTTTCTCTGCATTTTCATCGCTTTCTGACTTTTTTCATCCCTTTTTTCTCATTATTTTATTTGTTTCCCATGTTTTAAACTTTCTGTCTTTCTTTCTTTGTTCTATGTGAATGAGCACTTAGATTTTAGGACTTTCTTGATCGAGTAATCTAGGTCCAAACACCTAATATCTACGTGCACTTATAGTCTCTATGGTTTGAATCGAGATCAAATTAAAATTGTGCTTCATTATAATAGCTATTCCTTCTTAGGGAAATTTCATCAGCTTGACTTCCATATAGTGTAGATTTAAATTCATTGTCTTGCATCTCACATGGAAAGAGCTGGGAAGTGTTGTAATTTTTCTAAAAGCATGCATCATTAGATACAAGGGTGAGATTTCCATCCTAGTATTACTTGCATTACTTTTCTGTCTTCTCTCCCAATTTTATATCTCTTAGAATTAAAGAAAATAAAAAAAACATTATGAGAATTATATGGAAAATATTTAAAAAAAGTGAAAACCCAAAAATTAAAATAAGGAGATTATTTAATGAACTTTTGCCAAATTAAGATTCGCAATAGACTTCATTGTATTGGGTTCTAAAGCCTGCATTGTTTTCAGGTATACTACAGACAGAGAGAGGCATGGCCCAAAAACCCAGTTTGTGGCTGCCTTGATTATCACCTAGGCTCGGTGAAGTACTGGTGCTTCTATCATACATGGGCGAATAGGGGTTCGTCTACTTGCAGACTTAGTCTGAGTTATTTAGCATAGGGCACACCCTCACGAGGGTGTCTGTCTCATCATTCTGCATCCGAGTACCCTGCAAGGGGGAGGTATTTGGATTCAGCACTATCGACTTCCTCACTCTTATTCTTTGTCTAAGTAGACAACCTAGGACTGATATCAAGGATCTTAAAAAGTGCAGACTACATGTTACAAAGAAAATGGGAAGAACAAGATACATTTCTAGCAGTACTCACCCTCTTGTAAGGCTAACCTCTAAGGACTTGTTATAAGATTGCTTGAAAACAAAAAATTTAAAAACATAAAAATACTCAAACTCTTACGGCTTCACATTGTGTGAGTTGGTGAATCCATTTGCATTGGTGTTTATTTGATTTTAGTTTTAGATAAAAGATTCAATCTTGTGCTCCTGTGTCTTTTTTCATTTCATCTATTTTCATTTCTCATAGCCTTGCTCACTTTGAGCCTTCCCCTATTTTCCCTTTAAATTCATCTATTGTTTATCACTGTATTCCATTCCTCATCTACATCGCTTCTCTCTCAATATGATGACTCTTCGATAGCTTTGTCTGACCCCTTAGGTACCCGCATCGATTCCATGAACTCGATATCTTCAATAATTTGAGGCGATTCTTGAGAACCCAGTTCGGAATTTGTGAACCGATCTCCAAAATCCTTGACTTCTTCTCATTCATCAATAAACTAGGATCACTCTTGTCCTAACATTCGCTTCGTATGGACGGAGATCGATTTCAGTTCGTATCAAATGATCCATTCATATATATCTAGAATTGACCCTAATTACTGATCCACCTTTCCATATGATGCCAATGACTATCAGTCTGAACGGGATGCATCTTATTGTGCAGAACCAAACCTAGACCTTGTGCAGATCAATTCCTCTAAGTCTGATTCAGAAAGGGCTCCTCAAGGAAAAGGGAAGGGATCACAGTAACCGAATCAGATTCAGCTAGATCAGAACACAATGAATACCCAGTTGCTCGCATCCATACAGTCTATCCACCAGCAGCTGACAGATCAGGCTCTTGCCCAGGTCGTCTTCCAGGACATGTTGAATGACATGAGGATAAACAGAGAGAATAGAGGAGTAGAAGGAGGTGATGATGATGAACAAGGAGATGGTCCCCATAGAGGGCCAGCAGATGAGGTGAGGAGAGAGGCTCACAAACCTACTCTCAAAGAGACATACACTCACCTGGGGAAGGTCATGACGTCCTGGGAGGAACTAAAGTCTGTGTTCCTCCACAAATTCTACCCAGTTGTCGTCTCAATCAGATGTACACCAGGAATTCTACTTTCTCCCAGGGACCACACTAGTCCATACATGAAGCCTGGGAGAGGTTCACAGATTTACAAGAGAAGTGCCCCCACCATTGTATTCCTCGGAGCAGTCTGATCCCACACTGTTTGGGGGGCTGACTTTAGAGAGCCAAAGGCTAGTGGATGTCGCATATGATGGATCTCATTTCAACTAGGACGAATACATTGTCTGGAAAATATTTGAAGAAATGGCTGAAGGGGGGCCGTCGTATCTTCGTCCTGTGCTTATCAGTGCCAACTTCTAATCCACCACAAGCCCATCAATATGGTGACATCCCACGAATCAGATAGGGATGAGAACTCCAACCTCAACATCATAGGGAGCCACCTATACAAAGTTGGTATCACTGATAAATGATCACATGACCTAGAGAGAATATCCAATATCGAACAAAGAACCCATCACCTAGACAAGCTGGATCAGATTCCCAAGCAATTAGAGATGTTGGTTAGCACCATCAACGTCGTACAATCTACGAGCCCATCAGCTGCAACTCCCGTTGAGCCAAAGGAGCCATCTTCAGCACACCATCCTCAACTGAGTTTAGGGAAGCCTCAGGTCTAACACGTCTACTATGTGTAGGCGCTTGACCAAGCACTATAGTCGTTGCAGCGACAACTTGTAGACTACTACCCCGAGCGCCAACCCCCCTCATTTGTTGATCCATTTTTCCCATCAGTGCCCCAAATCCAAGAAGTGAATGACATTTAGAATAGCAATGCTCAATTTTCCCATCTAAGCGGACAATAGCAAGACCAATCCTCTGCCACCATGTCGTATCACCAACCCTCCAGTGGGAGGTTTGTCTCAAATTAGCCTCTATAGTAGTCTCCATCATATCAGAGTACATAGATATAGAGACAGAATTACCCGCAGTTGTCGCACAATCAATACCAGCCGTATCATCACTACGCGGCTGCTCAACACCAACAATACCTCCCTCCTCCTCAATTTCATCAGCAACAACCTCCTCCTCAGTACAATCATCAATTTTCCCATTCACTGCCTTAGCAGAATTATCACTCCCAGCGTGGTCAGCACGTTGAACCAAAGGTAGCACCAGCAAATCCTGCTCTCGAGTGCTTGGCCCAACTTGTGAAAAGCCTATCAGAGATGAGCCAGAAGCTCGTTGACCTCACTACCACTAAAACTCCAATTCTAGCGTAGATAGAGGCCAACCCCAATAACTTCAAGAGGAAAGAGCAGATAGTTTATGATGTGACATCCACTCCCACAGAGTCAGGTATTTCATTGTTTTATTTAATGTTGTGATTATCAGGAGCGGTAGTACCTTGCAACCGTCTGCCACACAAAAGTGAAAGAATAAAGCATCTTCGTGCTACTCATCTTCTGCATTAGCCTGATCAATAACAGAGTCGAGTGAGGAAGAAGATGGTAGAGGAGCATCACCAATACACCACCACCATAAAGGGAAAATTCAAAAAAAATAGCAAATAAAAAATCTCTGAAAAGAAAAGAAGAGTTAAAGCCAAGATGGACCGGCCACTGAGTTGTCATCTCCAGTAGCAACTCCAACACTGTCTGACGAAGCCAAATCTCATGTAGATACTTTTTTTCCAGTTTTGAATGGTGGCTTACTTTCTAACCAACCATCTATACAAAATTATTTAAATAAGAACAATGCAATTTCTCTAGTGAATATTCCTTTTCCTGAAGCAAATGAAAAATTTAAAAAAATAGAAATATGAAAAAAAGCATTATCCGACTCGGGCATTGTTGAAATTATTGAAAATATTGTTATAAATATGCCATTGATGAATGCCATAGAATACATGCCCGCAGTTAAGAAAGGTTTGAAAGAGGAATGTACCTCAAAGCATCAAAGCCGGAAGAACAGACATAACCGAGGAGAAAATCATATCTTAACCATGGCCATTATGAATGTTATCAATGATCTCCCATAGAAAAAGAAAGATAATGGAGCACCCTTAATCATATGCCAAATATTTGATTAGACTTTTGAGTGAACTCTGCTTGATAGCATCTCATCTATAAAACTCATACCCTCCACATTTCTCGAAGAATTTGGGCTTGGATCGCTTAAACCTACTCGGATGATCATGTAGTTTGTGAATTGATCTATCAAGCAACCTAGGGGTTTGTTAGAGGACGTTATCATGACCGTGCAAGACATGCGCTTTTCTGTGGACTTCGTTGTTCTGGACATGGACTCTCCTGCACCGTTGCTCCAGATTCCCATAATTATTGGTCAGTTGTTCCTTTGAACTATCAGATTGGTCATCGACTACAGGTCTGCAAAGATTACATTTCGTTCCTACACGGGCAAGGTCACCATGAACATGATGAGTGAGCTGAAAGCCACATCTTATGAAAGGAAGCTAGAAGCAGCAACTGAAGACTATGACATTGTTGATATCGATGATCAACAAGTTTATTTGAATGATATTCTGACACATGAAGTGCTATCTTTAGAGGAGGTCCTTGAAAGCACAATCAATCCATGCTCACTTCAATGGGGAGATACATTATGAATCACGGATCAATTTATTTGAAGATTCACGTTAAACCGAACATGAAGAATTCATCGCAGATATGTTAAGTACATTCATATCAGAGCCATGAGTGATAGAGGTAAATAAAACCTCGTTGAATTCACCATGTCATCCATCTACTAGACAATGTTGATGTGTCCGCAGAGCAGACTCTACAATTATCTAAACACAAACAACTCCCGACAAGTTTGAAATATGCATTCCTTGTGGGTGAAAAACACAAAAACCACAAGGCACTTGGTTGGAAAGTATCGGACCTCTGAAGGATAAATCCAGGCTTTTGTTTACACCATATTTATCTTGAAGATGTACGCAAACCGTCCTGAGAATTCCAAAGTGTTGGACATGCGAGCCCACGGCGAGCCATTATGCAATAAATGTTATTGTGAATATCATTCCCTGATCTGAAATGAAGAATAAATAATTTGCATAATAGGTCCCTTAGTACAATTAGGGTTATGTACCATGACCATCTTAATGATCATACAACTGTTGATTCAATTATTGAATCATAGAGGCTGGTGCTTGGATGAATATCAAAAGAGTTAGATTGAGGACTCATGAAGCACCGTCAAATGATTGTTAAGAGATGATCTCCAGCCTGAGTAGGAGATGGCAATCCTTTCTCATTTAGGCTGATATCTAACCGAGCTCTTGATGTAGGTCCTCTACATAGGAATAGAGGTTTGGAGGTGTTAGATAAGTTAGGTCAAAGAGTTGGTTTAACGAGATCGAGATAACCAAAGTCCTATGTCGTATGCTATCATGATATAGGCACACATCCTCTGACCAGAGACAGATGTGTTACTATATGTCTGAGTATGTACATTTGGCAGACCAATAGGTTGATGACCTAACCAAGGTCTATACACCGGCGTACTGGTGTACATATAAGGGCTTATGAGTAATGCGATCTCTCAAAGGGATCATACATGTTCATTACTGAATCGGAAGACAAGAGCTCACTCACGAGATGTTGGGAAGATCAAATTTCGTGCACGGTCGTATCGCTTTGGAAGCTTGACTGAATTTGTAGGTTTGATATATACTTTTGGAAAGTATATGATCAACACCTGGGTATGATATATGCTTTTGGAATGCATATGATCGATACCGATTCCCAATGATCGAATGAGAAACTTAATGATAAAACCTTTGAAGTAGACAGTTTAAAATTGATCTTATACTTCGGATTTATTCTGAGTCTTCGAGTATGCAGGATGTACAGGTGTTGGGAATACCTAAGGGTGATGTGATCATAAACGGTTGTATAACCATGATGCTTCCATTCCTAGGGAGTGATGAAATGGGTCTGGATTTTAGTGACTCCTCTCAGTAGAGAAGTAATATGATCTTAGTCCAAATGGTGTACATTGATCTGAATGTGATTTAGATGCAATGAGAAGATTAGATTTGCGGTCTTGATTTAATCAAGCATCTATGGGAGGCCTGAGATCTAGATTTGAGATGTGATCTCAATATCCAAGTCACTATACATGAAACAATACAATCACCCTATTCTTATCTCCGAGTATCTGCGGAGAAAGCGCATTATCCTTGAAAGAGTTCATGATAATTTCATTGTTGATATATGTATCCGAGCATTGAGAAAATGGATAATTAAATTTGATTTAATTGTCATGAATAATATGAATTTGATTCGTATTATAAAGAGAGTTATCTAAGATAATTAAATGTAATTTGATTATCAAAGATGTAAATAATGTGAATGTGATTCATATTATTTGGGCACATAAAAATAAAGATCCAAGATGATTAAATGTGATTTAATTATCATGGATATGGAATAATGTGGATAGCACTATCCATATTAATCATATATATTATAAATGAGATTTATAATTTATAAGAGAGAGCTATTTGTACTTTACATTTGTTAATTAAATGTTAATGTGAATTGGATTCACATTGAACATTAAATTGAAAATGTAATTCACATTTTATTTTGGATTGTGAATGTGATTCAAAATTTTCCAATGGCAAGATTGCAATATTCACAAAATAATTATGAATTATTTTTATTGAATAATTTACAACAAGTGTTGTTGTAAACCTTGGAGATTTCCATGGAATAATGTAATCTCATGAGATATCATGAGATTACATGAGATTGCCACCAAATCCCATATTATGGAAGGAGGCAATCTTCATTCCAATAATCTCCATGATTGCTTGATTTAATTTGGGATTGATTTATATTGATTTATCTATATATATTTAATCTAAATTAAATTAATTGTTGGTGGTTTTTATCAACACAAATCTTTGCCATTAAAAGAAACACAAATCAATGAGAGCCATTGGATTTGTGTTACCCATGGATTGAGATCCATGGATCCCAAAATATTATAAACGGAGAGGCACTCCTTTGCTCTTCTTTACACACAAGAGAACATAAGTCTCTCACTCTCTCTCTACACGTCAGCCCTCTCTCTTCTTCTCTCATGGCCATCCACCATGGATGCCCTAGAGAAGTTCTCTATCGCGCAGCGTCGTCGTTATGCTGCCCAATCGTTTGTGATGAGATGCTTACTACCCTTATTAATTTAATCAAATTAATGGTCAAATTAATGAATTGTCGTTCGTTGTAGTCGGATAATAAGAGCTAATCGAAAACCACTTTTAATTAAGGATGATTTAATCGCAAGTGGCAAAATTTTTTTACTTGGGCAAGCCCAAGGTCGAACTCAGGGAGACAGCTGTCTCCTTAGGTAGATTTTAAGCAAGTTCCAAGGTTTGATTTTTAGGGAATGATTTTTTTGGTCTTTTTCGATTTTTTTTTATGCAAGAAAGAAAAGATACATGCACAATCAAGCCAGATTACAAGTTAATTCAGATAAGTGATCAAATCAAGTCCAAAAATTATGAAACTTGGTCAGATGATGAAATGCAATGAAATTAAGCTACATTATTTTTTTGGATTTTTCTGACACTAAATGAATTTAGTGTAAATTTAAAATGGATGCAAGGTGATTTTGACTAAATTAATTTTAATAAACATCAAATCACAATATTTTCAAATATAAAAATTATCCTAGATAGATCTAAGTGTGAAGAATCCAGGAAAATTAATAAACCTAAATTTCTATGTGAAATGAACCTATTAAAAATTAATTAAGGAAATCACTAAATGATTTATTCAGGCCTCGAGATACGTACAAATGAGATGATTTTTTTACACAATGCGAACCTAATTATCCTAGATCTAATGTGACTTTTTGGTTATTTTTGAAGTTACAGAGAAATTACTATGAATTAAAAGGCATAAATGGGCAAAATATAACAAAAGTCCACCAATTAATTAATAGAAAAATTCACTAATCATACAAAAATTTGCCAAGTGTCACATATGAAAGAGGACAAAGTAAGCTACACAATGTAATTTTCAAACATGAAAAATGATTAAAAATGAGAGCCTAAATATGCATGCAAAGACAGGGGTATACATGCAATTACAGTAAATAAAATTGATAAAAATAAAACGTGCTGATAGGGACTAATATGCAATTATCTATAATGTTGAGGGGGAGGATGCAATTTTCCCACAGAACACGTAATCCTCACATGGGGTCTCCTGGCAGGGACTGAAATGCAAATAGGAAAACCTCCAGGGGCCTCACTGCAAATTACCCAGGCCACACGTACAGATCACGTGGGGTCCTAGGCTCGGTGGTCTTCGGAGGCTCGGATCGAGGCTCGGTTGGCTCTGGAGGCTCGGACTCGTCTCGGAGTAGTTTCGGGGGATCCGAGCCTGGTGGTCCGGGAAGAGGCTCGGATCAGGCGACGTGGCTCGATGTGGACAGTGGATCAAGTGAAGATCCAATGGCAACTGGTTGCTGGCACGTGGCGGGTCTGGATCCGTTAGATCTCAAGTGATCCAACGACGGTTGTGGGCTCCTGATAAGAATGTGTGGTCGATCAATAACCGTTGGATCTAGATTGATCCAACGACTTCTAGAGTGTGGGGAAGCGGTGAAGTGGCTCAATCAGATGCGTAGGATTCGCCTGATCCTACGGCTGCGAGATGTGGGCGACTTGGCGTGCTCCGGACCGTTCGATCAAGGAGATCGAACGGTTGTTGTTCTTCTTCCTCAACAGGCCCGCCGCCTCCTGCAGCGAGGAAGGATAGGCTCCGGGAAAGGGGGCCTGACTCCGCCTGTTCCTCTAGGCGTGGGTGAAACTCGCCGGAGGCTCCCACGTAGCTCGGAAGACTCGTAGGGGCGTCGGGGATCCTCCGGCGATCTCAGAAGCGGCTGAATAGCTCTGGGGAGCGGTGGTGAAGAAGCTTGAGGGGAGCTCCGATGAAGTTCCGGCCAGTCGAAGTAGATGCACCTGCAGGGGGTTAGTGGTATAGCCGAGGCGTGCAACGTGTACGTGGAGTGATCGGGAGTGAGATGCGAGGCCTGAGCGGCGAAGTGGTGTTCGGTAATCGAGCTCCACCAAGGTGGAGGAGCTGGCGTCAGCGGGAAGTGGAGTGCGTCGTCGGAGTGAATGGAATAAAGCGCGAACATCAGAGCTTCGAGGGGAAGCTCGGTGGATGCTCAGTGGAGCAGGAGGTGAAGGGAGGACGACGAATAAAATCGGAGAAAAAGAAGAAAAACAAAGAAGAAGATCAGAGAGAAGATGGAGGTGTCTACCTGGGGTCAGAAGCTCAGATGGAGCTTCCAGGTCTTTGCTCAAGGGTCGGTAGTGTCCCAAGCTCGTGTAGCTCACGGAGGAGTTGCGACACGGCGATGGAGGGACGTGGATCTCGTCGGAGGTGGTTCTCGATCTTCGCTCGACTTTTCCTCAAATTGCTGTCACCAACTCGAAGGTGGGAGCTCGGAGATACTCTCCGTGATGGCGGATAGGAGTAAAGGTGGCTGGAGGCGGTGTATTTAAAGGATGGAGGTGACGGTGTAGCTAGCGAAGAGAATGAGTTGGTGGGCATCGTGGAGCGAATTTGAGGGCGTTCATGGCGAACGAGGGGGTTGGCGAGGATGAGGGAAGAGTGGGCTGTCTAGTGGAGGTGCCAGGGGGTGGAGATGGTGGTCGGCGTGGTGCCAAAAATAGAAAGGGGGCAGCCCCTTGCGCACGGTGGATGATGTGGGGCGTGGGGTGTGCGGGAGGTAGACGACGAAGCATCGACCGTTGGATCGAGCGATCCAACGGTCAGGAGAGGGGTGGAAGCAGAGGGTGAGAATCAGATCGGCGGAGCACGATCAAGGGCACAGGGCACGCCACATGGCGGGCGCAGGTCGAGGCGCTAACGTGCGTCGGAGATGAAGTCTGGGGTTTTGATAGAAGGGTCCAGATATCGTGCGAAAAGGAGGGCGAGGATTGAGGGCTTCTGGCAATGATCGGAGGGCGCCTAATGCACCACGTGGCGTGCTAAGGATGCGGCGCAGGCTAACGGTCAGATTAAGCCCAAGGTCTGATCGAAGGGCTAGGAAGCGTTGCAGCTTGAATGGCCCAAATGGAGAGGGAGAAAAGGCAATCAGATGGTGGGGAAGGCCAGGCGAGTGGCGCACAAGGGAGCGGGCCGCGTGGCGCAATCAGAGGGCGCCACCGGGCCAGCTCTAAGTGGCTGAGAAAGAAAGCGAATTTAGAGAGAGAAGGAGACCGAATTTGGAAAAACTCAAAACATGAAAGTTTTAGATCTCAATGAGATCTACAAGTTTTATGTTTAACAAAAATGGAGATGAGGCCAAATATGATACAAAAATACAATATTACAAATTTACATATATGTAGTATACAAGGGGGCCCAATAACCCAAGTTTTGCATACAAGCTCCGAATTGAATGAAATTAGTCTCATTTTAAAGGTCTCTGGATGTGTATTAATCTGAAGGTTAGTAGACCTTATTTGGAGTTTGTAAGAGAGGGATATTGGCATTCTAATATCCAGGGTGTTTGGGGCTTTATTGGGTATTTTACAAGATAGGAATTTTGGCCTTCTTCCTTATATTATGAAATAATAATGTACAAATTATAAGGAAGGTGTTATTTGATTTTTTAGGGGATATAGAATACAAATATTTAGGTGAGTTATTGGTGGATATTTTACAAGTGGATTTTATAGATGAATTGGCTTCTTAATTAATGCAAATATGAATGCAAAAATGCATATATTGTGGATTGATGTATGAATGCTATTTATGCAAGATAAAGGGAAATATGCTGCTAATTACCCAGGGATAGAGCTCTATTTTCAATTTTAAGAGTGATGAATCACATATTCATCAACCCCCTATACTTAAACCTTGCTTGTCCCTGAGCAACTAAAATGAAATGCAAGAGTGAAATAATTTTGGGTTCCATACCAAAGTCATGCACAAAAGTTGAAAATGGAGCTTGCCTCGACCTTTGGATTAATTGTGTGGTGGAACCTCATTGGGATCTGAACTTAAGACCTAAAAAACTTCAAGTTCCACAAGTCTTCTATTCCAGACTTCTCAATAGTCAGGTCAGAACAAATACTCAAACGCAAATTTCTGATGACTATGATTCTTACTTGTACTGTGTAAGTAAAATGTAACTCTTCACATCAGAAATGACTCAAAAACAGCCTCCTCTAACAAGTTAACTCAAATAACCCTGTCCAGTAACTCTTTCCTCGAGGAGCGGGGTATTCCCTTCTAAGTTCAAGTGTGACCAGCTCAAGAGGAGGGGGTAGAGAAAAGAATGGGAGGTAACCAGTGTAGCTACCTATCTCGGGATGCCTGACCAGTGTAGCCAAGTCATCCAGCTACATTTCTTTGCTAATATATATACTCCGACAGGTACTTTATTTTCACTTTAGCCTGTCTTATTTTTTGGAGTTCTTGCAATTTTTTTTCGAACTATATACAGTGCAGCATGTACATCAGGAGTTTTTCCACTTGAGCCAATAGACTATCCCTCTTTTGAAGCATTATTGCAACCCACAGCATCCCGTCCTTAGATGTCAACACCGCCAGACTAGGTTGAGATGTAGTTCCCTCCCTAGAGGAGGACGGATGTTTCCACCCGTGTGCTACTCCAAGCTAAAGGATTCTACCTCCTCACCACCTCATCAATGAAGAGCTACGTGCATAGTGCTTGTCCAAGTTAAGTCATTATCTAAAAGAATCATGCGTGTGCACGAGATATTCTACTTAGACTAATCAAGATGACTTGTGAACATAGACTTGCAGACTCAAAGAATTAAGTCACTTGACCTGAGAAATCTTAACTCCAGCTCCTATAAGGTTCCTCTGAAATTTGGTGGATTAAGGTCAAATCAAGTCCATCCTCAATATCTACTCCTACTTGGTTCAGAACCCACTACCATTTCACCTTGCATATGCAAGATATGCGGATGAGATGCAGATGACATGCAATGTAGATGAAATGCAAGACTCTTTTTCTTTCTTTTCTGATCGAGAGATGATATGCAAGAGTAAATAAGAAGCCTTTGAATTTTTCACTTTTTTTGTTTTTTTTCAAGAGTTCTGTATACCTCCTTTTATAAGTATTATGCAGATTATACAAGTGTATTTTACAAAAAAAAATATCCAAAATTTTACCCAGCCTTTAATTATTGCGTAATATGTATAAGAATATGTGAAAGTACGAGCTATGGGTAAAGTACATATGTAATATATACACGCCCCCTATACTTAGCATGTGTTATGTCCTCAGAACACGAAAAGCAAGGAAAAGACATAGCTCGTGCTAAGCGTAAGAGAGCCAAAAGAGCGAAAATGTATAGAAGTCGTCCTGCTTCCCTATACTTAGGCTCTGGCAGCCTAAGCGTAGAAGAAGGTAAAAAAAATGGGGCAGACGAGGTCAAGAGGAGAAATGGATGAACATATGCACGGCGGGCATCGGTCCCCCCTATACTTAGGCTCAGGTTAGTCTAAGTATAAGACCGGAGTGAGTATGAGGACCAATGTGATCTGGAGGATGTACATCAGACAGACTCAGGTGACTCATCCCCCTTATACTTAGGATCTGGTCATCCTAAGTATAGTCTAGATGGAGAAAGATGAAGCTGGGATGTCATTAGATTCGTGGGAGAGAGAGAGCAGAATGTACAGGAATGATGGGTATATACAAAGATTGTGGACTGAATCTTTCAAGATGCTGCTTATTGCTAGAGCTTACTGGTGCAAGGTTTCATGCGCGGCTCGATGTGTATCCGCTGAATCTGCCTCACACATGGATACAATCTCCTCAACATGGACTAACTGCTCATTGGTTTCTACGAAATGCTTCAGCAGTTGTCCATTCACTAGGAATGTCGGTGCATCATCTACGAGATATGAGATCTCGACACATCCACTATCGTGCACCGCACGAACGATGAATGGGCCCGTCCACTTGGACTTCAACTTTCCTTGGAAGATCTTCAGCCTTGCATTAAACAACCATACCTTCTGTCCAGGAACAAAGGTCTTTCGTCTGATATATCTATCGTGCCAATGCTTAACCTTGTCCTTGTACACCAAACTATTGTCGTATGTGCGGTTTCTAACTTCCACAAGCTCATTCAGATCCATTTCTCTCTGCTTCTGTCCAAGGTGCGTGTTCCAATTGACCTTCTTGATTGCCCATTCTGATTTATGCACTACCTCTGCGGGCAATTGGCACGGCTTTCTGAATACCATTCGGAATGGGGAGGTTCCTAACGGTGTCTTGTAAGCTGTCCTATACGCCCATAGGACTTGATCCAAGATCTGAGACCAGTCCTTCCTGTCAGGGTGGACAAGCTTTTGCAATATAGTTTTTACCTCCCTATTCGACACCTCAACCATACCATTAGTCTGTGGGTGGTAAGGACTAGTGGCATGGTGTTGGATGCCGTAGTCCTTCAAGAGTTTCTTCACCTCTCGATTTCCAAAGTGGCTACCCCCATCTGATATCAACACTTTGGGAATCCCGAACCTAGAGATGATATGCTCTCTGATGAATTTACTGACAGTCCTGATGTCTGCGGCTCGGGTCGTGATAGCCTCCACCTACCTGGATAGGTAGTCTACCGCAAGAAGGATGTACTCGAACCGTGGCTAACAGGGAATGGGTCCATGAAATCGATGCCCTAGGCGTCAAAGACATCACAAATGATTACAGCCTGTATCGACATCTCATCCTTGGAACCAACGGTTCCTCTCATTCTCTGGCATATTGGGAACGACTTCGCAAAGGTGGTGGCATCGCAAAACAGAGTTGGCTAGTAAAATCCACACTGAAGTACCTTCCATACATCCTCTTTCCAGAGTGGTGTCCTCCTGCCGCAAAACTGTGGCATAAAGAAAGGACACTCTGGTATTCCTCCTGAAGAATACACCATCTCCAGACACAATCCGGTCCTTCAAAGAAAAGGATCGGATCCTCCCAATGGTAGTGTCTCGCATCCGACTTCAGTCGGTCGATGTGGCTCTTGGGCCAATCTTCGGGAACCTTCTTGGAGACAAGATAGTTCACGATATTGGCATACCATGGGAGTGAGTCGACAACAAAAATCGACTAGTCAGGGAAGGAGTCTTGAATAGGTGAATCCTCAGAAGTAATAAGATCTTCAAGACGAGAGAGATGATCGGCTACTACGTTCTTCTTTCTAGGTTTATCACGAATATCCAAATCAAACCCCTGGATAAGCAAAATCCACCGAAGAAGATGCGCCTTCGCGTCCTTCTTTTCCATCAAGTATCGTAGCGTTGTATGGTCAGTGAACACAATTACCTTGGATCCGATTAAGTGAGATCTGAACTTATCCAAGGCAAACACTATCGCAAGCATCTCCTTTTCCATAATCATATAGTTACGATGGGCGGTATCAAGCACTTTGCTTGCGTAGTGAATTGCAAACGGGACGTCATCCCTCCTTTGTCGTAACACAACCCCGACAACAAAATCTGAGGCATCCGTCATGATCTCAAAAGGTAGAGACCAATACGGGGCTTGTAGAATTGAGGCATCCATGATCATCCCTTGCAATAGCTTAAAGGCTTCAAGACATTTGTGATCAACAATAAACTCCATGTCCTTGCCTAAAAGCACAATTAGTGGTCGGGCAATCTTAGAAAAATCTTTGGTAAATCTTTGATAATATCCGAAATGCCCGAGGAACGACCGCAACTGCTTAACGTTGGTTGGTAGCTGGAGTCGTCTGATCACATCCACCTTGGAAGGGTCAACCTCCATTCCTTTCTTGGAGATGACGTGCCCCAACACAATGCCCTCCGTCATCGTGAAGTGACTTTTCACCCAGGAGAGCACCAAATTAACCTCACAATAGCGTTTGAGGACTCGGTCCAGATTCCTAATACATGATTCGAAGGAATCGTCGTGGACCGAGAAGTCGTCCATGAAGACTTCCAGGAATTCACCGACCATTTCGGCGAATATAGCAATCATGCACCTTTGAAAAGTACCTGGAGTATTGCATAACCCAAAGGGCATGCGCCTGAAAGCATAGGTACCAAAGGGGCATGTGAACGTGGTCTTTTCGTGGTCCTCCAGAGCTATGGCTACTTGATTGTAGCCCAAGAACCCATCCAAGAAGTAGAAGAATTCTTTCCCCGCTAGACTTTCTAGGATCTGATCAATAAACAATAGGGGGAAATGATCCTTCTTCGTCGCATCATTCAGGTGTCTGTAATCCACACAGACGCACCACGACATGGGTACTCACGTCACGATCTCCTCTCCATCCTCGTTGGTGGTTGATAACCACCCCGCACCCTATGTTAACTCGGTCAAGTTAATGTCCAAATCAATTAGATGTGTTCGTTGCAGTCGGATACGAGAGGGCTAATCAAAAACCACTTTAATTATATTTGAGTTAATTTCAAGCAACAAATTTTTTTACTTGGTGAAGTCCAAGGTCGAACTCAGGGAGGCATCTGTCGCCTTATGGGAATTATTAGCAAATTTCCAAGTGTTAGATTTTCGAGGAGTATTTTTTTGTTCCTTTTTTATTTTCTATGTAGACACATGCAATATCAGGCCGATTTAAAGTTAAATCAATTAAGGTATCAAATTAAGTCCAAAAATTATGAAAATAGGGATGATAAATTATGATGAAACTAAGCTAACCTAATTTTTTTGGAATTTTTAGACACTAAATGAATTTACAGTGAATTAAAGATGCAAGCAGGGTGATTTTCACTAATTTATTTTAATAAATAACAAATCACATATTTTTCAAGAACAAAATCTATCCTAGATAGTTCTAATGATAAGGAATCTAGGAAAATTTACAAACCTTAATTTCAATATGAAATGATTTTATTAAAATTAAAATAAGAAAATCACTAAGGAATTTATTCAGGCCTCGATATGCGTGCAAATGACATGAAATTTTTATGTAAGGTTGAGTTCACTATCCTAGAGCTACTGTGAATTTTTGAGAATTTTTGGAGTCACAGAAAATTAATTATCAATTAAAAGGTCTCACTGGGCCAAATATCACACAAATTGACCACTTAATTCATTTAAAAATCTACTGTAATTACAAAAATGCGACAAGTGGCACAATAAATGGAGGACAAGTTACTCAACAATATGCAACTTTTAGAATTCAAAAATAATGCAAAATGGAACCTAGGGATGCGTGCAAAGACATGGGTGTATTTGCAATACAGGAAAATAAAATTACATAAAAGTAAACATGCTGACATGGACTTAAATGCAATTACCTATAATGCTGGGGATATCAATGCAATTTCTCCACTGACACGTGCTCCTCACGTGGGGTCTGCTTCACATGGACCTTTTTGTAATTTCAAAAAGTCCCGAGGGCCTCTGTGCAAAATACCCAAGCCGCACGTGCTCCTCACATGGTCGCCTAGGCTCGGGCGGCGTATGAGGCTCGGGGCTTGGCTCGGATGCTCCTGGAGGTCTGGAGTGAGGCTCGTTGTAGCCTCGGTAGTCCGAGCCTAGGTTCGGAGAAGAGGCTCGGGCTCCTCTGCGTGGCGTGCTGAAGACCGTTGGATCAAGAGTGATCCAACGGCTGCTGGAAGGAGACGGTGGCGCGCTGGTAGGCCGTCGGTTCTGGATAGATCCAACGGCGCCTGAGAGCCGAGGAAGATGGTGACGTGGCTGGCTGTCGACCGCTGGATCCAGATGATCGATCCAACGGCTGGTTGATGCGGAAGACGTGGCAGACTCTTGAGCATAGGATCAAGGATAATCCTACGGTCGTCTGCTGCTCCGGATGACGATGACGTGGCGAGCTAAGGACCGTTCGATCAGATGATCGAACGGTAGTTGGGTCTTCTTCTTCTTCAGACCTCCGCCACATGCGGAGGAGATGGCGGGGCTCCGGCGATGAGGCCTTGGCTCCGCCCGTCCCTCCTCGTGTCGGTGATGCTCTCCGGCGGTCCGGAGCTATCTCAGAAGAAACGCGGCGGTGCGGCTAGGGTCCAGGTGGCTTCAGGAGCTGGAGAGAGGCGTCGGAGCTCCGTGGCAGCGAAGCTCAAAAGGTGCTCCGATGGTCTTCCGATCAGTGAACAGCAGGTACCTACAGGGGTTAGAGGAGTAGCCGAAGCTCGGGCGTGCTGCGTGGAGATGTGGAGGAGGACGGCGAGGCCTAAAGCGGATCGGAGGTGGCCTGGCGATGGTGCTCCGGCTAAGTGGCAGAGCTGGATTCGATGGAAGGTGAAATGAAGCGTCTGAGGGCGTGATTGGTACCGCGAGGATGAGAGCTCTGTCGCGGAGGTCGGTGAAGTGGAAGCGAGGCGAGAGGATGGATGTGGACGTCGAATAAAACGCAAGAAAAGTGAAGAAAAATCAAAACGAAGATCAATCGGATATGGAGGTGTTTACCTGTGGTTTGGAGCTAGAGGTCGAGGTCCAGATCGTCGCTCGAAGGGGCGGTAAGTCCCTGAGCTCTAGCAGCTGCTCGGAGGAGTGGTTGTGACACGGCGGTGGGCCGAGGATCTCGCTGGAGAAGATGACCGGTCTTCGCTCGAGGATTCGTTCAATTACTGTCACTAATCAGACGCTCCGAGCTCAGGGAATCTCTCAGGGGTGGCGGATGGGTGCGACGATGGCCGGTGCTCGAGTATTTAAAGGGTCAAGGTCGACGGCCGGCCTGGTGATGGGGCGAAGTTTAAGGGGTTTGTGGGACGTCGCTGGAGGTCGATGTGAGTAGTGGAGTGGCTGGCGAGGATAAGGGGCGAGTAGGGAAGGACGTGGAGGTGATGGTGGTCGTCGATGGTGGTGGAGGCGCGGCTGAGAATAGGAAGGGGCTGCCCCTCCCGCAAGGCGGAGAACGTGGGAGAGAGGGGCGCTGGAAGTGGAAGACGAAGTCTCCATTGGATCTTGTGATCCAACGGTGGTGATCGAGGTGAGATGGAGCGGTAGGATGAAGATCTGGGCGCGTGATCTGAGCGTCGTGAAGCGACCACATGGCGTGCAGAGAAGAGGGCGCTGACGAGCGGCGGAGATCATATCTTAGGATGATTGAAGGGCTGAGATGCACGGCGGGCTAACGACTCAGATGGAAGGGCTGAGGCATGATCTGATGGCGTAGCATGCGACGCGTGTCGCGCTGTGGGTGAGGCGTTAATGAGCAGTTCAGATGAAGCGGGGGACTTGATCTGGCAGTTGAGATGGAACGCGTACGTGGAGGCGGTGTGGCCGTTGGATCTGGAAGACCATCCAACGGCTGTGAGGTGGCTAGGGCAAGGGGGACGGGCCGCGTGGCGCACCCAGATGGCGCCACGTGGCCTGCTGTGAATGGTTGGAAAGAAAAATATGTGTAGAGAGAAGAGGGGGCCGAATTTGGAAAAACTCAAAACATGAAAGTTGTAGATCTCGATGAGATCTACAAGTTTCATGTTGACCAAAGAGGGAGATGAGGTCAAATATGATATAAAAATACAAAGATACAAATATATATACATGTAGTATACAGAGGCCTAAAAACCCAACTTTTTCATACGAGCTCCAAATTGGATGAAATTGGTCTCATTTTAAAGGTCGTTTAATGTGTATTAATGTGAAAGTGAGTAGACCTATTTCGGAGTTGGTTTGAAGGATATATGGGCATTTTATGGTCTAGTGGTTCTTAGGGCTTTATTGGCTATTTTACAAGGGGGATTTCTGGCTTTCTTCCCTATATTATTAACTAAGGAGTACCTGTAATAAGGAAGAGGTTATTTTGATAAGTGGATATTTTACAAGGGATTTTGGCTTCTTATTTAAATGCTAATGGAGTGCTAAAATGCATGTATTATGTATGCATGCATGAATGCTATTTATGCATTATAAAGGGAAATATGCCTCTATTTACTCGGGAACAAGGCTCTATTTTTAACTTTTAGAGTGATGAATCACAGATTCATCAACCCCCTATACTTAAACCTTGCTCGTCCCCGAGCAACTAAATGAAATGCAATAGCGAAATGATTTTGGGTTCCATACCAAGGTCATGAACCAAAGTTAAAAATGGAGCTTGACTTGACCTTTGGATTAATTGTGTGGCGGAACCTTATTTGGACCTGAACTTAAGACCTAACAGACTTCAAGTTCCACAAGTCTTCTATTCAAGACACCTCAATAGTCAGGTCAGAACAAATCCTCAAACGCAAATTTCTAATGACTATGATTCTTACTTGTACTGTGTAAGTGAGATATAGCTCTCCACATCAGAAATGACTCGGAACCAGCCTCCTCTAACAAGATAACTCAATAACCCGGTCCAGTAACTCTTTCCTCGAGGAGCGGGGTATTCCCTTCTAAGTTCAAGTGCGACCAACTCAAGAGGAGGGGGTAGAGAAAAGAATGGACGGTGGCCAGTGTAGCCACCTATCCTGGGATGCCTGACCAGTGTAGCCAAGTCATCCAGCTGCATTTTCTTTGCTAATATACATACTCCGACATGTATTATTTTTTTACTTGGACCTGTCTGATTTTTTTGGAGTTTTTGAATTTTTTTCAAACTCATACAATGTGCAGCATGTGCATCAGGAGTTTTTCCTCTTGAGTCAGTAGACTATCCCTCTTTTGAAGCATTATTGCAACCCACAACATCCTGTCCTTAGATGTCAACACCACCAGACTAGGTTGAGATGCACTACCCTCCCTAGAGGAGGACGGATGTTTCCACCCGTGTGCTACTCCAAGCTAAAGGATTCTACCTCCTCACCACCTCATCAATGAAGATCTACGTGCATTGTGCTTGTCCAAGTTAGGTCACTATCTATTAGAATCATGTGTGTGCACGAGATATTCTACTTAGACTAATCACGATGACATGTGAACATAGACTTGCGGACTCAAAGATTTAAGTCACTTGACCTGAGAAATCTTAACTCCAGCTCCTATAAGGTTCCTCTGAAATTAGGTGGATTAAGGTCAAATCAAGTCCATCCTCAATATCTACTCATAACTTGGTTCAAAACCCACTAGCTTTTCACTTTGCATATGCAAGATATGCAGATGAGATGCAGATGTCATGCTATGTAGATGAATGTAAATGCAAGACTTTCATTTTTCTTGAATGCAAGGATGATATGCAAGAGTAAATAAGAAGCCTATTTTTTGTTGTTTTTGTTTTTTTTCAGAAACTTTGGCATACCTCCTATTTTACAACAATTTACAAGAGTTTATAAGTATTATACAAGTATATACACATTTTTTTTCAATTTTTACCCACCCGTAATTATTGTAAAATATATACAAAAGTACGCGAAAGTACGAGCTATGGGTAAAGTATATATGGAATATATACACGTCCCCCTATACTTAGCGTGTGCTATGTCCTCAGATCACGAAGAGCGAGGAAAAAGACATAGCTCGTGCTAAGCGTAAGAGAGCTAAAGAGAAATGAAAATGTATAGAAATCGACCGGCACCCCTATACTTAGGCTCTGGCAGCCTAAGTGTAGAAGAAAGTCAAAAAGTGGGGCGGACGAGGTCAAGGAGAGAAGTGGATGAATATACAATGCGGGCATCGGTCCCCCCTATACTTAGGCTCAGGTCAGCCTAAGTATAGGACGGAAGTGAGTATGAGGACCAATGTGATCTGGAGAATGTACAGAAAAGCGACTCAAGTGACTCCTCCCCCCTAAACTTAAGATATGGTTATCCTAAGTATAGTCCAAGATAATGATGTAATGAAGCGGGGAGGGTTTACCAGAGTTGCGGGAGAAAGGATAGGATGTACAAGAATGATGATATATACAGATGAGTCGGTATGAATCTTTCAAGATGCTGCGGATGGCTAGGGCTCACTGCTGCAAGTTCTCATGTGCGGCTCGAGGTGTATCTGCTGTATCTGTCTTGCGCATGAATACAATCTCCTCAACATGGACTAACTGCTCATTGGATTCGACGAAGTGCTTCAACAGATGTCCGTTCACTAGGAATGTCGGTGCGTCATCTGCGAGATCTGAGATCTTGACACATCCACTATCATGCACCGTACGGACGACAAATGGGCCCGTCCACTTAGACTTCTACTTGCCTTGGAAAATCTTCAGCCTAGCATTGAACAACCATACCTTCTGTCCAGGAACAAAGGTCTTTCGTCTGATATATCTATCATGCCAACGCTTCACCTTGTCCCGGTACACCAAACTGTTGTCATATGCGCGGTTTCTGATTTCCACAAGCTCATTCAGATCCATGTCTCTCTGCTTCTGTCCCAGGTGCGTGTTCTAGTAGACCTTCTTGATTGCCCATTCTGATTTGTGCACTAACTCTGCGGGCAAATGGCATGGCTTTCCGAATACCATTCAGAATGGGGAGATTCCCAACGGTGTCTTGTAAGCTGTCCGATATGCCCAGAGGACTTGATCTAAGATCTGAGACTAGTCCTTCCTGTCCGGGCGGACGAGATTTTGCAATATAGTTTTCACCTCCCGATTCGACACCGCAGCCATACCATTGGTTTGTGGGTGGTAAGGGCTAGCGACACAGTGTTCAATGCCGTAGTCCTTTAGGAGTTTCTTCATCTCCCGATTCACAAAGTGGCTACCCCCGTCTGATATCATCATTTTGGGGATCCCAAACCTAGAGATTATGTGCTCACTGATGAATTTACAGACAGTCCTGCTGTCTGCGGCTCAGGTTGGGATAGCTTCCACCCATCTGGATAGATAATCCACCGCAAGAAGGATATATTCGAACCTGTGGCTCACAGGGAATGGACCCATGAAATCGATGCCCCAGGCGTCAAAGACATCACAAATGATGACCGGCTGCATTGGCATCTCATCCTTGGAACCGACGGTTCCTCCCATTCTCTGGCATACTGGGCACGACTTCGTGAAGTCAGTGGCATCCCGAAACATAGTCGGCCAGTAGAAGCCACACTGAAGTACCTTCCATGCGGTCCTCTTCCCGGAGTGGTGTCCTCCTGCCTCTAAGCTGTGGCATAAAGAAAGGACACTATGGTATTCCTCCTGAGGAATACATCGTCTCCAAACACAATCCGGTCCTTCAAAGAAAAGGATCAGATCCTCCCAATGGTAGTGTCTAGCGTCCGACTTCAGTTGGTCGATTTGGCTCTTGGGCCAATCTTCGGGAACTTTCTTGGAGACAAGATAATTCACGATATTGGCGTACCATGGGAGTGAGTCGATAAAAAAAATCGACTCGTCAGGGAAGGAGTCTCGAATTGGTGAAACCTCAGAAGTATTAAGATCTTCGAGATGAGAAAGATGATCGGCCACTACGTTCTTCTTTCCAGGTTTATCACGGATGTCCAAGTCAAACTCCTAGATAAGTAAAATCCATCGAAGAAGACGCGCCTTCGCGTCCTTCTTCTCCATCAAGTACCGTAGTGCCGTATGGTCAGTGAACACAGTTACCTTGGATCCAATTAGGTGAGATCTGAATTTGTCCAAGGCAAACACTACCGCAAGCATTTCCTTTTCTGTAATTGTATAGTTACGCTGAGCGGTGTCAAGCACTTTGCTTGCGTAGTGAATTATGAATGGGACGCCATCTCTTCTTTGTCCTAACACAGCCCCAATAGCATAGTCTGAGGCGTCCGTCATGATCTCAAAAGTTAGAGACCAATCTGGGGCTTGTAGGATGGGTGTGTCCATTATCATTCCCTGCAATAGTTTAAAGGCCTCAAGACATTTGTGATCAACAATAAACTCCATGTCTTTGCCTAGAAGCTCAGTTAGCGGTCGGGCAATTTTTGAAAAATCCTTAATGAATCTCCGATAAAATCCAACATGCCCGAGGAACGACCGCAATTGTTTGACGTTGGTTGGTGGCTAGAGTCGTCTGATCACATCCACCTTGGCAGGGTCAACCTCCATTCCTCTCTTGGAGATGACATGCCCCAACACTATGCCCTCCGTCACCATGAAGTGACTTTTCTCCCAGGAGAGCACCAGATTAACCTCACAACATCTTTTGAGGACTCGGTCCAGATTCCTAAGACAGGAATCGAAGGAATCGCCGTGGACCAAGAAGTCATCCATGAAGACTTCCAGGAATTCGCCGACCATTTCGGCAAATACAGTAATCATGCATCTTTGGAAGGTACCTGGAGCATTGCATAACCCAAAAGGCATGCGCCTGAAAGCATAGGTACCAAAGGGGCATGTGAATGTGGTCTTTTCCTGGTCCTCTAGAGCTATGGCTACTTGATTGTAGCCCGAGAACCCATCTAAGAAGTAGAAGAACTCTTTCCCCGCTAGTCTCTCCAAGATCTGATCAATGAACGGCAGGGGAAAATGATCCTTCTTCGTCGCGACATTCAAGCGTCTGTAATCCACACAGAAGCGCCACGACGTGGGTACTCGCATCACGATCTCATCTCCGTCCTCGTTGGTGGTCGTCTGAATTCCCGAATTTTTCGGGACGACATGGATTGGTGCCACCCACTTAGAGTCGGAGATTGGGTAAATGAAACCCGCGTCGCACCATTTCTCTATCTCCTTCTTCACGACCTCTCGTAAATTTGGATTCAACCGGCGTTGGAATTCACGAGAGGGTTTGGCTTCGTTCTCCAAGTAAATATGGTGTGAACACAAAGCGGGATTTATCCCGTGGAGATCGAAAATGCTCCATCCTATCGCCTTGCGGTTTTTCTCCAGGATCTCTAGCAAGCGAGATTCCTGCTCCTCGGTCAATCACGAACTGATGATGACCGGAAATTTCTTATCCTGACCCGTAAGGAAGGCGTATTTTAAGGTTGTGGGTAAGGGTTTGAGCTCAGGAATAATGTGATCGTCTAAGAAGTCTTGCTCAATTTGATCTGGTTCAGTGTTGGAAGTGGCTGGATCTTTCTCTGTGATAGCTGCCACCAAGTTCGGCTCTGGAGTCGGATCGTCAAAGGTCTCCATACAATCGGAAAATGCCTCGTCCGACTCGTCATCCTAATCTTCCGATTGTCCTAAAGATGTAAGGACTAACATGCCCAACTGGGCCTCTAAGTCATCGAAGATGTAGGGCGATGCAGGTTCTGAGCTGTACTCGTCTCTGAGGTCCTCGCAAACTGATTCATGCACTGGATCATCTCCAGAGGGGAGGGACTCATCGGTGCTGGCTGGGTTCTGTCTCCATGGCCCAACTGTGTCTACATGATCGCAGTCTGTCCCGGTAGAAGAGTACTCGGTGCTGGATTTTGAATCCGGTCTCTGCCATCTTGTCTGCTTCATTTCGAGTTCTTCATCTCCGTCTGGAGTTTGGAACTGAATCTTCCCGATCTTATAATCAAATAAGGCCCCTGCTGTTCTGAGGAAGGGCCTACCTAGAATGATCTGGGAGTCTCTCCAATTACGAGGGGTTTCCATATCCAGGACAATGAAGTCCACCATGTATTCTTACCCCTCAACTTTGATCACAATGTTCCCCAATTCTCCTTGGGAGCTCTTGGTTGATTTATCAACAAACTGTAGAAGGGCTCTAGATTTCCTAAGAGGCCCGAGATTAAGCCGCTCATAGAGGGCTGTAGGCATCAGATTGATGGAGGAACCATTGTCCAGGAGAGTGCGTGCAAACACGATGTCATCAACATGACTCACTACATAATGTGCACCATGTCTCTTCGTTTCCTTGGAAACGAGTTCTTTATTGCACAAGTCGTTGCTACTGATAAAACGTGTTTCTCAACACGACTTTTGGTCGTCCTGCTAACCCTAGTAGGTGTGCATCTCACCTTAATGTATTTTTGGAATACAGGGGTCATTTCCACGTACTTGTCAAAAGGGATTGTGACCTTGATGTGTTTATTGCAGAACTCTGCCATCTCAGGGTCATCTTTTTGGATTTTTTTGGTTTTCTTCTTTCCACCCTTGAGAGCTCGGGGGAAAGGGATTATTGACTCCAACTCATGTTCGGAAACTAAAAGATTCTCATTAAGTTCGGGAACTAAGTTCTTTACATGACTCTGACTCTGAAACAAACTAGGACTCTGACTCTGACTGAAAAGAAAATGCTGAGGCGAAACCGGTGATGCTTCTTCTACGACTGCTGGACGGTCCTCCTCAGATGGAGGTACGGGCTCTTCATCGGTTTCGTCGGACTCCATGTGGATGCGGGACTGCTGCTTCGAGGACTCAGATGTCATCTTCTTCTGCTGGCGATGGTGGTGGTAATGCTCTTCCTCTTCCTCCAAGTTCTCCTCAGGTAGAGACTCGGAGGCTCCTTCCTTCTGTGCCCGTGCCCGATTAGGTATGGTCACGGTCCTTCCGCTCCTGAGGGACATATGATTTACATTATCGTACAAAAGGATCTCATGTTCAGATAAATAATTATCTGAATAATATACCTGATGTCGAGGTCGGTTCTGGCCATGGTGTAAGATGTTCGGGTTGGCCTAAACCTGTGCAGGAATTGGGGTCTTTGGCACCATCTGTTGGTCCTGGGTACGAGAGACCCGATTGATATCAGTTCTCATGTCCAGGTAGTCATTCTGCATTTGTTGGACCCTATCAGACAGGGTCTGGATCGCCAAGGTGAGAGACTCCAATTCGGTGGGTTGAGCTGGCTGGTGTGTGGATGAGGTTCTGTATTGGCCCTGCTGGCCATGCCGATATTGCTGCTGCTGGTGGGACGGTACTGGGCCCTGCTGATATGTCCGCTGCTGCTGCTGGTGTTGCTGAGGCTGGTACACTTGTTTTGGCCTGGACTGAAAGTGCGGTGCGGGGACGGAGCTGGTTGCTTGGTAAGCTGGGGAAGGTCGGTGAGGCTGACCATTCCCCATCCCTGACTGTCTACTGACGGGGTCACGACTGTACCACAGCCCGTTGATCTCGAACACCTGCGGAGGCTCCTCGTATCCGGTCTCTGCTTGTGGGGGTGCATGCTGGTCCTGCTGGGTGTAAGTCTGGTCCTCCACCCAGCGACTATGAGGCCCCGGTGCCTGCTCCTGCACAAGATGGACTCGATGCACAGGTGCAGGTGATGTAGAAGGGGCAGGTAGCTTCATCTTGGCTACCTTCTCAGTGAGTTCCTCCACTTGCTTCGGTAGACGCGAGAGAGACTCAAGGTCAGTGACCCTCTTGTGGATCTGCTCGACCATGGTAAGCTTGTCGGCAATCATCCCCATGCTGGGGATGAGGTCCTCGGTCAGATCCGCTACAGTCCTTCAGGTTGTCTCGTTGGATAGAATTGAGGGAGACAACGTATAGGCCCTGGTGGCCTGCAACCTGCCGGTTTCCGCCATCTGCTCCAAGATCTTCCATACGGCATGCTCGTTTTTGTTCAGATAGGTTCCTCCACAGGCGGCACTGACTAACCCCTGCATCTCCGGGGTTAGACCACAGAACAAGGTCTGGATTAAGATCACCTTTGAAATGTCGTGCAGGGGCATTTCTGCACTAAGTTATTGAACCTATCCCAGGCATCATGGAAAGGTTCACTCGGTCCTTGGGAGAAGCTGGCGATCTTCGTTCTCATTTGGTTAGTTCTACTGAGAGGGTAGAACTTTTTCAGGAATAAGTCCTTGAACTGCATCCAGGTAGTACATATCACACCTAGGTTCTTCAGCCAATGTGCTGCCTTATCACCTAAGGCAAAAGGGGTGGCCTTCAGTCGAATATAATCTTGGCCAATATTGGGATGGCTAAGATTGTTGCAAACCAGCTCGAAGTCACGGAGGAAAGTGTATGGTTCTTCATTTGTGTTTCCATTGAACTTCGGAAGCAGACTGAGGAAGTGGGGCTTCAGCTCAAATGCCTCGGCGGGAACCGCTGGTGCTAACCAATTATGAATCTCGTTTTTCGCCGGGTTGTAGGCATCGACCATTGGTCGGTTGATTCCTCCTGCGACTATTATCTGTCCCATCCGAGCCGTGAGATCTGCATTTCTTTGTTCGGCTTCAGCAAGGCGATTGAGAATTTGACGTAGTTGGTCCTCATCCGGTGGTGGCTGCTTTGGTGGCATCTTGTCATCTAGTCCTGGGTATGAATTAAGATCGGTATCAGAGGACAAATCAAGGAAGGGGTTCTTACTGAGGCGATGGTCTTCCTCGGTAAGCTCAGAGGAGATGAAAGGGTTGGTTTAAGAGTAACCATCCTGAGTATGAGGGAACCAAGACTCAAGAGGGTCATGAGTCCTGGGTGTTCCAAGGTGCGCTTGGGCCGATGAAGATGAGTTACGTGGGGGACTCATAGAGAGATCGGTGAATAAAGAGTCGAGATCTCCCCAGTCGCTCATCTTTGTATGGCGAGAAGAAGATAGGATTTTACTCCTACCTAAAGCAAACAAATCAATCCAAGACCCTGGGTTCACACTCAACACAGTGAAGGACTCGAATTTGAGTCCAATTAATCTTGTAGTTTTTAAGTGTGATTTTCAAGCAAAAATAGCAAGGATTACGCGGCCTATAGGGAAGTCGGCTCAGAGCTGGATGCGTCTTCCCTGTTTAACATGTCGCCTAAGATATCGCCGGTCCTTCCTTTCTTTGCTCCTATCCCAAGTCGATGGATTCAATGACCACACCCCTATTTACCTGCAAGTAGGCGGAGGCTGACAAGGCCAGAACTTCACCCCGGGGGGTTACTGGCAGCTTGTCGCAAAGTACCGCAATTTCACCCCTATCTACCTGAGACAGGCGGAGGCGACTTAGTACTAGTCATTGAATCTGGAATTATTGGACTTGTGATATTTGCTAGGATCAGTCGGAATGTGATATGGAAGGCGGGGATTTGGGCTCTGCCTTAAGGTGTTCACACACACTCAAGTACCCGCACTCAACCTGAAAACAAGGTCGGGGATTAATCTCCCGCAAACAATTTTCAAATTTTATTCCTTTTTTTTGGTCAATAATGTTTAACAGTCCTGATTTTAAGTTAGGTTCTCACTGATTAAGTCCAACCACACAGCACGCCTATCGGACAGTCCCAATTTCTGTTTAATTAAATGTGAAAATCAGAGGGGGAAATCGAGAAAAAGCCGATGCAAGATAAAACAATGATGTGATGCTGAGTTCAGGAGACTTACAGTGATCCCTTCACTTTTTTTATGCAGGATGCAAAACAGAATTGAAAACTTTATCTAAATGCAAATGCAGGCGATGAAAGCTGCTCCTAGACAAGCAGTTCTATTAGCGTGAAGAACATGTTATTTTGGCTAAGTTCTGTGTTCTAAGTGCGTCTTTTAAGTGATTTGTGTGGTCCTAATGATTACGAGCACAAGCAATTCCTAGATTGGCTCGGGGAGCCGCTAGTGCAAGCTAAGTTACATTCACCCACACAACACACGGGGACACAGTTCCACTATACTTACACGCACGAGAACCCAAACGGGACCGCTGGAAATGATGCGAAAAAAAGAAAATGAAATAAAAATGTAAATTACAAAGCCTCTCTTTCACTCAATAAAATTAAAATGCTAGATCCTCGAAGCGTCGTCGACTCCTCGCGTTCCTCGCACAAAAACAAATTGAGGTCAGAGAGTGACATAAAAATAAAATAATGCAAAGAAATAAAGGAGAGAAAAAATAATTACAAGAAAACCGGGGGTCAGACTACCCGGGGAAAGAAAATCAAACACAGAGAATTTGCTTTTATTTCTCTGATCTGAGCCGCTAGATTTGCTTTTATTTCCAGCCCTCTGATCAAAATCTCCTTCGCATCTGCTCCGTCCGTTCACGCTTCATCGTCAAAACGACACGTGGCGACTTCACACCCCTTCGTTCACATCGCCCAGATCCCATCAGATCCGCTCGTTCGCGCCCAAATACCCGTCGTTGGATCTCCAGATCCAATGGCTGACCATCTTCGTCTACCTCGCGACCTCCTCTTCCCCAAGTTCTCCACCTGACAAAGCCCGTTCCCCCTTTCCATTATCTCCACCTCCTCCGATCACCTCTCCTCTCACTAACCGTCGCATCACGAACCCCCGTCTTCCCTCATTCTCGCGAGTCGCTCCACTATCCACGAGAGCCTCTCCAGTCGTCCCATGTTCCCCTTGAAACCCACGATCCATCACCGAACCTGCCGTCTTCGAGCTTTAAAAGCGCCGCCTTCCCCCTGGATCCACCTTGTCCATCTTTAAGCGGGGAGCGGCCCAGCCCTCCTCCGCCTCCCTGTGACAGGGGGAGGCGGAAGGATTGAGCGAAGACGACTGTCTCCCCCGGTGAGACCCGCCGCCGTCATCGGCATCGTCGCGGTGCCATCGCATCCGCTCGAGCTTCTCCGAGTCGCTGCCAGAGTTCAGCGACAACCAGGGCTCTTCATTGGAGTCCGCCCCCAAGCTCTGCTCTGCCCTAATCGTCGGTAAGTCTCCTTCTTCTTCCTCTGCATTTTTCTTTAAGTTTACTTAATTATCCAGGCCGTGACACCCCCTCTCTCGCTCCATTGTTAACCCCTTTAGCTCCGCCTCACTTCTCCCTTTCTCGCACACTCCTCCGACTACCCAATCCCTCCGTCTACGCCGTTGACCACATCTGACCCATCTCCTTCGCCATCCACGGCGGAGGAGCTCTGGTTCCCCATCTCCCCTCGCTCGAACGGAACCACATCTCACCCACGCAGGCACTTCTATTTGCTTCGGCTATGTGCCTAACTTGCAGGTCAATAACTACTTAATGGCCAGAGACCCGCCGGAGAGAACTTCATCCGTGTCGCCTGCTACAACCGAGCTTCTATGGCCAGGTCTCGGAGATCCGTCGCCTCGCCCGAGCTCCCAGCTTCATCGACGATCCTTCAGGAGCATCGGGCGAGCTCCACCGTGCCAAGGATGGAGCGGCGGAGCTGGAGCTCCTTTGCCGGAGCTCAGTTCCCGCTGCCAGCTACAGAGGAAGATGGAGGAGCAATGACCGTTGGATGCACCTCCCCGGTGATCATCCAACGGTCACGATCCACCCACGTCGTCAATCAATGCTCCTTCCAGATGCCGTTGGATCTTCGATGATCCGACGGTATATGACCAGCCACGCATCATCACCAGTGCCTCTCCGAGCCTTAGCGCCAGACCAGGAGGTTCGGATAAACCCGAACCTATCCCGAGCCTGCATCGATCCAAGCCTAACACACGAGCCTAGCCGAAGCTTCATCGAGCCTCTACCGAGTCCAAGCCTATCTCCTAGCCTGGATGGCACGTGCTTGGCACGTGCGCGTCTGGGCAATTTGCAGAGACACCCCGCCATCTTCTCCAATTTGCATATAGGTCCCTGGAGCACGTGTAGTCCACGTGCATTTGGGTATTTTGCAATTATGCCCTCGCGGGTCTTAATAATTGCAAAAATACCCCTGTGCGTGTGGGTATTTTATAGGGAAGGCCTCGTACTTTTCATATTTACATTTTAGTCCCTCCCAGGGACCTATTTGTAGTTATCCTTTTTATGTTTTATTGCACTTATTCCCCTGGCTTCTTTTATGCATATCTTGAGCTACGTATATCCGATTGAGATGATTTCAGTTTCGTTTTAAAGCTGGTTTGATGATCTTTCTAATGGCATGCTTAATTATTGTTTTAGACACAATGATTTTTTATATATTATGTAGTAGCCTTGTGTCTATTCGAGCTTGAACTGATGCCTTACTTAAAATTGTTCATCACATGTGCCTCTTTAATTAAACTTGAAATTAACTCTTGTTTAATTTTGCTCATCATTTTTACCTAAGGCATATTTTTATTGCATTACATGGCATTTATTTGCATGATAAAAATTGATAAAAAAATGCATGTTTGATTTTAAAGCATTGTTGTTGCCTTGTCTCACTTCATGCATGCCTTGACCTATTTTGCCTGTAACTCAACATTTAGCTAAATAGACTAAAATCCGACTAATACGAGAGAGTCTCGTGTCCCTGAGTTCGACCTTGGTATCTTACCAAATAAAAAAATTACGACCATCGCATTTTGATCTATTATATACATATTTAAATGAGATAGTCTTTTGATGACCCGAATTGGCCCGACTTCTACGACATGTTGAAGTACTAATTACACGCTTTTAAAGGACCGATTTTGAGGATCATCAAAATGGCACCATTGCCAGGGATGCACGGCTTAGGTTAATTTTTAGTCAAATTCCGAGTGTTTGATTTTCTTTTCCCGGGTAGTCTGACCCCCGGTTTTCTTGTAATTATTTTCTCTCTCTTTTATTTCTTTGCATTATTTTAATTTTGTGTCACTCTCTGACCTCAATTCGTTTTTGTGCGAGGAACGCGAGGAGTCGACGATGCTTCGACAATCGAGCATTTAAAATTGTTGAGTGAAAGAGAGGCTTTGTAAATTTTCATTTTAATTTCTTTATTTCTTTTTCGCATCATTTCCAGCGGTTCCCGTTTGGGTTCTCGCGCATGTAAGTATAGTGGAACTGTGTCCCCGTGTGCTGTGTGGGTGAATGTAACTTAGCTTGCACTAGCGGCTCCCCGAGCCAATCTAGGAATTGCTTGTGCTCGTAATCATTAGGACCACACAAATCACTTAAAAGATGCAATTAGACCGCAGAACTTAGCAAAAATAACATGTTCTTCACGCTAATAGAACTGCTTGTCTAGGAGCGGCTTCCATCGCCTGCATTTGCATTTAGATAAAGTTTTCAATTTTGTTTTGCATCCTGCATATAAAAAGTGAAGGGATCACTGTAAGTCTCCTGAACTCAGCATCGCATCATTGTTTTATCTTGCATCGGTTTTTTCTCAATTTCCCCTCTGATTTTCACATTTAATTAAATGGAAATTGGGATTGTCCGATAGGCGTGCTGTATGGTTGGACTTAATCAGTGAGAACTTAATCTAAAATCAGGACTGCTAAACATTATTGACCAAAAAAAGGGAATAAAATCTGAAAATTGTTTGCGGGAGATTAATCCCCGACCTTGTTTTCAGGCTGAGTGAGGGTATTGAGTGTGTGTGAACACCTTACGGCAGAGCCCAAATCCTCGCCTTCCATATCACGTTCTGACTGATCCTAGCAAATATCACAAGTCGAATAATTTCAGATTCATTGACTAGTACCAAGTAGCCTCCGCCTGTCGCAAGTAGATAGGGGCGAAATTGCGGTACTTAGCGACAAGTTTCCAGTAACCCCCCGGGGTGAAGTTCCGGCCTTGTCAACCTCCACCTTCTTGCAGGAAGATAGGGGTGCGGTCATTGAATCCATCGACTTGGGATAGGAGCGAAGAAAGGAAGGACCGGTGGTATCTTAAGCGACAGGTTAAACATGGAAGACGCATCCGGCTCTGAGCCGACTTCCCTATAGGCCGCGTAATCCTTGCTATTTTTGCTTGAAAATCACACTTAAAAACTACAAGATTAATTGGACTCGATTTCGAGTCCTTCACTGTGTTGAGTGTGAACCCAGGGTCTTGGATTGATTTGTTTGCTTCAGGTAGGAGTAAAATCCTATCTTCTTCTCGCCATATCAAGATGAGCGACTGGGGAGATCTCGACTCTTTATTCACTGATCTCTCTATGAGTCCCCCACGTAAGTCATCTTCATCGGCCCAAGCACACCTTGGACCACCCAGGACTCATGACCCTCTTGAGTCTTGGTTCCCTCATACTCAGGGTGGTTACTCTCAAACCAACCCTTTTCATCTCCTCTGAGCTTACCGAGGAAGACCATTGCCTCGGTAAGAACCCCTTCCTCGATTTGTCCTCTGACACCGATCTTAATTCATACCCAGGACTAGAGGACAAGATGCCACCAAAGCAGTCAGCATCGGATGAGGACCAACTACGTCAAATTCTCAAACGCCTTGCTGAAGCCGAAAAAAGAAATGTAGATCTCACGGCTCGGATGGGACAGATAATAGTAGTAGGAGGAATCGACTGACCAATGGTCGATGCCTACAACCTGATGGAGAACGAGATTCAGAATTGGTTAGCACCAGCAGTTCCCGCCGAAGCATTTGAGCTGAAGCCCCACTTCCTCAATCTGCTTCCGAAGTTCAATGGAAACACAAATGAAGAACCGTACACTTTCCTCCGTGACTTCGAGCTGGTTTGCAACAATCTTAGCCATCCCAATGTTGGCCAAGATTACATTCGACTGAAGGCCACCCCTTTTGCCTTAGGTGATAAGGCAGCACATTGGCTGAAGAACCTAGGGGTGATATGTACTACCTGGATGCAGTTCAAGGACTTATTCCTGAAAAAGTTCTACCCTCTCAGTAGAACTAACCAAATGAGAATGAAGATCGCCAACTTCTCCCAAGGACCGAGTGAACCTTTCCACGATGCATGGGACATGTTCAATGACTTAGTGCAGAAATGCCCTTGCCACAGCATTTCTAAGGTGATCTTAGTCCAGACCTTGTTCTGTGGTCTAACCCCAGAGATGCAGGGGTTAGTCAGTGCAGCCTGTGGAGGAAGCTATCTGAACAAGAACGAGCACATCGTATGGAAGATCCTGGAGCAGATGGCGGAAACCGGCAGGTCACAAGCCACCAGGGCATATACGTTGTCTCCCTCAATCCTATCCAACGAGACAACCCGAAGGACTGTAGCGGATCTGACCGAGGACCTCCTCCCCAACATGGGGATGATTGCCGACAAGCTAACCATGGTCGAGCAGATCCACAAGAGGGTCACTGACCTTGAGTCTCTCGCACGTCTACCGAAACAAGTGGAGGAACTCTCTGAGAAGGTAGCTAAGATAAAGCTACCTGCCCCTTCTGCACCACCTGCACCTGTACATCGAGTCCATTTTGTACAGGAACAGGCACCGGGGCATCACAGTGGCTGGGTGGAGGATCAGACTTACACCCAGCAGGACCAGCATGCACCCCCACAAGCAGAGACCGGATACGAGGAGCCTCCACAGGTGTTCGAGATCAACGGGCTGTGGTACAGCCGTGACCCCGTCAGTAGACAGTCGGGGATGGGGAATGGTCAGCCTCACTGACCTTCCCCAGCTTACCAAATTCGGCCAATTTAGCCCTCAAAAATCAAAAATACTCTCCGAATAATCTGATTGGGCCACGTGGCCCATTCTGGGGGCACCACGTGGCCCGGCTTCCCTTGTCTCTTCCGCCTCCATTGCCAGCCGTCAGATCGCCCTCTTGATCCAACGGCCAGCTGCTTTCCACGTGCCCCTCAATTCCTAGCCATTCGATCCATTCCTGCCTCTGATCTGCACCGCACGTCAGCGCCCACCTCTCTGCACGCCACGTGGAGCGTTGGTCACCTTCCGATCTCCTTGATCACATCCATCCATTCCTCAGTCACCATCAACCGTCCGATTATTTCCTTGATGTCATCTCAGCCGCTCGCTTGCGCCTCACCCGGAGCACACCACGTGGCGCCTGCTGAACCCTCCGATTACGCTCTCGATCCTCTAATCTGAGCTGCTAGATTTGCTTTTATTTCCATCCCTCTGATCAAAACCTCCTTCGCATCTGCTCCGTCTGTTCGCGCTTCATCGTCAAAACGACACGTGCCGACTTCACACCACTTCGTTCACATCGACCAGATCCCATCAGATCTGCTCGTTCGCGCCCAAATACCCGTTGTTGGATCTCCAGATCCAACGACTGGCCATCTTCATCTACCTCGCGACCCGCGCCTCCACCACCATCGACGACCACCATCACCTCGACATCCTTCCCCACTCGTCCCTTATCCTCACCAGCCACTCCACTACCCACGTAGACCTCCAGAGACGTCCCATAAACCCCTTAAACTTTGCCCCATCACCAAGCCGGCCGTCCACCTTGACCCTTTAAATGCTCGAGCACCGGCCATCGTCGCACCCATCTGCCACCCCTGAGAGATTCCCCGAGCTCGGAGCGTCTGATTAGTGACAGTAATTGAACGAATCCTTGAGCAAAGAGCGGTCATCTTCTCCGGTGAGATCCTCGGCCCATCGCCATGTCGCAGCCACACCTCCGAGCAGCTACTAGAGCTCAGGGACTTACTGCCCCTTCGAGCGACGATCTGCACCTCGACCTCGAGCTCCAAACCACAGGTAAACGCCTCTATCTCCGATTGATCTTCGTTTTGATTTTTCTTCACTTTTCTCGCGTTTTATTCGACGTCCACAACCATCCTCTCGCCTCGCTTCCACTTCGCCGAGCTCCGCGACGGAGCTCTCATCCTCGTGGTACCATTCACGCCCTCAGACGCTTCATTTCACCTTCCATCGAATCCAGCTCCGCCACTTGGCCGGAGCACCATCGCCAGGCCACCTCCGATCCGCTTTAGGCCTCGCCGTCCTCCTCCACATCTCCACGCAGCACGCCCGAGCTTCGGCTACTCCTCTAACCCCTATAGGTACCTGCTGTTCACTGATCGGAAGACCACCGGAGCACCTTTTGAGCTTCGCCGCCACGGAGCTCCGACGCCTCTCTCCAGCCCGTGAAGCCACCTGGACCCTCGCCGCACAGCCGCGTTTCTTCTAAGATAGCTCCGGACCGCCGGAGAGCATCACTGACACAAGGAGGGACTGGCGGAGCCAGGGCCTCATCGCCGGAGCCCCGCCATCTCCTCCGCAGGCGGCGGAGGTCCGAAGAAGAAGAAGACCCAGCTACTGATCGAACGGTCCTTAGCTCGCCACGTCATCGTCATCCGAAGCAGCAGACGACCGTAGGATTATCCTTGATCCTACGCTCAAGAGTCCGCCACGTCTTCCGCATCAGCCAGCCGTTGGATCGATTATCTGGATCCAACGGTCGACAGCCAGCCACGTCACCATCTTCCTCGGCTCTCAGGCGCTGTTGGATCTATCCATATCCGACGGCCTACCAGTGCGCCACGCGTCTCCTTCCAGTAGCCGTTGGATCACTCTTGATCCAACGGTCTTCAGCACGCCACGCAAAGGAGCCCGAGCCTCTTCTCCGAACCTAGGCTCGGACTACCCAAGGCTACACCGAGCCTCACTCCAGACCTCCAGGAGCATCCGAGCCAAGCCCCGAGCCTCATACGCTGCCCGAGCCTAGGCGACCACGTAAGGAGCACGTGCGGCCTAGGTATTTTGCACAGAGGCCCTTGGGACTTTTTGAAATTACAAAAAGGTCCCTGTGAAGCAGACCCCACGTGAGGAGCACGTGCTAGTGGAGAAATTGCATTGATACCCCTAGCATTATAGGTAATTTAATTTATGTCCCTGTTAGCATGTTTACTTTTATGTAATTTTATTTTCCTGTATTGCAAATACACCCCTGCCTTTGCACGCATCCCTAGGTTCCATTTTGCATCATTTTTGAATTCTAAAAGTTGCATATTGTTGAGTAACTTGTCCTCCATCTATTGTGCCACTTGTCACATTTTTGTAATTACAGTAGATTTTTAAATGAATTAAGTGGTCAATTTGTGTGATATTTTACCCAGTGAGACCTTTTAATTGATAATTAATTTTCTGTGACTCCAAAAATTCTCAAAAATTCACAATAGCTCTAAGATAGTGAACTCAACCTTGCATAAAAATTTTATGTCATTTGCATGCATATCGAGGCTTGAATAAATTCCTTAGTGATTTTCTTATTTTAATTTTAATAAATTCATTTCACATTGAAATTAAGGTTTGTCAATTTTCCTAGATTCCTTATCATTAGAACTATCTAGGATAATTTTTGTTCTTGAAAAAGATGAAATTTGTTATTTATTAAAAATAAATTAGTGAAAATCACCCTGCCTGCATCTTTAATTCACTGTAAATTCTTTTAGTGTCTAAAAATTCCAAAAAAAGGGTAGCTTAGTTTTATCATAATCCATCATCCAACCAATTTTCATAATTTTTGGACTTAATTTGATACCTTAATCGATTTAACTTTAAATCGGCCTGATATTACATGTGTCTGCATAGAAAATAAAAAAGGAACAAAAAAATACTCCTCGAAAATCTAACACTTGGAAATTTGCTAATAATTCCTCTAAGGAGACAGATGCCTCCCTGAGTTCAACCTTGGACTTCACCAAGTAATAAAAATTACCACTTGAAATTAACTCAAATATAATTAAAGTGGTTTTTGATTAGCCCTCTCGTATCCAACTGCAACGAACACATCTAATTGATTTGGACATTAACTTGATCGAGTTAACATAGGGTACGGGGTAGTTATCAAAATGGCGCCGTTGCCGGGGAATCTCTCAGGGGTGGCGGATGGGTGCGACGATGGCCGATGCTCGAGTATTTAAAGGGTCAAGGTGGATGGCCGGCCTGGTGATGGGGTGAAATTTAAGGGGTTCGTGGGACGTCGCAGGAGGTCGACGTGGGTAGTGGAGTGGCTGGCGAGGATAAGGGACGAGTGGGGAAGGACGTGGAGGTGATGGTGGTCGTCGATGGTGGTGGAGGCACGACTGAGAATAGGAAGGGGCTGCCCCTCCCGAAAGGCGGAGAATGTGGGAGAGAGGGGCGCTGGAGGTGGTGGACGAAGTCTCCACCATTGGATCTTGTGATCCAACGGTGGTGATCGAGGCGGGATGGAGCGGTAGGATGAAGATCTGGGCGCGTGATCTGAGCGTCGTGAAGCGACCACGTGGCGTGCGGAGAAGAGGGCGCTGACGAGCGGCGGAGGTCAGATCTTAGGATGATTGAAGGGTTGAGATGCACGGCGGACTAACGGCTCAGATGGAAGGGCTGAGGCGTGATCTGATGGCGTAGCGTGCGACGCGTGTCGCGCTGTGGGCAAGGCGTTAATGAGCAGTTCAGATGAAGCGGGGGACTTGATCTGGCGGTTGAGATGGAAGGCGTTCGTGGAGGCAGTGTGGCCATTGGATCTGGAAGACCATCCAACGGCTGAGAGGTGCGGCGGCTAGGGCAAGGGGGACGGGCCGTGTGGCGCACCCAGATGGCGCCACGTGACCTGCTGTGAATGGCTGGAAAGAAAAATATGTGTAGAGAGAATAGGGGGCCGAATTTGGAAAAACTCAAAACATGAAAGTTGTAGATCTCGATGAGATCTACAAGTTTCATGTTGATCAAAGACGGAGATGAGGTCAAGTATGATACAAAAATACAAAGATACAAATATACATACATGTAGTATACAAAGAGGCCTAAAAACCCAACTTTTTCAGACGAGCTCAAAATTGGATAAAATTGGTCTCATTTTAAAGGTCTTTTAATGTGTATTAATCTGAAAGTGAGTAGACCTATTTTGAAGTTGGTATGAAGGATCTATGGGCATTTTATGGTCTAGGGGTTCTTAGGGCTTTATTGGCTATTTAACAAGGGGGATTTCTGGCTTTCTTCCCTATATTATTAACTAAGGAGTACATGTTATAAGGAAGAGGTTATTTTGATAAGTGGATATTTTACAAGGGATTTTGGCTTCTTATTTAAATGCTAATGGAGTGCTAAAATGCATGTATTATGTATGCATGCATGAATGCTATTTATGCATTATAAAGGTAAATATGCCTCTATTTACTCGGGAACAAGGCCCTATTTTTAACTTTTAGAGTGATGAATCACAGATTCATCAGTGTTCGTTTGAATTCCTGACTTTTTCAGGACAACATGTATCGGGGCCACCCATTTAGAGTCGGAGATGGGATAAATTAAATTCGTGTCGCACCATTTCTCTATCTCTTTCTTCACTACCTCTCGTAAATTTGGATTCAAATGACGTTGGAATTCACGAGAAGATTTGGCTTCATTCTTCAAGTAGATATGGTGCGAACACAGAGAGGGATTTATCCTGTGGAGATCGGAAATGCTCCAGCCTATCGCTTTGCGGTTTCTTTCCAGAATCTCTAGCAAGCGAGATTCTTGCTCCTCGGTCAATCGTGAACTGATGATTACCGAAACTTTATTCTCCTGACCCGTAAGGAAGGCATATTTTAGTGTTGTGGGTAAAGACTTGAGCTCAGGTAATGTGTGATCGTCTAGGAAATCTGGCTTAACCGAATCTGGTTCAGTGTTGAAAGTGGCTGGATTTGTCTCTATAATTGCTGCCACCAAGTTATTCGGCTCTGGAGTCGGATCGTCAAAGGTCTCCATGCAATCGACAAAAGCCACGTCCGACTCTTCATCCTCATCTTCTGATTGTCCTAAAGAGGGAAGGACTGACAGGCCCAGTTGGGCCTCTAAGTCATCGAAGATGTAGGGGGATGCAGGCTTTGAGCTGTACTCATTTCTGAGGACCTTGGAAACTGACTCATGCACAAGATCATCTCTGAAAGGGAGGGACTCATCGGTGCTGGGTGGTTTCTATATCCATGGCCCAAATGTTTCTACATGGTCGCAGTCTGCTTCGGTTGAAGAGTACTCGGTGATGGATTCGGAATCCGGTCTCTGCCATCTGGTTTGCTTCATCTCAAGTTCCTCATCTCCGCCTGGAGTTTGGAACTAAATCTTCCTAATCTTTTAATCAAACAAGGCCCCCGCTGTTCTGAGGAAGGGCCTGCCTAGGATGATCTGGGAATCTCTCCAATTACGAGGGGTTTCCATATCTAGGACAGTAAAGTCCACCATATATTCTTGAACCTCGACTTTGATGACAACATTCCTCAATTCTTCTTGGGACCTCTTGGTTGATTTATCAGCGAACTGCAGAAGGGCTCTAGATTTCCTAAGAGGTCCGAGATTAAGCCGCTCATAGAGGGTCGTAGGCATTAAGTTAATTGTGGAGCCGTTGTTTAGGAGAGTGCATGTAAACGCAATGTCATCGACATGACTCACTACATAATGTGCACCCATGTCTTTTCGTTTCCTTGGAAACGAGTCCTTTATTACACAAGTTGTGGCTACTGACAGAACGTGTTTCTCAACACGGCTTTTGGTCTTCCTGCTAACTCTAGTAGGTGTGCATCTCACTTTAAGGTATTTCTGAAATGCAGGTGTCATTTCCACGTACTTGTCAAAGGGGATTGTGACCTTGATATGTTTGTTGCAAAACTCTGCCATCTCAGGGTCATCTTTTTGGATTTTTTTACTTTTCTTCTTTCCACCCTTGAGAGCTCAGGGGAAAGGGATTATTGACTCTAACTCAGCTTCTGAAACTGAAATGTTTTCATTCAAAGCGGGAACTGAGTTCTGTACAAGACTCGGACTCTGACTCTGACTAAAAGGAAAATACTGCTGCGAAACCGGTGATGCGTCTTCCGCGACTTCTGGACGGTCCTCCTCAGATTGAGGTGCGGGATCTTCATCGGTTTCGGTGGACTCTCTGCTGGTGCAGGTTCGTTGCTTCTTTGAGGACCCAGAAGTCCTCTTCTTCTGCCAGTGGTGGTGATGGTGGTGCTGCTCCTCTTCTGCCTCCAAGTTCTCCTCAGGTAGAGACTTGGCGGCTTCTTCCTCCGGTGCCCATGCCCGATTAGGTACAATCACGGTCCTTCTTCTCCTGAGGGATATATGGTTTACATTATCATACAAAAGGATCTCATGTTTAGATAAAGTATTATCTAAATAGTATACCTGATCACGAGGTCGTATCTGGCCTTGAGTTAAGTTGTTTGGGTTGGCCTGAACCTGGGCGAGAATTGGGGTCTTTGGTGCCATTTGTTGATCCTGGGTACGAGAAACACGATTCAGATCGGTTCTCATATCCATATAGTCATTCTGGATCTGTTGGACCCTTTCAGACAGGGTCTGGATCGCCAAGGTGAGGGACTCCAATTTGGTGGGCTGGGTTGGATGACGTTGACTTGCGGATGAGGTTCTGTACTGGCCCTACTGGCCATGATGATACTGCTGCTAGTGATGGGACGGTGACGGGCCCTGCTGGCCCGAGTAGAACGTGCGCTGCTACTGGTGCTGCTGAGGCTGGTATCCTCGTTCGGGCCTGGACTGAATAAAGCGCGGTGCGGGGACAGAGCTAGTTTCCTGGTAAGCTGGGCAAGGTCGGTGAGGCTGACATTTCCCCATCCCCGACTATCTACCGATGGGGTCATGGCTGTACCATAGCCCGTTGATCTCGAACACATGTGGAGGCTCCTCGTATCCTGTTTCCACTTGTGGGGGTGCATGCTGGTCCTGTTGGGTTTAAGTCTGCTCCTCTACCCAGCCACTCTAAGGCCCCGGTGCCTGTTCCTGTACAAGATGGACTCGGTGTACATGCACAGGTGGTGCAGAAGGGCATGTAGCTTTATCTTAGTTCGGTAAGTTCCTCTACTTGCTTTGGCAAACACGAGAGAGACTCAAGGTCAGTGACCTTCTTCTGGATCTGCTCGACCATAATTTGCTTATCAGCTATCATCCCCATGCTAGGGATGAGGTCCTCTATCAGATCTTCTATAGTCCTCCTAGTTGTCTCGTTTGATAGAATTGATGGAGACAATTGATAGGCCCTGGTGGCCTGCGACCTGTCTGTTTCCGCCATATGCTATAAGATTTTCCATACAGCATTTTCATTCTTGTTCATATAACTTCCTCCATAGGTGGCACTGACTAACCCCTGCATCTCCGGGGTCATGCCACAGAACAAGGTCTGGACTAAGATCGCCTTAGAAATGCCATGGCAGGGACATTTCTGAATTAGGTCATTAAACCTATCCTAGGCTTCATGGAATGGTTCACTGGGTCCCTAGGAGAAACTAGCGATCTTTGTTCTCATTTGATTAGTCCTACTTAGGGGGTAGAACTTCATCAGGAATAAGTCCTTGAACTGCATCCAGGTTGTACATATCACTCCAAGATTTTTCAACCAATGTGTTTGTTGGAAATGCGAGCCCACGGCGAGCCATTATGCAATAAATGTTGTTGCAATTCACTCCTTGATCTGAAATGAAGAATACATAATTTGCATAATAGATCCCTTAGTGCAATTAGGGTTATGTATCATGGCCATCTTAATAATCATACAGCTGTTGATTCAATTATTGAATCATAGAGGCTGGTGCTTAGATGAATATCTAATGAGTTAGATTGAGGACTCATCAAGCACCGTCAAATGATTATTAAGAGATGATCTCCAGCCTGAGTAGGAGATGGCAATCCTATCTCATTTAGGTTGATATCTGACCGACCTCTTGATGCAGGTCCTCTGCATAGGAATAGATATTCGGAGGTGTCGGATAAGTTAGGTCAAAGAGTTGACTTAACGAGATCGAGATAACCAAAGTCCTATATCATATGCTGTCATGATATAGGCACACATCCTCTGACCGGAGACAGATGTGTTACTATATGTCTGAGTATGTACATTTGGCAGACCAATAGGTTGATGACCTAATCAAGGTCTATACACCGGCGCGCTGGTGTGCATATAAGGGCATATGAGTAATACGATCTCTCAAAGGGATCATACAGGTTCACTACTGAACTGGAAGACATGAGCTCACTCATGAGATATTGGGAAGAATCAAATTCCGTGCGCACGGTCGTCACGCTTTGGAAGCTTGACTGAATTTGTTGGTTTGATATATACTTTTGGAAAGTATATGATCAAGACCTAGGTATGATATATGCTTTTGGAAAGTATATGATCGATACCGACTCCCAATGATCGAATGAGAAACTTACTGATAAAAACCCTGAAGTAGACAGTGTAAAGTTGATCTAATACTTCGGGTTTATTCTGAGTCTTCCAGTATGCAGGATGTACAGGTATTGGGAATGCCTGAGGGTGATGTGATCATAAACGGTTGTATAACCATGACGCTTCCATTCCTAGGGAGTGATGAAACGGGTCTGGATTTTAGTGACTCCTCTTAGTAGAGAAGTAATCTGATCTTAGTCCAAATGTTGGACATTAATCTGAATGTGATTCAGATTCAATGAGAAGATTAGATTTGCGGTCTTGATTTAATCAAGCATCTATGGGAGACCCGAGATCTGGATTTGAGATGTGATCTCAATATCCATGTCACTATACGTGGAACAATACAATCGCCCTGTCCTCATCTCCAAGTATTCGCGGAGAAAGCGCATTATCCTTGAAAGAGTTCATGGATAATTCTATTGTTGATATATGTATCCGAGCATTGAGAAAATGGATAATTAAATGAGATTTAATTATCATGAATAATATGAATTTGATTCATATTATAAGGAGAGTTATCTTAGATAATTAAATGTGATTTGATTATCAAAGATGTGAATAATGTGAATGTGATTCATATTATTTGAACACATGAGATAAAGAGATCCGAGATGATTAAATATGATTTAATAAGAATAATGTGGATAGTAATATCCAATTATTCATAATATATTATAAATATGATTTATAATGTATTAAGAGAGAGTTAATTATAATTTATATGTGTTGATTAATTATTATGTGTATTGGATACACATTGTGTAATTAATTGACAATGTAAATTATATGTTGTTTTGGGTTGTGAATTTGATTCACAATTTTTCTATGGCAAGATTGCAATATTCTCAAATATAATTATGAATTATTTTTGAAGAATAAAAAGCCAACAAAAGTTGTTGGAAATAAATAGAGGAGATTTTCAAGGAGATATGCAATCTCATGGATTTCCATGAGATTGCTCTCTCCATGGAAAGAAGGGGGGCGGCACATTATTCCCAAAAGGAATGTGTGGCCGTCCACATGGAAAGTGCATGGAGATGAAATCTCCATGCACATTCTCTCCTTATTTATTGGATTGATTTTGGATTAATTTGTATTTGATTTTGTCAAATATATTTTGATCTAAATTTGTTGGTTTTACCAACAACAATCTTAGCCATTGGATTGACATAAATCAATCTCACCCATTGATTTTATATGTCCCATGGATTGAGATCCATGGATCCCAAAACCCTATAAATAGAGAGGCATACCCATGCTCTCTCTTAACACACACAATGCTTGAGAAGCATCTCTCTCTCTCTCTTTCTCTCTAGAGGTCAGCCCTCCCTCTTCCTCTCATGGCCGTCCACCATGGATGCCATGGAGAGGTTCTCCATCGCCGCGGCATCGTCGTTATGCTGCCCGTTCTTCTGCTCGTGGATCTCCGTCTCCTTCGGTGCGCCTCGCTCGTGAAGAAGACGTCGGATCTCGTGTGTCGAGATCAGGAGATCCGTCGCTTGGATCATCAACATGGATTGCGAGAAGCACGCGGTTCATCCCCGCGCTCGCAAGCGTCTCCTCCGTCGGATCGGACTTGAGACAGGAGGTCTCTTCGTTTAGAGACTTGATCGCAACCACGCTTCAAGAGGTAATCCTATTACTTGTTTGTGGTTTAGACGAAACGATTCGAGAAGTGTTCTTGGATCATTTGGTTTCGTCGTATAGAATTTTTTAAATTCCGCTGCATCGAGCAACTAGTCCGACTAGTCGCTCTTCATCGTATTCGATACGACGCTCACGCTTCCATGATGCGCTTGAGGATCTAACCATATCCTTCAAGTGGTATCAGATCCTTAGGTCGACGGTTTCGAATATGATTTGCTAACCGAGGACGACTTGGGTTCGTTATGGTCGCGAAAGTTTTCATCGCATTTGATTTCGCAGATCTGTTTAGTAAATAAATTCGGCACTGTTTAAATTGTTTAAACACGAATTTAATACTTGGATTTTGTTCCCCATTAAATAAGGAAACCATAGCATCTGAGTTTGCATAAATCGGATTTCGTATGTTCGAGATATGGTCGTTTTAATGAACATGTATGCACTGTTGCGGGAACTGTGAATCTGAACGTGATTAAAATGTTAATTACAGTTTAGACTTGCCTCGAAATGCGTGAAACATCACTTAGGTTCTGTCCTAAATCAAATTAGCAAACTTTAGAAATTGACTTTGCTTAATTTGGATTTAATATGATTGAGATATGCCAATTTTAGTAAGTAGGGGTCACTGCTGAAATTGCTTTCCTAATCTAGAACCAAGTGATTGTCAATTAGTGAAATTAATTGTTAATTTCGTGAAATAATCTTGAAAAATATTTGTGAAATATTGAAACATGATTATTTGCCTAATTGACTTGGCCCCAACCAATTAGTTGATTAGATTTGATCTAAACCTTAATTGGAATTACAATCATCAAACTTCTTGCTTGAATAGGACTTGGGAATTTGCCTAGCAAATTTCCTTAAAATCAAAATTATTTTGATTACTATATGGTATAATTTCGGTTGAAGAACCGATGATCATCTCAAGTACAAAATAATCAATTTGGCATTATCCTTTCCCGAGGTGGATATGGTGTCTAGTCGGGGATCGCTGGTCAGCGGGTTGCAACGTATGTGGTCCGCCCCACTCCCGTCGGTACTGGCCATGACAGCGGGTAGGGCCGGGATAATGTCCGAGGGATTATGATGTATTTTTCTAATTATTAAAATTCGAATTAATACGTACTTTGAGAATAATACCATATGTATATTCAAGCATAAAATTAAGTTTGATTGATTAAATTGGATTGATAATTAATTTAATATGATTAAGTTAATTATATCCAATTAAGAATACTCTAATATGATTAGAGTTGATAATTCCCTTGGAAGAATTAATTATATGAATGTGATTCATAGAAATTAATTTAATTTGAATAAGATATGGAGGATCACATAAGTGACATCCATGGTCTCCCGTCAAGGCGAAGAGTTTCGTCGCCAGATATTATATGTAGGAGACGCCTGTCTGAAGTGACAACTCCTGCATATGATCCATTTGGATCGGACTCGTCGCTTCTCGAAAGAGTAAGGACGTATGCGTAGTGACCCCAATATCGGGTCCTCATATTATTGAGGCGATATTGGATTGCGCATAGCGAGTTGTATTCCTGTTGACGGTTGGTTCAATTAATGACGGGTCAACATCACCTTAGGGGTGGTGGGCCCGGGTGTTAAAGACCGAATTGGGAAATGCAAGTTGGACTTGCAAGGCGGAATGTGTTCCCGCTTCTCTTTATTGGAGTTGCAGTTTCTCATATTATTGGGATGTAACAAAGATAAAGAGAAGATCCCAGATCTTGCTGAGATATAATGGTAAGTATATCTCTTACATTGAAAGTGATTAAGGGAATGAACTTTCATTGTTGACATGGCAAGACAACTTTGATAAAAAAACTCCTAAATCAAAGTATAATATATGTATATATATAAATATATACCCTTATGCAAATTACTTATTTCAGACAATCCTTCATTAAACCCACTCAATGTTATACTCATTAATAACCGGTAGAATATCATGGATTGGACCCTTGATCCAGATATTGTACTTGCGATTGGACACATAATGTATGTGGTTGCAATGTGCAAGTTTCCTCATAATAATGAGAAGTGATAATTAAATAAGACAATAGGACTAAAACCCTAGGGTTTGTATGTCTCTATAAGTCTTGATCTTATCGAATGTACTTTTGAAGTGACATGTCGATGATGATCGTAATTATCAAATTAATCCTTATAAAATCAATAAAGATATTCTGGCATACATATGTGCTCTTGACATTTAATCATGAATGACATGGTTCTCTACATCATGTAGAATGGTAGCTCTATTAGAAATAATGTATTCAAATTGTTTGAATACCTACCTGAACCGATGCTTCAAAGAGTTTAGATGGATGTAGATGATGAGTGTCATCATTCTACTGTCTATACTCTAGTCATTCATGAAGCTTCATAATATTCATATTATATGAACTTAAATGAAGCTTGTATAAATGTTGAAATACTCTTATATTGAAATTTTTGATTTTAACATAAGAGATCCTTGGTCTTGAGCAAAGGTTGCTTATAGACAAAGGGAGCGCAGTGGAAGCATGGGTTGGACCCAAGTAAGAGGTATAGTCAAAGAGTTGACTGTACTTCTGTGACTTCCATATGACATCCAAAGAGTTGGATGAATGCCAATACTGCAATAAGTTGATGTGTTGATAGTATGACTATGAAGTCTGTCTAGAATCCTCAGAAAAGGACTCGGATGGAGCATCAGTATAATCTACATATAATCATTGATATTGACTTACTTATTTGATAAGATAAAGTCTAATAATTGTATCTCAAATTTTCTAATGACACTTGCAATTGGTTGCATATGTATTAGAAATTTGATCTTAAGGTTTATTGGTCATCCATGTTGAAAGTGATGCAAGTATTGCAACAATTTCCATGAGATCAATAGACTTCATATTTTCAGTGGGAGCCCTTAGTCTTAGAGAATGTCTCTATGACCTAGATATTAGAATACACTCATTGTTTATTTCTAATTGTTGGATATAAACATGAATTCTGTAATAAATCTATCATAAAGAGTTATGATGGAAATATTTCAGATAGTAATCTAAAATCTAGTGGACTCTATTAAATTAGAAAATTATTGAATGGTTCATTAAGGTTTCTAATACTGAAAATTAAACCTTTAAAAGATCAATAGGAGGATAAAGATCATTTTACAATGATCTGACATCAAATTTTGGACATATGTCTGTTGATGAAATCAATGGACTGGTAAGACATGAAACTTTAGATTGTCTAAAGATTCAAATCTCACATACTTGTGAATATTGTATTCAAAGTAAAATGTCCAATACACCCTTCCTTGGGAAAGGTGTAAGATTAAGGTATTCAAGATCTCATACATATTAATGTATGTGAATCATCTATATCAGAATAAACATTATGGATATGTGATATCTATTAGTGATTATTTGATATGAGATTTCTTTTCTTCACTTAGAAAACTTTGAAATGTTCAAAGATTTCGTAATTTTGGTTTAGAAACAAAGTTTGAAGGAAGATGAAATGAATTTGATCTAATCAAGGTAGCTTGTACCTATTAGATGAATTCAAGGAATACCTTATGGAAATGTGAATATCATTCCTATCTCAATCCTCCTGATGAACCTTAACTCAATAGAGTTGTAGGGAGATACAATTGATCATGTGTGACATGATTTGATCAATGATTAATCATAGCATAATTATCTCTTAGTTTCCAGGTATATATATGTGGTAGAGACTACATTATATATCCTTAATAAGGTTCCATGTGATTAAGCTGGAATCTGGCACTAGAGAGTGCTACTTCATTAGGAAAATAAAGGATGGTATTGGATACCTACTTTATGACCTTGAGATTCTTAAAAGATCTAAACTTTGAGAATATGATTCTTATAAGATGACTCTCTTGAGAATCAAGATGAAAAATGAAGTAAAGGAACTCATTTAATCTTGAAAAGATAATGAGGCTCCTGAAATCGGAAACTAAAATAGATAATTAAAGATGAAACATTAATACCGCTTCAAATAAGTTTGAGGATGGATTCCATGTGTCAGTTAAATCTGAAAATGATCGGACTTCATGTGATGAAGCTCCTGAGGATCATGACATGGAAAGATGGATGTTAGCAATTAAAGTCTAATGTAGACTTCATATACAAGTGTTGTATATGGACCCTCGAGGATCCACCTATATGGGTCTGACCCATTAAGGTGTAAATGGATCTTCAAGAGAAAGAGGGAACCTGATGAGAAGGTATAGACCTTCAAAGCATGGTTCGTAGCCATGAGCTACACACCGAAGAGAAGGCATCGCTTGCGATAAGACTTGCTCTCCAGTGACCTTGCTTTAACCCATCAGAATATTGCTAACTATAGCTACACAACTTGTCTATGACATCTTCATGGTGTGAGTCAAGATTGCATTCCTCTATGAATACCTCTTTGAGGATATTTATATGAAGTAGCCCCAGGGCTTCATGGTTTTGGAAAGCAAGGTGTGCTAGCTGAAGAACTCCATCTTTGGACTCCAATAAGTTTCTTGTAGTTGGAACATAAGATTTGATGAAATTATAAATGTTGTGATTTCAGATAAAATCTTAATGAACCATGTGAATCTTAGTGGGAGTGCCATTGTGTTCATCGTGCTAAATGTAGATATTATTCTAATCATTTAGAATGATATAAGAATAATAATAAGTGTTTTATAATTTGGTTGTTTCATACCTTGAGATACGATTTCAAGGATACCTCTTAGATCTTAATTCTGAAGTCGTTCAGAAGCAAAGAGAAGAGGGTATTGGGACTGTCGCATTAGTAGTACACCTTGGAATTATTCCATTTTCTGGACAATTCCAAGAGAGGCTTCCTTCCCTTAAGATGTGGTAGTAACCTGTCTAAAGGAATAGCTCCTCAAAGAGTTGAGGAAGTGATTGCTAGAACTGCTTGCACTTGTGCATCAGTTACAAGAAGTTGAAGTGTATGCTAGATGTGTACAAAAGCCATATGACTGCCATGCAGTGGGAGTAGTAAACTGTTACTAATCCTACTCTGGAGATAAAACACTTGGTTGCAGTGATAACAATATCTTCAAAAATGATGAAACTTAGAGATAGTGATCTCAAAGTCTTATCTTCAAAAGTTTAAGATCTTGTAGATGGTGATCTATAAGGGTCTTAACTGTAGATACCTTAGGAGATAGAGATCTCCAGGAATGAAGGAATTCTAATAAGGATTATGGGAATACTGGTTATGATAATTAATAAGATGTAGTGTCAAGAACACTATAACCAACAAAATTGAGTATCGGTTGCATGAGATGCAACATTCGCATTGGATGCGAGCACTATTACTAGGAGATATGCAATTGCCGTAAAAGGACTTGGCGTAGTCTCTTGGGAACGGAGTGACTAATCAGCTTACCTAGCTATTTTCTAAATAGCCTATGATTGTCACATGAGTGTGGGTTTAAATGATTAGCCCATTAATGGCTCTTTGGGCTAGTGGGAGATTGTTGGAAATGCGAGCCCACGGCGAGCCATTATGCAATAAATGTTGTTGCAGTTCACTCCTTGATCTGAAATGAAGAATACATAAATTGCGTAATAGGTCCCTTAGTGCAATTAGGGTTATGTACCATGGCCATCTTAATAATCATACAGCTGTTGATTCAATTATTGAATCATAGAGGCTGGTGCTTAGATGAATATCTAATGAGTTAGATTGAGGACTCATCAAGCACCGTCAAATGATTATTAAGAGATGATCTCCAGCCTGAGTAGGAGATGGCAATCCTATCTCATTTAGGTTGATATCTGACCGACCTCTTGATGCAGGTCCTCTGCATAGGAATAGAGATTCGAAGGTGTCGGATAAGTTAGGTCAAAGAGTTGACTTAACGAGATCGAGATAACCAAAGTCCTATATCATATGCTGTCATGATATAGGCACACATCCCCTGACCGGAGACAGATGTGTTACTATATGTCTGAGTATGTACATTTGGCAGACCAATAGGTTGATGACCTAATCAAGGTCTATACACCGGCGCGCTGGTGTGCATATAAGGGCATATGAGTAATACGATCTCTCAAAGGGATCATACAGGTTCACTACTGAACCGGAAGACATGAGCTCACTCATGAGATATTGGGAAGAATCAAATTCCGTGCGCACGGTCGTCACGCTTTGGAAGCTTGACTGAATTTGTTGGTTTGATATATACTTTTGGAAAGTATATGATCAAGACCTAGGTATGATATATGCTTTTGGAAAGTATATGATCGATACCGACTCCCAATGATCGAATGAGAAACTTACTGATAAAAACCCTGAAGTAGACAGTGTAAAGTTGATCTAATACTTCGGGTTTATTCTGAGTCTTCCAGTATGCAGGATGTACAGGTATTGGGAATGCCTGAGGGTGATGTGATCATAAACGGTTGTATAACCATGACGCTTCCATTCCTAGGGAGTGATGAAACGGGTCTGGATTTTAGTGACTCCTCTTAGTAGAGAAGTAATCTGATCTTAGTCCAAATGTTGGACATTAATCTGAATGTGATTCAGATTCAATGAGAAGATTAGATTTGCGGTCTTGATTTAATCAAGCATCTATGGGAGGCCCGAGATCTGGATTTGAGATGTGATCTCAATATCCATGTCACTATACGTGGAACAATACAATCGCCCTGTCCTCATCTCCAAGTATTCGCGGAGAAAGCGCATTATCCTTGAAAGAGTTCATGGATAATTCTATTGTTGATATATGTATCTGAGCATTGAGAAAATGGATAATTAAATGAGATTTAATTATCATGAATAATATGAATTTGATTCATATTATAAGGAGAGTTATCTTAGATAATTAAATGTGATTTGATTATCAAAGATGTGAATAATGTGAATGTGATTCATATTATTTGAACACATGAGATAAAGAGATCCGAGATGATTAAATACGATTTAATAAGAATAATGTGGATAGTAATATCCAATTATTCATAATATATTATAAATATGATTTATAATGTATTAAGAGAGAGTTAATTATAATTTATATGTGTTGATTAATTATTATGTGTATTGGATACACATTGTGTTATTAATTGACAATGTAAATTATATGTTGTTTTGGGTTGTGAATTTGATTCACAATTTTTCTATGGCAAGATTGCAATATTCTCAAATATAATTATGAATTATTTTTGAAGAATAAAAAGCCAACAAAAGTTGTTGGAAATAAATAGAGGAGATTTTCAAGGAGATATGCAATCTCATGGATTTCCATGAGATTGCTCTCTCCATGGAAAGAAGGGGGGCGGCACATTATTCCCAAAAGGAATGTGTGGCCGTCCACATGGAAAGTGCATGGAGATGAAATCTCCATGCACATTCTCTCCTTATTTATTGGATTGATTTTGGATTAATTTGTATTTGATTTTGTCAAATATATTTTGATCTAAATTTGTTGGTTTTACCAACAACAATCTTAGCCATTGGATTGACATAAATCAATCTCACCCATTGATTTTATATGTCCCATGGATTGAGATCCATGGATCCCAAAACCCTATAAATAGAGAGGCATACCCATGCTCTCTCTTAACACACACAATGCTTGAGAAGCATCTCTCTCTCTCTCTTTCTCTCTAGAGGTCAGCCCTCCCTCTTCCTCTCATGGCCGTCCACCATGGATGCCATGGAGAGGTTCTCCATCGCCGCGGCATCGTCGTTATGCTGCCCGTTCTTCTGCTCGTGGATCTCCGTCTCCTTCGGTGCGCCTCGCTCGTGAAGAAGACGTCGGATCTCGTGTGTCGAGATCAGGAGATCCGTCGCTTGGATCATCAACATGGATTGCGAGAAGCACGCGGTTCATCCCCGCGCTCGCAAGCGTCTCCTCCGTCGGATCGGACTTGAGACAGGAGGTCTCTTCGTTTAGAGACTTGATCGCAACCACGCTTCAAGAGGTAATCCTATTACTTGTTTGTGGTTTAGACGAAACGATTCGAGAAGTGTTCTTGGATCATTTGGTTTCGTCGTATAAAATTTTTTAAATTCCGCTGCATCGAGCAACTAGTCCGACTAGTCGCTCTTCGTCGTATTCGATACGACGCTCACGCTTCCTTGATGCGCTTGAGGATCTAACCATATCCTTCAAGTGGTATCAGAGCCTTAGGTCGACGGTTTCGAATATGATTTGCTAACCGAGGACGACTTGGGTTCGTTATGATTAATTACTGTTTAAACTTTCGCGACCATAACGAACCCAAGTCGTCCTCGGTTAGCAAATCATATTCGAGACCGTCGACCTAAGGCTCTGATACCACTTGAAGGATATGGTTAGATCCTCAAGCGCATCACGGAAGTGTGAGCGTCGTATCGAATACGACGAAGAGCCACTAGTCGGACTAGTTGCTCGATGCAGCGGAATTTAAAAAATTTTATACGACGAAACCAAATGATCCAAGAACACTTCTCGAATCGTTTCGTCTAAACCACAAACAAGTAATAGGATTACCTCTTGAAGCGTGGTTGCGATCAAGTCTCTAAACGAAGAGACCTCCTGTCTCAAGTCCGATTCGACGGAGGAGACGCTTGCGAGCGCGGGGATGAACCGCGTGCTTCTCGCAATCCATGTTGATGATCCAAGCGACGGATCTCCTGATCTCGACACACGAGATCCGACGTATTCTTCACGAGCGAGGCGCACCGAAGGAGACGGAGATCCATGAGCAGAAGAACGGGCAGCATAACGACGATGCCGCGGCGATGGAGAACCTCTCCATGGCATCCATGGTGGACGGCCATGAGAGGAAGAGGGAGGGCTGACCTCTAGAGAGAAAGAGAGAGAGAGAGATGCTTCTCAAGCATTGTGTGTGTTAAGAGAGAGCATGGGTATGCCTCTCTATTTATAGGGTTTTGGGATCCATGGATCTCAAACCATGGGACATATAAAATCAATGGGTGAGATTGATTTATGTCAATCCAATGGCTAAGATTGTTGTTGGTAAAACCAACAAATTTAGATCAAAATATATTTGACAAAATCAAATACAAATTAATCCAAAATCAATCCAATAAATAAGGAGAGAATGTGCATGGAGATTTCATCTCCATGCACTTTCCATGTGGACGGCCACACATTCCTTTTGGGAATAATGTGCCGCCCCCCTTCTTTCCATGGAGAGAGCAATCTCATGGAAATCCATGAGATTGCATATATCCTTGAAAATCTCCTCTATTTATTTCCAACAACTTTTGTTGGCTTTTTATTCTTCAAAAATAATTCATAATTATATTTGAGAATATTGCAATCTTGCCATAGAAAAATTGTGAATCAAATTCACAACCCAAAACAACATATAATTTACATTGTCAATTAATTACACAATGTGTATCCAATACACATAATAATTAATCAACACATATAAATTATAATTAACTCTCTCTTAATGCATTATAAATCATATTTATAATATATTATGAATAATTTGGATATTACTATCCACATTATTCTTATTAAATCATATTTAATCATCTCGGATCTCTTTATCTCATGTGTTCAAATAATATGAATCACATTCACATTATTCACATCTTTGATAATCAAATCACATTTAATTATCTAAGATAACTCTCCTTATAATATGAATCAAATTCATATTATTCATGATAATTAAATCTCATTTAATTATCCATTTTCTCAATGCTCGGATACATATATCAACAATAGAATTATCCATGAACTCTTTTCAAGGATAATGCGCTTTTCTCCGCGAATACTTGGAGATGAGGACAGGGCGATTGTATTGTTCCACGTATAGTGACATGGATATTGAGATCACATCTCAAATCCAGATCTCGGGCCTCCCATATGTGCTTGATTAAATCAAGACCGCAAATCTAATCTTCTCATTGAATCTGAATCACATTCAGATTAATGTCCAACATTTGGACTAAGATAGATTACTTCTCTACTAAGAGGAGTCACTAAAATCCAGACCGTTTCATCACTCCCTAGGAATGGAAGCGTCATGGTTATACAACCGTTTATGATCACATCACCCTTAGGCATTCTCAATACCTGTACATCCTCCATACTGGAAGACTCAGAATAAACCCGAAGTATTAGATCAACTTTACACTGTCTACTTCAGGGTTTTTATCAGTAAGTTTCTCATTCGATCATTGGGAGTCGGTATCGATCATATACTTTCCAAAAGCATATATCATACCTAGGTCTTGATCATATACTTTCCAAAAGTATATATCAAACCAACAAATTCAGTCAAGCTTCCAAAGCGTGACGACCGTGCGCACGGAATTTGATTCTTCCCAATATCTCATGAGTGAGCTCATGTCTTTCGGTTCAGTAGTGAACCTGTATGATCCCTTTGAGAGATCGTATTACTCATATGCCCTTATATGCACACCAGCGCGCCGGTGTATAGACCTTGATTAGGTCATCAACCTATTGGTCTGCCAAATGTACATACTCAGACATATAGTAACACATCTGTCTCCGGTCAGAGGATGTGTGCCTATATCATGACAGCATATGATATAGGACTTTGGTTATCTCGATCTCGTTAAGTCAACTCTTTGACCTAACTTATCCGACACCTCCGAATCTCTATTCCTATGCAGAGGACCTGCATCAAGAGGTCGGTCAGATATCAACCTAAATGAGATAGGATTGCCATCTCCTACTCAGGCTGGAGATCATCTCTTAATAATCATTTGACGGTGCTTGATGAGTCCTCAATCTAACTCATTAGATATTCATCTAAGCACCAGCCTCTATGATTCAATAATTGAATCAACAGCTGTATGATTATTAAGATGGCCATGGTACATAACCCTAATTGCACTAAGGGACCTATTATGCAAATTATGTATTCTTCATTTCAGATCAAGGAGTGAATTGCAACAACATTTATTGCATAATGGCTCGTCATGGGCTCACATTTCCAACAATCTCCCACTAGCCCAAAGAGCCATTAATGGGCTAATCATTTAAACCCACACTCATGTGACAATCATAGGCTATTTAGAAAATAGCTAGGTAAGCTGATCAGTCACTCCGTTCCCAAGAGACTACGCCAAGTCCTTTTACGGCAATTGCATATCTCCTAGTAACAGTGCTCGCTCCAATGCGAATGTTGCATCTCATGCAACCGATACTCAATTTTGTTGGTTATAGTGTTCTTGACACTACATCTTATTAATTATCATAACCAGTATTCCCATAATCCTTATTAGAATTCCTTCAGTGTTACCTTATCTCCTAAGGCAAATGGGGTTGCCTTCAGTCGAATGTAATCCTGCCCAACCCTAGGATGACTAAGGTTGTTGCAAACCAGCTCGAAGTCATTGAGGAAGGCATATGGTTCTTCATTGGCATTCCCGTTAAACTTCGATAGCAGGCTAAGGAAGTGGGGCTTGAGCTCGAATGCTTCAGGGGGAAACTGATGGTGCCAACCAACTGTGCATCTCGTTCTCTGCTGGGTTATAGGGTTCAACCATTGGTCGGTCGATTCCTCCTGCCGCAATGATCTATCCCATTCTTGCTGTAAGATCCACATTCTGTTGTTCGGCTGTGACGAGGCGATTAAGGATTTGTCGCAACGGGTCCTCATTCGATGGCTGGCATCTTGTCCTCTAGTCCTAGGTATGAAACATGGTCCGGGTTAGAGGTCAAATCAAGGAAGGGATTTTTACCGAGGCAATGGTCTTCCTCATTAAGTTTAGAGGAGAGGAAATGGTTGGTTTGAGAGTAACCACCATGGGTATGAGGGACCCAAAACACAAGAGGGTCATGAGTTCTGGGTGGTCCAAGTTACGCTTGGCCCGGTGAAGAGGAGTTTTGTGGGGGGCTCAAAGAGTGATTGGAGAATAAGGAGTCGATATCCCCCCAGTCACTCATCTCGGATTGGCGAGAAGAGTCGGGAGTTCTAAGTGAAGATAGGATTTTACTCTTACCTGAAGCAAGCAATTCAATCCAAAACCCTGTATTCACATTCAAGACAGTGAAGGACCCGAAACCGAGTCCGATTAATCTTGTTAATTTTAAGTGTGATTTTTTAAGCAAGATAAAAAAGAGTTACGCGACCTATAGGGAAGTTGGCTCAGAGCTGGATGCGTCTTCCCTGTTTAACCTGTTGCATAAGATATCGTCGGTCCTTCCTTTCTTCGCTTCTATCCCAAGTTGATGGATTCAAAGACCTGCCCCTATCTACCTGCAAGCAGGCGAAGGCTGACAAGGCCGGAACTTCACCTCGAGGGGGTTATTGGCAATTTGTCGTGAAGTACTACAGTTTCACCCCTATCTACCTAAGACAGGCGGAGGCTACTTGGTACTAGTCAGTGAACCTTAATAATTCTACTTGTGATATTTGCTAGGATTATTTGGAACGTGATATCGAAGGCAGGGATTTCGGCTCTGCCTTAAGGTGTTCACACACTCTCAAGTACCCTCACTCATCCTGAAAACATTGTCGGGGATTAGTCTCCCGCAAGCAGATTTTCCAAATTTATTTATTTTTTTGGTCAATAATGTTAGCAGTCTCGGTTTTTTGTTAAGTTATCACTTGTTAGTCCAATCCACACAGCACGTCTATCGTCCAGTCCCAATTACCTTTTACTTAAGTTTGAAAACCAAGAGAGAGAAATTGAGAAAAGTCGATGCACAAAAATCAATGATGCTTATGCTAAGTGAATAATACTTATAGTGATCCCTTCGCTTTATGCAGGATGCAAAACAGAATTGAAAACTTTTATACTACATACAAATGCAGACGGCAAAATCCGCTCCTAGACAAGCAGTTCTATTAGCGAGTAAAGCACAGGTTGATTAGACTAGTTCTGCGATCTAGGTGCATCTTTTAAGTGTATTGTGTGGTCCTAAAGATTTACGAGCACAAGAAGTTCCTAAAATGGCTCGAGGAGCCGCTAGTGCAAGCCTAATCTTCAAATTCAATCCACACAGCACACGGGGACATAGTTCCACTATGTTTACACATGCGAGAACCTAAACGGGAACTGCTGTAAATAATGCGAAAATAAAGAAATAAAAATACAAGTCCTCTCAAGTCACTCAAAAAAATTAAAATGCAGGTTCCTCGAAGCATCTTCGACTCCTTGCGTTCCTCGCACAGAAACAAGTTGAGGTCAGATAGAGAACAACACAAAAATACAAAAATTAAAGGACAGAAAAATATTCACAAGAAAACCGGGGGTCAGACTACCCGGGGATATAAAGTCAAACACTCAAAAATTACTGCAAATTAACCTATGTTGTGCCTCCCCAGCAACGGCACCATTTTGACGAGTTGTTTACTACCCTTATTAATTTAATCAAATTAATGATCAAATTAATGAAATATCGTTCATTGTAGTCGAATAATAAGAGCTAATTAAAAACCACTTTTAATTAAGGATGATTTAATCATAAGCTGCACTTTTTTTACTTGGGCAAGCACAAGGTCGAACTCAGGGAGGCAGTTGTCTCCTTAGGTAGATTTTAAGCAAGTTCCAAGGTTTGATTTTCAGGGAATGATTTTTTTGTTCTTTTTTGATTTTTTATGCAAGAAAGAAAAGACACATACACAATCAAGTCAGTTTACAAGTTAATTTAGATAAGTGATCAAATAAAGTCCAAAAATTATGAAACTTGGCCAGATGATGAAATGCAATGAGATTAAGCTAACTAATTTTTTTGGATTTTTCTGACACTAAATGAATTTACTGTGAAATGAAAATGGTTGAAAGGTGATTTTGACTAAATTAATTTTAATAAATATCAGATCACAATATTTTCAGATATAAAAATTATCCTAGATAGATCTAAGTGTGAAGAATCTAGGAAAATTAATAAACCTAAATTTCTATGTGAAATGAACCTATTAAAAATTAATTTAAGAAATCACTAAATGATTTATTCAGGCCTCGGGATGCGTGCAAATGAGATGATTTTTTTCACAAGATGTGAATCTAATTATCCTATATCTAATGTGAATTTTTGGTTATTTTTGGAGTTACAGAGAAATTACTATGAATTAAAAGGCATAAATGGGCAAAAATATAACAAAAGTCCACCAATTAATTAATAGAAAAATTCACTGATCATACAAAAATGTGCCACGTTCACATATGAAAGAGGACAAAGTAAGCTACACAATGCAATTTTCAAACTTGAAAAATGATTAAAAATAGGTGCCTAATCATGCGTCCAAGACAGGGGTATAAATGCAATTACTGGAAAAAATTGATAAAAATAAAACGTACTGACATGGACTAATATGCAATTACCTATAATGTTGAGGGGGTGGATGCAATTTTCCCATAGATTACGTGCTCCTCAAGTGGGGTTTCCTGGTAGGGACTAAAATGAAAATAAGAAAACCTCTAGGGGCCTCACTGCAAATTACCTAGGCCACACATCCAGATCACAAGGGGGTCCTAGGCTCGGTGGTCTTCGGAGGCTCGGATCGAGGCTCGGTTGGCTCTGGAGGCTCGGACTCGGCTCGAAGTAGCTTCGGGGGATCCGAGCCTGGTGGTCGGGGAAGAGGCTTGGATCGGGTGACGTGTCTCGATGTGGACCGTGGATCAAGTGAAGATCCAATGGTAGCTTGTTGCTAGCGTGTGGCGGGTCTGGATCCATTAGATCTCAAGTGATCCAACGGCGGTAATGGGCTCCTGAGAAGAAGGTGTGGTCGATTAATGATCGTTGGATCTACATTGATCCAACGACATCTGGAGCATGGGGAAGCGATGACGTGGCTTGATCAGATGCGTAGGATCCGCCTGATCCTACGACTGCGGGACTTGGGCGACGTGGCGTGCTCCGGACCATTCGACCAAGGAGATCGAACAGTTGTTGTTCTTCTTCCTCAACTGGCCCGTTGCCTCCTGCGGCGGAGAAGGCTAAGCTCCGGCGAAGGGGGCCTGACTCTGCCTCTTCCTCTAGGTGTCAGTGAAACTCGTCGGAGGCTCCCATGTAGCTGGGAAGACTCGTAGGGGCGTCGGGGATCCTCCAACGATCTCAGAAGCAGCTGAACAGCTCTGGGGAGTGGTGGCAAAGAAGCTCGAGGGCAACTCCGATGAACTTCTGGTCAGTCGAAGTAGATGCACCTGCAGGGGGTTAGTGGTATAGCCCAGGCATGGAACGTGTATGTGGAGTAATCGGGAGTGAGGTGCGAGGCCTGAGCGGCGAAGTGGGGTCCGGTGATCGAGCTCCGCCAAGATGGTGGAGCTGGCATCGGCGGGAAGTGGAGTGCTTTGTCAGAGTGAATGGAATAAAGCGCGAAGGTCAGATCTTCGAGGGGAAGCTCGGTGGATGCTCAGCGGAGCATGAGGTGAAGGGAGGACGACGAATAAAATCGGAGAAAAAGAAGAAAAATAAAGAAGATCGGAGAGAAGATGGAGGTGTCTACCCGGGGTCAGAAGCTCGGATGGAGCTTCCAGGTCTTTTCTCAAGGGCCGTTAGTGTCCCGAGCTCGTGCAGCTCGCGGAGGAGCTGCGACACGGCGATGGAGGGCCGTGGATCTCGTCGGAGGTGGTTCTCGGTCTTCGCTCGAATTTTCCTCAAATTGCTGTCACCAACTCGAAGGTGGGAGCTCGGAGATACTCTCCTTGATGGCGGATAGGAGTGAAGGTGGTTGGAGGTGGTGTATTTAAATGATGGAGGTGACGGCGTAGCTGGCGAAGAGGTGGAGTTGGTGGGCATCATGGAGCGAAGTTGAGGGCGTTCATGGCGAACGAGGGGGTTGGTGAGGACGAGGGAAGAGTGGGTTGTGTAGTGGTGGTGCCAGGGGGCGGAGACGGTGGTCGGCGTGGTGCCCAAAGTAGAAAGGGGGAGGCCCCTTACGCACGGTGGACGATGTGGGGCGCGGGGTGTGCGGGAGGTAGATGATGAAGCATCGACCGTTGGATCGAGCGATCCAACGGTCAGGAGAGGGGCAGAAGTGGAGGGTGAGGATCAAATCGGCGGAGCACGATCAAGGGCACAGGGCGTGCCACGTGGAGGGCGCAGGTCGAGGCGCTAACGTGCGGCGGATAAGATGTCTTGGGTTTTGATCGAAGGGTCCATATATCGTGCGAAATGGAGGGTGAGGATTGAGAGCTTTTGTCGATGATCGGAGGGCGCCTAATGCACCACGTGGCGTGCTAAGGATGTGGCGCAGGTTAACGGTCCAGATTAAGCCCAAGGTGTGATCGAAGGGCTAGGAAGCATTGCGGCTTGAATGGCCCAGATGGAGAGGGAAAAAAGGCGATCGAACGACGGGGAAGGCCAGGCGCGTGGCACGCAAGGGTGCGGACCACGTGGCGCAATCAGAGGGCACCACGTGGCCAGCTTTGAGTGGCTGAGAAAGAAAGCGAATTTAGAGAGAGAAGGAGGATGAATTTGGAAAAAAACTCAAAACATAAAAGCTGTAGATCTTGATGAGATCTACAGGTTTCATGTTGACCAAAAATGGAGATGAGGTCAAATATTATACAAAAATACAAGAGTACAAATATACATATATGTAGTATACAAGGGGGCCCAAAAACCCAAGTTTTGCATACAAGCTCTGAATTGAAAGAAATTAGTCTCATTTTAAAGGTCTCTGAATGTGTATTAATCTGAAGGTGAGTAGACCTAATTTGGAGTTTGTAAGAGAGGGATATTGGCATTCAAAAATGCATGGTGTTTGGGGCTTTCTTGGGTATTTTACAAGATAGGATGTTTGGCCTTCTTCCTTATATTATTAACTAATAATGTACACATTATAAGGAAGGTGTTTTTTTTATTTTGGAGGGGATATAGAATACAAATAATTAGGTGAGTTATTGGTGGATATTTTACAAGTGGATTTTACAAATGAATTGGCTTCTTAGTTAATGCAAATATGAATGCTAAAATGCATATATTGTGGATTGATGTATGAATGCTATTTATGCAAGATAAGGGGAAATATGCTGCTAAATACTCGGGGACAGAGCTCTATTTTCAATTTTAAGAGTGATTAATCACAGATTCATCAACCCCCTATACTTAAACCTTGCTCGTCCCTGAGCAACTAAAATGAAATGCAAGAGTGAAATGATTTTGGATTCCATACCAAAGTCATGCACAAAAGTTGAAAATGGAGCTTGAATCGACCTTTGGATTAATTGTGTGGCGGAACCTCACTGGGACTTGAACTTAAGACCTAACAGACTTCAAGTTCCACAGGTCTTCTATTCCAGACTCCTCAATAGTCAGGTCAGAACAAATCCTCAAATGCAAATTTCTGATGACTATGATTCTTACTTGTACTATGTAAGTGAAATGTAACTCTTCACATCAGAAATGGCTAAGAAACATCCTCTTCTAACAAGGTAACTCAAATAACCCGGTCCAGTAACTCTTTCCTCGAGGAGCGGGGTATTCCCTTCTAAGTTCAAGTGCGACCAGCTCAAGAGGAGGGGGTAGAGAAAAGAATGGACAGTAACCAGTGTAGCAACCTATCCCGGGATGCCTGACCAAAGTAGCCAAGTCATCCAGCTGCATTTCTTTGCTAATATACATACTCCGACAGGTACTTTATTTTCACTTTAGCCTGTCTTATTTTTTGGAGTTCTTTCCATTTTGTTTCGAACTATATACAGTGCAGCATGTACATCAGGAGTTTTTCCTCTTGAGCCAGTAGACTATCCCTCTTTTGAAGCATTATTGCAACCCACAGCATCCCGTCCTTAGATGTCAACACCACTAGACTAGGTTGAGATGCACTTCCCTCCCTAGAGGAGGACGAATGTTTCCACCTGTGTGCTACTCCAAGCTAAAGGATTCTACCTCCTCACCACCTCATCAATGAAGAGCTACGTGCATAGTGCTTGTCCAAGTTAGGTCATTATCTAAAAGAATCATGCGTGTGTACGAGATATTCTACTTAGACTAATCAAGATGATATGTGAAAATAGACTTACAGACTCAAAGAATTAAGTCACTTGACCTGAGAAATCTTAACTCCAGCTCCAATAAGGTTCCTTTGAAATTAGGAGGATTAAGGTCAAATCAAGTCCATCCTCAGTATCTACTCCTACGTGGTTCAGAACCCACTAGCTTTTCACCTTGCATATGCAAGATATGCGGATGAGATGCAGATGACATGCGATGCAGATGAAATGCAAGACTCTTTTCTTTCTTTTCTGATGTAGAGATGATATGCAAGAGTAAATAAGAAGCCTTTGAATTTTTTCACTCTTTTTGTTTTTTTGTTTTTCAAGAATTTGGTATACCTCCTTTTATAAGTATTATACAGATTATACAAGTGTATTTTACAAAAGATTTTCTCCAAATTTTACCCAGCCCGTAATTATTGCGTAATATATACAAGAATATGTGAAAGTACGAGCTATGGGTAAAGTATATATATAATATATGCACGCCCCCCTATACTTAGTGTGTGCTATGTCCTCAGAGCACGAAAAGCGAGGAAAAAGACATAGCTCGTGCTAAGCATAAGAGAGCCAAAAGAGCGAAAATGTATAGAAGTCGTCCTGCCCCCCTATACTTAGGCTCTGGCAGCCTATGTGTAGAAGAAGGTAAAAAATGAGGCGGACGAGGTCAAGAGGAGAAATGGATGAACATATACACGGTGGGCATCGGTCCCCCCTATACTTAGTCTCAGGTTAGCCTAAGTATAGGACCGGAGTGAGTATGAGGACCAATGTGATCTGGAGGATGTACATTGGACAAACTCAGGTGACTCATAACCCTATACTTAGGATCTGGTCATCTTAAGTATAGTCCTAGATGGAGATAGATGAAGCTGGGATGAGTCATTAGATTCGTGGGAGAGGGAGAGCAGAATGTACATGAATGATTGGTATATACAAAGATCGTGGACTGAATCTTTCAAGATGCTGCTGATGGCTAGAGCTTACTGCTTCAAGGTTTCATGCACGGCTCGATGTGTATCCGTTGAATCTGCCTCACACATGAATACAATCTCCTCAACATGGACTAACTGCTCATTGGTTTCGACGAAGTGCTTCAGCAGTTGTCCATTCACTAGGAATGTCGGTGCATCATCTGCGAGATCTGAGATCTCGACACATCCACTATCGTGTGCTGCATGGACGATAAATGGGCCCATCCACTTGGACTTCAACTTGCCTTGGAAGATCTTCAGCCTTGCATTAAACAACCATACCTTCTTTCCAGGAACAAAGGTCTTTCGTCTGATATATCTATCGTGCCAATGCTTAACCTTGTCCTTGTACACCAAATTATTGTCGTATGCACAGTTTCTGACTTCCACAAGCTCATTCAGATCCATTTCTCTCTACTTATGTCCAAGGTGTATGTTCCAATTGACCTTCTTGCCATTCTAATTTGTGCACTAACTCAGTGGGCAAATGGCACAGCTTTCCGAATACCATTCAGAATGGGGAGGTTCCTAACGGTGTCTTGTAAGCTGTCTGATACGCCCATAGGACTTGATCCAAGATCTGAGACCAGTCCTTCCTATCTGGGCGGACAAGCTTTTGCAATATAGTTTTTACCTCCCTATTTGACACCTCAGCTATAGCATTAGTCTGTGGGTGGTAAGGACTAGCGACACGGTGGTCGATGCCGTAGTCCTTCAAGAGTTTCTTCACCTCTCGATTTACAAAGTGGCTACCCTCATCTGATATCAACACTTTGGTGATCCTGAACCTAGAGATGCTATGCTCTCTGATAAATTTACAGACAGTCCTGTTGTCTGCGGCTCGGGTCGTGATAGCCTCCACCCACCTGGATAGGTAGTCTACCGCAAGAAGGATGTACTCGAATCTGTGGCTAATAGGGAATGGGCCCATGAAATCAATGCCCCAGGCGTCAAAGACATCACAAATGATGACAGGCTGCATCAGCATCTCATCCTTGGAACCAACGGTTCCTCCCATTCTCTGGCATACTGGGCACGACTTCGGAAAGGTGATGGCATCGCGAAACAGAGTCAGCCATTAAAAGCCACATTGAAGTACCTTCCATGCGGTCCTCTTCCCGAAGTGGTGTCCTCCTGCCTCCGAGCTGTGGCATAAAGAAAGGACACTCTGGTATTCCTCTTGAGGAATACACCGTCTCCAGACACAATCCGGTCCTTCAAAGAAAAGGATCGGATCCTCCCAATGGTAGTGTCTAGCATCCGACTTCAGTCGGTCGATGTGGCTCTTGGGCCAACCTTAGGGAACCTTCTTGGAGACAAGATAGTTCACGATATTGGCATACCATGGGAGTGAATCGACAACAAAAATCGACTCGTCAGGGAAGGAGTCTCGAATAGGTGAATCCTCGGAAGTATTAAGATCTTCGAGACGAGAGAGACGATCAGCTACTACGTTCTTTTTTCCAGGTTTATCACGAATATCCAAATCAAACCTCTAGATAAGCAAAATCCACCGAAGAAGACGTGCCTTCGCGTCCTTCTTTTCCATCAAGTATCGTAGCATCGTATGGTCAGTGAACACAATTACCTTCGATTCAATTAAGTGAGATCTGAACTTGTCCAAGGCAAACACTACTGCAACCATTTCCTTTTCCGTAACTGTATAGTTACGTTGGGCGGTATCTAGCACTTTGCTTGCGTAGTGAATTGCAAACGGGACGCCATCCCTCCTTTGTCCTAACACAGTCCCGACAGTAAAATCTAAGGCGTCCGTCATGATCTCAAAAGGTAGAGACCAATCTGGGGCTTGTAGGATTGGGGCGTCCATGATCATCCCTTACAATAGCTTAAAGGCTTCAAGACATTTGTGATCACCAATAAACTCCATGTCCTTGCCTAAAAGCTCAGTTAGCGGTCGGGAAATCTTAGAAAAATCCTTGATAAATCTTCGATAAAATCCGACATGCCCGAGGAACGACCGCAACTGCTTAACATTGGTTGGTGGCTGGAGTCGTCTAATCACATCCACCTTGGCAGGGTCAACTCCATTCCTCTCTTGGAGATGATGTGCCCCAACACAATGCCCTCCGTCACCATGAAGTGACTTTTCTCTCAGGAGAGCACCGGATTAACCTCACAATAGCATTTGAGGACTCGGTCCAAATTTCTAAGATAGGAATCGAAGGAATCACCATGGATCGAGAAGTCATCCATGAAGACTTCCAGGAATTCGCTGACCATTTCGGCAAATATAGCAATCATGCACCTTTGAAAAGTACCTAAAGCATTGCATAACCCAAAGGGCATGCGCCTGAAAGCATAGGTACCAAAGGGGCATGTGAACGTGGTCTTTTCCTGGTCCTCTGGAGCTATGGCTACTTTATTGTAGCCCGAGAACCCATCCAAGAAGAAAAAGAATTCTTTCTCCGTTAGTCTTTCTAGGATCTGATCAATAAACGGTAGGGGGAATTGATCCTTCTTCATCGCAGCATTCAGGCGTCTGTAATCCACACAGACGCGCGACGATGTGGGTACTCGCATCACGATCTCCTCTCCGTCCTCGTTGGTGGTCGTCTGAATTCCCAACTTTTTCGTGACAACATGGATCGGGGCCACCCATTTAGAGTCCAAGATGAGATAAATGAAACCCGCATTGCACCATTTCTCTATCTCCTTCACTACCTCTCGTAAATTTGGATTCAAACGACGTTGGAATTCACGAGAGGGTTTGGCTTCATTCTCCAAGTAGATACAGTGCGAACATAGAGCGGGATTTATCCCGTGGAGATCGGAAATGCTCCAGCCTATCGCTTCGCGGTTTCTTTCCAGGATCTCTTGCAAGCAAGATTCCTGCTCCTCGGTCAATCGCGAACTGATGATGACCAAAAATTTCTTCTCCTGACCCGCAAGGAAGGCATATTTTAGTGTTGTGGGTAAAGGCTTGAGCTCAGGTAATGTGTGATCGTCTAGGAAATCTGGCTCAACTGAATCTGGTTCAGTGTTGAAAGTGGTTGGATTTGTCTTTGTAATTGCTACCACCAAGTTATTCGGCTCTGGAGTCGGATCGTCAAAGGTCTCCATGCAATCGGCAAAAGCCACGTCTGACTCGTCATCCTCATCTTATTATTGTCCTAAAGAGGGAAGGACTGATAGGCCCAGCTGAGCCTCTAAGTCATCGATGATGTAGTGGGATGCAGGCTTTGAGCAGTACTCATTTCTGAGGACCTCGCAAACTGACTCATGCACAAGATCATCTCCAAAGGGGAGGGATTCATCGGTGCTGGTTGGGTTCTATCTCCATGGCCCAACTGTGTCTACATAGTCACATTCTGCTTCGGTTGAAGAGTACTCGGTGCTAGATTCGAAATCCGGTCTCTGCAATCTGGTTTGCTTCATCTCAAGTTCCTCATCTCCGCCTGGAGTTTGGAACTGGATCTTCCCGATCTTGTAATCAAACAAGGTCCGCACTATTCTGAGGAAGGGCCTGCCTAGGATGATCTGGGAATCTCTATAATTACGAGGGGTTTCTATATCTAGGACAGTAAAGTCCACCATGTATTCTTGACCCTCGACTTTGATGACAACATTCCTCAATTCTCCTTGGGACATCTTGGTTGATTTATCAGCGAACTGCAGGAGGGCTCTAGATTTCCTAAGAGGTCCGAGATTAAGCCGCTCATAGAGGGTCGTAGGTATTAAGTTAATTGAGGAGCCATTGTCTAGGAGAGTGCATGCAAACGCAATGTCATCGACATGACACACCACATAATGTACACCCATGTCTCTTCGTTTCCTTGGAAACGAGTTCTTTATTGCATAAGTCGTGGTTACTGACAGAACGTGTTTCTCAACACGGCTTTTGGTCTTCCTACTAACCCTAGTAGGTGTGCATCTCACCTTAAGGTATTTCTGAAATGCAGGTGTCATTTACACGTACTTGTCAAAGGGGATTGTAACCTTGATATGTTTGTTGCAAAACTTTGCCATCTCAGGGTCATTTTTTGGGATTTTTTTTAGTTTTCTTCTTTCCACCCTTGAGAGCTCTAGGGAAAGGGATTATTGACTCCAACTCAGCTTCTGAAACTAAAATTTTTTCATTCAAAGCTGGAACTGAGTTCTGTACAGGACTCAGACTCTGACTCTGACTAAAAGGAAAACGTTGCTGCGTAACCGGTGATGCGTCTTCCGTGAGTTCTGGACGGTCCTCCTCATATGGAGGTGCGGACTCTTCATTGGTTTCAGTAGACTCTCTACTGGTGCGAGTTCGTTACTTCTTCGAGGACCCAGAAGTCCTCTTCTTCTGCCAGTGGTGGTGATGGTGGTGCTGCTCCTCTTTTGCCTCCAAGTTCTCCTCAGGTAGAGACTTGGCGGCTTCTTCCTTCGATGCCCATGCCCGATCAGGTACGATCACGGTCCTTCCGCTCTTGAGGGACATATGGTTTACATTATCATACGAAAGGATCTCATGTTCAGATAAAGAATTATCTGAATAGTATACATGATCATGGGGTCGGTTCTGGCCTTGAGTTAAGCAGTTCGGGTTGGCCTGAACCTGGGCGGGAATTGGGGTCTTTGGCGCCATTTGTTGATCCTGAGTACAAGAAACACGATTCAGATCGGTTCTCATATCCATATAGTCATTCTGGATCTGTTGGACCCTATCAGACAGGGTCTGGATCGCCAATGTGAGGGACTCCAATTCGGTGTGCTGGGCTGGCTGACGCTGACTTGCGGATGAAGTTCTATACTGGCCCTGCTGGACATGCCGATACTGCTGCTGCTGATGGGACGGTGACGGGCCCTGCTGGCCCGAGTAGAACGTGCGCTGCTGCTGGTGCTGTTGAGGCTGGTATCCTCGTTCGGGCCTGTACTAAACAAAGCGTGGTGCGGGGACGGAGCTGGTTTCTTAGTAAGCTGGGCAAGGTCTGTGAGGCTTACATTTCTCCATCCCCGACTATCTTCCGACGAGGTCATGGCTGTACCACAGCCCGTTGATCTCGAACACCTGCGGAGGCTCCTCGTATTCGATTTCCACTTGTGGGGGCATTATGGTCCGGCTGGGGGTAAGTCTGCTCCTCTACCCAGCCACTCTGAGGCCCCGGTGCATGTTCCTGTAACAAGATGGACTCGGTATACAGGAACAGGTGGTGCAGAAGGGGCAGGTAGCTTTATCTTAGCTACCCTTTCGGTAAGTTCCTCCACTTGCTTCGGCAAACGCGAGAGAGACTCAAGGTTAGTGACCCTCTTATGGATCTTCTCGACATAATTTACTTATCAGCTATCATCCCCATGCTGGGGATGAGGTCCTCTGTCAGATCCGCTACAGTCCTCCTAGTTGTCTCGTTGGATAGAATTGATGGAGACAACTGATAGGCCCTGGTGTCCTGTGACCTGCCTTTTTCTGCCATATGCTCCAAGATTTTCCATACATTTTCATTCTTGTTCAGATAACTTCCTCCACATATGGCACTGACTAACCCCTTCATCTCCGGGGTCATTTCACAGAACAAGGTCTGGACTAAGATCGCCTTAGAAATGCCATGGCAGGGACATTTCTGAATTAGGTCGTTAAACCTATCCCAGGCTTCATGGAATGGTTTACTGGGTCCCTGGAAGAAACTAGCGATCTTTGTTCTCATTTGATTAGTCCTACTGAGGGGGTAGAACTTCTTCAGGAATAAGTCCTTGAACTGCATCTAGGTTGTACACATCACCCAAAGATTTTTCAACCAATGTGCTGCCTTATCTCCCAAGGCAAATGGGGTGGCCTTTAGTCGAATGTAATCCTGCCCAACCCTAGGATGACTAAGGTTGTTGCAAACCAGCTTGAAGTCTCTGAGGAAGGCATATGGTTCTTCATTGGCATTCCCGTTAAACTTCGGTAGCAGGCTAAGGAAGTAGGGCTTGAGCTCGAATGCTTCGGGGGGAACCGCTGGTGCCAACCAACTGTGCATCTCATTCTCTGCTGGGTTATAGGCATCAACCATTGGTCGGTCGATTCCTCCTGCCGCAATAATCTGTCCCATTCTTGCTGTAAGATATGCATTCTGTTGTTCTGCTGTGGTGAGGCGATTAAGGATTTGTCACAACAGGTCCTCATCCGGTGGCTTCTTAGGTGGCATCTTGTCCTCTAGTCCTGGGTATGAAACATGGTCTGGGTTAAAGGTCAAATCAAGGAAGGGATTTTTACCGAGGTGATGGTCTTCCTCGGTAAGTTCAGAGGAGAGGAAAGGGTTGGTTTGAGAGTAACCACCCTAGGTGTGAGGGACCCAGAACTCAAGAGGGTCATGAGTTCTGGGTGGTCCAAGTTGCGCTTGGCCTGGTGAAGAGGAGTTTAGTGTGGGGGGCTCAAAGAGAGATTGTAGAATAAGGAGTCAATATCCCCCCAGTCACTCATCTTGGATTGGCGAGAAGAGTAGGGAGTTCTAAGTGAAGATAGGATTTTATTCCTACCTGAAGCAAGCAATTCAATCCAAAATCATGTATTCACACTCAACACAGTGAAGGACCCGAAACTAAGTCCAATTAATCTTGTTAATTTTACGTTTGATTTTTAAAGAAAGATAGCAAGGAGTTACATGGCCTATATGGAAGTCGGCTCAGAGCTGGATGCATCTTCCCTGTTTAACCTGTCTCCTAAGATATCGTCGGTCCTTCCTTTCTTCGCTCCTATCCCAAGTTGATGGATTCAAAAACCTGCCCCAATCTACCTGCAAGCAGGCGGAGGCTGACAAGGCCGGATCTTCACCCTGGGGGGGTTACTGGCAACTTGTTGTGAAATATCGCAATTTTGCCCCTATCTACCTGAGACAGACGGAGGCTACTTGGTACTAGTCAGTGAACCTTATAATTCAACTTGTGATATTTACTAGGATTAGTCGGAACGTGATATGGAAGGCTGGGATTTTGGCTCTGCCTTACGGTGTTCATACACTCTCAAGTACCCTCACTCAGCCTGAAAACAAGGTCAAGGATTAGTCTCCCGCAAGCAGATTTTCCAATTTTATTTTTTTTGGTCAATAATGTTAGCAGTCTCGGTTTTAAGTTAAGTTATCACTTGTTAGTCCAATCCACACTGCACGCCTATCGTCCAGTCTCAATTTCCTTTTACTTAAGTTTGAAAACCAAGAGAGAGAAATCGAGAAAAGTCGATGCACGAAATCAATGATGCTTATGTTGAGTGAAGAATACTTATAGTGATCCCTTCGCTTTATGCAGGATGCAAAACTGAATTAAAAACTTTTATACTACATGCAAATGCAGACGATAAAATCCGCTCCTATACAAGCAGTTGTATTTGCGAGTGAAGCACGTATTGATTTGACTAGTTCTGCGGTCTAGGTGTATCTTTTTAGTGTATTGTCTGGTCCTAATGATTTACAAGCACAAGCAATTCGTAAAATGGCTCGAGGAGCCGCTAGTGCAAGCCTAATCTACAAATTCAATCCACATAGCACACGGGGACACAGTTCCACTATCTTTACACACGCGATAACCCAAACGGGAACTGTTGGAAATAATGTGAAAATAAAGAAATAAAAATACAAGTCCTCTCAAGTCATTAAAACAAATTAAAATGCAGGTTCCTTGAAGCGTCTTCGACTCCTCGCGTTCCTCGCAAAGAAACAAGTTGAGGTTAGAGAATGACACAAAAATACAAAAATTAAAGGACAGAATAATATTCACAAGAAAATCGAGGGTCAAACTATCCAGGGATAGAAAGTCAAACACTCAAAAATTACTGCAAATTAACCTAAGCCGTGCCTCCTCGGCAATGGCGCCATTTGGACAAGCTATTTACTACCCTTATTAATTTAATCAAATTAATGGTCAAATTAATGAATTGTTGTTCGTTGTAGTCGGATAATAAGAGCTAATCAAAAACCACTTTTAATTAAAGATGATTTAATCGCAAGCGGCAATTTTTTTAACTTGGGCATGCCCAAGGTCGAATTCAGGGAGGCAGTTGTCTCGAGCCTGGCCAAAGGGGGCTCGTCCAGATAGATAGTCGATTCTTCTTTTCCCATCCCATGTGCACAGACTATGTGTTCTTCCCACGAATTCATCTCTTTCAGATCAGATGGCGGGCTGCCCCCCAACCTTCCCCCCAAGGAAAGGGGTGTCGAACTGTTCCACTGAAACTTCGTGTCAAGTCTTTCAGCAACGTCTTTCTCTGGTCAATGTCATGACTGTGGCTAACGTACCCTCTGGCTACTTCTTTCTCTTTCTCCAAAGCAAATAAATAGTTGGAGTGAGAGGGCACTGGTGTATTCGGCGACTCCCTATTCACGTGTTATGCATGGTTCATTGGTCACTTCTAGTTTGCTCCCTCTGAGTCGACCACCCAGGTCACAAGCCCTCGATGTATTGACTCGTCGAAGGTAGATTTTAAGCAAGTTCCAAGGATTGATTTTCAGGGAATGATTTTTTTGGTCTTTTTCGATTTTTTTATGCAAGAAAGAAAAGACACATGCACAATCAAGCTAATTTACAAGTTAATTCAGATAAGTGATCAAATCAAGTCCAAAAATTATGAAACTTGTCCAGATGATGAAATGCAATGAAATTAAGCTACACTAATTTTTTTTTATTTTTCTGACATTAAATGAATTTACTGTGAATTTAAAATGGATACAAGGTGATTTTGACTAAATTAATTTTAATAAATATCAAATCATAATATTTTCAGATATAAAAATTATCCTAGATAGATCCAAGTGTGAAGAATCCAGGAAAATTAATAAACCTAAATTTCTATGTGAAATGAACCTATTAAAAATTAATTAAGGAAATCACTAAATGATTTATTCAGGCCTTGGGATGCGTGCAAATGAGATGATTTTTTTGCACATAATTATCCTAGATCTAATGTGAATTTTTGGTGATTTTTGGAGTTATAGAGAAATTACTATGAATTAAAAGGCATAAATGGGAAACATATAACAAAAGTCCACCAATTAATTAATAGAAAAATGCACTGATCGTACAAAAATGTGCCAAATGTCACATATGAAAGAGGACAAAGTAAGCTACACAATGCAATTTTCAAACTTAAAAAATGATTAAAAATGAGTGCCTAAATATGCGTGCAAAGATAGGGGTATAAATGCAATACAGGAAATAAAATTGATAAAAAATAAAACATGCTGACAGGGACTAATATGCAATTACCTATAATGTTGAGGGGGTGGATGCAATTTTCCCACAGAATACGTGCTCCCCACGTGGGGTCTCCTAGCAGGGACTGAAATGTAAATAAGAAAACCTCTAGGGGCCTCGCTGCAAATTACCCAGGCGCACGTGCAGATCACATAGGGTCCTAGGCTCGATGGTCTTCGGAGGCTTAGATTGAGGCTCGCTTGGCTTTGGTGGCTCGGACTCGGCTCGGAGTAGCTTTGGGGGATTCGAGCCTGGTAGTCAGGGAAGAGGCTCGGATCGGGCGACGTGGCTCGATGTGGACCATGGATCAAGTGAAGATCCAACAGCAGCTGGTTGCTAGCGCGTGGCAGGTCTGGATCTGCTAGATCTCAAGTGATCCAACGGTGGTAGTCGGCTCTTGAGAAGAAGGCGTGGTCGATCAATGATTGCTGGATCTAGATTGATCCAACGGCATCTGGAGCGCGGGGAAGCAGTGACGTGGCTCGATCAGATGCGTAGGATCCGCCTGATCCTACGGCTGCGGGACGTGGGCGACGTTGCGTACTCCGGACCATTCGATCAAGGAGATCGAACGGTTGTTGTTCTTCTTCCTCAACTGGCCCGCCGCCTCCTATGGCGGAGAAGACTGGGCTCCGCTGAAGGGGGCCTGACTCCGCCTCTTCCTCTGAGCGTCGGTGAAACTCGCCGGAGGCTCCCAAGTAGCTGGGAAGACTCGTAGGGGCGTCGGGGATCTCCGGCGATCTCAGAAGCGATTGAGCAGCTCTGGGGAGCGGTGGCGAAGAAGCTCGAGGGCAGCTCCGATTAAGTTCCGGCCAGTCAAAGTAGATGCACCTACAAGAGGTTAGTTGTATAGCCGAGGCGTGCAACATGTACGTGGAGTGATCGAGAGTGAGGTGCGAGGCTTGAGCAGTGAAGTGGGGTCCGGTGATCGTGCTCCGCTAAGGTGGCGGAGCTGGCGTCGGCGGGAAGCGGAGTGCGTCATAGGAGTGAATGGAATAAAGCGCGAAGGTCAGTGCTTCGAGAGGAAGCTCAGTGGGTGCTCATCGGAGCAGGAGGTGAAGGGAGGACAACGAATAAAATCGGAGAAAAAGAAGAAAAACAAAGAAGAAGATCGGAGAGAAGATGGAGGTATCTACCTGGGGTCAGAAGCTCGGATGGAGCTTCCAGCTCTTCGCTCAAGGGCCAGTAGTGTCCCGAGCTCGTGCAGCTCGCGGAGGAGCTGCGACACGATTATGGAGGGTCATGGATCTCGCCGGATGTGGTTCTCGATCTTCGCTCAACTTTTCCTTAAATTGATGTCACCAACTCGAAGGTGGGATCTCAGAGATACTCTCCGTGATGGCGGATAGGAGTGAAGGTGGATGGAAGCGGTGTATTTAAAGGATGGAGGTGACAACATAGCTGGCGAAGAGGTGGAGTTGGTGGGCATCGTGGAGCGAAGTTGAGGGCTTTCATGGCGAACGAGGGGTTGGCGAGGACGAGGGAAGAGTGGGCTGTGTAGTGGTGGTGCCAGGGGGCGGAGATGGTGGTTGACATGGCGCCCAAAATAGAAAGGGGGCGGCCCCTTGCGCACGGTGGATGACGTGGGGCACGGGGTATGTGGGAGGTAGACGACGAAGCATCGACCGTTGGATCGAGCGATCCAACAGTCAGGAGAGGGGCATAAGCGGAGGGTGAGGATCAGATCGGCGGAGCACGATCAAGGGCACAAGGCGCGCCACGTGGTGGGCGCATGTCGAGGTGCTAACGTGCGACGGAGATGAAGTCTGGGGTTTTGATCGAAGGGTCTAGATATCGTGCGAAATGGAGGGCGAGGATTGAGGGCTTCTAGCGATGATCGGAGGGCGCCTAATGCACCACGTGGCGTGCTAAGGATGCAGCGCGGGCTAACGGTCCAGATAAAGCCCAAGGTCTGATCGAAGGGTTAGGAAGCATTGCAGCTTGAATGGCCCAGATGGAGAGGGAGAAAAGGAGATCGGACGACGGGGAAGGCCGGGCGCATGGCGCGCAAGGGAGCGGACCGCGTGGCGCAATCAGAGTGCGCCACGTGGCCAGCTTCGAGTGGTTGAGAAAGAAAGTGATATTAGAGAGAGAAGGAGGCCGAATTTGGAAAAACTCAAAACATGAAAGTTGTAGATCTTGATAACATCTACAAGTTTCATGTTGTCCAAAAACGAAGATGAGGTCAAATATGATACAAAAATACAAGAGTACAAATATACATATATGTAGTATACAAGTGATCCAAAAACCCAAGTATTGCATACAAGCTCCAAATTGAATGAAATTAGTCTCATTTTAAAGGTCTCTGGATGTGTATTAATCTGAAGGTGAGTAGACCTAATTGGAGTTTGTAAGGTAACGATATTGGCATTCTAAGATCCAAGTTGTTTGGGGCTTTATTGGGTATTTTACAAGATAGGAATTTTGGCCTTCTTCCTTATATTATTAATAATAATGTACACATTATAAGGAAGGTGTTATTTGATTTTGGAGGGGATATAGAATACAAATATTTAGGTGAGTTATTGGTGGATATTCTACAAGTGGATTTTACAAATTAATTGGCTTCTTAATTAATGCAAATATGAATGCTAAAATGCATATATGGTGGATTGATGTATGACTGCTATTTATGCAAGATAAAGAGAAATATGCTGCTAAATACCCGGGGACAGAGCTCTATTTTCAATTTTAAGAGTGATAAATCACATATTCATCAATTTGCTCGTGGATCTCTGTCTCCTTCGGAGCGCCTCGTTCGTGAAGAAGACGTCGGATCTCGTGTGTTGAGATCAGGAGATCCGCCGCTTGGATCATCAACATGGATTGCGAGAAGCACGCGATTCATCCCCGCGCTCGCAAGCATCTCCTCCATCGGATCGGACTGGAGACAGGACATCTCTTCGTTTAGAGACTTGATCGCAACCACGCTTCAAGAGGTAATCCTATTACGTGTTTGTGGTTTAGACGAAACGATTTGAGAAGTGTTCTTGGATCATGTGGTTTCATCGCATGAAATTTTTTTTAATTTCCACTGCATAGAATAACTAGTCTGACTAGTCATTCTTCGTCGTATTCGATACTATGCTCACGCTTCCGTGATGTGCTTGATGATTATTCCATATCCTTCACAAAGAATATTGAATCCTAATCTTTTGGATGTGGTGATGAAAGAAATCACGAAATGGCGTGAAGTAGGCTTTATTTATCCCATCTCTGATTCAAAATGGGTGAGCCCCCTTCATGTTGTTCTAAATCAATAGGGGCACACCGTGGTCACAAATGACAAAGGAGAGGAGATCTCTACTCGGGTACCGACATCGTGGAACATATGTATTGATTCTTCCGCCTGAATTCAGCTACAAAGAAGGACCACTTCCATCTTCCATTTATTGATCAAGTTCTTCAAAGATTGGTCGGGAAGGAGTTCTTCTGCTTCTTGGATGGGTACTCCGAGTACAACTAAGCAGCGATTGCCCCCTAAGGACAAAGAGAAGACAACCTTCACTTTCCCATTCGGTACATATGCCTTTCGAAGAATGCCTTTTGGATTATGCAATGCACATACTATGTTCCAAAGGTGCATGATTGTTGTTTTTGCCGATACAGTCGAAAGTTTTCTTGAAGTTTTCATGGATGATTTCTCAATCTACGGTGACAGATTTGATTCATGTCTTATGCACTAGAACCAAGTGTTGCAGAAGTGCCACGAAGTCAATCTGGTTTTGTCATGGTAAAAGAACCACTTCATGGCCATCAAACAAATTGTGCTGGGCCAAATCGTTTCCAAGCGAGACATGGAAGTCGACATGTAAAACGTGGATGTCCTTGTCAAATTATAACCACCTTGAAATGTGAAGAATGTGAGGTCATTCATTGGGTATGTTGAATTCCATCGCAAATTTATCAAGGACTTCATCAAACTTGCCCGACCTCTTACTGATCTTTTATGAAAGGAGGGTGAGTTCACTATTGATCAAAAGGTTCTCCAATCTTTTTATCAAATGAAAGATTTAATCACTCATGCTCCAGTCCTACAACCATCCGATTCCATTTGAGATCATGACAGATGCATCAAACTTCCTAGTTGGGGTTGTATTAGGACAAAGAAGAGAGAAACTACCCTATGCCATTTACTATGCCAGCAAATCATTAGATGATGTATGGATAAATTACATAGTCACAAAGAAAGAATCATTGGTAGTCATATTTCACCTTGGAGAAAATCAGGTCATATATTCTCAGATCAAAAGTCATCATTTTAAGTGACCACTCTACTATCAGATACTTACAGCAGAAGAAGGATGCAAAATCATGCTTTTCAGATGGATCCTTTACTTCCAGGAATTCAACTTGGTAATCAGAGAAAAGCCTGGATTTCAAAATGTGTTAGTAGATTGTCTATCCAGAATAGAATGCCAAGATACTCAGCTGAGCAGTGCACTGATCACGAGTACCTTCCCTGATGAATCTATTCTCAGTACGGCATCTCTCCCGTGGTATGCCAATATTGTGAATTACCTCATCTTTGGGGTGGTTCCATAATATTGGACGAGAATCAAGATGGACAAGTTCCTATCTTATATCCACTTTTACCAATGGAAAGATCCACACTTGTTCAAGAGGGAGTGGATTGCATTTCGTCATGGTGTATCCCTCAAGGAGAAGTACACAAGTGTCCTCCAGCACTACCATAATCTCGAATCTGATGGACATCTTTCTAGAAGCAGAACAACAACAAAGATAATGCAGTATGTGCTTTGGTGGTGTACACTATTTATGGATGCAACAGAGTATGCCAAAGCCTGGTCTGATTGTCGGAAGATGGCAAAAACCCTTGGTTCAAAAGATTCTATGCCCCTCAAATTTATTCAGATCTCTGATGTCTTCGATGCATAAGGCATCAATTTCATGGATCCATTTCCTAATAGTCATGGTTATGAATACATTCTACTTGCTGTGGATTATGTGAGTCTATGGGTGGAAGCTATTTGAAAGAGAACATCACTTCACAGTTCGGGATACCAAATATTCTGATATCATATGGGGTAGACACTTCATAAATAAAGAGGTTAAGAAACTAGTGAAGGAGTACGACACCGATCACCGAGTCGCTTCTCCTTATCATCCTTAATCCAATGGCCTAGCTAAATTATTAAACAGAGAAATCAAGACAATCCTGCAAAAACTTGTGAGGCCAGAAATAAAGAATTGGTCACAACTTCAAGACTCAGTTCTCTGGGTTTACAGAACTACCTACAAGTCTCCCTTGGGTATGTTTCCCTACCATATTGTATATGGAAAGCCACACCACTTGACCATGGAACTCATCCATAAATCACTCTGGGAAATAAACATATGTAACCTCGACTCACAAAAAGGTGGTCAGAATATAATGATTGATCTGAAAATCTCCTTTAAAAACTACTCCTACAATAACAATTTCATGTACAAAGAGAAGGTCAAACACTGGCACGACAAGCATATCAGAAGAAAGACCTTCGAACCGGGATAGAAAGTTTGGTTGTTCTATGTGAAGTTAAAGATATTCCTAGGTAAATTAAAGAGTAAATGGATAAGTTCCTTCATAGTCAGAACTGTGTGTGACAATAGAAGCATCTTAATATCTGAATTGTCATCTGATGCCCAACCATTCGTCGTCAACGGTCAGTTGTTGAAGCCATATTTAGATCACAACACATTCCTAGATATCGTCAATTATGTTCAAGTTGTTTTTGAAGAATATTTCGAAGCTGCAACATTAGTCGAGTCAAACAATGCAGTAGAAAATATTTTTGTATTTTCTTCTTTTCTTCTTTTAATTTATATTTTTCCATTCTTTCATTCTTCCGTATTGCACTCATTCCATTCATCTATGCCACACTTAGGATGTGCTTTATCCTAAGTATAGGGGGTGAGTGTATTCAGATTATTCATTATCCATTCTCTCGCTTGTCTCTCAACTTTTGATACTCTGTCTATACTTAAGGATATTTCACCCTAAGTATAGTGGGGACAAGTCGAGAACATTAATTTCATAAATTCTGATTCTCGTTCATCCCCATTTTGTATACAGTCTACTGTACTTGGGATTATTTGATCCTAAGTATAGGGGGCGATCGATTTCTCATTCTCTTAGTCGTTGTAGTATGGACTTTCCTATATGCAGCACAAGTTGTGTCTTCCCTTTTCTCTTTGATCACTATGAGGACATGGCACAAGTATAGGGGACTTGTATATACATTGTATATACTTTATCCATAACTCGTACTTTCGTATTCTCAATAATACAGCTAATATAATATATGGGTAAGGGTATACGATTAATCAATCGTAAAGAATACACTTTAATTATGTACATTTTTTCAATAATTCTTTATAAATATGATTAATAAACCAATTCAAAAATGTTTTGCAAAATGATTTGAAAAATGGTTTGAAAATGTCATGAAAATTATGTTAAAAACTATTCAGAAAACTTTTTGTAAAATGTTTTCAAACCTTTGTGAAAATCTTTTGTAAATATTTGTAAAACATTATTCATATATTTGAATAGAAATTTTTAAAAATCCAGTTTGCAAATGATTAGGAAAATAGTTACAGAGATATTTTGAAAAATCTATATATACCATTTGAAAAATCTTTGTAAAATGATTTTCAATCTTTGTAAATGGTTGCAAATTTGTGTGTAAAATAATTTCCAAAATTAAGTTTACAAAAGGATTATGAAAATATTTTCAAACTATTTTGAGAACTTTGTATGTAATTGTAGCAAATAAAATTCTTTATATGTACATCCTTATATATAAGGAATCTATAAATAACAACTAACTTAACCTGTACAAATTCCTAATGTAAAACTGCACCTAGCTCTTGTAAATAAGCTGTCACTCCTGTGCAAATATCTATATATATTTATTTCACTAGCCATTATAAAATCCCTAAAATATTCAAATATTTCAAAACCTATGAATATTTGCAAAATGTTTTCAAAAAAATACATAAAAATTTGCAAAACTTCTCAAAACTCCATAAAAAAGTTCAAAATCATAAAATAGCTTCACAAAAAGATTTTCATGCATATGCATTTACATTTGCATTTTTCAGAATAATGTTGACAATTGAACAAGTCTAAATAAAGTATGATGATTGGAGCTTGGTATAGACTTTAATCCACATAATTTCATAGGAACCCACTAAGGACTGGAATTGAGATACTTCAGGTCAACTTAACTTAGTTCTTTAGGTTCCATGAGACTATGTTCATGAGTCGATTTAATATGTATAACTAGAACCCTTCATGTCATCTGTATGACTATTGAGATAATGGTTTGACTAGAAACCTTGCACTTAACACTTATCTCAACCCGGATGGATTGCTGAAAGGTCTTGGAATCTAAGTCAGGATGATACTAGGCCGCTTCGTCAAGGGTGGCTCAGGAACCATTCGTGGGGATTGTAGAAACCAGTACTTCAACCCACTTCATCTGGTAGCATGGACATCTAACAACTGCAGACTGGATTGAAATAAAGCTTTAGATGAGGAAAGGTCTGCTAGCACAACTTTTCCCAAGACCCCAAAACATGGGCGGAACAAAAGATTCTATATCGATCGGGGTAATGAAAGAATGCAAAGCAATGCAGTACAAAGAAAATATCCAAAATAAGCCTTCATTGAAAATTCCAAAAATATTGAGCTTCTAGAAAAAACCTAACTCTTGGTGAAGATTCGGTTACACTGGTCCATATTCGCAAGGAATTGCGACTACACTTGTCCATTTCCACTTCTTTTCCAATTCTTCTAGCTTCTTCACCCTTTCGATTGTGAACTGGCACACACTTGACCTTAGAAGGAAGTATCCATCTCCCCAAGGACGAGTTGTCAGAGGAGGAGACTCCTTGATACTTTAGTGATTTGTATGGAAGAGCTAACCTAATACACATGCATGGTACTTGTCATTTAAAGGTTGCGAGAGTATGCGACTAAAAGGATGGTTCTGACCAGGATGTGAATTGAACTGGATAGAGGATTATGGAACCTAAGGATTGTTGTTTCACACTTCCTAACCTAAATGCAATTTTGAAAATACTAAGAATACAAAGGTCCTAACTGAGCTCCAAACTTTGATTTTATTAAGACAAGTTTAAAAGTAAAAAATTATTCCATGTCTTTTCTTTTTCTTTTCTTTCTTTTCTTTTTTTGCACTCATTAGCATAATGTTAGTTAAAGTCTAGCAAAGGGATGGGGTGATGCATCTCCATTTCATCACCTTTATTCTTTCATTTTGGCCCAAAATCCCTAGCTAAATGCATGTACATGGCATTAATTTTTGCAAAATAACACTCAATTATTGAATTGTAAATACTATAAATCCATATATTCAGTTATAAAATAAAAGAACAAAGAAAAGAAAAGAAAAAGAATGAAGAGTCAAAGTCACTGAGTGATCCTAGACCCCGATACCTAGTCATCATGATAACTTGGTCGACAAGGAATAAAGTAGGGGGGAGATATGATAGAGAAATTGTCAGAAAACACTCATAAAACCCTAATTCTTTCACCCTATATACCCTTTTGAGACCTATTTTATTTTTCATTATTTACAACTCATCAAGAAATCCACAACATGAAAGTTCTACATAAAAATACAAAGAAAAATATAAAATTTATTTCATATTAAATTATTACACAGTGCACATGGGACACAAAGAATAAAAAATCGTAAACAAAACTTCCCAAGCATGTATCTCATCCATACAGACTCAAAATTTATCAAAGTCTTCTTTATTGTTTGTAAAATTAATTTATCTATTTAATGAAGGTGGTTTCATTTAATTGGAGTTGAGATGCAAAAGTTGACCTTTGGGTCCCTATTGCACTGTACAGATGTATATAATAGTCAATATATTAATTCTTTAAATATTATCATCTCTTGTACTTTTATCTACTTGTAAATATTTTTTGAATTACGTGTAAATAATAAACATGGAATAAATACATTGAATTTCAATAAAATAAATAAAGTATTATAATATATAGGTAAATTATACCTATATAATAGACATACATATTTATTTAAGCAAACAAATAAAATCATAAAAATACAAAAAATGGGAAATTATGTAATTAAGTAAGTTATAAATATATAAAAAACTTGTATATAAAATAATATACAAAATACAAAATAAAAATAAAATATTTTAAATACAAGTATAAATACCTATGTATGTACATGTAAATATTAGCATGTAATAAATAGTCTTGTCAAAAAAATTAAAATACGCTTAAAATACAAAAAAATAACAAACATATTTCATGTTTTATCCTAAAAAATAAAATCATTTACTATTTTACATCTAATTAATAAGGAATTTTATCCCATCCTTTTCTTGGTTGGTCCACATGGACCAATGGTGTGACTGTCGATCGCCTGGTCAACAGTTCTAGCCCCACCCCGTTTGTGTCAGAGGTCACGAGACCTCTGACTTTGACCCATTTTACACTCCACCTCCAAGCATCATTTCTCCTCAAGCTCCTCCCAATCACTATACCTATCGTCTCTCACCTTCGCCCACTCTATAGCTTCCACCAATCCTCTCCCTTTCACACGTAGTCTTCTTCACCTTTTTGCCCCTCACCACACTTATAGATAAGATTGACTGACGACTTTCCCCATTTTGATCTTCCTTCCTTTATAGTAACCCCAAAGGGATACATCTACAACACCTCCTTGGTGACATCAAGCGAAGCCCATCCCTACGACGTGGATAAGGTGGAATTCTTTGTCGATCTAGCCATCGTTGGAGATCCTCCGATGAAGGTCTCTGCTCCTTAGCCTCAATCAAGTTTGAGTTGTTTAATTCAGCATTTCATACTGAATTTTCATTCCTTGTTTTAGTTTATGCAATCAATTCATAACTTGGATTAATTTTAGTTTTTTAGATCACTGGAGACTTAAGCTCCAGCTCTGTTTCACCTGTGTCCTGACTGTAATTAGATCTAAATTTTGCACCTTAATTCCAAATTGAATGAAACTATTCTCGTTAAATAGATAATTTAATTTTATGAACGATAAAGGTGAGTTTGATAAATATTGATTTCATGGAGAAGATACAGGTCTGGAAAGTTTTCTTTGTGGCTTTTTATTCAGAGTGTCTAGGGCACAATGTGCATTATTTTTATATGAAATAAAATTTATATTTTTCTTTGTCTTTTTATCTATAAGTTTCATGTTTAAAGTTTATTGATTTGAGGTATAAATAATAAAGAATAAACCTGATCATAAAATCTATTATTAAATAATTATAAGTAGCGTTTTTGAGTTATTTTGGCCCTTATCTCCCCCTACTTTATTCATTGTCTATCCAGTCATCATGATGCCTAGGTCTCGACATTCATGGTCATTCAATACCTATGATATTTCATTATTTTTCTTTTCTTTTCTTCATTCTTAAATTTTGGCATTAAATACAATATATTATAAAGTATATATAGTATAAATAATGCTTCTTATGTTATGCAAGTTATTTTTTTATACATTCATTTAGCTAGGATTAAAGGCCAAAATAGAAGAATAAAGGTGATGAAATGGAGATTCATCACCCCCCATACTTGCCTTTGCTAGTCCCAAGCAATCATTTATGCTTATAAGAGCATAAAAGAAAATAAAGAAAAGAAAAAAGATAGAAATTGGAACGATTTTTTACTCTTAAACTTGTCTTATTAAAATCAAAGTTTGGAGCTCAGTTAAAACCTTTGGATTCTTGATTTATTCGGAACCACATCAAGGTTAGGAAGTATGACACAACAACCCATAGATTCCATAATCCTAGTATTCAGTTCTATTCACAGTTACGTTAGAGTCTTCCTCTCAGTCGCATACTCTTGCTACTTTGACATGACAGATCCAGGTGTGTGATTTTTTCAGCTTTTCCCAGATAATTCGTTGAACTATGAAAGAGTATTCTCTCCTGGTAGCTCGTCCTCATGGAGACAGATATTCCCTTCTAAGGTATGGTGCCATTTTTCATTACAACCGAAAGGGGGGGAAGCTAGAAGATTGGGAAAAGAACTGGGAATTGACCAGTGTAGTCTTCATTCCCTTGTGAAGCACAGTCGGTGTAATCGAGTCTCCACCAAGAAGCAGGCTTTTCATAAAGTTCATATTTTTGTAGAATTTTTGGTGTAGGCTTCTTCTTTGGATTTTTCTTTGACTTTGCATTGCTCTACATTCTAATTTGTGCCCTGACTGATATAGAGTCTTTTTGGTCTGCCCATGTTTTGGGATCTTGGAAAAAGTTGCCCCAGCAGACCATTCCTTATCCGAAGCATTGTCTCAATCCAGTCTCCAGTCTTTAGATGTCATGGCTACTAGAAGAAGTTGGTTAGAGTACCAGTTTCAGCAACCCCCAAGAATGGTTCCTGAGCCACCCTTGACGAAGCGACCTAGCATTGTCCCGACTTAGACTCCAAGATTTTTCAACAATCCATCTGGGTTGAGATAAGTGTTAAGTGAGAGGTCTCTAGTCAAGCCATTGTCTCAAGAGTCATATGGATGATATGAAGGGTTCTATTTAGACACAATGAATCGACTAATGAACATAGTCTCATGGAACCTAAATAATTAAGTCAAGATGAGCTGAGGTATCCCAATTCCAGACCTTAATGGGTTCCTCTAAAATTAAGTATATTGGTTTATACAAGCACTAACCTTCATATTTTAATTTAGACTTGTTCAATTGTCTCGATCATTCTGAAAAATGCTACTGTTATGTATAATGCAATTAAAATATTTTTGTGAAGCCATTTTCTATTTTATAGTTTTTATGGATTTTTGGAAAATTTTCTACAAATTTTTATTTAGATTTTTGAAATGTTTTTCAAAATTTTTAGGTATTTTTGGATAAATGTTAGCAAAAGTATTATGTATAGATATTTACATGGAGACACGTCTATATTTACAAGGGTTGGGGTATCATTTACACTGGGACTTTACAAGTTGAAAGTTAGTGATTATTTACAGAATTTATATACAAGTTTTATACAATTTTTTAAGGATTTTTATTGAGCTATTATTTACAAAAGGTTCTCAAAACATTTGAAATTACTTTCGTAAATATTTTGAAAAATTATTTTTGAAAATATGTTGACAAACATTTTTACAAATATTTACAAATGTTGAAAATCGTTTTGTAAATATTTTCCAAACAGTATGTGTAGATTTTTCAAAGTATTTTTGCAACCATTTTCCAAATAATTTGTAAACATATTTTCAAAAAAATATTACACAAATAAAATAGATTTTTAAAAATAAAATAATTTTAGAAAAGTTTGAAAACATTTTGCAAAAGTTTTCCAAATAGTTTTCAAAAGACTTTTCAAGATGTGTTTCAACCATTTTCCAATCATTTTGCAGAACATTTCATACCCACTTTATTACTTGTGTTTACAAAGAACTATTGTGTATTTTATTAATAGCCATATTATTAAAATATGAAAGTACGAGTTAGGGCTAAAGTACATACAACATATATACAACCCCCCTATACTTAGCTTGAGTTATGTCCTCAAAGATCAGAGAGAGAAAAAAGGAAGACATAACTCATACTAAATAAAGAATAATCTACACTACAATGACTAAAGAATCAAAGAAAGAGACGTTTACAGTCCCCCCAAATGTAGGATGAAATAATCCTAAATATAGCAGACTTTACAAGGTAGGGAGGGTCAACGATGGAAATGTACGAAATCATCGGCCCGACCTGACTCCCCCTATACTTAGGGTAAAATATCCCTAAGTATAGAATTGATATCAAGAGTTGAGGAGACAGGTGAGGGATCAACGAATGAACAACTCAGGGTTCTCATCCCTCCTATACTTAGGAAAAATTACATCCTAAGAATAGTAGTGATGAAAGGGATGAATGCCTTTTCAAAATAATTAAAAGAACGAAAAGGAAAAGAAGAAACGAAGAAAAGAAAAGAAGAAAAAGAAAATTATTTTTATGTGATTTTTAGCTCAAGTATCTAATACTTATAAGTATGTGATCTTATCTTGAAAAACTACTTGAATCGAATTGACAACGGATAGGAATGTATCATGCTCTAGATATGTCTCTAGCAATTGTCTGTTGACTACAAAAGGTTGTGTCAGGTGGTAATTCAGATATTAAAAGGCAACCATTGTCACTCATAGTTTTTACAGTGAATGGCCCAGTCCATTTGCTTTTCAGTTTTCCTAGAAAGGTTTTCAACTTCACATAAAACAACCAAACCTTCTGTCCAAGATTGAAATTCTTTCTTCAAATCTGTTTATCTTCCATTCTTTACTTTCTCCTTGTACCTAAGGCTATTGTCATATGCGTAGTCTGAAAACTCTAGCAAACGGTTTAGATCAACTTTCTTGTTCTTTCCTGCTTTCTCAGAATCCATGTTACACATATTCAATGCCCATAATGATTAGTGAATTAACTCCATGGGAAGATGACATGGATTTCCATATACAAGGTTGTAGGGAGACATGTCAAGAGGAGACTTGTACGCTATGCGATATGCCCAAAGAACTAAATCAAGCAACTGTGACCAATTCTTTCTGTCAATTCGAACAAGCTTCTGCAGGATAGTTTTAATTTTCCTATTTGAGCATTCAACCATCCCATTGAATTGTGGGTGGTACGGCGCTACAACACGATGTTCTATGTCGTATTCTTTGGTCAACTTCTTAACCTCTTTGTTTATGAAATAGTTTCCCCCATCAGATATGAGAATCTCCATAATCCCACACCCTGAGATGATGTTGTACTTCAGAAATCTATAGACGGTGCGACTATCAACGGCTCGAGCCTGGATTGCCTCCAACCATATATGTACATAGTCAACGCCCAGTAGGATGTATTCAAAAACCTAATTGTTAGGGAATGGGTCCATAAAATCAATGCCCCATGCATCGAAGATGTCGGAAAATATGAATGTATTTCAGAAGTATTGTGTCATGGGAAGTTATGTTTCTGCTCATTCTCTGATAGTCAGTACATTTCTTGACATAATTAGCGGCATCCTTGAATAGAGTTGGCCATCAAAGGCCACATTGGAGTACTTTTACTACCATTCTCTTTCCAGAATGGTGTCGACCGACTTCAAGCTTGTGACAGCGGTCTAGGACACCTATGATCTCCTCCTGATGTATACACCTCCTCAAGATGCAGTCTGCTCTCTCTCTCTCTCTCTCGGAATAGATGTGTATCCTCCCACTAGTAGAAATGGATGTCCGACAAGAATTTATCAACTTTGAATTTTGACCAACCAAGAGGAGTCTTCTTGGAGACAAGGTAATTCACGATGTCTGCATAGCAGGGGAGTGAGGTGATAGACAAGATTACCTCATTTGGAAAAGTCTCAGTGATGGGAAAGGAATTCTACTCAGGAGTTTAAACTTCGACTATTCTGGAAAGATGATCTGCCACCGCATTTTTTACTCTGGGCTTGTTCCGGATTTTGAGATTAAATTCCTGGAGTAGAAGGATCCATCGAATAAGGTGAGGTTTGGCATCCTTCTTGCTTTGGAGTTACTTTAATGGTAGAATGATCTCTATAAATGATAACCTTGGATCCCAAAAGATGTGATCTGAACTTTTCTAAGGCAAACACTATGGCTAGTAGTTCTTTCTTTATCGTCATGTAGTTCTTCTAGTCCCCATCTAATGTTATACTAGCATAATGAATTGCAAATGGCAACACATTTCGTCTTTGTCCAAGCACATCATCAATTGCATAATCTGAGGCATCTGTCATGATCTTAAAGAGTAGAGACCAATCAGGTGGCTGGAGGAAAGGAACATTTGTGATTAGATCCTTCAAGAGATTGAAGGATTGGAGGACCCGGTCATCGACCACAAAATCATCCTCCTTACCAAGAAGCTTAGTCAGTGGTTGGCCAATCTTATTGAAGTCTTTAATGAATCTACAATAAAATCCAACGTGCCCCAGAAATGATCGAACTTGCTTCAGATTTTTCGGCGACTCAAGTTTTGAAATAACATCCACCATAGCCAGGTCAACTTCCATGACACGCTTGGAGATGATGTTACACAGTACAATTCCCTTAGTCACCATAAATATGACTCTTTTTCCATGAGAGCGTAAGATTCACCTTGTAGCATCTCTTCAACACTCGGTCTAAATTACTCAAACATTTGCCAAAGTTGTCTCCATAGACCAAGAAGCCGTCCATAAGAACTTCATGGAAACTACTGACCATATCAACGAATACAACCAACATGCATCTTTGGAATGTAACGGGAGCACTGCACAATCCAAAGGGCATTCTTCTGAAGGCATATGTCCCGAATGGACATGTGAAGGTACTCTTCTCATGATATTCTGGGCAATGGTGACTTGATCATACCCGGAGTAGCCATCCAAGAAGTAGAAGTATTTTTTCGCAGCCAGTCTTTCAACTATTTGGTCAATGAAAGGAAATGGAAAGTGGTCCTTCTTAGTTGCAATATTTAAGCGCATATAGTCCACACAGACATGCCATGAAGTCGGTGCTTGGATCGGAATCTCCTCTCCTTTATCATTGGTGACAATGGTGATCCATGATTTCTTCAGCACGATGTGCATGGGCTCACCCATTTGGGTCAAAGATGGGATGGATGAATCCCACATCACAACTTTGTAATTTCTTTCATAACAACCTCCCCATATGTTGGGGTTCAATCTGCGCTGACATTCCTGAGAGGGCTTGCTATCTTCTTCGAGATAAATATGATGCGAGCAAGTTGAAGGATTTATCCTATCGAGCTATGTAATATTCCATCCTATCGCCTTGCAGTTTCTTTCAAGAACCTCAAGTAAATGAGATTCTTGATCTTCGGTCAGATGGGAATTAATAATGATCGAATGCATATCTGGTTCAACCATAAGGAAGGCATATTTCATGTTGGAGGGAAGAGGCTTGAGCTCTGGTTGGGTAGGAGTCAGCTTGGTGGTGACCTCAGCAACTGTGACAGGGGTCAGCTCTTTCGACTATCTGATGTCCACCACTGTACCCTCGAAATAAAAAATTAAAACATCACACAGATCAGAGATAAAATCATCTTTCTCAAACGAGGATAGTTGTTCAAACATCTCAGGGTAACCATCAATAAAGATCTCATCATCAAAGTCTTCGGTAAATTCGACTGCGCTATCCAAGTTTTCCTCTGTGGAGAGAAATTCTCGTGTTTCAGTGTGATCAAAGAATAAATCTATGCCTCCAATCTTAGCTAGAAAATCATAGTCTTATTTCTCATGTGGTGCAAGCTCTCTCACAACAAATGCCATTTCTGCAGGTTTCGGTTCTGGAACCATATGTATCAACACTTTGTCGTTGTTGGAGCATAATGTGATCTCTCTAATACCATAGTCTATCACTGCCTCAACTGCTTGAAGAATTGGGTGATCGAGGATGATCGGAGTGTTGAGAAGTGGTGTGGATGTGTCCATGTCCAGGACAATGAAATCAATAGGGAATTGCATCCCTTGGATGGTGATGACTGCATCCTCCAACATGCTCATGGGCTTCTTGACGGATCTATCTGCGAACTGTAGAATCATCTTGGTGGGCTTCAGTGACCCTACACCAAATTCCTTGAGCAGGGAAGAAGGTAACAAATTAATAGATGATCTACTATAGAGCAAAGTACACTCGAACTCTTTATTGAATATTTGGCATATGATGAGCATACCTCCCTTGTCCTTCTTTTTGTTTGAGAGATTATTGATGGCGTTGACAGCGGCCATGGCAAGGATGTGCGTCTCTAGTTTTCTTTGTCGATTTATGTGGTTCGGACACTTTGTTGTACAAGCTTCTTTGAGTCCTTTATTGACAATGGGTAGGTACTCCATGGCTTTCAATAATGGCATTTCAAGCATAATATTTTGCAATATTTTCACAATGTCATGATCAGAAAGAGCATTTTTTAAATTTTTATAGTTTTCTATTTGATTGCATCAGGAAAATGAATATGTACATCAGAAGAAATTATGTTCTGTAAACTTGTGTCCATATCTTTGTTTACTTATAGACGGCAAAAATGAGCAAAATCATCTACAATGTATGGACTAAAAAAATCTGCAGTCTAAGCTCCATTGATTGGTGTTGGTTCTGCTGATGTTGGCTTCTCCATTCCTGGTACAGCTTCACCTTGGCTGCTGCTTTATTTTTGAATTATTGAATTTTCTTCATTTTTTTGTGTTTTTATTGTTATTACTGCATTGTCCAAAAAAATTGGCCACATCGACTAGATTGGTTGAAGATTCTCCATCAGATGTTTTGCTCTTCCCCTTCATTGTTGCAGGCGATCGGAGTGTCCTACCACTCTTGAGAGTTACAGAATTAGATACAATAATATTTTCAATTGAATTGGGTTGCATTGCAGACTACATGCTCCTTGTGATGGAAGTTGTTCGGATTAGCCTCGACCTGGGCCTGAATGGTAGTCTTGGTGGCCGTTAGGTTATCTATCTTTTGGCTCATTCTCAGCTATGTTCTTGATTAGTTGGACCAAACAATCCAATGCAGGGTTGACCTGGCCAACCTCAGAAGATTCAGCATGGTGCAGTCGCGGACTCTGATGATATGGGGAAGGCTACTGCTGGTAACCCTATGAATACTGAGGAGGAGAGGGAAGAGAAGGATACTGCTGGTGGTACGGTGAGGAGTACTGGTATTGATAATGAGCAACTGGTTGCTGATACTACTTATGGTGGTATCCAGACTGCTGATAGTTCTGCCACCATGTGTAACCTTGTTGCGGAGGCTGATGATGATGACTCTGATTGGGCTGGTAAGTCATCCCTCCTTATTACTGGTGATATGGTCAGTTGGTAGTGTTGTGACCCTATGGTTGTTCCTACAGACAGGTCAGCTGATTATCATTGCTCTAAACGTCATTTACCTCTTGGATAAGTGGTGGAGGTAGGGAACATGGCTCAAGGTACTGGGGTTGATACTCAGGTGGCTGGTAGACAACCATCTATGTCTACAACTACGGCTGCACAGGATCCTGCACATAATATACGTGTTAAACTGGAGGCTAGCTGGGACTCGACTAAGGCGGTTGTTGCACTGCATGCTCCTTCTCAGTTGGAGTCTCAGGGGCAGTGGTCACGATGTTGCAGGCACTAATACTATTCACCAGCAACTTCAACTTCTTAGTGATGATGTCGAGCTTGTCTAGGCCCTTCGTTCTTTGCTCGATCCCTGTGAGCTTCTTGAGATCTTGTGATCTCTTCTCTATATATCCACATTAAATAGGTGACTCCCAATGATGTTGAGGTCGGAGTTGTCACACCTGTCCACTTCATGAGTATCCACCATATTGACATTCTTGTGGAGGATTTGTGGTTGTGGCTGCACTTGGAAGGAACGAGAGGAGGAAAGAGCAGCCTCTCCTTCGACCATCTCCTCGAATATATGCAATATTGCATCCTCGTCCTTGTTAAAGTAGGATCCTCTGTAGGTGGGGTCAACCATATGTTGATTGTTCTTGATTAGGCCCCTAAAATAGTCTTAGACAAAGCTGATCTTCAGGATGTCATGGTGATGAATCTCCATTTCATCACCTCTATTCTATCTTTTTTTCCTTAAAAACCCTAGCTAAATGCATGTAAATAGCTTTATTTTGTACAAACTAACATTCATTATTTACTCTATTTATTGTATATAAAATATATTTTTTAATGCCAAAATTAAAAAAAATATAGAGAAAAGAAAAGGAAAAAATAAAATACCAAACGTATTTTATGACCCTAAACTCCGAGACTAAGTCAAGAATTGAATTGGTCGATAAGGAGTAAAGTAGGGGGAGATAAGGGCCAAAAATCCAATAAAATTCACATTCTTTTATTCATTATTAAGCTCTTTTTGAGACCCGTTTTACTCTTTATTATCTATACATCAAATAAAGAAACTTTGTACAAGAAAATTGTTGATAATAATATATAGAAAAATACAAAATTGAGTTTACAAAAAATAATATACAATGTACATTTTACACATAAAATAAAAAGCCAGAACCCAGACTTCCCAGACCCATATCTTCTCCATATGAAATCAATATGTATCAAAATAACTTTAATAGTTATAACTTTTAATAAGCTACTTAATGAAGGTGGTTTCATCCAATTTGTTGTTAAGATGCAAAAGTTAGGTTTGGACCCCAATTGTATAGTTTACATGAATAAAATTTCAGTTTATTTATTCTTTATAAATTTTATAATTTCATAATTTGTTAATATTATTTATAACATGTACATATTTAAAATACAATAAAATCATAAAGAAAATACTAAAATAAAATAATATATAAAAATACATAAATGAATATACAACATTTATACCTATAAATTATATAGTCCTATTTATTAAGTGTAAAAAATACATCAAAAATATAATAAAATATATTTATGTGTATAAAAATAAGCTATAAATATATAAAATATGATAATAAAATAATAAAATTAAAAATACAAAATAAAAACAAAATATACTAAACATAGGTCAATATACCTATAAATACACTTGTAAAAAGTAACTTATAATAAATTTACTCATAAAAATAAATTAAAAATCATATTCAAATACTACAAAAAATAATAAATATTTTTATATTATGATCTTATTAATTAATTCATTTATTTTTATTTTTATTTATTTGTCTTTTCCAGTCGATTTTATCTTCTAGTAGCCCATCTGGACCAATAGGAGCACTCCGATTATTGACCATGGGTCAACTCTTCTGACTCGAACAAACCCTATTAAAATCGGGTACCCCCTCTCTTCTTGATATTTCCCCACTTAATACATCGATCGAGGATGATCAATCTCTTCATGAGATTTGTTCTTTGTTCATCCTTGATCCATGTTAACACCTCGCCTAGGGCCGAATCGCCTCAACTCACCCGTGATCCCTAGGTCAATCACCCCATTTACTCACCAGTACAAAGATCCCTCCTTGCCATTTTTTGAATTCGGTTTATCTTCTACCCATCAACCCCTTGGAGTACCTTAGGGTTGAGTCTTCGTGAAAGGGAGAGCTCCTCATGCTCCAAGTACCAGGAGGAGAGCTGTAGGAGGCATTCCCACCATCTTCAGCGAGTTCTCCGTCGTGAGGTCGATCTCGTTGGTTCCTGCCAATCAAGGTTCTTTCTTTGTTCTGTAGGTAGATTTATCTATTAGGTTTCTTTTAGTGCATTTTTCTTCATGTTTTATATATTGTATTAGCGTAATTTTTGGATCTGTCGAAGCTTTCAAGCTCCGGCCACTCTGTTTCACTGTGAAACCTCATCTCTGACCACTACAAGCCACCTCACTTCCCCTCCCTATCCTTTCTCCACTCTCCACACCACCCAGCTCACCTAGATCTCCTTAGATCTAGACCAGCGAGGCCCAACTCCACTATCATCGCCGAACCTCCTCCGTCGTCACCCATTTCACCTTGACAGACCACCAAATAACGACCTAAACATCGCCCTTTGCATCGCGACTCTGAACCTTGCCCTTTGCATCATGACTCTTTGTTGACCTTTTGCAGGTTCTGAAGGGCCCTTCTACAGTCCATCTGCATACGAGAAGCATTTCTCATGTTGGCTGAAGGACATTGAGCTCTAGAGTCTTAATCAGCAGCCCCAGACCATTTGACGCATCTAGGAGCTTCAGAGAGCATGCCATAACATGTAGAGAGTTTCAACGATGATGCAGGTGGCTAGAGGCTCGATCTTCGTTGATTTCAAACTCGTCAGAGGCGAGTTCATCCTCTGTTCTTCCACCTGCCCTATCCACCGTCTGACCGAGAGGCACCTTCCATACGAACCAGTAGCTTTCGGATTTGCATAGCATTAATTGGTGATCTCCAGATGAAGATGTAATCTCCACTATCTACGACGAAGGGGTATCGCGCAATGTCGGCTCGCCAGGTGTCCAAGTCAATCATTGAGATCCGCACGATAGAGCGCATATAGGGGGTAAATTACATAACTAGCCCCTCATCTTTTTGATTTATTTATTTAATCTTATAAAATATTTTGAACATTTATTATTTTGATATCAACATTGGTTTACATCAAGGTTCAGCTTTGAGTCCATTTCTTTTTACTTTGATTATGGACGAGTTGACAAGTCACATTCAGGATGAGTTACCTTGGTGTATGTTATTTGCTGATGATATTGTGTTGATTGACGAGACTAGAGATGGAGTAAATGAGAAGCTTGAGGTTTGGAGACATGCATTGGAGACTAAAGGCTTTCGTATAAGTAGGGCTAAGTATATGGAATGCACCTTTGATGGAAGCAATGGTGAAGGAATCGAGGTGAAGATTGGTGACGAAAACATTCAGAAGAGAGATTCTTTTAGATATCTGGGATCTATTTTGAAACATGATGGGGAAATTGATGGAGATGTTACTAATAGAATAAATGCAGGCTGGCTAAAGTGGAGAGGAGCCTCCGCTGTTCTTTGTGATAAGAAAATTCCTTTAAAAATTAAAGGAAAGTTTTACAAAGCAGCTGTGAGACCTGCTATGCTTTATGGTTCTGAATGTTGGTCTGTGAACCATAGACATGTGCAGAGAATGGCTGTAGCAGAAATGAAAATGCTAAGATGGATGTGTGGACATACACGTAAAGATCGGATTCGGAATGATGCAATTAGAAAGAAAGTTTGTGTAGCTCCGATCAAGGATAAGATGCGAGAAAACCGCTTAAGATGGTTTGGTCATTTGCAAAGAAGGTCAACTGATGCACCGGTTAGGAGATGTGAGTGTTGGGATGTTGAGCCGGCTAAGAGAGGGCGAGGATGGCCCAAGAAGTGTTGGAAAGAGACTATACGAAGGGATCTTAGCTTTTTGGATATAAGTCCGAGATTGACCCAAGATAGATCTGAATGGAGGCAAAGAATCCATGTAGACGACCCTACTTAATTGTGGGAAAAGGCTTTGTTGTTGTTGTTGTTGTTGTGTATTATTTTTGTGAAAATTGCATAGGAATCCTTATACTTATTTAATATTGCATCTAGGTACGTGCCTTGTCACCTTACGTGTGGTCCCAAGTGAGGTGGCCATTTGCCATGGTAGAATCCACCTTACCGCTTATTATAATTACAAAAATACCCCACCTACTTCAATAAATTTTATGCTTGTTTTCTAATTATTAAAAATATCATCCATGCTTAGAAAAATACATAAAATAGGTTTAAGTGTATGCTTGCTTGTAGTTTCATCCTATAATTTTAGTTTAGCATTTTAGGCATTTAATTATTTTCTGAAATTAAAAAAAGCACATTTTGTCCCTATTTGAGTTAAAAATTACTAAAAATATAAAATGTATTGAAAAATTCCCCAAAAAATATATTTTATTTATTATTGTATTTTATAACTCCATACAAAATTCCTTAAAAATAGAAAAAGAAAAAGATAAAAAATTAAAAAACTCCAAAATCCTATATAAAAAGATAAAAATCACTAAAAATCCAAAAATATTGACTTCTATTCAGTAATTTTCTTTTTACTATATATTATTAATTAGAAATAGTTCTGGAAAATATTGGCTTTATTTTCTATTTTCCATTTCCAAAATAATTAGGCCTATTTATTTAATCTACATTTTGGGATATTTTTTACTTTAAAATACTTACAATTTAGCAAAATTACATGAAAAAACATTTAAATAGTAGAAAATTATATAAACCCTAAAAAAATTTAATTTTTATATTTTGATTATTTTTAGTAGTATCTATAAATATATTACCTTATCTTGTATTTATAGTTTTATATATTCCTATATTATATATCTAAAATAAAAAAATTAAAAATCAGAAAATATAAAAAGGAAAATAAAATTTATAAAATTAAAAACTAAAAAAACATATAAAATTAAAATCTATGAAAAATATAAAACTAAAAACCCACACCAAAAAGACAATAAAAGATAAGAGGTAAAGCAAAGATTTTTGCATTCATTTGCACAATCTATCACGTTTGCTCCCTGTGTTCGACACTCTACATACTTGCACTATACACACATTTTGTAGAGTTAAATAAAATATAATTTAACTCCACACATATATGTACACTATTATATTTATTTGTGGGTTAATTGTTGTCTGAAATAGGGTTTCTTGTGGTTATCACATCTACTGTGTCTTTGCCTTATGATGATATATTTTACCCATGAAAAATCCTCTTCAACAAATGTCGTCGTTGTCGGGGAGCACCATCGCATAGATTGTATATCTTTATTTGTTCCTTCTTGTCTCTTTTGTATATTTGTCCTTTTATTTATTTTCCCTCTTTATTTGATATTATTATCGATCTATCTAATAACTCTTCCTTGTTTGACTTTGTTGTGATGGATTGTGGATCAAGGGAGGTACTCCTAGGAGCACCTAGCAACAAAAAAAGTCTTGGAGGATTTTTGCAGACAATGCAGTTGTCTTGTATTTTTTTTGGTTTTTATTTTGTAATTTAAAGTGAGATAGATACTTATATTTGTAATAATTTGGACTCTTCAGGATACAGCCACTTCACGAGGTCCACTGCCCGAGTGTTTGTTGACTTGGGGGCCTTGTCGGTTTTTGTCGCATTTTTATAGCTTTTCTTTTTATTTGTTTTCACAATTTTATTTTTATTTATTTTGTGTGATTAATCCCTAGTTCTAGGATTTGCTTGCTCGATAGAGGAAGGTCCAAATCCCTAATTATATTTGCATGTACATATAGATTCGTGCTTGGACATAGTCAAACCTAATTGTTGACGACTTAGACTTCAGACAGCGTGTTGAGAGTATCTCTATACAACGCTTGCAAGATCTTGTGGCGGACACCGATGAGCTTCCGAGATCAGACTCTAGGTCTCATATCTGGATAGTTAGTATCTGGTGCTTCACAATAATAGCATATTCTGTCTAGGGAGATTTCATCGGTTGCATTGCATATAGATAGGTTTCAATTCTGCTTAGAATCCTTGCATGAAGAGAGCTGGAGGCAATGTGAGCATTTCTATTCAGCATTGATCATCGACTTCGCTTGCATTGCTTTTCTGACTCTCTCCTTATGATTTTGTCACGTAGGATCTAAAGAAATTGGCTCCTCGTTAGGTTCATGCATTTTTATTAAAAATACAAAAAAGTGATAACCAATAAAATTGGGACTACTAGGATTACTCGACTCTAAAAATAAATAGAAAAAATCTTGTCTTGGGGAGAGTAAACCCGTCATTGTATTCGCATTTTATTTGCCACAGACACACTAAGGATTACTACCCAAATCCCAAGCCTACCTACGTGTTTGAACAACTTCGTGAAATTCACCTAACTCTAAAATAGAAAAGATAAAAAGATCGAAGTTTGTTTGTGTGCATACTCGATCCTCTCTATGCATTTGTGCCTTTTTCTTGAATATCTTGTGAGGAGAGAGCACCCCTACCAGATCCTTTGACCACACACACACTCATCACAGTTCCCACCTTTGACCTTGGGGATGACACTGTACAGACTGCTCTTAGTTATCCTTGTGTAGATGATGATTCCGATCTCCTCCCTTGTATGGAGGAGATCCAAAATCTTAAAAAAATATTCGTTGAATCAGAAGTGGTGGTAGCTATTCATGAGATTATTGAGGCCCCACTTCTCCAGGCCATGACTCAATTATCTCCTCCTAAACCCAAGAAGAAAAAGCGAAGGAGCATATCTAAGTAACACATTTTGACCATGGCCACTACCTACGCCATCACTCACCGTCCACACATTAGGGAAGGGAACACTGACACACCTCTTGTGAGTTGTACCATCTATGACTATTCGTGTGATCACACTCTCCTTGACGGTGGTGCTTCGATTAATATAATACCCTTCTCGATGGTACAGTCACTTCACTTAGGGCCTCTCAAGAAAACCAGGATGATCAGTCAATTTACCGATGGATCAATAAAGAGGTTGGGGGTATTCTTGAAAACATTTTCATTTAGATTTGGGGCATGAGATTCATTGTTGACTTTATCGTATTGCCCATGGAGGCCCCTTCCCTTGTGGAGCATCCTACAATAATCGTGGGACGATTGTTTCCTGCATCTGTGAGAGTTGTTATTGATTATAGATCTAGAGAGATTCGCTTCCGTTCTAATGTCAGGAGCGATATGTTGATCATTGCACCTACTATTGACTAGAGATATACATCCCATGAGAGTGTACCTGTGTTAGTTGACCTCGAGGACTATGACCTTGATGCTGATATCAGAGAGTTTTATTTTTTGATGGATGATTTTGAGACCCAAGGATTCCTCTTTGGTGAGGAAGACTCGGAAAGCATAGACCTTGGAGTTCTTCCTTCTTGTTAGTGGCGATGCATTGACGACATCCACGGTATTTACACTTAGTAGAGATTGCAGAGGCTGAATTTGACCTTACTTATTTTATCAAGGAATTCGGGCCTTTCGATTGTGACTTAGCGGAGACTTGCTAGGCTGACCATGACCACACTACTTCCACCGACCAATTCATGCCTTTCCGATTTATTACCATTGAGGATCTTTATCAGGTTGATTCTGATGGGTTTGTGTCTGCTGATGACCTCGATATCGACCTGCACCTTGTTAGATCCATTCTTCGGTAGTCACGCAAGACGGTATGCTTTCTACATTCTTTATCTCTGTACATCCACTTTGTATATCCGTTTTCATTTTACTTCCTTCCATCTATCATTTTTGCTCATCCACCTCATTCCGTGTGTTTTTCCTTGCTTATGACGCACTTTGTCCTAAGTAAAGGGGAGGTGGATGAGTTGAGTGATCTTTCTTCTTTCCCTCTTTCCTGCTTTTCTTCTTTTCTTCTTTTCATTTTCATTTTCTTTTTCTTTCAAAAAGGCATCCCCCTTCTTCATTGCTATACATAGGATGTATCTTGTCCTAAGTGTAGAGAGTCTCATGTTGATATATCTTTCTATATTAGGGATATCTAACCCTAAGTATAAGGGAGACAGTCTAAGTGTGATCTGCTCATTCTCACCCTCGACCATCTCTGCATGTAGATAAGTCTGCTATACTTAGGATTATTTCACCCAAAGTAGAGGGGGCACGATCGACTTCTCGTTCATTCATCATGGCATTCTTTATTCAGTAGTTGTAGTATAGACTTTTCTATACTCAGCACGATTCTCTTTTTCTCTTTGACCTATGAGTACATAGCTCAAGCTTAGTATAGGGAGGTCGTATATACTTTAGCCATAACTCGTACTTTCATATTTAATATGGCTAATAAATAAAAATTAATACACATATGCCTAATTCTGTGTATATAGTGTTAATAAATTAGGTTAAAAATGAGTTTTTGCAAAATGTTTGAAAAATAGTTTGAAAATCTTTTTTAAAAATCTTTTAAAAAACTGTTTGGAAAACATTTCGTTAAATATTTTCAACCTTTGTAAAAATGTTTTGTTTGTAAAAATTTCTTTTCTTTGTTGACATAAAATATTTGAAAATCTAGTTGCAAATGATTTTAAAAAATGGTCGCAAAAATATTTTGAAAAATCTATATATACTATTTGAAAAATCTTTGCAAAATGGTTTTCAAATTTCGTAATTTTTTTTGTAAAAATAATTTTTCAAACTAATTTGCAAAATATAGTTTTCAAAATTGTTTGTAAAAATCCTTTCAAATTGTTTTGAGAATTGGGTATGTAATAAAAATCCTTCATAAACCTTGTATAAACATGTAAATTCTTAAAAACCCAACTCTAGTAAATATGTATTCCTATGTAACTATTTGTACCTAGATCTTAACTAAAATTTTCTTTTTTGAAAATCCCTAAACATTTACAAAATGAAAAATCCCAAAAACATTTGCAAAAATCTTTTCAAAAAATGCATAAAAATTACAAAATCTTTTCAAAAATCCATAAAAAGTTCAAAATAAGAAAATTGCATCACAAAACGATTTTCTGCATTATACATAACATTTGCATTTTTCGGATTGAGTTTGATAATTGAACAAGTCTAAGTGAAATCCAAAGATTGGAGTTTGTTCAGACCTTGAAAATACTTAATCACAGGAACCTTATAGGAACTGGAATTGAGGTACTTCAGGTTTGTTGGACTTAGTTCTTTGGGATCATGGGGCTTAGCTCAATGTTGTCTTGACTGTCTAAGTAGAATATTTCGGAGCACACGCATGACTCTTGTTGATAATGAAATAGCTTGTACACATGTACCATGCACTTTGCTCACCTCAAATGAAGTAGTAGAGGGCTATATTTTCCAGCTTGAGACACAAGCTAATGAAAACATAGGAAGTCATACTTTTGTGGCCATTGTACCCCAACCTGATCCAATGGCGACGAGGTCTCAAGACATAAGTTGTGGGTTGCAATAAAGCTTCAAAAGAGGGATAGTCTACTGGATCAAGAGGAAAAAGCCCATATGTAAATGTTGTTGTATATAGTATTCAAAAAAATGGAAAAAGTAAAAAGGCTCCAAAAAAGTGAACATGCCTGATTGAAAATAAAATGCTTGTCATAGTGTAAATATTTGTTAGTCAATAGCAAGCTTGAGATTCAAAGTCATATGTATTTGAACTTGCAGCTAGATGACTTGGCTACACTGGTTAAGCATCCTAGGATATGTAGCTACACTGACTATCGTCCATTCTTCTCTCCAGCTCCTCTTCTTGAGTTGGTTGTATTTAACTTAGAAGGGAATACCCTGCTTCTTGAGGAAAGAGTTGTTGGATTGGGGAATTAGGATCACCATGTTGGAGAAGACTGACTTTTATCGCTTCAGCTGAGGAGAGCTACATATCACACACATTGTCCAAAATAGATTTATAGTCATAAGTGTTTATGTATTAGTTGAAGTATTCTTACCTGGCTATTGAGGAGACTTGAGAAGAGTTTTGTGATTCTAGAGGGTTGTTGTGTTTCAAATCCATTTCCCAATAAGGTTCTGACTGCACCTAAAATCCAAAGGTCTGAGTTAAGCTACAAACTTTGATTTTATGAAGACAAGTTCAAGAATTAAAATCAATCCAATTTCTTTCTTTTTCTTTTCTTTTTTTCTTTTTTGGCACTTATTACATAAGAGTTTATTAGGGATTAGCAAAGGCAAGTATAGGAGGTGATGAGTCTCCATTTCATCACTTTTATTCTATCATTTTGGCCTTAAAACCCAAGCTAAATGCATGTAAATAGCATTATTTTTTACAAATTAGCATTCATTATTTATTCTATTTATTGTATATAAAACATTGTTTTAATACCAAAATTATAGAATAAAGAAAAAAAGAAAAAGAATAAAATGCCAAAGGTATTTTATGACCCTAAACCCCGAGACCAAGTCAGGAATTGAATTGGTCAATAAGGAGTAACGTTGGGGGAGATAAGGGATAAAAATCCAATAAAATTACCATTCTTTTATTCACTAATAAGTCCTTTTTGGGACCTATTTTATTTTTTTTATTATTTATGTGTCAAATAAAGAAACTTTGTACATAAAAGTTGTAGATAATAATATATGTAAAATATAAAATATCAAATAAAGAAACTTTGTACATGAAAGTTGTAGATAATAATATATGTAAAATATAAAATTGAGTTTACACAAAAATAATATACAGTGTACATATTATACTCAAAATAAAAAGCCAGAACCCAAACTTCCCAAATCAATATCTTCTCCATATGAACTCAAAATGTATCAAAATAACTTTAATTGTATATAACTTTTAATAAGCTATTTAATGAAGGTGTTTCATCCAATTTGGAGTTAAGATGCAAAAGTTAGATTTTGGATCCCTATTGTATAGTTTACCTGAATAAAATAATCATTTTATATATCCTTTATAATTTTTACAATTTTATGTTTTTATAATTTTTTAAATATTATTTATAATAATTATATATATTTAAAATAGAATAAAACATTAAACAAAATACTAAAATAAAATAATATATAAAAACACACATATGAATATACGATATTTATACTTTATAACATATACTCCTAAACATCAGAAAAATATAAAAAAATAAATTTATGCGTATAAAAATAAGTTATAAATATATAAAATATGAAAATAAAATAATAAAATCGAAAATATAAAATAAAAATAAAATATACAAAACTTATCTCAACATACCTATAAATACACTTGTAAAAAGTAACTTGTAATAAATTAACTCATAAAAATAAATAAAAATCATATTAAAATACTACATAAAATAATAAATATTTTTTAACTTATAACTTTTATTTAATTAATTCATTAATTATTTTATTTTGATTTATTGGTCTTTTCCAATCAGTTTTGTCTTCTAGTGGCCCATCGGGACCAATAGGTGCCCTCCGATTATTGACTGTGGGTCTACTCTTCTAAATCGGGCGTAGCCCTGTCCGAATCAAGTAACCCCCCTCACTTCTCAATATTTCCTTGCATGATACATCTCTCGAGGATGATCAATCTCTTCATGAGATGTGTTCAATGTTCATCCTTGATCCCCGCCGATACCTCGCCTAGGGTTGAATCGCCTCGACTCACCTGTGATCCCTAGTCAACCACCATGTTCACTCGCATGTACAAAGATCCCATCCTTGCCATTTTTTGAAAATGTTCATCTTATACCCATTGCAACCCCCTTGGAGCGCCTTAGGGTCGAGTCTTCGTGACAGGGAGAGCTCCCCATGTTCCAGGTACCAGGAGGAGAGTGTAGGAGACATTCCCACCATCTTCGATGAGTCCTCCACTGTGAGGTCGATCTCATTGGCTCCTGCCAACTCGAGGTTCTTTCTTTGTTTTGTAGGTAGATTTTGCTATTATGTTTCATTTAATGAATTTTGCTTCATGTTTTAATTATTGCATTAGCGTAATTTCAAGATCTAAGCCTCGTCAGAGCTTTCGATATCTGGCCACTTTGTTTCACCGTGAAACCTCATCTCTGACCACCATCAGCCACCTTATTTCCTCTCCCTATAATTTCTCCTCTCTCCACACCACCCAGCTCACCTAGATCTCCTTAGATCTAGACCACCAAGGCACAACTCCACCATCATCACTAGACCTCATCTGCCCTCACCCATTTCACCTCAACCGACCACCAAATAACGGCCAGAACCTTGACCTTTGCATCGCGACTCTTTGTAGACCTTTTGCATGTTCTAAAGGGCCCTTTGTGGGCCTTTTGCATCAAGGAAGCACTTCCCAGGTTGGCTGAAGGACATTGAGCTCCAGGGGCCCAATCAGCAGCCCCCAAACCATTTGATGCATCTGGGAGCTTCAGGGAGCAAGCCAGAACATGTAGAGAGCTTCAGTGACGGCACAGGTTGCTGGAGGCTCGAGCTTTGTTGATTTCAAACTCATCGGAGGTGAGTTCATCCTCCGTTTAACCAACCGCCCTGTCCATCATCTTATCGAGAGGTGCCTTCCAGATGAAGCAGTAGCCGTTGGATCTGTGTAGCACCAGCCGTTGATCTCCTGATGGAGATCTAATCTCCACTATCCGTGACGAAGGGTATCACGCAACGTCAGCTCGCCACGTGTCCAAGTCAATCATCGAGAGTTGCATAACATAGAGCACATGGGGGGTAAATTGCATAACTCCCACCTTTTTGTTTCATTTATTCAGTCCTATAAAATATTTTGAATTTTTATTATTTTTGTGAAAATTGCATAGAAACCTCTGTACTTATTTAATATTGCATTTGGTCTGTGCGAGGTCACCTCATGTGCGGTCCCAAGTGAGGTGGCCATTTTACATATAAGCCCCTACGGTTTTTGTATTTATATTTTAGTACCAAAATTTTTAATAGGGATTTTTACCCAGCAGACCCTATAAACTTTGTCAATTACCTCTACGACCATTGAAACAACATAATTCCTCCCTCGACCCCGTAAACTTGCCAACTCTTACCCTATGAACCCTCCGGGTAATCTGTTTGAAGCCCGTGGGGTTCTTGGGGTAATTTTTAGGGTCGATGGCGTAATTACATTGTGCAAAAGGTCGTAGAGATAATTCAAAAAGTTTATAGGGTCTGTCGGGTAAAAATCCCTTTTAAATATTAGTGGAAATATTTTGGGTATTTTGCATAATCCACTTTGTCTCTTATTTTAATTGCAAAAATACCCCTGCTAGTTCATTAATTTTTGTACTTGTTTTCTAATTATTAAAAATACCATCCGCGCTCAGAAAAATACATAAAAATAGGGTTAAGTGCTTGCTTGCTTGTAGTTTTATGTTATAATTTTATTTTAGCATTTTAGGCATTTTACTATTTTCTATTAATAAAAAAAGCACATTTTGTCCCTGTTTGAATTAAACATTTTCAAGAAAATACAAATATTTTGAAAAATTCATAAAAAAATATATTTTTTTTATTATTGTATTTTCGAACGCCAGACAATAACCAACTAAAATTAGAAAAAGAAAATGATAAAAAATTAAAAAGCTCCAAATCATTTATAAAAAGATAAGAAATCACCAAAAAATCCAAATTATAAATTTATGTTATGTAATTTGATTTTTACTATATTATTAATTAGAAATAGTTTTGCAAAATTTTCCTTTATTTTCTATTTTTCATTTCTAAATAATTCAACCTTTTTTATTTAATCCTTGTTTAGGGATATTTTTGACTTAAAATACTTAAAAATTAGTAAACTTACTTGAAAAAACAAAAAAATAGTAGAGAATTATAAAAAACCCCAAAACATTTTATTTTCTATATTTTAATTATTTTCAATATCATTTATAAATACATTACCTTATCTTGTATATATAGTTTAATTTTTCCTATATTATATTTATAAAAGAAAAAGAAATTAAAAATTAGAGAATATAAAAAAGAAAATAAAAATTATAAAATTAAAAACAAAAAATATATAAAAATTAAAATCCATAAAAATATAAAATTAAATACCCACATCAAAAGACAATAAAAGACAAGAATCAAAGCACAGATTTTTGTATTCATTTGCACAATCTATCACGTTTGATCCATGTGTATGACACTTACATACTTGCACTATACATACATTTTGTAGAGTTAAATAAATTAAATTTTAACTCTACACATATATTTGCATTGCTATATTTATTTGTAGGTTAATTATTATTTGAAGTAGGGTTTCTTGTGGGTCGCTACAACGACCATGTCTTGGCCTTGTGAGGACATATTTGACCCATGAAAAATCCTCTTCAACACGTTGTGGGGGCATTTCACAATCAAATCACTAAATCTCTCCCAGGTCTCATGAATGGACTCCTAGGGTCCTTGGGAGATACTGGCTCTCTTGGACCACATGAGAATGAGATAGCCAGATGGTACTTATGTAGGAATACAAGCTTCATATCCTCCCACGTCGTCACAACTTTCCCCAAGTGGTTCATCTAGTAAAGAGCTTTTCCCTAAAGGCTAATGGGGGATGCGGTCATCTTGACTATGCCCAACAGGATGTTGGGGTAGTGAGTGGTGCTGCAGATGCATCCAAACTCTTGTAGATGGACATAAGGTTCCTTAGGGAGCAGAGAGAGGAGTTGTGGCTTACACTCGAAATGTCCATGAATCGGTTGAATCTGGATCCACTTGGTTATGCAGTCATCACCGGGGATGTATGTCTTCTTTAGGTTATCTTGGGTCGACATCTCCTTCTTTCTCCCTCACCTTTGCGAGGTCCATCTACAGAGTGATTGTCCTCATCATCTCCATGGAGTTCATAAAAACCTCCTCGTGGATTTCCTCCTCTCTCTTATGTCCTTCTCCTTAGAACATTGAGCTTCTCCTGGAAGGTGACCTGGGAAAGATCTTGGTTGGTCAACTACTGTTGTATGGTATGGATGGAGGCCAATAGCTTACTGTTCACCTTATTTTGGTTCGTGCCCTGCTCTATATTATGCCTTTGTACTCAGTATACGTGGTCCCTTTCCTCTACCAGTTCGAGCCATGTCTTAATTGGACTGTGAAGACTCAAGCTCCAGATCGAGGTCTGGATATGCAATTGGCTCGATCAATCAGCATGCAAACAACGGATGTATAAAATAATTCAGTAGGGTCAATTCTGAATTTTATTAAGGATGGAGAAGTGTAAGAAGTGAAATAAATCTCCATCCAAAAAGGGCAGAACTTAGGAAGAGAGTTTTCCCTATTTGAGGGAGTTAGAAGAAGTGGGGAGTCCTAAGGATAGTTCGCGGAGTCCTAACGCTGTCCTTGGGAATCGCTCTGAATTATTGGATATGTCGCACTCATGGACTCGATGTGGTTGTAGACAGTCCTGGAGTCGATATCTTGAAGGAAAAAGGAGATAGATGATAGAAGAAATATACGGTGATTAACAAGAAATAAAAGGAGTGTAAAACAGTAGAAGGCTCACAATGAGCAAGGGTCAAAGAGAAGTGAAAGAGGAATGACAAAATGGTGCAAGTACGCAAGACTTGATCTTTGAATCGTAATCTAGATCAAAACAAACACCGAACAAAATGGGTACACCAACTCAACGCTTGTGAAGCCGTGAAGGTTCAGCTATTTTATCTTTTTAGTTTTAAAGTTGTGATTCATACAAAAAAATTTATAACATGTCTTTAAGCGACTAGCCCTAAAGAAGAGCGTGTATTGCCAAGAATGTATCCCCGTACTTGTTCCACCTCCTTTGTATCATGTGATATTCACTTTTTAAGGTCCTCAATATTAGTCATGGGTGGCTACATATCCAAAGAAATAGAGAGAGGAAACCGATAGGAAAAACTACTATTCCCTTAACCAAAGAGGTACTCGGATGCAAGACGATGAGACAGACACACCTTTAAAGGCATGTCCTATGCTCAATACTTCAGATCAAGTTGGATGCTCTACACAAGGCGAGAGCATCGTCGTCGATATGACCCTACTCGCCTACATAAGATAGAAGTGTCAATGCTTTGTCGGCCTCATGTGATGATTGAGGCAGTCACAGATCAGGTTTTTGGCTCTAATCCTTAAGGGTCGTACCTCACTCTGTCTGAAGTGTACCTAAATACAATGAGTGTTTCGTAAACTCCAAACAATATGTTCATTACAAATTTTAATTAGGGTCAAAGTTTATTTAGTAGTCCTCTTATTTTAATTTTTGGTTTTAAATTTTTTGACTATTATTCAAGATCAAGCGCCTAATGATTTTTTGGGATTTTCTTTTAACCTAAGTTCTCAAAATCATAGGGAGACATGGCAAAGAAATGCAAGGTGACTCAAGGATGGAAATCTCTCCCTTGTGCATAAATGATGAATGCTCAGTTAGAGTATTTACAGTGCTTTCCAGCCATCTTCATGTGTGATGCAAGACATAAATTTATAAACCTAATCTATATGAGATGCAAATGGTGAAATTGCCATAAGAAGGGATTGCTACTAGCATGAAGCACAAAATTTGAGTTTGACTAGATCCAAACGAAGACTATAGGAACATGCATATTAAGTGTGTGGACTAGGTTACTCGGTCAAGAAATCATAAAATGCTAGAGGCTCATTTACATAAAACAAATAAAAATAAGGTGGAAATCACAAATCATGGAAAACAAAGAAAATAAAGATGAAGAAATCCGTGAGAGAATCCGGTGAGCCCCAATGAACAATCAGTTGGTAAAATAGGCATGAATGTTCAAGTGTCCACCTATATTATTATAAATTAATAAATAGAAATAAAAGACTCTCTCTCTCACACACACACACAAAAATAAAAGATGCTAATATCTGGCCATGTCTCTCTCTCTCTCCTGCTCTCTCCAAGTGGCCAACAATAAGAATGACCCCTCTCCTCATAGATCTGGTGATCCAACATCCTAGGAAGCCACCTTTTAAAAACCATGCAAACCCTCATAAGAAAAATAACAGAGAAAATGAATCAGCACAGATAAATAGTTATCTCAATAAAACTAAAAATAAAGCAGGAAACAATGAAAGATAAAAATCATACAAAATCTATCATAGCAGTTGCTCCTTGCAATGGCGACATTTGGTGAATACTTAAATCAAGGATGGATCTTATATCTGGTCTTGGAGGGTCTACACACTACAAGAATATAGGCTTTTCGGGATAACAACTAGCGATGGTTCCATAACGACGGTCCCTATTAACAGTTTTCAGGGATGGTCATATGACAACTGTCGCCTCTAACCACATCTTGGGAGACGGTCTGTGGGGCATCGTCTCCTTTTATAATGAGGGAATAGGGAAGGTCATTGCGACCATCCCCTCTGCCCTCGCCAAGTCACTGCTCTATTTTAGCCTCCTGAGGGGCCTTTTGGGATGGTTCTGACCGTCCCCTATGGTCTTCTGTTGACGTTGCGATCGACCAAGGGGCATAGGTGGTGGACCAAAGGGGATAGTCATTAATGACCATCCCCTCTGCCATCGCCAAGTCACTACTCGATTTTACCCTCCTGAGGGGCTTTTGGGACGGTTCTGACCATCCCCTGTGTTTATATGTTGGTGTCACGACCGACCTAGGAGCATGGGTGGTGGGCCAAAGGGGATGGTCATTAACGACCGTCCCCTCTACCATCGCCAAGTCACTGCTCGATCTTACCCTCCTGAGGGGCTTTTGGGGACGGTTCTGACCATCCCCTATGTTCTTCTGTTAGCGTCGTGACCGACCTAGGGGCATGGATGGCGGGCTAACGAGAACGGTCACTAAATGATCGTCCCCTCTGCCCTCGCCAAGTTACTTCTTGGCTTTACCCTCCCCAGGGGCCTTTGGAGACGGTTCTAACCATCCCCTATGGTCTTCTGTTGGCTTCACGGCCGACCTAGGGGCATGGGTAGTGGGCTATAGATGACTGTCATTAATGACCATCCCCTATGCACTCGCCAAGTCACTGCTCAATTTTACCCTCCTAAGGGCATTTGGGGACGGTTCTGATTGTCCCCTATCCCCTATGGTCTTCTGTAGCGTCGCAACTAACCTAGGGGCATGGGTGGGGGGCCAAAGGGGACGGTCGTTAATGATTACCCCCCCCCCCACCTGCTCGCGACCGTCCCCATTGGTGCAGCATAGATATTTTCAATTAGACGTAACCATCGGGGACGGTCAAAACGACCGTCCCAGATGGTCAGATCGAAAAAAACCCCTTCGTCCTCCTCACTTTCCCATTTCATATCCCCCCCGCCCCCTGCCGCCCGACGTCCCCGTCGCTGCCCCGTAGCCTCTCGTACTCGTCAGCCTCCTCCCTTTTAGATTTTAGTGATTACCAACACTCCTTTACATTCATTCTTGTCCATTTTTCTTCGCGAAAGAGGTACAAAATTATCATATCCAAATTTTTTTATACGTGATTAAATATTAATTTGAATGATATAACGGTAGTCACATGTTTTCTTTTATAGTTTAATTCATGTTCTTTGCCATCATATTCATCCTTGTTCTTTACTATGTTCCCTACCTCATGCTTATAGTGTGAGAAAAAAGCAAAGAGTACATATAATTTAATTTTCTTATTGTGCAGTGAAATAGATAAGACATGGATAAGAGAGGAGTGATCATGTTCTTATTGGGCATTTCAATTAGAAAATGTAATAAAATTTTTGGTGGTACAAAATTTATTATCCATGTATGAGATGTAAGAATATTAAATGTAATGTTAGAGAGGAAGTTTATAACCATCTCATACTCAACAGATTTTGGTTACTCCATTTGGACTGAACATGGAGAGGTTATAGAGCATATACGAATGGATGAGGATATGGATGTAGGTGTAGGAACCACTACACAATCTTTGAATAATTTTAATCATGAGTTATTTGATTTAATGGATGACTTAAGAAGACCTGAAACACAAGACATCAGTTTAGATGATAGGCTTGAGAATAGTTTTCCAGATGTAGAAGCCATGTTGGCTCCCGAGGTTGAAATGACACGTTTACAGTTTTATTGGAGTTGTTTAAGATGAAAGTAAGAACGAATCAACCGCTGCAATGATGACAGATGTACTGTTTTTAATCCGAAAGTTATTGAATAATCCTGAGAAGTTTCCAAAAGATTGGAAAGAGGCGAAGCAACGATTCCGATCGCTAGGTCTGAAATACAAGAAAATTGATGCTTGTGTTAATGACTGTGTACTTTTACGAGAAGAAAATTTGCATTTAATACTTTGTCCCTATTGTGAAGCTTTCTGATATAAAGAAGAAAAAAGTAATTTAAAGAGGAAGAAGAAGTCGGTGAAGATATTACATTACTTCCCATTAATTCCAAGATTAAAATGTCTCTTTATGTAGGAAAAAAGCGCAAAGTGGATGACGTGACATTCTATTCAAATAAACGAGATGCTAATGGAATTATGAGACATCCATCTGATACAGAAGAATGGAAAAAATTTGATCAGAGATATCCTCATTTCTCTCAAGATGAGAGAAATATTCGGTTGAGATTAGCTTCAGATGATTTCAGTCCGTTTGGTAATATGAGTTTGAGTTCCAACATTTGCCCCACGATTTTGATGGTCTATAATCTACCATTGGATGTCAATGAGTTCTTCATTTATGATGATGACACTGCTGATTCGTGGTCCAAAAGGTCCTTTTAATGAAATCGATGTATACCTACAACCGTTAATAGATGAAAAAACTATATGGACCACAAGAATACCTACATATGATGCATGTAGGAAAGAAATATTTACGTTGCATGTCACACTGTTGCGGACTATTAATGATTTCCCAGCATACGCAAATATGTCTGGTTGGAGTACTAAAGAAAAACTCACGTGCCATGTCTGTTGTGAAAAACATATTCAACTTGGCTTATTGGAAGTATGAAGCATTGCTAGTTGGGTCATCGTCGATTCCTACCACCGAGGCATAGGTGGCAAAGGGTAGATAATATTAAGAAGTTTGACGGTTTACCATTTGGATGCCGAATTGATTTAACTCACGTGAATGGCAGCAATATTTGGGAACAATAATTGCTTTTACAAAGCAATTGTTTAGGACGGACTTCGAAGAAAAGTATGACCGATGGATGGAGGAAACAAAGTATTTTTTCAGAGAGTTACCATACTTGAAATATTTACAAATTCATCATAATTTGGATTTCATGCATATTGAGAAGAAAGTTTTGGAAAATATTTTGGGGATGTTAAATCTTTCGGGTCAATCGAAAGATAATATAAGGACGAGACATGATTTAATTCAACTTGGTGTACGCTTACCTGAAGCAATATATACATTAACTAACATTGAGTGTGATAAAATTCTCAGCTTCCTAAAAAATTTGAAAGTGTCAGATGGGTTCTCATCACAGTCACAGTTGTCTAGGTGTGTAAATGAGAGAATACGTAAGATAATCGGGTTAAAAAGTCATGGTTGTCATGTTTACATGGAAGTATTGCTCCATTCACTATTCGCGGGATTGTTGATGATGTTGCCCTATAAGCCTTAATAGAATTGGGTGGAATTTTCAAAGTCTTATTTACGAAGGTTTTAGATCCATTGATCTTACAAAGACTTGAAGAAGACATTATTATCACATTATGCAAATTAGAGCAGATATTCCCACCTATTTTTTATGTAATGGTACATTTAATAGTTCATTTAGCAGGGTGAAGCAAGGATTGGTAGACCGGTGCAATATCGTTGGATGTATCCAATTGAAAGATTCCTTCGAAAATTAAAAAAATATGGTTTTTAATAAGGCACAACCTGAAAGATGTATTGCGGAGGGTTATCTTTGTGAAGAGTGTTAATTTTGTGAAATGTATATGGAAGGTGAAAGCATACGTTTCAAACGATTTTCATGAAATGAGAAAGGAGAAATCATAGTGGAAGAGGACGAATTCAAATTATGGGCCTTTCAATCATGTGGCAGGCATATATTCAGCGGTGTCCGTCATGTAATATCCGACAAGGATAGATATCACATGCACTGTTATATTTTGTTGTAGTTATCTGAGATTGATGAGTTTTTTTATAACTACAATTCATTATTTAGTGAGACTCACCTTAAATCTCAATTCATCAATTGGTTTCGTTCATGTGTAAAACAATTAAAGGAAATGAAAGATGACAGGTGGAACTTTAACCTTGACATTCTTGGACGCATACCGTATTCACAAATTATTTCATACAAGGGTTATATTGTGAATGGCTACAGATTGAGAACAAATCCTACCGACAAGATGAAATCAACGCAAATGTCCGTTATTATAGTAAAAACAGACATACATTCAGGTTTAGACGGCTACTATGGGGAAATAGTTGACATAATAGAGATCAGCTTTATTCATGAATGTCGGTGTGTTATTTTTTGTACAATTGGTTCGATGTCTATCGCGAGGGGATAGGATATTGAAAAGATAGAAATGGGATTATTTCTTTAAAACAATCAGGGAAATTGCAAACAAATGAGCCTTTTACTCTTGCCAGTCAGGCAGAACAAGTGTTTTACATTCTATACAACTTAATTGATGGGCGGATCATACCCATGAGGACAATACCATGAGATTTTTTTTGATGTCAATGATGATGATGAGGACAATACCCGACAAGTTGGGTCTGACAATCGTTGTGTCGACCACTCTCTTGGCTCTCAGATATCCTAAGTCAAAGTGTTGCAATCAATAATTAACCTACAAATAGGACCAAGCAGTGAATAGTAGTGAGATAAAACGTATTATACCCTATAAAATGATATGTATACTATGTAAATGTAGGGGTCAAACCACAAAGGAGCAACGAGGATAGACCATAAAAATTGACAAAAGAAATCAACAGGAGATTTTGTGTTTTTATAGGGATTTTTATTTTTGTGGATTTTTAATATTTTAATTTTTTAATTTTTTAATTAATAGGTTTTTTCATTTTATAATTCTATTTTTTTTATATTTTCTGGTTTTTTTATTATTTTTATTTTTTTAAATATATGTAATATGTATATATAAGTATATATAGATAATATGTATTATATAATAGATATATATGGTATAAATATAATATATATATCAAAAAAATATCCTAGGTACAATCCTTTTTATTTTTTAAGGATTTTTTAATATATAGGGTATTTTAATAATAATAATAATATAAAAAATAATATAAGTAAATATAGCTACATATAGTATATAGAATATAATAAATACAGATATAGCTATAAATGCTCAAAATATGTAAAATAAAATATTTTTGTGTTTCCATATCTTGCTCTGTTTTTAGAATTTTTCTAATAATTTTTGCTAGTTTTCTATTTTTAAAGGAATAAAAGTGGCAAAATAGTGAACAATAATACAAGTCCCGATTATACTAGAAATTAAAATTAGATAAATAAATCAAAAAATTTCCAAAACTATTTGTAATATAGATTATATAATATAGGTATGGTACAATAACAAAGATGATTATATTTGGATTTTTAAGTATCTTTTTAAATTTTTAAAAAGTTTTTTATGGTTTTCAAATTTTTATTATTTTTCTTTTGAAATTTTTAATGATTTTTGATATGGAGTTGTAAAATTTAATAATAAAGATACAATAATTTTTTGGATTTTTTTCAAAACATTTTTATAATATTTTTTGTATTTTTAAATGCAAATAGGAATAAATACATGTTTTTTAGTTTTTAAATATAGGAAATTAATTTTAATTACCTTACAAAAAATATATGTGATTTAATATAGGTTCAGGCTCTTAAAATAATTTTCCTATAATTTTTAGATGCAATATGATATTGTTAATAGAAGAAATATATCGATGCTAGCTAAACGACTCGAAGAGATGGCAGTTGCTTTCTAGGGAGAGGAAGAATGCATAGGTGTAGGAGTTCTTAGATAGAAAGGTAGATTATTACCGCTAAAGTCAGATGTATTTAAGCTATTCCCTAGATTGGTAAATAAGCAGGCTACTAACTTGATCCTTTTGATCCAGTCAGCTAGAACCCGGGAGCCAAACTTTCAATCAAGAGATTTCTGACGTGAGAGCGCCGGGTCCTCCCCTCCTCTAAGTACGAGGGCATAGAGACCTATTAGATTATATGAATACCTTGTGATGCAGTGAGAAGCAATCAGCATCAGGGGCAGGGAGAGGGAAGATTTGAGATTTTGGCTCGACCACAAGGAGAGGGAAGATTTGAGATTTTGGCTCGACCGCTGGGAGAGAGATGAATTGAGATTTTTGCTCGACCGTAGGGAGAGGGAAGATTTGAGATTTTGGCTCGACCGCAAGGAGAGGGAAGATTTGAGATTTCGGCTCGACCGCGGGGAGAGGGTTGATGAGCGGACTTGGTCATCATTCTTCCAGGTGGGTGCCTTAGCCTAAATATATATTGTCGTTGCAGACCACTATTTAGAAATTAAAATACTTGTTCTAATAGGGACCTAAATGCAATTTAAATAAAAGTACACGGCATTCCAGAACATAAATCTAAAGTCCATGGGTCTTTATGCAAAAAATCTTGAGATATTTAATACGATCATGTTGGTAGGGGTATAAATGCACTTTCCAAAAACCTCCAGGGGCTACTTGCAATTTAACCACAAGTTTTACATGTAATTAAAAAGTTCTTCGACTGAATAATAACAAAACCACAAGGGGGTCCCGCAAAATGTCCAAGCACTTCACGTATATGGGCACGTGAGGTGACGTGGACATCATCTATTAGCAAATAAATTAAATATAGCGGTTAAAGTGCAAATATTACAGAAAGTTTTGAACTATAATGCAAAATTTATGGACAAAAATGAAATCACAAAAGTTGAGCTGTGTAGAGAAAAATACCCCTAATAGCGCGATCAGACAATTACGGACGTTTCACTTGACATGTGTCAGCTCCTGGTCACTTGATGGCAGTCTGTCGATCAGCGGTTATATTAGATCCTCCCTGGAACTCCTATAATGGAAGGCAGTGTTGATCGGGTGGCTATTGATATAGCTGGAGGGGGTGATCACATGCGTTTTTTTGTGGGGTCGCACAATCTCACGAGGCGAGAACACATTCGATGCAATGACCGCTCAAGAAGCCCAAGTCAACCAACAATTAACCCACAATAAATATAGCAATGAATAAGCATAAATGTGGAGTCAAACTTTATTATAACAATCCAACAGAAGTGTATAGCATGCAAGTACGTGTAGAGGTCGAACTCAAGGAGTAAACGTTAGATTGTGCAATGAAGCTCAAAATGGTTCTTTTCTCTTGTCCATTTATTATTTTTGTTGGTTTTTAGTTTTTTATATTTTTTATTTTAATATATATATATATATTGTTTTTAATTTTATAATTTTTTTCTTTTTATATTTTTTTCTAATTTTGTATTTTCTTTTTTATTATATATTTTAGATAATATATAAGAATATAAATTATAATACAAGGTATAATAATTATAAATATTATTAATACAATAAAAATATAGAAAATAAGATGTTTTTTAATTTTATAAAATTTTCTAATGTTTCTACGAGTTTTCTATAATTTTTGCATATTTTTATATATTTTTAAATTAAAAAATATCCCAAATCAAGGATTAAATAAATAGACATAAGTGAATTAAGACTAAAAATAGCAAATAAGGTCCAAAATTCACCAAATCAATTTTTATACATAGATAATAATATTGAGAAAAATCGGAAATAAAAATAAGTATTTTTTGGATTTTGGAGAAATTTATATTTTTTACTATACTTTGGAGCTTTTTATTTTTTTGGATTTTTCTTATTCTGTTTTTAGGGATTTTTGTTCATAGTTATAAAATTTAATAATAAACAACATATATTTTTTTGGTGAATTTTTCGAAATACTTTTCTATTTTTGTGATATTCTCTAAGTTAAACAAGGATAAAATGTGCTCATTTTGATTTTTTATAAATAGTAAAATGCCAAAAATCCATAATAAAAATAAGCAGTGAAAATACATGTTGACAGACACTTAACCCTATTTTTCCTATTTTTTAGAGCACGGATGCTATATTTAATAAATAGAATAAATGCATAAAAATACATATACTAGTGAGAGCATATTTGCAATTAAAATAAATGTCAGGGGTTCATATGCAAATGTGCTAAAAATATACAACTTATATTTGAATTTATTAGACTAAATATAAATGCAAAAATCGTAGGGGTATACATGCAACTTGCCCAGCTCACGTGGGACGAGACGTGAGATGAGCTAGACAAGACCAAAAACAATATGATATAACTACAGGGTCCTCTATGCAAAATGTTAAAATTATTTACACTAAAAATATTATTTACAAGACTATAAATAAATACAAAATGAGCGAGGCAAGTGATGAATCTGTGATTCATCGTCTTTATTCTTTCATTTTGGCTAAAATCCTTGGTAAAATACATGTAAATATCCACTAATTCCAACTAATTATCATTATAACCACAAATATTAATATTTTATATTTAACGTTTATTTTAGTCAAAAAAAGAATAAAAATAAAAAGAAAAATAAAAGAAAAGAAGGCTGGAGATGTGTAATATATGCAGACTGATCCTCACCCCGAGACCAGGTCAATATTGATGCGGTCGACAAAATAAATAAGTAGGGGAAGATGTGGATCCTAAACTATAAAAATATCCAAAAAATCAAGACCAAAAATATTATCCATTTTACACAATTTAAATATTTAACCTATTTTATTCATCACTTATATCAACTCAAACCAAAATACTTCTTTTATAAAAATTGATCGCAAAAAAATATATTTTTTTTAAAAATATCAGAGAAATATTTCGATACAAAAATATAATATTATAATGAACCGAAAAAGCCGCAAGCTGACTTCCGAGGTTCATAACTATATATAGAAAACTCCAGACGTACCAAACTCACTTTTAAACTTTGTTTTATACTTAATACTATTAGTAAGTTTTGACGTTTGGGCCCCGTTGTATATATGCACTATGTGTATAAACTTCCCAGATTTATAATTAATTAACCGTAAATCCAATTAACTTAATTTTTCAAAAAATCTTCTAAAGTTGTGTATAAAAATATAAAAATATAATGAAGTCAAAATACCAATAAACCTGAAGCTACGAATCCGTTACATAAATTTTCCGGACCTCATAATTTGGCCATATGAACTCCGAATCAGGCAAACTCAATTTTAAAATTCATATTATTCAATTATCTACAAAATGGTACTGATTTCGCTAAAGTCGAAGTTAATATGAAAACCGCAGGTTTCGGGACCGTATCGGTATATTGTACAATGTACCGTAATATATTATTATTTAATATGTATTATTTATTATATTTATATAGTTCATTGATATTTAATGATTTCAAAATTATTTTATTTATTTAATTATCTCATATATTAATTATTATTTAATTATTAACTTATACATATTACTTTATTAGATACTTAATTATTTAATAAATTATTTATTTAATTTATTTACTAATCATATTTAATTATTAATTATTTACTTAATTACATAATTAATCCCTTAATATTTTATTTAATATAATTATTAATAAAATAAAAAATTATTTATTTATTTAACTTTTCTCTCTCCTCTTCTTTTCCTTTTCCTCGTTTCTCCCCTTATTCTTCCTCTATGCGCCGCCTTCTCTTCTCCTCTTCTCCTCTCCCCGTCCAACCGTCAACCGTAAACGGCCAGCCAACGCCCCGCTTCCCCTCACCGCAGGGCGATGTCCGCACCACCCTCCTCTATAAAATACCAGAATCCTGTTCAGATCTAGTATCTGCCATTATTCACCTCCCCATTCTCAGATCTCCGAAGCGAGAGAAGGACGGTGACAGCATCCGCTCCCCATTGAGCAAGGTTGAGAGCGGGAGGGAGGCGTGATCATCTTCTCCGACATCGCAACTTTGTCCTCCACCGCGATATTAGCCTCCGACTTCTGCCGATCATCGAGGCGATGATCATCGAGCTCATCTGAGCTCGATCTCCAGGCGAAAGCATCCACAACACGCTTCTTCCATCTGTAGATCCATTCCAGGTTAGTCCCCAGTAGATCCCTCTTCTCATTGTTTCTCCCTCCATCTTTTTCTCAATTCCTCCATTCGATCCCCAATCCTTGTTACTTTCCTTTGTTTTCTCTCGAGTTTGAATCCAACCATCGGCAACTCTACCATCAGTCATACTCTGATCATCACCATTTTATATCGTTCCTATCCCAATCATCCATTCATCACCTTGAGTTTAACATTCAACCGAGGAAATCAAACCTCGAGCATGTCTCATTCCCCTGTAGGTAGTGCTATCAAAAAATTCTTAGGTTCGACATTCGCTCAGATTCGGCTCGGTAAAAGTTCGTTTTAGATTCGCTTCGAAAATAAACGAACCAAACCTAAACACGAGTTTGGGCTCGATTAAATAAACAAACCGAACCTTAAAACATAGGTTCGCTCAGGTTCGGTTCGTTAAAAGATTGATTATATATACCGATACATACATACATACATATATAAATATATATACATATATAGTGTACATACAAAGAAAAATATATTCTCTCAAAATGTGAGGGCTTTCTCTTAAAATTTCCATACATATTATATATATATATATATAATCTCTCAAAATGAGGGTGCTCTTTCTTAATTTTTCCAAATCCACCCTTACCCAATTTGGTTTCCAGGAACCCTCCCTCCTGTCGTCCACGCACGCCACCCATCCCCAAGACCCCAACCCTGCGACTTGCGATTCGCCCTCGGCCCCTCACGCTGCCGCGAGGCTGCGAACCTGCGAGGCTGCGATCCCTCTCGCCCTCACGTTGTCACGCTGCCCCTTCCGATCGACCCCCTCCCCTCTCGCAGCACGTTGCCGCCTTGCCGGTCACCCCCCTTCCCCCTCAGCTGCCAACCTCAACTGTTTATCGCCCCTCTCCCATCTCGGACTCACACTGCCGCGACGCCGCCTGTGAGTGCTGAGCATCCCCCTTCCATCTCGCAGTCACAGCACGTTGTTGGTCACCCCCTCCCCCCTGAGCTCTCGCCCTCACAGTGCTGTCGTCCCTCTCCCATATCTCCATCACGCAGTGACGATTAGGCACATCTCCTGCACACCGTTGGCCCGCACGCCATTGGTGACACGCGCACCGTAACACACAGGTATAATCCTTAAATCTAAGATGTGTTTTTTACTATATATTATCATGACTTTGAATGAATGCTAAAGAATATCTTAGTAAGTAAATCTAAGATCTGCCGGTGCCGCTTTTATTATATGGATGTTGATAAGTTTGATACAACCGGACAAAGATTAGGTTTCACATTAACTAATTATTTTTCCATGTTGTGTATATTGAATATTGTTTAGCACTATAATAATCTGTTATTTATATTATATTTTTTAGAAAATGGCTTCACCCGTCACCGCCGATCCTTGCTTGTTCTGGGCTGCTGTGGCTGTTTTTTTGTAACTTTCTTTTATGTTAAACATTTAATTTGTGGGAACTTTATAATTTAACTTTCTGTGAACTGTTTTAATTTGCAACATGCAAGGATAGTAATTTTGGGTTAGGAGTGATATTTTTTCTTGACATGGCATTATGGCACATATCAACTTATATATTTTCTTGTTGATTGTTCATAAGATTTAGATGTGGTTGAATTATTTTTTATTGATAAATTACAATGTAAGCGTGTAATACATTTTGACCTACAAGAATGGCAGCATATGTATTCGGGGATGCTCCTTCCTCATTCATCCGTGTTGTCTATTCGTGAATGTGGTAAGCACTTCTTTGATATATAGTTCTTTCTTTAATTAGGAACTTGTTTCTCATGATTATATTAGTGATGAACTCATCCTTTTATGCAGGATCTGTTAACATGCCTTATGTACGATACTATCTCTAGAATTCAATATCACGATGAACAAACACAATCTTCACGATTAGGAGTATCGTGTATTATAGCATCTCCGAAGATGATATTCTCAAGTCGTCCATAGTTTATGTCGTGATAATGATTGTATTTGTTCTCTCACAGGTGAGGATTCATTACTCACTTAATTATATGAATACATTTTACATCTCAAAGCTTAATTTCCAATCTTATGAATGCAGGATGAAAGTACTTCACAGTGCAAGATTACAAATTGGAATTTATTTTTCTACTTTGCTTTCATAAGCCTGCAAATTGCCCTTGCCTTTCTAATCGTAAGCATGTTCAAGAATGTCAATAGCGCTCAAGGTCAGTAACTGATCTTTTTCTTTGACAAATTAATATATTTTTATATCCTACAATCTCTACTTATATCTTGTATGTTTGTTGTTTAGACATTCTACTTTAACACATGACAACAGTTACAAACTTACGGTAACCCATCTTGTTTTGTTGCTTCTTTAGCTTTTAAATGTGCGTATAAATTTTTTAGAATGTTCCTTCTTAGCCTTAAATATTCAGTTTGGAATGGTTGTAAACTTATGGTCAAGTTTGATGTCATTGGTTTATATGTGTTTTAGAGGTTAATGAGATATATTTTTAAGTTGGCTTGTATATCCATCCATATAAATATAAGGAAAATGGTATATAACATACACTGTTGAAGTTTTTTAAATCAAAAGACATTAACCAATGCAAAAATACATATATATTTAGCATTATCAATGTTTACTCTAAAACGAGCCTTTAACGAGCCGAACCGAGACTTCACGAACCTTACCTGAGCCGAGTCGAACCTGAATATGATTTTTATTTTATCGAGCCGAACCAAACCCGAGCCTTAAAGTATACTAAATGAACCGAACCGAGCCTGGGTAGGTTCGCTCAGGTTCAGCTCCTTTACACCCCTACCCGTAGGTATTCACATTTAGCATCTGGAGGCAATCGATCCATTCGAGCACATGTAGCGCATGAATGACACACTCTTAAAGCACCTGGAGATACATACGAAGATCACAACCGCATGATCTGACAATCGACGGGTCAGCATCCTTCATCGGGATAGCTGTCACTGAAGCGCCATCGACTGGATTTGTTCAAGTCACGAGTGAAGGCCACCGAGGATCTGAGATCTGAACTACCAACTGCAGAGACTCGATCACGCCTCTGAAGTAGCCGGTGATGAGGAGCTCTTCTGTCTGACCGACACCTGTACCTGATTTGAAACAACACGAATCAACTACTCCGTCCGATTTTCAAGTTAAGCGTCGCTAGAGGATCCATCTCAGCCTTCACGTCGCCGCGAATCCTGATCAAATCACCGCTCTAGAATAAATTAGGGGAGAAAGTTCCTTCATATTTCGAGTTACACAGGAACCCTTGGATCAAATCTGATCCAAGGGACATCTTCGAGACATGTGTTGAAGCTTGGGGTGTAGGATTTATTTTGATCCGGTGGCCCAACCTCTAGACATGCGTCGGCAAGCTGTGCGATGCACTGCCCCACTGCTTTGATTCTTATACGGTGCATGTGTGTCACACGTGCACGGGGATTGATATTTCTAGGTAAATTACGCCAATGCCCTCATTAATTGTGATTTCTCAAACATGACTCGTACAGGAGGCTATCACGTGCTGCACATGCGTAGTCCAAGGAATTTTGCGTGAAACAACACTGCGGTTCAACAAATCACGAGCAGGTCCTAAGAGGTGGTGTCATGTGGGCAGCACGTGTTCACTGGTGAATTTACATATAGATCACCCTGTGTTTCTGATATTACAAGTAGTTCCAGAAGCTGAAGAGGCACATGTACGATAACGTGCATCAGTGGTCTTTTTGTGCGATTACACCTCCAGTTTTGCATATGTTTACGCGCACGCTCTGAATTTCCAGATAATTACATCCACATCCCTAAAACTGTATATAATTATTATATATATATTATAATACATAATAAATAAAACACAAAACATAAAAAAATAATAAAAATACTGGAAAATACATATTTCTATACTTTATACAATATTATAATAGTTTTACAAAATTAAAAAAAACATTTTCTCTTTTCAATAAATATTTTAAAAACATTAAAAATATAACAAACATTCAAAACACATAAAAAATATAAAAATACCTTTAAAATCCTATAAAAATTAGCTATAGTATATTTTACTATATTTTCTATATTAAACTAAAAATAAAAAAATCAAATATTAAAATCCATAAAAAAATAAAAAACACGTAAAAACTTAAAAAAATCATAACTAGATAAATAAAAATAAAAAAACATAATATATCACTAGATATATATTTTCACCTACTTTCTAATAAATAAAAAAATAAAAATATTTTTGCCTTATTTTCAACTTTAAAAATAAAAAATACTTCATAGTTTTCAATAAAAATATCATTTCTCACATAAAAAATAAACAAAAACAATAAAAAATCCTAAAACCTTTAAAAATACATAAAAATAGAAAATATAATAAAAACATAAATAACAAAATAAAAATAAAACAAAAATTTAAAAAACATTTTCTAAAATAATAAAAAAATTATAAAATACTTAAAAATCACAAAAATAATATAAAATTCGAAGAAAAATCAAATAAACATTCAGAAAAATCCCTAAAAATAAAATAAAAATTAGGAAACCCATAAAACCTAATACTCTACTGATGTTTCCTAGTTTCCAATAGTTTGCCTCCCTAAGTTCGACACTCCCGTGCTTAAAAACTATACACTTAAGTTTAGGAGTATAAATAAAAATAAAAATATTAACTAAACTTTAATATTTTCTGGTAAAACTCACTTGGTCAATACAATGACCGCGAAAACATATCTTCTCTGTTTCTTTTTCCAGGATTCAGTTATCTTCTGATCAGCTGGGGTTTTTCAGCGAGATATGCAATTAACCCCAACACATGCACGATCCAATGATGGCAATTACTTCAATTAAACATGTGGCACGCGTAGGAGGTGCGATACCCCTTAAGCAATGGACGTCGGTGATCAGATCTTAGGTGCAATCCAACGACTGTAGCACCGCACGATCGGACGCACATGATCAAAACTAGAGCGAGAGGAGAATCCGACGACTCATTCTCTTCCTGAAGAAAAGAACATGCAACCATGGATCCTTCAATCGCTGCCTACACGCGACTCTGGCTGTCCCTTGCCCTCCTCTCGGGCTCAGAATGATCCTCGAAGGTATCTACAGCGGCTGGAGGTCTTGGCCAGGGACTAAAGATTGAGCCACGGCTGCTCGGTGAAGTCCACTGTTCCAGGTATCCACTTGCTTCTCAAAATAGACCCTCCAAGGGGTCTTTCACCTTCAGGACATGCAGGAAAGGCTCAAAGAAAACAAAATAGGGGACTAGGGGGCGTTATTGGTGGCGATGAGTGGAAGATGGAGTGAACGGGTGTGCTCTAACAAGGTGGCGGCAGAGAGAGAACAGATCTCCAGATCACGAGGTGATCTGGGTGGTTGGCGATGGTGATGAAACCCAGCTTCATTATTTTAATTCGTAGATATTAACCCCCTATATTAGACTAAGCGTAAATAAAAAAACCAGACAGACCCTTGTTTATAGCAGAGTCATGGAATACATTAAAACTACCAAAAAATTAGCAAAATAAAAATCGTAGTGTTTTTTAAGACCTTAAAAACACTCACAAAAAATATGTCTCTCTTTGTTTGACCTCATTTTCGTTTTCGATCGAGATGAAACTTGTAGATCTCATAGAGATCTACAACTTTCATGTTTTGAGTTTTTCCAAATTCGGCCTCTTTCTCCCTCCTTCTTCACATTCTTCTTCTAAATAATCTGATTGGCCACGTGGTGCCTTCTGGTTGTGCCACGCGGCCCGTCTCCCCGTGTGTCACGCACCCTTGTCCTTCAGCCATTGGACTCACTACTGGGCGTGCCCATCCACACCATTCATCCCCGCTCTTTTCCTAGCCATCAGATTAAAGCTCCCAGATCGAATCATCACCGCCTGCTTCCGCCTCTATCTTAGCTCACCACATGTCTTCCTATTAGCCATACGATTGTCTCCTGGCGATTCCATCTCCACTGCTCCTTCCCGCTTCATTCAGACCGTCCGATCCTTCTGATTGATCAAATCACAGCCATCCTCTTCCGCCCTCATATGTGTACAACACATGGCGTTCTCCACGTTCATCCGTTCAATTCCAGGAATCCATCGCAGCCCCTCGCCTCCGCCTGCACCTAATCACAACACGTGGCGCTCTATTCGCCTTTCGATCTGCCCCCTATCAATCTAATCTGGTCCTCTCATTAGCGCCAGTCTCGTAGCCGTTGAATCGTGAGATTCAACAAGCACAAGACCTTCGTCAACCTTCGGAGACTTCCTCGCCCACGTCGCCCCACCTTGCCAACCATCCGCACCCTTTCTTTTTCCTCCACCTCTCCAGCCTTTCCCTCGTCGTGCTAACCGCCCCATGACGTAGCCTGGTTGTCATCCTTCTTCGCAGATACCCACACTACCCACTACTCCCTCTAACAAACTCCCTATCGCCCCCGCAAACTCAGTCGCCAACCAACGGACCCCCAAACTCAACCTTCAAACACCGCGCCTCCGTCCCATTCCACCTTGGTCCATCTTTACGTGGGGCCTCGCCCAGCCCTTCTCCTCCTCCCCGTGACAGGGGGAGGACCGATGGAGGAGCGACGGCAACGAAGGCCTCCGGTGTTGACCCCTGGTCCACGACAGCCAGGTCTGTGGTGGCTCTGCCCTGACCAAATATCCCTAATAGTTGTAGGGGTCCAGTGATGACCCGAGGTCCGCCTAGGACCTCAATCCCAAGCTCCTCGTCCACCACCTTCTCAGGTAAGTCCCTTCAGTCCCTCTCTGCATTTTCTCCTTCTTTTCTCTTAATTAATTAGGCCGCCACACACATCATCATCTTCCATTGACCATCGATTGAGCTTCACCACTCATCCACCATTTACTCGTTGCCCTTCGCTCACCTACCCGATCTTTCGCTACCTCAGATCACCTTCTACCCATCTGCTCCAACCTCCAAAGTAGAGGAGCACCTGAGCCTCCACCTTCTTCGCTCGCATAGGCTCCCATCTCACTCCACTCCGCACACACTTCGCACGAGCATGCACTTCGATTTTTTGCACTAACATTTCAGGAACTTCGCCAATTGCCGGAGCCATCGCCGGAGCATTTTCATGCAACTCCATCTCTGGCGTTCATGCATCCACCAGGTCCTCCAGGTCTTCCAACCTATTCATCGAGCTTCAAAGAAGATAAAACCAGAAGATGTGAATGATGTAGAGGGAATAGGAGAAAGTTCTATGGATTATTTATCTTCCACCATTCAGGATCTGCCAAATACCTTTACTGAGCATCAATAACAATGGCGGAGTGATGGAAGGTTCGCTAGAGCTCGAATTCCACCGCCAGACAGAGAAAAGGGATGACGTACAGCTACTGCTCGATAGCAACCTCATGGTGCTCATCCAAAGGTTTGAATTGAGCCATGTCGCCCTCTTCAGTAGCTACGACGGTCGTATCATTCTCATGATCAGGCGGTCAATGGTCTTCCAAGTGTCAGCAACTGGTGGCAGCACCGCACCTCTAGGCTTGAAAATCCCAAGCCACGGTTGAGCCTCTCCCGAGCCTGATCCGAAGCTGATCAAGTGACCACGCCTCATCCGAACCTGAGCCGAGCATCGAGTCTCGCCCATCATGTGCTGGTCATGTGTATGGGGGAAATTTACATGGAGGTCCATGGAACGTCTTCAAATTGCATACAGGTCCAGATTGCACGTGACAAACCACGCATGCCTGGGGTATTTTGCATTCAAACCCTCGCGGGTTTTTAATAATAGCAAATATACCCTCGCACGTGTGAGAAATTTACAGGGGAGGTCTTGCAACTTTTTCTATTTGCACTTTAGTCCCTCTCAGGGACCTGTTTGCTAGTTATCTTCATGTTTTCTTGCATTTATGCCCCTGGTTTCATTTGTGAATATCTTGAGCATCTTACCTCTGTTTGAGTTGATTTTGGTCTCGTTTCGAAGCTTGTTTCATTATCTTCTTAATGGCATGCTTAGATTTCTGATTTGACACTGTGAACTTTGATGCGATATTTTAAACCAAGAGTCTATCATATAGTTCCTCGTATGCCTTGTATCACTTAGTTAATTGAACTAGCTTCATGATTTAAACCTGAGATTGACTCCTTATTAAATTGCTCGAATATTCGTAAAATTAGGGCATATTTGCATTACTCTCATCTTGCATCTCCTTGCATATTAAAAGGCCAAGAAAAAGTGTTAGTTTTATAAGTCTGCATATGTTTATTCATGCATCGTGCCTTCATGCATTAATTGACCTTTGGATCTTTAATTCAACACTTAGTTCAAATAGTAAGAGTCTAAATATATGCTTAAGAGGCTCGTGTCCCTGAGTTCGACCTTGGGCTTGCCCAAGCAAAAATAGATCGACTATTTCCTTGGTGTTAATTGATGCATTAATCAAGCGGTTTTGTATTAACTTGATTTTACCCAACTGCAACGAAAGTGGTTAATTCTGCATTATTAAGAGGGTGAAATTCAGGTTCTTCAAATGGCGCCATTGCTAGGGACACGACTCATCTTTTGTATTTAGTTTTTTATTATTTAATTAAGTGATTATTTTTATACGTAGGTCAATTTGTTCATGTTGTCTTGCATTATTAAAATTTTTTAGATTGATATCTAATATTTGCTTTTACGATAGGGCCCTTGATGTTCAAGGAGGCGAGGAACAAATGTTTCCCCACTGCGAGGAGCCGCAGAAGTAATTTTGGAGAAGAATCGAAGGAAAAAATGTCTTGCATTTTATTCCATTTCATGTAATAATCGTCTTTACAACGGTCTTCAATTGAAGACTCACGCGTGTAAATTAACGAAGTTCTCCGTGGTTATGTGGGGATCGCCCCACTTGAGTGTCGACCTAGGATCGGGCACATGACTCTTCGAGCTTCTTGCATATTTTTTTACGTGTTTGATCGTAGGTAGGACACACATAATTCAAGACGCACGTAAACATTGCTTCACTTAGCCAAATTAAAAGATGTTCTTCCCCGCTAATAGAAACATGTTAGGTGTGGTTTTCATCGACTTGCATACATTTGATTTTGGTTTTAATTCATTCCAAGTTTTTCAAAAATTTTGCTAAGGCACTGCATGTTTTCTCTCTTAGCATAGGTCATGAATTTGTCGACTGCATGGCTTTTCTCAACCTCCCTTCCTGGCTTGATCACCTAGGTTAATGGAAAATGGGAATGAGCGATAGACGATGATTGCTTGATTTCTGTTCACATTTAATCGGTGATAACCTTAAGCAAATAATCGGGACTGTTAAATGCAAGTTGACCTAAAATGGAGTAAAAATCTTGTTTTGGGAGAGCAACACCCGTGTTTATGTAGGATGGTTTTATTTGACATCTTTCTTTATTCCTTGCGTACACTAGAATGTTTTAATCACCAATAAAAATGACAAGATAATTAACCAACACTTGTAGGTTTCACGTGTGAGTTGGTGAAATAAAAGGGTATTTCATGATTGTTTGAGCCTTGATTGCTTCGACATCCTCCCCTAAACCTTAGGTACTCCATTCATCTCTGAAGATTCATCCGCTCATGTGTACATCCATCTTACTTCTTCGTTCACTCTAGGTCTCCTCCAACATCAATTTTCCATCTCTGTACTTAGGCTACTCTCAGCCTAAGTATGGGGGGACCTAAGTCCCGTGATTTTCTTACTCATCTTTCCTTACCTTAATACTTAGGTTATTTCTAACCTAAGTATAGGGGGCATCCGCATCAATTCCCGTATATTTTTCTATACTTAAATAGAGCTTTGGCTTTGTACCATCTAGTGCTATGAGGAAATAGCAAAGTTTAAGTATAGGGGGTATATTGTATATACAGTATTTATACTTTAGCTATATTTTGAAAAAAAATTGAAAAATTTAAAACTTTTTGGGCTGAAGTATAATCTTTTGAACTAAGTGGACAAAAGGTTTTCAAGGATTTTCTATACTATGTTACACTATTTTCAAAGAAAAATATTTTTGAACTTATTTGGAAAATGGGGTTTTCACTTATTTTGAAAAATCGTTTGAAAAATGTTTGGAAAATCTTTATTTGTGTGACATGATGTTGGAATTATTTTCTTGATTTAAAAGAAGATGAGTCTAATCTGTGTTCTAACTTTATTCAAAAACCTATAAAAATAAGAAAAACAAAAAAGTCCTTTAAAAGTCAAAATTGACTACTAAACCCAAACAAGTAGCCACGTTCAGTGAGGGGTTTCCCTTAGCAGAGTAGGTGGTTTAGAGGACATCGCGTAAGGCTCCATCCTCAAGCAACGGATTTCAGCCTGTACTTACACCTATATTGGTTCAATGCAGATGCATCTACTCATTTGTGTTTAGGCAGTCATTTGTCTTTTAAAGTCTTCGTATAATTTTGAAAAAAATCGGATGAAGGAGTCGGATA